>OY284492.1:0-1264411 GCA_958336395.1 Ctenicera cuprea
TAACCTAACCTAACCTAACCTAAACATAACCTAACCTAACCTAACCTAACCTAAACATAACCTAACCTAACCTAACCTAACCTAAACATAACCTAACCTAACCTAACCTAACCTAAACATAACCTAACCTAACCTAACCTAACCTAAACATAACCTAACCTAACCTAACCTAACCTAAACATAACCTAACCTAACCTAACCTAACCTAAACATAACCTAACCTAACCTAACCTAACCTAAACATAACCTAACCTAACCTAACCTAACCTAAACATAACCTAACCTAACCTAACCTAACCTAAACATAACCTAACCTAACCTAACCTAACCTAAACATAACCTAACCTAACCTAACCTAACCTAAACATAACCTAACCTAACCTAACCTAACCTAAACATAACCTAACCTAACCTAACCTAACCTAAACATAACCTAACCTAACCTAACCTAACCTAAACATAACCTAACCTAACCTAACCTAACCTAAACATAACCTAACCTAACCTAACCTAACCTAAACATAACCTAACCTAACCTAACCTAACCTAAACATAACCTAACCTAACCTAACCTAACCTAAACATAACCTAACCTAACCTAACCTAACCTAAACATAACCTAACCTAACCTAACCTAACCTAAACATAACCTAACCTAACCTAACCTAACCTAAACATAACCTAACCTAACCTAACCTAACCTAAACATAACCTAACCTAACCTAACCTAAACATAACCTAACCTAACCTAACCTAACCTAAACATAACCTAACCTAACCTAACCTAACCTAAACATAACCTAACCTAACCTAACCTAACCTAAACATAACCTAACCTAACCTAACCTAACCTAAACATAACCTAACCTAACCTAACCTAACCTAAACATAACCTAACCTAACCTAACCTAACCTAAACATAACCTAACCTAACCTAACCTAACCTAAACATAACCTAACCTAACCTAACCTAACCTAAACATAACCTAACCTAACCTAACCTAACCTAAACATAACCTAACCTAACCTAACCTAACCTAAACATAACCTAACCTAACCTAACCTAACCTAACCTAACCTAACCTAACCTAACCTAACCTAACCTAACCTAACCTAACCTAACCTAACCTAACCTAACCTAACCTAACCTAACCTAACCTAACCTAACCTAACCTAACCTAACCTAACCTAACCTAACCTAACCTAACCTAACCTAACCTAACCTAACCTAACCTAACCTAACCTAACCTAACCTAACCTAACCCAACCCAACCCAACCCAACCCAACCCAACCCAACCCAACCCAACCCAACCCAACCCAACCCAACCCAACCCAACCCAACCCAACCCAACCCAACCCAACCCAACCCAACCCAACCCAACCCAACCCAACCCAACCCAACCCAACCCAACCCAACCCAACCCAACCCAACCCAACCCAACCCAACCCAACCCAACCCAACCCAACCCAACCCAACCCAACCCAACCCAACCCAACCCAACCCAACCCAACCCAACCCAACCCAACCCAACCCAACCCAACCCAACCCAACCCAACCCAACCGAACCCAACCCAACCCAACCCAACCCAACCGAACCCAACCCAACCCAACCGAACCCAACCGAACCCAACCGAACCCAACCGAACCCAACCGAACCCAACCGAACCCAACCGAACCCAACCGAACCCAACCGAACCCAACCGAACCCAACCGAACCCAACCGAACCCAACCTAACCCAACCTAACCCAACCTAACCCAACCTAACCCAACCTAACCCAACCTAACCCAACCTAACCCAACCTAACCCAACCTAACCCAACCTAACCCAACCTAACCTAACCTAACCTTTTTTTTTTTTTTGGGTTGGAGGGGAAACCTTCAAAAGGGACCTGGCGGGAAGACCTTCTATTCCGCCAGATACTGTGGGATTTCTACCCACTAAAACCCCTCCCTGGTTAGTGAACGGGCACCCCGGGACCACCGTAGCATTACTTCAGGGTGTCTGTTGGATACCATTGTTATGCTTTTCCTTCTGTATTCGTATTAGATTAGTGTATGTTTTTAATTAGCTCATACCGTTGTTTTAATTGGCATCTCTTCTTGCTCTCTGTCTTGTTCGCTCTTCTGTCTCCTTGGTTTCCATAATTTCTACTAGTGTTTTTATTTATCTCTTCCCAATTCTCTTTAGTTTTTAGCATACCTGCTATCAGGTTTTCTGGTGTTAAAATCTCTCCTACTACCAGTTCCATTTCCATTCTTTGTTGGTTCCATCGTTCGCAATGGAAGACGGTATGCTCCGTCGTATCCGTTTCGCCGCAGTAATAACAACTTTCTTCTTCTTGTATCTTCATTCTTTTAAGGTATGACGCGAAACACCCGTGCCCTGTCAGGACTTGTGTGGAGTAATAGTTGACCTCGCCGAACTTTCTTTTGCTCCATTCCGCTATGTTCGGAATCAGGCGTTTTGTCCATATTGCCTTTGTCTCTAGATTGTCCCATCTATTTTGCCATGCGGCGATAGACTCTTCTTTTATGTCTTTGGCCGTCCTTGTGTTTTTATATTCATGTATTTTGGCTCTTTCCTCTACCATTAAATCTATAGGTAGGCTCATTGTGATTACCTGCAGTGCCTCCGTTGATGTCGTTCTGTATGCCATGCAGATCTTGATCAGTATTCTCCTCTGAATTTTTTCTAGCATGCTTTTGTATTTCTTCATTTTTATTGCGTCTTTCCATATTGGTGCTCCGTATAAGACGGCGGAGTATAGTACGGAAGCCAGAACGCGTCTTTTGCTGCTTCTGGCGCCCCCTATAGTTGGCATAATTTTGGTTAACGCTGTCACTGTATTACTTGCTTTTTTGGTCGCTTCTATTATATGTCTCGTCATATTCATATTTCGGTTAAAAATTACGCCCAAGTACTTCAGCGCCTCTGTTGTTCGTATTTCTATGTCCTCGACTTTTATTGTAAGTTCTCTAATCGTCCTACGCCCCTCCAGTATTACCGCTTCTGTTTTATGTGGGGCTAGCTTAAGTTTTCTGTGTGTCATCCACCTGCTTACTATTTGGATTGTTTTGTTGATTTTTGCTGTCAGTTCTTCTGCCGTCTTTGCTATGGCAACAATTGCAAGGTCGTCGGCATAGGCGATGAGCTTTACTTGTTGGGGGACTGCTAGCTTCAGTACTGGGTCGTAATAGATGTTCCACAGTATCGGTCCAAGAACCGATCCTTGTGGAACTCCACTCGTCTGATCCATCTTGTTCTGTGCACTGATTATTATTTTTCGATCTGTAAAATAGCTACAGACAACTTTAATCAGATAATTGCTTATGCTCTTCTTGGTGAGTTCTTCGATCACACCTTTCCATGGTACCGTATTGAACGCATTTTCGACGTCTAGGGTTATCATTGCGCAGAACTTCTTTTTCTTATAGTTTCCCGTTTTTGCCTCTTTTGCCAGTTTTTGTACTGCGCTCATTGCATCTATTGTAGATTTTTTCTTTATAAATCCGTATTGATTTTCGGATAGGTTTCCTTTTTCCTCCAGTTCTTTAAGTATTCTATCTCTTATCAGCCTTTCCATAAGTTTCCCTAAGGTATTTAGCATGCACAGGGGTCTGTATTTTGTTGGGGCGTCTTGTTGCTTTTTTTCTTTCTCCAGGAATACCAATCTTGCCTCCTTCCAGATGTTGGGGAATCGTCCTTCCTCCAGCAATTTATTATACATTTTCAGGCAGTATTGGGGGTGTAGTTGTACCATCAGTTTCGTGATTTCTGATGTTATTCCGTCTACTCCTGGCGATTTTCCGTCTTTCATGTTTTTTGCCGCTTCTTTCAGTTCTTCTTCTGTGAATGGTGGCCCTTCGTTGCCTACTTCGGTCTGTATCAGTTGGTGCCAGTTTAATATCTCGTGCTTTGGAAATAGTTTTTCCGTTTCTCTTATTTTTTCTTTTTCTGTCATCTCTTGTTTGGGCAGTATTCTTAGCTTTTTGCATGCAATTCTATATCCGTCTCCCCATATATTGTTGTCTATTTCCTCACACACCTTCTTCCAAGACATTTCTTTGGCGGATTTGATGGCCTTTCTCAATATTCCTCTGTGTCTTCCGTATTCTTCGGTTAGTCTTTCTCTCTCCTCCTGAGGTACGGTGGTCTTAGCGTTTGCCCTTACTAGGGTTCGTTTTGAATGCAGGCATTTCCGTCTTATCTCGGCTATTTCCTCCGACCACCAGTATATGGCCTTTTTATTTCTTTGGTTACTTGCCCTTCTCTTAAACGTTTCGTTGCAAGTTTTACTGATTACGGCGGTACATCTTTCTGGCGTGGCTTCTTTGTATTGTTCGCTATTCATATTTTTCTCTAGTTTTATGGCAAATTGCTGGTATAACTCTTGCTTCACTCTCCAGCCCCTTGTCTCTTCTTCTTTTGTCTCTGGTTTTTGTTTCTGTGTCCTAATATTAAAAGTTATATACTGGTGGTCGCTTAGTGTTTCTTCGTCTCTTACCACCCAGTCTTCAATTCTTCCTTCCAAATTGGCCGTGTAGAAAGTTAGATCTATTCTGGATTTGCTGTCCCTTCTAATAAATGTTGGTTTGTTCCCCCTGTTAGCTATTTCCAAGTCTTCTTGCGCCATCCATTCTGCTAGTATATCTCCTTTTTTGTCGCTTTGAGCGGATCCCCAGATTGGGGATTTTGAATTAAAGTCGCCTCCAACTATTATCTTTTGTCTTTTGTGTGCTTTCATACTGTCCCTTAGATCCCTTAGGTATGCTTCGTAGTTTTCAGTATCTATGTTTGGTGAGATATAGCATCCGTATATTATTATATCCCCAGTTTTTACCCAGATGTGCCCGTTTCCTTTGCCGCTGCTATGTATCTTAGTTTGTTTGTTAATTGCTCTCACTGCTACGTCACCTCGGTTGTCTGTGAACCATACATTTGTTTTGGTCAGTCTTATGTTATACTCGGACATTATTACTACGTCTATATTAAGTTCCTGCGCGGTTTTGTTTAGAAGTTCTTGCGCGGCCGCCGATCTCATTGTGTTGGCTTGTAAAACTTTAATCATTTTGGTTGTTCGTGGTCTCCCTTTCTGGCTTTTTGTTTTCCGGATCCGGTTTATTTTTTGCCTCTACGCGTATGTTGTCTTTTCTTTCTCTGGCTTCAGCTACCGCCCTTCTGTATCTAGGGCAAGCCATAGTTGCCGCCCGGTGCCCATCCTTTCCACATTCATAGCATTTTGGGTCGTTTTCGCATCCCTTGTTGATGTGTCCTTCTTGGCCACACCTCAGGCATTTCCCCTTGGTGCTTCTCTCTTCTTCTACGCATTCTCTGGCTGTATGCCCGTGCCCTTGGCATTTATAACACTTAATTGGGTTGATAAGTTCGTAGACCCCACATCTAACCCATCCTATCTTGACCTTTTTCCACTTTAGCAATTTCCTTGCCACATCTGTTCTCAGGCTTACTGTAGCCACTTGTGCGTCACCTTTTGCGTTTAGTTTTAGTGTGTGAACCTTTATTTCGCCATCTCTTATTTGTGGTTCCGTCACATCGGTTATTGCCTTTTCGACCTCTTCCTTTGTTGTTACCTCATCTATGTCTCGTATAATTAATGTTTTGTTTTTTTGTATTGTATCTATTGCTTTTGCCGTGTCTTTCAGGCTTTCGTTCGTTTTTTCCTTGAAAGTTTTGATGGCTCCTTCTTTTTTTTCCCTCATTGTTATTTGTACGCTTCCATTTTTACTTCTCTTAATGTTTTGTATTTGCACTCCTATTTCGTCTACGTTGATCTCTTGTTTCATTGTTTTCAGTATGTTTGCGTACGAGTTCTCTCCTGCGCTGTTGGGCCTTATTTCTATTATTTGCTTTGGTTGCGCCCTTCCCCTTCTTCTTCCTTGTTCCTTCCAGTCATCTTCCTCTTTATCCTTCTTCTCGTGCTCTTGTTGCCTGTCTGTTATTTTATCATTTTCTTTAAGTCTGTTGTACATCGCGTATGTGGTGTATATATACATTACTGTGTCCGTGTCTTTGAGCACGCACTGTACGACTTTCCTCATCTGCTCCAGGTCTATTGATTTCGTCCAATGTAAGGCGGCTTGCTTTATGTCATTTTTAACCAGCTCTTCTTTGAGTTTTTCAATTACCTTCCAGAAGTGCTCCATGTCATTTTTTATGTTGGCCTTGATTACATACTTTTTCTTTTCTATAACTAGTTCTTCCTTTTTGATCTTTGTTATGGTTTCTAATGTCTCCATGTCCCCGTTTAATTCCTTGAGTTCCGGGTATCTTTCTACATACGTCTTCTGAATACTTTTTTCCATTTGTAGGTCGTCCGGTTCCACTAGGACTACTCTGCCTACCATATCCCTGGCATTTAACGGGTTTCCCGCCACTATCTCTACGTTCTTAAAAACAGCTTCCGGCCATTCTGCGTGTTCTGATTGTTCCCATTCCTTTAGCTCTTCATACATTTTTATCTATTCTTTGTATGATCTCTCTTTCCTTTCTTTGTCTTTCTTCTTCTTTCATATCGTTTCTTTCTTCCTCTTTTTTTTCATAGGTCTGTGTTGCTCTTGTTATTAAAATTGGTCTCCGTTTGGCGGGGGTCTCCATGCTTTGCTGCTGCTCCCCAGTGGTCTGTGTGTCCATTTCTTCTGTCCCCTTAGTTCTATCTTCGTTACTATCTTCCATTATTACAGCTTTGTACTCTTCTAACATTTCCTCAGAGAAACTCATCGCGTCTGTCATTTCTGTGGCATATCCTTTTAGGATGGTGATCGCTTTCTTCATTTCTTTTTTTGTGTTTGGATTCTCCCTTACTAAGGTACTTAGGGTATTTACCTCCCGGATTGTTTTTCTTAATATTTCCATTGCCCTACTTCGCTCTTCCTCCATTCTCTGTATGAAGTTACATTCTTCTTCTCTTGTATTCTTGTCTGGTGTATTTCTCTTCCTTTTCTTAACAATTCTCCCCTTCTGCTTCCTGTTACTTCCGCTTGGGTTTTTCAGCCAACCTTCTACCGTACTATTGGTGCTTTGCTTTTTCCCCTCGTTCATGTAGTCTTCAAATTCCTCCTCGTCTTCATCCGCATCATTTACACTTATGTGTTTCATTTCTTCTCCTTTTTTTGAGGTCTTTGCTGGCGCCTTTCCCGTTTCCGCACAGGTTTCATACACTTTTTCTTCTCCTCTCGTAGCAGAGTTCTCTCGGCTGGCGGCGGGTGTTCTTTTTTCCTCTGCTCTAGCTTCTGGTGGTGTTCTCGGAAGGGAGTCTCTTCTTCCAAAGAGTATTCTTCGCTCCTCTTCCTTTCTTTTCCTATCTTCTTCCTTTTTCTTTCTTTCATTTTCCTTTTCTGCAGTTTTATTACCAGTAATTAAACTGTGCTCCTCAGCCTGGTTATCCACCGAAGAGCCTGGGCAGTCGCTGGCTGACGGTCGGCGGGGGCCTGCTCGCCCACCCCCTTCTCCGACCTAACCTAACCTAACCTAACCTAACCTAACCTAACCTAACCTAACCTAACCTAACCTAACCTAACCTAACCTAACCCCCATACGTTGCTGTCGACTTCCATGCACAGTTCCTTCCATTTCCTCTCTTTGGCCCTCATTATTTCCTTTTTTAGTACTTTCCTTTTATTTACATAGTCTCTTTCCAATTCTTCTCTTTCGTTTTCTCTATTTCCTACCCTTTTCCTCTCTCTCGTCAGCTTTCTTCTTGCTATGAGGCACTCTTTCCTAATGTCACTTAGGGTCTCCGTCCACCAGTACACCGGCTTCCTTCTTCCACTGTATTTTTTACTTTCAAAGGTTTTGTTTGCTGCCCTGGTTAGTACTTCCACTCCTTTTCTTATATCTGTGTTATCTTCTACTCTTACGATCTCTTCCCCCAGGTATTTGATGAAGGTTTCCATCCTATCTTCTCTAATCCTCCATCCTTTACCATTGGGTCTCTCTTCTTCTTTATTTCTCCTCCCCTCTTTTCTAGTCAGTGTGTAATAGATGTTGTTGTGCAGACTAAGATTTTCTTCTTCTTTTACTCTCCAATTTTTTAAATATGTTGCCATCCCCTCCGTGCTCATTGTCACATCTATCTGTGTTTTGCTAATTCCTCTTTCGAAGGTTGGCATATCTCCATGGTTATGGCAGGCCAGATGGTGTTCCGCCATCCATTCGACCATCATGTCACCCCTCTCGTCTGTCCTATTTCTGCTCCACAAGTTGGCTTTGGCGTTAAAATCCCCGGCAATCAATATGTTTTTTTTCCTCCCCTTCTGGCTTTTTATGCTTCTTCCCAGTCTTATTAAGAAGTTTTCAAACTCCACTCTAGCAATGTTTGGAGAGGAGTAACACGAGTACACCACCACTTCTTCCAGTTCCACCCAAACGAAACCACCCTCTTCTTCTCCATACCCTTGTACTTCGATCTTCTTGTTATATATACGTATTGTTGCGTCGTTTCTCCCGTCTTTGTACCATTCATTTCCTCTTATTGCATTTATGTTGGGTTCTGACATAATAACTATATCGACTTTGTTGTCTTCGACGGTTTTGTTTAGCAGCTGCATAGCCGCCCTACTCCTCCCCAAGTTACACTGCATAATATTTATATTAACTTCTTCCATTGTTGTTGCGTCTTCCACCCTTCCTGTTTCTCCACATCAACCCCGCCTGCCTCTTGTATTCTGGGCATGCCATCTCGTCCGTTCTATGTCCCTTTACATTGCAATATGAGCATCCCGGTTCATTAGTACAGTCCACTGCCTTGTGACCCTGCTCGCAACACTTATAGCACCTATCCTTCTCCACTTCTTCCTTATTACAATTTAATGCTATGTGTCCAAAACCCAAGCATTTAAAGCATCTTCGTGGTTTGCTGTACTCTTCTACCCTACATAGACTCCATCCTATTCTTATCCTTCCCCTTCTTAGAAGTGTATTGGCTTCACTTTATTAGAGAAGTGGTTTCGAATAAGCAAATTGTTTTAAAATATTTGCCGACAAATGAAATGCCTGCCGATATGTTAACCAAAGGCTTGGGAACAGAAAAGCATTACAAATTTTTAGAGATGTTGGGACTACAACAAAGTGGGTAGTTGAATTTTATAGAGGTTTTGATAGTGGGGGTGTTGGTGTAATCAAAAGCACAGTATAAAATTAAACTTTGAGACATGTAGCGCCATCTATTCTAAGTATTATGTTTTACGATAAATAAAGACGCAGTCTGTGAGAATCGCTTGAAGCTTCTGGTTGTTTTATTTCGACATCTAAAGATTAATATTTCTCACTCCATAAGTCGGAAAGTAAGCCTCAAACAACGAAATGTTATTCTTTAACAATTGAAGGCCGATGCTTTCTGATTACGACGGTACTTTTTAATATAATTTTAGTGAAATAATAACACGAGCTTGATTAAAAAACGAGTGCAACTACAAAATCTGCAAGCGATTGAAACTCAACCTCGATCACCCTCTCTTACCGCACTATGCCCCGCGCTCGGCAGTTGCCCATGTTTGCGACCATCATTTACTTTGTCAATAATTTTACAGTTAGTTAACAACAGTGAAAAACACATGTATGGGCCGCGATGGAACACATATTTGTTATTATTTTGCTGACACGCACAAGTTTCAACTTCTAATTTTAAATTATATTAACAAACTTTATGCACTGCTTTTCGCTGCGTCTCAACTGCGTATCTAATAATACGGCATTTTGCTTGGGATACATTATATTTATATAGGGTGACATTATCAGAGTTTCAAAGATCAAATCAAATTACATGCAAATTCTGAAATGGTATTACTAATTCGAAAATAGCGATCGTTAGTTAAGGTAATGTCTTTATGATACATATTATTTAAGTCAATGTTAGGTCGCAAATAATGTTTACTAATTTCTTTTAGTGCACTTTTAAAGACAAATTACAAATATGCAAAAATATATGAATTAAAAAGTTATAGACTGTTTACAAACGACCTGTAAAATAAAACTGTTGACGAATCAATGATAAAACTGCGGTAAATCAAAACTATAGACCATGATAAGTTTGCCGCGATTATTCAAATTTAGCTTAGTACCGTTTTAGTAACCAACAAAATATTGCAGCTGCGCTGTAATTTTTAAGAAAGGTTTTACACCAGGCTCAGTTTAACTCATGTTCTAGGCACCAGGTATCGAGCGACGCGCCCCCATAGCGGCTAGAACTTCGTCCTCGCATGTTTTCCCCGTAATGGTTGGACATCTTACTAAATACTTCAATCAACGCTACTAGGTAGCGCCACTAGTATGTTTCCATTTTTGATTCAGTGCTATATTCAAAATTAGTTGGCCAAGGTATCCGTTTTTGTATCATTGTCCACAGTCCACGTGTGTTTGACAGTTGTTTGTGTTTTTTGCTTTGCCGACGTTTTACGTTCTGTGCCAAGTGTTTTGCATTTCAAACGTGTTGAGAATGGGAAAAACTGGTTGTGTGGTAACAAAACCAACTTATTCTACACTTTTTACATATTTGAACTCCTCTCCCCAAGATTATACATGTTTTATTCGCATATCAAACTAACATACAATATTTCAATATTTCACCACGCCAATTTTTTTTATATTTTTATTTAATTCAATTATTTAATTTAAAGAATTCCTGAACTAGAAACGAGTCGTCATGCCAAGGTAATCAAATAATAATTTTAAAATTGATCTTTTTATGAATATTTCGCCAGTGTGGTTATAATATCACAGCAATATATATCTTTGTAGAAGACCTTTCCCCACTTCTGTGGTCCTGATACTAACTGGTTAAATTGTGAGCCGAAATGTTAAGAAATTTATTCGGAAAAATAAATTGTTATAATTTCTCTTACCACTTCTGTGATCCTGATATCAACTGGTGAAAATCTCAATCGAGAACTTTATACAATTTACTTATAAAAATAAATTTTGAACAACCCTTTGCATTTCTGTGATCCTAGTCAGAATTCGAACTGCGAAACTCGGAAATTTGTCAAAAATATAACTTTGTGGAAGACCTTTCCCCACTTCTGTGGTCCTGATACTAACTGGTTAAACTGTGAGCCGAAATGTTAAGAAATTTATTCGGAAAAATAAATTGTTATAATTTCTCTTTACACTTCTGTGATCCTGATAGCAACTGGTGAATAACTCATTCAAAAACTTTATACAATTTACTTATAAAAATAAAGATTTGAACCACTCTTTGCATTTCTGTGATCCTGGTCAGAATTCAAATTGCGAAACTCGGAAATTTGTCAAAAATATAACTTTGCGGAAGACCTTTCCCCACTTCTGTGGTCATGACACTAACTGGTTAAATTGTGAGCCGAAATGTTAAGAAATTTATTCGGAAAAATAAATTCTTATCATTTCTCTTTGCACTTCTGTGATCCTGATAGCAACTGGTGAATAACTCATTCAAAAACTTTATACAATTTACTTATAAAAATAAAGATTTGAACCAATCTTTGCATTTCTGTGATCCTGGTCAGAATTCAAATTGCGAAACTCGGAAATTTGTCAAAAATATAACTTTGTGGAAGACCTTTCCCCACTTCTCTGGTCCTGATACCAACTGGTTAAATTGTGAGCCGAAATGTTAAGAAATTTATTAGGAAAAATAAATGCTTATAATTTCTCTTACCACTTCTGTGATCCTGATAGCAACTGGTGAATAACCCAATCAAAAACTTTATACAATTTACTAATAAAAATAAAGATTTGAACCACTGTTTGCATTTCTGTGATCCTGGTCAGAATTCAAATTGCAAAACTCGGGAATTTGTCAAAAATACAGCTTTGTGGAAGACCTTTTCCCACTTCTGTGATCCTGATACCAACTGGTTAAATTGCGAGTCGAAATGTTAAAAAATTCTTATAATTTCTCTTACCGGTTCAGTGATCTTGATAACTTTTGAAAATGTTAATCGAAAACTTTACACAATCTTTCTAATATATAAAATTCTCGTGTCACGGGGTGCGTAATTGAACTACTCCGAAACGGCTCGACCGATTTTCGTGAATCTTAGCGAGCATATCGGCTAGGGTGGAGAATCGGACAACATCTATTTTTCATCCCCCTAAATGTTAAGGGTGGTCCACCCTTAAATTTTTTTTTTATTTTTTTGGACAAAATTTTTTGTTTTTATTTTTTTATGATACATCATACAAAAATACATACAACCCTAAATTTTCACCCCTCTATTTCACCCTTATTTTTTATTTATTAATTAAAAACTTTAATTTTTTTTTGGCAAGATTTTTATTTTTGTTTTTATTTTTTTATGATACATCATACAAAAATACATACAACCCTAAATTTTCAGCCCTCTATGATCAACCCTTATTTTTTATTTATTAATTAAAAACTTTAATTTTTTTGGCAAGATTTTTATTTTTATTTTGTCATGACTTAGAATTAAAAAAATTCATTTTTCACCCTTCTACGATCAACCCCTATTTTTATTTGTTAATTATAAACTTTAATTTTTTTGAGAATTTTTTTTTTTAATTTGTCATGACTTAGAATAAAAAATTTCATATTACTCTCAATTTTCACTCTTATACGATCAACCCCTATTTTTCCATCCCGATTTTTATTTTTTTCATTCTATCCACAGATCCGCAATAGGGTTGCAAGATGGCAATCGAATATTATAATTGTAGTACGATAAATTCTTATTCAGAGTTTATAATTTCAAGTTCCTTTAATTATGATTTTTTTTTTAATTCAATTTGATCTCCCGCCCTCGCCGGTCGATAACTGATCAACTATCAATCGATCAGTTATCCCCGCCAGGTGTCACCACTCATCCAGCAAACATCGCGGAGTAGGGATGAGGACGAAGCCGGTCTCCTGTCTTACTCACTATACATTTTTCAGCCTTTTTTTTTGGTTTTATTAGTGTATCAATCGTAGCAGTGACTGTTATACCTATTATTTTAATTTTTCTGTGCAACTCTCATGTTAATTTTACTGTCATCGTAAATTTATCATTAATTTCCAGTGCAATAATTATTTATTTACAATTTATTAATCTGACAAAGACAGTTTTAACTCTCAGTTGATTAAGTGATCTCATGTAAATAAACACGTGTTGTAAGCTCCCGCCAACAACGGCCATTACCGTACCTGTATATATTGTACTTAACATTTTTTGGAAATAGTTTTAATTCAAAACGAAAACGTGTACGTGGTTAATAAATATATATACCCGTTTTATTATTGTGAAAGGTAAGTCAAATAATAAGCAAATGAATACAATATTAAGTCACTGTTTTCCACCAATACACTGATAGAAGGATTTATTAACTATTAATAATTTATTTAAAGACAATTATTTAATTTATTAAATTTAAATTAATATTTATTTGGGAAGAAAGTACATTTATTAATTCCCAATTAGATTGGCATTCGCTATGACGATCAATAAGTCACAAGGCCAGACATTGTCTGTATGTGGCTTAGATTTGGAAACACCATGCTTTTCCCACGGACAACTATATGTGGCATGTTCTCGCGTGGGAAAACCATCCAGTTTGTTTGTGTTGGCTAAAGACGGACTAACCAAGAATATTGTACACTCTATTGCGCTGAGAGATTAATTTTTTTTTTCAACTGCCATAATTGATAGTAAAAATATGAATAATTATTTTTGATGTTTAGATAGCTATCAAGAATTGTAATTTAAAATATATTCGGGGCCTGTTCATATCGGCCAATGTTCATATCGGCCAAAAGCAGTTTTTGTTCACATCGGCCAATTTTACGTGATCACAACGGCCAACATGTTCAGATCGGCCAACAGCACTTTATGTTCATATCGGCCAACTTGTTCATATCGGCCACTTTTAGTTTTGATCATATCGGCCAACTTGATCATATCGGCCAACGACGCCGTTAAACGTAAGAAACACCGATAGTAGCCGAATCTTAACTTTTACGCAAGGACGACCGACGCCTTATACTTGTTCAGAACGCCCATTACGTAATCATATCGGCCACTTTCATTTTTGATCATATCGGCCAAAAGTAGTTTTGTTCATATCGGCCAACGTGTTCATATCGGCCAAAAGTAGTTTTGTTCATATCGGCCAACGTGTTCATATCGGCCAAAAGTAGTTTTGTTCATATCGGCCAAAAGTAGTTTTGATCATATCGGCCAACTTGTTCATATCGGCCAAAAGTAGTTTTGTTCATATCGGCCAACGTGTTCATATCGGCCAAAAGTAGTTTTGATTATATCGGCCAAAAGTAGTTTTGATCATATCGGCCAACTTGTTCATATCGGCCAAAAGTAGTTTTGATCATATCGGCCAACTTGTTCACAACGACCAGTTTAATTTTTGATCATAACGGCCAAATACAAAGTATATCGTTTATTTTGTTAAATGCGGATTTGTGGTACAAAATGCCGTACGAAATGCGCGAAAAATACTTCATGGTGGCGATATACTTCAATCGTAATTTTAGTACTTCTTTTTTTTTTAAATCAGGAAATATATATTTTTAAAGCGGGGCATGATTTATTGAGAATCACTCACAACTGATTAGAAATTGTAAAACAAATGCCATTTGCCTTTAAATGTGCACCACGATCGTATTACTCTTACCGAACTTATAAAACATTAATAGAAAACGTGATTTTTTTAAATAGACGATTAGTTGCAATAGACAGTTGAATGCTACAATAAAATTGCTTTTAAATGCGGGGGGAGGGGGCAGCTTTGAATGGCCCCAAGATCCCCCATGTATCTTATACAGGGTGCCCCAATAGTGTGAAATTCCTCTATATCTACTCTACTATTGGTTATAGAAGAAAACAGTAAATATAAAAGTTGTTTGTTTTCGCAAGATGCACAATCTAAAATTAGTTAGACCTATACAGGGTGTTTCGTTTTTCCTGGACAAAAGCAAACTTTGCTATTTTAAATAGAACACCCTATATATTATTTCATGCCGTTTTAAAATAATAAAAGTAAATTTCAAGAGATTAATTTAAAAGAATTTTTCTTAATGACTTTTTCAGTTGTCCAGACAAAAACACACTACTCAGTTACCGATTAGCTTATTAAGATTAGTTTTAAGTTAGATGGTTTAGTTATTACTAATAGGTGCTGGCCAAATTTGTATACCTAAACTAATTATACATAGATTAGAAGACAACAGCACCTATTGTAAAGCATCTAACTTAAAACCAAATGAGTTAAGTGTTTTTGTCTGGACAACTGAAAAAGTCATTAAGAAAAATTATTTTAAATTAAACTTTTGAAATTTACTTTTATTATTTCAAAACGGTAGGGGTGCAGATACCAAGTTATGATTGGTTAATGAACTAAGCAGTAGGTTTCCTTCGAGAGTTTCGGTAATTTTGTAATACACTTTTCGTACGTATCTGGCGTGGGTAGTTTGTGTAGTGTTTGTATAGTGTTATTGAAGTTAGCTTGGAAATGGACGTACAAAAGATTCCAGGGTATAAAAGTGGTTCTACCTATTATACTTGTATTGCTAGCCAAGGTTTTTTTTATCGCCGCAAAACATATGGTAAAAATGGAGATATGTATTTGGTCTGCGTAGAAAAAAACTGCACGGCTAGGGCCAAGTGCAACGAACACTTTTTTTTTAAAGTAGCTAGGGATGATGAACATGGTCATCTCCCGGACGCAGCAAAAAAGGATGCTTTATTGCTGAAGCATGAGATGGTAACTCATGCCGTTACCACAAGTAATAAAGTCCGATCGATTTTTATAGAAAAAGGTGCAAGGTAAGTTACTGTAACAGAAAACAATAATAATACGTCAAACTGAATTTTTCAATATTTTAAGTGTTCAACGCTTCATCCAAATCAGCTATAATTTTTTTAAATGTATTTTATTCATTCATAAAATCATTTATAATGTTGGCATTATTCCATGACTTAGTTGGCAATCCATTTGAAGAAAATGTGTAATTTTGTTCAAAAAGATTTCGATTCTCATTTGTTACATACTTTGTTTTAGAGCGGAAGTTGAAGCTGCTTCGAAACTGTCTTTTCCGAAAATAGCTCAAACTATGAGACGAGAGAGAAGGAAGGCTCAGCCAGGAATCCCAACTTCGTTGGAAGAGTTGGTAAATGTTTCACAAACCAACTTGAGATTTGGGAGAGTCGATGACAAGCCCTTTTGTCGGGGGGCTATAGGCACTGAAAATAACGTTTCCGCGTTGTTTTTGGCCGAGGACTTGATACCGCTGCTATCGGAAGCGAAGGAAATCCATATAGACGGCACGTTTAAGACGAGGCCGAAAAACCCGAAAAGTAGTCAGCTAGTGACGATACTAGTTGTCAAATATGGCTATGTAAGTACGCCCTTTTTCTAGGCCTTTTTATCGTAATCTGAAATCATATTATACTAAATTATTGGAAAGTAAAAAATGTGTACAGAGAAACTTTTTTATTTTAAAGAACACTTTGTATATATTTGCACTTTTCTATTTTTACTCTAATTAGCTTATTACTTTATTAGTCATATAAAGTTCTTTTCTAAGTCATCCAGAACATTATAGCAGAGAATTGTTGTCAGAAACGTTAAAAAACCGGAAATAATAATGATGAAATAATACAATTATTGAAGTCATTCGATATCTCTAGTTTATTTTTGCTTTTTTTAGGCGTTTCCCTGTGCATTTTCGCTAATGCCAAATCGAAGAGTGCCTGCGTACAATGCTCTTTTTTCTGAGTTGAAAAGAATTGTGCCTTTGTTTAATCCCAAGTTAATAATGACGGATTATGAAGCGGCGCTGATATCTTCATTAAATCAGCAATTTCCAAACGCCCACAAGGCGGGATGTTACTTCCATTACTGTCAAGTAAGTACTTTTATAACATATTGTAAAGTAACGTTTTCCATCATGTTTATGTTTTGGTGTATCCATATTTGCTTGAATTTTTTTTTTGACACTTTATCACTCTTCTGCGTTGTGCTGTTTTTTTTGACGTAATTTATAAACTCGATTTATTGCATTTCAGGCCGTTATTCGTCAAACAAACAGCTTGGGAATGCACCAATTCCTGAGCGGTAGTGGTAGGGCAAGAAAAATTTTGCGTTTACTGCTTTCCTTGCCCCTGCTTCCGGCAAACAACTTCGGGGAAGCATTGGATTACATAAAATCTTTAATAAGGCAACATGGTTTGCAAAGACAGTTCCAAATGCTGATTAGGTATAATAAAATATAATTTAAATTGTTCTTGTTAATCTTTCCGAAGAAAATGTTCGTCAATTTACGTTTGCGCTGTTTTTCATAGCTATCACGAGAGACAGTGGATGCGAAGAGTGGGTGCAGGCTCTATCTCCGTGTATCAGAGAACAAGGAGAACGAATAATGACGCCGAATCATTTCACGCGGCCTTACTACGGCACTTAAGGGTGCAAGGACCCAACGTGTGGGAGTTTGTTGGTAAGTATTTAATTTCTTTGTCTAACAAAATTAATATACTTTTTCTACAAGAATATTCAATTATATGCTGATTATACTGTCCTGCATCAGGAATGGGGCTAATAAAAATCCTGGTTTATTTTATTTTATTATTCAGAACATTAATAAACCGTCTATGTAATAAATTTTTTTTGGTATGTGAATTTCGAGAATACTCTGCTACAAATTATCTATCTAATGTTTGAGTTCACCTCTTGAGATCTTATTAAAACATTTACAGGAAAAGGTGAAGAGTAGGTAATTTTTTACAGGTAGATTAAGAATAAAGGACATTATATTTAAATAATGAAATATTTAAGTTTGTTACCTTAATAGGTTAATTCATTCCACGATATTATTGGTAATTATAATAGTTTATAACAATTTACACATGTATATTCACACATGCGTGGGAATGCACGTGTTATTTTCTGTTACGTAAAAGGGGTCTGGAAATAAATTAGTTTAATCCCCTGCATAGGGGACTGCATAGATCACATTTTATTTGAGGGTGTGTGTCGTTGCAAAAATAGCGCAAGAACCCAAGTTGTAGGGCTCACATTAGCAGGGATTAAGTTGTCAGAGAACAGGTACCGCGTTTGAAGAAATTGAAATACTAGGAAATGCCGAAGCTTCACGCATTAACATAAATTAGGGTGGCTTTAGCATAATAATTAAATTCAGATTCAGGAAACTCAAGAGTGGGAATTTTTAGAGTGTGGGGATTTTGTAGTGTTGCACCAATGAAATTAACTTTTACAACCGGACTGAAATTTGATTGGAAAACTTGATGCACGGCCGAGTCTTGGGGGCAGGATTTGCAATTTTGATAAAAACGTTACCCGTACTTGAGTGGGGAGGATTTTGGTATCTGACTGGTCACGAAGAGCAGCACAGAGAACTTGGATAGATTACTGTTGAGCGTACGAGGAAAATCGAGGCTTCCGTTTTATTTAGACGTCTGCAGAAGAGGGATAAGCAAGTCCGAACTCCGAATTGCCTTCAGTCAAGTGAGCAAGGTGTATGCGTCCTCTGGAAGCGCAAATATCTTTTAGATTTATGCGAATTCATTGAGAGCGCAATTGCTGAGCAATCTTGATTGGGTAATTTCTGCATTAGGAGTACTGGATTGGAGCGCGAGTTACGCGATCAAGGGAGTAAGGTGTATGCGTCCTCTGGAAGCGCAAATATCTTTTAGATTTATGCGAATTCATTGAGAGCGCAATTGCTGAGCAATCTTGATTGGGTAATTTCTGCAAGTACCGGATTGGAGCGCGAGTTACGCGATCAAGGGAGTAAGGTGTATGCGTCCTCTGGAAGCGCAAATATCTTTTAGATTTATGCGAATTCATTGAGAGCGCAATTGCTGAGCAATCTTGATTGGGTAATTTCTGCAAGTACCGGATTGGAGCGCGAGTTACGCGATCAAGGGAGTAAGGTGTATGCGTCCTCTGGAAGCGCAAATATCTTTTAGATTTATGCGAATTCATTGAGAGCGCAATTGCTGAGCAATCTTGATTGGGTAATTTCTGCAAGTACCGGATTGGAGCGCGAGTTACGCGATCAAGGGAGTAAGGTGTATGCGTCCTCTGGAAGCGCAAATATCTTTTAGATTTATGCGAATTCATTGAGAGCGCAATTGCTGAGCAATCTTGATTGGGTAATTTCTGCAAGTACCGGATTGGAGCGCGAGTTACGCGATCAAGGGAGTAAGGTGTATGGGTCCTCTGGAAGCGCAAATATCTTTTAGATTTATGCGAATTCATTGAGAGCGCAATTGCTGAGCAATCTTGATTGGGTAATTTCTGCATTAGTACTGATTTAGAGCGCGAACTACGCGGTCAAGGGAGGGAATGTTTCTGACAACTTATTGCCTGATATAAACGACAGTTTATGTACACTTTACATAGCTAACGCACTTAATTCTTTTTGAACAATAAATAAAATCAAAGGTTTATCATTGTTTTATTTAAAGCTGTTTCTCAACCCTCTTGCCCTTGTAAGAGTGGGTTTACTTTGAAGAAGTTAATAAAATTATTTGCAAGCAAAAATAAAACACAACGTAGGGTTATAATTAATAAAGGTGGCAAATAAAAAAATATAATAGTGCATCAGAGAAGCCACGCAACTAAAAGCTGTACCTAGTGTGACGTAAGGAAACCATCTTCAAAGACAACTCGACTAATCATAAGCGATTAGGTCGAGCACAGGTAATTGATTTGAGTTGCACAGCTACACTATCTTAGGTGAAATATTCCGCAGGAACGAATGGTGCTCTTTAAAAATCAATCCGAAATCATCGAAAACGTAAATTTTATTTAATCGATTTGGTAATTTCGGATAGATTTTAAAACAAAGCTGTCGGTTCCGGCGGGCATTGTACATAAGCATACATAAAATTTGATAAACAGTCCATCGTCGAAGTGGAAAAGCGTGGTTAGATTAAGCAAGTGATATTATCTCGTTTAGTTTGAATGACTGAACCTGTACATTTAACCGCTTACTATTATCCACATATAATATGCTATAATTGACGATTTGACTCATAAATGTTTCTATATGTAATACTTCAACTACTTTTAGGGCGAGTGGTGACTCGATCGGTGTATGCAATTTTACAATACTATATATTATCTTTAAACACTTAAAATGTCAAAGAACACATATATACTGACTACAACTTAAATATTTAATTCTAGACAGTCTGCGCGAATTAACGGCAACAACGATTCGAGAGATTTCGTCATTTATAGAAGAAGGAGAAGAATTTAAAGTACTACAAAAAAGGCGCTACAGAACGAATGAAAAAAGAATTAGAGATGCGACAGCATTGTTCGCTGCTAATGGAGATGTTGCTTCTTTTCTGGAACACATCTCCCACCGCAGTGACAGCATGATTCAATCTGGGTTGAGTGGCAGACTTGACTTGCCTGATGAGGAACACCTGTTGGGCCCTTTGGAAGAAAATTTGCCAGCAGAATTCGATATAACTGGTAAGATTTCCTGTTTCCTATACTAGTATATTATTATCCATTAACAAAATACAGATTTTCTGATGTACATTCGGTACTCGCGAATACCCAGCTTTTGTAAATTCTCCTCCCTACTAATTTTCTTACTGGTTAATCAAGTATCTACACAGTGTTATTGATTTATGAAATAAAAAATTATTATTACGGATCAAGATGTAGTAGCTTAGCTTGTCCACATTTCAGATGGTCAAACCGAACATGATAATGAAGAAGAAGTAGAAGAAGAAGTAGAAGAAGAGGGCAACAGCGCAGTCAATGAACGCGATGGCGCGTTATGTAAGATCTGCGGTGTAGAGCCTCCCACAATATTGCTGCAGCCTTGCAACCATTTAGGTCTATGTGAGCAGTGCAGTAATGAAATGCAACGCCGCGTTGAGGAATACCAGAGGCCAGATGAAGAATGGGGTTATATCGTAAACTATTCTGTTTGTCCTATAGATAGGACACCCATTGAACAATTCGTTCGAATTAGAACGACATAACCGCCACTTTATTTAGTAATCAGTATTCAGTATAGCCCGGATTTTAGAAAGTTGAAAAACGCAAAATAAGAGATAAAAGCAGGAAAAAAGAAAGATAAATTAGGCGACAATAAATATAAAAGAGAATATTCGATTGCTTCTCTCTGCAGAACCGCTTTCTTTGGAACCCACTAGCCGCCACAGAAATAGGGAGATTTGTGTGTATATAATTAGGTTTAATTAGTATTGTACATTTCATTGCAATAAAACCAATATCAAAATAATGTGTATAATTTAGTTAAATCGAATAACTTAATGAAAATGAACTAATAGTAAAAAGTACTACTTTATTAACAATCTTTAAGAATATTGCCAATTAACGTTGAAAATCTAGCAGACGGTGAACTATAGAACTATGTTTGCTGACATAATCTGCGAAGTTTGTAATTTTTTGCTTTTATGATTTACGCTTGCGATCAGTGGGTCATGGGGGCCAGCTGGTAAGTGGTCCTTTTCGTCTAATCTACCGCGAGAGATATCTCGCATTTAGTGCATCACGCACATTGTTAGCAAAGTGTGGCGGTGCTCCATCCTGTTCACGAACACAAACTTCCAATATGATCAAAACTAAAAGTTGGCCGATATTATCAAAACTAAAAGTGGCCGATATGAACACGTTGGCCGATATGAACAAAACTACTTTTGGCCGATATGAACACGTTGGCCGATATGAACAAAACTACTTTTGGCCGATATGAACACGTTGGCCGATATGAACAAAACTACTTTTGGCCGATATGAACACGTTGGCCGATATGAACAAAACTACTTTTGGCCGATATGATCAAAAATGAAAGTGGCCGATATGATTACGTAATGGGCGTTCTGAACAAGTATAAGGCGTCGGTCGTCCTTGCGTAAAAGTTAAGATTCGGCTACTATCGGTGTTTCTTACGTTTAACGGCGTCGTTGGCCGATATGATCAAGTTGGCCGATATGATCAAAACTAAAAGTGGCCGATATGAACAAGTTGGCCGATATGAACATAAAGTGCTGTTGGCCGATCTGAACATGTTGGCCGTTGTGATCACGTAAAATTGGCCGATATGAACAAAATCTGCTTTTGGCCGATATGAACATTGGCCGATATGAATATGACCCATATATTCGTTACTTTAATAAAGATTTATTTATTACCCTAAATAAAGCATACTTTTATTGTTTATAGCGCTTTCGATTATAAGTACATCCCCGCACACTTATAGTAGATAGTTATTTTTATTGAACTAAAAAAATGTTTCCTACAAATAATATACATGGCAAAACAACGTTTGCCGGGTCAGCTAGTTTTCTTATAAAAATAAATATTTGAACCACTCTTTGCATTTCTGTTATCCTGGTCAGAATTCGAATTGCGAAACTCGGAAATTTGTCAAAAATATAGCTTTGTGGAAGACCTTGCACTAACTGGTCATGCCATAAAAAGTATAGGTTGCCATTTAAAAAAATGTCGATGACGTCATAGCTAAAACACATGACAATTGAAAAAAAATGAAAAACGCCAAATTGTGGCAAAAAACTTGATAGGAAACTTTTGTTAGAAACTTTTTTTTGTAAAGTTATTATTTAATGCTGTAGCATCGATGTTCCTTACTTTTTATTCACCCTGTATACATTTTAAGTAGAAAATGTCTAATAAACATGGGTTACAAAACGCTTTTTTGGAGTTACAGCCTGCCAAAGATGGGAATTACGCTTTCATTAATATCTACGTCATAAATTGATATGTTTGATTCAAATTTTGTGTGGATATATGGTACTGATGATGATTTACTTTGTTCCTTGTTTCAGTTTTAATCCACTAACCCATACACGATGTTATCTTTTAACATATTTTTCACGCTACCGGCAGTGTAAGTAGGCATTACATCCATAGCTACAAGGATCGTAAATGGCTGATAACATTCGTGTACTAGTTACCCTTGACGACGGAACTTAATAGTGTCACTTACGTTCCTAGGAAAATAATGTTGATTTTAACTGTTCGTTGATATGGTAACAAACACAGACAACTTAGAATAATGGAGCTTTTAAAAAATAATTCCGATGACAGCTGTCAAAACGAACTTTTAAAAATATGATTAAATTTCTACCTGTAGGCCTACTTACATTGCCGGTAGCGTGAAAAATTTAATAAGTAACACGGAATGTATCGACTAATAACATCCTCGGGGGGCCTGGACATTTCGCCGAATGCCCAAAACGCCGACTCTATGTTTTGGATGTCCAAAACGCCGACCAGGTCCAAAACGCCGACTACTACTAGAGGACCATTTCGCCGAATACGCTCAAAACGCCGACTAACGTACATTGGACATTTCGCCGAAGGTGCCCAAAACGCCGACACTTGTTAAACGACGCCACAGAGATCGATATATTAGCGTCGGAGCCGAATAACTGCCGAACCTTGCGTGTCCATTACGCCGATTATTTCGCAAAGGACACTTTGCCGACCCTGACCAAAACGCCGAAACAAGACTATGACCAAAACGCCGACCATGTCCAAAACGCCGAACGCTTGTAAGAGCCATTTTGCCGACCGCGGCCAAACCGCCGAAATCACACTATGACCAAAACGCCGACCGTGTCCAAAATGCCGAACGGCTCGTAAGGGACACTTTGCCGACCGCGACCAAAACGCTGAAATCAGACTATGACCAAAACGCCGACCATGCCCAAAATGCCGAACACTCGTAAGGGACACTTTGCCGACCCTGACCAAAACGCCGACAGAACCATAAATGAACATAGCGGAGATAAGTATGTGTACTTGTAATGGTTCATTCATAGGTGGCAGTAAACGCCGATAAAGAAGATAGCTTAATAAGGTTTAATGTACTGATTTTATGTAAGTAATTTTCTTCAATAGGTTGCGCAACCGTCGATTGTTACAGTTTTTACAAATTTTGAATCTTGTTTTTACATTTGTGCGTGGCGTCCTGAGTTCAGATATTTTACTTTTAAACATACTTTGTAAATTGCTTATTAATTTTATTCGATTTTCTCGAAAAAGAAAGGTTGGTCGTATTTTTAGCAAGCGTAGCATTTTTGAGCATTTTTCTCATACATTCAATTATATAATATACTTTCTAAAATAAGGAATGATAAAAAAGTTATGAACAAAGATTCAATAAGATATCGACGTTAAGGGTGAGAAAAAAAATAAAATCTCACAAAAAAGAGGTTCCACCAAACAATGACATACTCAAAATTTCTAATTTTTATCTTTCACGGCTCTCAATTTCTTTAAAATGCACTGCCATGAAATATTTGTTATTTAACCCTATTTGCGAAAAGAAATTAGGTACTTAAATTGTAATTTGTAGTGATCTTACTCAGAAAAACCATGACAATTCATTTGAATAAAAACAATCAATTAAAAGTAAAATTATCTATTTTAAATAAATAAAAAAAATTGATTGTTCTAAATTAGATCGGTGTTTTTCAAAATAACATTTTGTACGCCGCGCCGCCGTATATAAAGTCTTTATGCAAGTTTTCTATTTTGTATGTTTGTAATTAATTAAAAAGCAGGTATTAAAAGTCAGTAGTTGCTTTTCCTAAAAGAATTCGTCATTCTAATTATGACGACTATTACATTTACAGCATATTTGCCCAAGTCTAATAATAATATTAATGAAATAAACAACTATATTTTATAATTTTACTTTTTCTTGTGAATTTTTTTCCTTTGGATTTTTTCCCTTCTCTTTAAACGATTGCATCTCGCAAAAGGTGAGTTTTGAGACATAGTTTGTATAGACTTTTTTCCTTCTTTTTGATAAATGAGTTCACCCTCCCATTTATGAAAGATATTTCAGAATCACCCTTTAAGTTTCGATTCAAATTTCGGTTTATTTATATCGACCCGGATTTTTTTCTATGCAGATGCTATAAATTTGATTTTTGCAATATTCGCATATCGGTTGAAGCTATGACCTTTTACAATTTCAATTTGATTGTAATTTATAATAACATCTCTAAACAGTATTGAGAATCGACGACAGCTATATCGTGTTGATTTTATATAATAGGAATAATTCTTATAACTTTAGCCTCTCAAAAAATACTACAAACATATTCATTTATGTGTCATTAGTGCATACTTTAATAGCTAAAATTCTTACAAATAAGATTTCATTAGACCAATCGTTATTACGTTGTACAATTTTACTATTATTTAAATTTAATTAAAGTAAAGATTAATGTTAATACTTAATGTTACCAACAAATAATAAAAGTGGTTCAAAGTTTGTAACTTATTTTTCGAGCAGATATTTGGCCATTTGATTTATTTATATTGGGTAATATGACAGGAATGTAGGACGTCCATTTTATGGATTATAGCTAAACAATCATTTTTTATATTTTAAGACAACTTTGCATTTTAAAACCACTTCTACAGAGTGGCATTCTGATTCTGAGGGCTAGAAACCACTGCTACCTGCCGGATATTTATTGCCCCTCCAACCCTATTACAAAGTCGGCATACTTACAACTAGGAACTTTTGCTAATTTTACGGGGAAAAATAATTTTTTCAAAAAGCTTTTACTTCTAATATGTAGAATTGTAGACAGGGTAGATTTTTAATCTGCCAGACGAAGGATTAGAGCGGTTATAGCGCCATTACCAGCTACTTACTTATAAAACCGCCAGGCACCGGGTTTGGGTGAACAAATTGTAAGCCAGAGGTAATAAAGATTTGGATTTTACGGATCTGTGAATCGTTAAGCTGCCTGGTACCCAGCAGCCTAAGTCAAAACATATTTTTAAATTCCAGTAATAATAACTCTGCAAAATTTTCATTTCATTTATTGATGCAAAGGACTGAAACCTAAAAGATTACGGTCGCCGCTCCTAGTTTATGCATGTTAACAATGGCCCAAAGCTACCGACAGGTTCGTTCTCACGTTCACCCATTATTAAATAAACGAATTAAATAATATTTTCTTCAATAAAACCAAATTTGTAGGTATGTATTGCAGCTACCTGTGCTGTACGAAATGTAAATATTGAATTTATCCGAATAGCAGATATCTAACGGATATATTGGTGTTGTTTAAAATTTGAATAATATAAATGTGTATTACTAAAAATTTGGTCTTAATCATTTATTTTACTGGAATTCGCGTATACAATTCACCCTGCGATTTTCATCTGAATTAACTATAAGTACATATTTGAACGTCACATTTTAACAGTTAAATACGCATAATGAATGTTTCGGACGAATCTGATTTTTTAATAAATCCGGATAGACGTTTTATCAGATATTGGTTTCGTATATTTTATCCAGATAGTAAAAGCTTAACGAATTATCCAGATAACTGCTAATTTAAAATCGTATTTAGTAAAATATTAATCTAAAAATAAAAATCGTAAAAAAATGTGATGCGCTTCATTGGTTGAGTAAAGTTACTCACAAGATTTTTTTTCGATTTTCAACGATATGGACTCGTTATGTTTTTAATTTGTAAACAAACTTTGGTTTTAATGGAAAATACTTCACCGAATCAAGGAAAATATCGATTATCGGTTTCATAATAATCGAAAAAAATGCTCTTTTTAAAAACATAACGATAACAAGCCGATATCGTTCTATTTGAAAAAATCGCTTTTTAAAAAACTGTTTTCGGTAAATTTAACTTCTCGCATAACGTTTCAACTGCAATTTTTCTTTTAGATTAGGATATTACTCCGATTTTTTTTCTCGGCTTTTTTCTTATGGTTTTTTTCGTCGGTTTCATGTTATGTATGTATTTTTCCTCGGATTTTTTCCGCCGGCTTTTCCTCGGATTTTTTTCCGGCGTTTTTTTCCCTAGATTCGAAAATCCTATACCAAATTTTTGCCGGAGCTAGCTGTTCAATCAAAATTGAGATATGAGCAGATTCCAGATTTTTGCAGCTTATATTTACTGTCGTTCATCAGCAGAATTGTCTATATTCAAATTCAAAGTATATGGATTCAATAACAGATGAAACAGATGAAACACGCAAATATACATATTTATTTTCCTAAAGCTGTGAAGAAATTGAAAGCTATTAGTAATATACAGTGATGTGATTTTACCGGTAAAATAAAAAACGGTAAGTAAAATCATTATTTTACCGGTAAAATACGGTAAAATACCGGTAAAATAAATTTCACGTCAAAAATGGATTCCTTATGAAAAACCATTTAGTTTGATACTAGATACTCGACAGGTCTACTTAATACTTGATACCAAAACACAAAAATACAATTATTTATAGTTTATAAAAATATAGCGGTTATGTAACTTACAGTTACAGTTATAATTATTAAAAAATACCCAAATTAAATACAAAGCAAAATGTGATAACGAAAATAAAAAATATGAAGATATAAATCACAATAAACATTTAGATAAAATAAACTTATACATATAAACATAAAGTTAAACAAACCTAATAAATGTAATTGATGTAACTTTTAATAACAAAAATAATAAATATTTAATATATATTATTATAATATAATATGATTGGTTTACAGAAATTAATCTTTATTTAGGTTTCCTACCACAAAACAGTTCTTTCCAAGAAAAATAATGCTTTGTTTTGGAGTACCACGAATATCTGCGCCTGCGCGCGGCAATTCGAAATGATTTTACCATTTTACCGGTAAAATGTGATTTTACTTTACCGGTAAAATACCATTTTACCATTTTACCGATTGGTAAAATACCGAGACTCACATCACTGGTAATATACACGGTGTTAATTAAGTACGTAGACAAACTTTGCAGGGTGATTTCCTGATTAATTCTAAGACAAAAATTTATATAAGCAAAGAACCTAATCGGCTTCGTTTTCAAGAAACAGGATGTAAGTTTAAAAAAAAATTTTTTTTTAATTCTGGAAAATGCCTACAGGTATTCTATTAAAATTTGGTGTAAGTTAGTATTGCATAAAGTGGCATTTTTTGGTCAAAATAAATTTAATTTATTTAACCAGTGGCGCGCATCGGGGCCGCCTCAGCTAAGTCATTGTAGAAAAATCTAGTACGCCACTGTTGTAACAAGTTTTTTTAGCTTTATCCATTGAAACGACACCTAAGTTGTTTCTTTTGTTTTGGTAGAATGGGCCGTTTTCGAAAAGGAAAAATCTGTAACTCTGTAATTTTGATAATTATAACATAATTTCCATAAAAATAACAAACTGATTAGTGTAAATATTACTTATTTATATAAGAAAGGTTTCAAGAGCTACAAAACTGGAAAATTATGTAATCCACAAATTATTTACAAACGCTGCTGCTATATAATAAATCAACTAAAGAGCATCTCAGAGATTTTTCTGTTTTTCTCGAAAGCGGTTCCTTTTAACAAATAACAAAAACAGAAAAGAGACAACTTTTGTGTCATGTTAATGGATAAAAACTTGTCATATATACTAAAAAAACGTAGCGTGCCAGATTTTTCTAAAATCATGTAACTGAGGTGGCCCTGATGCACGCCACTGATAAAAATAAATTAAATTTATTTTCACCAAAAAATGTCACTTTATTCACTACTAACTTACACCAAGTTTCAATAGAATACCTTTAGGCGTTTCCAGATTTAAAAAATATTATTAAAAAAAAATTCAACATCGCGTATTTTGAAAACGAAGCCGTTTAGGTCCCATGCTTATATAAACTTTTTGTCTTAAAATTAATCAAGGAATTACGATGTAAAGTTTGTCTACGTACTTAATTAACACCCTGTATAGCAAAACTAAGACATTACAAGATGTCAAAAACGTTTGAAATAATAAGTATCTCTGAACATTACTTATTTCTAGTAACTTTAATTTTGCTTGGACAAATGTTCATAACTTTTTTATCATTCCTTATTTTAGAAAGTATATTATATAATTGAATGTATGAGAAAAATGCTCAAAAATGCTACGCTTGCTAAAAATACGACCAACCTTTCTTTTTCGAGAAAATCGAATAAAATTAATAAGCAATTTACAAAGTATGTTTAAAAGTAAAATATCTGAACTCAGGACGCCACGCACAAATGTAAAAACAAGATTCAAAATGAGCGAAACACTTCGCCTGGACTTTCCTATACTTATAAATTAACATTGTTTAATATTTTCCAACACTTTTGATATACACCTGTCTAGAAACGCAAAAGCAGTGTTTTAAAAAAAACTATAAAATAAAAAAAAATTTTTGGCCCCAACCGAGGCTCGACCCCACAACTACTTATGCAGTAAAACGGCAGTACACTCGAACACACCCGCATATCCATCCATGCTATTCCGAACCTGTTCGTTATCGTTAAATAAGTGCCTATTGAATGCGTGCGCAATAGAAATGCATAGAACGTTCAGAACTCTTCACTTCCGTACAAGAATACAACTGCTGTAGAAAGTATGTGAAATTCTTCTAAGGACAAAAAGATTATTTAAGAGCAAAAAATTCGATTTTTTGATTTTTTGTAACCAGATTCTCCTAGAGCAAACAAAAGAAGAAATCAATTTTTTAATTTTGTAGCGAAAATTTTGGGGGGGAGGGGGAACAGTAGCCCCCCTAAATATTAAATTATCGAAAAAATATTATGATATTCGGATTTTGCTATCAATGATGAGCTATTTTGCTTTAACAGAAATATTTTATTGTCCCCCGTTAAATAAATAAAAGGGTACCAATTTTCAATTTTCAAAAAATCACAGAGGGCGTCACAGTGAAATTATAGCAATGCGCAAAAAAATAAATTGTAGAAGATTCTCAGCTCTATCAGCTTAAAAAGTTTAAACAAAAACGTGTGGGCAGTTTTTGAGAAATTTTTTTTTGAAAAATTCCAAAATTTTGGAGTGATGTCATTGCGATCGTTTTTATATTTTCAAAATTAATGATATTTCACGGTATAGTACCCTTGAAGGGCTACCAAACAAGATGTAGTTGATTCCAATCAGATAACTGGTTTTTGAGTAAATGGGCGTTAAAGTCGAAATTTTCAAAAATTCGTAGCGGCCGCCATGTTGAAGCTAGAGAGTTCGGTAAAAAATTGTTTGATTTGTCCTAAGGCCTTCTTTAATCTCCACTATTAAAATTTTCAAAATTCCGTTTCTGAAAAAAATGCTACCAAAAAAACATGTTTAACTTCCGCTTCCGGTTTCGGATTCTTTTTAAAAGCTTATTTTGTCGATGAATTTTTGATATACCTCCTCATTCCAAAGCACATCGAAATCGGTCCAGCCGTTCCGGAGATATGAGCGTTACCCACCCACAGACACACACACAGACACACCCACCCACAGACAGACATTTTTTAAAAACCACTTTTTTAGGATCCTGGAAGCCCAAAACATGTATTTCCGTCAAAATCTCGATTTTGAAAATTTGCATGAAATCAATACTTCCCTATACTGAAAGTATAGGAAAGTAAAAATTTGTAAAAACTGTAACAATCGACGGTTGCGCAACCTATTGAAGAAAATTACTTACATAAAATCAGTACATTAAACCTTATTAAGCTATCTTCTTTATCGGCGTTTACTGCCACCTATGAATGAACTATTACAAGTACATACTTATCTCCGCTATGTTCATTTATGGTTCTGTCGGCGTTTTGGTCAGGGTCGGCAAAGTGTCCCTTACGAGTGTTCGGCATTTTGGACACGGTCGGCGTTTTGGTCATAGTGTAATTTCGGCGGTTTGGCCGCGGTCGGCAAAATGGCTCTTACAAGCGTTCGGCGTTTTGGACATGGTCGGCGTTTTGGTCATAGTCTTGTTTCGGCGTTTTGGTCAGGGTCGGCAAAGTGTCCTTTGCGAAATAATGGGCGTAATGGACACGCAAGGTTCGGCAGTTATTCGGCTCCGACGCTAATATATCGATCTCTGTGGCGTCGTTTAACAAGTGTCGGCGTTTTGGGCACGTTCGGCGAAATGTCCAATGTACGTTAGTCGGCGTTTTGGGCGTATTCGGCGAAATGGTCCTCTAGTAGCAGTCAGCGTTTTGGACCTGTTCGGCGTTTTGGACGTACAAAATAAGCAGTCGGCGTTTTGGGCATTCGGCGAAATGTCCTAGACTAGGGTGACCAAACGTCCCGTAAAAACGGGATTGTCCCGTTTTTTCACGATCGTACCCGGAGTCCCGAAAAAGTCTCCCGGGACGCCTAAATGTCCCGTATTTACGTTGGGTACTAATAAACACATTTTAAAATCACACAGCACTCTGAATTTTTGAAGATATGCCAGTATGTGTTTGCGATCCCTGCCCATAATGGTAATACAGAATCTTTTCGCTTATGGACATTCAATGGACGGACGAAAGGAACAAGATGGGAGTGGATACCCTTTCTGCAATCCTGCAAGTACTCTACAATTTCAAAATGGACTGTTCTAGTTTTTACAACTTTATATTGGATAAGATTGAGGTTTTAAAAATGGCTGGAACGAAAGCAAAATATCCCCAATTCAAATCCTAGAGATTTTTAACATAAGTTTGACTAACGATTTCAGTTATCTTGTTTAATTATGTATTGAAGTATGTATTAATAAATAAGTATTAACTGCAAAATTATTGTTTTAATTTATTATATGCCTCACAATTTAAATTAAATTACAAAAGCAAAGGTAAATTGAAAAAGATTTATAGGTCTCAAAATAGCTAAAACAAGCATGTTTCAATGATTACGTCCCGAGGGAGGCCCCTCGGACCCCCCTTTAGCTGGAGGGTATCGCCCCCAAGCCCTCCTTGGGTGTGTCCCGTTTTTTCAAATTTATGATTTGGTCACCCTATCCTAGACCCATCCTCGGCAGGCGACAAGCTTTGGCTCCGCCTCAGCTCGTATTCGCCTACCTCGGATGTTATTACGTCCTTACATTCCTTGATACTTAAATAACTATTCAGCACCCCCCCAACATCCATGGTAATTGGATTTTTAACCCAAATAAAGTAAAATGTAGATCATCAATAATGAAACATATACAAATACAGAAGAATATAAATAAAATATCTCAATATTTGGCAAAGATATGAATTAAAGAGTGATTAGACAGGATTACAATAAAATAAAATTAGTAGAACCAATTAAAAGTACTTCTTTTTTATTAATACAACATGCTTGCTTAATGCAATATATATGGTACAACTATTCTATCATTAATACAACAAAACTATTTCAATCACATTATATACATCCAAACTGGATTTCCTACGAAAAACATGTATCTACACGACTAATATATTAAAAATATATAATTTTGTTATAATAGGTAAGTCAGAGAGTATTAAATTCAGTTTATATAAATAATGTTGAAAATACAGAGATAGTTAAAAACCACTAAGTAAGGTTATGCCCAAGTTATATTAAATTTGAAGGTTTTTTTTTACCAAAATTGCTTCGATTAATGCCACAACAAATAAATACTGGCCTTTTAAACAACAAATTTTGATACTAAGAATTGATTTTTGTAAAGGTTTATTTCCGCCGCACAATGAAAAATAATAAAAATAATCAATCAACTACCCAAAAATTCACCTCAAAGTGAGAATTGCAATTAAGTAGCTTTAGAAAAAAAGAGTTATTTTACGTTTTTGATTCATTTACTTACTATAAAATTGTGCATTTTAAAATTTTTGATTGTTTGATACTCCCAAAAAGAAAAAGTAAATCCAAAATACATTAGCAAGACTAGAACTGCCGTATTTTTGTTCATGACTGATCAATATTTAACATAACATTTGCAATAACGAGAAACATTAAGATACACGCAGGCACGCACGCACACGAAAACTTCAGGTTTATCACATTTTATGCTTACAAAATATTAATAAAAAAAGAAACCCATTTACTAGCTTGGCTTTAAATAACAGAGTGATAACAAACATTGTCATAAAAAGAGTTTCATATGATAAAAAGATCTACAAAGAAATGCGCAAAGTTAGTCAATTGGTTGAATATTACCTTTAATATACCTCCTCGCTGTACAGCTCACTAAATTTAAGCTGGTGTTTGCTTTTACCCTCTGTGTATTCTACTGGCACACAATGTGTTTTTACAAGATTGCAAAAACGAATACTTGTGACCAATAATATGGTGAGGAAGAGGAAGAAGAACCACCAACTTACATTCAACAAAGTAGGGGTCTGTAATAGTATAACAATGAGCTTCTGAACCACTCTGTGCCTCGATGGGCCTTGATGAGCTCATCCTCGCTGCCCAAGAACTGCAATTATCCCCCTCCCCATCAAACACTAAATAAAGACTGGTTTCAATTTTCCTCAGAAATAAGCAGTGGGTGTTTCATTTTACAGAAACGTCCCACATTTTCCTTATTTTTAAATTGTTAATTTAATTTCTTCCTTTTTTTGTGTCAGGTACACATCTCCACAAGTGGTATCTTTTGCGGATGCAAAACTTCTATCAGTCTAAAAAAACTAGCCAGCCTACTGGAATGAAAAATTAAGAAATTATATCAGCGATCAGAACAGACCAAACAACTACTAAAAAAAAACGTTGTTAAGAATCACAAGGTATGCCTTATGCCTTACCTTACCAAATTTTATTATCAACAATAAACATGTTGAAAATTTTGTAGGTGTAATGCACATTGACTCAAGGTGAAACTGAAATGATAGGTAGTACAGGACCCCATGTATAAATGCCGCATTTTAACTACTGAAAATGCTTAATTAGTAAAATTAAAGTGGAAGTGAGGTATTTAATTGCCTTGAGGCCAACTACTGGTTACAAATGTTTCATTAATTTAAAAGAGAATGTCCATGATCCAACCTACTTGTCTTACATACCTCGGTGCATTTTAAACACAAACATAAAATAAAGTAACCTTAAGAATAACGTGCAACGCACAGACACCAAAAGAGTTAGAAAGATTTTGCAGGTTTATGCGTGCCACCTTCTGTCGGCGAGTGGAAGCTTTATGTTCACAAAATAATTATTCCAGACTTGAAAAAATAATTCTTCTAGACTACAAAATTATTTTTTCAATTTACAAATTGCCAGTTTTGGCCTTATTGTTGTATGGATTCTGGCTGTTTAACTACCATTTTTGAGCTCTCTTCTTTGCCTGGTAAAATTAAATACAAAATATCATTTGCACCCCCCCCCCCCCCCCCCCATGGAACTCTACATTAATGATATTTAAAAATAACAAAATTGTTTTAATGGCAACCTTAAGCCCTTCGTATCAACATTGTTTTAAATTAGAGCTCCCATTTTGTTTTAAAGAAACAGGTGAGTTGACAGTTACTTTAGAACTAAAAGCTTGCAGATGCTAAATATGTTTTCTTATTTGTTCAGATGTTACTTTTTAAATTGACCTAAATGGTTTTGTATTTTTCTCTATAAACAAATAAATCTTTGTCTGTTTGCTACACTTCTATGGCATTTTATAAACAAAAAAAAAATAAAAAAATTTATTTGTGCCTCTTCATGTAAACTCGAACGCAAATTTTTATAAATGTGGTTCAGAATCTCATTTTTAAACTACTATGTAACATCAAGAGCACTATATTTCAGACTGAATTACTTTCTGTTGGTCCCCGTTTTCTACAATAGTTGTAAAAAGAAATGCAAAAATTTATCTTCCAAATTAAACAAATATGCAGCTACTATTTCTAATTTTTTCAGTTGAAATCAATTTAAATAACGGCTTAAAGGTAAATTCCACCATGAATAAACTTATGCAATTACATTTTAATGCAAAAATTAAATTTACAACTAAAAATTACCTTAATCTACTACATTTGTGATTTTTTTCCGTTCCAACGTGCTAGATTCAATCCCACTATCTTCGTCGGCACTGTCTAAAAGACTAGCTTCACCTCTAACCACTTCTATTTTTGCCTTATCCTCCTTAACCTGTGCCGGTTTATATGGCAAAGCTTCAAACGACACGTTCTTGCTCTCGTTTTCTTCATCGCAAGTGGGGGTATCTACGTGCTGCACCAAAAATCGACTCTTGCCAAATGTTGTAAAAGTTGGAACTTCCCGTTTTGTGACGGGTTCTTCCGGAGGTTCTATCGTAAATGCTTTCGTGGATGTGAAAGCGCTCGGGCTCGGTGGCAAATCCAACTTCAGTTTGTTTCTTGCATGCCTGAGGCCACCTAAAGCGTCTTTGCTGTTACTTTTTAACTCGCTAATTTGATTATGTTTGAGAACAACTGTTGCTAGTAATTTTAAGGATTGCACTTGGTGCTTCTGGAGCGCTTGTAGGAACTCGTTGCCATCAACATTGCTTGGCGTGATGTCCTCGACACCACTATCTGGGGTTATGTTCTCGTTGGGCTGCTTTGTTAAGTCCATCCATTGATCCGACATGGCCTGACCCGGGAAGAACTGCGACGAGAGGCCCCCAAACGATTCGAAAGGCCTTGCTGTGCTGCTTATGAAGAATTCATCATCTAGTGCCGACATTCCTACAAGACAAAATTTGTTTAGTAATGTGAGCACTTTAATTTTACTGCATGTAAGTACCAGAAGCAAAATCGGTGAGTTGGTAAAGATTTTTGGCATGATTGTCTAGTTGTTGGTAGCACTCAGGATGTGAGTTGGCACTGTCAAAGATTGGAACGTAAGGACTTGTATCGACTTCCCAATCTGAAACCATTGAAAGTACAGTGTCGTATTTGTGCGCCGAATTCACAGTCTTACCTATTAATGACGTAGACACAGGTTGCCACAAATCAAAACTGTTCACATTTGGGCTTTCGGGTTCTCTCGGATATTCATAAACACAGTGGTACTTTTGTTTTTTAAACCACACCCCTTTTGGTTTCTTATGCTAAAACACAAACATGTGCTAATTACTTTTATACAAATTGAAATTAATAATAAAAGCTGTTACTGCTATAATTCTATTAAACTGAAAATTAACTTAATATTTTTATTCATTGTACTGAGAATATCACATTTTTTTAAATAAAAGTTGTTGATAATTAACTGCTGCATAACCTAAAATTATTACCAATTATACTGAGTGGTTAGTTATTCCTGTACAGAACATTACTTTATTTTAAATGGAACACCCTGTGTATTATAGCTATTTCTATTTCTATATTTCTACCATTTTATTCTAAATATAACAGTATATAGATACTATTATCTTAAAATTAACGGTTTTCAAGATATCAGACTTTTTTTGCCTCAAACAGGGATGGGGATGTAGAATATTACATGTAAAATATACTTATTCTACATGGTTAGTCTGCATGTAGAATATGAAGCCCTTAATTTTTATAAAATCAAATAGTTTAAACATAAATGAACATGTACACAACTAAATAACGTATGGGACATAAGTTTTGAGAAAAAGTTTGCCTTGAAATTTCTACTCGATTTTGATGTCTGATCTAGTTACCATGAAACCGGTAAACAAATCATGTTTTGTTTTCATTGATAAATGTCAAATTTATTCAATAACTAAGTTCAAAATGTCGTACAAACTTGAAATTCGCCAAAGTATCTATCGCATTGTTGGACGGTTGCCCAAACGTGAAATTGTTAACTTGTTCAGAGATGGAAATGTTAGCCAGGCAACGATTTATAGGACAATAAGAGAATGCGAAGAGGGTATACCTTGTACTAATTTGCCGAAAACTGGAAGACCTCGTGTTTTGGCACAAAACAGGATTAATAGACTGGTACAATCCGCTCAAGACAGAATCGGAATCTCTAGTCGAAAGCTGGGTCGCTGTTTTGGGGTCTCATACAAGACCGTCCAGAGAAGTTTGTCCAGAAATGGTGTACATTATCGAAAAAGAAGAAAGTGTCCCAAATACACCCAGGCACAGCTCGAAAGAATACCTAGATGTTGCAGAGCTTTGAGACGAAGGCATTTTGTGAGGAACCGTGTGATTATAATGGATGATGAAAAATATTTCACGCTGTCACATTCTGAAATGAAAGGTAACGATGGATTTTACACCTCTGATATTGAAAACTGCCCAAAGGAAGTAAAATTCAAAGCAAAAGCGAAATTTGCTGACAAAGTTTTGGTTTGGTGCGCGATTTCTGAGGCTGGGATTTCAACACCCTATGTTGGCCGAGTTCAGGGAGAAGCTGTAAATGCTGAGATTTATACCCAAAGATGTTTACCGAAAATGCTTAATTTTATTAATATCCATCATCAGAACGACGATATAATATTTTGGCCTGATCTTGCTTCGTGCCATTATGCCATGAGGACTCGGGTATGGTTGGAGCAGAATAACGTCAATTATGTACCTAGAGAAGATAACCCCCCAAATGTCCCTCAGGCTCGGCCAATAGAAGAATTTTGGTCATTATTGTGTCGAAAAGTTTATGAAAACGGTTGGGAGGCCCAAAATGAACAACAATTGCGGGCACGAATTTTTAGAAAAATTCGGGAAGTGGACCCGAACATCGTCCAAAGGAAGATGAGACAAGTCTTAGCCAAACTGCGTGCCATTGAGGACCATGGTCCGCTATCAGTTTTGTAGATTAGTTTTCATGTTGCCAAAAGATGTAAAATTAACCATTAATATTTAAGTTTGAATAAAATTTCGTTATTTTGCTGATTAAGCCTGTTGATTTGTTTCTCAAAACTTATGTCCCATACGTTAAGTGCCTCCTCCTACACCCAAGTAAAATAAATATAAATAGCAAAACCCGTGGGCTACGCCCCACGCTTTTATTGACAAATTATTTTAAAATGCGCAAACTTTTAAAATTAATGCTGCGCCACCCTACGTGACTGTTACATAAACATCGGTACTGGCAACCATAATAATCAATAAACTGTGTCGAGATGTAGGAATAGTTCATTGTCACCAAAAGTTGAGACGAGTAAAAGGATTCCGATGTAATATAGAGATTGATTGTCTAAGGCGCAAGTGCTTACTTCAATGTTAAACGACTTGAAACTAGGAAACTAGAAAAAAAAATAAGCAAAAATTACGGGAATACAACATCTCGAGAAAAAAGACGCACTGGAAAAAAAATTAAGAAAGAGAAGCCCCCCCGTAAAAAACTGCATGAAAAAATCCCGCAACAAATTCTGAAGTCCCAAGAAAAATTTCTTTGGAAAAAAAACGAGATAAAAATTTTTTAACTTAGCACTTGGCCTCATTTCCAAGGCAGTGCCTTAACAGAGATTTTTAAAATGCTTTTGGAACTAATAAATACATACTAAAAAATGAGCGAAACACTTTGCCTGGACTTTCCTATACATTTAAATACATTGTTTTATATTTTCCAACACTTTCGATATACACCTGTCTAGACACGACTAGTTAAAGTAAATAGTTCTTATAAGTTGTAACATCTTGAAGCGGTTGAAGTAAGACCGACCGCTGCGCTGCAAGCATAAGGTTGGGTAAAATATTCGGACTGAATCAACGGAAGCGCGGAAATTGATATTTGAAAATATATTAATAACTCGAGAAGTATTATTTTTAGCAAGAAATTACTCTTATTAATTTGCATTTAGAATTTCAAAACCTTTCTGATTTTAAATGCCACGTTTCCATTTAAAAAAAAGTTATTTTTTACCGTGGCCGCCATATTAAAATTGGAAACTCAAGTTTTTTTCTTAAATACAATCGAGAAGAATTTGCCCTACAACTTTGCTCTTGGGTTTGCGAGTCTATCTATTAAAATAAAAAAGTTTGCCTACACTGAACATTAAACGACTAGTACAAGAATACAACTGCTGTAGAAAGTATGTGAAATTCTTCTAAGGACAAAAAGATTATTAAGGGGCAAAAAATTCGATTTTTTGATTTTTTGTAAAAAGATTCTCCTAGAGCAAACAAAACAAAAAACCAAATTTTTAATTTTTTATCGAAAAAATTTGGGGTGAGGGGGAACAGTAGCCCCCCTAAATATTAAAGTATCAAAAAAATATTATGATATTCGGATTTTGCTATCAATGATGAGCTATAATGCTTTAACAGAAATATTTTATTGCCCCCCGTTAAATAAATAAAAGGGTACCAATTTTTAATTTTCAAAAATTCATAGAGGGCGTCATAGTGAAATTATAGCAATGCGCAAAAAAACAAATTGTAGAAGATTCCCAGCTCTATCAGCTTAAAGCGTTTAAACAAAAACGTGTGGACAGTTTTCGAGAAATATTTTTTAGAAAAATAACAAAATTTTGGAGTGATGTCATTGCGATCGTTTTTATATTTTTTTCTATTTTGGTTCTTTACTGACTACTTTATGAAACTCATTTGGATTTCATAAAGCAACTCCTAAAAGAATTCAAAATTTTATTTTGTTAGGTTGGTGACAACCATGTGACAAGAAAACCTTCACGCGTTATAAACATAACCTTCAAATTGTAAGTTCTAAAAAAGATTATTTAGCGTATTTTCCGCTACTTTGCGTAACTCGGGTGGGGTGCAAGATAATTCTTCTTCCATCTTATCTTCAAATCTTAGGTATTTTAAAAATAAAATCACTGTCAAATTGTTTGTCTAAATTTTAATTTGACAGTAGTTTGAATTGTATGAAATTACTAAATGTCACCAACAGCCACATACCAAAAACAAAAAACATAAAATTTTCCTAATCGATTAAATTTTTAAATTAAAATATAAAATAAGGTAATTTTTAACATTTTTGGACCAAAATAGAAAAAATAGTATAAAATACACGTTTCATAAGACATTTAAGCGCACTTGTCCATTAGAAAACTCGCCGCAAGCGGCTCGTTTTCTAACTTGGACGCGTGCTCTAAAATCATGTCTTATGAAACTTGTTTTTTAATATACTATTAAAATTAATTAAATTTCATGGTATAGTACCCTTGAAGGGCTACCAAACAAGATGTAAATGATTCCAATCAGATAACTGGTTTTTGAGTAAATGGGCGTTAAAGTCGACATGTTCAAAAATTCGTAGCGGCCGCCATTTTAAAGCTAGAGAGTTCGGTAAAAAATCGTCTGATTTGTCCTAAGGCCTTCTTTAATCTCCACTATTAAAATTTCCAAAATTCAGTTTCTGAAAAAAATGCTACCAAAAAAATATGTCTAACTTCCGCTTCCAGTTTCGTTTTTTTTTTAAAGCTTATTTTGTCGGTAAATTTTTGATATACCCCCTCATTCCAAAGCACATCAAAATCGGTCCAGCCGTTCCGGAGATATGGAGCGTAACGGACCCCCCCCCCCCCCCCCCCCCCACGTATTCTACACACTTTTCTACGTGTAATGTAGAAAATAATATTCTACATGTAAAGTTACAACCCTGGCCACAAATGTAAATTTTTTTGAACAAGTCAAACAACTCGAAAGCATACCCTAACACTTTTTATATCTAGAATTAAACGTAGAATCTACAAATTCAACAGTATACAGGGTGTCCTATTTAAAATAACAGGCATGACTAAAAGCCCAGTATAATTGGCAAATAATTTTAGGTTACACAGCAATTAATCACAAACATCTTTTATTAAGAAAAAAATTTGATATTCCCAATAGCTTAGGATATAAAAGTAGGGTGACACTTAAGCGACTCACCCTGTACAGTTAAAACTATTAGAAATCTGTGGTACACTGTGTTATATGAGGTTAGCCAAACGTATTCCTTATATTTTTCCTATCTTTTTATCAGTGAAAATAAACAATGTAAGAGAATCTATAATTTTTTTTTTCTATAGCAACTGTTAAAACGTGCTATTATTAACTAAAATTAGAGGGAAAAGTAGCACTTTACCATCAAGGGTAGATAAAGTAGTACTTTAACAGCAAGGATAGATAAAGCATTTTATTTTATAAACAAACTCTATAGCAACCAAAAGATCTAGAAACAAAAGAAGTGATAATGAAGATTAAAAATAATAAAGCACCAGGATGTGACGATATTATAATAGAACACATTAAATATGGAGGTGATACACTTCATAAAAAAATTCACGGACTAATATGTAAGATATGGAGAGAGGAAAGCATGCCAGAAGAATGGAGAAAAGGGATAATCTTTACAATCTATAAGAAAGGAGATGTCGAAGAATGTGCAAATTACAGAGGAATAATGTTACTGAATGTAACGTACAAAGTTCTGTCGAAAATAATTAAAAACAGATTACAAGAATACTCTGAGAAAATAATTGGAGATTATCAACAAGGATTTCGACCTGAAAGATCAACGACAGATGCCATTCACATAATGCAACAAATGTTAGAAAAAGCAAATGAATATAACATAACACTTTATATCTTATTTATTGACTTTAAGCAAGCCTTTGATAAGGTGATAAGGAAGAGTATTATAGGAGAAATGTTAGGCAGAGAAGTACCGAAAAAATTGGTAAACTTAGTAGAAATGACTTTAAAAGACACAACGGCAGCAGTAAAACTTGGAAATGAAACAACCGGCAGTTTCAAGGTAGAGGAAGGGGTCAGGCAAGGGTATATGTTATCGGCAACATTATTCAACTTAGTCCTGGAAAGCGCAGTCAGAAAAGCAGATGTAAACGGTACGATAAATAACAAAAATGTACAAATTATTGCTTATGCAGATGATGTGACGATCACAAGTAGAACAAAAAAAGGTCTAGAACAGGCATGGGCAACCTTTTCAGCCCACGGGCCAAATAAAAACTTTAGGAATGTTCTGAGGGCCAGACCAACACCACTTTCGTGTTACTTATAAAATAAATGACATAATAAAATTTATAATAAATAAACTTTATTTGATGATGATGACAAATTTAAAACATAAAAATAGTCAAAACACATAGTTGTTGCTCAAATTAAACTCCAATAAAAAGTTAATGTGATCCTTGTAGTTGTGTACCACTAACGAGGCGGTCCATATTTGAAGAAATATTGGTTGTTGCAACATGCAGAGCATTTTCCAGATTAATGTCAGTAAGTTGGCTTCTAGTTTTGGATTTAATAAGTTGCATCTTTGAAAAAAATTGTTCACAGCAATAGGTACTGCCAAACTGAGTCATTATTTTTCTAGCAAAATTTGCTATATTTGGGTATTTTTCAGTTTTAAAATATTTTTTATAGAACTCTTCTATAAAGTAACTTCATTGAATTTCGCCTTTAGTTCCGCATTTTCCTGAAGTTTAATCAATTCCATTTGAAGTAATAGCGGAGCATTATCCACATCAACGGTAAAAGGCCCGGAAAATATGTTGAAGAGAAATTCTTGATTTCGAAAATCTTGAAATCTTGAAACAAATTCCTCTTCAAGGGACTGAAGTTCATCTGCCAATACATTTCTATTAAATTTGTCTTGACTAGGCAGTGTAGAAAAACGGTAAGCATTACCTTCTCGAAGTTGCTTCTGCCAAAGGCGGAGTTTATTTTGAAAACTTTTTATGAGTGCAAAAGAACAAATTTCCCGGGTGTTTGTAGCTGAGCATTGAGTTCATTCAAATGAGTTGTAATGTCCACCATGAAAGCCAAGTCGCACAACCATTCATTATTTTTTAATTCATCGACTGTTTCTCCTTTCATATCCATGAAAAGATACACCTCATCTTTCAAATTATAGAAACGTTTTAACATCTTTCCTTTACTAAGCCAGCAAGCATCACAATAAAAAATTAGATTTCCACAGTCTGCTTCGAGGTCATTTGAAAAAACTCTTGAAATTGTCGATGATTCAAAGCTCTCGCTTTTATGAACTTTATACAGAAAACCACCGTTGTCATTATATGGTTAAATTTAATTGACTTGCCACATAAATTTTCTTGGTGCAAGAGACAATGAAATGTAAAAAAATGTGTTGTGTCAATATGTTTACTAGATAATTCTGATTTGATTTTAGCAATGACACCTGCGTTTGATCCAACCATTGCAGGAGCTCCGTCTGTAGCCACCCCGCTTAAATTTTCCAATTAAAGGTTAAATTCATTAAAAGCCGATTTTATTTCTTGAAAAATATCTTCTCCGGTTGTTGTATGCTTCATTGACTGTAGCGCCAGCAAATCTTCTACAATTGTATAATTTTTATCAATCCCACCAATAAAAATAGCTAATTGTGCTGTATCTCTTATGTATGTACTTTCATCCAAAGCAATTGAAAATGATTCAAATTTCCCTGCAAGGTCGTTAAGGCTCAGCTTTATGTCATCAGAAATAGCATCAATACGCCTAGTAACAGTTCTACGGGATAAAGATATCTGCTCAAAATTTTTACATTTTTCAGGACGGAATATTTTTACTGCGGCAATTAAACATTCCTTTACAAATTCCCCTTCCGAAAATGACTTTGAATGTTTCGTAATTTTTTCACTTATAATAAAGCTCGCACGAACAGTATCTTCAGCTTCACTGTTGCGTTTAAAAAGAATGTTTTTTTGATTAATCAAACCCTTTTTAATTTTTCTATCTTGTCTTTTCTCAGAGCACCCTTAAATTTATCATAACATTTTTGGTGTTTACTACTGTAATGTCTTTTCAAATTATATTCTTTTAAAACTGATGTTGCTTCGTTGCATATTAGACAAATTGGTTTATCTTTAAACAAAATAAAAAAGTATTCTTCTGTCCATTTTTTTTGGAACGTTCGGCATTCTTTATCAACTTTTCTGATCTTACTGGAAGATGGTATGCTAAGTGACATTGTATTTTTGATCTTTATAATTAAATACTACACAGCACCAACACAACACTTTTCAACGTCTGAAACAGACACATCGCAATACTGCAATAATTAAAGTCGGAAGACGTGCACGTGCAGTAGGTAGCTATGATTCATACCTGGGGTAAGACACGAGTCAAAGTTCGCCATCGTCGGCCTGAATTATATGTAAGCGAAAAAAGTAATCGCGGGCCATATCTATATCTAAGTGGAAAAATGTTGGCGGGCCGTAAGAAATCGCATCGCGGGCCGTAGGTTGCCCATGCCTGGTCTAGAAGGTGCTTTACAAAGGTTAGAAGAAGAAACATCAAAAATAGGGTTAAAAATCAGTGAACAAAAAACAAAATATTTAAAGTATAGCAACAGTGTTAATGTAAACAAGGAACCATTAAAAATTAAAAACTATAATTTTGAAACTGTCCAAACATTTAAATACTTAGGTATAACAATTTACAATAAAAATAGCAGTGGTAGTGAAAAAACAAAACATAAAATACAAATGGGATATAAAACGTATTACGCAAATAAAAAATTGTTAAACACTAAACATTTAAGCAATAATGCAAAGGTGCAGATATATAAAACAGTAATTAGACCAGTAGTAGTATACGCAACAGAAACATGGACGCTAACGAAGAAAGAAGAAGAAGATCTGCGAATTTTTGAAAGGAAGATATTACGAAGAATACTGGGGCCAATAAAGAATGATCAAAATGAGTACAGACCGAGAATGAATTTTGAGCTAGTGAACCAAATGAAAGGAGAAGATATTGTTACTTATATTAAAGGGCAGAGGATAAAATGGCTAGGTCATGTGATGAGAACTAACAAAAAAAGAGCGATAAGAACAGTAACAGATTGGAAACCAACAGAGAACAGAAAAAGAGGAAGACCCAGAACGAGATGGCTGGAGAATGTAGAAGAGGACCTAGTCAAGCTTGGGGTTAAGAATTGGAAGGAAAAATGCATGAATAAGAAAGAATGGATGAAAATAGCAGAAAAAGCCAGGACCGACAGAAAACTGCAGAATAATGAAAACAAGGAAATATGGGAACCAATCCATCCGAAGAATAAGGATTTAGAAAGCTTAATTAAGCAGCCAAACTGCTTGCGGTTACAGTGCTTGATATATATATATATATATATATATATACACTACTCAAAAGAATTAAGGGGTCACTTTTTTCAGAAGGTGTATCTTCCTTATGATATCAGCTATAGTGTTCAATGATGTGGTAGATGTTAAGATGATATTCAATTTATATAACATTTCATTAAAATAAATGTTTCGACAATGCGTATACCAAGTTTCATTAAAATGCCATCAGCCCTAAACAAACTTCAAGCATTTGAAATGTTGACCCCTTAATTCTTTTGAGTAGTTTATATATATAGCAACCAAAAAGTTATTAAAGCCACCTACTCATTTTTTCGTGAAACTGTTTTTTTCCTGACACTTTTAAATTAAATTTATCATTGATTTTTCTTCACTTTTTGGTCTTCTTTAACAATTGCTATAGAAAAAAATGTTGTATTCCACACGACGATAAAATTTCATTATCTTCTCGATGCTTATTAGCGTCTCGGCTGACGCCTCGACGCTAAAATCGCTCTCGGAGATAAAGTGCAATTTTATCATCTTGTACAATAAATAACTAGTTTTTGTATAAGCATAATCTAAATTATTATAAATCTGCATTTTATACCTTCACTTCGGATTTCTCCAAAGTCTTCTCAGGTGAGCGCAAAGCTGATTTTGTGGGGGTTGCATACTTATCCCAAGCAGATGGGACAAACTCATGACTATCTCCATCTTCATCTTCGCTGCTTTCAGTGGAGACCTCTTCTATGTCCTCCATGGGGGTTACATTTTCGGTGGCAATCTGTACATGGAACATTTATTTACAAAAATGGAATTGATCTTTATCAACTACAATATACAGTGACCGGCAAAACGTATGCAACATATGGAGAAAATTTTTACTATTACAATTTTCCAATAACTTTTGTTTGGGATCGCTTCTGCATCTCAGATAACTTTTTGCCTAAATGGAATTTTAGGTTATCTGAGGATGCAGAAGCAGTCCCATATATGCTTTTGGAAAATTTTAGTAATAAAAATTTTTCCCATATGCTGCAAACATTTTGCCGGTCACTGTATAAGAACGTAAAAAAAAACAGCTACTCCAATGAGGTATTTTTATTACTTTAAGACGAGAAAACAGATAGAAACAATACATGTTAGAAAACCAAACGAAAAACACACACAAATCTGTAAATATATACACAAACAAAACGGCTTAGAGCAGGCCTTGACCAGCATGTTACTTCTTATTCAGACTATTAACCTACAATTTAAGAGTGACATTGAAATTTGTAATTGTTTTCTGAATATAATGTTCCCAATGTTGCAACAATGAAGTGTTAAAAAAGCAGGATTAGGTACTCACCACATCGTGTGGGGCAGCTCGTAGGGCCTTGACAGACTCCTCGTGCTCCCCCTCCTACATGACAAACACACACATGACAAACTATTTAGAACACGCAGCTGTATTAGCATCGACAATTAAAAGCAAATGTTATATAATTATATCAAGCTTGTTTACAATGAAAGATTAATTTAAATAATTAAAAAACATTAAAGGGTTAGGGCTGTGTGCAATGCAGTTTCTTCAAATTGATTAAATTTTAAAATGTTTTCAAGAACTGAACTTTGTAGTTCGTCCTCACACAGCCCCATTAAATGCCAAATCTAATACCAAAAGCTCAATAAAAAATAATAAAAATTAAAAACAATGAGCAAAGCACCTTTTCCGTACTACGTATGTTTACGTTTTATACCTATTTTCAAAAGTAATTTACATCACAACGTTCAAATCCTAGCAGTAGTTATAGATAGCTCATTTATTTTGTATTGAAAGCAAAACATTTTTGTCGCAAAAATAAACTCCAATGAAATAACGGCCGAGATCAGAAAACAAATTTGGTTTTAAATTAAAAAATAGGCGAAGGGTGAGGATAGTAACTTCCCAAAAATTACTTTATCTAACAAAAGGATCTCATTCTACTGTTAATGATTAGTAATTTAGTTTGAACATGGATGCAGGCATTTAATTTCCCAGTTACAAAAATTCAAGCAATGTTGCACAGTCACAGAGGAATTAAATGAACGGGAAAAAACTAAACGACAGACAATCCCTAGCCCTATCGGTCTACAAGATTTTAAAAAGTATGGCTAATTATCGAGCAATTTTTTTTTAAATACATATTTCGATGTGTTGAAGAGCTTCAATTTTGAGTTTTGGTTTTGCAAATAATTTTGTCACAACATTTTCCCCTTCTAGAGCCAGCCACTATAATACTGAACAAACATACCCATCCATCCACCCTCAGCCAGACATTTACAAAAAAAAAACTATTTTTTTTTAATTTTTCGAGCCACACAACACTTTTGTTTTGTTGAAACAAAACTTTTATGAAAATAAAATGTGAAAAAGCCTAACTTTTACAAAAACAATTCTGATCTTTAATGATAATTTACCCCTTTTTACAAAAAAAAAACCAACTTGTTCATACGAACCTTCCAAATGAATTCTCCACTGGAGCTGGACCTTGTGTCAGATCCACTATCCCAATCCTGTTCGTCTATGTCGGCGCTTTCGCTGAATGAAGTGGACATCAACTGAATATCACTGGGTCCAGTAAACCTGATATCCGCGAGAGCATCACATATATCCAAATCTTCACCTTCGTTTGCCACTGGATCATACAGATGTTCATCTGTATCTTCTTGCTGAATTATGTTTACATATACGGGCTGTGAATTCGAATTTGAAGCTACATCTACAAGTTCAATCGTGTTAACATAGCTTGCAGTAGCTTCATTATGTCCAACGAGTTTGACGGTTCTATCTTCAACATTAGCATATTCACTGTCCGTAATAGTTTTGGTATCGAAATTTTTGCTATTTTGCAATGACAATATGTTGACGTGATCTGACGAATCATCTCTTGAACTACGGAGGCTGCTAACGCTGCTTTGTCGTTCGTGATTTAAAAATTCTGTTATATAATTTGGGTTATTTTCGACTATTAACAAAATATCTGTGGAATCACACATTTTTCCTTCTGTTGTGTTTGTTTCTGCTTGTGAGGTTTCTTTAATTTGACTCGATGTGGAATTATCTAGATTTTTGTTACCAACCTCATTACACTCTTCAAAAACATTAATGAGATTTACATCGTTTTCATAATTCCATTTCGGAAAATTTCCTGCTACCCGTTCAGTTTGCATATTTTTAATATTTAATTTACTTATGCTAACGTCTTCTTTGTTTGGATCTTCGATTTCAAAATTTTTATGGATTTCCATTCCACTTTCTTTAACTTCATCTTTAATGATGTAATCACCTTTTATTACGTCTTCCTTTTTAACGAAGCCAATGTTGATGTTTTCAAGGCCAACTTCAGCTGCATCAGAACAAAAACCGTTTTGCATCACGACATTCATTTGATGTACAGCAACATCTTCAATATCACTTTTATTGGTGACCTTATTTTTTTCCATGGAAATTGCACTGCTAACAGCGTCAAACGTTTTACCTACATCAAGAACTTCATTTTCAAAATTTTCTGTACCAGCATGATCTTTTTCAACATCAGGCTCACATTGTTCGATATCAACTGAACTTTTTGCAAATTCACGTTCATCTTTATTGACATCTTCGTGTTCTTGTTTCCCTTCGTAAATTTTGTCGTCGCCAATCTCACTCCGATGTTTGCAATTTTCAAGTTTTTCCAACTCCACTTCATTTTCTTTGGTATTAATTTCATTTTGCTTAACTTCAACTTGATCAAAATCAGCTTTGCAATTTTCAAATTGTTCATGCTCCTGATCTAGTTCACCACTCTCGATGTAAAGGTCTTTTGAACTTTTGCAGGGATCTAAATCGGTCTCACCGACGTCAAGTTTACATTTCTCAGAACACAGAGGTTTTCCCATATCAACACCATAGGTGTGACTGGTAACTGCATCGTTATTAATTTTTTCTAAATTGATTTCACTTTTGTGTTGAGGGCTAACAATTTCATCTTCATTCATATTTGATTTGACTGCAGCTTCACATTTCTTGTTATCTTCGAGGTTTTCTTTTTCCATGTCATTACACGTATCTAAGCTGTTACTAGCAATAGCATTTTCTTTGATTTCTTCGTAATTTTTGATTTCGCCATTACCGACTGCAACCTCTTTTCTATTGACAACTTTGCCTTCAATATTTTCCTTATTGTTCTCTAATTTTTCAATATTTGTTAAGTCAGTCTCTTTACTGCAAACATTTGCTTCACTTTGTATGGAAAAAGCACAATTTTCTAACCCTTTCCCACATTGGCAAGTATTAACTCTATCTCGAGTCGTCGTAGCTTCACTGTTATCAAATTTTACTAAACCACAAACGCTTTTACAAGCAGATTTTTTTAAATCACCGACACTTTTACAGTTTTCAACTTCATTCTGACCGGTGGTAGCTATGCTTTTCTCGTGAAGTTCGTGTTTTTCCAAACTTGTATAACCATTAGCTTCAGTTTTTATAGTGTCACGCTTACATGCTTCGCTATTGTTTTTGCTAGCTGCAAGATCAATATCAGAGTTTTTCATATCCTCCAATTCATGTAAAGTAATTTCATTGCTAGAAATGTTAACTTCATATTTTTTAGCATTAACTTCAGTTCTACTAACATTTATCTCATTTTGCTCATTTTCAGGTTGGAAAGTTTGGTCAATACTACATCTGTTTTCCTTGGGAATTGCAATTTCTTCGACATCAGTATTTTTTATATTATTAAGTTCATCTTTCTTGAGGCTAATATTACTTGTATCAAGATTCAGCTTGTTCTGTTCATTGATAACTCGACAGTTTTGAGTATATTCTGTATTATCGTTTTTTTCATTATGATCTCCTAAGCTAATTTCAAAGTTTCCGAGAATGACATTCGACACATTTACTTCTTTATCTTCTGCTTTACTACAGACAGCAGCAATCACATTTTTGTTAACAGCTTCAATGAGGCCATCGTCATCAGAATGTCTTTTCTCAATTTTGTTTTCAAGATAATCAAGAAAACTACTAACGATACCATCTTCAGGAAAAAAAAATTTGTGATCGGTCTTAGGGGTTGTCTCAATTTCCTCTTCTTTCTTCTTGCTATCAGTAACTTCACAGAGATTTTGATTATTTTTCGCGGTATCATCAACCTTTTCAGCTGAAAATCCTTTCTCAGTTTTTCCATTAATCACTTCATTTTCCAGAACATTTTTAGCAGTGCCATACAAGTTTTCTTCAGTTTCTGGCAAAGCTTCAATTTGTGTAGGTTCAATACTGCAAGTGAATATTTCAGTTTTGAATTTATTTGTATTCTTCAGTACACTCTCATCGTTACTTGCCCGCTTAAGGACATCTGTTTGGCAAACATTTTCCAATAACTCTCGACACTTTTCTGCTTCCATTTCTGAAGGAGTTTTATTTACCTCTTTGGAAGTCTCTTCTTCCACTTTCAATGTGGCTTTTTCTAAATCTATATCCAAGACAGTCTCTTTCCTATTAGTTTCGAAAAAATCACCAACTTTCCTTTCAGTCAGATCACCGTGAACCTTTAAATTATCATTTTCATTCACTACAAAGGTTAGTTCTTCTAAATTAAATAGAGTATCATTCGAGCAGCATGAATCTTGACTTGGAGTATGTCTGTTTTGAGGTTCGGGAAGTGGACTTTCTGCATTCTGTACAGACTGGGTTTCTTCTGTGTCTCCTAAACCTGAATTGTGATCTTCGTATGGTTCTGGCCAATCTCCGTTTTCTGAATCGCTGCTATCTTCTCTATTGGCAAGTAAAAAGAAAAACGAAGTAGTAGATTTTCTTTTCTTTAGTTACCGTTAGACAAAAATAAATAAAACCTTACCGATTGTAAATTAAATGATAAGAATCATTTTCGCTATAGCTCTCTTCAGGAATCGGTGATAATGGAGTAGTGTAAACATTATACTTAATGAGAACTTCACTTCTTCCTTCGGTATCCCATTCATCCGAGTCCTTAACTTGTTCACTGGACTGGCCCTTCAAATTTAAAATTAGACAAACATAAAAACATTTTTATAACAACTACTCTCTTAACTCTTAAGTAACTCTTTTAACTAACTTTCCTTAATCAACTTTTCTAAACTCAATAAAACTATACAGGGTGAGTAAACAGTAACTCAAAATGTCTTTGCAAATACTGATGATTCTATGAAAAATTTGCCTTAATAAAAGTTGTTTATTTAAATTTCAGTACATCATTTGATGATGTTCAATTTTTTATACGTCTCGTTGTTTGGTTTTCTCAGATTTCTATAAAGATTTACTAGATACACGACTCCAGCTTCTGAACAGTCAAATAAGTGAAGCCAGACGGCCATTTTGTACGAGGTCAAAAGGTCAAATTAAAATGTAATATAGTGGGATTACATTAATTTGTTTTTAAGTAATAATTTCACTAAGAGCACTATCCTATGGCCCCCTTTATTGTAAAATATTCAACTGACTTTTTAATGTTGAAATTTTTTTTTTAACTTTCTTCTAACTTTCTGTTGCAGTATTTTAACTTTTTTGGGTAGATGTGCTTTGGTGAGCAAAAAACTACAGAATTTATATCAAAAAGCAATGGGGGACGATTCATTCAAAGTAGACAAAAGGTTTACTCATTGTTCTATTGGTAACGTCTCTCTTGCTGTTCTGTATAATTCTTGTGAAGCATATAAGAATACAGATGGAACTGAGTCGTTTCTGAGATATGGAACAATCGTTGTAAAGAGTTAGCTGTTGGGTTTAAAATGATTGCTGAAAATAACCTTATTGTGCAGGTTTAAAAATCTTATGTTTACAGCATTTACCTATTTGTTTAAACGTTCTTCATTTGACAAGTAGAGTCTGTGTTAACAAGTAACATAAAGAGCTTACAAATATCAACAGTAGTAATAGTAGTATTACATATTGAACAAAAAATATACTATCATTGTGCAACTGCATACTTACACTATTTTTTAACATTTACTTTAAAAACTGCAAGCCCTTTCCCCTTTTGCCGGCAATTTTTACATACCACGGCACAACACGCTTGCCTCTAAAATTAAATTTAATTATTTATATTAACGTTGAAATGCAAAGTGCTAGAATTTGTAAAATGTCACAGCACTGACTTTGACCTTTAACACAATGGCGTCCGACTTCATTTTTTGCATAGCAGTCATATATCATGTTCAAAGGTATTTTATTCAAATATTTTGTTACAGATTTTTCCCTGATGTCACAGGGCAAATATGCATGACTTTAACATTAAAATACCACATTGGACAGTACTTAAAATAGCTTCCTGTCTGGCACAATGTCAAATAAAGTTAGGTTGTGTCAGTGCAATAATAAAATTTAATAAATTTGACAACGATTATACTTTGACAGATGCAGTCATGACAAAATTCCACAACCCGAGTCAAATTAAAACCCACTTGCTTCACGAGCGCTGCTTTTCTGCTTCATACCACAGTACAATTCTATTTCAATCAGACTGTTAACAGCTCTTGACTAGTAAAGCTGGTCGCGAGTATTTGCAAACAAACATTTAGAAACTTTCAGAAACTTTTGGAAATATGCACTACCACGAGAACGAATAGTCGCTTACCAATACATCGATCATAGTGCGGACACGGGCAGTGTGAATGCACGCATTCCTACTAGAACTAGGAGAAGTACACAAGTATCCAATGCAAAAAGTCAAAAACAGGTTTATGCACAATCAGAGTATTGTTTCTCTGTGGTGCAGTTCACTTTTTTTATTTTTACATGCTTATTAAATTTAAATAAAAAACAATTCAACTCTGATTAGATACCGCATTATTTATCGCAAACTATCGAAGTAATGAGCTCAAAAACCATACAATAGTAATTTTCTAAAGTTCGCGAATATTCCCAACAAAGAATAAATTTCGTGAAATTTCACATCACTACCCTTGACGAAGCACGTCTGTGATTACTGTGCAAAGCAGTAGACATTTATTTGTGTTCATTTTCTCTGTCTATCCAAATATAATGAATAATAAAGTTGTAAATGATTACTAGTGTTATTACTTCGTGAGGAGATGACTTCATTGAAAATCGTGTATTTCATCAAAAAAAGCTTCAAATAAAAATTGTTCAGCGCAAAAATATCTACAATTTTTGTTATTACCTTTTTTCGATTAGACCAACTCTGAAGCCACAAAATGGCATCGAACCTATATCAAATCTGAAAGCCATGCACGCAAACTTTGTGGTCGCTTCTACGTATACATAGCGAGTGCCATAATGCAAATATGAAGAGCAAATTGTAGAGCAAAAAAATTTGAGTAATAAACGTTAGTTTTTATTTTGTTTACTGTAAATGTAAACAAAACCTATCGATAGGTGGAAATCTCATAGAACAAGTTTTCTGAATATAAATACCTCGGCCACGAGGTCAGAATAGGAAGGGACAATCAGACATGCGAAATTCAGTGACGGATTGGGCTTGCATGGGTCGCCTATAGAAAGTTACGACACATACTAAAGAATAACGATATACCAATATGTCTAAAAAAGAAAAGATTCAAGCAATGCGTAATACCCATCATCACATATGGAGCAGAGACAATGGAATTAACAAAGGCGACAATATATAAGCTCAGAGTAACACAACGAGCCATGGAAAGATCCATGCTAGAAATCACAAGAAGAGACAGGGTACCAAACATTGTAATCAGTCCAAAAATCGGAGTAATTGATATCATAAAGAAAATAACAAAACTGAAATGGAAGTGGGCCAGACATGTAACAAGATTTTGGGCCAACAGATGGAGAAAAAAAAATTAATCGAATGGAGACCCAGGGACGATAAACGAAGCAGAGGAAGACTGCCAACACGTTGAAGATGACGTTGAAAGGATAGCAGAAAATTGGATCAGCAAAGCCGAAGATAGAGAAAACTGGAAAACATAATTTGTTTACATTTACAGTAAATAAAATAAAAACTGATGTTCAATACACAAATTTTTTCACTCTGCAACTTTCTTCCTCTTCATTGTGTCACGAGCTAACTTAGTCTTATTTAGAATATTTAATATTATTACAACTAATTATCAAAATAATTAGTGATTTCGAAATGTGGTGCAATACATGGTATTGATCTGGTCTCTTGGTCACCTAATGTCTATTTTCAGAATCTAGGGGTTGTATGCAACCTTTCCTTGTTGCACTCTTGTGAGACAATTGCATATAGTGTTGATTGATGTATTTATACCTAAATCTGGGTCTTACATGCACACATGATAACATGGCCATGCTCTGTATTGATTATTAATAAAACCCCAACCTGCTTCACAGAGTATAAAAGGCTAAGACTTGCCGTACAAGGAACAGTCTACATTAGTCTCTGCTATCTACCACAGCTACGACTCAAATACCTCTCGCATATTGAGAGCCTTGAGCCCAGATTACCAAACGGTATTATACTTCATGTAAGTAGTTTTAGCTTAGTTTTAAACGATATTGTAAACTTTTAATTAAATATATTTCTGTAGAATTTTGGCTGTTCTTATAATGTACCTAGACATTATGTCACAAGCTAAGACCACCCTCAACGTCCACTGGCACGCCCGGCGCCTCCACCAAGTTGTCACGTTAGGGGGTCGTAGCTTGTGACACAATGTCTAGGTACATTATAAGAACAGCCAAAATTCTACAAAAACATATTTAATTAAAAGTTTACAATATCGTTTAAAACTAAGCTAAAACTCTCAAACAAAGTCTCAGGTTGGGGTTTTATTAATAATAAATACAGAGCATGGCCTACATGCATGTTATCATATGTGCATGTAAGACCCAGATTTGGTTATAAATACATCAATCAATATTATATGTAATTGTCTCACAAGAGTGCAACAAGGAAAGGTTGCATAAAACCCCTAGATTCTTAAAATAGACATGAGGTGACCAAGAGACCAGATCAATACCCTGTATTGCACCACATTTCGAAATCACTAATTATTTTGATAATTAGTTGTAATAATATTAAATATTCTAAATAAGACTAAGTCAGCTCGTGACAATATTTGTATTAGGGCACTCGCTATATGTATACCTAGAAGCGCCCGCAAGTTTGCATGCATGGCATTATTCAGATTTGATATAGGTCCGACGCCATATTGTGGCTTCAGGGTTGTCCAATTGAAAAAAGGTACTAACAAATGTTGTAGATATTTTTGTGCTGAACAATTTCTGTTTAAAGCTGTTTTTGATGAAATCCACAATTTATATATGAAAAAATAAATTTCCGGCATTTTTCCCACCACTAAAATAAAACATACCTGAGCTTGTGGTAATTTCATCAAGAGTTCGTTTCGAATGGCTGCCATTATTTCATCGTCCATACTAAATCCAACATAACTTTCTTCGCCACTCTGCGACACTTCCATTTGTCCCGACACATCTGAATTTGTTTGAGGATGTAAAAACCAACCTTCACCAGGTTCCCAATTGCTTCCACCTAAAAATAAAAGAAAGTTGTTTACCAATGAAAGACAGGAAAAATAAATAAGTAATGCAATGGCTATACCTTCATGCTCTTTGGTATAAGTTCCATCAAGTTGTTCATTCTTATCATCTAAAATAACTGTAACATCATTAATATCTGCCATGTTTAGCTTTTCCAAATTTTCTTCAATTTTCTTATCTTCACAAACAACAACAATTGTGTTGTTTTCATTTTCGGGACTTCCACTTTCTAATTTCAAATCATGTTCATCACTTAATATTGAACTTGCTCCCATTTCGTTGCTCTCTTCACCAATAACGTTTTGCTCTGAACCAAAAATATTTACATCGACTTGTAGCCCAAGATCATTTTCACTTTTCGACTTAAACCTATCTATTAAAGCTTGATTTTTGCACTCTACAGTGTCCGCATCTAAAATTCTGTCATCCACGAACAACAATGACTGAGGTTCGGATGTGAAGTTGTCAAATCCACTACATTCTCTTGAACCACCAATAGCCGTTCCCAAGAAATTGTCCCATGTTTCTAATGAATATTTCAGTTCAGATTTGGCTTCATCTTCTTCATCGTTTAGATCCGAAAAATTGGAAGAAAACTGCAAAGTTGCGCCTTTGTTTCCATCTGTTGTGTCTTGCACATAATTTTTAAAACTTTGTTTTTTAAATGGCGTACTCGTAAAAAAGGACGAATGTGTCATGGAATTCGGTAAGACCTCTTCCTGAGTTTGGCTGATATCAAAATGGACTTTGGGAAATTCATAATTTTGTTGTTCATTTTGTAAAAATTTCAGAGTGACTGTTTGAACATTTTCTATGGATTTTGAACATGAGGGCAAGTCTTGTACTGCAGAGTTTTGAATATTGTTGTTCAATTCTTTGCTAGGAGTAATATGTTTGCTTCTTTCTGATATGTTAATGCTGACGTCCGGGTTTGTATTTACGTCTTCTTGTGATTCATATCTCGTTATTATGTAATCCATTAGATCGTCATTATTTTGAATAAGTTCTGCTAGTTTTGGCACTTTAAAGTATTGCGTGATAGATTGGCTATTAAAGTTTTTCTTAACCACTTCAACTCCACAATCTTCAAAACTGCACGGGTTGGATTCAAGATCTTTATAACAAATTATGTCTTTTAAATTCGGTGTAAGATTCATAGGACTAAAATTTGCATCCACAGATACATTAAAAATGTTATACACTTGGCTTCCGGGCTGAATATCAGTTGGGCTACTCAGTTCCTCGATTAACGATTCACGATTTCGATGATCTGAAAAACAAAATGTAACTCTTAACCACCAATATAGAGGTTAAAAAACAGAACTACAACACAACTTAAAGTTTTCTTCAATACTTTAAACAGTTGAAAGTCACATTTGTTGTTTAATTTTTCTTCGCACGATTAAATATTTATACAGGGTGGTCCAACACTTATTATGCCCCTATTTAATTCTTAAACAGATCAAGATAGAGAAAACACTGTTAATAAAAGTGTTTTAATAATGTTTGGCCTACCTCGCAGCATACTTGAAACAAATTTTAACCAATGCTATAACCACTGAGACGATAACATTTTCGTGAATAACGCGAAAAACTGTTTCACATTAGCAGGCTATCAATTCCAACAACAGCCTACCACAGTCGCAACAGTATGCTTTAAAATTCATTTGTTATCTCTTAACAATCAAAACAATTAAAAAACAAAATGCGACTGTACTAGGCTGCTTAAATACAGGGCCTGCTAATATAAGACAGTTTATCATGTTCTTCTCGAAAAATGACAAGCGCATCACAGCGCTTACACAATTATTTAAAAAACATTTTGAAGTAGGCATAAAGGTAGATAAAAATGTAATAAAAAACTTTCATATAAAGTATTGTTTTGCAAAACCAATATTTACGCCACCGGAACCAATATTTCATAATTTTATAGGACCGTGTATAATAAACTTGTACTAATAGTTTGTTAACGGCAGTAGCATTTTGTTCTTGCACTTCTTTTTGATTGTTAAGAGGTAACAAATTAATTTCACAGCACACATCTGCAATTTTGATAGACTTTTGTTTGAATTCAAGGCCTGCTGATATGAAGAAGTTTTTTGCTTTTTCTCGAAAATTTTATTATGTGAGGGTATACAAGTCTTATATCACTGAAAAGAAAAAAAACAGCTCATCAAATAAGCGCAAAATATTGCTAGGTTGCTATTTAAAAAAAATCACGATCGCATCAAAGCTTACAGCATTAATTAAAAATTATTTTCAAGTATGCTGAAAACTAGGTCAAACATTACTAAAAAATTTTATTAATATTTCATTTCTCTATCTTGATGCGTTTCAGCATTAAATGGGCGCGTAATAAGTATTGGGCCACCCTGTATACTACAGCCCGAGTCAAAAGGTACAATTTTAATATACAGGGTGGGGCAATAGTGTGTGGGAGTTCAATAGCTCGTACATCGTAACAGATAAAAAAATCTTTCTGCTGCAGATGTAAACTGTAGGTAAGTGCGCATACATAGAAATTATTTTCAAAAATACAGGGTGTTACAAAAAAGTGTGGCACGCTTAAGGTAATTTTTTTTAAATGAAATGCCCTGAATACTTTTGCATATTTAACACTTCTCTTGGGATGTTTATTCATATTAGCGCCATCTAATATCCGGTTTAGAAGTAATATTTTTTTCAAAAAAATTGATTTTTACATAACTCCACTTAACAATTTACCACTTCCGCGGCCGCAGCTTTGAAGACGAAATTAAGTAAGGACCTTATTGTAGAAGGTTGCAGGGTGCTCTTGTTTAAATATCGTAGAGCCTCCATGTACAGGGTGTTCAAAATTAATTTTCAAATTTTGAGAACTTCAAAGTTATTCTTCTCAACTTTTTCAAATGGAACACCCTGTATATTTTTTAACGATGTTATGTAGAATTAAATAGTGAACATTTTTGGTATGTACATGTTTATGGCTATTTGTAACCACTTTTGATTTATTGAGCAAAAAGTACAAAATGGAAATGGAACACCCTGTATATTTTTTAATGGTGTTATGTAGAATTAAATAGCGAACATTTTTTGTATGCACATGTTTATGGCTATTTGTAACCACTTTTGATTTATTGAGCAAAAAGTACAAAATTCAACAACATTTATTAAGAAAAATTAAGGTTTTTTCAAATAAAACTAAACACCATGTTTATGTTGCTCATAAAAACAGCATGAATTTTTTTTAATTGGGTGCATTTTTATGTTTGTGTCTCAATCTCACACAGCACATTAGTGAATTTATTTGATTGTAAATTATTTGGTTGTTTGTGTTCGACAAAACAATAAAGCATGTTTGCTAGCGATTGTTTTGCACAAACATCAAACGTACATTTCTTGCAGTTATTGACCATCAGTTTTTATTTAAAGTATTTGAGTTTTCCAAAATGAATTCTAATAAAGAAGAACTTGTAGACATGATTTTTGCTTTGGGCGAGTCGGAAAGAAATTGTTTGCTTACCAATAGAATTTACCACCAATGGTATCCTGAACGAAGGCTCCCTAAAATTGATAGCCTGCTTGATAGATTTGTGGAAACCGGCAATGTACAATATGAAAAACGTGAACGAATTAAAAATGTTGTGGACGAAGAAAATGACTTATCTGTTGTGCTGGCAACGATTGAGGATCCCCATATTAGTCAGAGAGAAGTGATCTCATTAGTAGGAATAAGTAGAGGTTATGTTGGTCGGTTTTATGGAAACCTTACAAGACAAAATTGAAAAAGTGAAACAGAACCAAGAAATAATAATAATGGCTGACCTCAACGGAAGAATAGGAAGAAAAGATAAGGATAATACAGTTGGAAGTTTTGGAGAAGACAGTATTAATACAAATGGAGAGAGGCTCATCGAGCTATGTGAGCTAAATAACTTAAAAATCTTAAACGGCTTCTACAGACACAAAGATATCCACAAGTTCACATGGATACAGGAAACTAGAAGACTCAAATCAATAATAGATTACATAATAATACGAAACAATACAACAATCAAAGTAAAAGACACAAGAGTAAATAGAGGAGCGGAAGCAATGTGGGACAGACCACAGACTGCTTATATCAAAACTGGATTTCCCAGGGTATGGATAAAAGAGCACAAATAAAAATGAGGCAGAAAAAGAAAAGGAAGCAATTAAAGAAGAAAAATTTAAAATACATCTCCTCCAGGACGAATCCGTAAGAGACTTATATAAAACAACACTTGACCAAAAGCTAAAGGAATTCACATACGGAAATACTGAAGAAATATGAAGAATTAAAAACAGCATAAAAGAAGCAGCCAGGGAGGCACTGGGAATAAAGGAAGAAAGATCAAGCAAATATAAAATAGAACTGACCGAAAGTACAATAGAAAGCATAAAAAGGAAAAAAGAATCATACCAGAAATGGTTAAGTACAAAGACAGACAAAACTATAAAGAAAAAAATAGGGAAGTAAAAAGACTTATTAATCAGGAAAAAAATGAAAGTTGGGAAAGAGCATGCATAGAAGTTGAACAATACCTGGGAGGTACTAGAAGTTCCGATCGTGGAGAAAGATCAAATCTTTAAGAAACAAGTAGACAAGAAAGAGCATATATACCTATTATACAAGAAAAACAGTGGGAAACATATTATAGAAAACTCTTAACTGAAAAGAGACCAGAATATATAACGGAAGAAGTAGCAAACATGGTCAACAATCAAAGAAAAATATTAGTAAGCTTAGAGGAAGTTGAGAAGACAATAAAATCCACAAAAAACAACAAGGCTGCAGGACCGGGGAGAATAGTGCCAGAGTTGATCAAATACGGAACTAAAAAGTTATTATTTTGAATTGATTGTGTGGTAGGCACATGGTGAAACATTATTAATAAATATTTAACTATTAAAAAATTAATAGATTATTAATAAAATAAAACTCTTGGTAATTGTTTCACAATTGGTTGGTATTTATTTTCTCGACTTAAGTTTCAACCTTCACGGTCATCGTCAGGAGTTTACAAATCAACAGTTTTGATTTGTAAACTCCTGACGATGACCGGGAAGGTTGAAACTAAAGTCGAGAAAATAAATACCAACCAATTGTGAAACAATTACCAAGAGTTTTATTTTATTAATAATCTATTAATTTTTTAATAGTTAAATATTTACTGAAAAGTTATTTAAAATAATTAGGAATATGGTCTATAAAGCTATAAACGGTGAAGCATTAAAGGGGAATTACACTAGTAACGCCCTCCATTATGTGCGGCGAAGAAAAGTTGCAAAGCAACAAACCGGCAAAGTTGCGATCGGAACCTGCTAAGCAGGTATCTGCGATCGCACCGGCCTCTAAGCACAAAACACAGAAACGCCCGTGTGGCAAGAAATAAGAAAGAAGAGATTTGGTTTCAATTATAGCTAGAATAGACCACTACATGTTTCGTTCTTATTTGAACTCATCAGGTGGACATAATTCTAACCATAATTGAAACCAGAAGCAAACAAGCAGATATATGCTAGAAAGTATAACATTAAAGGGGAATTACACTAGTAACGCCCTCCATTATGTGCGGCGAAGAAAAGTTGCAAAGCAACAAACCGGCAAAGTTGCGATCGGAACCTGTGTTTTGTGCTTAGAGGCCGGTGCGATCGCAGATACCTGGCTTAGCAGGTTCCGATCGCAACTTTGCCGGTTTGTTGCTTTGCAACTTTTCTTCGCCGCACATAATGGAGGGCGTTACTAGTGTAATTCCCCTTTAATAATATACTTTCTAGCATATATCTGCTTGTTTGCTTCTGGTTTCAATTATGGTTAGAATTATGTCCACCTGATGAGTTCAAATAAGAACGAAACATGTAGTGGTCTATGCTAGCCATAATTGAAACCAAATCTCTTCTTTCCTATAAACGGTGAAGGACTACCAAGGGAATGGACCCAGGCCTACATAACCTCAATCTACAAAAAAGGGGACAGGAAAAGATGCGAAAATTATAGGGGAATCAGTATAATAGCTACGTTCGGAAGACTATACGGAAGAGTAGTTAGAAATAAATTAGAAGGAACAGATACAAGACAAAATCGGGGAAGATCAAGCTGGTTTTACAACAGGAAAATCATGTATAGATCATATTTACACCATTCAACAACTTATGGGAAAGAAAAAGGGAAAAAATAGAGATATACATATAGCTTTTATAGACATCAACAAAGCATACGATTCAGTCCCAAGAGTCTGCTCTGTGGAAAGCAATAGAGGAATCAGGAGTAAATATGAATCTTGTGAAGGCAATAAAAGATCTGTATAAGCAAAACACAATATCAATAAAAACAGGACGACGAATCAGCTCTAGTTTTAAAACAACAAAAAGATTACTACAAGGATGCCCTATATCACCAAACCTTTTCAAAATATATCTGGAAAGAACATTAAAGGACTGAAAAAGAAGATGTGAAGGAATGGGAGTGCCGGTGAGGAATGAACATCTCTAAACATTAAGCTTTGCGGATGACCAGGCGGTCATAGCCCAAGATGAAGAAGACCTAAGCTTTATAATACGAAAACTAAAAGAGGCATATACAAAGGCAGGGCTAGTAACTATTTTCAATAAGACTGAATACTTAACTACGAAGGAAGAAGAAGTAAAAGACCTAGAAATCGACGAAAATCAAAGCATAAAAGGAACAAGTAAATTCAAGTACTTAGGATTTATTATTTCAAAAAATGCAACAACGGATGAGGAAATAAAAAGTAGAATGGAACAAACAAGAACATGTATCAGATAGTTAAATTCATTACTCTGGGACAAACATATTACTAAAACTACAAAAAAAAATATACAGCTCCATGGTTCAAAGTATTATGACCTATGGGGCAGAAAACTGGGTAATTAACAAAAAGAATAAAGGAAAGATACAACAGAAATGCAATACTGAAGGAGATGCTGTGATGTTACGATAATGGATAGAATAACCAACGAAGAGATCAGAAGAAGGATGGACATCGAAAAGGATGCTATACACTATATAGAAGAAAAAAGGCTGACATGGTATGGTCATGTTCGAAGAACGGGAAGAGCCCAATAGGAAGAAGAAAGAGGGGAAGGCCTAGAAGATCGTGGAGAGATGAGGTGGATGAAGCGATGGAAAACAGAGGCCTGGAAGATGGAAAGTGGGAAGACAGAGAGAGAGAGACGGAGAACCTGGTTGAGGGAAGGGAGACAACGACAGCTGTAGAAACCTACTATATATATACAGTGAGTTTTTCTTTTTTGTATACATACCAGCTATGTATACTTTTATAAAAAACATGTCAATGCATTGCAATTTACTGCAATCTGTAGGCAACCAACTATACACTACATTTCAAAGCTTCAATTTTTGAAAAGAATAGTTTGCTATGGAAACAGTAATCAAATTGTTTAATGTCAAATTAATAGCATACAGTTTGTTTTTTTTTTACTTTAGCATAAAGTTTGTGTATTGTTGATGTTTTATGTTTTTAAAATAATAGTTTTATTAAAAAAATTTTGATATTCAAATAATTTTGCGTTTATTCATAAACATACTCATTGAACATAACCTCACACTATGAGGAATAACTTTTCTCTCTCTCTATTATTTTCTGTAAAGTTGGTTGCCTATAGATTGCAGTAAAACAATGCATTGACATGTTTTTTTTTATAAAAGTATACATAGCTGATATGTATACATAAAAGAAAAACTCACTGTATATATGTTAGTCAAATCTTTAAAAAAAATAAGTTTCATGAATATCACATTCAAATGCACCAGGAATTAAGTGATGACGATTTTCTAAAGCGTGTACAGTGTTGTAATTGGGCCAGAGGTAAAATGCAAGAAGATGCTACTTTCTTCAACAATGTTTTGTTCACTGATGAGGCAACTTTTCATAAAAATGGATTTGCTAACAGGCATTATGCCACGGAAAATCCTCACTTTTTCAGACAACTTGATACCCAGCACAGATGGTCCATAAACATTTGGGGGGAATTATTGGAGAACATGTAATAGGGGCACATATTTTTGATGATACATTAACTGGAGCCATTTATCTTCATTTTTTGGAGAACTATCTGCCACAATTATTGGTGAATCTTCCACAAAGGATCCGAAATAGGATGTGGCTTCAGCAAGATGGTGCTCCACTACATTATTTAAATGCAGTAGGAGACCACCTAAATAATATCTACCCACATCAATGGATTGGAAGGAATGGACCCACTAAATGGCCTGCTAGATCTCCCGATCTTACAAAAATGGATTTCTTTTTATGGAGATACGTGAAAGAAATTGTTTATACAGATACACCAACAACAATCCAAAATATGAAGGATAGGATAATACATGCTTTTAGAGGTATCACACCGGCAATTTTAAGAAAAGTAGAAACCTCATTTTAAAGGCGCATAGAAATGTGTCAATCAAAATGGGCAACATGTGGAGCACTTAATATAATTTTTTTCTTTTGTTTTACTTGAAAAAACCTTAATTTTTTTAAATAAATATTGTTAAATTTTGTATTTTTTGCTCAATAAATCGAAAGTGGTTACAAATAGCCATAAGGGTGTACATACAAAAAATGTTCGCTATTTAATTCGTTAAAAAATATACAGGGTGTTCCATTTGAAAAAGTTGAGAAGATTAACTTTGAAATTCTCAAAATTTGAAAATTAATTTCGACACATACTATAAACTGGCATATGAAAATTATATACAGTGTCCCATAAAAAAAATATTCATAAGATAATACTTTTCTTAAATGGAATGTCCCATATTTTTTTTTGCTTAATAGTAAGGCCATCTAATTCCCAACAAAAAATCTAAATAACTTTTTTTTTTGCAAATGCCACAGTTTTCGAGAAAAAGAATAATTTCATAGCTTAGCAGTAGAAAATGTTTATTTCTCACTTTATATAGTTTTTGTTAGGGCTGCCTGAACCTTTATTTAACTAAAGTTATTTTAAGTTTTTAACTTAGTTAAGAAGTACATACCACGTCCACTAGATTTGCCATTCCTGAAACTATACTCAAGCGAAAGCGACATAAAGTTCTTAAATCCTAATGTTTTTAAAGAATTTTAAAATGTTTCAGTTTAAAAATTTTTCGTAATTATTATTTTCAAAATTCCAAAAATTTTCAAAAATTTGAATAGTTTCAAAATTTCCAGAAAGTTTTAAAATATTCAAAATTTTTTTTTTTTCTATACCAAAACAGAATGCTATTATACCTCCAGCAAAAAGCGGTCAGCAGTAATATAAATCAAGAATGGGAAGAGATCAAACACCTAATAATTCGAGCCACTACAGAAGCTCTAGGAACAAGAACTAAGAGGATCAACAGCAAAGGACTAAAAATTTGGAATGAGGAGATAGAGCGACATATATAAAACAAGAAAAAAGCGTATCTGAAGTACCTAAATACAAAAACAGATAAAGATAGAACAGAATACAATTAGTAAGAAGAGAGGTACGAAAAATTAAGCAAGAAAGCTGGAGAAAATATATAAGTGACATTGAACACGACATTCATGGCAGACAAGACAAAGCCTATAAAATATTACGGTATCTCAATAATAATGGAAGAGACAACCTTAGACTCAACATAATCAGTGAAGAAACATGGCTAGCCCACTATAAAAACCTATGGACACAACAAGCAGAGGAACAAGAGGCTACACAAACATTCATAAATGATCATGTAGACCCCCTATTACAATGGATGAATTCTTCATAGCGTTGCACCAAGCTAAAAATAAAAAATCGCCTGGTACGGACAAAATAAATATAGAGCTTATAAAATACGCTCCGGCCTCCCTACACATGCAACTACTAGATTTCATAAACATATGCTGGCGTTTTGGTCATATACCAGAGAACTGGAAAATAGCCTCAATAACATCTATATACAAACGCGGCGACCGCAAAGACTGTAACAATTACAGGGGAATCAGCCTACTTAATACTTGTTATAAAATATATGCCACTACCTTGACAAGACGGTTGAACATAATAACAGAAACAATCCTATCAGAAACACAACATGGATTTAGAAAAGGTAGATCATGCTCAGACTGCATCTTTACTGTTTGGCAAATGATCGAAAAAAGGAGAGAATTTAACCTACCTACTTATATAGCCTTCATAGACTACAAAAAGGCTTTTGATAAAGTGAATAGAAATCAACTTTGGAAAATTGTGTTAAATAAAGGCATACCCCAACATCTCATTAAAGTATTTCAAAACACATATGAAGAAAATAAAATTACTATCAACACAAGAAACGGAAGGAAGGCAAGAAAACCCGAACTGCTGACGACCAAACAATCTTTGCAACAACAGAAGATAATCTACAATATGCGCTACACACATTAAATAAAATGTCAAAAAAATACAATTTAGAAATTTCAACAAAAAAAACCAAAGTCCTAGCTTTTAAAGGTGAAGAACCGATACGAGCGAAAATTATTATAGACGATGAAACTATTGAACAAGTAAACTGTTTCAATTATTTGGGCTTTAACGTTACATACACAAACAGTAAAGATGTATACAATAAACTAAACAAATTCAGACAAATGTGTGGAACCATCAGAAGACATCTACGGCTAGTTAATAAAGATACAAAATTAACATTTAATAAGGTAATGGCTGTCCCAGCGCTATTATACGGATCAGAAAATTGGACCCTCACGCTAAAAGAAGGAAACGCAATTAAATCTACTGAGATGAAGTTTCTAAGATGGGTAGCTGGATATACACTACTAGACCATAAGAGAAATGAAGAGATACGCCAGGAGCTAAAAATTTTTAATTTATTAACAAAAATTGACCAATACAGACAAAACTGGAGGGAACGTATATTAAGAAGGGACGACTGTCGTTACACAAAACAACTACTACCTACATTACCGACCGCGAGGAAAAAGAAGACTGGGACGACCAAAGAAACGTTGGAGTGAACAATTTATATGAGACCGGAACAAACCACAACGGTTTAATCCTGGCAGATGATGATGATGACGATTTTTATAATTTCCAAAAGTAATTAGAATTTTCAAAAAATTTCAAATCTTTGAAATTTTCAAAATTTTTCAAATACTTTTAAAGTATGTTCAAATAGGTATAAAATATTAAAAATTTCACAAAAATCAAGTTTCCAAAAATTTAAGAAAAAACAAAATTTTGAATTTTTTAAAAACAGCCGATTTAAACAATATCTGAAATTTCTTCCAAGAATTTTAGTTATTTTCTGTATTTCCATATTTCCACTATAATTTCCAAAGCCTCAGTTTCACAAGCAACATCAGGATTTAAGAAGTTCATGTTGTTCCCCATTGACTGAGTATATGTAGTTTCTGGAATGGCAAATCTAGTGCACGTGGCATGTACTTCAGCACCCCGAGTATCACTCTAGCCAGTTGATTTTTTTAAAATGTTATTAAAAATTCAGATAATTAAGTACACTTACTAGGCGGGATGTTTTTATTGTTCAAATTCGAATTATCCGGTACTTGAACACTTGTCGACGAATTTATATTTACATATGTACAAGTGGCATCTTCGCTTTCCTTAACAGTCCACGTTTCTTCATCCGATGAAGAATTTTCAGTGCCTCTTTGAGATAGACCTATTCTATCTTTGTTCCGTTTGTTAGGTTTCTCCTCATTATGACTAATAGATTCAGGTACAAAAAGTAAACTGTCCTTACGTTCCTCCTGGAGTTTTCTGAGCTCCTCTTGGAACTTATCATGGACACTCAAAAGATTTCCTTCACTTCCAAACATTAAACTAATATTTTCTAGGTTTTGTTTCGGGGCGTATCTGACGTTTTTGTAATTAACTCTATAATCTAAACTAGGAAGGGGAGTTTCAGAATCAGATTCGGAACAATCAATGTGCGTTAGAACCATCAGATCCGTCACCGACTTAGACTTCTGGTGAACTTTCTCCGAGTAGGCTCCCTGTTCGATTTTTCGTCTCCAATTTTCATCTTCAGTCTCACTCTCGCTGCTCGTTCGTTGCATGCTTTCAGTTAAACTACTATTCTGGGTCTTATTCAAGTCGTTAGTTGTGGAACTAGGCCCTAGTTTAAATTCCAACTTATTTTTTGCCATGGGTAAGTTTTCAGGAGCGGGACTGGGTTGGTGACTTGAATCTGAGCTCGACACATTCTCCAATGCCAATGCATTATCCAGATCTTTAATGGCTTCAGATAACCCACGAACGTAAGACATGTCACCAGTTTTAGTTGCCACCTTTTGAAGCCACGAATCCATTTCGCCACTTGCTAAATTATCTAACGAACCATGTAAATTGTTTAGGCTAGGAGACATGCTTTTTGTGTTTAATAATTCCTCATCCTTATTAAGATTCAAATTTAGTACAGTAATATCACTAAGATCAACATCGGCCATGGATACACCTTCCTGGTTAAATTCGTGATTATCGGTTTTTGCCACAGAATTTGGTTTGAAAGTATCCCAACGCTTATCAAAGTCTTGAATTGAAATTAAAGGTTCGGGGTGGGTTATATGTTTGGTGTTTTGGTAAACTTGCATAAGATCGGTCAGCATTAGGTGCACTTGTGATACGGAGGGCCTGGATTCGGACGTGGACCAACACAATTGCATGAGACGGAATCTGATAATAAAAACGTAATTATTGTATAATTAATCGTTATGTAAAATTTTAACTTGATTCAAGACAATTTGCATCAAAAAGGTAAGACAAACTGAGGATGGCAAAAAATTGATTTTTTCTGCATAAAAATATTGTTTAGAACTAAAGAACGCCAGTTACAGAATAATATAAAATGGTAGGAGAATGGGGGAGATTAAATATTTTTATTCTATTGTCCCTGTATTTTATTTAATATAAAGGCACTAGTTTCCAAATTTTAAAAATTCATATCTGCCAATTAATTTTTCATGGTTTCACATGGTTGTTAAATATATAAATATAAATCTTTATTTAGCTATAAAGCTAACAAATAACTACAAGTAAAATAAAGTCAAAATTTTCAAAATATCATAGACATTTTGAAAATAGCGAGTTCGGACAAAAGCAAATTATTTGCCTTTGCACCCTCTCTCAGAATTTTCCCTCATATTTCACAGAGTGAGTTGTGGCAGTGTTACCTTACTATTACTTCCTCAACTATTGGGAATATCAATTCTTTTCTTAATAAATGCTGGTAATGAACTGCTGCATAACCTAAAATTAGTATCAATTACACTAGGTGTTTAGTTATGTCTGTACAGTACATAACTTTATTATTTTAGATGGAACACTCTGTATATTGCGGAACTTTTAGTTGTACATTTATTTCTAGATATAAATGTGTTGATGTTTTTAGAGTTATTTGCATGTTTTCAAAAAATTCAACGTTCTTGACTAATATTTAAAAATGGGCGAAAAAGGTATTTTCCCATACCTTTTACGTTTGAAATATTCTGGTGCAGGTAAATGACTAAACAATATTGTAAGTAACGCCTCGGCGAGGATCTGAACTTGCCTTTGCAATAGATGCCGTACTAGCACTACCTATTACCCAACACTATAACTGCTGAGAGAAAATGCTAAGATATTCAACGTGAACATAGTGACAACTGTAAGCTATAATTAGAAACTGGGCTTGGGATTTCGAACTAAAAATCACTATAAATCCGTTCTTTGAAGAGTTATCAAAAGTATGCAAAGAATGAACTAGAGCTAATTGATAGGCGTAGCTAAAATCACGTAACTTCAGGAAAACGTCAACTTCAAACATGCTGTTGAACTGTTTAAAGTTTATAACAATTGGCGTTTTCGTTTTTAAAAAAACAATTATTATTTCAACTTTTCAACAAAATTGATGTGGGTGGTTTCTGAGGATTAATTTTTTGAAAATGTCCGAAATTTTGAGACATTCAAGTTAATTTTTGCAAAAACTCGTAGCGGCCTTCGTTTTGCAAATACAGCATTCAGGAAAAAGGCATTGATTTGTCTATAGATGCACTACAACGCTATTTTTTCAAAATTTCAAAGTGTTTATAAAAAAATCTATACCAAAAAAACATGTCTAATTTCCGTTTTCGGTTCCGATTAAAAACCTCACAGCGAAACTACCTGCAACAAAAAAACTTCCACATAGCAACGCTTATAAGAATCGGTCAAAGGGTTCCAGATACAGGGGAACGAATGCACCCACACACAGACATTTTTTAAAAACCACTTTTTTGGGTTCCTTGGTCCCCAAAACGCGTATTTCCGTTAAAATCTTAACTTTCCTTACTTCAGTAGAAGTATGGGAAAGTGAAAATTAATGTTTTAAATACCAAAATCGTTCAGCCAATGCTATTTTGCACTGACAATTAACGCATTATCAAGTATTCGGTAGTATGTTAAAAACAGCAGCGTAATACACAGGGTTTCCATAATTTAATGTCCATTATGCACAACTTCAAACGTCAATAACTTTTGTGTTTCATATACCCGGTATTTCTTACCACTATCAAATGTAGAATTTAAATCTGTTGCAATTTGACATGAGGTTTTGTATAGCAAATATTAAAGTTTTTGGAGTTTTTCGTGCTTTTTTGATTTGATTTTTATAAACTGCAAATTAAAATAGGTGTGTTATAACAACAAAACCAAATACTCTAGTTTCTATCACGGTACTAAGCAGTGATGTCATCGACAATTTTCTTAAATGACAATATAATATATTTGCACATCTGAATTGTCTGACGTTTGTTGATAGTTGGTACCATTGCAAAATTCATTTTAGTTAATTCTTTATTTTGATGAATGGTTCAAATTAAACTTTTAATTTTATATCTATGTATTCCTAGCAACATAACAATGTTATTTATTACCCACAAAAACAAAACCTATCCATTATATTTTTGATGCTAGATACTTACAGCTTGCGCAGAAAACTAAAAAAGTTGTTTTTATTTTAATTTTGACAGTGACAATTCAGTTCTCCAGTAACCGAACTATATAAATACGAGGCATATCCACAAACTAAGTTCCGATCGTGGATATGTTTTGATCAAATGGCGCGATTGAGACAAATCTGGCCACGAAAGCTTCATTACTAAATAAGAAGACCCTGGATGACAAATGATTCGTACGTCGTTAACGGTAGACTTTCCACGTTGTGTCAAAATGAACAATGTTATACAAAATCCATCCAGTTGTGAGATACAATCCCTGATTAAATTTTTGAATGCAAACAATTTTCGGCCCGCAGAAACGTTTCGGTGCTACACTACAGAGACTGCAAATGGCCATAAAGAATAAAAGGCCAGGTCTTCTCAGTTCCGGAATTGTTTCGCTTCATGACAATGCACGACCACACACAGCCGCTCTCAAACGACAACTCTTGGAAAATTTTAAATGGAAAATTTTTGATCATCCACCCTACAGTCCCGATCTTGCACCTAGTAATTTCCATCTCTTTCTTCACCTTAAGAAAGTTTTAGCAGGCCAGCTATACAACACCGATAATGAACTAAAAACAGTAGTTTAGGATTGGATGAAAAAGTTGGACGCAAATTTCACAGATAGTGGTATACAAAAGCTTGTGCCACGCTACGATAAATGTTTAAATTTAAATGGCAATTATGTTGAGAAGTAGTTTAAAATACATTTAGGCAAACATTAATAAAAAAATGAGCGAAACACTTCGCCTGGACTTTCCTATACTTATAAATTAACATTGTTTTATATTTTCCAACACTTTTAATGTACACCTGTCTAGACCCGGCTAGTAAAAGTAAACAGCGTTTATAAAAACTTCAAGCGTGAAGAGCGTAACTTAAACGTACCATTACCACGCTGGCTCCGCCTGCAACTGACTACATGTAAAACAACCGAACTGAAATGAACCGGAGGCACGAGTAAGGAAACGTGTTGATGTTTGAAAATGTATTAATAACTCGAGAAGTGGTATCTTTAGCAAGAAATTACTCTTATTAATTTGTATTTAGAATTTCGAAACCTTTCTGATTTTAAAGCCAAAATGCCATGTTTCCATTAAAAAAAAGTTATTTTTTACCGTGGCCGCCATATTAAAATTGGAAACTCAAGTTTTTTTCTTAAATACAATCGAGAAGAATTTGCCCTACAACTTTGCTCTTGGGTTTGCGAGTCTATCTATTAAAAAAAAACAGTTAGCCTACACTGAACATTAAACGACTAGTACAAGAATACAACTGCTGTAGAAAGTATGTGAAATTCTTCAAAGGACAAAAAGATTATTAAGGGGCAAAAAATTCGATTTTTTGATTTTTTGTAAAAAGATTCTCCTAGAGCAAACAAAACAAAAAACCAAATTTTAAATTTTTTATCGAAAAAATTTGGGGGGAGGAGGAACAGTAGCCCCCCTAAATATGAAATTATCGAAAAAATATTATGATATTCGGATTTTGCTATCAATGATGAGCTATATTGCTTTAACAGAAATATTTTATTGCCCCCCGTTAAATAAATAAAAGGGTACCAATTTTCAATTTTCAAAAATTCACAGAGGGCGTCACAGTGAAATTATAGCAATGAACAAAAAACAAAATTGTAGCAGATGCCTATCTCTATCAGCTTAAAAAGTTTAAACAAAAACGTGTGGGCAGTTTTTGAGATTTTTTTTTTTGAAAATTTCAAAAATTTTGGAGTGGTGCCATTGAGATCGTTTTTCGATTTTCAAAATTAATGATATTTCATGGTATAGTACCCTTAAGGGGCTACCAAACAAGTTGTAGTTGATCCCAATCAAACAACTGGTTTTTGAGTAAATGGGCGTTAAAGTCGAAATTTTCAAAAATTCGTAGCGGCCGCCATGTTGAAGCTAGAGAGTTCGGTAAAAAAACGTTGATTTGTTCTAAGGCTTTCTATAATTTCCACTATTCCAATTTCCAAAATTCCGTTTCTGAAAAAAATGCTACCAAAAAAACACGTCTAACTTCCGCTTCCGGTTTCGGATTCTTTTTAAAAGCTTATTTTGTTGATGAATTTTTGATATACCTCCTCATTCCAAAGCACATCGAAATCGGTCCAGCCGTTCCGGAGATATGAGCGTTACCCACCCACACACACACATACACCCACACCCACACACACACCCACACACACACACCCCACCCACACACACACCCACCCACAGACAGACATTTTTTAAAAACCACTTGTTTAGGATCCTGGAAGCCCAAAACATGTATTTCCGTCAAAATCTCGATTTTGAAAATTTGCATGAAACCAATACTTCCCTATACTGAAAGTATAGGAAAGTAAAAATTGAAACAAAAAAGTTTTTGTAGTTTTTACAACCAGTCGGAACTTAGTTTGTGGATATGCCTCGTATTTTCTTAGGCAGTTAAAAGATGTAACAAAAATTTCGATAAAAATGTAAAAAAAAATTGATTCGGGCAAGTCGTGAATTTAAACTAACAAGATCTTATTGTTAAAACAGATATAATCGTTTTATTGAGCCGATTATGAACATTTATTGAATTAACATATGTTACTATTTTGTTATTTGTAAATAATTGTTGGTATTGTAGCATTTAAGGTGTTTTTGTTTAAATAAATGGCCTATGCTTACTTGAATCAATGTTTTACATTTTTCTCAAAACTTTGTATTGTAAGTGTTTGAACGTTTTACATCACTGAAACAAGACAAAGTCTCTATTAACACCCTAAGAAACTATATAAATTGCCATTTAAGAAAACTGTCAATGACGTCACTGCTCAGCCACGTGACAGTGCAGAAAACTTTATAATGTCGCATGAAGTTGGGCAACAAATAACTTTTACTCAGACCAGAACCCTCTGTAACAATCTGCTGTTTTTAACATACCGCTGTATACCTCATAATGTGTTAATAGTCTGTGCAAAATAGCAATGGGTGAATGTTTTGGATATCTAATCGAAAATATTAATTTTGTAATATTTAGTCCACAAATGTCAAAATTTTTGAAAAAAGTCAAATAGCTAGAAAACCACTAACTCTAAAATCATAATTAAGGTCCGGATTTCCAGTCTAGTATTTAAATTATGAGGCAATCAATTAATAACAAATCCTGGCATAATTCCTGTAAACAACGGAAATATATATTTGTCGCTTCTATGTACTTTTAAACGAATTATATACCATATTATTACAGCAACGCAACTATATGTTTCACCTTATTCGAGCTTGTTTAGCTACGGAACATTTGTTTGGCCAGCTGTTTTATTATTTCCAGTGATTTGATAAAGGGTTCATAAAATATGAATGGTCATGGGTTTTAAAAGTACTAGACGAAACAATTTTATGAATATGTCAATTTAATCTATCTGCTTTCTTCATCTAATACCATTTCTTCCTCCATTTCCCTATGCTTCATTTCTTCCTCAATCTCAAGATACAGAGTGCAGAACTTCCGGCCTAGCTCAATAATAAAGTATCACTGAACGAAACGATATATCTCAAATATTGCAGTTGTAATTGTAACAACTTTGCAAATTCATGCAACATTTTTTGCTGTTCTAGGACTTAAAGTCCAGTCATTGATAATACTTCAACACTTTTATACCTAAAATTAAATGTGGAACCTAAAAACGTAATAATATACAAAGTGTTCAATTTAAAATAACAAAGTAAAGTGCTGTACAGGCATAACTAAACACTCAGTATCATTGTTAATAATTTTACGATATGCAGCAATTACCAACAACTTTTATTAAGAAAAAAATTGATATTCCCAACAGTTTAGAAAATAGCAGTGGGATGACACTTAAATGACTTACGCTGTATGATTGCAATTATGATGAAAACGGCAAAACTTATCTAATATCCAATTTAGACTGTGGATTATTTTGAGAAACTTGTGTTCATGATGAAGTTTTGTTATACCTGACAAGACATTTTAAAAAAAAACAATTCAAAAATTGACATAAGAATATTAAAAAAAAATTCCAATTACTCAGTCTTCGTAAATCTCAACTTTAGTAGAGATACAACTCATCACACAAAATTTGAAAAAAATATGAACGCTACATACATATAATCAGTATACAGTATAGAAATTTCAGGTCTCGACAATCGAACGTGTGCAGATCCCAACACTTGTGACAGAACATCATCGTCACTAAGATTTTCATATGGTTGAGCTCCACATTCGTAGATTTCCCACATGGTTACTCCTAATGACCATACATTACTTTCGAATGTTATCTGAGAACAAAAAATAATCATCGAGTACAAATAAAATACTCTTTACTTCAACAATATTTATTTGTTTTAACCTTGTAGGTTCACATATTTACACGCTGTTGTCAAAGGCTAGATTAAAAAGTAAACAGTTAGTGTTATAGCAACAATAGAACTTGATAATTTGATTTCGGTAATCGTCTGCATATGACTTGATTTTTTATTCCAAAATGTCCAATAGAGGTGAATTTAAGAGATCAATTTGCTCGTTCATTTTTATGCCTGATATTAGGTACAAAGAACACGCATGTTGTTACAAATACAAACACCCACATAAATCTGATTACGCTAAACACTTACAACACAATCATTTAATGATATCTAATAACACTATAAAATGTTCGCACTTATGTGATGATGTTGATAAACGTAAATTAGATATACTAGAAGCTTTTGAAATTCACAAACGTTTAAAAAAATGTACCGTTAATGAACGAGCAAATTGATCTCTTAAATTCACCTTTATTGGACATTTTGGAATAAGAAACCAAGTCATTTGCAGACGATTGCCGAGATCAAATCATCAAGTTTTCATCAACTGTTTACTTTTTAATATAACCTTTGATAATGGCATGTAAACATGTCGAAATACATATAAGGTTAAAATAAATAAATGATAGTAATCTGCGTTTTGAGCAACACATTTCTCGCTGCATTCAAAAAGCATATTATAATCTTAAGTTACTATACGCTAACCGCTACTGTCTCTCTCGAGTTCTGAAAATTTTACTATACGATGCATTAGTCTTATCAAATTTAAACTACTGCGATACTCTTTATGATTCATGTCCAACTGAAAAAACTAAAATCAAAATCCAACGTACTCAGAATTCTTGCTTAAGATTTATCTTTGGTATTCCAGAAAAGACAGCACATTTCTCACAAATTTAAGGATGCGAATTGGCTCAGCATGTCCAATAGACATAAATTACACATAGCAGTTTTGTATTTAATAATAATTAATAACCAAACTCCTTCCTGCTTGTTTGATAAAATTTCTTTCAGATCTGATAACCATCAAGTTAACATAAGAACTAAGACTACATTAAGTATTCCGCGTTTTAAATCATTTTATTTTATCTTTTTCTTACAATGTCATCCATTACTACAATCGTGTAATTCCGAAAAATTTAAGGAATGTATCGGTAACCAAAATTAAAAAACACTTTAAAAATTTATCTCCACATACTGCCATGAGTGCATTTTCTTTCGTTCACAACACTTCACACATATCCTACCTGCATGTGGTATTTCAGGGCAGTAAACGAGGGCAGTGGAAGACCAGCTGATTTATTATAGTATTGCTGTGTGATCAAGCTGAACTGCGCCCGTTTTCCATTTTACAAATTTATTTTTTTCTCATAATGTAAATTTTTGAAATTTTTCTAGTTTTTGGAAATAAATGTCATTATTATTATTATTATTATTATTACTATTAAATATTGTTGAAGTAATAAGTATTTTATGTATACTAAATAAATATAGACTTCAAGGAAGTAAAACTAGAACTTATAAATAAAAAAAATAATCAACTGATGTTCACAAGAAATTAAAATTTTCAAGTACCTGTTTTGGTTGAATTGTTGTAGATGTGTAGGTAAGAGATTCGGGGGCACACCATCGTACAGGAACAGCAGGAGCCCCTTGGTAATAATCCTCAGGGTATAAACTGGCAGCGAGACCATAATCACCCAATTTTATGCTTAAATCTGCCACTACCTGACAATTTCTTGCTGCAAGATCACTGTAAGAATGTTAAAATTTTATTATTTATTTGCTGTGTGGTTTTTCTGTTTAGGTACCTAAAACCGGCAAAGAAAGTAGGAAAGAAAACTTACGGATGTGGTAACCTGTGGTCATGGAGATGTTTGAGAGCCGAAGACAACTGACAACACCAAAGGAGAGGAAAGTCACTGGACAATAATTTTTCTGCAGTACCTCGATTGTCTCGCAAATACTTCTTAAGATCACCCTAAAAATTTCGAAAATAAACAAACAAATCAGTCAGTATTTTCACATATTGTGACTTACACGTGGACAAAGCTCTTGTAACAGAAGAAGAGGGACGGATTCAAGACTACGACCGAGCAACTGCAGGATATGTGGATGTTTGCCGCAGCGATAAATAACAGCATCGTGAAGAAAAACAGCACGTTCGCTACTTGTTGCGCTAGCCTCTAGTATACGTACGGCCACGGGTGTCCAATTTTGCTTCTCATCTCTGTCATTTAAACTCTGTGCTGTTCCTTCTACAACCTGGAAAAACTTATTTTTTAATATGTTTAATTAGTAGAAACGAAATGAATACAAACCCTGCCAAACCAGCCTTTTCCAAGTTCCGTAATGTATTTAAGTCTCGTTCTAGGAAAATCATTTTCGGTACCATCTAAAAAAAATCTAGGCGGTAATAGAAGTTTCAGTGGGGGAGGAGAGAAGATCTTACCAAACCAAGAGCGGACATCAATATCTGCATGATTGTAATCGATTTCAGTTTGGCCCTGTAACATAAACAGTTTTAAACTCAAAAACATCTCTATGTGGGATAGGACGTCCACGAATAAACAGGTAAGCTTATAACTTCATAAGTAATGGAAAAATACAACAAAAAAAAAAACAATTTAATAAAAGCTATAATTGGCATGAAAAAATTTGCACAAATGGTGGTATCACGATCTAGAAGCACTTCTGGTTTCACGATAAATCACCCCAATATTTTTTCATAATTATATAAATTATAAGGCACAATCAATAACAATTGTCAGATTTCTATATAATTTTACTATACAAACAAATGATTTTAATCCATTTTCGTTAATTTCAATTTTTTTCCTACAGACAGACCGGCACTAAAAACGGGTTTTCGCTTTTAGAAAAGCTTCTGTTATCTGTTGATTAAAGTATGAACTAAACATTAATTTCGTTTTGGCCATACAAACGATCAGTTAGTTACATGAATTAATTTATTCTTATTATTATAAACTTGGAGTACCCAGAAGACTGCAACACGTGTGAGTTGGAGTTTAAGCACTCAACATCGCACTAAACTACCATCATACCAAGTGGGAAAGGATTAATGTTGGTTTGCTAGTTTCTTTCCGCGAATTGGATGTGCGTCATGTAGTGAGCTTCTAAATGTAAGAGCATAGAAGGTTCTTGGTATCAGAACTTTTTCACCGGAAGAGGAAAACATGAATGCGCCATCGAGATCGAGATAGGAACGTATAGGTGGGAACGGCTAGGGTGCTAAGACCCACTCGTGAGTTGGCTTACGCGTGTCGGAAAGCGCGCTCGCGATATTTCAAGTTTGTTACTTTGAAATAGTGACCGATGTAGTTTAATTTAATCAATTTAAAATTAATTACTTTTTTCTAAGAAGATTTTCGTGTACCTTTAACTTTAAAAATTCGGCATTTTCCTCCTAATTGAGATATCGAATTCAACCTTTTTTTATTTAAAAAAGCACGAATGGCGATTTTAAACTGTTGAAGAAATTTGTCAGTCTTTTTTAGCGCCGCCTAGAAGTTATTCAAAGTTAAGTAATTTTTTTTTCGCGGTGAAAATAAATTTCTCGTAAATCAATAAAAGTCAAAGTTATGCAACTTAAAAATAAAAATGGTACGATCAATAATGTCAAAAGCCTTGAAAAAGTCAGTATAAATGACATCAACTTAACCACTGGCATCCAAGTTATTAGAGATAATTTGAGTCATGTGTGTTACGTTGGACATAGTCGATTGGTTGGAAACAAATCCATGCTCGTGCTATAAATGGTGAGTACAGGGTTAGGCACATAGTCTTGCAATATTTAATCGATGTACCTATCGGCATTTAATGAACAAGGTGTATGTTTATACACGTACCTCCATGTATAATCCAGCCTACACCATGATTGATCCTTCCTTTAAAACTAAACCTGTCGCTAAAAGTACCTACATGGAGTGTAACACTCCCTCCCCATTTTCTCACCACACTTTTTCACGTTCATCTGGAGACCTCAAATAAATTTTGGACATGTCAGTAAACAATACACAGAATGCTGGTCAGTGTATATTTTTGCTTTTTTACCAGTAATTTTGTTATCAAGACTACACATCTTTAGTATGGTTGAAACCAGAACAAAAATTTACTATCCAACAGGATACCAGTAAAACCGGAAGTGATAAAATACATCACAATATCACTTGTTTTGTACACCTTTTCATGCCATTTAACTTTTATTTAAGCAGTTTTTTCATGTTACTTACCAAGTTATGGGCTTACCTATCATGGAACACACTATATTAAACGGCAAGTGCTTGTGCAGAAAATTGATAATAAACAGACAAACGGTTCGTCAGTAGGTATGCCATATTTGACCTGTGCTTTTAGGCATGTACCTCTATCCCAAGACATCAAAAAGTAAAAAAAGTACAAGCTTGACTTATTAACACTAAAAGTACTTACAGCAATTTGTTCGTTGGCAAGGAAAACATTATTGTTGTGATGTGGTGGAGAAAGAGGGGTGAATATTGTAAATTCGCCATTTGCAATCGGATTGATGTGTCCATGATCCAAACTAGATGTCGAGGAAACCACCACCGGATTGTTATGGAATTCCTTGAAAATACACAAAAATATAAGACTTTAACGCAGTGATGTAAATTGGGTAATTTTCTTGCTGGAAATTTTACAATATTTAAATTTGCCGAGTGTTTCGTAATGTACTCAAATATCGTTCTTAACAATTTTAACTTTGAAACTAAAATACTCCTTCACAGTGTGCTTTCCTTCTTCACGCTATGAAATTAAATGCAATGAAAATTAGAATTGTCATTATAAATACTTAATTTATACACATATTTGGTTTTATTTAATTCATTAAAGCGAGTAGAACACATTTTTGACATTTCTAATAAAAACAAACTTTAACCAATTTTTCCAGGTAACTTTTTGGAAAATTGTCTGAAAATGTTTCGAATTCTATTTATCCGGAAAATTTACATCACCGCTTTAACCAACTACTTCTCGTACAGGGTCTTGTAGAGGCAAAGCAAAATATTATTGTTTTTAGGAAAACTGTTGTACTTTTGAAGTTTTTAAAGTATTATTATGTAAATAATATACAGTGTGAGTCTAAAGTCTGGAACCAATTCGATAAAATTGAAATTTTCGAATTTTTCAAAAAATCCTCGTACATACACGTCAACCTTATTTTTTAAAAGTGCATTTATTCTAATAATTGTCATTTACGATCGTTTTTTGTTTTCGAACTATGACGTCATTGACAATTTTTTAAAGGGCACCCCATATCTTTGCCCTCATATTTGAATAGAGGTTGAAATTCCGAATTCACCCATATGTCAAAGTATGACATTGACAGTTTTCTAGATAATCAAGTTTAAAGTCAGCAAAAAACATAAAAAATTAAGTTAGCCATAGAATATTGATAGTTTAATTGTTTGGAAATGATCTCAATTTTATAAACTAACATTAATTAACCTAAAATAACAATTAAATCCAACCATTATCAAATATTTCAATTTTTCGCTTAAATATCGCACCATTTTTATCAGTAATAAAAAATCAATAATAAACAAAATATCAAAGTAACAAACGCAAACGCACAAAATCATGTTCCACTGTTAGAATTTTTTCATTTGTTTGCAATTTGAAACAATGATTAATTGTCAATATTCCATAGCCTACTCAATTTTTGATGCGCTTCTTTTACTTTAAACTTGATTATCTGGAAAACTGTCAATGTCATACTTTGACATATTGCTAAATTCGGAATTTCAACCTCTATCCAAATATGAGGGCAAAAATATAGTGCCATTTAGAAAAAATGTCGATGATGCCTTAGTTCGAAAACAATGGACGATCGAAAAATGACAATTATCAGAAAAGATGCACTTTTAAAAAATAAGGTTGACGTGTACGAGGGTTTTTTGAAAATACCAGAAGTGGAAGTTAGATATGTTTGTACAGTTTTTTAAATCTGAAAACAGAATCTAATAGAAAGGCCTTAGGGCAAATCCGACACTTTTCTTCTGAACTTTTCAACTTCAAAATGGAGGCAACTAACAAATTTTAAAAACTTTGACTTTAACACCATAATACTAAACGAAGTTGACAGATCGGAATCAAATTTCGCGATGTAGTAAAGCCTCTAAAGACGACCGATTTTGATGAAATTTTGAATTAAAAGGTATAACAAAAATTATAGTTCTAGTTATCCTTTAAAAAAAATACGAAAATGGAAGCAGAAGTTAAATATGTTTTGTCAGTGGCGTTTGTCTTTTCCAAAACAAAATTTTTGAATGTTGAGCAAAGGATTTGAGAGAAGAACTTAAGGCAAATCAAAAACTTTTTTACTGAAAATAGCAGAAATATGTATTTGAATTAAATTTCCCCCATTCATAAGACAGAAGAAAATGTCATTAGTTTGTAAACACTCTGTATAAGAGTCACGGCACTGGGCGATAGTGAAAGTTTTCTTTTTACATAATTTTTCAGCACAATAACAATAAAATAAACTTAAATGATAATAAATCGATTACTTAATTGTACAAAAAAATGCAAACGATACACAAATATTTCAATACCAGAACCGGTTCAAAATTAATAAAAAATCCCGTTTTTGTAAATACACATTTATGTTTTTCAGGAAATAAATACTACAAAATCACTTTCATTGACATTTAGAAAGACAAATCCGCATTTTGATAAATGATTCGACATCAAGGTGATCAAGATAATACCATGTTGTATTCATAGGTATTTTTGTAGATTAAAAACAACAAATTATAAACGATTCTACGATGTATGATATTAAGAACTAACGTTAATTACATTCCGATTTTGAGAAAATATTTCCAGCAGTTTGAGTTAGGGAAAAACAACCTTGACTGGTTGGTGGAAAACTGTTTTGATTTAGAACGATACAAACAACAAATTATAAACAATTTTGCAATACATGTTAGTTATTAGAACTAGAATTAACGTTAATTATACCTATTCCGATTTGTGAAAAAAATGTTTTCAGTAAGTTGAACTGGGGAAATGCAACCTTGATTGATTGATGGAAAAAAAATATAATTTTGGACAATACAATAACAAGGTAAATAGGTTCTATTTACTAAGCACCTTATACAAAATAAACTTTAACAAATTTATTTTTGATATACAAACAAACTTATGTTTGTAGAAGTATAAACGGATTAAGAAATTAACTATAGTTGCTATTTAGAAGTCCCATTTTGCTTCAATAAATTACAAATTAGAAACTTAATAAATAAGTAGTTCATAACCACAACCAGATACACACGTGATAAGATATATACAAAAAATTACCTGTTTCTTTTCATCCTAGAGAAAAAGGCGTGAAAAAGAAAGTAATAAGTTAATGCTCAACAAGTTATTGCATACATTACCAACAATACATAATTTTTAATTAATAATGAAAATCTCTGCATATTTAATCAAACCATAAAATTCAACTGATAAAGTTTTTTAAGAGTGAAAAGAGGTCCAAGCTATTTATAACAAGCTTTTATAAAATGTGTGGGATTTCTAGCTTCCAATTTAGACTTGTGTGCCGCATTTATGCCCTGTCAATCACTATTATTCCAAACAGCATCTGAGGTTTCACAATAAAAGTAAAAAAAACGAATCGAATGAATAGATTTTAGTCTTTTGTAACCTTCAACCTAGTACCTATAACAAACCCTACAGAATGTGTACCTATTGAACTAAAGATACCTAATTGAATTAATAGTTGTTGGCAGGCTTGACATGCTAATCTTCAAACTGTAACAGGATGAAGACTTCCTGTTTAGTTCAGCTACAGACAAGATGATAATAAAAATAATAGACAGAAATACAGGGTTGATCAAACTCCCCAGCACAGATTTGATACTTTAATTCTTGCTTCAAACAAGTTATAATATTTTTAGAGTCTTTTACCTGTGATGACTAGAGTCTGGATGACTTTCAGACAAAATACTGTAAATGCCTGATTTTGTTGTTTGTTTTCATTAAATGACCTTTTTTCGAAAATCCCTAAAAGTGCCTTTTTAGGGAAAATTTGCAAATATTAAACTGTTACCAGGAACATCAGATCCTGAATTACTTTGATTCTATTACCTGCGTTTTTTCCCTTACTTCAATTAACTTTGTTTTCTATTTGAAAGGTAAACCACAGTAGAAAATTGGTGTACATGTCAAAGCAAGTACCAGAGAAATCAGAGGGAAGTTGAGAAAGTACAGGGTAAGTCAGGGAAGTCCAACAAAAAAGATATTTTAAAGAAATTGGTAAAGTAAGTATTGTTTTGTAAAACGTACAACAAAACTTTGAATTTTGTAAAAAACTAAAGTAAATCAACAATCAGGGAAAATTACCTGGACGATTTTACATTTTATCAGCTTTAGTTAAAGATTTCTTTAATGCCTTAACATCCAGGCTCTAGTGATGAGTATTCAAAAGTAATAAAACACTATCTAAAACGTCCAAAAGCATCCCGACTGTGTACATATAAGATTTCAATTTTAACACAGTTCACACAAACTTAAATTATACTTAAATCCTAAATAACATGAACAAAATTAAATATTTTTACCTTAAAACCATTTTTCCTTTGGCAACATAAACAGCCAGCTAAAAAGACCACACCACAAACGGTAAGCAAAACTCCCACTAATCCAGTCAGGAACTGCGTGTGATAATCTGTAACGATTTGTTTCCTTAGTGATTGATTGCGAAATGGTCACATTAACAAGTTTGCATTGAGAATTTGCATAAAGGCTGCATGTTTTATTACGTTAATCTACCTAACAATCAATAATTATAATTAACAATTCATTTATAATTCGCTTCGGTGCTGCGATTCTCTTTCAAAAAGCTTCCAATTTTAATTCTAGATTAAAATGATCGTCTCATTTGAATTTTGATAATTAATATTTGATTGAACACATTAAATTGTTAAAACAGTATCAATTTGTAAAATAAAAATAAATTTGTATTTGAAAGAAACTGCACAATTTCAAGGTAACACGAAAGCAGAACAGAGGATAACAGTAATTGGTAAAAAGTACCGCAATGAAAGATTACATACGGGTTTTAAAAAGGAATTTAATTGATTAGCGAAGCATACTCATAATGCACTGTATTATGAAAGTGACAGTTCTAAAGACAGTGGGCGAGTTGTGACTCACCTGCTGCGGAGTTCTCCAATCCGATCGGGAAGCCACTGCATAATCCTATTAATACGAGCCCTATGAACAAATTAGTAACTTTCCAAGCTCTTTCCATTTTTCTAAAAATCAATCGCTGGTACAACACAACGAAACGCTCGCATTTGACTTTGTACTTTCTTTCCGTAATTTCGTGTTTACACTAAGACGTTTAACTAAAATATCACATTTTTAGTTACACTTAAGTTTTTAAAACACCAGAGTCGAACGATTTTTACAAAATTGCATCGAATCGTAGAAAAATTTCGCATAAACCAACATCACACGACAGTTTTTGTGTTGAAGTGAAATGACATACAAGGAAATTTATTTTTGACATTCTTAATCATTTCAAAAATCATTTGAACTGTTCGCGACATCTATAAGGCAATATTTAAACTACGTATAATGATTTATCTATCATGTCCGCATCTGACATACATTATATACAGGACGGCCGTAATAACTTATTGCCCTCCTGAGAAAATGCATTTGATTATTTTAGATCAAACACTATATTACTATATATAAAATAATACTTAATCAGTCCGACCATATTTTTTTATTTATAAATTCCAGCTTTACTTCGTTAAAGTCCATATTTAATGATTATCTGTATACAAAATACGTAATTATTTTAACAATATTTATTTATTTTAACCTTATATTTATTAACCATATTAATTATTTATTTTAACTTTATCGTATTGACATATTTCGAAACAGTGGCATTATTTGGATTATTGGATCTGTTTAAGTTAAACGAAATAGGCCCATATTCATACTTAAAGCGCGTCGGCAGGCGCCGATAAATTTATTGTAAATAAAACAATTCTTAACTTTAACAGGTTTTTATACGTATTTCAACGTGTTTACACGTCATTATCACAGGTAAGATTGAAAGTAAACAGTTAGTGTTGCTATAGAAACAATAATAACCAAACTTGTACTTGGTTTTCTATATCTGCGTCCAGATAAAGGTTTGCTGGCTGACAAGACTTCAAGTTCGATTCAATGTTATTGAAATGCTTATGTTTCCCAAAACCGTAAATAATACATAATGAAAATGTTGTGTTGATTTTCAGTTCGGTCTTCATTTTAATTTTGTTGAAAGTGTTTGTATGTAAACCAACTGGCCTCTGGACTTTACCATGCTCTTGATATTATAATTTTTGAACTTGTCAATACTTTTGAGAGATTACAGAGCATTTTTGATAAACTTGACATTATATTTTTGTCAAAATTGATTTCTGCAACCAACGACGAGATATATGAAAAAACCTAAAATTTAGTCAATATTTACAAAAAAGACCTTTCTTCGGCGCTTCCATCACAGAAAAATGTATTACGGAATTTGAAGAAACTTCTATAAAACGTAAGTATTTTTTTAATGTACCCTGTTATAATGTTATTTTATTTCTTGAAAAAAAAATCTGTTTTCAACTCTGGTGGCTTTTCCAAATTCTACCAAGTGCGGTTTATGCTTGCCAAGGTGATTGGCACGTTTGCACTAGGAATGGCAAATGTTTTGATACCACGTCTTTTTAACCGACTTCAAAAAAAGGAGGAGGTTCTCAATTCGTCTGTATATATATATTTTTTTTTTATTTTTTTTTTTATGTATGTTCGGGCATAACTTTTTTGTTTATGAACCGATTTTAATGATTTTTTTGTGATGGCTTCAGTATAGTTCCAAGGTGGTCCCATTATAATTTCATTGGTATTGGAGCTTGAACTTCGAAGATACTCCTCAAAATCTATTTTTTAACCGACTTTTTAGTGTTTCCGTATTTCATCTTCCGTTTCAACTAGCCGTCATTTCCTCATTCGAGAAGCATCTTTACTAGGTCTACCCATCACTTAAAATTGTAAAATAATTAACTTTTAAAAAAATAAATAACTTTAAAAAAAAAAGAAAACCGACTTCAAATAAAAACACAAAAGTGACATAAGTTAACTAAAAAGCAAAAAATAAATGTTTTTTATACAACAGTTTAATACTTATTTGTTGTTCGATTTAATGTAATTAAGAAATTGTTGTTTATTATATAATTATTAATTGTTTTATAATTTTTAAGTCGGTGCCAAGTAAAACATAAAAATTCGAATATAATTTGTTATTGTAGCAAGGTATATAATTTTTATGTTTTACTGGGCACCGACTTAAAAATTATAAAACAATTAATAATTTTATAATAAACAACAATTTCTTAATTACATTAAACGGAACAACAAATAAGTATTAAACTGTTGTATAAAAAACATTTATTTTTTGCTTTTTAGTTAACTTATGTCACTTCTGTGTTTTTATTTGAAGTCGGTTTTCTTTTTTTTTTTAAAGTTATTTATTTTACAATTTTAAGTGATGGTCAGACTTAGTAAGGGTGCTTCTCGAATGAGGAAACGATTGCTAGTTGAAACGGAAGATGAAATACGGAAACACTAAAAAAGTCCGTTAAAAAATAGATTTTGAGGAGTATCTTCGAAGTTCAAGCTCCAATACCAATGAAATTATAATGGGACCACCTTGGAACTATACTGAACCCAACACCAAAAAATCATTAAAATCGGTTCATAAACAAAAAAGTTATGCCCGAACATACATTAAAAAAAAATAATAAAAAAAAAATAGTATATTATTTTAAGCGGAGGAGAAGTATGCTTGCCTTCTATTACCCGCCTCACTGCGTTCGGCGGGTAAACTCAGGCGCGCCATGAAAATTCACTTCTCCTCCAAATTAAATATGCTATTTTTTCTTCAAACGCTTTAAAATATGTATTATAAAGCTGCCATGTTTTTGTGTTTTTGATACTCCGCTCTGGGTTTGATTTATGCATACAATACTAGAAATGTAGTAGGCGATTAATAAATGCGAGTAGTTTCGATTGTTATACAAAAAAACGTTTTGACAGATATAAATTGTTCATTATACGTATATATATTTCTAATCTGTGTTGTTCATCGTTGCTGTTAGTTGTGACCGGTTAGTTTTTGAAATGCAACCGAGCTTGTCGGCAGAAATTGAGGCTGCGGCCAATGAGGCTGTCTCCTCTCTTGGACCCACAAAATCTAGCGAGAAATATTGTGCCGCGTACGATCATTTTAAAAAGTGCTGCGATTCAAATAATGTAAATACATTTGAAGAAAATGTGTTTCTAGCATATTTCAACACAATGGCTAAAGAGAAAAAATGGAAATCATCGACCATGTGGTCGCGATATTCCATGATCAAATCGCAACTAATAATTAAAAACGGAATGGATATAAGTAAATGTTTAAAGTTACGCGCTTTCTTGAAAAAAGCAAACGAAGGGTATTCTGCAAAAAATCAAGAATTTTTCGAAGGAGCAGTTCGAAACTTTTTTATTTGAAGCGCAAGATGATTTGTATTTAGGATTAAAGGAAATACGTTTTAGGTAATTTTAATTTTGTGGTTTAAATATGTAATTTCTTCAGATTGTTTTATTAATTGGAGTAACTGGAGCCTGCAGATGTGATGAAATGGTAAAAATGAAAACTACAGATATAGAGGACATGGGAATGTTGTTTTGATTAAAATTCCGGATAGTAAGACTAGAAAAGTTCGATCGTTCACAATAATTGGAGAAAATTACGTCAACATCTATCGAAAATACGCAGCGTTAAGACCAAAAGATATGCCAGAAACTAGATTCTTTTTAAAATATCAAAATGGAAAATGCTGCAGAAGTGTAATGGGAATATACACATTATTAGCAGTGTTCCTGGAAAGGTTGCAACTTTCTTAAAATTAAGTAATTCAAAAGAATACACAGGCCATTCTTTAAGACGCACTTCGGCTACACTATTAATTGATGGAGGAGGTAATATTGAGTCGCTAAAGCGGCACGGGGGCTGGAAATCAAGTAGTGTAGCGGAAGGCTACATAGAGGAGTCGCTGCGAAATAAAAATGAGAATGCAAGTAAAATATTAAACTTGAATGAAGTTATAACACCTAGTGGCAGCAAGACAAATCTTATTGAACCATCAGCATCTCATTTGATTGCAGAAAATTTAACTTCGTCTGCACAGACTTCTACAGTACTGCATGGTTTTAATTTTCAAAATGCAACATTGACAAATTGCACGTTTAATATTAGTTTGACAAATAAAAATGACGTTTAAATTCGTATTTTCATTGTTGTGTGTTATTATTTTAGCGTTTCCATAGCAACACTTTTCCCTCCATGGAGGGAAAAGGAAAAGTAAAACTGTCGCCGGCGGAAAAGTTGCATTTTTCCGCAGCCACCTCAGTCAAATTATGACCTAATTATTTTACGTTTGAAGAAAAACATATATACAGACGAATTGAGAACCTCCTCCTTTTTTTGAAGTCGGTTAAAAAGGGAACCGACTTCAAATAAAAACACAAAAGTGACATAAGTTAACTAAAAAGCAAAAAATAAATGTTTTTTATACAACAGTTTAATACTTATTTGTTGTTCCGTTTAATGTAATTAAGAAATTGCTGTTTATTATATAATTATTAATTGTTTTATAATTTTTAAGTCGGTGCCAAGTAAAACATAAAAATTATATACCTTGCTGCAATAACAAATTAGATTCGAATTTTTATGATTTACTTGGCACCGACGTAAAAATGATAAAACAATTAATAATTATATAATAAACAGCAATTTCTTAATTACATTAAACGGAACAACAAATAAGTATTAAACTGTTGTATAAAAAACATTTATTTTTTGCTTTTTAGTTTACTTATGTCACTTTTGTGTTTTTATTTGAAGTCGGTTCCCTTTTTTTTTTTAAAGTTAATTATATTTACACGATTTAAAGAAAATGAGAGATCATATAAAAAAAATCAACCAAACTGTCTAATTAATTAAAAATTAAAAAATACCTGTAGTAGGTACTACTATAATAATAGTCTTACATACCAGGCAATATAAAATCACTTTTTGAAACATGCTTCCTGCACACTTTCATACTGAAGATAATTGGTTTATCAATTTGTAGGCGCATTTGCCACGATTTTAATCATTTATTATTCATTACATATCATTACTTACATAAAATCGGGCATTTACAAATGAAGTATTGCTCCCAAGTTATTTATTTTCTATAGGCCAGACAATTTAAAATTTTGATATTAGGTACAAAGAACACCTACGTTGTTACAAATATAAACACCCACATAAATCCAATTACGCGAAACACTTACTAGAACACAATAATTTAATGACATCTAATACTTTTCTTAAAATATGGAAACTTTTGCGCTTACGTTCTATTCTACCCTCACTTTATACGTAATCTAACTTTTGTGTTAACGAGGTGACGATTCCTTTATCACTATCCATTTTTTATATTACTTTTGTTAACGTTTTATTGTGTTCTCTTATTACAAGATTCCTCAAAACGAATTTTACACCACCCTGTATAACTTGAAACATAAATGAAAAACCTACAGTCAAGATGCATGGATAGCTAATATATATATATTGGTGTTTTCACTTTTTAATATTTACATTGTTTTGCGAGGGACCCACAAATGTATTGCCGCGAGAGGGCAGCAGTGACGGTAGATTTCTCTGACAGCGTCCGTGAATTTTAACCTAATCCTCCTGAAATGTTCTGACAGTTGACGAGACAATTCGATTCCTTCAAAAAGTAAAATAATAACGAATAAAAGCATACTTCGGTGATTTATTAATTAACACACCAATGTAATTCACAAAACTCAATTTAGTAGAAGCTTCAGCTTAGTAAAAAGACAGACTACCAGCAGAAAATTAAAGAGGAGTAAGTACTGTTTTAATTTTAATCAAATATGTATGTAGAATAACAATTAACTAGTAAAAACACAGTTAAGAAGTTGAGAAATACTTAAATTAATTATTTTCAGGCAGTTAAAAGAATTGTACTTCCGATCACTGTTGATAATAATCACAACATATAAAAATTTCCTTTTGCTGTAATTTAAACAATCAACATCCTTTGTATTTTAGTAGGCAGCTACATGTTACAATGGAAAAAGATGGATTAATTTAAAATTACACTAATGCTAAATTAACTACAATTTAGCATACTCTACAATTTCTAAATAGTTAGGTATATCTATTTAATTATGTTTCTCATAATGATTGCAATATTTTTTAGGATTCATAACAACACGAATAAAGGAAAAGTTAAAAGAGCCCCTTTACTTCATTTAAATGAAGTCTGCACAATTTTCGTTTCCCAAACCAATGGTATACAGTGTGATTCATAACATGTGGAACGAATTTTCAGGATAGATTCAGAATCTAAATATAATCGAAAGAATTCTCATAAACATGGGCCTGAAAACCCTTCATTATAGGGCTACAGCTTCTTGAAAATAAACCAGGCTAATCACTTTTTGTAGATAACTTTTGCAGTAATTGCACTCAAATTTTAAAATTTCATATGTGAGCATTATTCACGTAATTAGTTATTCATGTATTTGTAATAATTTTGGTTTGAATAAGAACATCAGAGGTGTCTCGGGGGGGGGGGGGGGGGGGGGGTAACGTAATTATGTTCTACATATTTTAGATTTTAGCATTTTTTTGAAAAATCTTATTCTCCATACAAAATTGCCCAAAAACATGTTCTCATGTTGAAAATTTCTAAATCTAACAATTTTCGAGATAATATGCTTTTCAAAAATTAAATTGCCATGAAGGTCTAATAAGTGTTTTCTTAATACGATAGAATAGAATAGTTTACACAAAACTTTGAGAGTAAATTCTATAAACATGTGTCCATAAAAGCTGCTTATGAAATTAAATCTATGGAAGAGGTAATACTGTTCCCACTTCTGTAGACTGCAACTTGCCCGGTAACGAAGAGTTTTTGGGCAAATATTTATAGGAACTTTTTATTATTTTCAGATTCTTAATCTGTACTGAAAGTACATCCCAACATATTATCAATCATCCTGTGTGCATTGCCACATATAACCACAAAAATATGCGTTGATTCCTCAACTGCAACTGGTATGTCACCATCCCAGTGGCAGAATTACCAGGAATTACCAGGTCGAGAACCCCGTGTTATGATTACCTTGTCGACGTGCCATCATAGTAGGACAACGACAAATATAATAGTGACTACTTGTTGAGTGAAAGCTGCATTTGTATTTATTCAAAGCATACAGACATGCAGTCATGTATGGTTTATGGTTTAATTATAATTTTTTGCAGACTTGCAAAACGCATTAATTATTTTATAATGTAAAAGATTTTGCTAATGAATTTATGTTTATATCAAGTATATGTTATTGGAATGCTTGCCTAATGCTTAAGTTAACATGCTAAAAAAGTACTAAATTAGTTAACGTAGATTTTAATGTTTTCATGTTTTTTTTATGTATTTTATGTGTTTTAATCCTGGTTTATACAAGCTACCCTTAGATATCTAAATCTTAGGTTTGAGATGAATATTATACAATGTTTATTGTGATCTGTATAATAGGCAGGAGCCCTTCTGAAATTTTGTAAGATAATCGCTATCCGCACACAAGTAAATAATAAACTTTTGAAGCACTTAAAATACTTGTTTTTATTACTAATTATAATGTTAAAAAGATGCACTATGTCTAGAGTGACTGTGCGCATAGATTTTGTCAATACAGTACAATTTTAATGTATTATTATGTACTGATTTTTGTTTCTGTTCTATTTTTAATGTTTTAAATTACGTTTATCATTTTGTGCTTACGCGGTTTGTATGTTACACAATTATAATATGTGCTGGTAGATGGTACCCTCGTAGGCAACTGTTAACCGAAACGACATTAAAGCACTGCATTAATTCTACGATAAAATTGCGCAGTTACTTCGGTGTCTTCTAATTCGATTACATCTTTATACTTTACTACTGCTATTGCCTACTTTCACTAAATAATTGCAATAAAAATTAGTACTCTATAGCGTTTAAGGAAATATGTAGAGTAAGCAATAAAGCATGATTCATATGGGTCAATTATCAATTTTTTTCATGTTTCTTTTTTTAATTACAATGCCTTACAGTCATTCCATTCCAATTTTGTTTTCAATTTTTTTTTTCGTGTTTTTGCTTTGCAATAAGCCCTTTGGAGTCTTATCGATGTCAAAACTGAGTGCATTAAAATCTGATTTTTTTCGACTTTCCCAAAAAAATCAAAACCAAGTTTTACGGCTTCCTCGCATTAACAATCGTTTTCCCGAAGTTGAATAACTACAGTGATAATCGGTGTGAAGATATAAATTTTCAGGCTATATTAAATTTTAACCTTTTCAATATTGCAATAAATAATGAATTATAGGAAAATATGATCGAGAATAGTTGTGACTATAATGTTCTTATAATTCTTGAGTTATGACAGTATAATATCACAGTATGAACAAAGTCAGGTTAGAATAGCATTGCGTGCGGATTTCAAATTTGACGCGCAAACGTCTTTTGAGTACCTACTGCGCCATCTCTCCGCAAAACATTTCGTGACGCCCATATCAAACTCGAGTGACAACACCATACCTTCCAGTCATCTTGCCTACAGTGATAAAAAACTGACAAACCTTACTAACCTATAAATGTATGAATGCTGCATGCTGTATTTGAGTTTGAACTAATAACGGCGAATAACAGCTCTCAAATGGATGAAGTAGCAGCACTAGAGATCATTTTAGGTTCTTACGAAGAATTCCTATTAGGTTACATATTTTTTACTAAGGTATGATACAAACTTGTTAATAATTTACCTTCAAAAATTAGTCATATTATCTTTACAGAGTGAAGAACTTAAACAAACCTTCGCTACACACAGTCACAGCAGTAGTGTAAGAAGTGTTTGCGTATCTGGAAACTATTTAGCATCCGGAGGAGCAGATGATCGCGTTTTTATATACGATTTGAAAAACCGTAAGGAACATTGTGTTTTAACACATCACAATGCAACAGTTAGCTGCTTAGCGTTTACTCCCGACCACACGCATGTGTTAAGTGGAAGTGCTGATGGTGCGTTAGCCATAGTTAGAGTGGGTAATTGGCAACTTGAAAAGGTTTGGGAAAATGCACACAAAGGATCAGCCATTTTAGACATAGCAGTGCACCCTTCTGGAAAACTTGCATTAACACTTGGTACAGATCATACATTATGTACATGGAATCTTGTTAAAGGACGACAAGCGTATATCATAAATCTAAATAGCAAAAGTAAAGACTCCAAGAGTTTGGAGCACGTTGTGTGGGCTCCGTGTGGAATTCGTTTTGCATTATGTGGTGGCAAGTACACTGAAGTATGGAGCATTGAAAAGGGAGGCATATTAAATGCTATCGAACATTCTACTAAAGTTACATGCTGCAACTGGAAGTCTGATATTTCATTATTAGTTGGTTATGAAAACGGCAAGCTTGCAATAGTAGACACAGAAAGTGGAAAAATAAAATCGTACGACGGCCATAAAAGTCGAGTCAAAGCTGTAGCCATTTTTAAGGAAATTATTGTTAGTGCTGCAAGTGGTGGCGATATAAAAGTTTGGGACGGTAAGCTAAAAATGTTGAGCAAATGTAATACTGGCTGTAGAATCACTTGTTTATATCTTGCACCATGCATTCCAAGAGATACTAAAGAAAACATTAAAACTGAAACAGATGAGTCAGAAGAAGAGTCCGAGGTAAAAAAAAATAGAAATGAAGTACTTGAAACTGTAAAAGTACAATCTGATTCAGAGGAAGAAATAGTAATTATGCCGAAGAAAAAAATTAAAAAACAAAAAAAGGCAAAAGAAGAAGTTATAACTGTACCTACAAAAAAAAGTAAAAAAACAACAAGAACGTAGATGAATTTATTATTAATGTTTTTTTTAATAACACTTGTATTTGTTTACACTATTGTATTTTTGTTTTCTTAAATAAAAACTATAAGTTATAATTTTTTCTTATAATAATCGGGTTAACATGTTAAAAAATATTCTTGAACATAACTAAACTAGTGAAAAAAAAATTAATGTTCATCTTCTGAACTCGATGCTGAGGGAGGATAATCTGGAATGGCTAAAATAAACTAGAATTCAGTAACATCCTAAATATTCAAACACTTTAAGCAGGCATTTCTAAAAAATATATTGTAAATTTAACAGTCCTACCAGAAAGGTCTGGAAACATGGACAGTAAAACAAATAATCTCCAAAAAACTGGAAGCCTTTGAAATGTGGTGCTATAGATGCATGCAGAGAATATCCTGGACAGACAGAATGACCAATGTTGAGGTTTTACGGCAAATGAACAAGGCATGTGAAATAATAATAACTATAAAGAAAAGGAAATTAGAATACTTTGGACACATTATGAGAGGCGAAAAATATGCTGTACTTCAACTAATAATACAGGGAAAAATACAAGGAAAACGAAACGTCGGCAGAAGACGAATATCCTGGTTACGGAACTTACGTGAATGGTTTGGCTGCAGCTCAACTGACTTGTTTAGAGCAGCAGCGTCCAAAATAAGAATCGCTATGATGATAGCTAACCTCCGTTAGGAGACAGCACACCGAGAAGAAGAAGAACCAGAAAGATATTTATAATACCAAATAACTTCTAAAATTATCATATTTGTAAATTCAAATACCTTTTTACTTTCCCATACCTGGTATGGGAATGTATTGTGATTGCAAACATTATCGATTCTTATACATGTTTTGGACCTCCAGCAACAAACTTTGCTCACTAGATTTTGAAAATTGTGCAACGAATGTTTATTTTAAATAAAGGATATTTAGATAGTACTACAAAAACTTCCAAACATATCGTCGGGGTATACCTCTACGTCCTAAAAAATGGGGGAAAGATATAGTGTAGTAATTATCGTAATAGTGGTAATACACAAATTTTATTTTTAGTGGAGTATATAAAACTGGCTTTTTGCAGCCAAAGGGGAGCCTATCAAGTTTTTCTTTTATTTTTAAAAAGGTGTATCCTCCCAGATACAATTTTCTTTCTTGAATTTTTATCTACCAAACAATTTCTGAAATTGTTGGAAAAGTTTCGAGCCTGTCGGAATGAAATTATTTCTGTAATTTTTTCTACCACAAGAATAATAATGACTTTATTGAATAAAAAAATAAAACAATTTTTCCATCTTAGGCTGAGGTTCAGAAGACGGCTAAGCCGCCTCTATTCTACCACTTAAACCCTACAAATTTTAAATAATTCTAGTAGCTGTAGTATGTGATACCGCATATGAATCTCACGAGTAACTCCAGCCTGACAAGAAGTAAGGAGAATACTAAATGGTAACATGGAGGTGACAGATAACATCAATGTACGGGCAGGAAAATATAGCTCAAATAAGGTAGTTTCATGAAGTTTTTGATTGCATTGAAAGATAACTTTTTTGTATGTAGCAGTAGTAAGTTATACTTTTGCAATTCTGTATGAGAAAGAACGCTGAAATGGTTCCTAAAATTGCAAGGCATAAAAAAAATTTTAAATTATATTATTGTAGAGTAGAGAAACATCCAAAAGAGCGTTTATAATATAGTTTTAACAAAATTGAAAAAATTCACCGTTAAATTTGCTACAAATTGTTTAGAAAGCCCCATTACTGTAACAGTACATACCATTTCGATCCTCTTCCTGGCGCTTTTGTTCTTTTTCAATATAATTCTTTTGAGCCTCCACAACACTTTTACTGTCTGAACATGCAGCATAATTATCGAGTAGATCCTCATTCAATTCAATAAATGAATGCCCCCAAGTAAACTTAGACAAGTAACCCACAGCCGTCTTGCGAAAGCCAACAATATACATAGCAGCAGCCAATGCTTCAACACAACTTAATTGACAAGGCCTCCCATAATTAATAGGATTAGCAGCTACAAGAAAAGGAAGAAGTCGGCCATATTTAGGACGCAATGCAGCTAAAGGAGTTTCTTCTATTCGAGCCCATGAACAATCTACTACCGCCAGGCCTTTGCTGAGCATAATTTCTTTGTCTGCAGGACTAAGACATTGTTCCGCAGTTGGTGTTAATACAACTCCGGGAAAACGTTGCTTAATTTTGAGGCTTTTCACTAGACCTAGGCGTGCTAACTTGCGACCGGAGCACTTACGGGGGTCGCACTGATTAAAATCCCACATTGCCACGGAAAATTCTGCTCTAACTTCTTCTTCATTATCTGAAACGAATTTACTAAAACCAATTTACTTAGCATTGAGAAATAGAACTCACCATCGCTGGACTCGGAGTTGGAATTAATTTCAAGGTTTTCTTGAGCCGCACAGAGTCCATCCATTTGTAATAATACAATTATCAACTGAACTAATACCTTTTAAATTTTCTTTAATAAGAACGAAGTGTCTTAAAACAAAAATTAGGTTACGTTTAAAGTGAGGTTAGAATAGTGCGTAAGCACAAAAGTTTTCGTATTTTAGAAAAAGTGTATAATTATGTGTTATTTATACAAATATTTATTGTTAGCCCTACAATGTTTTAGTTAATATAATTAATGGATGGAATATTGGCCTTATGCCACTTTTGCGAAAGCCATGGGCCCTGCGTTATACTTTGCACTCAAAAATCCAAAGAAGAACCGATACAATCTCCTCATAGCTTAACAGTGCCGTGGTGTGAAGCTTGTCAGTCCATCAATCTTGGCCAAGCATTAATTAGTCGAGATAAAAACTGTTTTATTACAACTCGCACACCCCAGCAACAAGATCTTGCGTTTCTTCTTAAACAAGCTGCAGTTCGCAGTCTCAGTTGTGAGGTATTGTATTACATTAACTTGCTGTTATTTGTTGTAATAAAACATTTTGTAGGAGGAAACTAGTAAAGATGGTGGGACCCTTTACTTTGGCGACAATGAAAGGGGCCACGTAATTAGTCACACGTTTTCTCTAAGAGATTCATTAGCAAGAGGATTTCATCGTAAATACAGCATTCTTATGCTTATGCGTGATAAGGTATGTTAATTAAACAGTTAAATACTTTAATAATCAAATTTTTGTAGGTACATTTGTTAAACTCGTGGCCCATGTTAGTACGGCACATGAAAGAACTAGCAAAGGAATTACAATCTCAAGCAGATGCTGTAAATGGAGCTGAACAAGTGCAACGACCTCAACGTGCCGTTCGACAAGCACAAGGTTCTCCCAGGAACACAGCTCGTTCCCTTTCTCAACTTACAGGCCAACCTGCAGTGTTTGGTCATATTCACTTATGGTTCACGTGGATGTTGGGTTGTGAAACAGCTATAGAAAAACCCAGTTTGGGTTTACCATTGCTTCCATCCCGTTCACCCACCGCTTTACGGGCGTTGGCTCATCAATGGGACGACATGGTTTTTCGTATAGCATGTTTTTGTACAATAACTGGTTATCGAATTGTAGCGGATGAACCAGAAGTTGTCGAGGCTCTACAGGTGTTGCTGCCTCAACAATGGAAACCTCTGATTGATGCAGAAATTTGCAGGTTGAAAAAAAACAATGGCTGGGTGGTTGAATGGTCGAGCTCTTTGCCAGCCCGCCTTCCTACTCTACAAACTGCTAGTGAAAAAGCGTTGAAAAATGAACACTTGCCCGATTCTGCTCTTGATCCATATCTGAATACTTTGGTACTGAAATGGTTACATATCGCACAATCCATTTCTTGGGGCGGTGGAAATGGTAACCAACAATTTTTGCAAGTATTGGGGGTCCAAAATCACGATATGCCTGTAATAAACTATTGGGTTCTCCGCTGTAGTCACTTTCAAAATAGTGATGACAAGCATTACCGCACATAAACATGCAGGGTGGTGTCCAGGACAAAATACACCAAAATGAAATCAAATTTTATTTAAAACTGTTGTATTTGGCCCTGAACAAGGTATATAAAAGAAAATAACCGAATAACTTTTAATTGTTACATTTTATTACTGTTAAAAACATTAAATAAAATCAAAAATACATTTTACTGTTTGCTGACAGGCGACATATTGTTCTTCAAGTGATAGTTCCTAAGCATACAAAGATCCTTTGCCATGTTAGTTCTGCCCGCTGTTGTGTTTACATCATACAGATGAAGCAGCAAAGAGGGGCTGAAAAGTTCCGGTAACGTTCTCAAAAGGTCTGCTATTATGGCAGGTGGAATGGCTGCCAAAATACGAGGGGTACTTGGTGAACTAACATCGACTAAACAACTGAGTAACTGGAATGCAAAATAGGTTTGTTGAGTTACTTGTCCATCTTGTACTGTAGCTTCCAATGCTTTGAAAAGCCGAAGGAGTGAGTAAATCTGATCGACACCGTAACCCTCAGCAAGACGTGGAATTTTTGGTGGAGGTGGATTAATATCCTGCAATCATAAAATTATCCAAATAAATTTTATATTAAAGTAGTTTACAGAACTTTTACAAATTAACAATTCTTTTTAATAAAAACAGCAACCGAAAGTATACAAATACCTTTCAACAAATTATTAGTCTTCTATCAGAATTAACATTAAATAATCTGGTTGCTTGACGATAAAATTGAGTGGCAAACAATTGCACTAGGTTTTGTATTGAGAGCTAAATTAAAACGACCTGGCAACAATATGAAAAATTTGATACTGCTTTTTTTGTTTAAAAGTGAAAAAATTAACATAACTTTGATACAGGGTTAGTCATTTAAAAGTTGTCATTAGCCAACGTTTTTATTTGAATAGATAGACATAATAGTTCTCAAAGCAAATTTGTAAAGCTCCTCCTAACTGAAAAAAAAAGAAATTTGAATTTTTGTTTTCAAGACGGCTGCCAACTAAAAAAACAATATTTTCTTAAATGGCAACATGGCATTTTTTTAGAGAATGGGATAGCCCTTTTGATTCTGAATATAAAAGTGTAAGCCATGGATGGTCATTTAGAAGTGTTTTAATTATAAGTTGGCTGAAGAAACAAAAAGAAATTATTTAAAACAGTTGAACAATGAAAAAAAATCGATTCTATTAACATCACTTTGGAGTGTTATGTTCCTGATTTCTCGTCTCGTATTTTAATATAGCTATTTTTTATGATTAGGAGCCATACTTTTTAATTAATTTTTCATTATTATATTTTTAGTTAGGAGGAGCTTAATAAATTTGCTTTGAGAACTAAATGTCTATCTATTCAAATACAAAAGTTGGCCTACGGCCACTTTTAAATGAAAAATGAAATGGAGAAGTTAAAGGAAAATTCGAAGATTTCATATTTGTAATTGTAATATGTGCCATTTGTAAAAACAGGAGTTCAAGAATAACCCTACAATCACATATTAGAATTTTAAATCAGTCTTATAGCAGTTTTATTCACATTTTTCTTCTATTAAAAATGGCCAAAGCACTTCCACCTGTACGTTTCCATACTTCTACAAAATTATTACTTTTATATTTATATCTAATCACAACAATTACAGCATATCTAGCAAAGAACTGTTTTGAGTTGTAGCGTATTTAAATATAAACCCTTGCTAATCCCTCATTGCAAAAAGGACAACAATTATAAACTACCAGAATAGACATTTCAGGGAGTGTGGTAGGCACCGATGAGTTTCTGTCTATTATGTGATTATACTATTTTCATCTCTTACGCACTACGTGTTGCGCTATCTACCTAGTGCACTCTAAGTCTGTCATCAATGCTCCTATGGTCAATAAATTAACACAGAAATTTTTTAGTAAAAAAAATCGATTTTTTGGAAAAAGATTCCTCTAGATTTAAAAAAAAAACAAAAACGCAAGGATAAACTTATTCGCCAAAATTGGGGAAGGAGGTGTAAAATCACCCACCCCCCTAAACATTGATGCAAGTAAAAATTAAGTTCTCGTATTCTAGTATTACTCATGAGTAATTAAATAGAAATTTATCATCCCCTGTTTATTAAAGTGAGGGGCATGTAAAAATGTAAAAAATCATGTAGCCTATTTTTGACAATATTTTTTTGAAAATGTCCAAAATTTGTACATAAAATTTCGTTCAAATCGGTCCTAGTAGTTCCTGAGATTTCGCGTTACACCCACACACATACATACTAACAATGTTTTTAAAACCACTTTTTTGCTTTTATGCCTGTACCGCACAATACTTTCGTATAAATGGATGTATATTATTGCATTTTTAGATTTTTGATTTAATTCTAGATATAAATGTGTTAAGGTATCTTAAAATTAATGGTGTTCTAGTTATTTTTCTTATTTAAAAAATTTAGAAGTTAATTTTTAAAAATAAAGGTACCCGACCTTACGCCCCAAACGCCCTGTGTTTCCGGTCAAATTCCTTTTACCACTTCTGTAATTCCCAATAAAAATAAACGTCTTACCTCATTTGGAAGTGTTAAATCGCACGCTGCATATACACAACAACTGGTAAGGCGAGCAAGGGCGGACAACTGTGGTTCAACGAGTATGTCCGACTGCAAACTATTATGTAGTTGTTGAGGTAATATTTGGGAGAGAAGCTCGTTAGTGCAAGAGTGCATATCAAACTGAAAAATAGCCAAAGCTAAATCGATTCCACGTTGAAGCTGATCACGGTAGCGTAACTGGAGTAATTCCTGAACAATTGCACCAACTAACCAACGAGCTCCTGCCATTTCCAGTAGGCACTGCATGTTACGTGCCGAATTGTGATCTAACCAACCTCGACATATTGCCTTCAACCAAGCAGTGTGCAGCTGTTCGGTAGCAGCTTGTCGGAATACCACGTTGCAGCCACTTTTCGGTTGGAGAGGCAGTTGTACATCTCTCTGCATTTTACGTATGATCTCACACGAAAGCTGCCAACGTTCACGAAGACTCTCATCTTCAGCTACTGGAGGGGTCAATAATTGTTGCACCATATTTACAGGCTTAAGTAACGTATCCTGAGGAGCAGTTCTCATGTAGGCACACAGCCAAGCAGCAGCGGCCACAGGTAAACAGCACATGCGTCCCCGAACCGCATCCAAAATACGTTTCACGTCGGCTGCTAGTAGGGAACCTTGTTCCCAAGCCACGAGCACTTCTCGCATCACCCCGGCCATGCTACATAATACTTCTTGCCATTTTACTGGAGTTTTGAAGTCTGACTCGCTTGTATTGAATTGTTGTATAAGCGAGTCTACCAATACAGAATCGGATAACCGCAGGAGTTGTTCGGGTGGTTTGGGACGATTCACCTCGAGCATGCACTCCCTTATCCATTGCTCGGGTGCCGAATCGCCACCCAATTCAAGCACAGTTTCGGCCCCGTAATTCTGTACAATGGAAACTAGCATGAGAAAACTGATATCGAATAATGGTGCCCGTGCTTTATCTCCTCCCATTTTAGAACACTCATTGAAACGAATAAGACGCATCACTAAAGTTCTTAACTGTCCTTGTACAGTGGCCACGGCTAGGATCAATTCAAAACTTTTTCCTGTAAGAATCTGCTGGAGCATACCAAGTAGTGCTTCTTGTATTTTATGATAATCAGATGATAAGGTTTTCAGAATTCCTGTTAATGTTGGTTCAGCACAGATAATAACCTTAGGAATACCTGCGGCAGCCGGAGCTGTATCTAATTTAATAGATTTTGGAACCTCGCGTCTCTCTAATAAACTTTTAACTTGCTCCGTTGATAGCAGTCGGGCTTTCTCCAATTCTCCCAAGAGACACTCGAGGCAGGAACAAGAACAACGTGCATCCATAGCGTCGAGTAGGGAAGCATGTTGAAGCAGCAATTCTACTGCAGATATTATTGATTGGCAGTCCGTCTTATCGACCATAGCAGCAAGCACGTGAGGCACCTTTAAGAATGCAAAAGCGCCCCACTGGCTTTCGTGTGGTGTCTGACTAACGTTTTGCAGGGAAAGGAGACTGGCCCTCATTAATTCCGAGTAGAGTCGAGCATCACTGTAGCCCTTTAACCGTTGGAGAAGATATAATTGTTCTACAAGTACTCGGGTGGGACTTCCCGGTTGCCGTATTAATTCCACGGCCATCCATGCTTGCATCAAGCAGTCGGGACCTCTATCTGCACGAGCTGGAAGAGCCAAGGTGGTTACATCTAATTTCTTGAGCAATTGTACCGATTCCAAGACTTCTTTCTTATCGGAGAAGCAACCTTCCACTTCTTCACACCTTTTTATTACTTCAGCAAACAATTCTGCAAAAATTATTATTATTCAAAGATGACACAAACACTTAACGAAACCGTTTTTCTGACATTTGTGAACGAAAATAAAAATGAGACTACTAATAAAATATGTCAAACTTGTTTTTTTATTTTACCTGCATTCCTGGGCTTTAACCAGGGATTACCAGAAACCCCTCTGAGAGGTAATCATTGAACCTTGCCCAGTAGTTTAGGAGGGGATGGAGCAATTGGTACACTCCAAAAGTTGAAAATTTTTAACTAGAGTGTAACCAATTGAAGAACTACGAATTATAGCTAATTTGAGGGCTGACATGAAGCGCGTGGATTTTATCAGATTTGGCCGCGCGTACTATACCAACCTTTCGTATATCTCGCATCCGAGACATCATAGCTGAGGGCACCATCAGCTAGACGTCGTACTATGACAAACCAAATTTATCGGAATTTTTTAGGGAGAAACAAATCGATTTTTTGATATTTTGGAATAAGATTCCTTGGGATTAAAGAAAACCAAAAGCAGAAGGACAAATTCATCCATCAAAAATTTGGTGGGAAGGCAAAAATTAAATTAATCCCCCATATATTGCTTCACCTAAAAATTAAGTTGCGGCTCTTATTCTACCATCACTCATGAGCAATTTAGCTTAAACAAAAATTTTTTAACATCCCGTTTATTAAACGAAATGCATGAATTTTTGATTTCCAAAAATGTCGTCGCAGAGAAACTAACGGACTGGGACACGAACCAAATTGTAGCTCATTCGTAGCTCTATTAGCCCATAGAATCTACAAAAATCGTGGGGCCAATTTTTGAGCAATATTTTTTCGACAATTTTAAAAATAGTTTTCACATCAGCGCTTTTAGCTTTTCGAAAATTTTTGTGCACAATTACATTGTGTTTCTTTAGGGTTATTATAGTAGAAAATTTGAACCCAACCTGTCTTGTTCTTGAGGGCGCTAAAGTCAATATTTAACTTTACACTTCCGCTTCTCGTATACCCCCACATCCAAAAGCTCATCGAAACCCGATCATCCATTTGGGAGTTATGGACTTATACGACACACGCATGCACTCACGCTCACCCACAGACAGACATTTTTTTTAAACAACTTTTTTTGGGTTCCTGGCGGGGACAAGCACCGTAACCAAAATGAAAACCGGAAAAAACGCAAAATTTTCTGAACCGTAACCAAAACCGAAATTAAAAATTTCTTGAACCGTAACTAAAAACCATAACTATTTTAAGAATATACCGGTATTTTTTCGTTCCGACAAATGTAGGACCGACACTAGTATTTACTATTTAATCTTCGCATTCTCCATGTTCAGCCCTTTTGGTTGACTCTCAGGGTTGTAGACAAAATAATGATTAGAGCGAGTACTTCATTTTTGTGTTATCGGCAGTTAGTGCACATTGTTGCGCCTGCGATGCTCCCACTATCGCTTTCAAATTTCAGGGAACATAAGCAATAGCATGTCATCATGTACACAACAACAAACTATAATGATTACTTATGTACCACATTTAAAAAAATAGTGAAATTAAAATTTTAAAAATGTAACTCGCACAGGATTCGAACGCTCGACCAATGTATGCCTCACCACGCTGAACACGCATTCTAGGACTGAGCCACGGCCTCTGTTGACAGCAGCCGTTACAATGTAAACCAAATGTAAATTGCCGGTAAACTAGGCTGCACGTTATCCAATGAAGGCATACTGTTTACCGTCAAAATGTTGCCAGCCAGCACCGGCCAGCTAGTCACTGTGATATATCGTAGGGAGACAGTTAATTTGAGCAATTAAACTCACATAGAGTAATTTACTTTTCATGACTTTTTCATACAATGCTGTCATGTTTTCAGGGTTTCTAGGTTATTGCTGAAAAAGTTTTTTGTAAATAATTCGAAAAAATCATTCATTTCATGATCTGTCTGGGTATTTCGAGGAAAATGGATTTCACCAAAAGACTACGACCTATGGTCTGTTCTATGAAAAGAGACGAAAACCGTAGCTGCTTTATTTTTGATTTAACCCCCAGCAGCAGATTTTTCTACAGTTTGATATAAAGGGAAATTTTTTTAGTGCTGCCAATTTTTCGTGCTAACTTCAACATTTTTTTTAATTGCATGGCATAATTTTTTCTACATAATCTTATCGAGAATTTTATTCTCTTTTCATAAAAAAAAAACAAAAAATACCGGTAATCATAACTGAAATTTTTAGTAGCAGTAACCGAAAAAGTAACCTCAATTACAAAAATTTGAACCTAACCGAAACATTATTTTTTTTTCGGTTGATGTCCCTGGTTCCTGGAGGTACATCATGTATTTCTGCCAAAATATGAATTTCGAAAATATTTATGAAATGAATATTTCCCTATACAGAAAGTAAAAAAAACATAGCAACTCATTTAAAGATGCAACTAGTACTTCGAAAAAAAAGAACAATATGATAGAATGTATTGTTACTGATAATACTGGGAACATTATTTATAACGGCAAAAATAAATCAAATTATAATAATTTTTTTCAATAAATTGCTGCAAAAATATCCCAGCAGATTCAAGTTGCCTGCAGGCAGGGAAGACCCATTAGGCCCCATTCTTCCTCTTATATAAAAATTAAAATACAAAATTTAATTAGCAATTTAACTTAAGTGTGAGTTATTTTAAATTTGTTTCTTCATTAGTACGGGTAAAACAAAATGCGGATGAAATATTTACCTACCCTTAGAATTTTATAATAATCTTTATAAACCTAATTACTTATATGCCTAACTAACTCTTTCTTAACAAAATATTATGACATCTTTTGTAATGTTATCAAAATATACTTGAAATTAAAAAAAATATATCATACACACCTGTTTCACTGTAACGTGCTAAACACATCATAGCTACAAAAAAATCTGATGCTAATAACATTTTTAGAAGAGAAGAGGTCTTCTCTAGCAGCTGCAGTGCGGTTGAACTATTGCAGCTTTGAACAACTTGCAATAACCAACAGGCCATAGAAAGTAATGCGGTAGCAAGCACAGTCTCTTCCGGCTTTCCACAGCATGTTATTCCTGGCAATGTGCCTTCGAGAAATTCTAACAAGCTAAACACACAGTGCGTCTTATGTAACTGAGAATATTTGCCGATACGTTGCAAAACAGCAGCGTGCGAGACTAACTGAGCGCTTAGTGAATGCTTTAGGTAACTGAGTGCAAGCTGGTTAGCCCCTGAACCAACAACAGCTTGCTGAAGGATGCAATCAGCTAAGTTGTAGACATCACCGCTGACTCCTCGAGGTAGCACGGTTTTAATATTAATGCCCCATTGCAAATCCGTCCATCGTTCTCGCCAAGCTTTCAGTAACAGAGCTTTTAGTGAACTTGTTTTACTTGTTGTTTTTGATTCCATTTTCATACTACATATTAAATATGCTATTTAAAGTAATTTTAATTCAATTTTAGCATCATTAATCTAAAAGAAACTTCTTAGCTGACCTACACACTGCTCCATGTCACATAAACAATGACTACATAACCTTAAATTTAATTAATAATGACAGATATTGGATAGTGTCAAAGTACATCTGAGCGGTTCTTTATTCGTTAATCAAAAGAGAAAACCTGCCGCCTTCTTATCATTTTATTTTTATTTTATGCGAATTACCGTTAAAATATTTAAATATTCTACTATCATTTTTTTTTTAATTTTGATTATAGTTATTTATGTATTTAGTGCGCCAAGATGCATGGATAGCTAATACGTATATATATGTTGGTGTTTTCACTTTTTAATATTTACATTGTTTTGGCAGGGACCCACAAATGTATTGCCGCGAGAGGGCAGCAGTGACGGTATATCTCTTTGACAGTGTCCGTGAATTTAACCTAATCCTCCTGAAATGTTCTGACAGTTGACGAGGCAATTCGATTCGTTCAAAAAGTAAAATAATAACGAATAAAAGCATACTTCGGTGATTTATTAATTAACACACCGATGTAATTCTCACAAAACTCAATTTATTAGAAGCTTCAGCTTAGTAAAAAGACAGACTACCAGCAGAAAATTAAAGACCAGTAAGTACTGTTTTAATTTTAATCAAATATGTATGTAGAATAACAATTAACTAGTAAAACCACAGTTAAGAAGCTGAGAAATACTTATATGAATTATTTTCAGGCAGTTAAAAGAATTGTACTTCCGATCACTGTTGATAATAATCACAACATATAAAAATTTCCTTTTGATGTAATTTAAACAATCATCGTTTGTATTTTAGTACGCAGCTACATGTTGCAATGGAAAAAGATGGTTTACTTTAAAGTTACACTAATGCTAAAATAACTACAATTAAACAATTTAGCATACTCTACGATTTCTAAATAGGTATTTCTTTTCAGATCATATTTAACTATGTCTTATAATTATTGCAATATTTTTAGGATTCATAACAACACGAATGAAGGAAAAGTTAAAAGAGCCCCTTTACTTCATTTGGCTGAAGTCTGCACAATTTTCATTTCCCAAACCAATGGTATACAGTGTGATTCATAACATGTGGAACGAATTTTCAGGATAGATTCAGAATCTAAATCTAATCGAAAAAATTCTCATAATCAAGGGCCTGAAAACCCTTCATTATAGGGTTACAGCTTCTTGAAGATGAACCAGGCTAATCACTTTTTGTAGATGACTTTTGCAGTAATTGCACTCAAATTTTAAAATTTCATATGTGAGCATTATTCACGTAATTAGTTATTCATGTATTTGTAATAATTTTGGTTTGAATAAGAACACTAGAGGTGTCTCATACAGGGGGGGGGGGCACGTACTATTTTCTTCTACATTAGATTTTAGCATTTTTTTGAACTTTTGGATATAAAATCTTATTCTCCATACAAAATTGCACAAAAGAATGTACTCCTGTTGAAAATTTGTAAAACAGTTTTCGAGATAATACCATGCTTTCCTAAAATTAAATTGTTATGAAGGTCTAAAAAGTGTTTTCTTAATACGATAGAATAGAATAGTTTCCACAAAACTTTGAGAGTAAATTCTATAAACATGCGTCCATAAAAGCTACTTATGAAATTAAACCTATGGAAGAGGTAATACTGTTCCCACTTCTGTAGACTGCAACTTTCCCGGTAACGAAGCGTTTTTGTGCAAATATTTATAGGAACTTTTTATTATTTTCAGATTCTTTATCTGTACTGAAAGTGCATCCCAACATGTTATCAATCATCCTGTGTGCATCGCCACATATAATCACAAAAATATGCAGTGATTCCTCAACCGCAACTTCTATGTCACCATCCCAGTGGCAGAATTACCAGGTCGAGGACCCCGTGTTATGATTTCCTTGTCGACGTGGCATCATAGTAGGACAACGACGAATATAATAGTGACTACTTGTTCAGTGAAAGCTGCATTTTTATTTATTCAAAGCGTACAGACATGCAGCAATGTATGGTTTATGGTTTAATTATAATTTTTTGCAGACTTGCAAAACACATTAATTGTTTTATAATGTAAAAGATTTTTTATTGGAATGCTTGTCTAATGCTTAAGTTAACATGATAAAAAAAAGTACTAAATTAGTTAATGTAGATTTTAATGTTTTTACGTATTTTGTGTTTTAATCCTGGTTTATACAAGCTACTCTTAGATATTTAAATCTTAGGTTAGAGATGAATATTATACAATGTTTATTGTGATCTGTATAATAGGCAGGAGTCCTTCTGAAATTTTGTAAGATAATCGCTATCCGCACACAAGCATATAATAAACTTTTGAAGTTCTTAAAATACTTGTTTTTATTACTAATTATAATGTTAAAGAGATGCACTATGTCTAGAGTGACTGTTCGCATGGATTTTGTCAATACAGTACAATTTTAATGTATTATTATGTACTGATTTTTGTTTCGATTCTATTTTTAATGTTTTAAATTACATTTATAAATTTTGTGCTTACGCGGTGTGTATGTTACACAATTATAATATGTGCAGGTAGATGGTACCCTCGTATGCAACTGTTAACCGAAACGACATTAAAGCACTGCATTAATTCTAGGATAAAATTGCGCAGTTACTTCGTTGTCTTCTAATTCGATTACATCTCTATACTTTACTACTGCTATTGCCTACTTTCACTAAATAATTGCAATAAAAATTAGTACTCTGTAGTATTGAAGGAAACATGTAGAGTAAGCAATAAAGTGGGTCAATTATTAATTTTTTCATGTTTCTTTTTTTAATTACAATGCCTTACAGTCATTCCATTCTATAACTACATAAACTGTAGCATTCCACCATGACCCATGCACATAATAAACATCGAATTGTTTTACAGAACCAATTTTGTGTTTTGCAATAAGCCTTTTGGGAGCCTTATCGATGTCAAAACTGAGTGCATTGAAATCTGTTTTTTTTTCGAATTTCCCAAGAAAATTAAAACCAAGTTTTACCGCTTGCTCGCATTAACGATCGTTTTCCATAACTACAGTGCTCGCTACAGTGATAATAATCAGTGTGAAGATATAAATTTTCAGGCTATATTAAATATTAACCTTTTCAATATTGCAATAAATATCAAATTATAATAGGAAAATATGATCGAGAACAGTTGTCACTATAATGTTCTTATAATTCTTGAGTTATGACAGTATATCCACAGAACATTAAACTTAAACCTTTGTATATCACAGTATGAACAAAGTCAGGTTAGAATAGCATTGCGTGCGGATTTCAAATTTGACGCGCAAACGTCCTTTTAGTATCTACTGCGCCATCTCTCCCCAAAACATTTCGTGACGCCCATATCAAACTCGAGTGACAACACCATACCTTCCAGTCAGTCATCTTGTAGTGCGCGAAATTATACTTTGGTGCTTGAGATGAAAGTTTTTTCAAAAATCATTCGAAAGCGCCAAAGAAATTTCGCACAAGAGTTGCATACAACATTTTTTGTACAGACTTACTAAAATAATGAAAAAATTAAGTAAAATCATAATAAAATACAAAAATTAAGATCTATTCTATCGCAATCTAGTCTGTTTCTTTGTTACTACGGAAACAAAATTTAACAAATATTGATATTTGTCAGTTAGTTTTTCCTAAACTTTAGTCGGCGTCCTTTTTAAAAAACCTATTTTTAAATGATGGAATATTGGAAATGGAAGAAGATATACCTTTTGACATTACGGCTAATAATGCAATTGCTAACCCATTACCCGAAAAATAAAAAGGACAATATGAAAATGCATACAAACAGATAACTATTAAAATTTATAGCAATAATAATAATAATAGTTAATGTGTTTTTTTGTTATATTTTAATAAAGCGATTTGTTTCATCTATTTCAATTTATTTTAAAAATGTTACCATTATAAAATAAAACTTCAAGCCTTTCTTCATAAATTTATTATATAGATAATGCTATATGTACATTTTGATTACGATGTAAGATGATTACATCGTAATCGAAATGTACATATAGCATTATCTATATGATAAATTTATGAAGAAAGGCTTGAAGTTTTATTTTATAATTTATAATATCTTCATATAACTCACAACATTGAATGTTACCATTGTGGTCATGCACGAAATATTTTTCGCTCTAGTGCGCGAAATACTTCGTGCATGTTGTCAAGATAAACAACTCCAATGTGACGTTTTGCATATTAAGATTAATGTAAAAATGTCATCATTTTTTGACGTCTGTAGAAAAAAGTTATTTATTTGCTATCCAGAACTTTGGTTGACAATGTCAAATCTGTTCGCCTGGACTGTCCCATACTTCAGAAACAGTTACCCTTTTTGTTTCCAAAAATTATTTCTAATATTAAGTGTAGGTATAAGATGTGGTCAAAAAATTTGCTAGTGCATATGATCAGCTGCTCCAGGAATGCACCATGCCGCTCGCTGCCGTTATGTCCCTACAAAGTGCTTGTTATAATTTATACCTAGCGGTCGTTTTTGTGAGAAAGAAAATCGATTTTTGATTGATGAGAAAGATTATTTGAGATTATAAAATATGAGACCAAAGGCTAAATTCGTCAGCCATAAATATGGGACGGAGGGCAAAGCTAGCTCCGCTAAATATTACCTGTACATTTATTTAATACATAAACACATAGATATATTGTTTAACTATACAATTAAGTACATCCCAATTAGTTACCTGGTTTAGGAGGTTGATACTTAATTTCTGACATTTTAATTGCACTCTCACCTGATTTTATTTTTAATTTATTGTATTTTTTTTTTATTTATTTCACTTATTAATTTGTTGCTCTTAATTGTTTTATTCCTATGATAGTAGGTACTTAGTTTTATTAATTACAGTATTCTACTCCATAGTCCTTCATTTTTTATTTATTTGTTTTTTCGTCTACTTTTTTCTGTCTTTCTTTCCTTTCTATTCTTTGTGTAGTTGTAAGTACTCTTTTTTTTCTCTTTGAATTTCACATAGTTCTTTATATATTTAACATTATTTAGTAATTCGTTTAATAGTATCATTTCATCATGCATTGTATTTTTCTTTCCAAAGTTTCGGTGTGTTGCTTCAATGTGTTATTTCTCTGTTATTAAATTATATAATTATTATTTATTATTCTTATTGTTGTTAGTAAACTAGTTTGAAGTAAAATGACAAAAGTACCCATGTCTTTTATCAAAATACCTGTATTAGAAATCATGCAAATAATTGGAGACTTGCACATGTGTAATTTCCCTGCAAACCTTGATGCTTTGTTAATCAATATTAAAATGTTCGTTATTTATATTAATACTACAAATAAACATACAATGATAAATTATTACGTTGAATAGTTATTATTACTTGTAAATTTATGTAGCACCAATGGATTACAATATAATTTTATTGTCACATAGAGACAGCTTTTATTTAAACATTTAAAATGTGCTGCGCTATAAGCATTATTTCCAACTAGCATACCCGATGACGTTATCCCGCCAAGCCCCTGCTTGGTGAAAAGTTAGGAAGCAACCTACACACTTTATTAACTAACCTTCGATCCAGTGTCATCAGCATGTCATAATTCTAAATACAAACAAATGATGAACTATGAAACAAATAAATAATGACATGCTGTTTTCAACAGCCAATAGCGTACCACTGCTTAATCAAACACGTAAATTTGAGTTTTTCAGACACTTTAAACGATATCTGTAATTTTTCTTCTCAATTATGATTTAAACTATTTCTTGTTTTTTGTAATTTATCATAGATTTATTTTCAGTACTTGATCAAACACCTAATTTTAAGCTTGAATGTTTTTCTTTGATTATTTTCTGATTTTGTAAAACTTTAATAACTCCAAAAATATTAGTTGTATTGAAAAATCGGAGAGAAACTTTTTGTTCATTTTTTATCATAGAATACTGTCCCACAGTCCGTGTTCGCGGAATTATTTAAACAGGAAGACTATAAAGTAAACTTTTAATTCAAAATTTTAGAAATTTTTATAAAGGATATTGCTCAAAAACTAGCCACGCGATTTTATTTCAAATTTTGTAGGCTCATAGATCTGAAAATGAGACAATTTTGTGTGTCCCAGCCCCCACTAATTTCTCTGTGACGCCTTCTATGAACTTTTGATCATTTTTGGTTTAACGTGCATTTACTCAAAAACGAGGTGCAATTTGGTATTGTAGATGCCCTAGCGGTACACAATGTTACGAACTAGGGGATTTTTCAAATATGCTAAAACTGTGTAGTAAAAAAATTTCAAAATTTTGACATTAAAAGAAAAAGTATTACTCAAAAATTGCCACGCATTTTTCATTTAATTTTGTCAATTTTTAGAGCTAGGGATGGGCTACAATTTGTTTCGTGCCCCAGTCCAATAATTTCTCTGCAACGTCTTCTCTGAATGTTTGAAAATAAAAATTCTTGCCTCCTAAAACCTGTTAAAACAAGTCTATTTTTGTTTCAGCACTTTCCCACTCAGCAGTTGAATAAATTAGTTTTATAATAAGTTTATATTATTATTACTTGTGTATGGAAGCTTCAATATGATAAGTATTATAACAATATTTCTGATTAATAAAACAAGGAAAAAAATGTACTTAAAAGTTTATTGATAGATACACAATACAATAATGATAACTTTTCTCGCATTGCATGGTAATGTTAACACCTAAATATTTAATTTTCACAAAAATCACTGACAATTAAAATTACAACTATTTAGTACTAAATTACAGAGGCAACCACTCAAGTATGAATAAATATTATCAAATAAAATGTTGCAAACAGGCAAAAGCAACATTCGGACCTTTCTGGTATTGAGTGGAAGCCTCTCTTCTAATAAATACCAATTCGAATAGTTCAGGTTTATCGCTAAAATATGACTTTATAAGTCTAGAAACTTGGTTTCTGCTACGTATAATATAAAATCTCCATTACACTAGCTTAAACCATAAACAGTGGTGATATCAAATAACAATTGCTGTCAATATTATTGCATTAGTAACAACTTGGCATTATTAACAATTAATGCATATAAATTGATTATTTTCACCATTCTTCGATCTCTTCTCCTTTCAAAACGATAACTAAGCATTCTATTGTTACTATTGCTAGAAATAAGTCAAATTCGAGCTATTGCACTCAAAAAATATTATTTTCACGCTACAGGCAAGGTAAATAGACGATAAATCCATAGCTACAAAAATGGCCAATAACATTTGTTTACTTTTTACCCTTGACTAGGAACTTAATAGTGTCATTTACATTCCTAGGATAATAATTAAAGCAACACGGTACAGATTCCAATATTTTATTTCAAACAGAATACTAAAATGTTGATTTTAACTGTTCGCTGATATGGTAACAAGCACAGGCAACTTAAAAACTTAAAAAAATAATTCCGATGACAGCAGTCAAAACAAACTTAAAAATATGATTAAATTTCTACCTGTAGCGTGAAAAATTTAATAAGTAACAGGAATGTATCGACTATTAACATTCTGGGCAGGCCACAAGCCTTGGCTCGTATTTACCCAAGGATACTAAACCTCTACAGGATTGCTTATCGCCTATGCTTCTATATGCGGCAACACGTGGTAGAAGTGGGAGGTAACTCTGACGTCAACACGCGCTTATACCGACTCGTCTGTAGCAGCTTCTGCATTGTATTCTATCTGTTTCATGAAGTTGATGATGTTTTACTATTATTTAGACCAATTTAATTGATGTTTATAGTTACTTTTATAAGACTTTTATTCATTTACCTTAGAATTTGTTTGAAGACTATTTTGTGTGGTGTTGTTTTAAGAGTTTTATGTTGACTTAGTGTTGATTGCTGTGTTTAGTGCTTAAGGACCTGTAAATATTTTTTTTAATTATTAATACTCTACGGCTCTACGCTGATTACAATTATTGATCAACAGTTTGTGGTTGAGTATTAATTAATAAGTAAGTATATTGCGAAAAGTATAATTTTTTACTAGGACACTAACTAAAAGTGCTTTTATAGAATGACCGATGCTAAAAAAAGCAGTGGAGGCACAAGTTGTGCTATTTCTACCTGTAAGAATTATTATTCAAAGAATAAGGATATTGCATATCATGTTTTTCCAAAAGAAGAGAATTTACGCCTAGAATGGATTATAAAATGCAAACGAGAGGACAAGTTTAAAGCGGCAACAAGTCGAATCTGCTCAGACCATTTTACCGAAAATGATTACCAAAGAGATTTGCGGAACGAGTTGCTAGGTACTTTTTCTCATAAAATGAATACAATATAATAAGTTATAGTATTGCTTCTTATTTTAAATAGGTCTACGTAAAAGGAGGCTTTTAAAATCAGGTGCAGTTCCTTCGGTCTTGCTACCATCAGTTGCGTCAAAACCAGTTACTCCTTCTGGATTAGCAAGAAACCAACGAATGAAAAAAAGACTTGATACCGCCAGCAAACTACAACAACAAAGCGAGAACCTCGATAAAATGTATGATATGGTCAAAAATATGAAGGCAAGGGGATATAGAAATCTGCAAACTTTTCAAAAGGGCATATTGATTTCAATGTCCTCATTACAACTTTTATACACTGACATGAAAACTGAATACAATATTAGATATATATGCACTAATAAATTAAATCAAGACAGTCTTGAAAATTTCTTCTTTCAAGTGCGAAGTCGTGTTGGGGCTAATGAACATCCATCCCCTCTAAATGCCATCAAAAGAATGCGGTTGATAATTTTAGGAAAAAATCCAGGTATTTTACATACGGAAGTTAACACAGAAGATCAAACAAATGAAGAGTATCTTGTGGCGACAGTTTGCAAGGAAGCGGATGTAATTGCTGATAATCCACAATTTCCAGATCACGAAGGTTCTGATTCTGATTACGACAGTTATTCATTAAATGTGTCCTCTTCGTCAGATGAAAGCGAAAGGGAAACGACGAGAGATGCCCTTGAATATATAGCCAACAAATTTAAAGATTCTAACGCAGAGCTTGGAAATTACACAAAAAATATTAAATCCGTGCGTGATTATGATTTACCATCATGGGTTAGACAACTATCTTATGGAGGACTAATCCAACCGTCAAACGAGTGGATGACAAAAGTAGTGAAATTTAATAAATATTTTTTAAAATACCACTGTGTACGTTTTAAAAAAGAAGTAAAAACTGTTAAAATGTTAAGCTTTAAAATAAAAAAACAAGAAAGGGATGTGTGCCAATTGCAATAATTACAGCTTTTGTAAAATTAAGAGTAATTATTAGAATTAATTATTTAAATTTAAAAGCAAAGGAATACCAAGAAGATCGAGCGAGAAACCGCAAAATGCGGAAAATTACCAATTAAGTGTCTATAATATTATACATTTGTAAATATCCATGTTTTTGTAATAAAAATTATGAAAAATGTTCTGTATTTATTGATAAATCAAATATATCGGCGTAAATACTTATTTAGTTGCCCTAAAAGATTCGAAAATATCTTATAATTTGTAATAATCTGTGAATAATCGCATGCAAAACGTATGAACGTAGCACAGTTTACAGCAGTCTACACGCGTGACGTCACTTGATGGCGCGTGGTGTTTGGATTTTGGCGCATAAGCAATCCTGTAGAGGTTTAGTATCCTTGGTATTTACCTACCTCGAATGTTATTACATCTTTACATTCCTTGTTACTTAAATAACTATAATAGAAAAGAGCAAAGCTATGCGGTACGAATGAAAAGGGATTCGAAGAATGTAATGATTAGCATTATAGCTATAAAAGTACTTGATTCAGCCAAAACTGTTATAATTCAGGGTATCAATTTTTTTAATATTTGGCTAGCTAGTTCTTGCTCTCATATTAATCTCAAGCACTTTTACATGGTTTAGGTTAGCTATCCCAAGAGTATCTCTTGCTTTTAATCTAATTGTTGTAAAAAAAATCTTCACGAATAAGATTGGAAGAATTACATAAAACAAGTTTTGACATTAACTTTGCATGAGAAATTTGAAATAATTATGTTTTAATACGAACTACTAGCCATGGCAGTACGCATTAGAAAATGTCAAGTTATCCTCTTACTGTAAACAATTACATAATAAATATTTTTCCTTAAATAAGTAACGTAATTATAATACTTTCTATATAATTTGTGAAAATATAAAAGAATGTATAATATGTCTTATATAAAAACATTTGAGATCGGCATACGAACTGTATGCTGTGAGTACAATTATAGTTCAAAATATTAATACAAAATTCTCTTTCAACTTACATGTCGTGTTGCTTAGTTTAATTACCAAAGCAGAATTTCTGCTATATCAATTTACAATTACAATAATAACAACATTTTGTGGCTACCTGAACTTTTTTTGTTAACAACAAACAGAATAGACATGGAAGTTTCTAAAATTGTATTAATAATAAAAATCCTGTCTTAAATCTTCAAATATTAATTCAAGTTATAAAAATTCCTAAATTTTAATTGAGTTTTTACTTGCAAATCAGTTCACATGGTTATTTGAATTAAGCAATAAACAAATTTCTTGGATAAGCCAAAAAAAAATTGAATGAGATTCTGCGAATTGCAAACATGCCATAATAACGACTAGGTGTATCCAGTCTCTATGCATTTTGCATACTTGCTCAACAAACTACAAAAGCATCACAAAGCAAGACCGACAAAATACATTATATCATGTAAGAAAAAGCTTTCCACTTATGCACTTCCATGCAATAACTTTTTCATATATTATTATGAAATAAGTGACAACGGTTTGTAAATAAATTGATAGAGATAACTTTTACAATGGTAAATAGAAATTTTATTGCAACTCGAGACCTAAATCATGTTGATTATATCGTTTAGTGCCACCGTTTTTGCAGTTGCTTACTTGGAAAAACAAGAAAGACTTGAAAATAAGCTTACTTGACACAAATGATGACCAAAGGTTGATTGAAATGATATTTAACAAAAAGCCCGACAAGACAGCAGGGTTTAATAAAGGAAAAAAGAAGGCATATGCAGGGCATCTGAGGTATTATTGATGCAGAGCTTTGAGAACAACTATTAATGGAGTAGAAAAACCCTTCAGTTGTCATAAGAACAATTTAGAAATGCAAATTTATAAAGAGCAAAGCTACAAGGTGACTTTACCAGCAGATTAATTAAGAATCACAGTGTGGTGTCAGAGGGGTTTTGTTTTTAAATGTTTTTCGGGAGGCAGAGTCTAATGAGTTTAATAAAGATGAGTTGAGAATCAGACCCGAATCAGTGATTAAACAATTTTTTTTTGTATTTTTAAATAAATCTACTTTCCCGTGCTCTAATTGGTGTGGTTTGAGAATTGTCTTTAAAAGATTATCGAAAGTGATAGGATAGCCGGTCTTTAAAATGTAACAGGTTGCAGAAGATTTTTCATGTCTGTCAAGTCTGAAGTGGGCTATATGTTCTTTAAAACGTGTGGAGAATTTCCGTTTAGTTTGACCAAAGTAATTTCAAGGGCAAGTGGAGCTATTAATTTGGTAAACTCCAAATTTCTGTTGTTTGGGGACTGAATCTTTAGTATTAGGGAATAGATTAAATTTTTTTGTTTTTGAAAATAAACTATTTCAACATTATGTACACTACAGGGTGTCATTTAAGTCTCACCCCACTATTATTTCCTGAACTATTGAGAATATCAACTTTGTTTCTTATTACAAGCGGTCTGTTGCCTAATGAGCAACTTTATTCCATATTCCAAAAATTTTCTGTACCATGACCTAACTGTGACCAGTGACATCATCGATAATTTTATTGATTGGCACTATAAAAATGTTCTTAGGCAGTTAGATATTCTTTTTTCGTTTCAATGACATAAAACTTTCATAATTTTTGTAATGTAAGAGTATGAAAATTTCATTCATTGTAACAGGAATCTATCGACCTAAAAAAATATTTATGTTGCCAATATAAACTTATCAACAACGTCACTGGTCAGCCACCTAACAATACAGAACGAAACTTTTAGAATGTGGCATAAAGTAGCCCATTAGGCAATGAACTACTTTTATTAAGTAACAAATTGATACTCTCAATAGTTTTAAGAGGAGTACGGGGGTTCCACTTTTTACACGTTAGAAAATAAGAGTTATTGTTTTGTTTTCATAGCAGACCTATTTTCATTTGAAATTTGTAAAGAAAACTAATCAAAAAAGAAAAACCCACAAAACCATAGTAGGTACTTTGAACATTTGGTATACCAAACCCTAAAACCTATATCAAATTAAAAGAGAATTTAATTCCACATTTGATGGCGTTTAAAAATGCTGGGTGTTCCATTTGAAAAACAAAAGTTATTGACATTTGAAGTTTTGCAAAATAGACATTAAATTACGAACACCCTGTGTAATAATCCGCTGTTTTGAACATACAGCTGAATACTTTGTAGTATTGGCTTAATAGTCTGCGCAAAATATCAATGGTTAAAAATTTTTGGTAGGTATCAAAAACATTAATCAATGAACATTAGTCCAAAATGACAAAAAAAAATTATTTTAAGTCAAATACCTCGAACAGCATAATTTTAACATGGTAGTACCTTTACACTTTCAGATCAAGAATTAAACCTAGAAACTAAAAATGCAATAATATAGAGGGTGTTGCGTTGTACAGGTATAATTAAACACCCAGTATAATTGGTAATAATTTCAGGTTATGCAGAAGTTAATAATCAACAACTTTTATTAAGAATTTGATGTTCTCAATAGTTTAGGAAATAATAGTGAGGCGACATTTAAATGACTCATCCTGTATGTATTGAACATTATTAACCTTAGCTATCTACTAATAAATTAATGCAACATTAAATGTTTCAATACGCAGAGTATTTCAATTATCTCTAGCAATTTACATTTTTGTTATTCTTTAAATTATTTCCCAATTGTTTTAAAGTTTTACATTATTTAATTAACTTTCAATCATTTCAAGTTATAACAATATTCATACAGGTCTGTCTGGATTACAGCTCTTTCTATTTTTGTGTTTGCATTTTTATTATAGCACCCATGATAAAAAATTGATGCATGAAAATGCAGAGTAGAAAACCGATCTTTACAAAAATCACTAAAAATATTGCTGCCCATATACAAAAAAATAAATTATTTAAAAATAAAACATTTTAAAATTTATGCAAAACACTTGTGTCTTAGAAGAGGAACACTTGGTATGTTAGTTCTTTACTTAATTAATTTGGCAGTAACGTAGAAGACACCATGATTTTGATATGATGACTTTTTTTTTAGAATACCACTATATTGCTCGTGATAAAAACATTTTGAAAATTTTCTCAAAAAAAATAAATGAAAAGGCATTTTGTTTCCTAAAAAATGCTACCATATAATTTTACTTTTAAAGGCAATTCCTTTGATTCTTCAGATAATACAAAATTTTACAAAATGTTAAGAGAATCATTCAAGAAGCTCGATTTTGCACGAGAGTATATCAGGATCTATAGAATAATCCTCCTACAGTTAGTCCATTTGTTACACTTAAGTGGTGTCTTAATTTTTTACATAGTACAAGTTGGACCCAGACAAAAACGATTAAAATTTATGTCAAACAAGCTCAGCATTGAAGACAATCCTTCTACAAGGCAGTCATTGCTAATCAACATCTTTTTTTTTTTAAGTAAAAATGTTGAGTGATGACATCGTATTTCCTTTGTACTGTTGGTAAGACGACGATTATGTATTTCTTACAACACACCATTAAAAAATATAATTATTATTATGCTTTAAGCACCCAGGTAATACGAAAGACAACTAAATTAATACAAATCGAATAATATGCATGGATGTGACAATAAATGTGGATATAAAATCACGATAAAATATAAATTTATACTCTGCTGCATTGCAAGAAATGCATAATGCAATCACGTAAAACTTATGCATTAGTTAACAGCATCAATAAATTAAAACAATCTATAGAGAGCATATATTAATTACCGTTACTATGATGCAGTTCATTGTTTAATTGAGATATACTAACTTCTTGTACATCTTTTTTAAAGGCATTGCTGTCTGCAGTACCAGGATTTGATGACTCATCATATCCTGAATCCGAACTGTTGTCGCTGTAATTCTTTGTGATCACAGATGCATTGGGCATTTCCCCCTCCACCTTCATTGAGTTTAGTCTGTTCTTGCAATTGGCCAAACGTGCAATACAGGGCTTCAAGAACCTGGGATCGACCAACAACTCTCCATTCGGACCACGGAACACTACACCACAACAGATGTTTTCTCTGCAACAAAAAATAAATATGTGTATCCATTCCATGATCACGCCGATTACCACCAATTTCAAAGTTAAAAAAAAATGTGCAAAGTTACTGCACTACTGCCCCAATCTCAACACCAATTACAAATTGAAATAAACAACTTACCGTTTCCAATAATCCAAATCAATAAATCCACTAACTTCTGCAATGTTTTCCCTACGTTTAGCCAAAGATTTATGTCTCCTGCTGTGTCCAGAAACGTTGTCTTCGCAATCACTAACAACGGGACTGGCTGCAAGGCTGGACAATCTGCTAGGCCCACTTTCAGAAAAGAAATCCACTTCAGCCATCTCCACATCTGGAGTTCCATCACTTTTGTCAGAAAGGGTGGGACTGTATTCACGATCGAAATGCTTTTTCTTTTTCAAATTCTTCTCGCAATTTTCTGTAGCCCGCTTATTCTTACTCTTCACTTTCGTCATAGATTTTATGCCGGGACCGGCACGTGCATCCACCACCTGTTTTTCATACCATAAATACATTTCTAAATAGCCAAACATTTAAGACAATTTAATGAAAGTAATTATTTGCTTTCAATAATTTCTATTATTTATGTTTCGTTGCTATTAGCAGGCACACAATTAATAATTAATGCAGACTCAATCAATAATTAACAATAAAGAAAACTCTGAAATGCTACATACATGTCTCCAGTTACGATCTGATCCAGCTGGTAACTTTTTCCAGCGCTTAACAAGCAGTACGCAAGCATTACAAATTTCTCCCTGACGCGGAGCTGACAGCTGAAAGCACTCTAGAAAGTCTTCTTCATACTTTTTACTATCGGTAAATCTAGAACTGTTCGGAAAAAGATTGTCATATATATTTCTGTTAAAGAAGTCATAGTCTTATCATTAAAAGAAGTATATTATAGCTTGGCCAAGAGATTATAAACTAGTATGTATTAAATTACTAGATATAATTTGAATAAAACAAAAAACATTTATTAAAAATTTGTGTCAACTTACCTACTCGACTTGGCTTTGCAAATGCAACATCCTGTTGAAGATCTATAAACCTTAGGTCTATGGAATGAAAACATGATTGAATTTGGTGCAGTGTGGCTTGGAAAAATAAGCAACTGAAACCTGGAAAAAAATATCATAATGCATTTTTTCTTGGTCACTACAGATGGTATTTACAGAAGTCGATACATCAAACAAAAAACCAAATAAAGTATATGTACAGCAATGTGCCAACATAATGTTGCAAATAATATTCGTACATAGGGCAACACCCTTTTCGGGAAGACATGACCAACAACAAACGTTGTTACAAAGTAAGAGCAACAGTAAAACGATAACAAATGTTTTGCAACGTTTGCCGTTGCTCAGGTCTGTCTGAAAAATTTGTTGCACTTTGTGTATAATCCTCATTTTTTTTAAATAGCGAGCTACCAATTTTTTGCGTTAATTCAATAGCAATTGTTCTTCTCTTTTCAATGATATAAAACTTGCATAAAATTTTCGAGAAAAAGGCAAAAATCTTTATCATACTAGTAGGTCCTGAATTCAAACAGCCTAGCACAGTCGCTTTTTGTTCTTTTTGATTGTTAAGAGATAATCGAATTTCAAAGCACAGGGTGTGGTAACTGCGGTAGGCTGTTGTTTGAAATCAAGGCCTGCTAATTAGAAATAAAAAGTTTTTCGCATTTTTCTCGAAAATTTAGTTATGCAAGTTTTATATCGTTGAAAAGAAAAAGAAATTCTCGGTGAAATGACCACAAAAAATTACCAAGTTGCTATTTAAAAAAAATAATCACAGCGCTTACAGCATTGGCTATAATTTTTTTACTCAAACAAAAAAACTTTTATTAACATTTTAAATTATTTTTCTCCGTCTTTGTCAGTTTCAGAATTAAATAAGGGCGTAAAACGTGTTGGATCACCCCGTATACAAGATTTCTCAGCAATGGGAAATTATTTCCTTTCAGCTTTCATGTCCCCCAGGATACTTTGGCTAAGAAACGTCTAGATAAATATTCGTACGCTCAAAACATATCCTTTTAATACCAGAGTAAAGGTCTATTCACACATATCAGTGACGTGTCAGTGCCGTATCAGTTCAGTGTCAGTAACATCTGTGATGTATCAGCGATGACTATTCACACATATCCGTACAGTTTCATCAGTTGTCAGTAATTATTTTAGCGAGATGGCTAAGTTTACAGACACAGAATTAGCCATGATTGCCATAATTTTGGATGAAGAGGAAGTGCATCAGTCGAATTACCATTTTCTCCCATTTCTTTTCCTATCTTGTTCCAAATGTCTTGTTCGAAACTACTGTCCATATATTTTGGATGGGACAAATCATATATTACAGAGTATTGGCGAACCAATTCAATAAGTTGCTCGGCAATCATTTTATTCACAAAAACGTGACAAGCAAGCTACACGACAGCGTACAATACGTCAGTGAAATAGTAAAAATATCGTTCGCAACGATATATAATCTCACGGAGCGGATACTGCACTGATACTGAATGCAAAAAAACGTCACTGTGTCGGGCTTGTGTGAACACGTTAATCTAAACTATATGCAACGATATTTTATTTTTCACTGACACTGACACTGAACTGACACGTCACTGATATGTGTGAATAGACCTTAACAACAACATTTCCCAATGTTTCTGTGACAAAGTGGGTGCGGCTACTGTCTCTTGTAAATAGAAGTCCCAGGTTGAACTCCCCGCTTGAAATCCTGGGTGTGACAATTATTTTGTAATTTTTCTTTTATTATTTATTTAATTTAACAGTTGAAATTGTAGTCAGTGTGAAAATTAAATAATATAATATAGTACACTTTGCGGGGAAACCCTGTATAAATCTTTCTACAGCAATACTGAAAATAATACTCTTATGTTTAAATCGATATGTTACTGTACAAAAATTGATCGGCTCTATAATATGCTTTGTCATTGATTCTTTGCTTAAAATTATTTAGCGGTAAGACCGTATGAGCGCAGATGTATCTCTTTACGTATTTTTTATACACTTACGATTTTCTAACTTTCGAATTAAAAATCCGATTCTCTATACGAAAGTAAACAAAAAAAAATACTCTAGTTGAAAGTTGCCGAATGCAACAGTTTTCCAGATAATTCAAGTTTTCTAATAAATCGGGTGGCCATGAAGATCCGAGTGCATTCTGAAAAAGCAGGTACAATTTGTACAAACGGTAAATTCTACTCATCAAAGCAATAAAAACTTTGCTATAAACATAAGCCCTGAAAGGCTTCCTTAAAAAGTTACATCTGCAACTCCAGTAGAAAGCTTTGCCAGGTTCACATTAATTTATTAGAATTTTTATGTGGAGAACATACCCCCAAAATTTGCACAAATTATTTCCACATTTTGAGGATACGTGCAGATCTTCATGGCAACTCGACTCTTCACAAAAACCGATTTATCTCGAAGACTGATGGATTTAGCGACTTACAACTAGGGTACCTTTTTTTTTATACTTTTGCATGAAGAATCAATTTTGAAGTCAAAAGGTTGCAAACCTCAAGTGTGTAAAAAATACGAGATACATCGAGCCGGCCGTGATCGAGCCCCCCCCCCCCCCACATCCAGGCCTCTAGTCAAACTTGGACGTAAACAGGCGAATTTGTAAGTCATCGCTAATAAAATATTGACACAATATTGGAATCAAATATCTCAATTTATGGCGAAGATATTAATTAAAACGTGATTAATCTGGTCCATTTTCGGGCGGCTGTGACTCGTTTATACGTTTATGGTAACATTTCATTTTAAATGACCTAAGAAATCACCTCCCGCAGTTTGTCGGTAAAATTTTGGAACACCCTGTATATGCAGAATAATTAGAATAAGTTTTGAAATTTTTTGACAGAAATTTGACTTGTGGAGCTAAGTGGATGGTTAAAATGAAATAATCAGTAGCGACCTTTTTGTAAAAAAAAATAATAATAATAAAAGAAATTGGAGTTACGCAGATGGTTAAAATGTAAATGAATAATGAGTGTACCTATAATGTGTTTCTGGTAAAGCAAAATGAAGCGTAAAAGCACCAACTAAAGACACTTGATACTACATACAATTATTTTGATTGATTACGATTAAAATTCATAATAATAGTTTACACCAAAGAGAGTGAAGAAAAAAAATATAAAATAGGTACCTACCAAACAATTTTAAATTTATCCTAAAAATCAAAATAACAATCAATCACAGCATCTTTTAACACTTTCCATTTTCAGGACGAGTTTTTCTAACATGAATATAATATGTTTCTTATTCAAGTGAGAGTGAACTAAACCAAAAGAAAGTAGCAAAAACCAATGACCTCGCCGTCGGTTTCTAAGCGCCAGAACGGCCTTGAGTTACAAGGAACCTCAATGAAATACACCTTTTAAACTTAAAGTGTAACTGCCACCTGAAGATCGTTGACCTTTCAGAAAGAGACTTTTATGTTAAAACAAGTCTCAATAGGGAAACTTGATTTAGAAGTTTATTATTTACATTTCAATGGAATTTTTGTTATTTGCATGTATATCAGTAACATAATAAAATAAATATTGTCAAAGTTATTAATTATTTTATTTATACCTTAAATAATAAATAGTATATATTATAATACAAGTGTATAAGCAAGCCTTTAAAGCACGCGCGACTGGTTTAAAAGCACGAGGCGAAGCCGAGTGCCTTTTAACGGAGCAGTGCTTTAAAGGCTCTTATACACGTGTATTATACGCTATTTTTTATTATACCTGCACTACAATCTGAAAATTATAACAAAAAAAGGAAATTGAAATCCCCTTTTCGAAGTAATCTGTGTCATTAATCGTTGATATAGAAACGGTTAGCAATTGTTGTTGTTTCGTTGCTATGTATATTTATTATAAATTTGTTGATTTGTGAAGTTTGTTTCTGATTACCTGTGTATTTATCATTGTTCAAAATTTGTAGGTGAATTTGTTGTTACCTAGGCAACTTTGAAGCACTAGTGCTTTGAAGGCCCGATTTTGCACGCTTTTTAGTTTCAAAAACAGAGATTATGATTCAGGTATAATAAAATAGTATATTAAAAAACAAGTTTCATAAGACATGATTTTAGAGCACGCGTCCAAGTTAGAAAACGAGCCGCTTGCGTCGAGTTTTCTAATGGACAAGTGCGCTTAAATGTCTTATGAAACGTGTATTTTATACTATTTTTTCTATTTTGGTCCAAAAACGTTAAAAATTACCTTATTTTATATTTTAATTTAAAAATACTATCCATTAGGAAAATTTTGTTTTTTGTTTTTGTTATGTGGCTGTTGGTACCATTTAAAATAATTTCAAATAACTCAAACTACTGTCAAATTAAAATTTAGACAGGCTGTGTTTGAAAGTGATTTAATTTTTAAAATACTTAAGATTTGAAGATAAGATGGAAGAAGAATTATCTTGCACCCCACCCGAGCTACGCAAAGTAGCGAAAAATACGCTAAATAATCTTAATTTTTAGAACTTACAATTTGAAGGTTATGTTTATAACGAGTGAGGGTTTTGCTGTCACATGGTTGTCACCAACCTAACAAAATAAAATTTTGAGTTCTTTAAAGAGTCGTTTTATGAAATCCAAATGAGTTTCATAAAGTAGTCAGTAAAGAACCAAAATAGAAAAAATATTTTTATACTGCTTTCTAAGCAATGTTACAGACTTCAGTTTAGATTATTAACTTATAGTTTTATACCCTTTTGAACTAATTTATAATATTATTTACATCTCCGTAAAATCACTATACAAAGTATCACCACCAGAGATTATATGAAATTCACTAGTTTGTTATTACTAAAAATGCAAAGTTTTACTTTAAAAAACCAATAAGTTGTGTACAGCAAGTTTTCTCTTATGACAATCTGACTTTGGCCATCTTAGTCAACGATGAGGTTGTTTACTACGTCCTAAAAAAACTTTATGTATTTCCAAAATAAATTGCATATCCATTATATTAATCGTATTACTAAAAGTAATTTGTTGTTCGATATAAGTGAATTTTTGGAGGGGAATATGACGTCATTAAACGTTCAAGTGGCACCAATGATAAATATTAAAACATAACCTATTATAATTCAATCTAAAAAATTGTTTAATACTTACTTTAAGACTATTTAGAAGTGGAAATATGAAAATAAAAAAGGAGAAAACGTCTTTATGATATAATAATACACTACACATCGTCAGCCGAAAACGTTGACCGCAGTCAGGTGTTAACAGCAGCAACCAAAACGCCAAGAAATAAGCAGTACAACGTATGCGCGTATTTACCGCTAAATGACGTCACATTTTGGCGCATTAAAACCTTCCAAAATATAATTTTCAATAATTAATTTTGCTTTTAATAAAACCCCTATTTAAAAAATTAAACTTACGGGAGTAATATTTTTTGTCCCACAACGTAAAAATGAATTAAAAAAAAAGAGGGTTGCCAGCAATATCTGATTTTTAATTTACCCGAGTTGTCCAATTTTTCCCTGGGCAAATATTCAAAATTCCATGTTACTAAATTCGTGTTTCTAAGCATGACCTAAAATCTTCAATGGTTAACATAACATTGCATAGAATTGCTAACTCTTTCAACCAAAATTTTTCCAGGTTTTTGATTGAGAATTCCCTGAATTTTACAAATTTGTCAAAATTCGCTAAAAAATTCAGTTATTTTTTTAAATTTGCAAATACCACGAATTTTACAGGTTTTTCCATGTTGCTGGCAACTCTGAAAAAGTCGTAAAGAAACCCCATTGATTTTAAACGTTTCATTCCCATACCGTCAACGCACCGACTACAAAAAAAAACACACACACACACACACAACAAAAACAGTTGAATGTCCTAATATTAGTCTAAAACAAAAGACGAGTAGCGTTTTGGCCACCTGAGCTGAAGGTCTTGCCAAAAACAAAACGTTTTGCTTATTACAATCCTGGGGTAAATTTTGACAGATGCATTGTTTTTGGACAAACAGAATTCCACTGCTTATAAACAAAAATAATGTGCGAACTGGCTCTGGGACTTTTATTACGTGGTCCAAAAATAGACAGACTGCAAGCAGACAGGAGATGCAGAGTAGCACGTCATGCTTGCATTCTTTACTTTTTTAGCGCCATTCTTAAAAGGCGTATCGTGTATCTCTTCAACACCTGTTGAGCAATCCTAATTTTAAACTTGGTTGCACACCCAGAAGGCAACCATGCAACTACATAGAATTCTCGTTGACCGTTAAAGTGAACAAGAATTTAAAATAAACCGGTAGATAACAAAACTGGTCTAACGACATCGCGACCTGAAAAATATGGAGTTGTTTACACGCAGAGGAGTCTTCGCTGACCAACCAGAAGATACCAATGATCTTGTTTCTACGAGCAAAAATGTGTGTGAGATTCTATATTTAAAACACCGATCGCAAAAACACTGATAAATGTGTTTGCTTGCTACTGTGCAAGCATAAAAACGCTGCTTTCTTTGACATAGGATATAAAATCACAGTAATGAGAGATTTGTAAAAAACTAAAACATACCTAAGACAATTATAAATGAGAGGGAGAAATACCAAGAATAGGAAACCTTGTGGTTTCATTATCCAAAGTGTCCCAAATTTCTTGATTTGCACGCAACAAAAATAAATTCAGGATTTCGGAACGACAAACTTGTTTAGGGCAATTATTACATAAATATACTACTCTCTTAATTTGAAATTATCTAATCGCCAAAAATGTTACAGATGTTAGTATCAAGCATCTTGTAGTATCCTAAATCTTGACCTACAACACTATACCAGATCTGAAAGTTGGGTACACATTATCTAAGAAAAACAACAACTGCTGGTGGCGTTCGTACTATTTTGATTGCAATGTTTGAAAATAAATTGACCTCCTTTTAGAAAGTTAAAAAAAAATTAATCTGTTACCACAGAATTGGAGTTGCATGGAACTAAAATAACAAGCCGCGCGATACAAGTGAAAATCATTAATACGATTCAGAAACATCTTATTTCAAAGGGGGCAATTTACTACAGAAACATTTTCTTAAAAAATTAAATTGAGTTGGTATAAGATTTACTAAACTAAGCTGTTTTCGCTCATGTTTGCGGAGCACCTTGTATAATACATATTTTTAAGTAATAGGTTAGAGCTTTCTTCATTATAGGGGTTTACAAACGACTCAACATCTAAGATTATATCGTCTATATAGTTTTACTAGATACACAATACAAATAAATAAGTGAAGTCTGTCCGCCATTTTCTAGTCGGTCAATATTTCAAATTTAAATGCTATGTATTACTTATTTAACACACAATTTATCAACAATTTGTAATAATCGCACACTTAACAAAATTATTTTCTCGTATTTTTCAACCAATGGCACAACACGCATGTAACATAGGTACCTACCCCCCAATTAGATTTTAGAATTTGTAATTGTGTATGTAAATCATTATTAACACTGAATTACGAAACTCGGTTAACGGCTTTACTGTTGGCCTTTTAAACAGCCTTTATTATAAATAGTTAAAAAGACAGAAAGGCATGCGGAATATGTCAAAATTAAGGCTTTTCCTTCTAGTTCTCGATCTAGATTTTTCTGAAAATGTACAACCTTAACTCAGGACTCCTACTAGGTAGGTACACTTAAAGCTCAACACTTGCCGCCGAGAACACCCTCGTTCCTTTGCCTCATAAATCTCCCTCGGCCTTATTTGGTAAAAGAAATTTTAATGTTTGAACAATTCCTTTAAAATTTCCACCATTTTTGAGAACTCCCCTTTTACTACGAAGTCACACTCTACATAACCTCTTAAAACACACAACTTTCCATACTTATAAATTAAAATTAAAAACCAGAATTAAAAAAGTATTCAAATTTAAAATGAAATTGAAGAAAAGAAGAAATTCATCAACTACTGCCATCCTTAGCTCGTTTGAATTACATCATGTTATACGCGTGAACCTAATAGTCAATTAACTTCTAGACTTAATTTTGAAATAATTATTTAACCCTCCCACAGCCCAATGTGAAAATGTCACAATCGCCCACGATTCGCCTTTCAACCCTTGGAAAATCAATCAGTAGCAAAGTTTTCTGTTTCTTACAAGAAAGATATCTGTATATGCCATATATGTGCTTTTCGCGCCCCACGTAAAGCCGGTCGCGTTCGCGTGTCACAAGCGGGGGTGTAGAATGGCAGTGGCGCGAAGACCTAAGAGGGCAATGACCCGCAGCATCCACGCGCTTTTGGGATCCTTGGATCGATGGCACGTCCACACCCGCCATGATGAATCGGCGTACGCCGTACCGGCGTACGTTACCCCATACCACATGCAATACACGTCCTGCCCCAACGCACCTTAAAATGGGCCAATAAGACGTACTTTACCTTATCAGTTTTCCTTTTTCAGAAATTCCCCTTGGTTTTGATGTGAGCGATGGTATTTTGTTTTCGCCAAAAACAACTGAATTTTTGGAGGGAAATAATTACGCTATCAAATAAAATCAGGGTCAGTCGAAGCAATTGTTGCGAAACATGAAGGAATTTTCAACAATCAATTCAGCAACATTGTAAAATAACACAAGAGGGGAAATAGGTATTTTAAACTGTTACCCAAAACGTGTAAGCTAATATAATAATTAAATACAAACATAAGTTGAGTTGAAGGCCTTGTTATGAATCAGATATTAAAGTAAATAATAATGCAATACAAATCTTATATAAACAACGAAACTTTTAAAAAGTGCAGAAGTAAACTCATTATATGTACAAGAATTTACTGATAAACTTTGATGATAACATTATGCTTTAAGTAGGTATCAATTATCTTCAAGACGAACAATAATAATTAGAGAAAGAACGACCTGGAAGGAAGAAATGGTCGTAAGGTAGGTACTTTCTAATTTACTAAATTTGCAAGTTGTGTCAAGATCGTAGAGTAAAAATTTACATTATTGTTTAAGGGTTGCGCTGCAAACCTAAAAATCAACAATATAATTAGCAAGGAAAAATTACATTAACAAAAACTAAAATTAGGGCACTCTTCAACACGTGTGCCCGAGGATCTGATTGTCTACGTGCAAAATGCCTCATCAACCTCGAATAAACATGTCTGGGTCCTCGAAGAAAAACGAAGCCCTAAAATGTTCTGGGAGCGTGCAGACGCCGTTTTTACAGAATGTCATCGTGAATTATCATCTGAAAGGTGTAAAAAATTTCGAAAACACCATGACCTGATTGGGATCGTTTTAATGTACGACTGCAACGCTTCTACAGCCGAGACAGACGCCACCAAAATTTAGCCCATTTCTAAATTAACTACGTGGTAATTCGAGATGACATTCCTGAACAATACTAGATATGATCGTAGTAATGCATTTTCGACAAATATCACGCTAGAGTTTTACGTATTTTTTGAGAAATTTAGAAATTAAGAGAGACATTCCACTTACCAATATAACACAGGTGACGGCTGTTACACTGATACAACTAATGCGCATCTCTTTGCGCATCAGTGGCTGTTTTAAAAAGAAATTTCTTCAATTTTCGCTAATATCAAACACGTTAGCAATTGTAAATCTTTATTATATTTCATAAATAAAATTTAAGTAGTAATTGCTATAAATACTTCATTTTAGCACCGTGAAAATCAAAATCCGATTGTCGTTTGATTTGCATTTCCGGAAACATCAATACAGCTAGAATTTGAATTTTACATTAAAACAGTAAAACATTTTACTGCACGTAATAAAAATTGTTTAACTCTTTAATACAATTTGTTTTCTTATGTTCTATTATTAATTAAAAGCATCAATAAAAAGCCACAATTTTTAACAGCTTTTGCGTAAATTTGTTAATTCTTAAATGACCATCTACTAGCGAATAATTGAACCACTACCTAGACAAAGCCACGCCTACCTAAAAGTTTACAATTTTGAAGTAAAACAGCTGATTCAGTTGTCAAAAGTAAATCGAAAAACACGTTGCCGATGGAGGGAGCAGCAGCCAGGATGCCACTAACCAAAGCATTATTGAGATTTCGGGCAGTGAACAACTTTCAACAGAAAATACAGTTAATTAGTACCTTTAATAGCGATCAAACTTATCAAACGTCTCGCGTTGATTGTCTCCAGCATGTTCTGATTTAAAGCAATTTTTTTATAGTTTTGTTTCTCTGTTTATTCTATCAACTTACCTACCTACCATAAACAATACATTTAGACCCACACACATTATCACTTCACACTGCGCCTTCACTTTTTATATAATATATAAAAAATATTTCTGAAAAAGTGGCAACATAATTAGGTGCATACAGTGGCGTAGCTAGGATATTTTGGCCTGGTCGCAAAAAAAGTAAGCCCCTTCCAGACATCTTTCTTTTGGAAAGGGATGTTCAAGACTGTCATGTAATTTTTAACATGCGACACTTTAATTTCAAGCATTTTGACTGCAAATACGTCACTGACTTCAAGAATTATCTGAACTTTTTCTTTTTTGCCGGTAATCCGAAAAGGCCCCTAAATCTTCAGAACCCCATTGCCTTGCGACCATTTGCGATATGATAGCTACGCCACTGGGTACATAACTCTTTCTACATTTTGCAATACGTAAATTGATAGAGCTCAAGATGGGCTATAATTTGGTTTTTCTCTAAGACTTTAATTTCCTGCAACACCTAACGCTTTCTACGAATTTCAGAAATTTCAAAATCAATGCAATCCACATCATTCCAGCATGACGTCACACAAGCCAAACCAATATGGCCGACATAGGGCAAACGTATATTTCATATTATTGTGTTAAATAATAGTATATTATTATATGAGCGATTATGACAGCCATTATTCACGAAGATGATGTTTGAGCCCACGAGCAGCAGGCGAGTGGCGCAAATCATCCGAGTGAATAATGGCCATAATCGCGAATGTGATACTATGCTTTTTTTTACACCTATTAAACTAATAAATTTGATTCGTTTTAGTGGTTGAATTATTGGTTTGCACAAATTGTAAAACGTAAACAAGCAATATGGCGACACACTTGGCTGTCACGCGAGTCACTACAGTGAATTATAGGTTTCGTTTTTCACGAAAAAGATGCTAATAATTGTCATATAATTAAGTAACGATTTTTTCTCGAGTAAAACGGTCTGAAATAAAAAATAACAGCACTTTGTTATGTTGTGGTCGAATCAATACACACAGAAAATAGGTGACCTTCCATGTCGGCCATCATGTTTTAAATGTTATCTATTAGAGAGCAGCAAAGCCAACCGCGGTTACTGTCAAAATTTAAGCTCCATTATTGACTGGCATTACATACTGCCATCTATTAAATCACTAAGTATAAATATAAAATCAAATTTTATTTTTCGTTATTTCAACTGTTAGAAAACATAATTATTATTACATTATTTCTTAATCTTTTTCCTTTTTACCGTGAGGTGTCGGGTTTTTCCTTTCGTTCTGAGTTGGCTCTTCACTGTGTAATATGATGTAGTGAGGCCCATTGACCTTGAAACCACTACGCTCCTACAGCTTATGTCACCCTTTTCACATTCATTCCTCTATCATACATTAGTGTGTTTATTAGCGTGTGGCTTTGTTACTTGTCTTGGTCAGCCAGTAACCAAAGCAAGAACACTACTTTGCATTAATTATGATACATTGTTACTGTAACGTTTAAGTTTGCTAAATATAATAACATAACACCGCATAGAGCCCTGCTGATGTCTAGCGGCTGTCTGTTTTATCTCGAGCGTAATTATAAAGTCTTTCATAATTATCATAATTAAATCGTTTTTAATATGTCCTCAAATTAATAATTTATGGTAGTACATAATAGCGTGAAATATAATTAGTGCATGGTAAGCCACCAATAAGAGTTTAGTAGATATTAAATCTACCAGGTTTCTTATGGTTTTGACGAAGATATTATTGGTAATTTTATTTGCCAAATGATCGATATTATGCCTCCAATTTACCTTAAAATAATCTTGAATAATCCAAAGAATTTAACTTTTTCTGGGGTTTCATCATAGTCAACTGTTAGATCTACCGCATGTTTATTATTTATGTTAGGATAATGTTTATTTAACAAAAATGTACTCTCGAATGTTTCGTATATTCTCTCCACCAGTCAGAGCTATGTTATGCCTGGATTTAATACTAGATTTGATAGCGTTTACATTTTTACATTACATGTACATTTTACACCATTATTTTCAAGTTCTGAATCTATCTTGAAAGATTGTCCTACAGGTTATGAATCATCCTGTATATGAATTGTGACAAATTACTCGTTTTGCCGGTTTTTCTGTTGTAATCTCAGACTGTCCATCTAATAAAAACTATCGTTGTTTTCCAATTCGTGTAACCCAACTCAATGTTTTGGCTAGCTGCACCCTGGCTGATGCGTTTCCGCTGCTATCTTTACGCGCATAGAATAAAAACGTCATGCTGATTGTGACGGTCGAAAATAAACCACCAAGAAAGTATTTAGCAAGAGTTTAATAAAAATACTTGTACCGTACAGCTAAATCAAAATGGCAAACAATTCCAGTACAACAAATAGCCAAAATTTTAAGGTTGTCTTGTTGGGTGAAGGTTGTGTGGGAAAAACAAGCTTAGTCCTAAGATACGTGGAAGATAAATTTAATAGCAATCATATAAGCACCGTGCAGGTAATACACTTTAATTTATATCAATTATGCTATACGTAAGTGTGTAAACGTTTCAGGCTTCATTTTTGAACAAAAAATTAAATATTGAAGGCAAGCGAGTAAACCTTGCGATATGGGACACGGCGGGGCAGGAAAAGTTCCATGCATTAGGACCTATTTATTATAGATCATCGAATGGAGCCGTCTTGGTTTATGACATTACCGATGAAGACTCTTTTCAACGAATCAAAAGTTGGGTTAAAGAATTACGGAAAATGTTGGGTACTGATATTTGCCTTGTGATTGTGGGAAATAAGACTGATCTTGAAAAGGATAGGCACGTTAGTTTAGAAGAAGCAGAAACGTAAGTGTTAACATAAAACAAGATACCTACAATAATACTTTTAAAGGTCAGGATTTGATTTCATTTTCTGTATTAATCTTAAACTATTGATTAGCTTATGTTAAAATAACTAAACCGACGAATACTGTAATGAATCGCGAATTTTTAGATATGCTACAAAAGTAGGAGCGTTACATTTTCAAAGCTCTGCAAAATTGAACCAAGGGATTGAGGAAATGTTCTTGACTTTAACAGAGAAAATGTTAGCAAGGGTAGCTGAACAGGAAACACAAAATAATACACTTACCCGGCAAAATTCACAAAGGAGAAATGTGTTAGTGGTGGAAGACGATCAGGTTCCGCCACCTCCATCAAAACACTGCTGTGGCAGTTCGTAAATACATAAAAGGTAGCTTAGTGTCTCTGTTTGATCATAGATAAATTTTACCACATTAACATGCTCCAAATCGTAGGGTATTAAAAATGCTACTTGATGAAATTTTAAAAATATGTTGGTTGTAACTAAATAATGTACGATTGTAAACGATCAAAATTTACGCGATTATATCAAGTGTTTGAATTTGTGTATTGCATTTTTATTATATATAGAATATTCAAATAATGTGTTGAATATTTTTATATTTTTTAGGGCTGGGCTTGTTTCAAATATCGATACCCGATACTGTATCTGAATTTCAGATACTTTCCAGTTTTCATTTAAATTTCCAGTTTTAAGTTTGCAAGATACTGAAAATTAAGTCTAGATTCTTCTCATACAAGTTTTTATTTTAAATAAAAATACATTTATCCACTAAGTTTATGTATTATTTTATAGTTTTAATTTTTAATATTGTTTATTTTAGTTTAGCGCTTAGCAAACACCAATTCTTTTTCAAAAAAATTAGTTGTACATGTTCACAAACAAAACAAAATTCAGTTACCAGCAACTTTCCTTATACAGGCTGAGTCAAGCTATACGCCTTTTTTTTTAGTGAGTTTATTATTAGGAATTTATTAAAAAATTTTGGTATGCATATGTTTCAGAGGGTGCTCTACAACTTGGCACAGTAAGTTTTTTGATTGGACGTCAAATGTCAAAATAGCGATTTTCAACTGTTTATTTTTAAATGGAACGGTACGACTTTTTTTGGCTTAAACGATGCTGTATGATGTTGACAATATGATCCTTACTGAATTTTTCATAATTTTTACGATTCGGCTGTAAAATAAGCATTCATTATGTTAGTCTAGTAGGCCGGTACGTATGCACGCGTCACCAATTTTTTGCGTAAAATAAGTAAACTTTTGATGAAACAATTGCTTGTAAGTAAACATTTCCACTTCTTCGAGTTTCTTGTTGGATAAAAACTAATTAGTTTTTTATTTAAATTTTGCTTAGTTTATAATCTTATAGTTTTTATTCGATGTTATCCTAATATTGAAGTAACTATTGTTAATTGTAATCTAAATATCCGAGTTTCTGTTTTTTTATGTTTATTAAAATAACGATTTTACTATGCACACCGACAACCATTAAATCGTCTTGTGCAAATACATCACAGTACGTTCCGTAGATCTCGGTCCACTAGACTAACAAATAAATGCATATTTTACGGCTGAATCGTGCAAATTAGGAAAAAGTTCAGTAAGGATCAAATTGTGAACATCATACAGCATCGTTTAAGCCAAAAAAAGTTGTACCGTTCCATTTAAAAATAAACAGTTGAAAATCGCTATTTTGACATTTGACGTCCAATCAAAAAACTGCGCCAGGTTGTAGAGCACCCTTCGAAACATAAGCACACCAAAAAATTTTAATATATTCCTAATAATAAACTCACTAAACCAAAAGGCGTATAGCTTGACTCAGCCTGTATATTCTCCACATCTTTTAAGGTGTTATGTAAAGTTACATGTAGTAAATGATCATTTCTTCTCACCACCTCGCGAGTATGTAATTGCAGACTACCATTGTCTCGTTTTCAGTGTTTTTTGTGGAATGCTGCCAAACTTCAGAAGACATTTTTTGGTTATTTGTACATGAACAGCAACACTAAATAACTACGCGATTGCCGGAATAATGAGCCCCCACCCGTCAGCGGCCGACCGCTTTCACTAGCATAACATGTGATAAGCCGTGTATCTGAAGTTCATATACTTGTATCTGAATTTTTTAGCATCGGCGAGTCGTAAATTTACCAGTATCGGCCGATAACCAATACTGAATATCGGTATCGGCCCAGCCGTAAATTATTTTTGCTTTGTTATTCAGTATATTTTATATTTAAACCAGATAAAATCATTACAAATTGTGTTGAACTTTAAACTTAGTTTTTGTAGCTGTTAACAGTTTTTTTTTAAATTTGTTTGTCACTTTTTCATTATTTACAGAAGCATTGTATTCAGAATAGTTATATGAAAAAAGAAAATGTAACATTGGTTCTTCTAATAAGATATTTAAAATTCCGAAAACAAATATCCATGCACTAAAAATTTTTTTTTTGCTACCTGGCACATACAAATCCAGTGAATTAGAGCGAGTATGTTTTTTGAAACAAATATACAGTGACCGGCAAAATGTTTCCAACATGGGGAAAATCTTTGTTATTAGAATTTTTTTAAAAGTTGTTCCTGTGATCGCTTCTGCATCTCAGATAACCTAAAAATTGATTAAAACAGGTCATGTGACTTCAAGTATGGCGGAAAATTCAAAAAAATTAAATGAATTGGCGAGAAATCGCCTTATTTCAAATAAAAATCTAGTCAAATCAAAAACAATATTAATTAAAAGTTCATTTAAATTTACATAAGTTAACAATGGTTATTTAGCATCTAAGAACATAATAAAATATCAAAATATATTTGAAAAAATTGTTTATCTACTCCCGTTTTAAAATGATCACATTAATATGTCAATTATTGTACGTGAAGTGTTACATTAATGAAATTGTGCGTAAAAGTATCAAAATCGTGTGCAAAAGACCAATGTAAATTAAATGGGACTTTCATTATTAAACAGTTTCTATCGACAAAAAACAATTGAGAAAAGGCCACTTTGTTTATTGGGTGCTGTATTCGTAACTTCATTTCTCGTTAGTTTTGTTTGACAGATAAGTACAAAGTGCACTTTTGCAGCCTTTGCCTTTCGGTTCGTAGATAAAATATTGTATGACACTCATGTGTGAAAGACTTTTACACACTCATTGCGATTAAAACTTCGCAATTCTTGCGTAAAAGTCCTACTTCACACACTTGTATCATAAATATCTATTAAAATCTAATTCTAATGCCTCGTGCAAAGTTTTGAACAAAATTATTAATAAATTAAAAATAGAGTTTTTCTAAAATATTTTTGTTGAATCCTGATTATTTTTTTCTTTGGAATAAATTGATTCCAGTGAAATTCATTTGTTTAGGTCATAATCACACAAATTTTGTTTTTAGCACACTTGGAACCACTAATTAAAAAGAAATCGTTTTTTGTTAAGTATCCGCTTGTTGCAATGGTTTGTTTCTAATAGCCATTGCAGTTTTTTATAATTATTTCCATGCCAGGATGCCTAAAAAGCTCAATATCTGTGACCCTGATGCATATTGGCACAGAAATCATATTAAAAAGCTGCAATGGCTATTAGAAGCAAACCCATTGCAACAAGCAGGTGCCTAGTGAAAAACAATTCTTTTTAATTAGTTCTTCTGTGTGCTAAAAACAAAATTTATGTTCGATTATGAGCTAACCAAATGAATTTCACTGGAATCAATTCATTCCAAAGCAATAGGAATTTGATGATTTAACTAACATAAAAATATTTAAAAATACGCTATTTTTAATTTATTTTATACTTTTGTTCCAAACTTCGCATATGGCATTAGAATTGAATTTGAAATACTTTTTTCTAACAACTTTTTTTGAAATTTCATTAAATACGGCGATTTTTCGCCAATCTGTTTTATTTTTTTCAAATTTTCCGCTAAACCGGAAGTCACGTGACCTATGTATGTCTAAATCAATTTTTAGGTTGTCTTGAGATGCAGAAGCAATCTCAAAATTAAGTTTTTGAAAAATTCAATATAATAAAAATTTCCCCATATGTTGCAAACATTTAGTTGATCACTGTATGTATAATAGCTACTTTATCCATTTTAATGCTACTACAATATTGGGGTATTATTACTATTACAATCATATTTATTTGATAGTTTAAAAATGTTATGTTGTATTTAAATTGTTAAATTAAAGATGTTCTTTAATAATCTGTAAACTAATAAATATCTTCCATCAATTCTTGATTTTAAGTCAATAAATAATTTTTAATGTTTGTTGGTAATTTTTTCTACATTCCAGTATGTAATTTTAAAATTGTGCTGCTTTTGTTTCCATCCAGTTTTAAAGATTTTTATTTGCTTTTAAGAATCACATGTAATTTTGTTGCTTATTTTAATAAAAAGTAATAAAATATATTGTTTTTTTGGATGCAGTACTTCTGTATCTGTACAAGTCTTCTCCTACATTTTTAACTTGGTAAAATATTTTCTTATTTTATTACCTTCCAATACTTGCAGAAAAGTAATATTACGTTTCTATAGGTTGTCCATTTTACTTTTTTCACCAAATTTACGAAAAAAAAAAACTGGGATTTTTCTGTACTTAAGCAATTTGTTACTTAGCATATTTTAAAAGTATTTTTATAACGACTTTTAGCAGTAACAGTGACTACAAGATCACACCGCTCAGTGGAATCGTACAGCAATAAACCCCAGGCACCAGCATCTTACTATAGTCGGCACATGCTTCAGGAAATAACCAGAAGTAGCATCAACTTTGCTAATTTAAATAGAACACCCTGTATAATGTGTTTAATATATTGAAAGAGCTTTTCATTACAAAATGAGTTTTATGAAAATCAAATTAAAGTGGTTTTCATTGCTTGCATTCAGCAGGTGTGAGCGATACTAGGTAACAACGTTAGTGCTACTGGTGAACGCTCCTTGTTTGCTCAATGCATTGTGGTCAGTTGCTTTGAGCACCGTCCAAGGTAGTGCAGTTTATGTATGCTCAAAAAATGGGTAGTGATCACGGGGAGTAATTGTTTGGTAGAATTTTGGTTAACAGTTAAGAGTTTGCTAAATGCAACCAATGGCTACTATTTATAATAAAAACAAATGAAATTCAATTTTAAACATAGGAACAACAACAAACACTGCAATTGTATTCAATACAACAAATTATACGAATCATTTTCAGACATTCTACTCTTATGTGAAATTCTCTTTAGAATGATACTAAATAAAACAAAAAACTTGGTTTCATACCAAACACTGTAAAACGAAAGAGGCAACTGCTAAAATAACAAAAGATGTAAAAAAAAGCCGACTATAACATCCCAAAACAGATGAAAATTTATTATAAGTTCTGGTCATAACATTCGGGTCGTGTTCTAGAATGTAAATATCAAGGTACATAAATATTCATTTTCCTTTTGTTTTTACGATTAACCGCTTAACGTATACGAGCGCCGAGTTAGTCGGAATATAAAGTCACATGCATGTTTTAGCCGCTGTACCAAAGGTGCCGATATCAGTACTAAATGAAAGCCTGGCTTCCAGCATCTGTTTATGCAGGCAATCTAGCACGAGTTGCGCTTAGTTGTGGGTGTGCTTTTGTGTGCATTTTATACGTAATTGAATTTGTTTGTGCTTGAAGTACGCCACTGAAAATGATAAAAACCTGGGGGGGGGGGTATTGGTTTTATAAAACAATACTGTATATGAAAGTTTTTTTTATTACATTTTTATTTATCTTTCTGTGTACTTCAAACATTTTTTTTATTAATTCTGTAAGCGGTGACACGATTGTCATTTTTTTAAAAACAGCATTGTACCTATTTCTTGCATTCATTCGACAGATTTTTTTCTCTTTTCAAAGATCTTAAATAACAAAATTTTTGAGAGAAAAATGGGAAAAACCCTTTCATATTAGCAGGCCCTGAATTCAAGCAACAGCCTAGCAAATTCGCATTTTGTTCGTTTTGTTGTTACGAGATAACAAATGAATTTCAAAGCATGCTGTTGTTAGATAGCTAATATGAAAAAGTTTTTCGCATTTTCTCACAAATTTTGTTATACGAGTATACATGTTTTACATCGTTAAAAAGAGAAAACAATTCTCTATCGAATTAGCACAAAAATTGCTAGAATGCCATTTAAAAAAAATGCCCAACACGTCACAGCGCCTAGTCTTGGTTAAATTTTTTTTCAAGTATGCGAAAAAGTAGGCCAAACGTTACTAAAACACTTTTATTAACATTGTTCTTCGCTATCTTGAACAGTTTCAGAACTAAATAGGGGCACAATAAAAGTTAAAAAAAAAATCTTTTTCACAATGAAAAGTCCTTTCAGAATGTTCAACAGGTTGTTCTATTTAAAAAAGCAAAGCTGATAACGCTGTCGGTTATTTCTGGAAGTACAAGATCGCATTTGATATAAAGATTTGGTAGAAAATATGGTCCTAAACCATACTTTCGAAAAGAAGTTTTCTAAACTAAATAATAAGGGCTCTTTTTTTTGTAATAAGAAACAAAATTAATTATAAAAAATATTTCTTTTTAATAAATTGCAATATTTTGATCAATGAATTCAATTTGTTTCTTAACTTAAACTGTTTTTTGAACTGGAATAACAGTTTGGACAATTTTTTATAAAGACTAGAAAGAAAAATATAATCCCATAATCTGTGCTTGTAAAGGTATGGCAAGTTCAAAGATAATTCTGGTATAGTGCATCCCTGTTTTAGACTCTCAACTTTTAAATTGGGAAAAAGAAACTCCTTTGTTTTGTATAGTTTTACAGCAATGTGTGTATTTTTAGATTACATATTGCAAGGTTTTATTTCATTTGTATTAAAGACTGTTACAAAATATTCACAAACTATTTCACAGGTATATTAAGTTGCAATGAGCCTCCAAGAAGAAGAAAAATACACAATAAATACAGAAAATAATTTACAATACAATATGAAATACATTCTAACATAATAATAAATACAATGAAAGCAAGGCACAAAGTGATGAATCATGAATTTAAATAACATCATAAAATGCATGTAAAAAATGGTTTATTCTAATGATACCTATTTACAAAGTGGAGAAAAGTTGAATCGTTTTACGTGAAGGAACGCACGCACTTCACAATATTCCATTAGCAGCACTGACCACTAGACATAAGCAAAAAGCTACATTATGTATTCCTTCATGTAAAAAATCTTCTGCACGACACTTACAAGTCCAGATACTTGTCATACCACCCTTATATTGTATACTGATAGTAAAACAGGGAACAACTTCTTATTATCTATTCTTACAACTAATTTTATAGATCTATTGTACATAGCACCTTAAAAGTTTCAATGCCAAAAAATTTCTTTTGATAAATTTCTTTGATTCTCCAATAATTTATATTATTTAATAAGAGTTTAAGCTGCATCGGAGGCGGAAAACATCTATTAACATTTTTTAGTCCATGAACTTTTTAATTGTTGGACTTGACAATTTCATTTTTAATTATTCTTTTTTTTCTAAACGCAACATGTAGGGAAACAAAAGCTATACCTACACTATTATACACAAAAAACAATTAATTGGGCCTAGCTGTTACAATTTTAAAATCACAACACAAGACAAGCGAGCTTTTTAATACAACTGCCTGGATTTTATCGATAAATAAAGTGAAATTTGTGAATCGCTGGTCATTATTAATATGTTAATTAATTCCAAGCCTCACAATCTGAACAAATTTTAAGACAAGCGACTAAGGCGAGTAAGTGAAAAGCAAAATATAAATAATGCGTTTTCACTTCTGAAAATACATTAATTATGAAATGGTTAATCAGGTGTCAAAAATGTGCCCACAATAACTCTTATACTAAGCCAAACAAAACAGCCATAAGATCTGTGTCCATCAATCAGTTCCTGAACAAAATTGATAACACATTCTGGGGACATTTTTTTAAGACAAAAGTTCTAGGTCATCGAATACAAATCTAAGTATCTCCAAACCCTAAGGGAGCTAAGGTCTCAAACAATAGGAGGTGGTAGCGACGGTCAATAGAAACAACATTTATTTCGAAATTTTTCTTTCTAAGGCTTTCGAGAAAGTTTCCAAAAAACAAAATTGAAAAAATTTTTTGTGCTGCGAGTCTATTATTTATGGGGATTTAAGAGGTTAGATTTAGATCGGGTTTAGGTAAGGGTGGTTCTGAAGCGGGTCGGGCCGGTAGAATCAAGGGCTCGTCAAGTCTGTCTTCGCCCCACGGCCAATACGCCACCTTGCCGCCTGCGTTGCGTAGCAAAACGCTAATTCAGTAACAGAGTTTCGCGGACCAAAAAGGACCCGACAGTGCACAAACCCCCAGGGCGCCCGCACTTAGGAAAATAGCTGGAAAACAAAAGAAGATATTTTTTTTTTATTAAACCAAATTATTTTATAACCAAAATAACCTTATTTTTCTACTTAATCTCCTCGTTTAAAAGATTGCAATGATTTTTAATTTATTAGTAAGAAAAAAAGCTAGACTAGTTGAAATAAATTAAAATTTTTGGTTTAAGGCTAATTACAGTGTCTTATGTAACATACATATGGACAGTTTCCAAAATTTGTTTTAGGATAAATTTGGTCACAATTAATCTCTAGCGTTTTAAAATATAATATAGCGATGGTAAAGGACAACATATAAATGCTCAATGTTGTTTCAAAATGTCCAAGTGGACATCCACAATGTTCAAGTCCAGCGGACGTCCTATGGATGTTCTTGTGCTACATGGGTCTTCAATGAAAAGATATGAGAGTACGATTATGTGAAGACAACATAAACTCCTTCATAGAAGGATTTAATGAACCATTAAATAATTCAGACGAGATAAATGAAAGGGTAGGAACTACAGGACGACTATTTAACTCCATAACGTCCTCTTTTCTAGGAAAAAAGGAAGTACCAAAAGAGGCAAAAGTAGAAGTATTTAAAAAAGTTGTAACACCAATACTCATATATGGCTGTGAATCATGGACAGCAGTGAATAAACATAGGCAGGATCGAAAGTATGGAGATGAGATTCCTGCGGAAAATAGAGGGCAAAACAAGGAGAGACCACATCAGGAACACAACATTTAGAGAAAACCTAAAAACCAAAGCGGTAGCGGTAACAGCGCAAGAGAGACAGTTAGGGTGGTTGGGGCATATAATAAGAATGGACAAGGACAGAACAGTGAAAAAAGTGTTTGAAGCAAGACCAAAAGGGAAGAACAGGATAGGAAGACCGAGAAAATCATAGAAGGAGGAACTAAAAGAGGCAGCTGAAACAAGAAACATAAAGTGGGAAGAAATCCGCACAACAGCAAAGGACAGAAAAAAGTGGAGAGAAATATGCAAGACAAGCTCGAATCCATAAAGCACAACTCAGCTCAACAGCCTTACACCGAAAGGTAGGAAGGTTTTGGATTAAGTAAGTAAGTAAGTATTAAATAATTCAGCAAATAAGTCTAGTGAAACATTTAATGAACAATCCATTTTTCATCTGCAATTGATGCATCAACAAATACTAGGATCGGTATTGACCTGGTTGTTAATAAAAATACAGTGTATTGATACAAAAGAGTATCCCGTGCAAACAATCACATTGTTTTGTAACTACAAATAGATGAATAACGTTTTCATATGTTTATGAGTAACTACATTGGTATATTGCAAAATAATGCCAAATTTTTAAACAGTCAACACCAACCAATCATGACATTCTACCGGCAAAACTCAAAGCCGATGGTATACAAAGTAAATTGATGTTATGGATTGAGAGCTAGTTAAAGGATACACAACAAATTGTTAGAATTAAGTCTTATTTATCAAATTAAATTAATGTTACTTCCGGAGTGCCCCAAGGATCACATCTTGGACCACTGCTTTTTATTTACCACTGATTTTAAATAGTAATTTTTATCAATTATAATAAAGGACGGTACTTAAATGACTCAATTTTTATTAATTTAAACAACATAAACATCATGCAAGTCTTGGAATATTTTTGGAGGCACAAAAATATAAAAATGCATATGCAAATATTCCGAAAATTAAACGGTAAAACCCAGGCCGCCATTTAAAAAAAACGATACTTCACTTTATTGTAGTAAATACACATAAAAATACAACAGTAAATAACCAGTTTTAATACACAAAGAAAACATGGGTATAAAAACAAAATGCAAAGTATTTTGTCTTTTTCTATTTCTTAGCTAAAAAACCTGGTAAACAAAGGGTTGCATAATAAAATGGGCAACCAAAAGATGAAAAAACAAATAACATTTTCACAACAATAAAAGGACAAACAGCTGTCTAAAGTTCCTTCTTTAAACTAGTAAAACACGTCAAAATTGTCAATAAATAAAAAACTAGTTGTAATACTTGGTGATACTATAGTTAACTATAGATTAAAATAAGGCAAAAAAGTACCTTAAGATCCTACAGCTTAATGGTAATTAATCAAGGGTCACAATATAATAAGAAATGCTACGACTATAATCTTACACTACTTCGATAACTTACTAATTACACGAATCAGGGCTCCATTTTCGTCCTTTAGCCTCTGGTTTTCCGTTTTTAAAACTTCCAGTTGCTAAAAAATAAATAACAATGAGCGTACACATAACCACCACAAAAATATTAAGAAGACATGCTAAATGGCCGTTGTCAAATGGACACTAGATCAAAAAAAAACGTTCACAACACATTTCACATAAGAGAAAAAGTAAAATGCCACACATCACAAGTAAAAAAACTCGACATGACTTATACAGGGGTGACCTAAAAAGCACAATTATTAATTAAACAACCAAAACGATAATTTATTATATGCTAAAAATGATAAGCTGCAGAAAGGAACTGGAAAAACAATTACTTGAAACAGGTGAAAATGCTAAAATTAGCTGTGCTCTAAAAATATGCCACAATCTCGGTAAGAATTCATTAGTGTATTAAATTTTAAACTCAAACCCATTCAGTGTTGCCTAAAAACGCATAAAATGAAGACGTTCTGTATTCAACTTTCAAATTACATTTACTATCTTAAGAAGTTTTAATTAACACTACGAGATGATTTTAAACGTGAATTTCAAAAGTATTTTATTACACTTTTAACATTATTATTTTGTTTTCTAATATCACAATTTTGTTGCTTTAATAATTACACATGAAACCAGTTCAAATACAACACAATCAAAGCATTAATCTAAGAAAATTTAAAAATTTTATGACAGATGTTCATTCAATCTAAAAAAAGCTGAAGTGTATACTTTAAGTGGACTTTCCCATACTTACCGTATTTGCAAAAGTGTAAATTTTCTAATTATAACATTGTATATTTTACCGTCTGTTAGATTTCTAAGAAAACAATCAACCCTCCATTCCATCCATACTTCAAATACTTGATTACAGCTGTCAGTTCCTGACGCCAGCAATAATGATGTTCTGGGGCTTACTAATCATGTTCGGATCACAATTTGTCCAAGCCCAAAAATTTTTGTAAGATTTTTTTTAATTACAAATAATTGGAATTTACATTTTCTACAGAAGCCAACCAAATCCTAAAATTCCTCAGCCAAAAACTTAAGGGGGGGGGGGGTATAGCCCCACCAAATATAAAATTTTCTAGAAACTAACACTAGATTTTAGTTCTGCTAGCCAAAATCAGTTTTTCTTCTTAAGCAGAAGTTATTTATTGTTTCCAGTTTAAAGGGGTACCAGTTTTTAATTATCAAAAAATTCATATAAGGTACCACAGTGGAATTATGGTATTCAGCAAAAAACCAAATTGTAGCCCCCATGAAAATTGAAAATTTCAAATATTTGGAATTTACATTTTCTACAATAGTCCCACCAAGTATAAAAGTATCTAAAAATTAATATTAGATTTTGGTTCTACTAGTCATGATGAGTAATACTGCGAAAGAAAAAAATTTAATCAGACCCTGTTAAATATATAAAAAAATACCCATTTTCGATTTTCAAAAATTCATAGAAAACGCCACTGTGAAATCATAGTTTTCAGCAACAAAACAAAACAAATTGTAGCCAATCTTCGGTTCTAGCAGCCTACAAAGTTAGAGAGAATCCTATAAACAGTTTTTAAAAAATATTTATTTGAAAACTTTCAAAATTTTGGAGGAGCGCCATTGCGATTGTTTTCAGATTTTCGAAAATTAAATTCGTTTCATCGTATGCTACTCACAAAGGGCTCTCAAACAAGTTGTAGTTGATCCCGATCAGATAACTACTTTTTGAATAAATAAGCGTTAAAGTAGATATTTTCAAAAAATCGAAGCAGCCGCCATTTTGAAGCTAGAGAGTTTGGTAAAAAAGTTTTCAATTTGCCTTAAGCTTTTCCATCAGATTCTTTGCTCAAATTTCCAAAATTTAGTTTTACAAAAAAAAAACGCTACCAAAAAAATATGCCTAACTGCCGCTTCCAGTTTCAGATATTTTTGCAAAACTTAACTAGAACTATAATTTTTGATACACCTCTTCATTTAAATTTTCATCAAAATCAGTCTTTAGAGGCGTCACAGACAGACAGACAGACATTTTTTTAAAACTACTAAAAAAATCTTGGGTTAATTTTTAAGCGGTATGTATTTGAAGAAGTCAAAATTTTGATGTTTTAGTCACTTCGAAGTTTTAGTAGTTCCAAAAGTTCTTGTAGCTTGTGACATTGTGTACCCCTAAGTCATTCCTAATATTTCAACCCGATCTGATTACACAATTTTTAATAAATAGGCGTTAAAAACACAAAATTTTCAAAAAATTCATAAAAGTTGTTACATATAAATTAGTGTGGTAGAACACAAACTAAATTATAGCTCATTCCCACCTTTAACGGTTTCAGTAGTTTCAAAAATTTTCATACTTACAAATTTCATCCCGATCTGATAGCGATAAAACAAAAATTTTCAAAAATTCATGTGAGGCACCACAGATTGATTAACAGGCTGGGACACAAACCAAATTGTAGTTCATTTTCAGCTCTATGAGCCTAGCAATATTAAAAAAATGTGTAGTCCGTTTTTGAACAATATTTTTTGAAACTTTCCAAAATTTTGCAATAATTTTCGTACATAGTAATATTGTGCCCCCTAGAGCTATTACAACACCAAGTTTGATCCCGATTTGTCAACTAGTTTTTCGGTAATAATGCCGCGTTTTGAAGCTAAGTTTGATTAAAAAAAGCGTTGAATTTGTATAAAGGTCTTTTATTACACTTATTACTTTTCAGATTTAGAAATCTTATTTTCGTGATGGATATTTGATGTACCGCCGAGTTCCAAAGGGTTTCGAAATCGTCCCATCCGTTCCAAACATATAGCACGTCACAGACATGCATGCGCACGCACGCACGCACGCGCGCCCACACACGCACGCACCCACACACACACATGCGCGCGCACACACGCACCTGATAGTATAGGAAAGTAAAAAATTAAATATTTGTTTCATCTGGCTGTAATTTACTTTTAAATATTATTGACAACTTGGATATTAGAAAATCAACAACTTCCTGGCGACTTATATGTAAACAATGACTACAAAATTACACAAAAGTAATTAGAAGCTGATTTGTGAAGATGAATACAGAACAGAGAAGTGAAACATGAATCAATGAAACAATAGGCTTGCTTGCATATATGCAGTGACTACAACTGGTCGGCGGCATCGTTTGGTTACCTATTTATTTGCAGAGTTGGTAAGTTTGCTGACGACACGTGTGAGAGCCCTGTTTTCGGCCCGAAGCCGTTCGTTCTCAGCTTTCAGTTTTTGCAATTGCTAAAACAACAATTTCCCTGTACCAATGCTAAGTTATAGTAACATTTTTATTGTCACACAGAAGTTATATTTAATACTGCATATTAATGTTTTTAAGTGTTTTAATGATGTAGTGGATAGTTATGTATATTGTCGAATGATTTTATTTCAAAAGCTGCTTAGTTTCAAACAAAAATTTGCCTGCAAAAAACGCACAAAAAAAATTTCAGTGTTGAACAGACACGACAAAAATCACTTCTTTTTTTTTTAAATTTAGTGTTACTTGGTTATTCTATAAGAAGTGTTAGATTGAAGACGGTTAGAAGTGTTAGGTGGTGTTAATATTGAAACTATGTATAAAAGCATTCAGCACTCGACCTACAACAAAAAGGTGCATTCAAAAAAAAAAGTCATAAAATGTATGATCGCATCAGCAAGCCGGCTGAAATGCCCAAAAATAATACTTTAAGTCTCACAACTACAGCAAATACAGCAGCTACAATAAAATATAACAAAAGGAAAAAGGTGCACGTTATTTTAAAAAGAAATAAGTACAAAAAAGTTTTATACCAACCTTAAGTTCTTCTTCCATTTCGCTAAGCTTCCTTTCCATCGCTCTCTTTTCACGCTTTTCTAATTCGGAAAGAGAGTTTTTGCTGGTCTGTTAAAAAGGAAAGTTTTAATAAGGCATGTTGGCATACCACCTTTAACTTTATACTAGAAACTAAAAACGATCTTGTTTTTTGTCTGTCTGACATACAAGCGATGGCTTAAGTCAGCAAACGACAAAATATTAATTATATGTATTAAAATCATAATTAATAATTCTCTGAACGTGAATTTAATTCTTTATCGAAAGAAACATCTCTAAATTAGGGTAATAAATTCAATTTTTTTGCACATGCAATACAGTCTCACCAACTCGAACCCTCATACAGATTTTTCAGTAATCAAGTTTGCATGTTTGATCCACTCTGAATGTTTGAAATTTCGTCGCAGTACGGCTTTGCCAAGTTATTCCACTGTTTTTAAAAGAATTGACATTTGCAGACGTCACTGATAAAGAGATAATCCAAATTTTTAACAGCTTTGATAATTGCCAAAGTGTTGCTTAGGTTAACATTATCCCCCTTTTTTTAATGTCTGTATTGTAAATTATGTCAGCGTAAACAGCAACAGGTACAAATGTCTTCAAAATTAGTACAATTTATTAAGCTTGAACTTAAAATAATTGGTTAAAAATTATAAAAAATTTACATACGATAATATCTCCTTTACTATTTGAAATACAGAAAATTTTTTCGAGTAAAAGTTGTAGGGGACCAAAAGCACTTTTTAAAATTATTTTCAATTCCCTATAAGAGTGGCAAAGCACAGTAAGTTATGTTTTATCAAATAGAACACCCTGTATATTTTTGCAAATGATGCCTTTTAATTTCCTTTCTGAATATGTTTCGGTTTTAAAATTTCGTTGCGGCATTGCAATCTTATTCAACTTTTAGAACAATTTGACATTTGCAGACAACTACTAAAATCGGACACAAGTGTATATCCACAGCCGTCTCTACTTAACAAGCCGTGCTGCTTGAAATTTGGCAACAGGGTTCAGAGGCCTATTTCCAGACCGTGCTCGTCGTTGATCTTATGATAAAATGTTCTCTATATGACCATTTGTGTACACTTTATTATGCTGACCGCATGTTTCTTTAGTGCATGCATAATACCTTCCAGATAACATTAATAACGAGAAAAACGTGTGCTGTAAGCTCAATCTGCGAACAAACGTTTTAAAGTGCATTTTTGTGGGATCAATTTAGCTTCAGATCAAAACAGTTTTCCACATCCCATAAAATCAGAACAAAAACTGTATTTATTTTATACGACTTTGTACATTTATATATTAACAATGAAGTTATGAAATCAAGTTTAACGATGTCAGATATGTTTATCACCAAGAAAAAATGTAACAATAAAAAAAGCAAACATGTTAAATTATAAGTCTGTATACCCATTAAACCTAGAACGACAAAAAGTTTACTTGGTGGACAATGATTTTCATGATTCCACAATAGCTACTCTTAAAAGTAATTATAGTTATCATGATACTGGAGATTTTTGCAAATTATCCGAAACTGGTGGAATGTTGTTAACAATACGAGTGTAATAAAAGCCATTTTTAAACGTAAAGATTTCTCCAAATCTTTTACTAACCCTACAGATTCAAGAATCAATTTCTTAACAAAGTTTATTGGCTGGTTAGAAAAATGGCATTTAACTAATGATACTTACCATGCACTGCGTTAAAGTACATCTGTGCTAATAGATTTCATTAATTACTCATTTAAGCATTATCAAATTAAATATCTTCTACCCGGAAAATTCACAACAGAAAAATTAGAGAAGAGGATCGGAAAGTACCGTCTCTTTTCTGGTTGTAATTACAATGTTTCTTTTGACGATGTTCGATCACTCGTGAAACATTGAACATTTTCTTTGTATTTTTAATATACGGATTATTTGGCAATGTGTGAAGTTGGCGAGTCAGCTAAAATGTATGCATCTGGGTACGGCTCTCATACAGTTGCAAAGAAATTAACTTGTAATATTTGTATTTCAGTACTCGCCCAAGACAAAGGTGGCTACACAGATACTGAAAATTTTAATTATTTGAGAGATGGGCTGTCAATAGCAACAGATCCTATGTGATATATTTTTTCGTATTTGTGCAATTTTAGAATATATTATCAATGTGAAGGATTTAGAGCTGACATTTCTTAGGTCTATAAATTAAAAATCAATATTATGCCAACTTACTAGCCTAAGCCTAGAAAGAGTTTGTTTTATTGTGGGTTTTTTTTTAACTCTTGTGTTTGTGGTAAAAATTATCAAGATAAATTAAATATGTTATGACAAAAAAACTTTGTTCTGAAAATATAAAAGGAAAACTAGACACTTTTAAGTTAAAAAACACTGCCTTAGCATTTTATTAAATAGTAGTATACCTAGTTAATTTTGTAGTTTTTTATGTTCTCTATTAATTTTAAGTTCAGATGTTATTATTGTTACTGTCCTGAATAATAGTTATTTAAGTAACAAGGAATGTAAAGACGTAATAACATTCGAGGTAGGTAAATACGAGCCGAGGCGAAGCCGAGGCTTGTGGCCTACCGAGAATGTTAAAAGTCGATACATTCCGTGTTACTTATTAAATTTTTCACGCTACAGGTAGAAATTTAATCATATTTTTAAAAGTTCGTTTTGACTGCTGTCATCGGAATTGTTTTTTAAAAGCCCCATTATTCTAAGTTGCCTGTGCTTGTTGAAATAAAATATTGGAATCTGTACCTTGTTGCTTTATTTATTATCCTAGGAATGTAAATGACACTATTAAGTTCGGTAGTCAAGCGCTAAAAGTAAACGAATGTTATTGGCCATTTTCATCTTTTGTAGCTATGGATGTATCGTCTATTTACCTTGCCTGTAGCGAGAAAAAGAATATATCTTAGCAGTATTTTTCGTTTCTGAACATGAACGGAGTTAAATAATGAGAGGCACGGACGTTGTCTGTGGTACTAGGACCACCAAAGACAGGCAATGCAGTGGTGCCAAACTGAACAGCACGGCTTGTTAAGTAGAGACGGCTGTGGTATATCCCAAGATTAAACAAACTTCTTCTGTTCAATGTTAGGCAAGACCATGTGCAATCTTCCAGGAGCTTAAAGTTGAATTTGGTTATATGTATAGGGTGTTTCTTGCAAGGGTGCAAACAAGTCTAATGAGTCATAACTTTGATAAAGGCACCTAAACATGTCAAAATTGTTAGTGATTATTTATTTATTTATTTATATTAATTTTTATTAAGAAAAAAATTTGATATTTTCAATAGTTTAGGAAGTAGTAACGAAGTTGACACTTTTTAAATGCTATAATAGTATATTAAAAAACAAGTTTCATAAGACATGATTTTAGAGCACGCGTCCAAGTTAGAAAACGAGCCGCTTGCGGCGAGTTTTCTAATGGACAAGTGCACTTAAATGTCTTATGAAACGTGTATTTTATACTATTTTTTCTATTTTGGTCCAAAAAAGTTAAAAATTACCTTATTTTATATTTTAATTTAAAAATATAATCGATAGGAAAATTTTTTGTATTTTGTTTTGGTTTTGTGGCTGTTGGTGACATTTAAAATAATTTCAAACAATTCAAACTACTGTCAAATTAAAATTGAGACAAACTGTGTTTGAGAGTGATTTAATTTTTAAAATACCTAAGATTTGAAGATAAGATGGAAGAAGAATTATCTTGCACCCCACCCGAGCTACGCAAAGTAGCGGGAAATACGCTAAATAATCTTAATTTTTAGAACTTACAATTTAAAGGTTATGTTTATAACGCGTGAAGGTGTTGTTGTCACATGGTTGTCACCAACCTAACAAAATAAATTTTTGAATTCTTTAAAGAGTTGCTTAATGAAATCCAAATGAGTTTCATAAAGTAGTCAGTAAAGAACCAAAATAGAAAAAATATTGTTTTTGTTTCGTTATCATAGCACACCGTTTTTACTGTGCAATTTATAAAAAAACAAAAACCATAGAAATTTTAATGTTTGGTATACAAAATCCTACATCAAATTAAAACAGAATTTGGCACTACATTTTGATGGTGTTAAAAAATACTGCGTGTTCTATTTGAAAAATAAAAGTTATTGACATTAGAAGTTTTGCAAAATGAACACCCTATGTAATAATCTGCTTTTTTTTAACATACCGCTGAATACTTTATGATGTTTTAACAGAATGTGCAAAATAGTGATGGGTCAACGTTTTTGGTACTGAAAATATTAATTTTGAACATTAGTCCACAAACATCAAAAGTCAAATAACTTGAAAACCGCTAATTTTAAAACCAAGTACCTTAACACTACAATATATGTATAATACACTTAGGTATAAGCCCAATGCCCAAATAGTGTTCCGCAACATGTGATGCTCAAGTTAAAAAGATAGGGTATGATGCGGGCTTCGAATAATACGAGATACAACGCAGATTAACACATTTCAGTTAAATGTTAGTGATTTTGAATAATTTTTAAATAAGTTTTATTAATGTAATCATTATCAATTTTTATGTAGGTTTTCCATCACTGATTATATAGATCAAAAATTAACTGTACACGAACAAACTAATATAAATGCGTAAATTAAAATTAAATGTTTAGCCAATTGCATAAAACAAAATTACATAAATTTGAATTCTTCTTCTGCTTAAAATTCATTTGGTATTTTAATAAACAAAACAGAAAATTAAGACACAAATTCAGGTGTACATTTTGTTGTTTGCAAAAAAGCGAAATTTCTTACACAAAGCTAAAACAAGTTAACTATGACTACTATTAAAAAAAAATGTTTTTTTTTCTATAGCAACTGTTAAAACGTGCTATTATTAACTAAAATTAGAGGGAAAAGTAGCACTTTACCATCAAGGGTAGATAAAGTAGTACTTTAACAGCAAGGATAGATAAAGTATTTTTTTTTTCTACGCACTACAAACTCTATAGCAACCAAAAAGTTATTAAAGCCACCTACTCATTTTTTCGTGAAACTGTTTTTTTCCTGACACTTTTAAATTAAATTTATCATTGATTTTTCTTCATTTTTTGGTCTTCTTTAACAATTGCTATAGAAAAAAATGTTGTATTCCACACGACGATAAAATTTCATTATCTTCTCGATGCTTATTAGCGTCTCGGCTGACGCCTCGACGCTAAAATCGCTCTCGAAGATAAAGTGCAATTTTATCATCTTGTACAATAAATAACTATTATTGTAATTCAAAAACCACAGCAAATATAGAAAATAGGCCACTGTAATCTACACAAAAAAGTTTATTAAAACTCTTAATAGGACAGTTTCACTTTCCGATTGTAGTTCAACAAAAGATTTTCTATTTTTGTTTTTGCTATTAAATTTGCCTTAAAAAATTGACCCAATAAGATGCAAACGTTTTTTTCATAACTATAATATTAACGAAGTAACCATATAACTACATCAAAAATTCTCAATAGTTTAGGAAATAATAGTGGGGTGGCACTTATACATGACTCACCCTGTGTATAATTAATTACAAGAAATACATACCACTGTGTTGATTCTCTCTAATGTCTGTTTGGTGTCTCTCAGTTCTTCATCAGATTTCCTAAGTTTATCCTTCAGTCTATCATTGTCTTGAAGGGCCTGCTCGTACAACTTCTTATAATCAATTTCACCATTCTCTCCACGTATATCACTAGTGCTTCCTAATCGGGATCCCCTACTCGACCTTTCAGTGCCACTCTGGAATGAAAGCAACAAGAAAAAAATATTACAGACTAAATTAAAAAAATATATAAATCTTACAGCATATCCTTCAGAGTTAAGAGAATTTAAAGAAGTAAGACTTATGGATCTAGCGCCCATTCCACCAGTAAGCGAACTTTGAGAACGTGACAGCGACCTATCTCTATTAAAACTTCCGGTTCTGGACGATTGCCTCGATTGACGAGCATTTGCACCTTTGGCATAGTCACGAGGATTATCAAACATCTTGGAATATGTTGGCACAATATTATTTAAAGCCTTAGCTGGTATTGTTAAGCTAGCATAACCGTTGGTTGCGGCACCTCGATAACCGTTAGGAAAATACGGGCTCGTATAGTTGGACGAGTACATGTTATAATTACTTAACGAGCTTGGAGTATATGATGAGTAAGAATTTGAAGGGCTCGAAGATGCATAGGGAGAAAAAGAATTTGAATTAAAAAAACCTAAGCTGCGGGGACGGCTGTATGAAGGATTACTGGTTCCATTTCGAACTAGTGATGAGGAGCGTTGTCGGGCTCCTTGAGTGTTACGAAAAGACATCGTTGGATATTGTCACAATCACTTGTTTTTTACAATTTTTAATTTATTTTTTATTATTAAACATAACTACGAAAAGCTTCAGGTGAAATCAACTGTTTATTACACTTTGAGTATTTAATGTTGAGAAATTTCTGGCACAACAGAAGTGTTGTTGCAATTAGAGAGTGCGTATCAAGGGTGAGCTTTTGGAAGCACGTACTAAAGCTGACTAACGTGGAAGAAACCAAAATATAAAGCAACAAACTCGTGGCTATTTAAAACTTTCCAAATGAATCTATCTTCCTCTAGGTTTGTGTATGGACAGAAGCAGAAGTTCCAAAAATATGACCAATATGAAAGGAAAGGTGTTCTATTTATAACCAGACAAAAAAAAAGAGAGGTTATTTTTAAAGAAACAAAAGCTTGTCAGGAATTAAAAGCATTCTAAAATTTTTTTCTTTGTTTACAAAGTATGCATTCAAATCCAGAATATAAAAAAATTTCGGGACTGCAAAGAAAATGTTTAAAATTCTAGAATGAACACAAAATCTATTTTAAACATCCTTCACATGTCATAATATGCCTAAATCTACATTCAATATAGAATTTATGGAAAAGCACAATAAAAAGGTATATAAAAAGCATCTGAAGGTAATCCAACAAGAACATGTTTAACTATTGAGTATCCTACCGCATTTATTGGCCGCCATCCAATTGTGTCATTAAGCTTATAGATTAAGAATGCATTTTACCATTGCATAAGTACCGACCGACCGACAACATGAGACCGATTTCTAAATTAAATTATTTAGAACACAATACATGTAAAACATTTGTTAGCAGTAAAGAATTGGCAAGGTAAGTCAGTTGTCCCAAGATGTTTCACAACAAAGAGAATTATAGCAAAAATAACGCGAATGAGCACATTCTTGATGAAAAACTGGTCCAAGGTTTGTATTTTTCTAGGCAAAAATTTAGAGCTATATTTTTCATGTAGGTGTAGACCTTTACATTGAAGTAGGGTAAATTTTTATATTTTATTTCTATTACACTTAGGCAAATGTACTGTATAGAACTGCGACGGTTAATAAAATTGAAACACAATAAGTTAACAAATCATGCAAATATGAAAAGATACCGGCAAAACAAATACATCCATTTTTAATTAGGTCATTTTCAAAAACAAAAGTTATTTGGCATGGTAGTGTTGTTTGTATATGAACTAAGCTGAAAGATACAGGTTTGGTTACAGATGCTCCTAAATGTGGACATTCCAAATCTACCGCCGGCACCTACAGCACGAAGCAGAGCTGTTGAAAATCCTACAAAATTTTTGGAATGGTCACCCAGGTCACAGACTTGACCCCACAAAATGTTTCCTTCGGGCATACATTAAAGCTAATGTTTCTTAAAATGGCACAAGAAATTAATACAGTTTTAGAAAATATTAAACAGGAAACTTTAGAAATATTCTCCCTAACCTTTTTCTATAATTTTTTAAGTTCCAATTTAGCCTATTTTTGTCATTGAGATACAAAAATTTCTTTACAGTTTTATTTATTTTTTACTAAATTTACTGGAATACAAAATAAACCTCTTCATAAAAATAGCATGAATTTGCTGTTTATTATTTTACGCTTCCTGCTTAATACCAATCATTCAAAGCAAGTTTAACAGTAAACTTGAAATCGGTTTGTATATTTAAACACCAAAAACAGCTGCCATGTGCCTAATAAAACGATTCTACTGAAACCATTAATTCGTTTTAATGCAGTTGTATTATATTATTTTACTGTAAAATTAGGTTCAAAGGCATTATTTTTAGAAAAAATCAGTGCGACCCTTTGGTTCATAAGTTAATTTTTGTAGAAATTATACAGGATGTCCTTGTTGTACAGTGAAAGCTGTATTTCTTTATCATGGCTAATTCATACTCAAAGAAACTCATTTTTGAAGTTTCAATAACAAGAAAGAACACAATTTTCTTTAAATGGACCGAGCCTTTTTACAAAAGTTTCTACTATAATTAATTTTTTTGATTTAATGTCCGGCAGAAATTTTAGGCATTTCAAAAAGATGTTAATTCTAGTTCTATTTTAATACATTTGTTTATATTTAAGTACTGGGAAATCCCTGTGATTTTATAACCAGATTTAAAACATGCAAGTTCAAAATTTTCGACAAGCCTGATTTATGTTCCAACTGCTTAATGTGAAAAAAGACAAGAAAAAAAAACTTGTGTGTTGTACATAAGTCAAAATAAAAAACGTGTTCCTTCAACACATTGGAGTTGCTAGGTTGGGTCAGCCAAAGTTCTGGGTTAATATAACGTGCCTATCTTTGTCTGCCTTATGTAAAAACATTGCCTCAGCCTTCCACACCTTGTATGCAATATTGAATATAGTTAATGATAGCATCTCTATATTTAGATGCACTGTGTCTTATTTTTAGATCCAGTCTACGTAATGAACATATGTCAAATCTGATGTTTATTTCTAAGGAATTATATTTGTTGGCCAGCACGTGGGTTAAATGAACCGATGAGCTAATATTTTACTTGCTATGACAAGTTTTGCAATGTCATTGTGCCCACATAATCACTGAAAGATATGCGTGTTCTCTTTTTTTTTTAAACCAGCTGACTATTCTTAAAAATAACCGCATCAGGAGAACTTTTATACGAAGACAAATTACTCACTGTCAATTATACAAACAAAAGCATATTACGCAAAAATTAAAAAAGATGCAAGAAGCAAAAACAAATAATGAGTCATATCTCAAAGATGCCAACATTAAATCACTCAGTTGCGTTAATTCCACGTGATAATTCAAAATAGATTTTACGCTCTTTTGCAAGGAGTACGAGCCTTTGTTAATACGAACATTTATCATAAAAACAATATTAACAAGAAAAAAAAAACAAGCGAAAGGTAGACAGAACCTAATTAAAGAAGCTTTAAATAAACTTCAAGTGGGACGACCTACATACAAAAAATAATATTAGAAACTCACCTCCTCATGATTTAACTTCGAGGTATCTTCAAAGTCACCCCCACCACCAGAATTATCTTTTTCCGATTCCAAATCCTAAAAACAATTTTTCAATAAGTCAGAAAGTAATGTAAATAATGAATTACAAAAAAAATGCGAAAACTTTAGGGAATTCTGAATTATTTATAAAAAAACGATAATATTATAAAAGATGAGGAGGGACAGGAAAACAGAAACGGGAAAAATCTTAAAGAATTCATAATTTATTAATGAGGAGTTTGTGCTTGTTTTAAATCATTATCTACTAGAGAGCGAAACTCAGCACGGCCAAACGGGGTAGCTGTGTCAAAAATGAAGCTGACATTACATGCTGCCATCTATTGAATGATTATATACTGAATTTCAATTTAGCTGGAACATTACAGTTTAGGATGGACAATACGAAATAGTTGTACATTATGTTCCTAGGAGAATTTATTGCTTCAGTCACCCTAAATAGAAAAATATATTTTTCACGCTACCGGCACTGTAAGTAGGCCTTACATCCATAGCTACAGGGATCGTAAGTGGCTGATAACATTCGTGTACTAGTTACCCTTGACGACGGAACTTAATAGTGTCACTTACATTCCTAGGAAAATAATGTTGATTTTAACTGTTCGTTGATATGGTAACAAACACAGACAACTTAGAATAATGGAGCTTTTAAAAAATAATTCCGATGACAGCTGTCAAAACGAACTTTTAAAAATATGATTAAATTTCTACCTGTAGGCCTACTTACATTGCCGGTAGCGTGAAAAATTTAATAAGTAACACGGAATGTATCGACTATAAACATCCTCGGCAGGCGACAAGCTTCGGCTCCGCCTCAGCTCGTATTCGCCTACCTCGGATGTTATTACGTCCTTACATTCCTTGATACTTAAATAACTATTTTTTTCTATAGCAACTGTTAAAACGTGCTATTATTAACTAAAATTAGAGGGACAAGTAGCACTTTACCATCAAGGGTAGATAAAGTAGTACTTTAACAGCAAGGATAGATAAGGTATTTTATTTTTTTTTCTACGCACTACAAACTCTATACTATAGCAACCAAAAAGTTATTAAAGCCACCTACTCATTTTTTCGTGAAACTGTTTTTTTCCTGACACTTTTAAATTAAATTTATCATTGATTCTTCTTCATTTTTTTTCAGAAAAAAATGTTGTATTCCACACGACGATAAAATTTCATTATCTTCTCGATGCTTATTAGCGTCTCGGCTGACGCCTCGACGCTAAAATCGCTCTGGAAGATAAAGTGCAATTTTATCACCTTGTACAATAAATAACTATTTACATCGCCTGATGACAATTTATTTGAAAATTTGATACAATAAAAGCTTTAAATAAATTATTTAATAATAGTCAAGCCACTAGTGCATTGATACAACCAGCTACAAAACTGAAGTCCTGTAGTGCAGTGATAATAATCTGTTTCGTGTGCTAGAGGTTATGAGTTCAAACCTTGATGAGGTTTGCCTTTTTTATTTTTTTAATTATTAAAGACAATCAGGTTTATATATTATTTTATTTAAAATTGATAATTCTTATTTTTTAAATGCTACATAACAAAACTAATCAGGTGAAACATAAAAAGTTATAGATCAACATTTTACAGCTGAAAAAAGTAAAAAAGTACATTAACAGAAATCCATTAATTGCACTGCTGTTTTCTTATTTACACTGAAATTTCAATTCTACCTAATTACGTAGCTAGAAAGTTTATCATTTAAATAATAAAAAAAAAGCAGACTTTCCCACGGTTCGAAAACTTATGACATTTTGGTACATGTTATCAGCTATCACATAATAAATAAAACCATTTTGTCCATGCTGACATCTAGTGGATGATGTAAGAAATAATTTGAAAACATCTCATTATTATAAAAAAAATCGAACATAAAAGAGATATAGCGGAAAGATGGAAGGGATGAGATGAAGAGGAGGAGAAAATGCAGAATGAGAGAATGTGGAGGAAAGGCAAAGAGATTGGGGAAAAAGCAAGGAAGGAGCGAAAGAAAAGCAGACAAGAAAAATCACCTGAAATAAAGAGAAACAGAAAAAATAATATTTAAAATTGTCTGTAAAAACAGACATTTAAATACTTACATCTAAATTATCAAAAGCTACCACACCCGTCGATCTTCTCTTAGGTCTCCTCCTCCTCTGTATTGCAGCTTGAGTAGCCAATGTAGCTTGGGCACTCCGAGCATCATTCTCCTTATCTTGCTCTGCAAAAATCACTCACAATAACAAACAAAATTAAAACTTACAGCAAAGTACATACCTTTATTATCCTGTGATTTGGGCCGACGCAAGGGTATTATTATAGTAGCTTCGGCAGTTTCAACAGGATTAGAAGCAGGTCGTGGGGGAGGATTTGTGACTGGACTTGGTCGTCGTATAAAGGATGGGGTTGACGGTGCCTCTGTGTCCTTAGTTGCATCTTCTAGTTTAAACTGCACACAAATATAAAAGTTTTTAGGCATGGGAAAATGTTAAGCACATTTTTTAATTTTTATGGTGTGATGCATTCAAGATCGTCTGTTCCGTGGCTCCAACTTGAACTTACTGTATGTGTATTGATTTGTGGTGGTTGTTGTGAACCAAGATGAGTGTTGTAAAGAAAGGAAATGTGCAAAAAAATTCTGGTGTGTTAAGTAACAATGTTGTTTATTAATCATTAATAAATGCCTTATTAATTATTAATAAATACAACAAAAAAGCTAATATAGCTAAATACTGATAGGTTTCAAAATTAAAATATGTACATATAAAACATATCTTAAAAAAATTATATACATAGCATTTAATAAATTATAAAAATACCAAAGAAAAAAAGCTTCACAATTAAAGCAAAGTTAATACTTACACAGAATACAAAATATTATTGTAACAACACATTAAGAGGGTTAACAAATATGCAAGGTGAAAGAAAGGATGGCACAAACAATACAAACAAAAAATCAGTATTACAGGTGCAATCTGCAAAAAATAAAAGAAATGAAAAATTCACACAAAAGCAAAGTGCAAGGGAATTCTGTTTTGTTTTCTTATGTTTGCTTAAAAAGCGAAGTTTCTTTATTTAATAACTTAAAGCATTAAAAGAACCCAGCCTGTTTTAAGAAGTATAAGTAAAAAGAACAATACATGTTTGATTGCTTCGCAGAGTACTGAAGTATATGAAAAAAATATACGAAAAAAATTCATATTCTTATACAGGATAAGTCATTTAAGTGTCACCACTTTTATTTACAATAAACAAAACATATAACATAAGTTAATTTAGTTAATAACTAACACTATATCAGCTAATTCATTTTTACAGAAACTATTATTATCCATTTTGACAATAAGATAATGACTGATAGAGGCTTGTTGACCTAAACGGCAGATCATATTACATACTTAAAAGTATGCAAGAACCCTGGTTGCTATGGCCTTATTCTGTAGTGTGTGTGAGAGAGAGAGAGAGAGAGAGAGAGAGAGAGAGAGAGAGAGAGAGAGAGAGAGAGAGAGAGAGAGAGAGCACCGAGACAAGGAAACTAGTACTACTTCTCGATAACAGTTTTTTGTTGACAATTAAGGTTACAAATCTGTCAACAAATTTGATTGCAATTGCAAAAATTTATAATTTTCAACAATGGTTAAAACTAAAACATCTGTCCTGATACATCCGACGCCATCAAGAAATCAACTGACATAACCTAACATATAGGGTCTTTATCGACATTTAATATAAAATACTGACAATTGACGATCCAGTACTTTTTCTAGTTTCCTTGTCTCAGATTACTCTGTCACGTGTACTGCAATATTGAGACCTTCCAATCATAACAACAAAAGGTTAATGCATCCTCCTGTTTCATATTACTTCGTGACCGAAACTACACAATGGCTAAACAAAAGAACGAGCATCTTGAAGCGTTTTTGTTTAGATGCATGCCTGCTTACTTGAATTATTGTTTCACATTTTTCTCGAAATTTTTGTAAAGTAAGAATATGAAAGTTTTATTTATATCATTGCGATGGGAAAAATTCACTCCAATTGCTCAAAAAAATATTTATATTATCATTTAAGAAAATTGTTGATGACATCACTCCTCAGTCACGTGACCTTATAAATTTTTTTTAGAATATGGCATAATACGGTAACTAACAACTTTTATTAAGAAAAAATGTGATATTCTGAATAGTTTCTGAAATAGAAAAGACAGGACACTTTTTAAACATTGAAAAATATAGTTTTTGTTTTTTTTTGGTATCATATCTATTTTAATTTGCAATTTATAAAAAACAAATCAAAAAAACCCATAGAAATTTTAATATTAGGTATACAAAACCCTATATGAAATAGAAATAGAATTAAATTGTACATTTGATGGTGTCAAGAATACCGAGTGATCCATTTGAAAAACAAACGTTATTGATGTTGGAAGTTTTGCAAAATGGACATTAAATTATGAAAGTCCTATGTAATAATCTGCTGTTTTTAATATAGCGTGAATACTTTACAATGTGTTTTTATTAAGCGTAAAATAATGACAGGTAAGCGTTTTTGATATCTAAAATATCAATTCTGCAATATTTCTCGACATGTGAAACATTTTTTAAAAAAGTGAAATAACTTGAAAACCTCTAATTTTAAGATCATAGTACCATAACACTTTCATATCTAGAATTAAATGTAGAATCTAAAAATGCAATAATATGCGGGGTATTCCATTTAAAATAACAAAGTAATGAACTGTACAAGCAGAAATAAACACCTACTATAATAAGGCATTCCAGAATGCTGTCAAAGTAAATTCAATATGGCTGCTGCATGGCAGACACAGTCACCATAGCCTATCTGACGTTGTGTGTTATAGGGGAATTAAAAGCGTTTTTGGTGTTAATTTTCTTGTTTTTTGACGAAAAGTTTTGTTTTTTAAAGTAACGATGCCTGCGTTTTGTTGTGTGGTGAAATGTGGTAGTCGCAAAGAACGCGACGACGTGCATTTTTATCGAATACCTGCTGTACTATCTTTCAAACATAAAGTAACTTTAAATGAACTTTCGAAAGTTAGAAGGCAGAAATGGCTTAATGCAATAAAACGAGTGGATTTCACGGAAACAAAGTAGAAAAATGCAGTAAGCATTTTATTTCAGATACTCACCTACTAACTATAATGTTACTCAGCATATATGTAGAAATTATAGGAAAACCTGCAGATTTATTCACTAAAATAATTGTTGAAATTTAAAAATATGCATATATCACTCAAAGATTGTGTTTTAAGCTTTAAAATGATATATATAATCTACATAAAATTTTGTAACATTTGTAACAATAATTAAATAGTTAATTTTTTTATTTAAGTAAACCATATGTACAAAAAAACAAAATCTTTTTTTCTATATATACATATTTAAAGTTAAATAAACAAACATGATAACAATAAGTCGTCCTTTTATTTATTTTAATACAAAAACCCTCCGCAACTGAACTAGTCATCACCATGAAGTAGAGTAAACAGAGCACAATTAACTATTAAAATTAACCCTACAATCTTCACATAGCCAACACGTTTTTGGAACATCAGCTAAACCAACACAGTCTAAATGAAACCACTGTAATTCACAGCTATCATTATCGCATTATCAAATACAGTTACTACTGGATACGCATCAATATTGGTGTTAAACTCGTGTTCATCAAGAGCATAGGAATCCACATTGTTTATTACTTAATTTTTTCGTTGTATCGTTCTGCTACATCAGTACCTACACTTTCTAGGCTTAACAAATACGCACTTTTTCTTTCTACAGCCAAATTTTTAATATAAAAGCAATATTAACGTTACACGTGTACAAAAAAATTCTAAACAAGTTAGCACGTCAACACTTCGCCATACGCAGAACGGGAACAGCTGACGATGTCTGCCATGCAGACGCCATTTTTAAAGAGCTGAGGTCACGTGTTCTAGAATACCTTATTGATAATAATTTTAGGTTATCCAGCAGTTAATAGGGAACTTCAGTGGAAATATGACCTTGAAATAAGCGAGAGGAAAGTTCTACCCTAGCGTTGTCTTTTTCTATCAGGTATACCATTATGAAGGCCTCAATACTACTAGATTACTAGTGATTGTACTAGCAGTATGTTGGTATTCATGTTTGTTTTCTTAAAATTTATAAGGGACGGATTCATGTAGAAAGAGCAATTCAGAGGATAAAAAGTTTTCAGATATTAGCAAAACCAATTCCAATTACGCTGTTACCACTAGTATCAAATATATTTAGCGTAGTTTGTTTCTTGGTTAATTTTGAAAAACCACTGGTTACATAACGGTTGCAAAATTCAGTTATAAAATGGGATTTATAATTAAACAATAGTTATTTATGTATCTAGTGCGCGAAATTATACTTTGGTGCTTGAGAATGAAAGTTTTTTGTTTTCTACAGACTTACTGAAATAATGAAAAAAATTAAGTAAAATCATAATAAAATACAAAAATAAAGATTTATTATATCGCAATCTACAGTTACAGACGGTTATTTTTTCCTAAACAAGTTTGGTCGGCGTCCTTTTTAAAAAACTATTTTATTTTATTTGTATTTCATTAATTTTAATATTTATAGCAATAATATAGTTAATAGTTAATGTGTTTTTTGTTATATTTTGATAAAGCGATTTGTTTCATCTATTTCAATTTATTTTAAAAATGTTACCATTGTCTTCATGCACAAAATATTTTTGGCCGAAGTGCGCGAAATACTTCGTGCACATTGTCAAGATAAACAACTCCAATGTGACATTTTGCATACTCAGATTAATGTAAAAATGTCATTTTTTGACATCTGTAGAAAATATTAGATTGTTTTACAAGTAAAGAAAAGTGGTAGTTTTCCACAGAGTGTAAATGTTTAATTCGCAAGTGAGCAAAGCGTAGCGAGTACCACTATTAATGAAAGAAGCTATCTAAGATCTATGTGCTGTTGACATGGTAACAAAACATTTATAAGTTACACTATAACTTATAAGTAACATGTGAGCAAACGAAAGTAACATCGAGTTTGGCTTTGAAAATTGAAAAGTATGTCTGTTAGAACTTCAACTTTGACATGACTTTGACACTTCTAGATGTAATAATGCACATGACAATGTGATTTCGCTTTCGTTTGTTCACATTGAATTAATCACAGACATATGTTTCAATTTTCAAAGCGAACTTGATGTCACTTTCTTTTGCTCACATGTTAGTATTAGTACTAAATAGGAGATTCTTGGTAGTCTTGAAAAAAACTGAAAAGCTAAAAGACAAAAAACCACAACCAAAAACACGTGGAACACTGAACAGCGAAGCGACCACAAGATATCGGAAACGATGGCGAGGTTATAATCTATGAAAACAAACACGAATACCAACAAAATGCTAGTACAATCACTAGTAATCTAGTATTTTGCGGCCGTCAGAATGGTATACCTGATAGAAAAAGACACCGCTAGGGTAGAGCATTCCATCTCTTTTCTTTTTTAACTGAAGTCCCCTATTACCAACAACTTTAGTTAAGAAACAAAATTTGACATTCTCAATAGTTTAGGAAATCATAGTGGGGCGACACTTAAAAGACAAACTCTGTATATTTAACAAGTGATCAATGATTGATGTCCTGCACTAATTTTTATTTTGGAAATTCATGTTCACTCACTAACAAGGACATCTATTTTAGTACGATTTTTGTAGGTTCCTCCTCATATCAAAATTGTTACCCATAATGATTTAAATATTAACCTTAATTCACAACAAATTTATTTACTACAAATCAATGCTTAATTATACATGAAAACACGTTAACTATTGTTAAATATTACTACACAAGATTAACCGTAAACGGTGAAACTCCCAAGAACCATTTAGGAAAAAGTGCCCAAGCAAGGACTTTAAAGCACAAACTTCAAGATACGTACCTTGCTACCATTATCGACCCTAAGTCTCCACGATGGCCTGCGTTCATGCACAGGGACAGGCTCCTCATTATCGCGGGTGGGGACTGTAGGTGCTGCTGTGGTTATGGTGGCAGTAACACTCACACCGTTAGAGGAATCCCCCTTAATACCCGACTGTTAGTAATACATGATAACATTGGTCAGTCGCATTGTGACAAAATTAAATTAAAATATACAAGATGAAAGACACAAAAATTTCGTTAAAAAAAACCATTTTTATACATAAATTGCTGTATCTTTCAAAAATTATTTTCAATTGTCAGCTAATCTCAATTGTAGATCAATCATCTTGTACATGGAGATTTATTTAAAAAAGCATAAAAGTGTTATCACGAGTTATTCATTAATACTGCTTACGTATTTTTTCAAAAAATCATGTACCATTTACCACATCTTACCTGTTCATTATTATTAGTATTATTATTGTTATTAACTCCAGTTTGATTCTTCTTTTTGACAAGTTGCTCGGCTGATTTAATTTCTTCAAGAGTTACACCTTGTGTTGATCGCCTTGTTTCACGCACCCTCTTTGCATGCGCCTTTCTTTGAGTTTCACTTTCTTCATCCCTCACAGGAGGTACAAATGACCTATGCAAAAAATAATAATTAACAAAACCACAACAAACTTCACAAGAGACCGAACCACAATTTTTGCCAAATTTAAAATTTCTTGTGGTTCAATCTCTTTTATATTCATATCAGTTTAAATTTTCCAGACAACAATGACGTCACAATTAGTAAACAAAAATTAAAAAAGTTATTTCAAATAACAAAAATTATTTGCCCATGAACAACTTAAAATGTTAAGCCACCAACCAAGTCAGTTGTAAATTTTAATGTCTGTTGAACAGACATAAAAATAAATTAGTCATCAGCTCAATAAATCACTCTATCATACTTAAAGAAATTTTTAATCACGGCAAGTCTGTTTCCGCCAGGAGAAGTGGGCGTTGTATTCGTAGTGACAGTACTGGTCGGGAGAAGAGTAGTGGCACCTAAAGTCAACTTTAAACCACTGGCACCAACAGATTTTCAATGAATAATGAGAAAGTTAATCGGAACAAAGACTACAAACCTTCTGACGGGTTGGGTTCCAGGCAAGGGACTGGTGGCAGGAGTGGGAGAATTTGAAGTGCTCGTATTTACAGATGAAGTTGTACTACCAACAGTTGTGCCCTCCAAAGAGTTTTCTTTGCCTGAATTCCTAAAATGTAGACATTTTATCACTGTAAACGTCAAAACTAATTGAGGAAAAAAAGTGTTATTAGGGGTGCAAACAGTTGCATTTATAAAAAATTATTTCACTTGCAGTTTTGTAAACTTGAGTTTTAATTGAATACGGTTCTGTATCATATAAGATTAGAAGCTCAATTCTTAACAAAAGGATTTTTACTACTTTTATTTGGAAAAAATATTCAAAGCTTCTTCAACAAAAACCATTGAAACAATTACTCTACTTTTAATTCTGTACAGTTAATTTTAAACTATGTAGCTCAAAATGCATAAAAAAGGAGAGGCCTTGCTTACAATTTTTATCTATACAAGGTGTCCCAGCCTTTTAACTTCTTCATTTGAAGAGACACTGTTTTAAAGGTTATTACAAAATATTTCAAGAGTTCAACGCTTAATCCAAATCAACAATAACATTTTTGAAAAGTATTGCCTTTTTACGTTGCGCCATTTTGAAATTTTGTTTTTAAATCTTTTCGTTTTTTTACATTTGGACCATCCATACATATATAAAAGCTCAAAGGGTATTTTTCTCCGGTTCCTCCAGCGGCTACCGCTTCACCAATTTGAACCATTTTTTTTTCAATGAAAGGTCTCTATCCTCAGATGGAACATGAAACATTTTTATATTTTTAGTCTACGTCGATTTTTCAATAATAATTATTTTAATTTATAATATATATGAAAGTCTGCTAGACGCGCTTCACTTGAGGCGACATCTACACTAACGCCGCGGCTCATTATTGGAACTAATGCATCACGTGACTTAGCATTTTGCCGGGTCGGTCAACGCTGAGTCTGCCGTCGAATTTTGGCGAGGTAACACTAGTACATTTTTAAAGGTAATTGGGAAGAGAATTTTTTTCTCTTTCAAATAAGTTGTCATTTTTATAGGCTTGTATAACAAATTTTTTGAAATAAAGCTACTTTTGTGAAAATCCCTAAAAATAAATAAACGAAAATAAAAATCGTAATAGTATATTATGCAACAAGTTTTAGAAACCGCATTTTGTTCACGAGTTTTATTAGGCACGAGCGGAGCGAGTGTTTATTAAAACAAGTGTCTAGAGAAGTTTATAAAACGAATTGCATACTATACTTTTCCTACGACCATCACAAAAATACTAAAATTTAGAAATTATTTTATTATCTTAAGCAATATTAATTATTTTGACAGATTGACGACAAGTGACGACTAACTTGATTTTCGGTTAATAACAGGTAGGCTTCCGGGTTGGAGCCGCGTCATCAGTGCATGAACTGCCGACGTTTCGTCCTCGGTTCCACGGGACATCTTCAGGGCTGTGGTCACTTTGGGATCTGGAGCACAACTCAGTTGTGCTCCAGATCCCAAAGTGACCACAGCCCTGAAGATGTCCCGTGGAACCGAGGACGAAACGTCGGCAGTTCATGCACTTGTGCTCCAGATCCCAAAGTGACCACAGCCCTGAAGATGTCCCGTGGAACCGAGGACGAAACGTCGGCAGTTCATGCACCGATGACGCGGCTCCAACCCGGAAGCCTAGCTGTTATTAACAACGGCCGCGGAAGCCTGCAACTTAGATTGATTTTCAGTTGATTTTCAATTGATTTTTGCGATTAAAAACCTAGAGCTAACTTCAGCCCGTGACTAAAGCGCACGAAGTCACGGCTTGTCGAGGTGTGTTTAAAAGGTTACTTAGCGTCATGGAAACATATGCGATAAATGGCATTTTAAACACGGAAGTAGAAAAATATTATTATAAATATTAATCTGTTTTAATTAATTTGATTTAAATTCATTCGTAAAATCATATACATATAAAGGCAGCATTATGCTATAAATTAGTTAGAAATCCATTTGACGAAATTACATTGAATTATCAGAAAGGCTATGACAAGTTTTCCCAGGCTACCAGATGTTCATGTAATTTTGTTCAAATGGGTTCCTAACTATAATTTATACCATAATACTGTCATTATAAATAAAATTTTGAAGAACGAACTAAAATCAGATTATGATTGATAATATTATACCGATTTTCATTTTTTATCTTTATTTAGTTATTTTTAGGGCTTTTGCAAAAATCGAGTTTTTTTTCGAAAAATTTGTTATGCAAGCCTATAAAAATGATACATCATTTGAAAGAGAAAAAATTCTCTTTTCAATGGCGCCTTCAAAAATCTAGTCCAATTTGAGAAAAAAATTTAAAAACAAAATAGCCAAATGGCGTAATGTGACAGTGGCAACACATTCCAAATATTTTATTGTTGATTTGGATTAAGCGTTGAACTCAAAATATTTTGTAATAACCTTTGAAACCGTATCTCTTCAAATAAAGAAGTAAAAAGGCTGGGGAGTTTTGGATGGGACACCCTGTATATGTAATATATAGGGATCCCTTCGACTTGTCTCAATTTGAGAAGGGCTGCAACATTGCAGCTGAGATTATGCAACACAAGCAGCGTGTGGTGGGTATTGTTTTAAAAAAAAAAGTTTCATCAAAAAGTAAGACGTGACCCACAGGTTTAGCTAGTTAATTTTATTTGCATAAAATATGAACCCCAATAAAATCTGCTCTCTTTATAAGACAATATAAGAGGGCACAAAATTAAAATTAGTCTAGGGTCGTAAAGAACTTAGTCCAGAAGTTACCAAAATACAGGGTGTCGCAAACATCATTAGCAGGTCAGAAACATGGTGAAAACAATTAAGCCTGAATTACAAACAGGATCACATACGGGGTGCCCCAACGATGTGAAATTCTTCAATAACTACTGTCTTAATTAAGTTGTCAAAAAGATATTGTACAAGTAGGCTAATTAACAATTTCTGCGCATTCTAAAATTATTTTCGTTTATACAGGGTGTTCCATATCAAAGGGACATTCCAAACTTACGTTTTCTTATATTGATCACACTATGTATTTTGCATTCTTGGATTCCTGTTTTAATGCTAATCAAAAAAATATAAAGGCCCATTACGTCTAAAGTTAACCTTTTGTGGTTTATTAACTTATTATCGTGAAAAAAAATCAAGAGAAATTACAAATTCGCAAAATTAGCTCCCAATTTCTAACCCATATGTTTATGGTAGAAATAAATTGGTGGTTTTTAACTTAATAACAAGAAAATAATCCACCTATAAGAAATTAAAAAATTTATGGGATGCTGATGTAGTAATCAATGACGAAACTTAACCTTTTTTTGTGTTAAATTGTTAGTAACTTACGAATGGTTAACTTTAAATCTAACAAACCTTATGGCGCACCATGTATAATTAATGAAACAACAAAAATTGTCCCATAGCCTTTTAAATCTCTTTTATATTAGTTTTATACACACTTTCATCCTATTTAAGAATATATACGATTTAATTAGATTTTGTTCAAAAATAAGGAAGATATTTAGTCTAGGACTCCCTGTATACTTAAATTTGATTCCCCCTTCTCATTTCATTATTTACAATTCCGATTTTCAAACTGACTCTCTGAATGTATTCGAGGTATTTTTAAGCTACACGTTTGTTAGTTTTTTCGACTGGCAGCTAGGGGGTGCCACAGTTTTTTATTTTGCCCCCTGACTCAGTCACAAACTGATCTAAAAAAAATTGATCGGCTTCAACAGTTTCATATCCCTGTTAATGATAATAGTTTTTGCTAAAGATGAGGCCCTAGCGAGTCTCTAAGTCTGATGTTAATAAAATGCATTTTATTCTTTAAAATATAAAATAATAATTGCAAGTTAAATAAACGCACGATAGACAATACATTTGCTAAAACAACATGTGAACATAGAGGGAAGAAACGTTAATTATAATATAAATTCATTACATGCATAAGCAAGCGAACCAACAATTTGTTAACCACACAAATTTAAGGCTGTAATAATTAAAAACATTTAGCCAAAGTATTATAACTTTGAGAATAATTATCGCACAGTGTGATAAGAAAACTTCCCTTAAATCAAATTTTATAACACACTGCGAAATAAATTTACATTAAAAGGCATGCAACGTTTGACAGCATTAAATTAAGACATCTAAACAAAAAACAAGAAATTATAAGTATTAACGTGCATACCTGCTTTGCCGCTCGACATTGTTAGAAGGAGCGATGATGTATTTGGATGAGGAATGCAAAGGTAAGGAATTATTGTAGGGGGTTAAAGAGCTGGCCTGAATGCGTGCACGCAGCGCCTGATATTTCGTGTAGAACCTAAACATGCAGGCAAGTGTCAGCATCAGATGCAATCAGCTATACTACTTTAGAACATACGATAACCTGTTAAGAATCTAATAAATTAGAATGAAACTGTTAATTGTAACTAAGAAAAATTATTTGACCTGAGCAATTACAAAGTTTTTAATGGTTTGATGAAGAAAAAATTCTATATTTGGAATAATTTGTTATTATTATAACTTGCCCTTCTAATATTTATGGTATAATACCATAATTGGGGTTGTTTTAAGATACGCACTTGAAGGATCTCTGTCCTGCAGTAATATTCAGCAAGAATAAGAAAAAAACTAGATGTTATAATTGTGGGGTTCCACGGCACAGAACAAAAGAACCACTGCTATTTATTTTATTAGGCTTTTAAATCTCAAATGTGTTTCTGTTTGTTCTGTGATTTGCACGTCATATTGTACATTTTAATAGTAACATCTCAGTTCAAATAAAAAAAAAACTATTGCATTATTGATGAATTAGTTGCTACAATTCTACAAACCAAAACAAGAAGAATTCGCAACAAAATAATACTTTACATACATTCTAAAGTAGTATGTTTAAACCCTAGAAATTAGACCTTAAAAAAGACAGTAAAAGCCAAATTCTTAATAATGATTTTCTAAACACAAAAATAATGAAAAAAAAACTGCATTACTTAAACAAAAATAATTAAAATTTAAAACAATTGAAATTCAGTAGATATGTTAAATTGGCTCCCTTGCAAGATGAAAGCAATAAGCTCAGAAAAAAAAGCCAAATTAAAATCAAAGAGTTAAAAAAATGCCCAATAATCCAATACTTGTTAATGAATTGCTTTAAATTAATAATTCAATTATTAATATTACGTATTAATAAAGCTCTGCGTCATTTTGCTAAGGAGTTAGCAGCAAATCAATTTGAAAGAGTACTTACTCAGTATCATTTTGAAAACTATTTGTTCTTCTTAGTATCACTTCATCTTCATTTGTTACATCTGCTGAACTACTCCTATCCCCTAGAAAAGAAAATACACCATACGTTAATAAAATAATTCGAACAAATTGTCATTTTTAGCAACCAATACATACTAAAACTACTGGTTTTGTTGGTCTCAACTTTGGTCTGTCGAGAAATGGGCCTTCGCCAAGAGGGCACATTATCATCTGAATTATTATCCACAAGTGGTTTAGGAGGAACAGCAGGAGCAGGATTTAGTGGCACTTTCACAGCCTCTGTATCATTCATTGTGATTACCTCACTATTGGTCAACGAGTTTACCCTGTTTTTCTTCTCTGCAAAATTAATTTAAAAAATCTTAACATTGTCATTTTTTTAAATCAGTATACAATTCTACTACATTCTCAAACGTGCTCCATGATCGATATTAGATCAAGTGTAAATGAAACTTTTTTCAACAACTGTTAAGCTAATGCAATAAAACTAGAGGATGTATTTCAATTTATTTATTTGTTTAACAGTGCAATGTAAGTACAGAGTGTGTCAAAAGTATGCAATATTGGCTGTAACGTCTTGATTATTAATTTAACCAAACAATTCTTCAAGGGGTATACAAATTTTCAAAAAAAATATACATTTCTAATTTAAAAAAATTTTTAGGCGGGCATTTTGAAGTTATGACACCATCGATATATTTTTGTTAATAAAAACAACAAATTTGATGTCGTTAGATTGAGCATTTTTCATCAATTCAGTGATGTGAGTGTTACGCATTTTTGTCCTATTCAAAAAAAAAAAACAATGCAAAAGATGAACTAAAATACATAAATTAAATTCAATGACGTTAACATAGTAGGCTTTTGAAACAAATACTATAGTTTTCTTTCTATTTCTGTTAAATGTGCCCTTTTTGACACCAAAACACTGACAAAGTCTGGTGCGATAAGTATCATGTTTTACCCGGCTAGCGCCGTCAGTGGACCGTCCCCGGGGTGGCCAGAGAGTTAGAGAGCCCGAGTGGTATTTGGTAAACAGTACCATCTGTTTTAAATGACGACGATTTGATGTACAAATGTAGTATTTGCTTTCAAAAGCCTGTTATGTTAAAGTCACTGAATTTAATTTGTACCCATCTTTTACAATTTTAAATCAAATGTTCACATCACTGAACAGAAAAAAAATGCTCTGTCAAACAACAGCAAATTTAATGTTGTAATTTAAAAAAAATCGATAACGTCATAATTTCGTAATATCTGCCCAAACGTTTTCTTTAAATGTGTCATACTTCTTGTTATGAAAATTTGTACAACCCTTCTTGAGGGACTTTTTGGCCTACCCTCTACATCATTAGGATAACATTGAAAAACTCTTTATTAAAAAAACAAAACTATGTGCATGGCACCATTTAAAAAAATTGAGTTATGACCAGCTCACAAGAAAATTAAGTGTTTTAGAGTATTTTTCACTAAAGTAAATAAAATACTATTACAGCTGTTGATGTAAAATAATTTAGAATTTTCATTACAAATTTACTATTGTAAGTGTAACACATTATTATTAACTAGTGTTACCCCAGCGCACAATGCACTGACAGACTGAGCGTTGACAGAGCCGACGAAATGCTAAGTCACGTGATGCATTAGTTCCAATAATGAGACGCGGAGTTAATGTAAATGTCGCCTCAAGTGAAGCGCGTTTAGCAGACATTCATATATATTATAAATTAAAATAATAATTATTAAAAAATCGACGTAGAATAAAAATATAAAAATGTTTCATGTTCCATCTGAGGATAGAGACCTTTCATTGAAAAAAAATGGTCCAAATTGGTGAAGCGGTAGCCGCTGGAGGAACCGGAGAAGAAAACCCTTTGAGCTTTTATATATGTATGGATAACTTCTAATGTTTAATTCCTAAAAATTGCTAACTTAAATAGTGCTTTTATGGGCACCTTCCTGCAGAAAGAGAATTACATTTTTCTCTGCCATTTATTTATTGATTAATTTCAAATTTGAAGCCTTTAAGAAATTTTAAGGTTTTACCAGAACCTGCCAAAAAATATGGCTTCTACATCAATAAAATGGGCTTTTATAAATAAATAATCATTCCCCAAGTTTCAAATCATCAACTTAAAAACTGCTGACAAAAGGAGAGTGAGTCTAGTTCGTTTCGTTTACACCCAGCATACCGTCAAACGTTTTTTATGCCTTAATGTGCAGTTGACAAGCAAACTAATAAAAAAATTTCTTGCTTCATGCAAACAAAAAAAGTACACACAGTGTAAGACAATCACAAAATGTCTTCTGGATGCAGTAGCATATAAGGTACAATAAATTACAGTGCAATGATGTATGTCCCTCTAGTAGGTTACAAAATTTTTCTCATGCAAGGTCATTGTGTTAATACATTTGCCAATTTTTTTTCAATACAGAGCGAGTCAAAAGTATGGAGACACCTATTTACATTTTAGAAAAAAAGTTTATAAATAAATGTTTTACGAGACCAAGAGGACCACATTTTTAAATTAATTTCAAATATATAGGGAGTTTCATATTTGAGTGGCATACCAAACTTAGCTTTTAATTGCCTTTCTGAACATGTTTTGTCTTTGAAATTCGATTGCGACATTACCAAGTTATTCAACTTATTTCGACATTTATATTTTGCAGACCTCGCTAGTAAAATCTGCATAAGCCGTATTTCTATACAACAAGTGTCCTAAAATTCACCAGTTAATACAACATCCGAAAATTAGCAAAAAGTTTCACATAAATATGAGAGCCAACAAACGCTTTGTTTTTTTGAGATATAGGGTATTATAGTTTTAAAAAAATCGATTTTGCCAAATCTTTGTAGAAAAGCATTTTCAAAAATCTTCAAAGGTGTCACAACGCTGGAGTCAAGCTTCATTATTGGCAGTTTACATATTCAAAATAGCTCAACCATTGGCGTAGATGTTGGGGTATTCTAATCTTAGAAAATCTTTAATCTTAAAGCCATTGGATTTTCAGCTGATTTGCTATCATCATCTAAAAATATCTAAAGGACAGTAAGTATAATTATGTTCTTGACTATCATGTAACAAAAAAAGTTTGTTTAATCCGATAAAATACGGAAATACTGCAGATTTTATTCGTGCAGTCTGTAAACATTAAATTTTTCTAAAAAAACTGAATAACTTGGCAACGGAATTTCAAAAACAAAACACATTCAAACAGGCAATTAACCTACAACTTTTATTTAATATATTTTTTTCCAAAACGAATATTAACGGCGGAAAATTGAGGCCCATACTTTTGACTTGCTCTGTATATTCAAGTTTGATTATTGCCTTGGTGCCTTACAAATTGTGATGACCTACAAAATTGATTTTTAAGTTTGAAAATTTTAATAATGAAAATTTTTTATTTAGTAACTAGTTTATTTATTTATAAATTCCAGCTTTACTTCGTTAAAGTCCATACTTAATGAGTATCTGTATATAAAATACTTAATTACTTTAAAAATAAATAGATATTGTTAAAGTAATTAAGTATTTTATATACAGATACTCATTAACTAGTTTTTATTTTTATTTTTTAGCCAAAATATGTTTTTTTTGCTGTAACAAAATAACATGGCACGGTAATATTTCTTATTCATTACCATTACTATGCAATGATTATAGTTTTTTCATAATTTTACATTAAAAATCGAGAAATAAATAAAATTACAACCACCTTAATGATTTTCTAATGACAAAACAATCTGCCTTGTGGCACCTTCTGGGAAACTATCATAAATGTATCTTCTCGTTAGTTTCTACTTTTAACAATTTTTATTTTGATAAATTACAGCTTAAACAGCGTTAAAACTGCATCAGTCAGTTCCACAAACCAGGTTATTTATTAGGTTGCTTAATTTTTTGACACCCTAGAACAAAATGGAAGGATAATATTGAAAATGACCTCAAGGCAATGACATTTTGAATTGGCAATTGATAGCACAGGATAGAAGCAGGTGTACGCAACCTGGCTAGTAAGTAATTGTTTTGACAATTACACGACCACTGTACCATTATTTCAGTGGGACATACATTCTGTGAAACATACCCATTTACAATACAATGTTAAAAATATTCTCACACAAAGATCAAGGTTAATAATAAAATAACAATTACAGGCAATTTTAATAACAAAGACCTCTTAGTTTTCTCGTTTGCTTCATCAGTCATCACACAATTCCAGTGACAATAACATAATTTGCAGCAATTAACTTGGATCTACGAAAGGTTAAGTGAGTAATCTGACATTTGCTCCACATAAAATACGTAAGTGACAAAAAATGCATTCCTTTGCTCAAGGTGCAATATTACAGGTGCTAAATTAAAACACGAATGCCGTCAACAAAAATACTACTGCATAGCTGACAAAACATTACCATCATCGGTGCTATTAACAGAGTTGGACTCCGTTTCGCTACTGCTGCTTTCCGAATCTGTCTCACTCTCACTGGAGACATCCATTTTCCCTTTGCGCAATATAAAATAAAAATTCAAAAAAGGGTCAACTTTTGAGTAAGCAAAAATCAGATCCACAAAAACCAATTAACGACAAACACACACACATACACACACAAAAAACTTACCAATTTCTGAGGCACTTTTTTCCTTCTCTTCAATTTCAACCTCGACCCTTTTAACTTTGGTTGGTGTTTCCGCTTCAGCTGGATTCTCCAACTTTTTCTTAGCCTGCCTTCTGTTAAGAACCTCTTCTTTGTTTTGCCGTTTTTGTAAGTCCTCCAAGTATCGGAACATGTCTGTGTCTGCTACATCAAAAGCTGTTTGACCCTGTAAAAATATCTTTTACTTAGAAATGATTCCAAAAGGAAATAGAGAAAACATACCACGTAGTTTTTAGCTTCCATATCAACAAAATTTTCAGCTAGCAACTGTGCGGACTCTTTTTGACCCCAATGAGCAGCTGCATGTAAAGGGGTCCATCCATCGATGTCCTGCTTATCAACATCCACACCACATTGAATCAGAATTCTAAAAAAAAATCGAAATATATTGCTTGTTCGTAAATGCTGGAACACAAAGTTAGAAAACAACAATTATTATAAGTGGTATACATTGAAAAAAAATTATGGAGACAAATACATAAAGTCCTGCAAAAACATAATTAAAATGCCGCAACCTTTTACTATAAACAATTTTGTTTTATTAACTCATACAAACTTACTTCATAACTTTAACGTATCCCTTAGCAGCAGCTACGTGTAAAGCAGTGGCTCCAGTTTTAGGATGTGTGGTATCTGCTAAAGGACTTTTCGCTGCTAACCATTCCTTAGCATCGCTTAGCATCAATCGTTCTTCTTCCGATCGGGCAGCATCACAGTCAATACCTGTATAAACAAATGGATCTTTTACTGTTTCTATTAAAAGCAAAAAATATTTAATTTTGAATACCTTACACTTATTTTCAGTTCAAAAAATGAAGTTGCATTTCTCTCTCTACGCTCTGTATATTACCATAAATTAAATCATAAACTGATGATTAAATACTGTTAGGACTACGAAACGCCAATTTACTTTTGAATTACGGTAAACAATATTGCAGTTACTTCAAGTCGCTAAATAATTTCTGACGTCAAAAATTGAATTTCAGACGTCACAAAGACAGACATCAGGAATTGATTTTTTTGACTTCAAATCCATTTTGTGATATCAAAAAATGTAAATCAATTTTGGACGTCAGTAAATTAATTTTGGACGTCAATAAATGATTTTTAGCGTCACAAATTAATGCTACCTAACAGGATACCTATGGCAGCAGTATATGGACTTGTACCATACTGAAATATTGACCAATTAATATAATAGGTCCTTATTGACACAGCTTGTCATAAAAAAAATCATTTATTGACGGCTGAAAATTCATTACGGTCCAAGAATAGCATTTATACAGTGAGGTCTTAAAATGCTCCCCCCCTACTAACTTTTGAATGACTTGATGTGAAGCTACAAAATTTGGGTAATTATTATTGGAGAACAAATACTATTTTTTGAAAAACAAATGCAGACTTAAATTTACAAAATTGCGATACCGCGCCAAACCCAAATTTTGTACCTTCACATCAAGCCATTCAAAAGTTAGTAGGGGAGCGGAGCATTTTATGACTCCACTGTATCGCAGTCACAGTCAGCCTTTACGTCCCACTGCTGGGCACCGGCACTCTTCTCTGCCACGCACTCTCCTTAGCGCTAAGGTGGAGTACGGGGGACCTACAGTTTAACGTCGAATCCGAACGACTAAATACCAGAGAAGGTTTCAGGCATTAAGACCCCACGGCTGCCTACACCGGATTGGGGAATGTGAGTGGCGGGTTGCGGCATAGATTATTATTGCTGCATGGCGTCGGCGGGGAATCGAACCCTAGACCTTTAGCGTTAGAGGCTAAGCGCTTAACCTCTGAGCTACCACCACTCCCACTGTATAGATTTATCATATATTTCTCAATTGTGTAAGCGATTTTCAGACTTCAACTAATAATTTCTTGTCATCAAAAATTCATTTACTGACGTCAAAAAATTATATCCGGACGTCAATAAATGTTTAATAAAAGTAAAACCGCCTTCCATATTACCACACATTAAATAACAAAAACAATTGACTTCCTTTACCTTGTTCCTCGATTTCTGCTTGCAAAAGATCTTCCATATCTTCGCATTCTGCAATATCAAGGGGTAACTCGCCATCATTGTTAACAGCAGCAACATTTGCCCCATTTTCTAGGAGGTATTTAGCGATTGACAAAAATCCACAACTAGCGGTGGCATGAAGTGGTGTCCAACCTTCATTATCACCTCGGTTTACATCTGCTCCATGTTCCACTAGGAACTCTACCATATCTAAATTGTCGTCTATACATGCCTGAAAAAAAAAGAAAGAAACATTAAATTAAAATCACAAAATAAAATATTCTTATAACTGTTGTAGTTACTGTAATAATTTCTGAAATGCCTACAATAGCCGAAAGAAAGTCTATGCAACTTCTCTTACTTTTCGTAATATTTTTACATTAGTATTAGGTGAAATTTGTACAACAAAATATTTTTTATGTTACATATCCTTAAGAAATTAATTGTTAAAAATATTTTTAAAAATGAGAACTGTTTTGGCTCTGGGTTCTAATCCCATGTGAATATAATGTTATTTAAAATAGGTAAAAAATAAAATAAACAAAAAAAAACAGATTTTCGTTATCTGTTCCACCATGTTGTCTCCACACTGTACAATATAAAATTCAATGACTAACCTTACTCTATTTTTCACTACTAGAACTTGAAAGAAATACCGTTGATGATATCATAATTCTTAATAAATAGATAAGATTTGAGAAACATATTTACGTACTTGATTAAAACAATGCATTATTAATTTATAGGAAACAAGCAAAATTACATTAACATTGGCCAGATGTTCAGTTCATTTTAGCAAATCAGGACGGCACAAAATTGGCCATTAGTTTTCGACAAATTTATCAATCTATATACAAACTAGTGCTGTAGAGGTTTTATTGTGGAACTTGGCAAAGCTTTAATCCAATAAACCGCTACTACATCAAACAAAACTTAATTCACACTGTTTTACATTTCGAAATTTGTGTTTTGCCGAATTACATTAATTTTATTGTTTTATACAGTTTTTATTGAGTCACATACAAATTATATCATTACATACTAATTTATTTTGGAGGAAATTAAATACAAATTTCTCAATATTCATGTGCAATTATTGTTAAAAATTTTAGAAAACTGAAGATATTTTATATTAAAAAAAACAAATAAAAATGCAAATTTAAATCAAATATGAAAGTATGTCATGAAAATCACACAAATATGTTTTCAACAACTTCAAATATTATACAGTGTGTCGCATTTAAGATGAAGACGGCCTGATATTTTCGCTATTTTTAGGAGTAGAGATTTAAATTTTTGCACAGTCGTAGAACTTCATGAGGTGCAGCTTCTGAGGAACTCAACTCTCTCATTTTATTTGTTTTTGACAAGTTCTTTTGTTTCCATGGCACTCTAGTCGTCAAATTAAATGCACACTATATTAGAAAGAAATTTGTATAAAATTTTTAATTGTACTGTGAAGGAATGTATTTTTATACAAATATCTTAATCAAGTTAACTTGAACCCTAAAACTTAGTGCTAAATTCGTGATTAAATAAATTTGAAACTCTTCACAGTACAATGCACATTCTGAGGACTATATAATGATTGAACCTTTGATTGAACTTAAAATCACTGTAACTTTGGAATAACAACACTTGAAAAACACAACATCCTTCTACACAAGTAACATAATACCAGATACGTATTTCGATAGCTAAGCTATCATCACCAGTAGTAAACTGACAAATATAATAACGGTTAACCAAAAGAAACAAGAATATTGTAATTGTACCATTTAAAAAAAATTTATTGTAATTTCACAGTTGTAAGTATTTGGAAAAACAAACATATTAATCTCTTTAGTCTCTGTTCACCAAGAACACTTCTTAATTGCTGCAGTATTAGCTTTGCTTATTACTTGTACCAACAATGGGCTTTTGCACAGAAATAAACTGCAGGGGAATTTTGGGTACAGGGTTGGTCTGAATTAGTTGGTTTTGCAGGATATCTCGGTTATTATTGCAGTTAAAAAAAACTGGTACAACACCTTATGGGCCAATTTTTTGAGTATACTTCATACCGAGAACGGATTTTAGCTATCTTCTTTTGTTTTCAAGTTGTACGCCAAAATTGAATTTTTTCAAAACATGAGAGGTCTTATATTTCAGTTTCATTTCAAAAGATAGAAAAAAAGTGTAAACACACTTTTTACAGATATTTTTATAAAGAATTTTTTGTTATCTGTAGTTTAGTTTTTGTTGCTTTGTATTGTTTACTTAAAACTAGATAATATTTCTTAAAATCGTTCATAATATATTTATTGACTTCTGTAGTTTCTACCGATTCTAAAAAATGTTTTAAATCCATATTACTTATTAGCAAAACATAAAAATGTAGGGTGTGAATTAAAAACCTTTTTTATAATCGATAGAAACAATTGAAGTTAGTAAATACATTTTAAACAATTTTGAGAGATATTGTCTAGTTTTAAGTAAACAACACAAAGTAACAAAAGCAATACCACAGATTTAACAAGTATTTCAGCAGTTTTATAACAAACACATTGGCATTAATTTTTAACGATGCTCAAATTGTTCTCCTCCACTTTTGATACGTCTAAGAATTGTTTAAAATGTATTTATCGACTTCAGTTGTTTCTACAAATTCTAAAAAATGTTTTTAATTCATAGCCTACTTATTAGTAAAACATAAAAATTAATAAAAGTTGCTGTAAATCGATTGGTATTGGAAATAAGTATAAAAAGTATATATTTTCTGAACCGCAAAACAAATGCCTTTTAATGAAGTCACAGCCAACTATGGTTTCCATTTAAAACAACACAAGTTTGTATTGTAACTCAAAAACAAATGAATGATGTTAACATCTGTTTCGATATTTAAATTGTTTATAAAAATATCTTTAAAAAGTGTCTTTACACTTTCCTTCTATCTTTTGAAATAACTGAAATGTAATGAAATATAAGACCCTCTTATATTTTGAAAAAATTCAATTTCAGCACATAACCTGAAAACAAAAGAAGATAGCTAAAATCCGTTTTCGCTATCTAAATATACTCAAAAACTTGGCCAATAACATGCGGATCAGTTTTTTTTTCTAACTGCAATAATAACCGGGAAGTTGAAGAAGGTCAAAGGAAATCAGACAAGTCCAAGGAAAAAGGCATTTTAAAGAAATTTCGACTATCTCTGCCCTCATCTATGCATGCCCAGTAGTGCAAAAAAATCCAACGGAAGTCCAAGGGAAGTAAGAGGGTAGTTCTAGTTCTAGAATGTGTAATAAAGAAGTACGGTGTAAAAATTTGTCTGCAGTTTACATGATTGCAAATATTTTTAAAACCCCCTTTCGATGCAGTAAACCCACATTTAAAAAAAGGCAATTTAATAAAGCATCCAAAAACACAATAATATACAAAGTATTCCATTAAAATAAGATAGTTAAATACTGCCACATCAAAACCAAACACCTTGCAGTGTAACGATCAATACTTTTACATTATGCACTGCAAGCAACGAAACAAATTTTTTTTAACACACTTCTTTCTATTTCAAAGAATAAATCAGATTTCAACAAATATTGCACCACCGACTCACGCTGTACAAATTTCACAAACCTCGTTTACGTTACTTTTCTATTAAATACTTTATGGTGATTTATAGCTTCAGTTCTTTATGTCTATGACCTGATTTTTCATATAAAGTAAGTTTATCCTCCAAGCATCTTAATTACTTTTATATTACAGGTACTTCTGTGATCGCTTTAATATTATAACCGTAAAATTACTAGTTAGCGACACATTGCAAGATTTATACATGTGTAATTCTGAAAAGTTAAGCAAGTAGAATCGAATTTCCGCGTTTTGAGGAAATAAATAAAAACCAGAAAAACGAAGTTGGAGGAGATTATAATCCAAAAATAAACTAAGAATACGTCAAAGCAGAGCAGACAACCTATTTCATTAATCCTATTCCGAGTTTTCTCGCCAATGCTGATTTATACATTAGAATCTATTTTAAAATTTCAATTGCTTATTAGTACAAAGTTATATTTAGAAAAATGCTTACATTTTAACTTTTCATCTTACATTTATGCCAGAGAAGGATGACATAAGTGCCGTAAAATAAATTTCAAATATGTAACCTCTACCTTGGTTTATAAACAGTAAAGATGCTTAATATTTGTTACGCCGCAAAGCACCTAGGTATTAGTAAAATTTTCAAATTTTGAAAAAATAGCACACAAAATCAGAGGACACCTTTGGTGTTGTTAATCAGAGGCCATTGACACCAGAGATGACAGCTGTTAAGACATTGTGGGAGTAATAATGTTAATATCGACCAAAAGTACTAATTTTAACGAAAATTCCAATAAAAATATCCAAAATTTTTTCAATAATACAACTTCATCTCAGCTGATGGAGCCATATTGACGAGTGACATTTTCGTTTCAATTCGGCACACCGCTACAGGTGCGCCCTGCTAAAAAAAACCGTATACCCCGTTCCTAAAATTCGTGGAAATACCTGATGCAGAGCCGTTAGGCCGTCTACATTAGCCGTATCAATATCGGCCCCCTTTTCGATGAGGCGTAGCACCTCTTCCTTGTCACCCGCGGCACACGCTGCCAGAAACACACAGCCCGAAGAGAACTTCACTTTTTGCGGTTTTTGCTTCGGAATCGTCGACTCGCGATTTGTGTCCGAGTCTTCCCAACGTTTTAATTGTTCCGCCCTTTTAAAAAGGGCTGAACTAGAACGTGTCTCTATAGACATGTTATTTAACACCACTAGCACTCCCCAGCCACCATTACATCTGTTTTACTATGAAGTTAATTATGTGACGTATAGAGGACGCTGTACTGTAAAGCTGTAATTAATGCTATCTCGCGGTAAAATATACATGTAAAGAAAACTGTAAAAATTATTAATTTAATTTTAAAATATTTTATTACGTGCTGCCATCTATGAAATCATTACATACAGTTCATAACCCTCTCTTATCCATGCAGTTCATCTCACCTATCTTTTCTCTGACTTCACAAGGCGGATATGTATATGATAAGATTAAAATACCAGTTTGCACATTTAACTACAGTATTTACAACAACTTCCGCTCTACCGCGAAATTCAGATATCGATGTCAAATAAAAGTGGTGTTATGTCAGTTCAATGATTCAATCCGCGATCGCCAACAAAGTAGCTGACGTTTGGCGGTGAAATTTGGAACTACAATAAGAAGGAAAACAAAGTGTTAAGCCATTAGATGCAACACTTGTTTTAAGCAAAAATTTAACAATAAATACGTTTTAAATGTCTCCTAGCTCAGAAAGACTTTGTTCGGCATTTCAGTGTAACACCTGTTGTAGTAAAGAAATTTCATTGCACTTATTTCCGCATAAAAACCCAGAGTTATACAAGGCATGAGTCATTGCAGCGAGCAGAATTTCCGGCTTTGCATATACACTTGGCAGCTGTTGTATTGCTTAAAATGATATTATTTTCAAGGGAAGGTAATTAAAATGTCTACGTTTGAAACATAAGCCGATAATTTCATTCAACGTTTTTAATTTTACAAACTATTCCCTACTAGTACTAAACATTCACCAAAGGTTCAAAAACTCCTGTGCGTAGATGGTAGCTCAGCGTTTCATTAATATGTTTCATTGTCTGCTTCTATTTTTACAACCACAAATTATAAAGTGGGCTGTCATAAAAAATGCCTCTCCTTCTTCAGTTGGTTGCCTTCGTTTATCTACATTTTCAAAAATATCCATCAGGGACACTTTTCCCTAAGCCATACTAATTTTGACTTTTTAAATTTTAATTAACAACAAACTAACAAACTATACAAACTTATCGCAAACGGTTTGTTTTCCTTCTTAAAGTGAACCATTTTAAATTTAGCAGCGCCATCTATTGCAGGTGGTGATCGCTGATAATAAAATTTAATAAACGTAACGTAGTGGTTGGTAGCCGGTACCGGTAATGATGTTCGGTAATCTTTTCCGATTGGTTAAAATAGGAAAGGAGGAACTACGGGCTACATCACTGGGTGCCGGTACAGTTTAGTGTGCGGTTCTTCTAAGTTATGTATTGAGTATTACACGTATTTAGAGAACACTGTTTTTTTTGCATTTTTATGTTTAGTATCTTGTTTGCAATATTAGTGTAGCTAGTCTTAATGAATCTGAGGTAAACCAAAGGCCTCAGGGGCCAATATCGCTTTATTGGTACGGGTTTTGCAACCCCGAGCTACCCGAGCAGGCCCACTGGGGTCAACAAGCAGTTAAGCTACATATGTCACAGTTAGAGTTGACTACTGCTTACTCGCCAACCCGCTCGGCAAGCGTGGCGTTTTAAATGCCAGTACCTCCCAAATAAAACCATGTCAACATCGAATTTAATAACACCATTACCCCAGGTGAGTAGAGCTAATGGCTCAGACTCTCACACTGATTCGTCAGTCTGCCCCGTGGATTCTGGGGGGGGGGGGCAAAGATTCGAGAGACATCAAACAACATTCTACCATACAAAACCGTTCAAAGATAAAACTATTCATAGCGGAATATAATATCAGAACTTTGAGATTAGATGAACATTTAGAAAGACTCGAACAAGAACTCAAAAACGTAAAATGGGACATTCTTGGACTATGCGAGACAAGACTTCCAGGAGAAAAAGCAACCACCTTGAATTCGGGCCATATGCTGTACCAGAATAATTCTGAAACAGACTTCCATGTCGGAGGTGTAGCTTTTCTAATCCACAAAAATATAAAACACCGAATACTGAAGGTGCATGCAATATCTGACAGAGTGATATATATCATGATAAAGTTGAATAAAAGATACAGCTTACAAGTAATTCAGGTAGGTGTATTCGCCCACTGGTAAGGCAGATGATGACGAAATAGAACAGCTCTATGAAGACATTACTAAGGCAAAAAATTTAGAAAAAAACAAATTTTTAATAGTTACCGGGGATCTAAATGCAAAAATGGGACAAAAAAGGAACGGGGATCCAGAAAATATTGGAGCATTCGGATTAGGTATAAGAAACGATAGAGGCGAAAGACTGTTAAATTACATACAAAACGAAAACATGTATTGCATGAACAGTTTTTTCAAAAAAGCTCCACAAAGAAGGTGGACGTGGAGGGGCCCGGACGGAAAGGTAAAAAATGAAATCGATTATGTTCTATCAAACGACAGGAAAATATGCATAGATACATCGGTCCTAAATCTTTTTGATACCGGGAGTGATCATAGACTTATAAGAGCTACTATAGTGATAGATACCAAACTAGAACGAATTAATTTGATGAAAAAAAAGACAAGATACCCAACAACTGAAGAACTAACTCAGAAACAAGCTGTATACCCGACAGAACTTACTAAGAAACTAGCGCCTACTCAATCATTGGAAGCTATGGAACTGGACTTCTTAACCGATAAATTCACAAAAGACATTCAAATCGCCACCAAAAAAGTAATTACAAGAGATATATCGAAGAGAAATGGTAAAATCACACCTAATACAGTTAAACTTATAGAAGAAAGAAGGAGATTGGATCGAGAATCTGATGAATATAAAACAATAAATAGGAAGATAAGTAAAGAAATTAGAAAAGATATAAGAGCCTACAACACTCAAGAAATCCAGAATATTATAGAGGACAATATGAATATGAGAGTGATGAAATCAAAAATAGGAAATGGAAGACCGAAGATCAATAGAATGAAAAATAAACAAGGAACAACCACGACGAACAAAAGCGAAATTGTGAATATAGTAGAAGATTTTTACAGAAGACTTTACACTTCGACTACATCGACGTCGAAACCACACAGGAAAACTATTGTAAATGTAGGTTCAGAAGATGTTCCTGAAATAGACAAATCGGAAATAAGAACAGCATTAAAACAAATTAAAAATAGAAAAGCTCCCGGAGAAGACAGAATAACGAGTGAAATGTTAAAATTGGGTGGCGAAATAGTAGAAGATACTCTTAAGGTACTACTAAACAAATGCCTTAAAGATGGAAAAATACCCGTTAAATGGCACAACGCGGACACAATAATTTTGTTTAAAAAGGGGGACAACACAAACATTGAAAACTACCGCCCCATCAGCTTATTATCGCACCTTTATAAATTATTAACAAAAATCATAACAAATCGCCTAAACAATAAATTTGAATTCTACCAACCGGTTGAGCAGGCGGGCCTTCGAAAGGGCTTCAGCACGATGGACCATGTACAGTCAATCCGCACCTTAATAGAAAAATGTGCCGAATACAACATTCCCGTGCACTTGGCTTTCGTAGACTACAGGAAAGCATTTGACTCCATTGAAATGTGGGCCATTCTGCAAGCTATGGATAACGCCCGAATTGACTCAAGGTATTCAAATCTTCTAAGATATATTTACGAGAATGCAACCATGCAAGTGAAAATAGACGAGGATATGGTTACTAACAAGATCCCAGTACAAAAAGGTGTTCGCCAAGGAGACACAATATCCCCAAAATTGTTCACCTTGGCACTAGAAGACATATTTAAAAAACTGGCATGGGAAAATAAAGGTATTAACATCGATGGATCATTTTTGAACCACCTAAGATTTGCGGACGATATCGTTCTCATAAGTAACGATGGAGATGAATTAAAAAATATGTTAGAACAGCTGAATCACGAATCTAAGCTAGTTGGTCTTGAAATGAACCTAGACAAAACAAAAGTTATGAGCCAGACCGAAATACAGGTCAATATAGAAAATACCGACCTCGAAATAGTAGACGAATATATATATCTTGGGCATACCATTAAATTAGGCAAACAAAATCAAACAGCCGAAATAACAAGACGAATACGTTTGAGTTGGGGTGCATTCGGAAAATTGAGCTACGTCTTAAAAAATTCAGAAATTCCGATCAATCTGAGGCGCAAGGTGTATGATGCATGCGTCCTACCTGTTATGACATATGGCATGGAAACAGTAATAACACTCACGCAAAAAAGCGCTAATAAATTAAGAACTGCACAGAGAGCAATGGAGAGGGCCATGCTTAAAATCAGCTTGAGGGATAGGGTAAGGAACGAAGAAATTCGAAACAAAACCAAAATTACCGATGTCATGCAACGTATAGCCGACCTCAAGTGGAAATGGGTGGGACACGTAGCACGACAAGAGACAACGAGATGGACCAACAAAATTGTACACTGGCGACCTAGAACAACAAAACGAAGTATAGGGCGACCACAAAAGAGATGGTTGGATGACATCAAGAAGATCGCAGGAAGAGAATGGTTCCAAAAAGCTAAAGATAGAAAAACATGGAGAGACATGGGAGAGGCCTACGTTCAGGAGTGGACTAATATAGGCTGAGAAGAAGAAGAAACCAAAGAATATATTATAATTTTGCCGTTGATTCTCACAATATTTCCTATTATAGTATAGTCTTAAAACACCCGCCCGCTAGGATTTTGGGCTCTGTCGATCTGGTGGACAAGCATTAAAATAAACGTATCTCAAGATATCGCAAAATCCCAGAAAAAAATTAATATTATTGTATATTCTACAGTTACACAAACCTTGAAAAAGTAGACTAATTATCACACACATAGAAAAATAATAGACTAAGTATGCTTGCTTAAATATGTGAACTCAAGACGGCCATCTTGCGAGTCTCGTACTCCCCTCACAGCACATTGCTTCCCCTTAAAACAAGTAAAATGGTTTGTATCTTTACTACATATCAAATTTTAATTCGTTAACTCAAAAAAAAAACTTTTCGTACGCACCTACAAGAAACGTAAGAAATACATTGCATAATAATAGTTAACTAGACATAATATGTGGCTGCAAAATAGGCATTTAATTACTTACTGATTGAATACATAACCATGTTCGACTATTTGTCATATCGATTATAATTTTTGTCTCAGCTAATTTTTGTTACCAACCTGTTCAAGAAGGAATTTTTTGGAAACTTATTGCACCTAAAAAATACTAAACGAGACTCATAAGATGGATGCTTTTTAGGTACACTTTTTGGGAGTGGGGTCTGTATGCATAATTAGTCTACTATTTCAAGGTTTGTGCTAATTATGCATACAGTCTCCACTCCACATATTGTTTAGTTAACTATTATTGTGCAATTTATTTCTTACATTTCTTGTAGGTGCGTACGAAAAGTTGAGTTAACAAATTAAGATTTGACATGTAGTAAAGATACAAACCATTTTACTTGTTCTAAGGGGAAGCAATGTACTGTGAGGAGAGTACGAGACTCGTAAAATCGCCGACTTGGGTACACATACTTAAACAAGCATACTCAGTCCATTGTTTTCCTATGTTTGTACACAGTTACCTAGATGGATAAAAAACATACAGACGTTTATGTTACCTACACAAGTCGACGCTGTTGTCAAATCGTGTCGTGTCGTCTGCGTTTGCATTTTCTACGCATCAATGAATACTAAGCTACAATTTTAGAAGTGGCTTAACTCGTAATGTAATAATAATACTTAATTATTTTCCTCAATTACCGTGTCGGTGTAGAGGTAGTCCCATTCACTCCGGGTTTGGCTTATTGCTTTGATCCAGAGGGTAGTGGGTCTATTTATAGCCTTACTACTCCCCTTCAGCTTACGCCAAACTCTTGGCATTTTACATTCTCTCATCCATTTATACTTTGAGGGGAATTCCAACCCCTCTAACGACTGCCGCGTTGTTAATGCGACATTCGGGACCAACTATTTGCGTGCCAATCCGAGAGCACGAGGTACCGCGTTAACTCGGCTTTCGGACACCCATCCAAGTAGTGATCAAGCAAAGCTATGCTTAACTTTCTGATCGCACTCGAATGGCTATTCTAACCGCGCCAACTCGGGACCCATAAATATAATAATAATTATTAATTTTTGCTCAAAAACTGGCAATACGTGTTTTTCCTTCAAGTTTAGAAGCTCATGGAGCTTACGATGAGCTACTATTTGGTTCGCATCCTAGCCTGTTAATTTTTATGTGACGCCTTCTTAGAATTTTTGGGTTTTAACACCTATTTACTGTACTCAAAAACAAGTTATCAGATTAGGATAAAATTTGATATTGGAAATGCTTTAAATGCTATAATTTACGAAAACTTTGGGAATAACTACAACTGTGAATTGAAAAAATATGAAAATTTTGACTTTTCATTAAACCTTATTGCTTGAAAACTGGTAACATGATTTTCTTAAAGTTTTATAGGTTACTAGAGCTAGCGACGAGGTATAATTTAATCCGTTGTCCCAGTTTCCTAGTTTGTCCGAGGCCTTCTACGAATTTTTAAAAATCGAAAATTCATGCATCTTTGTTTAATAAACGGGGGATGATAAAACATGACTGTGTGTAAGCTATATTGCTCATGAGTCATAGTAGAATAGGGGTCATACCTAATTTTCAGATTTTTAATTAGGAGTGTTAATTTTTCGCCTCCCATTAAATTCTTGGGGGGCGAATTGTCCCGTTTTTGGTTTTCATAAATCGCAAAACATCTTTTCCCATACAGAAAATGAATTCTTTTAACACTAATTTAAAACGCATTTGCTTCAAATAACCGCATTGCTTTGCGAAGCAGTGTGCTTGTACACCATTTAATTAATTTAAACTACTACGTACTTGATTTTCTGCTAGTTATTCGAAAACACCGCTATTTTTCAACAAACAGAAGATTTATTAGATTACCATGTTTCCAAATTAGCGCGTTTCGTTCTACGCATGACGACTACCTTTGTATATCTAACGATACTGAACATGTATGCCGATTCCACACGTTGTAGTATAGAGCTTAAAATGCTGTTCAGCAGTAAATTGTTGCAAAAGCGCGCCATAATTTGAATTGCTATCTATCGTACAATCTTGTTAAGAATTAACAACGAAACAATTAAAAATCGAGTTAAAATTACTTAATACTAGAAAAACCCAAAATGGAACAATAGCATTTATTGGAAAAATACAAAAACTCTGCAACAAAATATTTATTTACAAACGTATGTGATCTGCCCACTGCTACTACATATTTATTGAAACGTACAATTTTTAACAATCTAATTTAAAAGTTGAGTTGTTATATTAAGCTAAACAGTTTAAAAAAGTATTTAATCGAAATATTAACAAATGCTGTATGCTTTGTGCTATTTTAAAGAAAAACCTGGAACCATTCAATAAAAGCGCGGTTTTAGATCCAATCAGTAAACAGCATTTTAAGCTTCATACTATGCTGGGTAGAATCGGTATAAATGTAGTTAGTAGCCATGGAAGTATATAGACACAGCGCCATCTACGCACGCCATTTTCGTTGTTTCGTAGCGTGGGTGATTGTGTCGGCGTCGTTTCCACGATTTAGTAAAGTTTTGTCTTTTGTGTAAGAATTTTTTGAACAGTAATTTGAAGTTTTTAAAATACATTTTCGGAGGTGCTTGTAGACCCGAGGTTAGTAATAGGTAGGTGGTATTTTTACTTTTGCTTAGTTCGGAAGAGGTTTATGGCCACTAGCATCATCGTAGAAGCTCGAATTCCAGATAAAACTTGCGAGTTTATTATGAAAAACCAGGTTTATACGCAAAAAAGTTACATAGTTTGACACGAATTTCTATTTCAGTCGATCTACAATGAGCTATTACCGCCCAAGGTAAGCAGTCTACAATATCTGTTGAGTTATACAAAAGCATTATTTATTAGCACAATGATGGGGGCGTTAAAAACACGAGGAATGAATTCGTTTATTTGGTCCTAATATCACGATTATGCATGTCATTTAAAAAAAAATCAGACTTTCGTTTCTAAATTCAAATCTTAATGTAACGAAACAAAGCCCTTGTTAGGAATGATTCAATGTTCAGTTTCAGTCAAACCGTAGCCATGACTCGTGGTCGTGGCTTCTCATCATCTTATCGGGGCAATTCTGGTGGACGTTCTTCTTGGGGAGGACCTTCTGAGAGAGGTCGTGGTTATGGTTCAACACGAGGAGGTGGTGGACGCTTCTCGTCTTCGTTTTCAAACCAACTAGATTCTCGCTCCAAATATCCTCCAAGTTCTTCAGAGCGCTATTCAGGCGGATCTTCAAGAGGCGATTATGATGATTATCACCATAAGTCCTATCGATCGGTAATTGCCTTTGTAAATTGTACATTTGTTTTTATGGTTAACCTTGAGAAATCAATAAAATTTCATTACTTGAGTTGAGTAAATAATGTACCATGTTTGATGAGTTTGGTGGTTATTTATGATCTACATTAGTCACTTTGTCGTTATCAATAATGTTTTGTGTTTAATTTACAGGAAATGACAAGTGGAAGTTACACAGGACGTGATCATCGTTCACCTGATCGTAAAAGAATGAGACCTGAGGTACATACATACGGCAAATTTATTATTTTTTCCAGTTTCACAGGGCACTGGGGTATAGAGTTTTCGATTTGAACCTATTCTGATGAGAAAAATTTTTAAAAACCAGAGAAAGATTGGAATTGCTTAAAAAAATGCATGAAAAAATGGAAATGCATACAGTTGAGCAGCGACTAAATATTTATTAATAATTTACGCTCTGCTGCTGTTGATTCATAAAAAAATGTCCAATACATGATTTTAAAAGTCTAGAAAAAAATTTATCCACGTTTGGAAACCAAAATGATACATTTATCAAATTGTACAAACTATGATGCAGACAGAGTTAGCATCAAAGACTTCCAATGCGTAATAAATTATTGCATAGACATAATAATATATAACTTTGATTTGCCCATTAGAAACTTGTAACTTTATCAATGTCTGGAAATAATAAAAATAAAAGCAATGCAACATCACAGTAATATTAACTTCCAACGAGAATTCAAATAAAAAAAGTAATTTGTGGATCAGCATCCAGATTTTTGGTTTCATGCTGTTTAAAACTTGTAACTAATCAACAATCAAAGATCTTCTTTCAGTTAGAAATGAGGCACTGAGGACCGCGTAGACATGAAGTCTGAAGGTCCGATAGTGCATTTTCTACATAACTCAATGTCTTGTTCAGGCACCAAGTTCACGCCGAAGTCATGAAGGTGATAGCTTCAACAGTTCAAGCAGCCGGTACCAGTCGAATAGTTTTCCGGACCACAGGAGCTTCTCTAGAGACAGGCGTCCTTCATTCTCTTCTCGCAGAGATGACTTCCGTAAACCGTCGGGTCCTCCGCCCTCCAGTAGCCCTCGAGGAGGGTATCGTGGGCGTATCAGCTCTAGAGGCGTACGAGGGGTACGATTAAGAGATGGGCCTCCACGCAGACGCCTTTTGGAGAGCTCCTACGCCATTCGGAGGCGTGTGCCTACTCGCATACCCCCTGATTACACAAGAAGGCTTAAAATGAGTAGACTCAGGAGGTAATTTCAACATTTTATTGCAAAATATCAAATCACCACTGGTCCGCTGGTATGTTTAGAATCACTTGTGTGAAACCAAATGTTTTGTCTAAGATGTCGGATACACAATATTGCAAATTGAGGGTCTAATCTTTGTGACAATTATATTTATAGATCAGCCATGGCTGTTGGAAAAAAAAACGTTTTTTCTTCGGTGCAGTATTATAACGTAACAAAGAGAAAAGATTGGTTTTAATGGACAGATTGTTCACCAGTAGATAATGTAGTTGTACCGAATGCCCCGTGAAATCCAAACGGGGAAACTACGAGCCCTGTTTTTGAAGAGTTTTGCACTCGCACAAATGTTTTCTTTATATGTGCTGTCTTTTCAGAATAGCATGGATTGAAATCTTTTGCTTCTGTTCTTCTACATGTGTGGTTTTTTTTTATTGTGCAAGAAGGTTTATATATACATATTTATGTCTCTTCACTGCTTTTTGTAACAAAACAGAAAGAGTTTTGGTGTTTCTGATGGTGACTATTAAACTCTTGGGGCCGGTTTATTTTATTGAAGTTTTGGAATTTAAATTTTTATTACGTAGATATTAAAAGCTATTGTGAACACAAATATTAAAATTTGGACAACGCACGATTTTGCATTCTTGAGAATTTGACTAGTTGAAGTTCCTGACTCATCTAGAATAATGAAATTGAATTATATTAATAACTGTGTTCAGCGAGGACTGTTACAAGCAAATGTTTAGACTTCACTTAAGGTATTGTAAATTTGAGTGCAGAGCATGAAATGCTCTTTGACTAAAAAGCAATTTTGTCTCGCCCCCAAAGAGTGTAGAGCAGTAAAAATTTTTCCTAAACAGGAGCGCCCTGTGTGTGACTCCTCAAACGAAATCCCTTTTTAATCTTATTTTCTTTATAATAGCTTTTTATTTTTTTTAATTCAGTGGTTGAGAAGTAAATTAAAAGAAAAAAAATAACGGGCTTTTGTGTAAGGAACCATTTTAGAAAAATTATTACCCCCTCCTCCTCTTTAGGGATGAGAGACAAAATCGATTTTTTTATCAGATAATATGTGTGCCCCATTTCATATTCTGTGCTCAAATTTACAATACCTTAAGTGACACTCTAAATATCTGCTTGTAACAGTCCTGGCCGACACACTGAATACAGGCTGCCCCAGCCATCATCGCCAGGCCAAGTAGCTGCTTTGACTTAGGACATGATGTATATCAGAGTTTGAAATTTGTATCAAGTTTTGTGGCCATTTAAGAATATACAGGGCAAGTCAACATTTATTTTCTAAACACGGAGAGATATCAAAGTAATTTTTAGTAGGCTTGTTTCTGCTGTAAAGACCTACAATTTTCTGTATTTATATATTTTTTTACACGACATTGATATATGCTGCGATACTTAAATTTTTAAAATTACGTTGTATGTTTTTGTTTGCGGAATTAGTTTCTTTTTTCTACACCTATTTAATTATATGACTATTATTAGCATTATTTAAGTGAAAAATCGTACCTATAATTCACTGTAGTGAATTATAGATTCATAATTCACTGTATCCGACCAATCACAAATACAAATTCAAAGATCACTGTTTCGCTGATATTTTAAATCGCCCACGATCAACTCTTTCTGCCGCCGACAATCGACTCGCATGACAGCCACGTGTATCGCCATACTGCTTGTTTACGTTTCACAATCTGTGCAAACTAATAATTCAACCACTAAAACAAGTCTAAATTATTTGTTTAATAGGTGCAGAAAAAGCATAGTATCACATTCGCGATTATGGCCATTATTCACTCGGATGATTTGCGCCACTCGCCTACGGCTTGTGGACTCAAACATCATTTTCGTGAATAATGGCTGCCATAATCGCTCATATAATAATATACTATTTTTCCTTGCTCTGTACAAATATGTATCATTTTTATACACTATCACGAGGAAATTGTATAGAATTGTCAGTACTGTCAGGATAACATGTTTATTAAATTCTAGTGCACAATTTGTCAATGTTCAATTTTTTGTATGTTGAATTATTTGGTTGCTATGGTAACCAAATGGGAGTTATTTTTAAATGGCACCCTATTTCAGGGTTCCCATTTGACTGGCAAAACTGTTAAAAAAAAGAAATTAAAAATTGTTTCAAAAGTCGGCGTAATGTCGGAATTTTGTTAAATTTGGCAAACGTCGGACAAAATCATTTTGCTCATAAAACTAGGACAGTAAAACTCGGAATTTATGCGTACCTTATTTGCAATATTTATTTTGTTATAAGCTTACAGTATTAATTTTATTATTTTTAGTGGGAACTTTTTAATATATATTTTTCATGTTTTTGGATTCAGCAGTTGTTTGTTTAATTTTTGAATGAAAGGTGAGGTTTGAAGTCAAAAATTTTCTAGTTCCCATAGCAATTGAATAATGAAATGTATAAAAAATTAAGCAGCGTCAAAGCATGCGCTGAAATATAACAAACTTACAAAACTTTTTTTATTAATGCAAATTTTTTATAGAATCGATGATTCGACTCAGATTTCTGTACAATTTTTATATCGTTATTGGTGATTTACGACGATGTGTCACTTTTTACACGCTTTGTATAAATTTAACAAAAATATTTTGAATTAAATATATATGTCTTGGCATTGTGCTCATAATAATTTAAAATTCAACTTTTACGTTTTAATATTTAATTGCCGTTAGTATTTAGTTTTACACAAAAATTAGTTCTGGTACCTAATTTGAATTTGGGAATATTTGGGAACTTTCAGTAAGGTCCCTTTGGTAAGAAAACCTGATTTGGGGAATTTGTCCATTACTAATTTATATATATTTCGTCGAAAAGTATATGGGACATTCCGTTCAATTTTACTAGAAGTGATACCCTTAAACATTAAAAATAGTTTTTTTGTGAGTAGTTTCAACTGTGTTATTTTTCAAAATTAAGGCCTGGCAATAGTTTACATTTTTTATAAATTACAACTTGATTTTGCTTCAAAAAGAATCGGCCCTTAGATTTTAATATTTTCATCAAGATTGATCAGAGAAACGAGACATGTAATTCTGGAGATTGACAACCATTAAGTTATTTTGGAGAAAATGGTAACAAATCTGTATGTAATAATTTTTTCGCCACATGGGGGAAAATCAACATGAAAATACTTAAAATATAATAATATACGATAGAGGAAACTTCAAGGAAAGTAATTTAGTTGCGCTTGCCATCGTACGAATGTTTATATTGAGATCTTTTTGTTGTAAACTGATAAGAATATAGAATTATTCGCAGATGCAGATAACAAGAAAACGTAGTAATCGAAGAATAAATAAGAGAAGAGTGAAAATATAGACTTATTACCCGTAGATTGATTGATGATTATTTATTTCGAGAAAGGTTGATTTAATTGAAGGTTGTTCTAATGGTAATGTAATTAAATATTTTGAATAAACAAAATTTGGAGTACGTCCCAATGTCAATTGTTCATTCTCAGTATGAATTTGATTATTTTGAAAGCAGATCAGGCTATTGAAATAAGACATTGATGTACTCCAATATTCTTGTATATGTGATTGCCACTGCAATAAGATGTTGTTATCTTACCAGGGTAGAAATGGAAAATTTAGATCATAACAGTTTCAAAAATTTGTAGCCTCCAATTTTATGATTATATATATTATGTGTGTTTCTGTAGATTTTGATTTATTATTATACAAAGTGTCCATTTTAGTTTGGCTCACCAAAGAGATATGAAACAAACGCCCTGTACAATAAAAGCATTTTTACAGTAGGTACATTCTTTCAAATAAAAAAAAATGTCTTTTCTACAATAATTTGTACATAACTTCAAACTACTTCTAAGTGTTGATTTTAAGCACTCTTTAAAGTGTGTTGCTTCTACACTTTCTATTACAAACAGCCTTAAACATATTTTACACATACTTTTTTGCAACAGTGCCGTTGCTCGGCGAACTGCTCTACGGAGACGCCAAGAAAGCGACAAAGAGGACAGCGATGAAAAAGAAAAGGAATCCGATGAAGAAGAGAAGAAGGAAAAGGAAAAAGTGGACAGTGACAACGAGGAAAACGATGATAACAAGGAGAAGGATTCTCCAAAGAAGAGCCCCAAAAAAGAAGTGTCTTCTGACAAGGAAGATAAAGGAACAGAGAGTGATCGTGAAGACAAATCTCGCAGGAAGGAGTTCATTAAGTTGATTTGTCCACATTGCAACACCAAGTGCATTACTTTCAGCAAGTATAGTGTGCATTTGCACAGCAGCAGACACATGACCGCCATGCGTCATGTTGCTATGAAACAGAAGTCTGTTTTAGCCCGTATGCGTTTGTCTCAGCGCAATGCTCAACGTGAACTTGAAAAGACCACGGAAGATCTTGCACCTCGTACCAACTTCTGTCCATTGTGTAAGCTTAACTACAAGCAGCCAAAAGCAACCCATCAAGCTTCAGATTCTCATAAGAACATGAAGAAGTTCCTGATGCCATATTGTCGTGTTTGTAGAATCACGTTTAAGAGTCCCATGCTTTATGAGACTCACATTTGTTCAATTGAACATATAAAGGTAGGAGTTTTGGTGCTAAAAAATATTGATTTAAAATTATGATTGTGTGTTTTTTTTTTTTTTATTAGAGAAAATCTCGAGTTGATTTGAATGGAGAAAAGTCTGATGAAAAGGAAGAAGCATCAGGAAACGATGAAGACAACTTGGAAAATTTCATGACTATTGATTCTGTTGGTGATGTGGACGGTATGTTGAGGTTGTTTTTTTTTATGAAAACTTGTCTCTGTGTTACTCCATACAAATTATATCGTTTGTATGTGGGCGTCAAACGAGACACAAAACATTCTTCTCTAGTTTGAAAACATTGTGCTATTTTTGCACATGTTTACTAACAAATGGGAAACATTAAATTTTTAAGTGTGTTAATTATTAATTTTTTCCTTTTTTAATGTAAATTTTGCAATTTTGTGACTAATAATTTTGAAATTTTTGGAAAGTATTTAAGTATTTTTTAATTTAAAATTTTTCTTTAAGAAATTAGAAATATTTGAAAGTTTTTAACATTTAATATTTGTGGAAATTTTGAAAATATTCGATATTTCAAAATTATTGTAAATTAACGAAAAATAAAATAACAAATGTTGAATCCAACATGATGATCACAATACCTTCCTCTATATACTTCGTTTATTGTGTTGTCACACGAAACAAATTGGTTATTTTTAACATTTTCTTACATCTTTAAATTCTTTATTCAAAATTTCAAATATAAGTCGCTTTCATATTTTAAAAATATTTAGTTTTGGTGCATAACTTGAAAACAATAGATAGATCCCAGATAGTTCGCAAAATCAACGAATTTAGGTCTTATACAGGCATAAAAACACCCAGTATAATGCTAATAATTTGAGGTTGTGCAGTAGTGAATTATCAACAACTTTTATTAATAAATAATTTAAAGTTCTCAATATTTTAAAAAATAGTAGTGGGGTGGGTGATTAAAAAAATTTAAATTAGAAATTTTATTGAACAAAAAACGACTAATACTAACTGTACAATTCTTAAACAGATGAAGAAGAAAGTAAGAAGAAAGAAACCGAGGGGAAACCTAAGGAACATATCAACGTTGGAATAGAACAGATCCGTAAAGTGGAAGTTCACTATTGTGAACTGTGCCGAATGTATCTTCCCAGAGTAGAAGAGAATGAATTAGAAAAAACTCTGTCCAAGCATTGCAAGCAACGGACTCATATGCAACGCTACATCAGATACAAAGAGGACAAGGAGCTGGCTAGCCGTGCCGAACGTTTGCAGAGGAAGGAAACGGCTGAGAAGGAGCGAGAAAAAAATAAAGTAGTTTAAAAAAGACTTAAATTCTATAATGGGATATCTAAACCATATTCGTTTATGTAGGTGAAGGAAGAGCAGAAGGGTTCCGAAAATGAAAGCAATAAAACAGAAAATCCTAAAAATGGAGAAGAGAAGGAAAAGGGTAATTCGGCAGACGATGAAGAGGCCGCAGATGATAAACTGTGGGCTGACGATGTTAATAAGGAAATGGGAGACTTGCTAGCAGAAGCTGAATCGGGAAATAAAAGTTCAGATGAAGATGAGGAAGATTCTCATGCCGAAGGTGAACGTTATGACAGGTGGGTAAGCCGTTTTGTTTAATACATCCCACTGTGTTAACAATAATTGTTGTCAATAAATAACCATTATTTCAATCTTTTGTTTTCTGGTTAAAAGGTTTCGTTACAGCGAGAAAAATGGAGATGATAAGAAGAAAGAAGGCGAAACTAAGGAAGACGCTGCTGAAAGTAAGGCGGATGAAGATAAGGTTGAGGATAAATAAGTGGAATGTTCTTTTTTTACATTAAAAATATTTTTGGTGTTATATTTCTTTTTTCTTTTTAGTTGGTAGACGTATGTGTAAAAAGTGACTACTAAAAATTTGTAAATTATGAATAAATATTTTAATTTTTGTCTTTTAATATAGGACCTGTTAACCACTATGCTTAATGTAAGTTGTTCTAGAGTATTGACATGTATACAATACAATAAAACAGATGTAAACAAAGTTGGAGGTTTTTCTGAATCGTATAATTTACAATAATGCGTGTTTTACTTTCCCATACCTTCAGAAGTATTGATTTCATGAAAATTGCATAAAAATTTTGAAAATTTCTTGACATTTTTTAAAAACTGTTCACACGATTTTTTTTTAACTTTCTGAGCCAATAGAGCTTGCATTGAACTACAAATTTGTTTTTTACTTATCTCCCAAATTTTACTCGACGCCTTCCAAGAATTTTTGAAAAATTTGAAATTGATTATATATATAATGATTATCTGTATATAAAATAAGATTATATATTTATTCAAAAGCAAACGCTGATCGTTTTAAACATTTATCATTTTGATAGACTATGTACAGTACTTTATTAGGATTTGTTAAAATTAAGAAAAAAACCAATGCTTTTTAACCGACTTCAAAAAAAGGAGGAGGTTCTCAATTCGTCTGTATATATGTTTTTTTTTAATAACCCGTTTTCTAGCATTTATGTAATTTTAACTATGCCTATCAATTAGCTCCAGTTAAAAAATATATTTTTCATTCTTTGCATATTTTTGATAACTTCCCTGATATAGTGATTTTTGTCCGACATCCGAAGCGGAATTTGTAATCCGCCTATAGGTGCGGCGGCGGAAGCTTACCTTGCTTTGGTGCAGGTAGTCGCTGCTTCTATGGGTAGAATTACGGTACGGAAACCAATTGAACAAGCTATCGCAAATTCAAATTGCCTCTGCTTGTGTTTTCTTAGAAATCTAATACTTGCTGAACTGTACAACTTTATAATTATTAAAAGTTGCATTTTTGCAAATACGGCAACAGCAAGTATTAGTATCTAGTATTGGCTACAATTTGTTGTTTTTTTTGAAAGCTTTAATTTTACTGTAGCGCTTTCTATGGATTTGGATGGATGAAATGGAAGGTTATAATTATAAAATTTTACACTTGTGCAAATACGATAAATTTTAGTATGGGAAAGTCCACACTTCAGCTTTTTTTGGTAGTTCCTTGATAGGCTGTCAATTAACCTGCCAACTTGTAAACCATATTTAGTGATATTTTAAGGCAGGCCACGTTTGAAGTTTTCCCACAGATTTTCCTTTTTTCTGAGGGTCGGGCACGTAACTACGGGTGGACCTGGACCCCGACACTGAAAAATATTAGCCCACCCTGTTGGAAAATAAAAAATTAAATAATGTCCAAAAGTTTTAACTATGTTGCTACAACAATTGCTTATACAGCGTTATAAAAAAAAATTGTAACAAATGTGTACATTTGTTAATATACATTTTTCGTACAAACAACGCTGCAAAAAAAGTTTTGCTTTGTACCTAAACGTGATGAATACATGTAATTTTTAGCGGTCGCAGTAGGTTAAGAGCCAACTTGGGTTTGTACCTGGCTGTTGGGAGATATATTCAATGTGCCCATTAGGTTTTGGGACAAAGCAAACTTTTTTCTTGTAAAATTCTTGAAAAAAGTTACCCATTTGTTATCAATTTTTTTGATGAAAACATTAGGTAGTTCCTGTAGCAATTGTACGTTTGAAATTTTTTTTTAAACATTAAAAATGGGAAAGTTGTTTCACATTGTGACGATTTATGACAAACCTGATGCAGTACACATAATCTGCGGATAATTTTGCGCTAATGTTTATTATATTTTCATAGTAAGGTAAGGTGCGACCTACCTACTTTTTTGTGAGCCACCCTATATTCTAGTTACATGCCTGTTGATTTTAAAAGGTTTAAAACAGTTACTTCCAAATAACTCGGTTATTTTCAATGTTATCAAAAAAAGTTATATGGGCATTTTTGTTCAGAATTTAATTTTCTATCCATTTATGTAAAAACATACAGGGTGTTCCATTTAAAAATTAAATGTTTTGGTAAATATCTCGGAAATGCGATGCTCAATTGTTTTTTTGATTTCATTATCATAATCGGCATAAAAATTCTACTAGTTTGTCCATTTAACCGACATCGTAGCTCCTATAATAACAAAGTTAGCAATAGTGCAGACTTAACTTGGAACAGCCTGTATACAAGGACGACTTTGTTTTTAGTCATTTTTCCATAAATTCAATTTTTATCTTTTCTAAAAGGATACCTGTAGTGCAAGTCTGCTTTTTAAGTTGTTGATTTTTGACTGAATTTCTAGACGTTTGTCAGATACATTAATAGTTTTTTTCTGAAACTCGATATTTTGAAAGCTAATTGATTTCAATATCTGTTGGTCTGCAGCAATACCGAGGTGGAAAAAGGTTTCATTACAGCCGAGAGCTAAGATAATTATAAATAAAACTTACAAAGCATATAAAGGTTAGTGTGTTTAAAAAGGAGTCCAAAATATTGAGTCAAAGTGTTCTGTTGGCATATTCCGTAATTAAAAATTGTATCAGAATGCTTATATATTCTAAAATAGTCATCGAAAAAACCTTTTCTGAACTTATTTCGCGTTGTTTTCTGATTTTCCAGTGATTGTTGATATTAAAACTGCGTTTTAAAAAATACCTCGGGTGCACTTTTCCCAAGACTGCATATTTCTGTCACTATTTTATGTTTTATTATGTTTGTTTCACAAAAATGCTGTAATATCTGATACATTATATTTCTGTTTTATGCAAATTGAACTTTAATTTAACGTGTTAGTCATGCCACATTTTATTACAGTAAATTACACGTATTATTTTACGACGAGGTGTTTCTAAAACATTACAAATCATTAGCCGATTTTACGATCTCGCTATTATAAAATTTTCGTTTTATAGCTCACCTTTTTCCTATTTCGTGATAAGAAAAATTAATTAATCCGTTTACCCTCGGCATCGACGTGCGTTTGAGGGGTACACGTCCAAACTTCCTTCAAATATTACGTCACGGCCTTTCCTGATTGAGTTATCAGGCTGTGATTTTCACTTGTTCGCACCCCGCTCCGCCTACATTGATCCTGCAGAGTCTGCATTTTCACCCCCTGATGTTGTTGGCGTAGAAACGAATTATAGACCGTATATCGGTGCATGGTTGGGAAAGAAATCGCGTAAACCCCCCGTTTTTCCATTTTCCACTATACAAGCTACCCCGTGTCAAGTGACGGTGGACATAACTGCGTTACCGGCTGTAACATTGTTTTTTCACTCATGCTCGTTTCGGGGAAGTTTGATTTGTTTGTTTTTCAGCTGCAAATATTGCAAATCGAATTAATGTGGGGTGTAGGGATCTATGTAAAAGTTTTGAATAAAATGTTTTCGTTTTCGTTTTTCTTTTAATTTTTATAAGGAAAATTGAAAATTCAATTAAGTAGAATTCAAGACTATTCCATGCTTTGAAATTAAAAATATTTTCTTGTTTTTAAACAAGCAATAGCTAGTAAACAGCATTAGTAAACAAAATTAGTGGAATAGGTTCTACTTCTTGCCAAATTGAAACCTTCAATATCTTAGTTGTTGAATTATTATCCCTTTCTTTAAAATTATGACAAAAAAAATCGGTAAAATAAAGGTCGGGCGCTGGGGGAGGCCACATGTTTAAAAAGTACAAAGCGACATAAAAAAACTTAATCAATGGGGGCGTTGAAAACAATCGCGTGTCTTTGACCAAAGAACATCAAAACGCCCAGAAGCGTCACTTCGATATTTTTTTGTACTTTAGTCGGCCATATTGTAAATGGTTTTCCTGTCAATCTGACGGTTGTAACTTGGAGGTTATGTTCAACTTAGTGTTTATTATTATATTTAAACATCCATAATAATTAACAGTAGATAACAATAACATTATTTTTCACTTCATGTAAGGTTCTTCTTTCATCCATTTTATTCAGGTATCGTTTTTAAGGGTATTACAGTTATTTAGCGTGTCAAATGTAGCACAATACCACAACAGCATCACAGACGGAGCAGTTCGTTTGGTTGACTTAGCAGTAAATTGTGTTCTGTGAATGTTACTTAAAGTAATCAGTTTTAGTCAAACGTTGGTAAATACTCGTACCATTTGGACATAACAATACGCGGTAGGTATACCTATTACAAAATATTGAACAATGTAATTTTATTTGCATTTCACATACCTAATAAAAATCCTACTCGATCTACAGAATTATTTTTACTTATTACTTTATTTAATGCGTGCTCCGGTTTCCTGCAAATTACCTTTAGCAATATTATTTAGTTCTTTGTGTTGTGTCTACAAGTTATATTTAAAATTGGCGCCATTTAATTCTGACGTTAACCATTTTCAATATGGCGAAGGTCACCCAAATTGTGCTCGAAACATCAAAGGAACCGACACAAGTGACGCTTCTGGGGTATTTTGATATTCTTTGCTTTGACTTTTAAATGAAAGGTAATACAAATTGTTATTGTTTTCGTTTCTGAAAGCGCAGTTTAAGAAAATTAAAGGAAAGACAAAACAATTTACATATTCTAGGATAATTAGTTTAACGCAATTGACGTAAGTATTCTTGAGGAGAAAATAATAAAAGTGCCAATCGCCGCGGCCGCGTAAAAGGCCCAGTCGTTCGGGCGTTGTGGTATTTATTAGTCGACGCAATTACTTTGATTAATTTTATTCTGCTAATTTTAATTTTTCCTTAATCCCAAAATCTCGAACTAGCTGGTGTTAGAATTACTCATAATACTTGGAACATTACAATTGAATTCGTGTCACCCTATAAAATAAGTTATCGTAAATTAAAAATTTGAAATTACTCTGTACAGGGGGGCCCATTTTTGATGCATTTTCTGTTATTTTTGCGCTACAGTTAGAAAGTGTAATTTTACCATTTCTGTACATTAATTCTTTTGAACATTTTTAACCTTTCGTGTGTTAAAATTATTATCATACGAAAATAACTAAATTACAGAAATTAACTAAGTCACAACATGTCCGCCCACGCACACCCCATGTGTCCCCATGACGCAAGGCGAAGTAATTTGGACTGCAGGGGACAATGATGTGGACAATAGCCGATCAAGGACTAGTCTAAGGGTTGTCATTACTGCTATCCGAGGGATGTTATTAGGCATCAATTGATATAGTTATGTGATTATAGCGCGGTTGCTCTTCGGATAATTTTATTATTACGTAGGGAAAACTACTGTAAGAACACCCATAAATTATTCTTCAATTAGATAATCAGGTTGTATTTATTCAGTTGAAATTATCTAAGATTTTTTCGTGGATTGTATTTGTCTAAGAAGTTTTTTTTTTTCAGAAAATACACGTTAAACATTCTACGCAATGTTTTTTATAATTCGCTTGTCTGAGCGGCTTGTTATGGCCAAAAAAATGTTTTTCTTCGACGATGTGAATTTGATAAGGGGTTAAATTATTATATTAGAAGAAAAAACAAGCGATTCGCTTCGTCTGGACTTTTTTATACTTTACAAATTGTTACTTATCATATTTTCCAAAATATTTTTGTATCAACGTTTTACGCGCTAATAATGATTACGATTGCACGTACCCCTACCCGTACACCTCTAGCGGGGCACAGCTGTTTTACTATAGTTGGCCTCAAGATTATCCACTTTAAAAAAGTAGTTGCAGAACATATTCTTATACAACCTGCGTAAGTTGGCTTAAAGGTGTAGACTGTATCCACGTAGATCCGATAGAAATTGTTGATAAGAAACAAATGTATCTCTTAAAAGTTATCTTGTTTGAGTTATAAGTGTAACCAGGGATTACCAGAAACCCCTCTGAGAGATAATAAAGAATTATCTTGTCCAAAATAATAACAACAAACAATAAGTAATGATTCTTCTATAATTTACCGACGTTTCGTATATATCTGATATCTGGGACATCATATAGCTACGTGCACCATCAACTAGCTGCACGTCGCGTCGTACTATGAAAACGGAATGTATCATACGGGTTTAAACGAAAAAAAAATGATTTTTTAATTCTTTGGAAAAATATTCCTTGGGACAAAATTCAAGGAGCGTGTAATATTGTGTCTTCTTGGGGCTTTTTTAATATCAAATTTCATCCCGATCTGATAATTCGTTTTTCAGTTAATAGGCGCTAAAACTTAAATTTTCAAAAATTCATGGAAGGCGTCAGAGAGAACTTTGCGAGCTGGCACACGAACTAAATTATAGCTCATTTCCAGCTCGATAAGCCTACAAAATGTTGACTGAAAGTTTGAAAATTTTTTCACTTCATATAAGTTTTAACTTTCTGAAAATTTTTGTAGGTACACGGTAACACTGTGTTTTTATATCTATAACATTTGAACCTGATCTGTCAATTTGTTATTGAGTAATAAGGCGCTAAAGTCAAAATCTTTAAAAAATCGCAACGGCCGCTATTTATAAATTTGGAAAAAGGCGTTGGATTTGTTATAAAGTCTTCTATTGGATTTAGGCTTTAAATTTATAAAATTTTGTTTCTGAAAAAAATGCTACCAAAGAAACATGTCTAACTTCCACTTCCGAATTTTTGACCCACCCACTACTTTTTTGGGTACTTAGATGTCGCAAACATGCATTTCCGTCAAAATCTCGAATTCGAATATTCTGATGACATCAATACTTCCCTATACTAAAAGTATGGGACAGTAAAAATGGAATTATACCTATTCGGACCAAGGTGTTCTTTGTATGTATGTATGTAATCAGCCTTTACGTCCCACTGCTGGGCACCGGCACTCTTCTCTGCCACATACTCTCCTCAGCGCTAAGGTGGAGTACGGGGGACCTACAGTTTAACGTCGAATCCGAACGACTAAATTCCAGAGAAGGTTTAAGGCATTAAAACCCCACGGCTGCCTACACCGGATTGGGGAATGTGAGTGGCGGGTTGCGGCATAGATTGTTATTGCTGCATGGCTTCGGCGGGGAATCGAACCCTATACCTTCAGCGTTAGAGACTGAGCGCCCAACCTCTGAGCTACCGCCACTCTTTACTTCGATATATTCAGGAAAACTAAGTCTTATATTCATGTCATTGTTATATTAGAGTATACTTTAATAAATTGTTCTATTCTAATTCTGTCGAATACTCGCTAATTAACAGCGAGAGCACTATGTGGGCGTATTTATACATTGTGTCCATAAAGTAACCCCCCCCCCCCCCAACTAACTTTTAACGACTTGATATTTTTCTACAAAATTTGGTGTGCTGTAATGGGAAATTAAATACTATTTTTCAGACCATATTAAAATTTTGTATCATCCAAAATGGCGACTGGGCGCCATTTTTTTTAATAGAAAGGGGGGTCGAGTGACACCTCATTGGAAAGGTCTTTTAGTTCTGCGTCTGATCCTAGAGTTTCAAAGAAGAATATTCAACCATAACAAAATGACAATGTTTGAAGATAAAGACGTCTATTTAAAAAAACTAAGAATTAAAGCTTAAATTAATTAAATTAAGTGTTGGAAATGTTTACCATTCACTTCTTGGCACATAAAAAGTCGGTTGTGAAATTCCTGCCTTACATTTTCATAAGTTTCTGGAGTGATATTCCTGCAAACTTCTGTAATGCGTTGCTCCAGTTCTTCAATTGTTTCTGGACGGGTTCTACACTTTCGATTTTAGATATTCCCATAGAAAAAATCTAAGAAAGTTAAATCTGGGGAGTGAGCCGGCTATTCTACAGGCCCCCGCCTACCAATCCATCTTCCAAGAAAATGTCCGTTGAGAAAGTCAGACACAGGCCTATAATAATCAGGCGGCGCACCGTCTTGTTGGAACATAACGTTTTCAATATTATTTCAAGCCACCTGAGATATTTCTGGGAAAATTTAGTCCTGCAAATGAAAAAGTGGACTACTTGATAAGAAACTCAAAACAATTTTGAACTGAGTGAGTCCATTGGTTAACAATCCGCCATTTTGTTATGTCTCAACATTTTTCTTTGAAATTCTACGATCAAACGCAGAACTAAAAGACCTTTCAAATGAGGTGTCACTCGACCCCCCTTTTCATTAAAAAAAAATTCAAAATGGCGCCCAGTCGCCATTTTGGATGATACAAAATTTTAATATGGTCTGAAAAATAGTATTTAATTTCCCATTACAACACACCAAATTTTGTAGAAAAATATGAAGTCGTTCAAAAGTTAGTTGGGGGGGGGGGGGGGGGTTACTTTATGGACACAGTGTATAATCAAATTAATAACAAGTTTAGGTATCTATCGTTTTCCGTTACTCCGTACTCTTACTAATCCGCGGCCTAAGTATATTTTAATACGGGGGGGGGGGGGGTCGTACTTGTCAGTGCAGGGGGTGTTGCTTTGTGAGCAAGTCTTTTAAAAGACAAATTGCGTCCTTTAAATGACATCGTGTACGTTTTACTTGACACGCCTTTATGAAGGTTTAAAATAACGAGAATAGAAAATTAGCTAGGCTTGCAAAGAGCAGTAAGTAAACCTTAATACTAAAATTCTTATAACAGAAAGTTTAAAAATATGTAGTATGAACAGTAAGAGCTAAATATTCTTCTTTGAAACTCTAGGATCAGACGTAGAACTAAAAGACCTTCCCACCCAGTCGCCATTTTGGATGATATAAAATTTTAATATGGTCTGAAAAGTAGTATTTAATTTCCCATTACAGCACACCAAATTTTGTAGCAAAATATCAAGTCGTTCAAAAGTTAGTTGGGGGGGGGGGGGGTACTTTATAGACACAGTGTACAATTTGTGTATAATTATTTGTGTTAGTAAAATATTATATATTCGTAAAACGTTGGTGATATGTATTATTTAGTTATTTGTAACCATTGTAACCATTGAGTTATTAATTAATAAACTTATTAATAGTTATTAAATAATGTAGAAAATTTATTTTTAGGTTTCAATTGCGTAATTGTCTTCTCATGCAAAATGTATGTTCTGTGCGTTGTAACCTGTAAGTGTTTTTATTATTCGTATAAATATGTTTCAATAATAATCAATATTAATACCTATTAGCTTTGTTTGGTTAAACGTTATTTTTAATTATCATCCCGTTATACTTATTAGTATATTTTAAATTCCTGGAAAACGTTTTAAAGTTAGGTATCTAATTGTGTTTTGGAATCTATAAGCTATAAAATCTTAAAACTTCTGGGTAGAGCAGTAAAAATAATGATAATTGCCGTTTCTCCATGCACCATAGGTGTTATTACAGACTGATTAAATATTTTACTGCAAACTTTTATTATCCTGGAAGTTTCAGGGAATCGTTTTGTTTTGAAAGTTTCTTATCCTGGATTGGTAGAAGTGTAGGCGTGGTGTGTTTGTATCCTTCCTCCTCTCCCACTCTCCTCGCGTTGTTTGTTTTACTTTTTTTTTACATTATTCGATTTTACAAGGGGATATATTTTTTAAATTTAAAGCTTAACGTGAATTAGGTGTTTGTTGTAATTTTTTTTTGTTTCCAGTTTAGAGTGAAGTTTATTGTTTAAAAATTTCAATTTTGTGTTTTACTTTTTCATGAGAACTGATGTTAATTAAAAGCAAATGTATAGTTTCAATTTTTATTGTTAGCATTAAAGTTTTCTAAATAAATGCAGTTTTGTGCAATTATTTAAAATTCTGCTTTAAAATCCTGAAATTGGAAACGGTGACAATTTTAAACTTAATTGTTTCTATGAGATTTTTTTAAATTAAATGTCGTATCTAGAACCTTTGAGGTAGGAAAATATTTATGTATAGAAAATAATGGAATAAAGTTGCGGCTTTTCAGCATCAAAATTTATATGAAGCTTTTAATTATTTTTGTACATTAAATTTTTTTCTAAAAGCCCAATTTTCAGAATTTTTGACATACAAATTCTATAAATAATTTATTTTACACTTTATTATTTACATAGATTAAATTTAATTCTCAAATTTAGAAACAGAGGAAGCTTAATAATTATAACTTTTTTGAAAGAACATATTTATACCCAAATGAAACGAAAATTAATAAATTTCTGTTCTAAAAATTACAACCTGCCTACAGCTTTTTTAATATGGGTCATGTTACAAAAAGCACTTAAGTATTATTCCCTGTTAAATTAAACGTTTAAATAATCAATATAGAAATTCCAATTTAGAAAAGGTATTTAAATTTCATTTCTATAGATACCTACCAAAGGTTCCTACTATTTCCACAATAGATATAGTAAAGTTTCATTAATCTCCATTAATCATAATCCAGATTCATCATTGTGGTTAATATCTTAAAATAAAATTACTGTTATAGAAATACCTCTATAGTCTATCATAATACGTTTTACTTTAGGATGGTTCTATAGTGCACGCAAACGTGGATTTAAAGAAACTTTTCCAGTTTAATTAAAACACACGTTTTGTAGTTCACAGTTTGCATAATGGGTACGGAATAACCTCCCTCTAACAAAATAAAAACAAAGAGAGTAAGATTTCTTGATTTTTAAGGAAACAGATAAATTGCCTCAAAGGATGCTAAAGATCGGTGAAAATATATTCGTCAGTTCAAAAACGGGAGGGGGAAGTACAGATACTGCTTCTAAAAACTAGGAGTATAATCTAAGATAAGAAACATATAGCGTTTCCCAGCAAAGTTTGACGATATACCAGAGTAGCAACGACGTTTTCTAATGTTTATGTGACGAAGTGGGTGGGAAGACTGTCTTGTAAGCAGAAGTGTCGCGGATTCCAATCCCGGATGGGACAAATATCTTTAACTATTTTATTTTAACACCAGTTCTAGAACTAAATAGTAAAACGATTAAAAGCCAATTAGAAGAATACTATTTAATCTGTTGAATACCACTTTAAGAAAACACAGTTGTTTGTCAACATTTTTAAGTAGGTTGTTTCGCTATAAAAAACGGACAAAACTCGGTGAAAAAAACTGACATTTTCCTTACCCTTACCCCGGGACTTCTGCTTACAACACAATATCCTCTTCCACTTTGCCACAGAAACATTAGAATACTACTCATGAGCACAATCGAATGATTTTCATAACCGAATGATTGTCATTTGTATGAATCTAATACTCGAATGATTAATTCGGATAAAATCGTTTAAATGTACCTATTTGTTAAAAAGTAGTAAAAACGCTCCCCGCTTGCTTCTCGATTACTCCTGTGAAGGAATTCTTGTTCTCGTCGTTTTTCCTTAGGCCGTTCGGCAAAACGGCGTAAATCTTCAGCTTTGAATAGTATTTTTATCAATTTCATCACATTTCATCGCTAATTCTGGCCTATTTTTTGAGTAATATATTTATAAACCGCGAAAGTGGATACATTTTGTTGTTGTTAATAAAGCAATAATTTTTTTTAAACAAGACCAAAGGCAAAAAAACAATATCCGATTAATAATTATTATATAAATAATTTATTTTTTTGTGTGAAGTGTATCAGTTGATTTTATTAACAGTAATAAAGTATTATTCTAAACATTAATAAATTTCTTTAGATTTTTATATTTTTTATTGTTTATACTTTTTAGAACTATATTAAAGTTTTCAAATACGACCCTGCGCTGAAATGGCCACAAAAACAAAACAGTAAGGAATTGTTATGTTTGCTATTCCTAATATCAGTAATATCCGAATGTTAATTGTTCGAATCAAAACATTCTTATCTCGTTGTGCTTGCGCGGCGAAACACGCCGCGGAAACGTCGCATTTCGGAAATTCTGTCTTCATTAGTGTATTCACATCATAATACCACGACTGGTGGTGTCATCGTATCATATATTTCCATTGGGCATTTGTAGTTGGCTACTGCACGGGGTATCGCTTCAACGTCCGCTTCCGAAATGGACAAAACCGAAAATTTTAAAATTATAAAATCATTCGAATGATTTTCCGTAACCTCTCGAGATCTCGTGATATTTCGATAATCGAATGGTTTGATTATTTTCATTTGCTTTGAAGGTTAAAAATATTTTCTTTTCGACTAAACGGCACTGATAACGATAATACAGTTTAAATTATTAGCCAAAGCAACCTGGGTACATAAATCTGAAAAAATATAATTTCGCATGCATTTTGGATAATAGTTCAACTTTGCTGGGAAAGCCTGTATAAATTATCGATGTTTATTTAATATAGGGTCAAGAATATCCAAATTTCAAGAATAAATAGAACAGAGGGTAATTTCTTTCGGTTTCTCTCAACATTTATGTTCTTATAAATTGACGTTCCGAGTCTAGGCGTTATATTGTCCGAGTCCTCGAATCCAATTGTAATTGTTGGAGATATAACGGTATACTTATATGAAAAACTCGTACTTTTGAAAACATAAGCATCAGTAAATATATTTGCGATATATGAGAAAGTGCCATTTTTAAGTGTTTTTCTTCAAGATTTTTGTAATAATTTAAAGCGTGTTGCTTCTGCGCTCGCATAGATAAAATTCCAACTGGAAACTACAGTTAACAATAAAATCGTTTATTTTGAATAAAACACTTTTACACCTACACGGTTGTTCCAGCAGCCGTATAAAGTAGAAATAACCAGAATGTCAGGCACATTATTCACAGCCGACAACACCTATGCCACAAAACATCCTTTGATAGCAAAAAAATATTAACCGAAAAATATAATAAAAGCCATACATCAAACGGGCGAATACATCATAAAAAATGTCACTGGTCGCCGACAAAGATTATTCACGCTTTGCTTAAAAGGTGATAACTTACAGCTAAAATGATACAGGTATTCAATAAAATAAAGAAACCAACTGTGTAACAGATCTACGACTAAAATAAAAAGCCTACAAGAAGCATAAATAACGCGCCTGTACTGCTTCAACTGAAAAAAATTCCGTCTGCCTACATTAAATTTATAGGCAAATTTGGCAAAAACAAATTTATGCATTCAATTCCCCAAATTTGACCAAGTCAGAAAATTGTAGGAAACACTAACGGACCTCTGACCTAAATAAAATCTTAAGAAGTAACAGTTTTTTCTTAAATTTCCCGCTAATAATTCAAGTGGAAACGTAGGATTTAAAACTTGTAACGATTATCGAAGTTTAGGAAATTTTTTCTTCGTTGGTTTTGCAATCTTCTTTCCTACATGCATGTGTTGCATATAGTAGTTAAAAATGATATGAAAACCATCAATTCCAGGTGGGGAAACGTTTCTACATATGAATATCAATTCATTTTGCTTAATTTCTACAGGTCGCCATAAACTAAGAAACCTTTGCATTCAATCATAATTAATTTTTTGATTACAATAAATTTTTAAATTATAGTTCTACACATTGGACAAGTAAAAATCCAACTGCATAGAAGCACGCATGTATTAAAAATATTTTTTCTATTTTGGTTCTTTACTGACTACTTCATGAAACTCATTTGGATTTCATAAAGCAACTCCTAAAAGAATTCAAAATTTTATTTTGTTAGCTTGGTGACAACCATGTGACAACAAAACCTTCACGCGTTATAAACATAACCTTCAAATTGCAAGTTCTAAAAATTAAGATTATTTAGCGTATTTTCCGCTACTTTGCGTAGCTCGGGTGGGGTGCAAGGTAATTCTTCTTCCATCTTATCTTCAAATCTTAGGTATTTTAAAAATTAACTCACTTTCCAATTGTTTGTCTAAATGTTAATTTGACAGTAGTTTGAATTGTTTGAAATGTGTTTTAAATGTTACCAACAGCCACATAACAAAAACAAAAAACCAAAAATTTTCCTAATCGATTATATTTTTAAATTAAAATATAAAATAAGGTAATTTGGACGCGTGCTCTAAAATCATGTCTTATGAAATTTGTTTTTTAATATACTATAATTGTTAATTGGAGAAGAGAGATATCCAGCAGAACAACAAAATTATGTTATTGACAATGGAGACCACTATGATTTATTTTATTCAAGACACATATTATAGTGCGTGCGTCTATAAATATAGATATACCTGAGTAATGTCTACAACTAAGTGTTTTTATAAACATGTTTTATACGGCAAATGATCAAAGCAATTATTGCCGTATATTATTAAAAAAAATCGTTTGAACCGGTGTTACGTTTGCTAAATCAAATATTTTTAACGAGTCTGCTAAACCAGATTTTTTAAACCCTTAAAAACGGGTCAGTTTTCCTATTTCAACGCGTTTTAAAAACTTCTACGGATGATACTCGAAAACGGGGTCATTTTCCTCAAAATTTAATGTTTTTTTTTTAAATGGGTTTAAAACGGGCCAGTTTCCGCGATTTAATGCATGTTTTTGGGGTTTTGCTGAAAATATGCATTAAATAGTTAAAATGACCCCGAAAATGAAATAACAAAATCTGGTTTAGAATATTACATATACCTAACTACTTACCTGACGTCAACTGGAAGTATTAATTCACAGGCCAACACAAAATTTGCTGGCATATCTGAGATTGTTTTTTTTACTAATTTTGGTGCTCTCAATCCAAAACTCAAATTGGATTTTGCCTATCCCGTCAAGTGTTTGCTCTAACGCATACTTCGCATTTTTAATAAATCGCTAACAACAGGATATACAAATAATACACGAGCCGAACAAATTTATGAATTAAGTAGGTATGTAATATTACAATGTATTTTAAAAGGTAACAGGTTAACAGACAAATATAAAAACATTAACTCAAAATAGTTAATTACCATGGTTTTCAAGGAAGAAATTTTCCTTTGTTAGATTTCCTGGAGTGCTCTTTACTTGGACAATCTCTTTGAATACTCCAACAGTAGTCGGCCATCATGTGAATGTCCCACCTTCCTTGGTACCGCTCTCCCATAGTTATTAAGTCTTGATGAAACCGTTTACCTTCCTCATCACTTACGTCACCTAGATTTTTAGTAAATTCATCAAGTTGGCTGTTAAGCAAATAAAGTTTTATGCTCACGTTGCAGCCAAGTCGATGAAAATTTTTAAGCAATGTTTCAACAAGATCTTTGTAATTTTCGGCTTTTTTGTTCCCGAGAAAATTTTTAACAACCGCCATAAAGGAATTCCATGCATCTTTCTCAATAATGTTCATAGAGCTAGTGAAATGCGAATCTTTCATCCAAGTTCTTAATTTGCGGCCTGTCAACAATGCCATCTTTTATTTTTTCGTAACTTAGATTTGGAAACGTTTCACAAATTTACATGCTTTTACATACTGCTTCATGGTACCAAGTTTGATGTGGAGAGGAGGAAATATAATTTTTTCTCTATTTATTAAAGGCTGGTTTATGACATTTCTCTCCAACATTTAAAGATGTTCTTACTGGCTAGTTCTTCTGAGTCCAATGTTTATCCCTAGCCTGACTATGTCAGAAACACAAGAAACAGGGATACTTAGTGTATCCTGCTTGTTGACCAAATAATAAGCTAACCATTTTAAGATCAACACAGATGATCCAGTTATTGTCACCATATTGTATTAACTTTAGAATTTTTTGAATGTCTTCATATTTTTCCTTTAGAAGATGTGAATGGCCAATGGGAAGTGACCCATATAAATTTCCGTTGTGTAAGTAATACACACTGTAGACTTCTTTTTCAACAATCCAACAACATGCGCCACTCATTTCGATCATAAGATGTCACACACACTGCCTTTAACAAACCTGTTAAAGATCATGTTCCCTGTTACAAAAAAATGTTATTTTCGTACCGAGCTCCAGTAATTTTTATTCATTTAATCTTGAGGGTAGCAGTTCTGACGACTCTTTTGAAAGGCCCAAATCTCTCACCAGGTCATTCAGTTCTTCCTGATTAAAACACTGAGGCCCTGAGTTAGAGCATGAAGCATCATCTTCAAAATCCATATCATAATTATGTCCAACATCTTTTATATTCTCTTCGCCCTCAGTTGAAGAAGGTCTTTTAAAAACTGGTACTGGTATTTCAACTGAATGAGGCACCGGGCAGACTGCTGATTCAAGACTTGGATATGTCATTTTATTCTTATTTTTTTTATTGTAACTCGAAGTCTAGACAAGGCAAAACTAACAGTCATTTACGTGGTTTTTCGGCTCCAAACGCTAGTTTTTTCGCTTTCCTTTGGTCCATTGTCGTAAATTTTCCACCCAGGGCCTGCATACTTTGTGTGGAGCCTAAGACTTGTCTTAATCACCAAGTTTTACGTCAAAGTAAGCAAAGTACACTTCATTCATAAATATCCCCGGCGCGGCGCCCTGTGAATTACGTGAAAGAAAATGAAGAAATGACAATAATTTTTTAGGAATTTAGATTTATTTTTTAAAATTTCATTTTGCTATACAACAAAAACTTGACGTGATAGGGAAAAATCAGTGCTCGTTTTGAAATCAGCGTATCAAATTTAGTAAATAACAAGTGTTAGATCATAGCAAAAAAAAAGTAAAAATTGATGGCCTGTGATTATCGGCATAACGTTCCCGCTTTCTTTTTGCATGTTTATCTGGTGGAATAATAATCGCTATTTTTATTCCTAAAAATGGTCTGCCCTTCAACGTGGTAATATAGACCTTGTCGATTCCCAGCTCGAGACGTAGTCCTTTGGGTTGATTTTCCGTTCTGCTGAACAGTCTTTAGTACCCTGTTCAAAGTCCTGGGGTTTGCCCTTCTAGCAGGTGTAAATTTTGACAAGTTCTCTGGAATCGCCTATCATCTTTTTTAATGTGAGGAGGTCGCTTTGCTCCATAAGTTGAAGCTTGGCTTCCCCCCACGGTTGTAAGATTTTGATGGTATCTTTTAGCCCTTTCTATTATTCTTCTTTGGCACAGATGACAATGAAGACTACCTGAAACAGCCGTGAGTTGTTAAAGTTTCTAGAGAAAGGTAAAGGGCCTAGCAGTTGCTTCCTATGGGACCTCTTCACCACTGTCTGAGAATAGTTTTGAGGTTTCAGGTAAGGAACCGTAGGTTTTTCAACTGCTGTCGGTATACTAGACGGGTTTCCTTTTCAGGCAGCCGCCGGCCGGTCGTTGCGTTAAGCGGGGCATACACGCTCGAACATGCTCGCCGAGCATGTTGGTGAAAGTAGTTGGTAAATGGCTCGGCGGACATGCTCGACAGTGTGTGTGTTGAACGAGCCTAGTTGGCGGTTGGAATGCTCGGCTGGGGGCTCGGCTCGCGAAACCCTACGAGCCCCCACCGCTCGCCGGACAAGTCTGAGCGTGTGTTGTAAACTGTCGAGCATGCTTGCTGATTACCATATAAAATTAAAATCTTGAGGAGTAATTACATACTTTTTAAAATTTTAAATATTCGTGTTTTCTCTTTTAGTTTTTTTAGTTATGTCATTCAGTGATAATGAAATTTTTTGGGCAGAATTCATTACTTTGTACAGAGACCAGAGGCCTCTTTGGAACGTGCGAAGCAAAGAATACTGCAATAAACACATCAAGAGAGATTGCTACAGTAATCTTGTGGAAAAGGCGAAGGAAATATTTCCCGGCGCAGACGAAAAGTTTGTAAAGGGAAAAATTGAATCCTTGCGAGCTTCGCTTCCTAGGGAGCCCACACGCGTCGCCGTTTTTTTCTTTTACTGTGTCATCCAAACACACAAAACCACCCAAAATCGCTACCATCGTTTGGAGATTCATCGCGATGTGATGCTCGCGGTTGCAAAGATTCAACTGAAGTTGGCCAATTTCGTTCGAACGTGTATGAGAGTCGACGAGCATGCTCGGCTCGGGGTTGGGCTTGAGGTACTTTCTTCCGAGCCGAGCATGTTCGAGCGTGTACCGCCCGCTGTATTGGGTTCCCCTCCGCTGTAGTTAAGGCAGCGTTGGCCGTTTTTTCTTTTGTGCTCTGCAGATGGGCTTTCTTGTGAGTCGCTCTTCAAGTTGCAGTTTTTTTCACATTATCAAAAAGCTCTGTTTCCGGAGCCTCAGGTGAGTTTACTGTAGCGTTGCTGGATATTCCGGAAAAGCCTGCTGCTACGATAGCGGCTAATGAGTCCCCATTGAGGAGTCCTTGTTAGAAGGTATTGGTAATTTTTGCAGAAGGATTCATATGACTCCTATTCCCACGAGTAGTTGGGGAAAAGAAGTCTATCACTAGAAAGCCTCATATGGTACAGGTACTCCAAGGGCATCGTTCACGACATTATAACCCTAGTGATATATATAGTCCCTCAGCCACTTTGGCTTGGAAATTTATTTTCGAGGTTTACTAGATCCGCCGCCTTCACTTCAGGCAGAGGCAGGGCTCTACAGTTAGCCAGGGCACATAAAGTACTGGATCGGCAACAAGAGGTGTTGCCTGCTAGCCAGTGGGCAGGTACAGGTTATATATTCTTTGAGGCTTTCGCGGTTTCTCGAACAGAGGTACAGGTTCTCAGCTATGCCGTTGAGCTTCTAAGAATTGAGCCTGTCTCCCGGCTCCCCTTGAGCCCCATCATATGAAGATACTAAAAACAAAGATTTAAGACAGTTTTTCGAAAAGTGGATTACATTTCATCAAATTTTACTCTCCCATAGTCGGTTCTCAGCCCGTTTATGAAATGGAGGGGTTATCGAAAGGAATAGCTTTTTACTTTACTTAGATTATATCTACAAATAACTGCATTACTTTGGTAAGTTAACCAGCTTTCTAGTTCTTATAATAGCTGATAATAACCCAATAGTGAGCCAATAAATTATTCCACCCTGTATAACAGAAACAGCAATAGTATTTGATTACATATTTCTTCAGTATAATATCAAAATATGCAAAAATATATGTGCTATCGCTATAGGTAGTCACTAAAAATGTTTAAAGAAAATCAAATTTTTCAGAGCAATATCGGCATACTTTGCACTATTAACAATTACGAGTAAAACCTTTTACAATTTAAAACTTAATTACCTTAAGAAGCGAGGCTATCATCAACATATAAATCAGAAAATCATAATCCATAACATACACTGATTTACAGCGAGGATAATTAGCAGTTTAATGCTTCCCAGAAACAATTAATTCAGGAGAACTATAAAATTGAACTTAACCATCCCGTATAATTATCATTAAGGCACGAGCTTTGTTTATCGTTAGTTCATCAAGCTTAATGAAGTTCACACCGCTAAATTCATAAACTGTTTTTTTCTACAAAAGTTGGGTAATTCTCTAAAACAAAATTAAAGTAAAAACGTAGTAAAGCATTAGGTGAGAGTTAAAAAAAAAAGTTTTCATCACGTTACATATCTAGTTAAAATTTTTTAAATGCTTCACGTCTCATCAATCTTACACGCATTTAGCGTAATCCGTCATTTTATGTCAGGTTAACAAATGTAAGAGCATGGCTTAACCGTTTTTTAGGTATTGATACATAAATGATGGTAACTCTAGGTTTTACATTAAAATTTAAAAGGTTGGATTAAGAAATTTAGACCAGCAAAAAAATTTAAAAAGGTCAGACTTAATCGGTTTTAAAAGGTGTGTTGTACAATTTTGCATCGAAATTTTTCATTTTTTTGGCAACTGATTGTTATCATGTTTAAGGTAATCATTCAAAATTAAACTACCAGGATTTTTTCATAATAAAAAAGGTATTCATGTGGTCTTTTCACCTTTTCATACCAAGTTTGAAACGAAATATTCGAATTAAAAAAAAAGAATACGATGATAGGGATGAACGGGGGGGGGGGGGGCGTTGAGGCATCTGTAAAGTTAGCATGGCAAAAAATTGGCTTCTTCTATTATTTTTACTTTTACATATTTCTAGTAGATATTATAGCAGATTATTGATTTCATGGAAATGTTTATTACGAGGTTTTAACGCAAAACTATACTAATCGGGGTGCAATCAAATAGTTCCTTTATATTTCCAGAAGGGTTGGTCCGATTTTTATGAAACTTTATATGTGGAGCTGTATCAAAAATGTAACAGGTAAACAAACCTTTAAAATACAGAAAGCGACAGTAACACATGTTTTTTTGTATCACTAAACGAAATTTGGCAGCAAAATAAAAAAAAAATAAAATAAGCCATATCGAATGCTTTTTTGGAACTATGTAGCTGAAAAATAGCAGGCACTGTGGTTTTTTCGAAAATTTTGCCCTAACGGCCTTTGGATGAGTTAATCTCTTTGTAGGTACCATTTGATTTTATTATAAAAATTCCTGTGCTAATTTAAGTTTGATTTGTTGACAAACACTTTTCAAGGAAGAAAACAAATATTTTAGTTTTAATTTGCAATTTGTGTTGTTAACTGCCTTGTATAAGTATATAATAAAATATTTTTGTATGGATCATAAACTCCGGTCTGTGTTCAAGGTTTGCACACTATTGTTGTGACAACACAATGTAATATAAATATGAGTTAACGTGACTAAAAGAAACTTTAAACCAATGATGTTGCATTCAAAATACAATCTTTAATAATGAAATTTTAAAAAATAAACGGTTCGATACTTGTATTTTTATTTATAAACGAAATAACCTTTACCTTATAATTTTTCCATTTTATCGTTCCATAGAAAATCTACTTTTGTATCAGCTTTTGCACAGAGAGATTTTTTGTTTTGTTATCCACGAGAGGCGCACAGTGAATAAATTTTGCCTGATATCTATGATAATTGGATCGCATTTTAAGCAGCTTCGTCTCGTGCATGTGGTGTGAATGAAAACGAACGAATCCATGAATATGCAACGTGTATTTTACTGATCATATAAAACAGTCCTGTAAAAGTGGGCTGTGTAACAGGATTACCAGCTTACATTCGTATTCAGGAGATCGCCGTCTGTCTCTGAAAATCGCACAGAAATATTCTATATTCGTCCGCAGAGTTCGTTATTGCGAGTTCGACAATTTCATTTGTGTAAGAGAGATATTGGAATTTCAGTAATAAAATTTAGTCTCTTGAAACAGGATATCGTGTGTATTTGTAAAAGATTATGCAATTTATTTTAATCCACTTTAATATTTTTTTTAGTTCAAGTTTTTCCTACCTCCCTCTCAGTTTTTTTTTTATATATTATATAATATGTATAAACTGTTGGCCTGAAAAGTGAACTAACTTCCGATTGCATAAGTTTTTAAAATCGCAGAAGAAATCCAGCCTTTAACCATGAACCATACTGTTTCTCTCTGTCTCTTTTTGGTGGTCTATTCGGTTCTATGCGTGTCACATGTCCTAACTACTTCATTCGCTGTCTTTTGATATGCGCTACGAAATCTGGTTTTTGGTACAATTTCCTGATTTCTGCATTTGTTCTGTTTGTCTATTCTCCCATCACATTTACTGGGCCGTTTATTTTTCGTAGTACTTTACGCTACCATATGTTAAAGGCCTCCTGATCATTTACCTGCCTCTAGTTCTTAATGTGCATATTCTTTCGTTTATTGGTGTGAAATTTGTTATCATGTGTTTTAGTTCTTTTTTAACCAGAAACCGGTTCCTAAGGTATTATCTTGGTGACCACTGTTGAAAAGGATGTATGTACCTTGATTCGATAACGTTTTTTTTATTCTTGTCTCTTGTAGAGCTATGATGATTTTGATCTTGTATTTCTCTTTAAGTTTTTGTAGTGACCTACGTCTATACAAGTTTCTTACGTTCCATGATCCGGAAGACCCATTCATTTTTCTTAGATCGGCACTTTTGTCGTCTCCGTGGTTTCGTCCGATTTTCAATTTGCCGTTTCATAACTTTTCAGCGTTTTATTGGGCAGGGTTGTTGACCCTGCGTCCAACCCCTTTTCGGAGGAACATTTCTCCCGCTCGCGTCTGCCCTGACCCCACTTTCCACCGAGGTTGGTTACTTGTTCTCCAGCGAGTTTACTCAAGTTGTCCGGGGTTCCCCACCATTGTTCTATATAAACGCTGCTTGAAGATGAGAGTCGGAAAATTAAGCAGGAGAGGCTAACTGTGGTTGCAGCGTCGTGTGGTGCGCTTGCACTACCTCATTTGAACCCGAACAATTTTGGAAGTTTGTCAAATGTTGCACCTGATGATGGTGCCTTAAAAATAAACAATTTACTGCATTTTGATGTAGTCCCGAATTGATTGCGTTTTTTTGAAGAATTGTCCTCCGGTTTTGTCAGGTACACTCGTAATTTTGTATGGGAAGTGCACGCAAAATTTTTGATACAAGTACATTGGATTGAGACCACTAAATTTGATAGCAATCAGGTGGCATCTTTTAAAATTATTAAAAGTGTAATAACAGATACGTTTTCTATGGGCATGAAGTTTATTTCCAAGTAACATTTCATGACGTCTTAGTATAATTGACTTAATTCCGTTTTGTTCACTGCAGATTTTAGAGATTATTTATTTATAGCCTGCACGTGCATTTTTTTGTTATCTTTATCAGGTCGTTAAAAATGTCAAATCGTCGCTATTTTTGTAAATTATCTCAAAGATAATCTTAATTTGTTTAAAAATGAATTTATTGTGCGAAACTGTTATAGATTGCAGATAATAATAAAATTGTGGATAGGGTATGGTATATATTCTCCTAAACTAATGCGTAACTTTAGTACTTAACCAAGTGCCGTCTAGTTCAACACAAATTTCTAAAATGAAATTCTTTGTGTCCACAATTTTGCTTAGTTGTTTATCTTCGCTGGAAAGCTTGAAATTTGATATAAAAAATGGACTTTTACCACCGAAAGAATCCTGCGGGTTACAAATTTCTGGTGAAAGATCAATGAGACAAGGTGCAGGAGCAGATGAATATCCATGGATGGTTTATATTCCTGTGGATTATAGGATACCAGTACCAGGTGCAAAAATAAGATGCGCTGGAGCTCTCATCAGCAAAAGATACTTCGTTATGAGTAAATATTGCCTGCAATACTACATGTAAGTTTTATTTTCCTCTGCAACAATGACTAGAAATGACTATCAAACTTTTAGGGAAAAGGTATATATTGGACAATACGATACTTCCCTAAACATAACTTGTGGCGAAGCTGGTTGCAAACCAGTGGTAGAAGTTAAGGTTGAAAAATGGATTGGTGACGAATTGGAAATTGCACTTGTAAGATTGGAGCGAGATATAGAATTTTCAGGTAAGAACTTCCTTTGAAATCAACTGTTCATATAATGAAAAAAAAAATAAAAAGGAGAAAAAGATACCGACAAAGAGGTTAATTAATACTCCAAAACTGTACCTTTTTCAGAATACATACAACCAATCTGCTTACCTTTCGAAGATTATCCAACAGCCCAACCTGGAGAAACCGTCTATTCTTCAGGATGGGGTCATATGTACCCAGGAGGTAAGTTTTTAATTTTAAAAGAATATTCTATTAAATTAAATTAAAAACTAATTTTAAGGTGATTATACCACAATCAAAAAGAAAATTAAACAATCTCTCATTACCAATGAAGAGTGCGAAAAAAACGGGGTCATAGAAGAGGCTGGAAACGACAGATTTATATGTACTAAGGTGCAATTTAACGATGTTACTAACATACCATGTAAGGGGGATGATGGTGCTCCTATTATGTATCGCTCTGGTGGAAAACAGTGGGTTCTTCAAGGAATTTTGCCTTGGCTGCCAAGTTGTGTTATAGAAAAACCTGTGGCTGGTGCTAGATTTAATGACGAAACTATTGAATTTATTTTAAAGCACATGCACGAATAAATAAATAGAATTGCACGAAAATCAATTTTGTATTTCTTTCTGTGTTGTCTTATAAGGATGTAGGAATGTTGTTATTAAATATAATTGAAGAAAACTTAAGAAGTGAATAGGTTTGGCTTCGGACACCATTTTAATTAGGCCGTGGATAGTACTCATACAGAGTAATAAGCGTCTTATCAAAGCTACGACAGTCGGAAAGTGTGCACTTTTTAATGAATTATTAAAAAATTCATTTCTGCTGGAGCTTGATCTGACGGCTACCGACCATACATCCGCATTTTCCAATTAAGCAACGTGAAACATAAACATGCGACTTGCGTAAGAATGGCGGTTAGTCGTTAGTGCCCCTACTATCGGGGTAGTATCCACAGTCTTTTATTAATGTGGTTACGTCAATTTTGCCACACTATTGTTAGTGTTTTAACTATTACAACGCAGTTTAGAGGTTTATATTGTGTATAAAGCTAATGGTTATCCCCATATTATCATCAATTACATAAATGTATATTCTTGATAACTACGTACTAAAGCTATCTTTTAAATGGTTGCTATTTGCGGTAAACAAATAAATTAATTTTATCTTACTTTTTGGCGTTATCAAGCCTCGCTGATTTTGGGTTATTGTCTTGTCAGCCACAAGTGCATGATTGTACCAAACAATTTTGAAAAAGTTCTGCCTGCATTGAAGCAGTTTTAGTAGGTAGGTGCCTACTTTAAAAACCTTGATCTGGATAACAGTAATCAATATGAAGTTATTTCAGAATTTCAAACCTATGCGATTCTCACGCCCTTTGCATAACACCAACATTAACTAAACATCTTGAATGAAAAATTGAAAAGCCTACAAAATGTTATTGTTTATTTCTAGTTTTAGATTTAGTCCTTGCGGTCATGGTTGATAAATGTATCCTAGCTGTCAAAGGATGACTTGCCACATTTCACACGTGTGTGATTTAAGGCCACTTCAATTGAGCTCTTGTGTATCTGAAATATTTAAATAGCGTTGTTGTCCAAACTCGAAACCATCACTCACATTTGAAAGTCTATAGGGTATTGTTTAGTTGCAAGAATATGGATCTTCTTTTTTTTTTTTTTTTCAAAATAAGGTTCTTATAAAAACGCTGCTCTTAATATTGCACACATTATCATGTTTTTATATTTAAATATTGAATAACATTTTTACGCTTTAGAAGCGGATTAATTACATAAGCGTTTCAATTACACTTACAGCGTATATCTAATTGTTGTTTCTGATAAACCGATAATACTACACCAATGAACAGTGCTTTTAAAAACGAATGAACAAGTTTTCAACGACCCACTGTGATTATGCACGCTAATATCAATGGTTGTGAAACTATGGAACTTTTTAACATTTGTAAGCGTTAATAAATATTTTATTTAAAAAATATTTTTTGACTTCAGAAAAGTTTTTTGGCGCCATAAAATGATTTTCTGACGCAAAAAATTTATTTATTGTAACCAAAAATAGTTTTTGACGTTAATCGTTGTTTTTTCATAACGTCGAACATTTATTGTTTGATTGTTTGACGTCAAAATTTGTTTTCGTGATGTGTTTGATGACGGAAAATAATTTTTAATGTAATACATAATTTAAAAAACTATTTAATTATTAATAAAAGAAATGGATTTTTTGAAGTAAAAATATGACGGCAGAAAATCATTTATTGATGACAGGAAATCGCGTACATAATTTAGAATTAAATAATAAAACGACATACATGCTATTTTTTAACCATAACTAATCATTTTCGGACGTCAATAAATGGTGTTCTGAAATCAAAAATGTTTTTATTGACGTCAACATATTACATCGGAAAATGCTACCATCAAACGGTGCAGCTGGCGTACTAGCGAAGTATAATTGGTCGCCAACCAAATTGTTTGCAATTGCAATTGTTTATTTTTATTATTCACCATTCGCCCCACTTCACATGTCCTATTATTATTAATGTTCAGTGTGTCTTGGCAAGCCGATGCGGATGCACGTGTACCTTATTTTAGCATATAACTTCTCGTTCTCCGTCAGTATCAGTATCTCTATTCAGTATGGTTCAAGTCGACGCTACTGCCATAAAGATCCCGTTAGGTGGCAGCACTTTCAAACGTCAATAATTATTTATGCGTATTTACGTCTGAAAGTAAGTTATTCATAGTTTTCGATTTTGATCTCACAACATGAGTTTTTGAGGTAAATAAAAAAATTTCTGACGTTAAAAATCCAACTACAGAATTAAATAGTTAGAATATTGTACCCATAATTCCCTGGAAATCCAAATTATATTTTACTTATTTACCTTCCAGCAAAGCGGCATGAATTTTAGTTTTAAAGATTTGAATGTCAGTACTGTTTGTAGGATTTTTATTTTGGTACTGACTGTCTAGTCAATTTTTGTTTTAGCCTAATATTGTTTTTATATAATAAGTTCACAAAATAAACCAAATATATAATGATAAATTAAAAAATTAATTGAAACATTCTGTTAATATTCTTCTCACTTTCTGTTTGTGAACGTTTTGTATTCCTTAGAGGAAAACCTGTAAGTTGTTCGTTTTGAGGAAGCTCATTAGTTCCCTCAGTATTCCTTGGGGACTAACAATCAAACACACTGTTAGGGATACGAGGTGGCTAACTTGTGTTTTCATTATTTAAAATCAGAATACTTCTCAAGTTGGATATTTTTGTTTTTTAAACTATTTTTACTAGAACATAATATGGAAAAGAAATGTTAGATTTCAAAATTAAGAATTATACTAAAACAAATTCAGATGTAAGATGTATAAGCTTTTCTTAAATTTAATTTTTACTTTCTCACAGTTTAGTACTTATTGTAATTGCGAACATTTTTTTTTTCAGGTTTTGTGCAATATACACGTTTTGGACCTAAAGAAGTATTGTCTGACTACATGTATGCGTGTGGGCGTGAGGCACGAAATTTTAGATAATTTATACTAATTATGAGAATCGGCTCTTGCAGCTCTTGATAACGAAATATAATACCCCAAGAACCAATCTAGCACGTGTAATACCATGTAATTGTAATCCTGTTTAAGAATAAATCCTTTACACATCTGTTACTATCACACATGTTGTGTGTATTTAGTGACATATCTGTAGCAACTCAAAAGGGTTGGTGAGGAACTGGTGTTATTATTCTACCAGCAACATGTTTTCCTCTTGCAACAGAAAATATAAGCAACTAATCAAAGGTTGAAACGTTCTTGGGACAAAGTAATTTTTTTTCAGTTTTAATCAAAACTGAACATTTGAAACCAATTAAAAAAATAAAGGGGTTTTGAGAAAATTGCACTACCTGCAATTTTTATATACTAAACCCTTTAGGAGTGGGCTTCTTTTCTTTTTGTTCCTTTTACGAGTGTTTAAAAACTTTACAATTTTAGTTTTGAAATTTTATTTAAGATATGTTTAACAAAATTTCGTCTTTTTGTGGAATGAAGTGCAAGAAAGCATTTCTGGATGTTTACACCGAGATCACGTAATATCTTGGAGAATTCCTTGCTGTTTCCTGACCTGTAAAATCGGTGAGGCTTGTAAAGGTCCGTGTAAACGGATTACCGACGATGCCAAGTGCAGTCGTTCGGACAATGCTGTTAGTCGGGTCTACTGGCTCTGGGGTTCAACCCTGGCAGCTCTCACACTTCACTGCATCGCCACCCCCTCGTTCCCTAATTTAATTATGCTATTATTGATTGTACAATCTGCGATCTACATGCAGCAAAAATTATCCTTCAGATATGGTTTGACGAATTTATTTCCTTTATTATGATTAAATTGTGACAAATATTTTGTCAAATTAGTCTAATATATACATACATATATGTATATATATTTTTTTATTACCTATAAGCGAATAGTGCGGCACTTTTAATAAAAATATCGGAGCAAACAAATTTATGTTTGATTGATGTTGATATTTAGTAACAACGAATTCATAAATTAGTACCCTCTCTTTTAAAAAGCGGGTTATTTTTGATCAATATGAACAAAAAAAAAAACTATCAGCATCGATTTACCTGTCGGTTCTTCCTAAGTTTGATTATGCTCAGAAACTAGCTATACACAGATGTATTCATTTTTATTCAAATCGAAACCGTTTCTGAAAACTAAAAGTGTCGGAAGTAGCAAAGTTTATACGATTATAAATTTATAACTACAAGTTAGTTTTTTCCTAAGTTTCATTGAATTTTCCAAAACTGGCAAAACCAAAATAATTTTTTTTAATATTGCCATGTTTGTTTTAACAAAAGTATGAACTAAGCGGTCTTTAATATGCAATGTGGTAGACAAACCTATAATAAAAGTGAAAACAAATACCTTCGTGCAGCAAAGGAACACGAACAGAAGTCCACATATCTCATCAAGTTCGCATGTATGATTTATAATAACCAACCCACCTCTTTTAATGAGTCGGAAACCGCCACTGCTCCGACGGCGCCGTTGTAGATCATTTTGCATCCAAAAAAGTGCGCAAGAACGGCGAACACTTCAAAATTGCTTCTGCATTCGATATCGCATTTGAATGATACTTAACTTACCGACGAATACCTGCTCAAAATGAAATTAATCACTATGTTTGAATAAAAATTCTACACACTAAAGCGGCCATCTTGCTACGGTTTTTGTTACGAAAATGTCCGGCACACGTTCATTAATAATCGAATTGTTAAATCACGACCTATTTGAAGTTTGTTATGGAAATCCATTGTCGTCCGTTTTAGTAGAATCATTCAGAGATATCTCTTTGGTGAAGTGTTTCAATAGCTTTTTAGTTTGATACATATAGGCTTGAGGAATATACAATGAGCGTTTAGGATGGATTTTTGAACTACCAACAACAATAAAGGAAATTTTTTTTTTAAGTTTCGACCCTTGTTCTACTATCACTTTATGAGAAACTAAGCTTAAACAGAAATATGTTTTTCTTCGACTATTTTAGAACATAAGCATTTTGATACAATTTTTAATTACGGAATAATAATTATACACTTGTTATAGAATATTTCATTCTAGCACCGTTCTGAATAATAAAGGTTGCATCTCTCGTTTCTCAACTGATTTCATATTTTGTTGACAGTTACAAACAAAGCGTATTTTGGGAAAGAAACTTGAAGTTTTCTTATTTTCGAAATTTAGTGACCTAAATAATTTATGGTCGTAAAAAAAGTGTAGTCTGCAACACGTTTGGAATAGCTATTTCGCACTCGTGGACCGTCCCCCTCGCCTTTCGCCTCGGGGTACAAACTTTCCACTCGTGCAGAATATGCCATATTCCAAACTTGTTACAGAATATACTATTCAGCTTCCGTTTATTAAACAAAGGTGCATGCATTTTTAACTTTCAAAAATTCATAGAAGACATCACAGACAAACTAGCGAACTGGGACACGAACTAAATTACAGCTCATCTTTAGCTCTATTAGCCTACGAAATTTAAAAAAGTTGTGTGGCTAATTTTTGAGTTATATTTTTTTTAAATCAAAACTTTGTTATTTTATTCACTTCAAAGTTTTAGTAGTTCCAAAAATTCTAGTTGCTTGTAATATTGTGTACCTTTAGAGCATTTCTATCAAACTTCATCCAGATCTGATAACCCGTTTTTGAACAGATGTGTTAAAATCCAAATTTTCAAAAATTCATTGAAAGCGTCACATATAAATTAGTGGACTGGGACATGAACCAAATTGTAGCTCATTTGCAGCTCTATAAGTCTACAAAATTTAAAATGTGTATCCAGTTTTGAATCAATATTATTTTGAAAATAAATACTAACAATTCGGTTAATTGAGTTAGACTTGAACGGTTTTTTGAAGGTTTGAATGTTATTGTGAGACGTGAAGAAATTTACTACATCTTCAAAGGTATACTTAGTTTTGAATAAGTAGACACACATGAAACTTTTTTTATAGCTAAAAATCCACATTAGAGCAAATAAAACAGTTTATTTGCATGATAGAGTGGAGATAATTTGGCCCATGTAGGGGTTGGGGAGAAATGCTTTGAACTACGGAAATCTACATAGCAAATTTTTCCAGCGGGTGTGTAAGCGCGGGGGTGACGACCCTCGATAGATATATTTACACATGTAAGCTTTTGGATTAACATTAAGTTTCGTATTCAGTATTTGGCATCTCGCGATGCATCGCAATTGCAGGTTTGTTTTTATTGTCAGAAAGATATCGGCCCTAAAATGTGCTTATCCGTTAGTTGAACACTCGCAGTGCAATAGGATAGACCAACACCTTTTTTTTACTTTCAGTTCCAATTACATATATAAGAATCGTTAAAACATATGCTCTAAAATTATGTTGCCCTTCTTATTTGAAAGACTAAATTATAATTACGCAGGAGTAATATTAAATTTCTGAATGTCTTGCAAATGACTACTAATGGAGTATCATAAAATCTTGAATGAGACCTTAAAGATAAGCTCAAAATTGCAGGTGCAATTTACAGTCATAAAATCAAGCAGGATTAATATTGAGCCCATAATACAACGCCCTTCTTCCTTTTGAACGACGAACCCCTTGCGGTTGCCCACAAAAGCTAACAACCCTATGCTCTATTTTATATTATAGAGTGTAGTGCACGTGCATTTGCCAAGATTATATCTCTTATCAATAGCCTTAATTATTCATAAAAAAAACAATTTTAGTACACTGAAAAAAATTGAGAATGTTTTTCTAACAATATGCAGTTGTTAAAGAAAATATTGTTATTCTAACGAAATTTTATGTTTATTTTAAAAATATCAATAACACTAGGAATGTTACGAATACAAAAACGGTATTGTTAACACAGTAGGTTCATTGCAGCAATAAAATCAATTCAGAACTACAATGTATGTTGTTAAGTCGTCTGTTTGTAGAAGATTGTTATACTAGGCAACTTATGTAGGTTATATTAAATATGCTGGACTGTAATGGTAACAAATTTTAGTATTTACTATAACAATAAAGTTTGATTTTGTAAACCTAGCTATATAGTATTGTCAAGGGGCCTATGTCACATGTGATCTCATGTAACATTGACGGTCGCGGTTGGCTCATGGTTGTGCTGTAGTGAAATATGGTGGTCAATAAAGTTGAAGTGAGTGTCAGTGTCCATCAGGGTCAGTAATAACTAATAACTCATCAGTATGGAAGTAAAAGTTTTGCTGGAAATGTGGAAAATCGGACATTTATGGCCGACGTTTGAGGGTAGGTAGTATAGGTACTTGATACAGTACGCAAAGGTTATGTTACATCTAAACATGCTCTTTAATTTTTTATTTTTTGTTAAACTGCAAGGTACCTATTGCATTGCGCATTCAAATTAGTGTTTTAATATATATTTTTCTGCTTTGGTATATGTAGTACAATAATTCAATATTGAATACGTTTTATTTTAGCCATAATGTTATTTTTAAGGTTCTTTATCTACTAAGTTAAGTTTTCTTTGTTTTACTGTGTTTGATTGTTTATTGAATAAGTTTTTTATTTATATAATCAGTAATAGCTTTTGTCATACCTGTTAGGTACATTTTAAATAAAACATTAGTATATTTGAATAGTAATTTCATTAGTTTTTTTCCAAAAGTATTTCTTGTATCATAAAATTTACTATCTCAAGTATAACCTATATAAACTACAATACAACGGGCCGCTGTAGGAGCATAGAAGGCTACTCCTCTTCGGCCAATTTATTAGTTGCTATATGAGAAAGCATATGAAACTGGTTTTTGACTTCTTTAATTCAATTTATAAATGTCAGTATTTGGGTAATTGTCTTATAAAATGTCCAATATAGCTGTACCAATAGGGGTTAATTATAAATATTTCAGTAAAAATTTAGGACAATTTTTAATAGTAATTGCGAACTTACATTCGCAACTTTGCGATTATGCATAAATATAATAAGTGCTTGTAATCTGGGACAGCTTAAAAATATTTAAGGAAACATATAATTACACATTTTTTGTTAAATGTTTAGTTGGTACTGCAGACTCGTAGTTTTGGTATGTAGAGATTCATAGAATTCATTTTAAATCGAGTTTTGGCAAATGAGGTCTATAAATTTGTACATATCAAAATTGCAAGTTTACACTATAAGCTAAACTTCTAACAACAAATTGCATAAGTATATGCTTTCACACATAGTCTTAGGCTGTCCCAAATTACAAATAATTATTAATTTTGTGCATAGTCTCTAATTATCTAACTCCTATTGGTTACTAATGAATGTGATTGCAACAAGTATTTATGGTCAACTTAACAATACTACATTGTTATGGGAGTGCTATGTATAACCTACATATAACTATAAACAATAGTTACCATATTCAAGATTTCTTGCTACATTAGCTATAATACATTGTTACAGTAAAAATAATGTATTGTCAAGTTTAACAAAACAAAATTGTTGAAGCAAACATATTTGTTGTTAAAGTTACCTAGTGTACATGTAGCAAGTATAACAAAATCCTATTTGTTAAACTAACCACATCTAATTTTGTTTAGTTGATGACCACAGTATTGTTAATACAACAACAACTGCGTGACAATGTACATATAGTATAACTTACAATATATATGGTTGTGCCTATACTAAGTATATTATATAGTTGATGCAATCATATTTTCAGTTGTCCTAACCACATATTTTTTTCAGTGTATGTTTAGTCGATCTGCTGTAAGGCCTTGTACACATTTTAAAATTGCGTGGCATAATGTAACGATACAGATGTAACATTGTTACAGTTTACATTAAGATCAACACCATTCGAAATTCGAACGAACGTGGTACGCGCTTGTTCTATCTGCAGTTGCTCCTTTAGCACGAATTCGACTAAAAACTGAGAAACCATCCACCACACCAAAGCGTAAAACACATATGGTGTTTGCTAAGAAACCCACAAGAAGATCGGACGCGTCGCGTTGCTAACAGGCGCGAATGATACAGTAACTCCGTTTACACTTGAGCATTCGAATTGCGTGCGTTAAGACAAAGTGCTTCAATGTGTACAGAGAACATTGAAATCAAAAAACAATTTTGAGAAATATTTTAAATATACCTAACTAATAAGAATCTACTATTCTTGATTTTTCTTTATCTGTGGTGAAATCTACGAGAATAATTTACTAAGTGACGTAGTGAATTTATTATGCATATTACTCAACGCACTCTACTCCAAACCTAACTATACATAACCGTTGTATGGAAACTCTTCACTTGTTATTTTACACGATCGATGTAACTGCCAACTCTTCTCTGAAACAGCGTGTTATAATTCAACTTCTCGTTAGTGAAGGCATCAAACTGGCTAAAATTTTACGCAGACTCTACACAGTTTCTAGAAAATAACACTCAAGAAGTCAGAAAAATTAAGACTGCTCGTGACAATTCAACAAGAGTCATCCTTGCTGTTATCAAACGTGGTGAAACTTTGATCAATGCAAATCACCGAATAACTGTCTGTGAAATAGTGAAGAAAATCAGCAACACGTTTATTGACAGCAGCAATGACTCTTATTGAAGTTCAACCCTTGTGAACCTCTTCTTCGTGGATTGTCATGAACAGTCTCTCGGCCATTTTCAAAACGGTTAGTCATTCATATACTCTTTTGAAACCATGAGTTCAGCTTACGTAAAATTTTAACCGGTTGGACTCCTTAATTGATAAGAAATCTTAGCGAGAACTTGAATTACAATGTGTTGTTTCACGGCACAGTTGACATTACATCGACTATTGTTGAATAACAACTATGTACACAGCTTCCATAACAACGATTATGCATTGCTTCCTGTTTAGAGCAGAGTACCTGCAGCAATGTGCATTGCACGAATCACTAAATACACACACAGTGACCTCTGACATACTTTGTATATTCCTGTTTTGGCGTGATCTACTCGCACTTCTTCAATGACGGGCAGTTTCAATGGAAAGAATTAAATTATTATTAATACGAAATCTTCGCAAACAATTGTTTCCTATGACAACGATTTTAAAGACTAGAATATACATATATATCGTAATATCAAAAATATACCTAGTTACCTTTGTAACGGTAAAAAAGAAATAAAACGCTAAATATGATGTAGATAGATTTTCAAGAGATCTGAATTAAAATTAAGCCAGTTAGACAAGTAAAAGGTAAAGTATGAAAATGACTGCTCCAAATTTAAATTGCTGATCAGTTTATCCGGTTGAGAAGTTCCGGCCTTTTGTAAAATTGCGCTTTTCTCTTTTTATAATTCCGCTGAAATTACGCTTCGTTTGCAGCTCTCTTTTTATTAAGTCTTCTTGAATTTAGAGCGAGCCTTGCTACGGACGCTCTTTTATAAAATGACGAGAAATAATTGACTTGTATCGCCAACAAACTCTAAAACTCAAAAAGTAGTTGGCGGCGATTATAGGATTTACGTTATACGAAAAATTTAGCTCAATTAGCTTTTATGAATTTAATTTTCCAGCCAATTTGTTGATTGTCAAATATTGGGTGAAGCGTTTTATTAGAACTTTTCCATGCATTCAAAACTTATTTTATTTAATCCTACTCAAATTTACTGTCTGAGCAATGCCACTAGATCTCCTCGTATCCGCCCCGATGTACTTTTTCCCCAACACTTTTTTTCCATTCTTTGCTTCAAATTATTACATTTTTACTTTTGACGGTATAGAAATTAGTGATGGGCGTAATCAAATTATTTTTATAGTCGAATGATTGTCATTCGCATGAATTTCATAAACGTATGATTCATTCGAATAAAATCATTCTGATATTTCTATGCAGTAAAAAGTAGTAGAAACGCTCTTCGCTTGCTTCTAAAATGCTCCTATGAAGGAATTCTCGTTCTCATCGTCTTTCTTCGGGCCGCTCGGCAGAACAGCTTAAACCTGCAGCTTTAAATAGTATGTTTATTACTTTCATCACATTTCATCGCTAATTCCGGCCCGTTTTTTGAGTAATATTTCTATAATCGCGAAAGTGATACGTTGTTCTGTTTTGTATATCAATTATTTTTAATAAGGCCAGGGACAAAATCAATATCCAATTATTAATTATTAAATGAATAATCGATTTATATTTTTTTAGCGAAGTGCACTATACTTTTTTTTAATCAACAGTAATGCAGTATTATTGTAAATATTAATACATAATAATGCTTTATATTTTCACAAGTTTTATTATTTCATTCTTTTAGAACAATATTAACATTTTCAAATACGACCCTGCGCTGAAATAACCACGAGAAACAAAACTGTGCGGCGGAAACTGATGTGTTTGCTATTCCTAATTTCAGTAATGTCGAAATGTTCAAGTCAAAACATTCTTATCTCGTTGTGTCTGCGCTGCGGAAATTCTGCCTCCATTAGTGTATTCGCATCATAATACCACGACTAGTAGTGTCATCGAATATTGTATTTGCATTTGGCATATCTTTTCAACGCTCGCTTCTGAGTTAGACAAAACCGAATATTTTGAAATCGTAAAGCATTCGAATGATTTTTCTGTATAAACTCTCGATATATTTTGATAGTCGAATGATTCGATTATTTCAATTCGAATTGTTTCATCGCTAGTAGAAACGATATTTGTCAATCTCACCCCATAAGTAAGTTATGGGACAACGTTTAAAAGTTTTAGTGTATACATCTGAAAATGCAATCACTCAATGCATTTTATCAAGTAGGTGTGTGTCATTTTAACTTACGGGACACCCTGTATACAGAACCCCTGACAAAAACGACCGGTTGTTCTCTATCCTCCGAACCTGGAACTAGCTTATCCGTCAAAAACCTTAAATCAGTTTCCAGACCGAAAACAATACCTTTCCGTGGTATAATCTTTATTATGGCGAGGTAAATATCATCTGTTGTAGTAAAAATCTTCCCCTCTGGTACCTATATGATTCTTTTCGAAAGATTGTTGTTTTTCAATGAAAATTGGAAAACTCTTGAACACTATAATGTGTCCTAGAAATGTCTAAAATCTGAAACGACATTTCAATGCAATGAAACATTTAATTAGATGCAACAAAATGTTCAACAATAAAAATCTACTAGGGTGGCGCTTATATAAACAACTGCATGTAGGTATAATATTAGCAATAAAATTCTACCCGTTTGTTTTTCCTTTATTTCCACAGCCAAAAGAAATAAAACGCTTGACGTGCATCAGGCATCTACCATAAAGTTTTTTAGTAGCGGCTTGCATATTGATATACTGAAGCGGCTGTCGGCTCTCAGAACGTATAAAACATTAATAAATAATAAATATTAATAAAAAATACAATAAAGGAAGAGCAGGCAGGCAGTTACAGATGATTTGCTGCAGAAGAGACCTTTGGGCGGACCCGCTTGAACCGCTGTCCATCCGACTCCGGATTATTTATTATTTCTAGGCAATTAAAACATTAGTGATTGCCGTTATTACCTTTTACCGAGTTTATTTTGCTCTAAATCGATCGTTAATTTTTTAGGTCGAGGTTTATGAAGAATAAAGATTTGACGACTAAAGTTAGAGTTACGAACGAAAAATTACAAGAAACACTTCTCCAGAGTTTTTTCACATGGTTTTTATATTTTCAAAAATATTTTATATCATAATGCTGGTAGGATTTTGTTGTTGATTCTTCGCATTGCATTGCATTGTGAAAATAAGTACTGAACAGCTTGCCATACCGGTTCAGGCGCAAGACAAACATAGTAATACTAATAATAATGTCTAACTGTTTCTAACTTTCTAAACCAGACTAAAATTAGAACATTATTATCGAAGTGAGAAATTTCTTGACTTTTCTTGTCTCATCCCATGTCAAGAATTTAAAACGAGAATTGCATTTCATCCTGAAAAAATTCTTGACGAGACGAAACTACCGTCGTGACATGTAGTTTGTCGAACTGATTTAGTTTCGATAATTTTAGACGAAAGCACTTATTCTTATCTATTGTTATTTCGAGACGAGACGCTATAAGTGACGTTGAGAAATTTCCGAATATCGTTTCATCTCATTATCATAAAAATTTAAATCATGTGTGGCATTTGTTTCTCATTCTGAAAATATGAAACAAATTTGGTAACCTGCCCACGAAACGAAATCCGTGCAGGCAACACTACTGTGTAGAGACGAGAACTTTGTCGAAACCGTTTCATTTAGAAAAGCCAGAACGAGATCTTTTTCGTATGAAATTTCTGAGACAAGGAAAGAGTTAGTCTTGCAAAACGGGGCGCTATTGCACTGACAAGAAATTTTCTGATCTCGCCTTGTTCTATCGGAAAAATTCAAGCCAAAAGCACCAATTTTTCTTGTCTCGAAAACTTGAGACCAAACCAAGACAAGCCACTTCTCGACCAGAAGAAACTTGCGGTTACTCTAATTATTACAGGCAAAATTGATTATGACCTTTTGGAAAATATAGTTTTCAAACGTATACAAAGAACTCTTTAATTTATATTGTAGAGAAATATTTTTATTATGTTTGGTAAATATGCAAATAAGCAGCCTGGATCCAATAGCTCACATATATAAAAGCATTTTACTCCGGAAATAAAATTTTATAAAGTTATTCCATAAAAATGGTAGCGCGCTTCTAGCTCGCATCCTCCACTACGATCATAGTACAGCCATTCTATTAAAAACATTCTAGGAGAGAATAACCAGTAGCATCCCACCATGCACAATTAAAATAAAAATCAATGTACACCACTAATGGGAAAATTCCGCTTCATACCATTTCAGCAGGTCGCCGCGCATACCAACACCTTTTTGTAAAGCAATATTTTTTAAAGTGACTAACCCCCACCCATTGTCCGGGAAGTTTTCCCATGCTGTTTACCTGGAGATTTACCAAAAACCTACCGAGTACCCTATCAAGCAACGGCGAGTTTCTTTGTGTAGTTGCATTCGCAACGTTTACCCCACAAGATAAACTAACTTTTTTTAAAGTAAACCGACACCTTTACTTTACTATCTGTATTATTTTCATATGTAAATAATTTATTGCGTAACACGAATTACCACAAATTACTGTCTCTGATTCTAACACACTCACTCAAGACATGTTCACAGTACAGAAGGTTTTATGTATTCTCCAATGAACATGCAGTTTGAATTTACGTTGCTGGGCGACATAAATCATTATTTTGGTTTACATATATATATGTTAGACAACCAAAACGGCCAACCACGTTGAATTCAAAAACTAAATACTTATTGTAATAAATACATGTCAATTTGATATTTACCGGAAACAAAAAAAATATCGATAAATTATTTTGTTGTTAAATTTAAAAGAAAAAACTAAATATTGCACAACATATAAAATACATTCTCATATAATTATGTATACAGCTACTATTGCAAAGTAGGAAGGAACAAATATTTCGTCAAAATTCCTTTAACATAATAATTACAACACTTCGCGTTTATAATATTATCCGGAAATATTCGCCTTTGTAGGCATTTCTGCGATTGCTGACTCCGGGCGTTCAGACAGTTGTTTCCGGAGCTGATTGTAAACTCAAAGCTCACAGCTCCCGTAGTCCCGGAACTGCTACAAGTATCTGTTTGGTGTTACCATGGCTACAGGCTCTTATTCTGTAGCCGAGAGAGGAGCAGCAAGTTTCAAGGATTTCGTTCGTTTTGTTGATTCTCAGATTGAATATTTTGTGTGCACTTCCAACTTAAATTCTGTTCAGAATTTAAATTTAAAAAGAATTCAAACATTAATAAGTTCATCCGAAAACAAGGAGGAAAAAGCCACGCGGTGAGATTGGTTTTCAAATCGAAAAAGATTAAGAAGTTTTAATTATTTTTTACCCTTTATTTATATGGCTCTTATAATAAACGTTTTCATATTTTAGGGTATAAAAGCGCCGAAGATGAATTTTAATTTTCATATAATGAGTTAATAAAAATGCATATGTTTACAAATTGGTTCTTAAAACAAACAGGAAGATACTAATATTAGCTTTTGACGTTTTTTTTAATAAAACAGATCACCATTAGTGTCGGGTTAGGCATGAATTATTGAGGGGCCCACTATAAAACTGTCCAAAACAGTCTTATCTGGGTATGATGCTGTATCTAAATATTAATAGGAAAAAATCTGTCCCGTTATGTTTAATTTAGGAGTCGCATGCCTAGATTAGTTTTATAAAATTTACTTTCGGCGGTCTATTTTTTAACATTCATAACTAGACTATTAGAACTCATTCAGTTTTAGGACTATTTAGCAATATCAAATATTAATTAAAAATATGTTTAGCGCGTTAAATATACTTCAACTGTAAGCAGTTTAAGTTGTTTAAAACGTATTTGGTTTAAATTACGACAAACTAAATAGGTTAAAAATTGTATTTCAAATAAAAATAAATAACATTTTTTAGACTATTCGAGAAATACGTTTCAGTTTTTAATTTTCTACAAGAAAATTAGAAATTACCTTTTAAACTTTTTAATTTCCTAGTCATTAAGAAAAGAGTTCTATTTTAAAGTAAAATCTTGTCACTATTTCAGGCATGCTAATTCAAATTAACGCAATTTTTTTATTTTCTCATACATTTAATAAAGGAATGTGCTATGAATGTGAGAAAATTGATTCCTAGATTTTGCTGGAATTACAGGTGTTGGATTGCTACGAACCTAAAAACGCGATTTTTAAACCGTAAATGTATTATGATGGTTCTACAAAGACAAGCTTTTATGATAAAGGAGTTTTTTCATGTCATGGACACTGTTCACTTCTTATTCAACATCCTCTATGTAAATGTCAACTGTAGCTTGTAAATGCGTATTTAATTTAATTTCTCGCCAAGTTTTTTCCATAATGCAGACCTTAAACTGACTTAAATTTTACGCAGGCTCGTAGTTTAAAAAAGTACACTCAAGAAGTCTCAAATATTTGAATAGGTAATCCGTGAGACCGTTCGTGACAATCCACGAAGAGGAGATTCAATAATAGTACTGTAGCAGCCCTTGGATTCAATTGTATTTTGTAACTTGGCGACTTACGTTGCTATTGACGTTGATATAAACATTCATCAAGATCATCTTGTAAAAGTAAGACACATTAAAAGTTCTTCCTGCAAATTAGTATTTTATTTACAACTCCCAAACCAAACATTACATTATTGGTAACCCTCGACGTTGGCCTTCCTGAGATTTTCAAGCAGAATTCGGAATTTCAAAACTTCCACAAACAGCAACAAGCAGCTGCCTAGTACATCGCACATCGCCACAGACCTCCTGATCTTCAAGACTCCATTGAATTACAAGATAAGTAACGTTTATTAACTATGGCTTTTAATAGTGTTTGTATTGACTTTCCCGAATTTAATACTAATGACGTCGATTCAAACTACACCTTGCTACCAAATGCTTTCTTTCACAATCACACAACATGCAATCCCGCCCCTTTGATTTCTTTATTGGCAGCGAACCAAACACAAATACAAACTTATGGTCCTAAAACACTAGCTTTAAAATTTGATTTTTCAAATCAACCAATTACTTGGAACTTTATTTTGGCAGATATTGCATTTCCAATTTTGGGGCTAGTTTTTTTACAATATCATAATTTAATGATAGACGGTGCTGTGGGAAGAGTGGTTGAGCGAGTTTCTGTTAATCGATCTATGATGTTCGACCCGGAAATTCGTGGGTCATCCGTTCTTGCACAGACTGGTAGTAATTCACCTGTTCAACAAACAAAACCTCCTAATTTTTACAAGTCGCAAACAGTTATAAAACATTCAAACGAATCATCTCAACATTTAAACAACTCTTCTCAACTTACAAACAAATCACAACCATCACTCCAACCCACTTCATCACAATCAAAGATCCAACCAATCTTTCAATTATCTCTCTCTAACAAATCACAATTAATCACACATCCTAATCAACTTTCCAATCTTTTTTCTTCTGAACTTAGCGACTGCCAATCACCTTATACGGTAGATACAGATGTTAATGTTCAGGAAATTTCTTCTAATTCACCCTCTTTACAGTCTTTATCACCTGAACGCACTCTTTACTCTAATCTTCTTCAACAATTTCCGACTTTAACAGCTGAATTCGACATTAACACCCCTATTAAACATAATGTAGTGAATCGAATAAAAACTAACGGTCCGCCAATTAGTGCAAAGTGTCGAAGACTTAATCCAACACAATTACTGTTTTTAGAAAAGCATCTGCATGAACTGTTACGTGCTGGAATCATCGAGCAGGCAGACAGTCCTTGGAGTAGTCCAATTCATATGGTGTTAAAACCTGATGGCAGCTATCGTGTCTGTGGCGATTACAGGCAGCTGAGTGCGATGACAGTTCCGGATACCTATCCAATTCCCTTCATAAAGCATACTTCCATATTCCTTTGCATCCTGATGATATGGACAAAACCACAATTACCACGCCTCTTGGTGCATATCGTTACAAAAGACTTAATTTTGGCTTAAGAAACGCTCCTTCTTTCTGGTCCAGATTCGTCCATAAGATTCTTACAGGGATGTATTACATTTATTTTTACCTCGACGATATATTAATTTTTAACCGCGTCAGAACATTTGCGTCATATAAAAATGGTTTTTGAACGTTTGGCTAGATACGGACTTTTGTTGAACGTTGATAAATGTGTTTTTGGGGTTAGTCAATTAGATTATTTGGGGCACAAGGTTTCATGTAAAGGCATTCAGAGCCAGGGTTTGGTGGAAAGACTTAACCGTACGATTAAACAAGCAATAAGAACGACGGGTATGGGCGATTGGATAGATAGATTACCATGGATTTTATTGGCTTTGCGCTCAGCAATTAAAGAACAAGTTCAAGTGTCTCCTGCGGATATTCTGTACGGAACACAATTGCGTCTGCCCGGAGATTTTTTCAAAATGTTGACCTTGATGATCGCACCGAGTTAACACATTTTGTTTTTAAATTACGAAAACACATGCACAACGCCAAGTTCTTTTTCACTAAGATTTTTAATAATAGCAATACTTTCGTGGATCATCAATTAGAGTCGTGCTCACACGTGTATGTACGCAACGACAGTCATACGATAGGCTTAAAGCAAAATTATTTGGGTCCATACAAAGTGATCTCTCGAACGAAAAAATATATGATATTGGAGGGTTTCGGTAGAAATGGGATTGTTTCTCTAGATCGCCTCAAACCAGACTTTTTTGTTTAAGTATTTTTGTTTAGATGTTATGTTCTTTTTGTTTATGCACATTTTTTCCCTTTTTGTACTGTTTTTTTTTTAGTGAACTGAACTTTTTCTGCTCTGCTCTTGGAATCTCAAGAATTGGACACGCACTTAGAAGAACTAGAAGCAACTTCAAGCTAATTTAATTTTATTTTCTATAATGTTCAATTATTTACGTTACTTTCTTAATACTTGTATTGTTTTTGAAAAGATCAGAAGTTTTTGTAGCTAAGATAGCATGCGCTTCAAGTTTGCTACGTAGTTTTTTTTTCTTCTGCAAGTTGGGGGGGGGGGGGGGTATTAATGTAGCAGCCCTTGGATTCAATTGTATTTTGTAACTTGGCGACTTGCGTTGCTATTGACGTTGATATAAACATTCATCAAGAACATCTTGTAAAAGTAACACACATTAAAAGTTCTTCCTGCAAATTAGTATTTTATTTATAACTCCCAAACCAAACATTACAGTACAACCGTTATTCCTGCTGTCATTAAAAATATTTCTGTTTTTTGATCAAAGCTTCGCCACGTTTGATGATAGCAGGAACCTCGTCTTCCTGAATTCTCACAAACAATCTCAAGAGGTTAAAGAGGTTATCCCATGTAAACAATTACGACTTTTTGAGTACTTTTTTCTATAACTTTGAGCTGAGTCTGCATACAATTTTAACTCGTTTGACGCCTTTATTAACAAGAATTTGATTTTTAAAATACTGTTTCGGGGAACAGTTGATATTTACATCCGCCATGTTGAATAACAAGTAAACGGTTTCCATGACAACGAATATGTATCTATTGTTTTCCGTTTAGAGTAGAGCTAGTGGCGGCTGTTCCATAGGAAGTGCGGTGCTGCAATTGCAAAACCACAACTTTTTTTAGTGATTAAAATAAACAATAATTGTCCTCCATGGATTTAAGAACAAATCGCAAAATTTTATAAGTTGCTCCACAAAGTTTATATTTACAAAATATTAACGCAGCTGCTAGACGGACACGCGAGGCGAGATCCCTTCGGCCTACTATCTCACTGAAGTTTCGCAATTTTAACTTGCGGACGGTTCTGCACTCGGCAGCTATGCATTATCGATTGATTGATACTGCGTAAGCATTTTGCAGTTTTAGCTTACTAGCGGTTTGCATACTGCAACTGCAGTTGGGTATTATTAATCGATCGCTGCTGACGATGTCGGTATCGTTAACCTAAAACAATGGATATTGCGAAGCAGTTTTCTGACTTTAGTAAATTAAACAGGAAGGATATCTTCTACCATGGATTCCTAGAAAGGAGCAGAGGAGAACAGTGTTTAAGAAAATTTAATCGTGAAATGTATACGTGCGCGAAATAAATGGAGGTGTATGGCTACTCTATGGTGTAATGCTAAAAACAGTTTTCTCTGCTTTTCATGCATTCTCCTTGAGGTTCATTGTTAAATGGACCAGTGCGGGAATTCCCGATTTAGTATACTTAAGTGACCCGTAAAAATAGTAAACAGCAAATATTAGATTATTAGTATCAGATATTGGATCACATGCATTTGGCTTCATTAAGAACTTCAAATATTCAAGCGCAACAAGTGCATCGTTTGAATCGATCAAGTTACCAAAATCCAATACGTTTTTTCAGAAGTTATGGATTGCAGTACATTTGTTGGAGTATTTATGTTGGCATTACGCACATGACAAATCAGTTACTTCTGAAAATAATTATTTACAAAAGTCTCCATAAAAATAAAATAATTTTTGACTCAATATAATATATTTTTCTCTCAAACGTAACATACCGCAATTATGGGTCTTAAACAGTAGGTCCCCTATGTCAGTGCAGGGTATATGCTAATAATAGCGCCTGAATAATAACGCTGGTGAAAAATGTCGCCGCCAAAAATAGCGCCCATCAATAATGTTGCCGGAAAAAATAGCATCGTCAAAAATATCATAAATGAATATTCAATAAACTAATATAACTAAAAAATCATCCATCACTTAGGTTTCTCTAATCAATTTTGAAACAATTGAGAATAATTTATCCCTTCCCCTTCCCCAATGAAGTAACTTATTTTGTCAACAAATTTGATTGAACCATTTCTCTTTAATTTTTAAAATGATTCTTAATGATTTACTATTAATTTTCATTAGTTCACTTAACAATGTAATATTTGTGAAAACCTTGCGACTGTAAATGCAGATAAATTCAACAAATTGTCATGGTCCGCTCTCTCGAGGAGCGAGTAGATACAGTTAAAAATTCCGGCGTCTTCTGCAACTGCAACGCGTTCCTTGCTCTACGCCTACGAGTATCAAACCAGTTTAATTTAAAATATACAAAAAGGCCAAAGGCAAAACTTCTTTGGCAAACAATATTCATTTGGCCACTGTTCGAGGGGTACGAATAAACCATGACAATTAGCCGCACACACCGCACTGCGACCTCGTTCAACTACAACTTTAACAGATAAACCACCGATAATAATAAACTTATAAATATTGCCATGGTTAAATCAAAGCTCGGGGAACCTATCGCATATAGCGAAAGCTCGGACATTTCGATTGTCGATATTGTTTCTTCTAATCGAAGATCCGATGTTTTAGTTGGCCAACTGGCATGAGTGACAGGAAAGCTAATACGAAGTAATGAAATGCAAAGCGGTATAAATTACAGGCAACGGGTTACGGTTTAGTAGCAGACGGAAATAGCTAAAGGCTAATATATCCGATGACCAAGTTCGTACTAATTTATATTTGACAGGTTAAAAGCCGCCTATGACTTAAAGTTCTCCTTAAATCAAAGCTCCATAATTGCTTATATGCATATCGGTTCGGACACATAAGCTTTTAGATTTTTACCGCCAATTCTGGTATATTAATACTACCTACCACTGTATTACTCCAATAATTTAATAGAAACGTAAAAAATGAACTTCAACAATACATATCTAATTGTTTCTTTTATATTACATTAATTTATTAACAATAATAGTATAATCACATACGGTCAAAACTAAACAATTAGGTTTAAAAGGAAAAAAAAAGCAATAGAGTCAAATTCCCAGTTCATATCTACAATCCTATTGAAAAGCAATGACAACCAATATGCAAAATCCGGTGATCAGTAACAATATACGCATTCGACCGCAGTTCTCCCGGACTAGCGTGGCGCGAATGTGAACTAAATCCGGAAGTGTCGTGGGAGACGTGTAGCAGCTTATTCGACACGTGTAGGACCATTGGCAGGCAATGTCCTGTGAATAAATCAGGACGAACGTTTTGCTATTGATAATTTGCATCCCCTTTTATACGACATGGGATTCGTTAGATGGTGCTGATAAATAGTTAATATAAACCGGGATTTTAAAAGCAAGCACTAAAGCTTTGAAAAAAGTGCAAAATAAAATGTATTTAGAAGTATTAAAAAGGTTATTTGCAAAAGGGCGGCCGTAGCTCAGTGGTAAGCGCGCGGGCTTCCAATGCAGCGGGTCCGGGTTCGATTCCCGGCCTGGTCGTTCTTCTCGCAAGGCAACGAGAAACCAGCGAGGTGGATTTTTCCCCAAGGAAAACCTCTCTAGAGAAGAAGTGCATGCACTTCCTGTGGTTCGGAGCCCACGTTACACTGTAGGTCTTCTATGTCTGTCTGTGCAAGATATCTATCTCAGCGCACCAAACACAGACATAGGAGAGAGGTAGCCAACGCCCTGAATAGGGTTTGGCACTAGAAGAAGAAGAAGAAGATTTACAAAAAAGGAGAAAATAAATCAATGACACCATTAACATGCACATATATAGCTATATAAAATATATTATAATGCAGAAATAGTAACATCTGTTTACGACAAATCTAACTACACTTTCTATACAGATTTTTATATTCCTTGATTTTTTCGAAATAAAGAATACGATTCTGATGAAAACTGAATCGGAACAGTTTATCAAAAATTTATAGAGAAAATAATGTTCACATTTTTTCGATTTTTTGGTTAAAGCACATAAAAACAAACCGAACGCTTCTTATCAAACTATTTAGCTTCTAAATGGTGGAAGTTGCGTTTTTTGACGATAACTCTGCAAAAACCGACGCCGACGCCTCGCAAAAGGTATCTCGAGGTTGCACAAATCGATTATTTGGTAACTACAGAATACGGATCTAATAACCTTCATTTTTAGGTGAGCTAATTTTAGGGGAAATATTTGCTCTTCCGCAGCTTCTAATTGCTGACAGATCAATCACATTTTCGTACAGCAAAGTGTACACACATGCACGCATATATGCACAAAAGCACGCGCATACACACGTACAAGCATGTGCCTTTACGCTTCTATTTACGCACCTAATCAAACGATTGTGCGTCTGCTTACGCAACCTTAAGCATCCACATTTTAGCCGCTTATGTATCCACTTACACGCCCACCTACGCCAACGCGTATGCACTTGCTTACGCACGCGTTTACGCTACCATTTACGGACTCACTTAGCTTTTCACTACGTATCCACTTACGCACTTAGTTACGCACCTACTTACGCATTCATTTGCATCCGGATTTATGCACCTAGTTTACATTTTAGCATCAATCATCACACTTTCTTACGGAACCACTAACGCGTGTGTGGTGCCTCATACCTCTCGAACGGATGGTCCGATTTTGATGAACTTTGGAATGTGCAAGTATATAGAATTAGACATGTTTTTGGTAGAATTTTTTTTCGAACTCAAATTTTTAAATTTGTAAACGGAATCCTAAATTGCTCAGGAGTAAATTAAGATTAAGAACTTTATATTTGTGTGCAAAAAAATTTAGGGGGGAGTTAATTTTCCTCCTCCTTCCTTAATTTTGACGAAAAAGTTTGTCCATGCGTTTTTGGTAGTTTTTAAGCCGCGATGAATCTTTTTCCAAAAAAAGCACACAAATATTAAATAATAATAAAGTATAGATAGCTTTTATATAGACAGTACCCAGAATCCGCTTCGCTACTTAATCAGCATAGGAACATCGATGACAACTTAAAAATATACAGCCTGATGCTACTCGGGTAGTATACCATTTTAGACCGTGGTTATGTCTATTGTTTGTATTGTAATAGCAGGGATTTTTATTTAAATACCTTACAACTAATTGTTGTGATTAGATATAAAAAGGTAATTATTTTGTATAAGTATTATAGGATGTATCAAATTGCGTGTTAACTATGGGGATCTCGCTTATTTGAAGAGATACGACTTTGGTTAAATTAGACAAAAGTTGTAGTATTTTATGCGCACTATAATAACCTGAAATGAAATTAAAGCTGTGTTGCTTAGTTTCTGAATAAGCTGAAAAAAAAATGAAATTTTGGATTTTTTTGTTTTCGGTTATAACTCATTTGTCATTCATATTACATATTCCTAGTTTACGCATTATTAAGACACTTTTCTATACTGAATCTAATTTTTATATCATATTTTAACAAAACGCTGCTTTTATTTACTTTGACCGTTAAATACATTAGGTATGTGAAAATTTCAGGAAACTTTGTTTTGAGCGTAGGCAGCAAGCAGGTTAAGTTATTTTTTTACAAAAACAAATGGTTGACAAATGTTCTAACATACACAATTTACTGAAAATTCCTTTTGCAGTTTTTATGTTTGCAAGTGACATAACAAATTTGAATATAAGGTTAAATAAATACAACACATAACACTAGAACTACACTAACACGAACAATTATTAAATATATGTTCAAAACATTTGACGACACCTTTTCAAAACATGCTCAGAAGCTCCTCTAAAATGAACTCTCTAAGCCATAGATAAAAAATATAATACCTAATTCGTAGATGAAAAATCTCTAATCTGTGTGTTAGTAACTGTGTTATTCGTTTGTTTTTGTGAAAAATGACTTACCCTGCGATCTACGATCAAAACAAAGTTTCCTGAAATTTTCACATACCTGATGTATTTAAAGGTAAATGTAAATAAAAGCGGTGTTTTGTTTTACTTCCATCAGTTCATAGCCTACTAGAATTGTTTCAAAGTAAATTAAATGACGTGGTCTTTCCATGGCATTCTTATGAAATTTTTGTTTTTTGTAATAAAATGCTCTAAACTTAAACAAAATGCAAAGTGTGACACTCGTTGAAATGGTAACAATAGTAACAGTTATACCAAATCAGATAAAAAATATAGTAAAGTCTAGGCGAAATGCATCGCTCATTTTTTGCCATGAATCTATATTTTATTAAATTTTCGAAATGTTATTTTGCAACGACCGATACATTGTTTTTCATTTCGTACGTTATTAATTCTCAAGTTGGGCTTCTCTAACGTTTAAATTTACTTGTGTCGCCTTCTAGCGCAATTTTCAAAATTTTGAAGTTAATTCCTTGTTGTTGAGCAAATGGCGAGGCTACTGCAAACTTTATTGAACCTTATTGAAATACGTGCAGATACTTTAACTTCTATTAGAACTCACCAAACTGAAGCACTTTTCTCTTTATCAGTTTTCCAAAATCGCATATTGTTAGCATTCCCTCTTTCTTTTCCTTGAATTTGACGAGCCGTTTAGTAATGCAGTAATGATCGAGTTGAATGTGGAAGAAGAAAAAGAGATTATGCAAACAATGTATAGTTTTTTGTCGTGCACGAAGGTTTACGTACGTTTATCACTTATCAGTTTTTTAATTGGCATGATAAAAAAACTTATCTTTATAGCAAGTGTTCAAAATGTATTACATTATTTTCCCTACGGGTTCTTCGTAATATATAGATTCGCGCATTTGGGAAAAAACTATCAGAGTTTCACGAATAAGTTTTGGAACATTTTCTGCACGTGCTCTTAGTTTTTCAAGTTCCCCACAAAAAAATCGGAAAAATATAAATCCGGTGGTCGCGCGGACCACCACCGGTCCATTTCGACCAATCCACTTACCCGGAAAATAATTGTCCAACCACACTTGACGAGAATAATGAGCTGGTGCACACTATCACGGAGGTACCACATCTCCCTGCGTACAGCTAAAGGCACTTCGACTAAACGTTCGTTTAAATGTTCATTAAGAAACTCTAAATCGTCATTGCCGTTTAGACCAGGTGGTGCGATATATGAGGTCCGATCAAACACTCTCCCACACATTTACACAAAACTTTGTTGATTGCGATGTTCCCGAAATGTATTAAGTAATTCATCTGACCAGATGTGGGCGTTGTGAACATTGAAAAATCGATCCCATGAAAAGCCCGCTTCGTCAGTAGAGAGCAAAACAATTAAAATAATTTTACTGTTCCTCAACTTTCCTCAAAATCTATCTACAAAAAACTTCACGACGTAGAAGATCTACTTGCTGTAGCACCTGCACCAGTTGTACATGATAAGGTGCGTTCAAAGTACGCCCAAAATGTACATGCTATTACTCCAATGAGAAATACAAGTCTTCGTACACTAACAGTGAGATCCGGTTCTACTGCTTCTAAAATTTGCGGTTTGGTATCCAAAATTCGGCCTTCCTCGGTGTTGCACTTAGGGTTTAGAAGAACCATGCTCACGTAAATGTTGCACGGCGTTAGCAAAGGTTCTCACGTTAGGTACTCGGCGATTGGGAAAAAGTTCCACGTAAAGTCGGCAGCATTTTCGCCCACTTCACCATACATAAAGACAATGTCCGTTAATTCCTTATTGGAAAAAATCGCCGTTTTATTACTAAGTAACAAATTTATTGCGCATGCGATCATACACGTACAGTCGTCAGATCGACCTAATTTATCAGTATCACTATTCACTAACCTACCTCAAGTGTCAAGTCGCAGTATCAGTTACATAAGACATAATCATTTATCGGTATGTGCCTACTGTTTGCTCGTCTTAATCCGAATTTTTTATTGTGCCGTTTTAAATTAAAATACAATTCCACCAGAGGCGGGTTCTCACATTTTTAGTAAAACGTTTTTGATTTTCAACTGAGTTTCGGACGGTTTTTCGAAAAAATGATAAATAGAAAAGTGGTTCAGTTTGGTGAGTTCTGTTACAGGTTAAAATATCTGCACGCATTTCAGTAACACTCTGTATGTATAAGCTACTATTTTACCATTCACCTACCCTTGAAACATCTCGACATATTTTATTTCTAACGATCTAAAAGGCAATTCATAATCGATATAGCAACGCAATAAGTCGTGACAACCGCAGCTTGCAATTGCAACACAGGATCTCCGCCTAAAAAAATACATCATCAATACAAAGCATTTTCCTGACACACAGTGAGGCTATTCATTCATGTTCTAAAACTTATGGGTGTTTGTATTATTCTGAAGGATTCGTTCCGCCGATGAAAGAACTGCCTTAGGGTGAATCATCAAACACACCTTGCATATATAACAGCTTTTTAACACTTTATTTTCATTTAGTAATTCGAAGATTTGAATATTATAAAATCACATTTAATCCTTAAGTATACGTTATATTCCACATTAACACCTATACTGTAGCTGTGTGAAATAAAATAACATAAATTTCGGAATTAAAATATCGCAGGTACTTACTGTTATTTGAATAAATTGGTGAAACATAAATTTTGATTGTGTAGTTTAAACAATTTTAGTACACAGATCTACTTTTATTTTAATAAGTATATAATTTTAAAATATATACGGTATACCTAAACAATTTATATATTCTGTATGGAAGTTTCATATCAATGTTTTCACCGTTAAGTTTTTATATACAAAAGCTCGCGCACTTTAACCATAAATATTTTTGGTTTAGCCACTGGATTTTAAATAGCACTAAATTTTTGTTGTCTTTTAAATGGAATGAATTTTTCCTAAGGCGTATGGAGTTACAAAGCGGCGATAGCTCAGCGGCTATGAAATGCGGCAAACGTGTCCTCATTGTCCGAGGGTAAAGATTATAGTGCCCCAGTCGAGATCTGAAAGCAACACGTGCCTTTCAGGAAACATTAGGTTAACTGTGAATTAACAAACTCAACAGTATTTAGCCCACACTTGATTTATTATTGTGCGACACGTTATATAAGTTAATGAGTGGAAATGATTGCAAGTAAATGTTGATATTATGTTAGATATTGAAATAAATTTTTTTATTGTGAATGAAATAGCTCGTTATTTTACAACTTCCTGAGTGACGTAACACGTAAATTTGAAAAGTTTATAGTGTTAAAAAATAACAGTTGTAGAAGGAGAGATAGATAGGAAAGTTTGTAGTTTGGGGATGTCCCATGCAGGTATACAGGGTGGTCCACCACCCAGATATTAATACTTCTTTCTGTGCAATTATAAAAAAAAATTGACTCCTGCTGTTTTTTTTTAAAGAATCATGAGGCCGTGCGTGAGCACGACTCCATGATTCCCATCCCACTCCCTTACCCGGGCTCAACGCATTTCGCCGCTATTCACCGGTCTAACATGCCCCACCCCTGAAAGACATGCAACTCAACATACACACCACACACACCATCCATGGACCCGCCGGATTTAACTTATTCAGAAAAATTTCCGACGAGCAAAGGACTCGAACCTACTGCCGTTGAGAGTCTAGTTTTAAAGCCTGGGACCAACCACTAGACCACCCGCTGGCCCGACCCCTGCTGTAAGCGCTATGATGCGGTCGTCATTTTTTTAAATGGCATTCTAGTCATTTTTGTGCTCATTTGATATAGAATTCTTTTCTATTTAACGATGTATAACTTGTATACCCTCACATAATAATATTTTTGAAAAAAAAACGCGAAAAAGTCTTTCATATTAACAAGCTCACAACTCAAACTACCGCAATCACAGTAGTCGGCCACCTTAATTTATATCGACGTCTTTATACGACCTGCCGCATCAGGCATGTTCCAACAAATTCTGCGTGGTGCAGTGGCGCTACTAAGCGGTGCATCAAAAATGTTATATCTGCAGTTAAGTTAGTGATTGGTTAGCGTAAGTATGTATATACTCTTAGCTAACAAAACTTTCGAGGAATACACGATAAACTTAAAGGTTGGTTGAATTATTATAGAACTTTTCAGTTAGATGCAGGTACAAAACAAATAAATTAAAATTATAAACAAAGTCGTTTCTTTTACAAATGTTTTTACTTGCACATTTTTCGGCAGTGGAAAAAAAGAACCTTAGGATAAAATCTGTATAGGGATGTAATAAGCCATTTTGTATAATAAATAAATTTTAATCACGCTGTAACGCTGCATTGTCCTGGTCTGATGTGAGCAACAAATAACTGTGCTTTTTTCACATATACAGCCTGATTCATAAGATACAGGTTATAATATATTTCTGCTATTTTAGAAGATAAACAAAATAGTTGCCAATAAAAGTTGTGCGAACAGACACTTACTATAAACTGACATATGAAAATCGTATACAGGGTGTCCCATAAAAAAGTTATTCGGAAAACAATATCTACTATTCCTAAAGGAAATAACCCATATTTTTTATCCTAATGGTAAGTCCATTTAATTGACAGCAAAAAAATCTAAAACACTTTTTGTTGTAAATGTCATAGTTTCGAGAAAAAATCACAATTTTATAGGTGTTTCCATACAGCTAGCGCGCTTACGGTCCATACGCAAATAATTAGTGTTGTTACATAAATGTCATATTTTCCATATTTTATTTTTAATGTAGATTTGAATTACCTAACTACTAATAATAGTATTTTACAAAACAAATACAATGTACGAACGAATAAAGCAAAGATATGACTTGTATGTAATAAATTGAATAACATAAGTACCTGTCAACGTCATTTGTATTCTATATATGACGCGCCACGATTCCTTATTTGCGTGGGGACCGTGTGCGCGCGAGCTGAATGACCATATCTATGAAATTTTTATTCCCCAAAACAATGACATTTATACAAAAAAAAAATTTGATTTTTTTGTTAAATGGGCTTACTTTCAGATAAAATTATTTTATAGCATTCCGTTTAAAAAATATTATTTTATGAATTTTTTATGAGACACCTTATAAGATTGTATATGTCAGTTTATAATACGTGTCGATTCGCACAACTTGTATAAGTAACTTTTTTTGTCTATCTTCTTAAATAGCAGAAGTACCGGGTGATCGTAAAGAAATGATTCAGAGCAGGCCATGGCCGAAGTGTTAAAGTTGGCAATACTTAATATAAGACAATTGTCAAATGTTGACAGCTGTAAAAAGTTTTGGTTAGATACATTGAACTTAATGTATCTAACCAAAAATTTTTACAGCTGTCAATATTTGACAATTGGCTTAGGTATATTAAGTATTGCCAACTTTAACACTTCGTTCATGGCCTACTCTGAATCATTTTTTTTACAATCACCCGGTATATTAAATCCTGTATCTTATAACTCACGCTGTGTAGTTCAAAAATGCACAGTTAAGAATTTGTTGCTCAGATCAGATCAGTATTTTCATTCATTTAATGCCGCGCCAGACTGTTTCATTTGCAGTTTTGTTTATGTTCCTATCGCAATGTTTTTGTTTTGGTTATATGAAAACGTTTTCGCGAGAAGCCAAGGCCGGATACCGTCTGATCCAAACCTTTGTTACAAATTCTTCAGCATGTAAAAACATCATTCAAAACACTGTCAGTTTTAATGACCTAGTGATTGACCATTTGTAAATGTTCTCGAGCCGCCACTGCATTAGAATTTTTAGTAAACTATAATAAAACTATATATTTTTTGCATGTGTTGTTAAATGTTTTGCGCAGAAGCATGAGCAAGTCTACTGGAAAACAGTTTTGCCAACCGTTACCTTGACAAAAAAACTTATCGGAACAACTTTTTTTTTTATTTTAAAAGTACTTATTCATTAATTAGTAAAGTTTTTATAACAAACCTGATCATGCCAAAATGATACAAAACCGTTAACATGCACAAGAATAATAACAACAACAAAACAATTTTTAAATTGTATTTTTTAAAACCAATAAAAAATTACAAGTTAGGTAGGTATATGCAATAAAAAGTATACTCATCAATACTATTTCAACCATACGATTTATTTCTAGGTACCTGCAAATTTCGCTCGTAAATTTTATTACGAACACAGTCCTGCTGGGGTGCCATTTACACGGTTAAAAAGAATCACACATTGCAACCGTATTAAATATGATATGGTGAATGGTAGATAGGAGGGCGTAGAGTCAGTAAGGGGACGTCCTATTTTGTAAGCAAGCGTAAGTCCCCTTTTTCAAGCACGACCAATAGCAGGGCCTCCCAAAGTATTGGATTTCAATAGAGAATGTCCTGGCAACAAGACCAGTCTCCTGCGCACGCTTGCGTTGTGAACAACGAGAGAGCTTTTTGAAATTAAAACATGAATTTGCAAGGTTGCTAGAGAATTTAGTTTGAATTTTTGGCGGTTATTAGTAAAATTCTACAGACTGTGGGGTTTCAGTTTATTTAATTTGTTTGAATTGTCGTTCCACACTTTAATTACTTCAGTGCAAGGACTATTTACTAGTGAAAAAAAGTTGTTACGAACTTACTTGTGCAATATTTAAGTTAAGACTTAATCTTAGGAAAGTTATCTGAAATTTGACAATGAAGGTAAGTTTTCAAAATATTATTTTCAAAAATTAACAAGAAAAATCAAGTTCCAATAAGTGAAAAAATATATAGGTAGGTAATAGAAATCGATAATAATAATAATAAATAAGCGGCAACAATGTATGACAACATTAAGTTTCAATGTTCTCAATTTTATTATCTTTAATGTTCAAATGGCCAAAGGTTATTAATGCACTTCCATGAAAGAAAAATTTATAATAACCCCCCGAGGCTCCAGCTTTAATCACTCACTGAGCATTTAATACGTAACTGTTGATCAACTTTAATTAATTAGCAAAATCCTGACCGATATATAGGCCACCTGAGGGCTTCAATAGAGGCTCACTCCCCACAAATGTAGGTGCAGCTGGACTTATAAGTATATAGATTTCAGAAATTCAAAAAATATATACCTACCTGTAAGGGAGTTTAAGAATGTTGTATGGTGTGCGTGATGGAATTATTAAAACCACTGTTTAGTTGCTTTGTGTATAGCAATAGTTATTCTTAGTATTTTATTTTAAGCAAAAATCGAGCTTTATTTAAGGAGGTGTAGGGTTACGAAAATTTGAATATGGAAAAAAATGGTCAAACTTATTTTGCCTGTACGTCCACACCTGTATAATCTAATGAAAATAATAATGCAGAGCGATCAGGAAGCGAAGTCGGCTTTTGACATTGAAAAAAAGATAAGATATAAGATGCACTTATTGTTTGGTGTAGCCATAGCTCTATTTCGAAGAGAAAATTATTGATCTTTATTTTCTTGAAGAAAAACTGAATCAGTATTAAACGTGAGCCTTCAGAACAGTCCCAACAAATCAGCTTTTAGACAAAACAGCTTTTAACAAAATAGCCTCGCCAGAATAGCTCGCAGTTTAAGTTAACGGTGTGCATACATGGGCTTTATTCTTATTCTATTATTGTGTATGTACTGATTATGCTCTCTTGGATGTTTTATAAAGGAAATACGGAGAAACTATTAGCGCGCAACAATTTGTACACAGTGGAATAACTTTTCAAAAATTCATATTCTGCTTATCTGCATATTTAACCAAAATTCTAGCAATTTCAAGCTAACAATGTGAAAATATTAGAAATCATTCTATTGTTCTAATACCTACCATCAATAAAACAAGTGGTTTTACCTATATGAACATTTATTATCAGTAATAATGTAACAAGAGCTAATTTAATTGTCACTCAATAAACTGTTTTTTTTTTTTCGAAAAACGGTTGCTATCATGTTAACATTTGGTCAAATTGTAAGCTTATCTGATAATTAAATGAAGTTCCCGTTACGTTTGGAACCATTATTTCAAGAATTAACCATTTTTTGCAAATGTTTTGACATTAGTTTTTTTACAAGTAAGTGATTGGCCGTGTCAATAAAACAGCAGGCAGTTTATTAATGTGTACACACAAATTTTAAATTGATTTAGAAAATTTAAATGTTGTGTTCAAAATTAATGTTGCAACTTTAAAAAGGAAAGAAAGAAAGTTGTATGGTGTAAGTGTAACAAAATGTACTGTTGCGTTTAGTATTTTTCCATTTCTAAAAATGTTCGCCGGAAGCATATTACATTTTAATTATAAAATATAATACAAAAATAACATTTTTATAAATAGTATAAGTACGTAGGAAATAAATTTGGTATTTATGGTTTGTTTGTTTTGGAACCTACAAGAAGTGATATAGAAGCAAATCAAGATATTCATCTTCTAAAAATGTGCTTAGGTACTTATATAACACTGTTTTATTTTTATTCCCTAGTTTTAACTTTGCTTTCATAATGAATGCGTGGGGTTTTATTATATTAATAGCTTAATTACCAACTTTAATTTTATTGCAAAGCAATTATATATATTTTGGCAGGTATTTTCGTTTTTGGTAGTTGTAAGCAAATTTGTTTTAGCTATCACTGCTAATATGTTCTGTTACAGTACACCTATTATGTTTTGGTAGAATTTCCAGTAGTTAATTTAAATTTGCTAGCGATAGCGGACAGAAAATGATCGTATTCCAAGCAGCAAATATATTATGCAAGTTTTTCCAAATTCATTTGCCACTGTTGAAAATTGAATTAAGCAGCTTTTAAGAGACAATGTTTAGGGTACGAAAAAATTAGAAATAAAAAATATCGATTTTTTATATTTGAATCGACTATTTTGATTTTCATCGGTATTTCTAATGAAATCTCAACAAATATTTACAATTCACGCGATTCCTGTTATCCTGTCTGTATGGTAGGTATATAGGACAGCTTTTTAAAGATCTATTGAAGGTATATCAGAAACAGAAATTTGGTTTCTATGGCTAGGATAGACCACTACACGTTTCGTTTTCCTTAGAACTCGTCAGGTGTACTCAATCCTAGCCATAATTGATACCAAAAGCGACAAGCAGAAATATACCAAGAAGACAAAATGCTCTCTAAAGATGGGCATTACTTTTGTACTTCCTCCTTCATGATACATTTTATTTTTTTAAATATTTTATTAATAATTTTGGCACAAGAATATACTACATCACCTTATATGTTTAGGCACCTATTAAAAATGAAAACCATTAAAATATAAATTTTGTATGTAATAATACTGACACAATACTGAATAACAAATGCTACTATACAACAAAATGTACTTACTACACGAGAAAAACAACTAGTTGTCGGTGAATACAATCAGTAATTAAAAAAAATTGTGTGTGTTTGTACGAATGGGCCAATTATGATGCGCTTTGGAATGTATTATAGTATCTCAAAAAATATCTTCATTGTTGAACAAAACCCCCGCCTTGAACAGTATACGAAAAAGTATTCTTGGAAATATTTTAAACATCTTAGTGGATCAATAGTTAGAAATTATAATAACCATTGCTTATGAAATATATAAGTTATTTGTCCATAATTAAGAGGCATTAAGCGGGTTTAAGAACTCGGTCGAACTGAAGAGAGACTTTAAAACGACCTTTTTCAGCTGGTGCTTTATTGCAGGTATACTCCTGATCGAGCTGACATGTCCCCGATGCAACCATTTGTAATCCCGATTGAAGTTTTCAGAAAAGTAAATTACAAAATTATACTTTTTAAGCGAATTTGATTTCTACAGTAACTATATCATCGAAGTTTTCAGAAACTTAACTTTTTGTGCTGAATATTATTTATAAATTTTTAAACACCCTGCATCCCTTTTGAATCCGGATTGAATTTTTATAATTGATGAAGAGCGAAATTACCATAATACAAATTTAATAAGTAAATGATTTCAATTTATAAATGAGATTATGTAATGAACATCATATAAAAGTATAATCGAATTTGTTTATCAATCCAAAATGCAGCTCCTTCTCAGCTATTTCATACGATTCCGTTTTTTTTACTGTATTAAAATGTTATACAGGGTGGGACAAAAGTACGGAACAATGCAAATATCTTTAATACTACAACCGCGATTTTAACAAAAAATTTTACATGAAGGTTCCGATCTATGGCGGATACAATGAAGGTATTAGCGATTTAAAAAGACTTCCGGTTTGGCCGGAAATGATATCAACTTTTTTATTTTAAATGGAACACCCTGTATATTTTTTAATATATCGATAGAAATCTTTTTTGCGAGTTCAGTGATGATATAAAATTTCATGCCTTTATTTTCAATAATTCTAGAAATATTGAACAATAATGTTTCGGAATTGTTATCTAGCAGCTCATGAAAACAAGAAGTTTAAACAGTTATGTAATGTTGTCAAATATGCTTGGTTCGTGTTGTGTTGTTTTGATGTTTGATAGATTATGAGCAGTGTGGTTGCAGTGATCAATTAATTAACCAAAATTAATTAAAACTGCTGAATTTAACATCAGAAATGGTTCAATTAACAGAAAGAGAACGAATTCAAATTTTAATTAGGGTTAGTTTTGGTGAGCGTCGTAGAACTCAGCAAGAAGTTTGTACTTTATTTAACAATTTGCAATCTTTAACATTATTGTTGAATATCTCTAAAATTATTGAAAATAAAGACATGAAACCTTATATCACTGAACTCGCAAAAAAGAGTTCTATCGATATTTTAAAAAAATATGCAGGGTGTTCCATTTAAAATAAAAAAGGTGATATCATTTTCGGCTAAACCGGAAGTCCTTTTAAACCACCGATACTTTCATTGTATCCGCCGTATATCGGAACCTTCATGTAGAAAATTTTGTCAAAATCGCGGTTGCCGTATTAAAGATATTTGTATTGTTCCGTATTTTTGCCCAAGCCTGTATATATAATTGAAAAATCAGAAAACAAATTTTGATGAGATCGTTAGTAGCGCGAAGTTAGTTTCAATTAACCAAAATGAAGCATATGTTTTTAGGACAGCGAGTAGCGACCTTGATGGTTGAAGCGATACGCCGTATCAATATTTTCCCTACCACCTTAGAGAAACACCACGAACACTGTAAATTTACAGTGCTACAATTACGTTACAGTATTTGAGGAACGAGGTCATGAATATTTGTTGCCCTGGCAGGTTTGTGTATATGTGCCATCGGGCATTTTATTACCCAAAAATAAAAGCGGACAGACCCGATGTATAAAACCGTAAGTTATGTTTTTGTACGATTTTTCAGAATTGTAATTACTAAATGTCTTACTAAATTTACGTGTTGTTTTGTTCTAATTTATTGTAGGAATCAATGTTTCAAAACATATTATTTAAATTTAACTAATTTGTTATTAGGTACAAAAATCTCGTTTAGTTACGTATAATTTTTTTGGTTAGCTGTTTTATTATTTCGAGCGATTTGATAACGGAGTTTATAAGCGTAGAATATGAATGGTCACGGGTTTAAAAAGTACTACACACAACATTTTTATGAATACGTCATTTTAATCTATCTGCTACATCTAATACCATTTCGTACTCTATTTCACGATGCTTCATTTCTTCTTTAATCTAAAGATACGGAGTAGTGGGCCTCTGGCCTAGCTCAACAATAAAGTAACACTCAACGAAACGATGCATCCCATATATTGCAGTTGTAGTTGTAACAACTTTGAAAATCCTGCAACATGTTTCACGTATAACTTAATTGATTTGATTACGCCCATGTTTACTTATTGAATTTTACCGGACTTTAGGCCTTATTCTCTACAATTATTTTCAGCAGTCATATATTTTTTCTTTGTTTTTACGATATAACGTCTTCAGCATATCACCTGTTTTAATTAGATTGTATACATTTTTATAAATACCAAACCAAACCCTTCCTTTCTAAATTTCTATTTAGAACCGTTGTATTGGCAACAATGCAGCAAAAAAAACAAATCCCAAGTCTCGCCTGATACGTAATATTTGGATTAAGCTCCAACATAAACAAACTCGATCAAAACTCGAGGAGTCCTTAAATGTTTCAAGAACCCCGACTGCATATCCCATTCTATTCAGGCGGCACTTGAATTTTTTAACTGGCAATAAGTATATACCTATACTCGTTTTAAAGTGTGACATTTGAACAAGGTGACTGACTTTTATATTCTAACTCTTTCAACTTCATATAACGGACGTATAGGCAAAAGATGTGAACGCCTGTTACAAACTACAATAAGTCCTTTACATTCCGAGAAACCCCCGATGTGATGTCTCGACTTATTTGGGCCCCGGTCGTGACTTTTTCGGACCTTGTATAAACACTGATGACACCTCAAGCCGGCGTTTGTTGTAAGTATGTGGATGCTCGATGGATTAGAAATGAAAATAAAGACTTTTTGGAACGTGCTAAAATAATAAAGATTAAAGAGTTAAATCTTGTTGAAGGACTTATATTGCAACATGGTAGTTTGAATCAGTGGCGGAGAAGGATCTGTCTTTAAAAGAATGAACTTTGTTTTTTTCATCGTAAAAAGGGAATTCTAAAAAAATGCATATTTTTATTGACAATTTTCGACCCTTGGCCTTTCTTTCTCAATTCTAAAACTGAGTTTTAATGTTGTAAAATTATACAGTTTTTAGGAACAGAATGTTACTTTTTTATTATGTAAAAAAATTATTTTTAACGTCAAATGTGGCAGCCAATAATGTTAGAAAGCCGCAGCAAAAAATTAATGACGAAAGTTCAAGATCAATACAGTTACCTCAAGCAGTTAATTTGAAGAAATAACATGTACAGCAGATTATAGAGAAAGATTGGTACAAAAGTCAAGGTTTTTAAAGCTTCACAAAGTTTTAACAGCATGTCGGAGAGATTAAAAATCAAAATCGAATTTAAGATAAAGCAAGGATACGACTATAGACAAACTTTGCTGATGTTATATATTAAACTTTATTTAGTTTAACGTTGCCTATTTCTGCTGTGCTAAGGCTAAACACCGATGTTTGAAAATTTTATATATTGTGTAAATGTTTATTGTGCAATAATTTATATGTTTACAAATTTGTTTTAAAACAAATAGTTATATTATTAATTGTGAAAATTGTCATTTTCAAATGCAAACCTGCTATCAATTTCTAACTTCGGTTCTTCAGGTTTTAGTGAAAAATAATCTATTTTTTCTAATTAATTATGTTTTACAATCACAATTTTTAACTCTGAATCGATTAATCGGTTTTATTATGATTTATGTTTGAAGCGACTTTTTGGGTCACTTTTTATTAATTTCATTTTATCCTGCTCCCTGCGAGCATTCATTATGCAAAACGAGATTCAATGTTGGGCTGTCGATTAATAACGGAATTATCTTCGTTCAACGGCAACGAGCGATAATCGCTGATGATAAACGAACTCTACTATTTTAGTTAAAAATCGCTTTGCTAAGAAGCAAAAACCCGACAGCTTTCTATGACAAATTGCATACTAAAATTAATTTAAATATTTATAAATTTCTGGAAGAGTAATATTGAGCATTTATAAAGATATTATCAAATTTACGAAGATATTAACAGCTTAGATCTAGTAGCTGTTTATAATATATACGTCTTATTTATCACGAGTAATAGGAAGTTAGGGTCGCCGTATTTGCTGTAATAAATAGAGTTATTAATCCTGGTTATTATCAAAATCGTCTTCTGTAATTGCTTCTGCGATGGGTATAAATTGACGTCATATGTCATGCTAGTTAACGGCGGAGAAGTATTCAAAAAATTAATAAGCTCCTTTCGAAAGAAAAACACTCCACCTTATAATTTCATCGTCGTTGTTTTATATTTCAACAATGCTTCTTCACTTTTAATATACTCTTCAAACTATTCAGACAAGATTTATTTTAGCAATTATGTTTTCAATGAGAATCGCTAAGAAAATTAAGAATTATTTTGCATCAAAAATTGAAATGACATTTGGGGTAAATACACATGAATTTTTAAATGTTTTGGGTTTATTTAAGATAAAATAGATTTTTAAAAACAGATTAATATTTCACCAACCTTAAATTTTCGAAATTAAAGAAATCTTTTATGAATTATTTCTTAAAAACTGGAATACATTTTTTAAATTTTTACAATACTTAATACACTTCTATTACATAATTGGATCTAGGCAGCATACTGTATAATTTAGTTTTTTTTCATTGTCACGCAGTTTCTCCGAGACATTCCTCTAGTTTTTGGGGTTACCCCATAAAAAGAAATCAAAGTGTGTCAAGTCGGTAACCGTGCTGGCTACACAACACGGCCGTGTTTTCTAATCCATATGTTTGAAAGTATTCGTATAGGCACTGTCCTACCTCCAACCAAAAATGGACAAGTTCTCCAACCTGTCGAAATCAACAGTTTTAGACAGTCAGTTGTAATCATTGGCACTGGAGAATTGTTCCTTTAGGACTGGGATAATATGTTGTTTTGGAGAAAAATAACACTTTCCATAAATTTCTAAAATTAAGCTTACGTTAAGTAGACACCAACTTTATGTTTAAGCTAGTTGATTTTTCTGGCACAGTTGAATAAGTCACTCAACTTATTTGTGTAGATGCAATTACCTAGGGGCGTCAAACAGAACAGGACGCTTAAAATACCCGAAATCGTAGAAATTATTATTTTTTAAATTTCTTTTTGTGTTTGATTTAGTTTTAAGTGATTGTAATAAGATGGTTACATTTTTGTAAATGCAAACAAACCTTGACTGAAAAACATAATATATTCTTGAATCTTTATTGCTATAATATGAGGCCGATTATTATATATTGAAAACTTTTATTTATCTAATTAGCAGGACATCAACACCTGAGGTAATTTGATCAACGTTATTTCAGTTTTTTTCGATTTAATAGGGTTTCTTTACTATTTTTAGCTTTGCGTTTGTACGCGCTTATACCCGTTGGTACAAGTTTGTACACCCTTACGTTTGTACATGGTTTGCGCACGTTTCTTCGTATGTACATAATCATCTACTTAATTGTCTGTTTTGGTTGAATTTATCTTGGGGTCCATTACTGAAATTGCTGTTTTGTACATAAACGTTAGAATCCTGTACTTAAAGTATTGGACGTTCTGAATATGTTTTGATGATCGGGGAAGCTCTACAAATCGGTTAGAAGGATTCATTTGGAAGCCAAGTTGTGAAGATATTTGGAAATGATTTTACTTTATTTGGGGAATACGATGGTTTTTCGTTAACTAAATCCGGTGCGTTAAGTACATATTTTTAAATTCTATATATATATATTTGCTAGTTTCCTGGCAAATTGGTAAATTTTATTTATTTGAATGCCCTACATGATAATAAGGGAAGCACAAATCTTTGTTTTTGCCGTAACGTTTGGGGCCGTGAAGTCTTAAAAGACATAAATTTTTGGTATTAGACTAGATTTAAAAAAAATGCCATTTCGCGTAGGTGGTGTTATAGAACATAAACAAGCTGTAATATACTTATAAACGTGTCAGGGTGGTGTGAATGGCCCCCTTGGGGGCCCCGGGGGCTACTTCACCGGTAAGAACGCGAGCCCCCGCTGTCTTTGCCCCCCACAGTGACGGTCCACTATCGCACCGCTCCGCTATAAATTATTACACTTCCACGGACAGCAGAAAGCGTGAAAAATGTGTCGGCAGATCGTAGCTTAGACTTGGATAAAATTATAAGCAATGCATATGGAAACAGGATCACAAGTACCATCTGAAAATGATTTTTATTAGATGACGCATCGCTAAAATTATGAATTAATTATGAATTTGAGCTATTAAATAATTTCCTAAGAAAAAAGACAGGAAGCTTGTGATGCTCTGGGTTGTTACAGGACAACAGTTGAATACTAAATAAAACTTGTTTAATATTTTATTTTAAATCAAATTAATGATGTTAACAGTGTTGAGTGGCCAGCACAACTCGCTGCCAACGCAAGACTTGCTAACAGCCCTTCAATCTTCCAAAACATACCCACTGGTATCAATGAAAGTCAAAGTACATTCTTCCAGAAGGAAATTAAATAGCCCAGTTTGCAGTAAATATATGAATAATACATCTTAAATAATAATATAGAAAACAACAAAATTGTTACATAATAAACATATATGAAGGTACATGTGTAGATATACACATATAACAAGCTGTAACATAATTTTCTTGTTTGCATCTGGTTACGATCATATTAAATGCCTATTAATGAAAATTTATACTGATTTTGCTACCGTATCTTGATTTTCACAAATTTTTTATCATTAGAAAAAAATTAATATTTTTGATCATAATTTTTGTTTTATTTTGTTATTAATATCATTGCACGTTGACGGTTTTACCCCATCCCTGTAGAGGGCCGGAGATTGGCCGAATGGTGTGTTGGGCTTATTTCCTGGCGTCGGTGTTTAGCCTTAGCAGTAGAAATAGGCCGACGTTAAGTAAAATAAATTAAATTGTGTTAAATAATGACTTTCGATAAGATTTAATACAGAAGAAAGTCGATCCTGCAAAGCAAATAAAGACAAATCGTATGTCCTAAACACTCCTTAACATACAATTGGTATATAAATATCTGCAAGGCTTGTCTACTTGTCTGTGTCTGAAATCGATTCATGGCTATGTATTGCATAATTTGATTTATGTTTAATAGCAAGTCAAGCTACAATATTTTGTTACTGGAAGACGGTCTAAAATTAAAATATATCATATATCGTACAATACTATCAGATTTTTTAAAAGTCGTCTCAAAATTCTTGCAAACCAGCAAAACCAAATGATGACAAAGTTTTTCATAATAATTTTAAATGCTTAAACTGTAATTGTTGGAACTGTTAACAGACGAGAAAGAACCTTAGATGTATATATGTATAATTGTATAATGTATATAAACCCTACCAATTTATTTATTTAGTATATTAGAATTTTTATTAAAAAGCCATTTATATTTTTGCATATTTTAATTCGCTTTTTAATTATTTTTCTAAATGTGTTTCGTTTTTAAAATTTCCTTACGGTGTTGCCAAGTTATTTTTTTTTTGAAAAATTGAAATTTCCAGACGTTTCTAATAAAATCTATATATTATTTTCTCAGATTAACAAGACCATTTACTATCCTCCAGATATTTTTAAATTGAATTTGCTTGCACAGTGTGTTTGATGCAACTGGTGCAGATGTTTCTTACTCTTGATGTGTCATTACTCGATTTTTTAGAATGGAGCACCCTGTATATGTTACATAGATTTTTTTTTCATAGAACATTCTGTATATTTTTACATGTGTGCATAAAGCGGTTTGCGCCTTTTGAGTTTTATACACTAAAAGTTTTCAAAAAAATTAGATTTTAGAGAAATAATTAGGGCGTAAAAAACTCGACCAGGTAAAAAATGCAGAATATATTATTAAAAAAAATCTAGTCATGACACACTAAGAGTTGGAAATATTTGCACCATTGCAACGAACTATAACCAAATTCAACTTTAAAATATCTGAAGGATAGTTCATGTTCTTGACTAACATTTAACAGAAACACTTTGTATAATTTAAAATAGTTTTAAAATGTGTCTTTCTTTGCCCCTACAGCTTTCATCTAAAATATTTTTTTCTAAATTGAATATTAACGGCAAAAAAATGGTGTCTCCATGCTGTTGACTCGCTCTGTATACAGGGCTCGCCATCTGAAACTCACCAGTCCCATAACTTTTTTATTTAAATAGGCATCATGACGGGCGGAAGTCTAATGGTAGGGTAATTTAAATCCCTCCCAAACTAGCTTTATAAAACCTAATCAAAAATTGTTTTGTTAGACCGCGCACTTAAGAAGATTTTGTTCTAATCACTAAATAGGGAAATTTATTACCTTCAATTTGATGTAAAATACTAATATGATGGATTATATTACTTTGTTTTCTTTATACAGGGGGGTCAGAAATACCTGTCTCCTAAACAAAGGGGCACATTGTACGTTTAAAAATAAGACGAAAAGGTCCGATAAATATGTATCCAAAAATGCTTCCCTGAAGAGTTACAGGTGGTTGAAGATGACCTGTAAGATGCAGCTTTTCTTGAACAACTGTTGATCGCTTTTAACTACGTACTTTAAATTCGATATGGAGTCATTCTTAACACGCTGCTACATTTTGTGTAATTTTTATCATTATCGGTGTGGTGGAACTGGTTATTTCAAGCTAACGTGATTATTCAAAAAAGACTTAAAAGTAAAAGTAGTCACGTGACCTAGAAATAAGCAGTTCCACAAAACCGATTATGATAAAAATTACACAGCATGTAGTAAGTTGTTAAGGATAATTCCATATTAAATTTAAAGCACCTACCTCAAAGCCATCAACGGTTATTCAAGAACCGCTGCATCTTACAGGTCGTCTTGTACCGCCTGTAACTCCCCAGGGAAGCATTTTCGAAAACATGTTTATAGGACTTTTTAGGCTTATTTTTAAACGTACAATGTGCTTCTTTGATAGGGAACATGAATTTTCAAACACCATGTATAAAAAAACACAATGTAATCGATTATGTTAGTATTATACATCGAATTAAAGGTAATAAAGTTTTCTATTTAATACTGATAACAAAATCTTCGTAAATATGAAGGGAAACAATATTTTAAGAAAACAGGTTCAGATAAATAACAGCTTTCGATTTTCAGTGGATATTTTGGAAAAGATTTTTAAATTGGGATCGAATGTATCACACACACATACGGTAGAAACACAAGCTACAAATCGGGCTTGTTTTATATACATACACACTGAAGGAATCTGAGGCGTAAAACATATGAGAATAAGGAACAAACAAGAACGCCGCCGCCTCTGTAACGGATTATGATAAATGGACTCCGAAAATTCCTTGCATTGTGTTCGGAAGCCTTTGGTTTATACGTTTTATTTTTGATATTGAAATTTATTTCTTTCGGTCGCTCTTTTGCACCTTTAAGGGCTGTTGAGTTCAAATAAGTAAATAAATATAATACAATTCAAATGTTGAATAAAAATAAAAAAATATTTTTAATAATGTTAAGCAAAAAATGTTTCGCATGCAAATAGCAAAGTCATCACCACAGATTTCTATATAGTTACACTAGATACACGACTTCTATATAAAAATTTAAGGCAGACGACATTTTCTAGAAGGTCAATGTTAGTTCGTCGTATGTCACAAATTCAAACAGTGTTTTGCATTTCAACGTTGATAAAGATTAATATATACAATTTTTAATTGTAAAATTTAATTGGGAGGTATGCTGCAAGTGTGTTTGTTGTACGATTGGTTGCAAAACTCGTCGGAGAAAATGAGCAAGTTTGAGGTTTTTTAAGTTAGGTTTTCATAATAAATTTGTTAGGTATACGATTGTTACAAAATTATGGTAAATTTTGTGTGTAATATGTAATACATAAGATTGAAGAAAAAAATTGGAATGTTGGAGCTGGAGTTTTGACAATATTTAAGATTCTTACAAACAATATTACATTATCACATTTTATTTTCCTAGGACTAGGATATGATATCAAATTTTACGAAGATCTGTCAACTCGTTTTTGAAGATATGAAGAAACGAATACCCATAATTTTTCAAAAATTCATAGAGGGGCACAGGGAAAGTTTAAAATTATGGAAGAACTGAACGATAGCCCATCCTTGGCTCTGTTTATTTACAAAATTATTAAAAAACATGTGTAGTCAGCTTTTCAGGAAAATCTGTTTTTATATTTTCAGAAATTAGACATTTCGCCTATTTAATAATAATAATATAGTACCTAATTTTATACTGTTCTATCAATTAATTTTTCAGTAAACAGGCGTTAAACTCAAAACTTAAAGTCGTAAATAAATTTCTATACTTTTTAATAGCCATGTTAATATATAAAGGGGATATTAATAAAAGAAATGTTAATATACGTATAAAATAAATCCTAATACCTATATTATAAATAAAATAATTAACTTCAACGGGTATTTATTTTGGCATTATACGTATTTCAACGTCTTTATCATTTGATAATGACGTGTAAAGAAGTTGAAATATACGTAAAAGGCTAAAATAAATACGTGTTGAAGTTCTTCATTATTTAATTTATAATATATTAATATTATTAATATAATGTTTAACGAAGTCAAGCTCGAACTTATTAGTATAAAACTAGGTGAAACCCGTGGGCTATGCCCCACGCTTTATTGTTTATTTTTTAAAAGAACAAATAAGCTAATGAAGTAGGTTTATGAATTATTTAGCGATTGCTGTAAATCTTGTAAAACGCGAGCTGGTAGTGTAAACGCAGCAGTTTGTTAACAGCACGTGTGTTGTTGTAACTGAAGCTCCGAATGTTTGGGTCAAATATGTTTCTTAACCTATTTATTTTTAAACACGATAATAAATAGAATCAAATCGGTTCATTCCATTTCGTAGCTGCACGTAAGGCTGAGATAACCGTATTTATTTAACAAATTAATAAGCAAAGATCGCTTGTAAGGTAATTGTTCAATACCTATTTGTCCAATTACTGCTTTTACTGGTACATATCTTAAAGAATGTCTTATATTTGAGCAATATGACATTTTGTTGTACATACATATTTTTAAGTGTGTATTGCAAGTCGCTTTCCGTTGACCGGCTAAAGATATTTAGAATACTCTGCATCCTCTTCTAGCATACTGCAATCTGATGCAATTTTACAACCGGCACATACAATAAGAAGCTCGTCAATCCTTATCTCTTTATTCAGCACGTGTTTAAAACAAAAAGCGCGTACTTAACCACCTGTCGTAGCCTGCCAGAGACCAGGAATACCAAAACAATATACATATAAATAGTATAAAGTATTACTTTTTCAGTGTTACGCGTTTATTAACTTAAAATTGTTGGAAAGGCGCTGACTTTCTGATGATGTACATACCCTCGGCATGTCGCAACTTGACAGCTATGGTTTTTATTTTAATGCAATTAGGGTATTCTTATTTTGCGACTACTTTAGCGATGGATCGGCGGAAGTAAAAGGTGAGGCAGGTGGAAGGGATCCGCATTTAATATATAGATGTTGGTTATAAACCTGTAAAGTCAGATAAAAGTACAATTATTTATAATGATTTCACAGAAATTAAAGTTTTTTAATAATTTTGTAAGCACATCTTAGTTGAGGTTAAGAAAATAGATTGAAAAATAGTAGGTATCTGTTCGCCAGGTTCCCTACCGTACCTAGTAACTTTTAAGATATTCTAGAAAGAGTTTATTTTAATACAATGATTCAGAAAGTATTTATAAAAATTTACAAAAATATAAAAATTTTGACTTTCTGCGAATATCACGATGTTAAATTTTATGCACCGATCTGTCAACAAAATATTCATGAAATCATACAACCACTATTTCGAAGCAGTTTGATTCGGCAAATGCCATCGGTTTGTCTTGAGAAATGAAGAATCGTTTCCGGTTTAGGATTGTTTTTTAAAACTTGTTTTCTAATAAATTTTCCAAATTTATGTAAACCTGGTGAAGTGCTTCCTGAAATTTTGTTCATCATCAACAAATGTTTTTAGTTCCTAGAATAACAAAACGTGTATTTCCGTTAAATTTTCACAATCGATTGCAGTAATAGAACAATGCAGAAAAATTTAGAAAAGATATTGAAATATGTATTGAGTAGTAACCAAAATATTGCTATGATATTTGGAGGTGTATGTTTTGACTGGGGTGTTGTGGTTCCTGGAAGGCAATTTTTGGGATGTTTGCTGCAATTCAATTTGCGATTGGAGGTTTGTGAAAACTATGAGATTTGATACTCTAACTTTTAAACTCAGGGTTGCGTATTTTTGCTATAATTCCTTGTTATAAATTCTAATAATTTTTATATTTTTCATATTTGTGAGGTTTGTTTTTACTGAAAGAAAAGAAAAACACAATCAGATTGATACGATTTTTATTTATGTTAGTTTTAATTATAATTTAGTTCAGAATTGTTTAAAAGGTTTAATTTATAAGAAGTTTTAGACTTACTTGTTTGTGCATCGTGAAATGTCATTATGGATGTCAGTGTTATTTGACAATTTGAAAAACTCATTGATCATGAGATTTTTTGTTTTCAAAAAAAATGGGAATCAAGGAAGAAGACAAAAGAAAAAATGAAAATTTGTTTAGTCTAGTTACGACTCGTCTTTGTAAATAAAGACAGAGATTTTTATATCCTCTGGAAAATAAAGAGGAAAAACGAGTTTAAAAAGTAATATAAATGTGATTACGAATATAAAGAAGAAAATACAACGAATTATCAACGAATTGTAAAAAAATCCCGAAGAATTACAAGTATAAAGCAATCCAGAAAGTTCTCCGTTTGTGGTGGTGTTAAAAACAAGTCCAAAATAACATAAAAGCAGTCCAGAGCAGGATTCAAATTAAAGGCGAGTGTTTGTGGATACTTGAGGAACCAGCAGACTAGTGAAGTAAAAGTTTCGACATTCATCGTTTGCTCGAGTGAAGAATATCCCAGTAAGGAGACATTAAGATAAGTGATCTCTATTAGAAAGACGATAGTAGTTAGTAAAATTTATTTGATTTTCGAAAACTTCATTTAGAAATTGATTTATTAAATAAAACCTTTCTTTGTAACGTTGATATTGTTTTGTGTTTATTCTATTTCTTATTTATTTATTAATAACTTTTCATACAAGCTAAATAACGACCCTGAGAAAGTTAATAAGAGTCTCATACGAAATATAATTTGTGATTGCGTGAATTGCGGGCATTTAGGGAATTTGTTTTCTAGTAAGTACATGCACACGCATATCATTGCAATATATTCTACTCAATTATAATGAGCAAAATTTGGCAAAATAACTACGAATCATGAAGAAGTAAATTAATCTATAAACTATAAATATATTCAATTTGTCAAGTCTTTTAAACGAATTGGATTAACTATTTCCAGTTGCAAATCAGGAAACGAATAAATTAAAAAATTAATTTATGAACCGTTAGATTAAAACTCGTTTTCTTCAATCCTGGAAACGAGAAGCAAACACACAAACATGCTGAAAATTACTTAACGATCTTGTTATACTATATCGGAAATGTGCTGGGTTTGGCGTCAGACTGGCGCTTTGCTTTTATGGATCCACGAGAGAACATGTATAATAACCTGGATGATAATTATCCCGGCCTGAGATTCTATAAACCTTTCATTCCTTCTTGTATTGAATAGAATCGATACACTAACCTCGACATGAAAAAATGATAATTAACTTACCTAATATTAGCTGAGTTTTCAATTAAATATTGGTAACGCGACCTTTGAAATGGATTTCAAAACAACTTAAAAAAAACCTAATGACTAAAGAAAAAACTGATCCAAAACAGTTGCATGTGGATGTAATTTGAACGAAACGCAAGTTTGCTTGGAATCGTCAGTTAAATTTAGTGCCACTTTATATTAGAATATTTAAATTAGAACTCGGTTTTTTTATAAACATAAAATTAGGTTCGCTGTGTCAATGTGATTCCCCCAGAACATCTTGTGTTTTAAGTATTTGAAAATTGAAAAGTTTAAACTCAATTCTATAATCATGTTTGTAAAAATATAAATGCATTAACTCTGCTGAGGAAATTCCCCCAGTGTTCTGTAATACGTTGCCATTGTTCTAAAAATTTTAGGCAATATAATCGCTTTGTTAGCAGTTTTAAGTATATATGAATTCAAAAAGAACAAACTTGCTAACAGTTTTAAGAATTTGAAAATTTTAAAAAGTTTAAACTCAATTCTATAATTATTTTTATAAAAAATCAATGCATTAACTACGCTAAGAGGATTCTCTTAGTTCTTGTGTTATGTTTCATTTGCTCTAAAAATGTCAGCAGGGTGCAAAAAAATCAATATTTTTATTTAAAAAAAAATGAGAGAAATCGGTTTATTTGATTTAAACCGGATTTTTTTGATTTAAATCAATTTTTGCACAAACTAATAACATACCATCTGCAGTATTTTTTTAAATAATTTAACAACAAGTATAACGTAGCTTTTGACAAACACATGCTACGTATCGTATTTTTTATTTGCAATTATTGTTTTTAAAAAGATTATAGAGTCGCGTTTTAAGCAATCTATGATATTTCCCCACCCTACTTACCTTGGATCAGCGTATAACAGCTCTATACAACGGGTCTGTCTCTTTACCCTAACCCCGTGTGCACTTTGCTGCGCCTGAAACACTGTCATTATCACTAAAAACATCCAGGGAACTTGAATTGCGACATTCCACCATCTACAAAATAACAGATTTTAAATATTGAAGAGTCATAAAAAACTAAAGTCGTGAATTTTTTATATCGTGTACATGGTGGAAGGCTACTATTTATACTCCCTGGAATGTTTTTAGCGATAATGGCAACCGTAGGCGCAGCAAAGTGCACACGGTGCATATTTGTGAACCATTAACAGCTATCCTCGCTGTGCCTTCAAATTATTGTGCCGAATAATTTTTTTTACTTTGTGTAGGGATTTGTGTATAAGTAAAAATTACTTTACAATGGATCAAGTTCAAATCAACTACATATTACATAATTGTTTAACACTTTTGTGTACTTAATGCTTTACAGTTTTAAGCTGCCAAACTATGAACGTTATTGTACTAATTGGAAAGCTCTACACGAAAACGACACCCCACTCAAAAACCAATTGAGTTAAATCAATGATTCTTTATGAAAATCGTTTGATTTAAATCACGATTTAAATCAATTTGATTTAAGTCTTCGCACCCTGATGTCAGGTAACAAAATCACTTTGTTAACAGTTTAAGTATTGGAAAATCAAAACGTTCAAGGGTAATTCTATAATTCTGTTTATAAAAATACAAACGCATTTCCCTGTGCTAAGAAAATTCCCCCAGTTTTGTGTTACGTTGCCATTATTTTAAACATTTCAGACATTTTGATTTGTCTGTCTTACAATTCTGATATATTCGCATTAAAAATACTCAACAAACATTTAAAATGTTATACTTCCAAGTCCATTTTGAATTTATAATATTGCCTAAAAAATAATTTCTGATTTACAACCCTAATTATCACAAACGTAAATATTAAAAACGTTAAATTTGACAACAAAACTAAACCCCCTCATACATAAACAGGATCGGCGTAATGTTAAGCAAGAACAAGGCGAGATAACTTATGTAAAATCCCGCCCAAGGGCTCGGCCCCTGCAGTTAGAACACAAAGGGCCCCCCTCGGTCCAATCTCAGCCAGGGGCGGCAGCTGACTGTTCACACTTTCCATATCCGTACATGTCACATTCTATTAGATTTATTATTGTGCGTCTCTCTATGCTAATATCCAATACCCGACCGAAAGCATTGTTGTTAAAGTTTGTAGGTTGGATGGGAATATCAATTACAAATATGGGCATGTAGTATTTCTTTTGTTATAGAAAAGTTTGAAATATTGAACGGATACGTATAACATTAAACCTTGCAAAGTGTCCTTTATTTACCACTTTGCGAATTTATAGCGGATATTGCCTGCAGAAATTTTCAATTAAAGTGGAGAGTGATAGCTGATCTTAAAGCATGCTCTAATAGTAGTACAAGGCGGAAACGGCTCTAGTGGAACTCAATAGCGCCAGGAGAAATTAATCCGTAAATCAAAATAATGAGTAATTAAGTACCTATAAAGTAATAACAGAAATATCAAAAAATAATAGACTTGAACTTGGTTGTAATTTAACAATTTAAAACTATGTTATAACGGTTCAGCATCAGTTTAACATCTAAACATACATATTAAGAAAAGCAGATATTTGGAGACTTCAACGTGTGACTAAACGCGCAACCTTGCTTTGGGTTGCTGGTGTTTATACCCACAGCCGATTTTACTATAATTGCGTAACATTAAATTTGTGGTACAAACAAATTCCAAGCTCTTATTAATAAAGTATTGAAATTGTTTGATATTTTAACACCCGTTTTAGTCGTATTTTTGTAAATTTTAGGAACTAAAACCATATACCTATTTAAAAAAATCATCAAGCACTTTGTTACTTTTATAACATCCTGTACATTACACAAAATTTTTCTAGTTCGGTTACAAAATTAAATTTTTATTCAGATTTGGACTTAAATTTGAATCCATTTTCTATATCTGAATTTACCATTATCGGAATTTGCCTCAATATCCAATCAGATTTTCTTGAATCCTGATTTTATTTAAATTCCAAAACCCGACTTTATTGCCATTAAATGCAATATTCTAATCTAGATTACAACCGTGTTTAAGATCCTCATTTCAGTTTCAATTTTTCTACAATTCGAATGATCTACTACAACTGCTACACGAATACTGATTCCATTACAATGCGCCAACTTTGTAAAAATGCTAGTTTAGTCGACCAATTTGCATCCAAAAACTCTCTAATCCAAATCGAGTATAGCTAAGACTAAATTCCTGTCGAGCTCGTATTTATAACTAGATTTTCTTTATATTTAGATCTACTTGATTCTAAAATATAAATTTGATAAATGGACACTATAATAAAGTCAATAGTAAGCGTTTTAAAACCTAAATTTTAATAGAGAATGAGTTTTACTACACAAACGCAAAAATATCAGAAAGACAATTAACAAATGCCTGAAATATTTAAAACGATAATACAGTAAAAAATAATGTTGCAGGGGAATCCCCTTAATATAGTAAATTTACTCTTGTTTTTATAAAAAAAAATCATTACAACGCCTTTTACACTCTTTGATTTTTATAAAAATTAGTTGTATGAATCGAATCCTTGATTTTCAATGATTTAAAATTGTCACGTTTGAAATATTAAAAAAAAATAACTACATAGCACTAAGGGAAACTCTCCATATATGAATTTATGTTTTAATAAAAGAAATTCATTAGTTTAGAGAACGATTTTTACGCTGAGTCTGAAATGTTAAAATGTTATACTGTTTTTAAAAAATAGAAAGCATTTTAGAAAACAATCACAATGCCTGCAAATTTTTAAATCATTAGTAAAGTAGTAGCACGGGGATTTTGGGGTATCCGTTAAGGGGCTAATAAAGTATTAGTTGAAATATATATTCTCTAATATTTTTGTAGGTACGTTAATAGTTGATTTTTCTGAATACTGTTTTCAAGGTCATTACGCATCGTATCTGAGAATGTAATAACGTGAATTAATTTTCGAAAAAGTGATATAAAGTAGTCGATAAAAATTAGGAAAGTAGTACAAAATAGGATAAAAGCAATCTACATTTATGATGTATCTAAATAAGTTGGTAAACTTTATTATAAACTAATATTTTTTAAGAACACAAGACACCTAAGCTCACGCAAAATATTCAACTACTTTGTTTATAATCAAACGATTGTTGATATCTTATAACCGATTTATTTCATTGATGCTGCTTATACCACACATCGCGGCTGCATATTGTCACGGTTGCCCTGCGTATGTTCATAATAGTTACTGCTTTGCTTTACTACAGCTTGTCAAGCAAATTTAGAACTGCAAGCAACGACAAAGTGATCACAACTTATCTGATCTACTACCTACTAGTCGAGGCAGGGCAAGTTTATTATCCCCTTAAAACAACAAATATATTTTTAAACTTTCATTAAATTTAATAATCGTTTCATTTTATAGAACGACAGTATAATCTGTACTCTTCTACGGCATTTAGGCATCCGGATTGGAGCCGCGTCATCAGTGAATAAACTGCCGACGTTTCGTCCTCGGTAGCACGGGGTATCTTCGTGGCTTTGGTCACTTTGGGGTCTGGAACACAACGGAAGCCCAGATGCCATTAACAACGGCCGTGGAAGCCTGGAACTTAGGTTTACTCTTCTATTATTAGAAATTAATACCCCGTGCTAACCTCTACAATTTTTCAATGTAAATCCTATACTTAAATCTCAAACGTTTTCATATTAAAATTGTGAAAACGTTATTGAAACCAATAACGAAAAAATAAATAAGTCAAGTTTATTTAACAATAAGTTACAGAATGTTTTCATAACTTTCATATTTAGATGTTAATTTTCAATGCCTTTGCATGTTTTAACGTTACCTTTCTCCGAAGGTGACGTAGGTATTCACTTTTGTTGTGACTAAAAGTTTGAAAAAATATTTAATTTATTCCCTATTTCCACATCGTTATGTGCAGTTTGCTACTGACAAGCAATAGGAAAATTTGAAGGACAATGTACCTACAAAAGTAAATCATAACGATTTCTACATTTTTCTGTTTGCATTGTTTTGTTTGACATCGTTGAACAAAGGTCAAAAATATATGAAATTTTGCAATGTGTGAAGAAACTTGTAAAAGTGGCTAGAACTCACAACTTTTAACGTGTTGCATCTTTTTAAAATTAAATTATATCAGGAGTAAAGTGGGGTTTAAATTAAATATAATATATGTATAATTTCAACGGGTGTTTATTTATTTTGGTTTGGTACGTATTTCAACGTGTTTACACATCATTATCAAAGACAAAATATGGACAAAATTAAAAGTAAACAGCTAGTGTTCCTATAATAAAACTTGATCTTACTTATCTATGTCTGCAGATGACATAATTTTTTATTCCCAAATTTCTAATACTGCCGAATTGAAGAGATCAATTTGCTTATTCATTATATGTACAGTTAGAGAATTGCAAATGCTTTCAGTCAATCTAATTTACGTTTATCATAACAAAAGTATAAATATTATAGAGTGTTATTAGATGTCATTGAATGACTGTGTTCTAATAAGTGTTTAGCATAATTAGATTTATGTGGGGTGTTTATACTTGTAACGACGTACGTGTACGCGCAAAAATTAAGAGACCCGTATGTGTTTTGTTTTCTCTAGTTTCGATTTTTAATGTACGTACTGGCCCCCAAAAGGTGGTCCCTAAAAATATTTTTTTTCAATACTTAAACGCATCCTTGACAGATTTATTATGACATATTAAAATGCAGAACTCGATTCTCAAAAAAAATATTCTTGTCTTTTTTTGTAAGGAAAATTTCGATAAATTCTTCATACTTTGTGAGTTAACACTTAACATCTCAGAGTGGATCTATGCATAGTACAAAAGTTTATAGAAATATGAGTCCGGAAACTTAGACACGTTTTCGGACCCATATTTTATCTGTGCTTTTAATTTGCCTTTGATAATGCCTTTGATAATGAATGATATAAAATTTTTTGATACCTTTTTTCAAAATCATAAATTTTTAAGAGTTACTGTGATTTTTCTGGCAAGTAATTTCTGCTGTTTATACACTTAACAGCACTGTAATCTAATTTTGTTTAATATTTAGGGCAAATTATTTAATAAAAATTGCTTGACAATAAATTGATACTAAAGCAATGAAGCAATTAATGCAACTTATGGTATTTCACTTGCCAATCGTCCTGTAGGTACATTGGTATTAAATCGGTTTTCCTGGCATGTCACATATAGGTGTTGGGTTTAAATTCGAACGACACACCCTGCTAATAGGTTTACATGCCAAGACGGATCAATCAGTATTCCATCGGCTCCGGTGTGACATATGCAAATCAGACAGGTCCGGATTAAAGATGAATGGAGTAACAGCCCGCAAGTTGCACCTATAAGGCACAACTCGGCATAATAATGCCCTCTTAAAACATCAAACACCCGAATTCTTGCCCTCTTCACGAAACAAATTAAATTCCAAACCTATTTAAGAAAAATCCATTAATTATTTTTCATAAGTGCTTCTTTAGACGTGTTTTGGTTTAGATGAATGCAAGTTTTTGTGTGTTGCTGGTGGTGGTGATGGTGAAAAGGAATTCAATATGATTTTAAAACTTTCAGCTGGAAACGATGCCCCGAGAGCTTTTTTATGATTTAAATTTAATATTGAGTAGTTTTATAACAAAGATGTTAAACATTTTTCTTATACTTATATTTCTATCCTATGGCAATTTTTTAATATCAAAAAACGTTGTTCGTTCAGTTTTTTAGAAAATTCGATTTCAAGCTCAACTAATTCTCGTGAAAGATGAATTCGAGGGTTAAAAAGCCTCAAATCCGTTAAGAAGAGTAATGATGCGTGTTGGCTTCTCTCATGCCATAACCACAAAGCATATAGCTAGGTTACCCCCAGTTTGACATGACACCTATTGTATTGTCAATGCATAGTCTATTATATCCCACTTCTGAACATATTGACTGTACAAGGGTGTGAGCTTTTGGATATTTATAATCCGTACCTTCTGATCTGTTACACTCCCTGTTATGGCACAGATTTTTTTTTGTTTATTCATGAGTTGTTTGGTTTGAAAAATAAGTGGTAAAAACTGTGCGATTTCCAAAATATCATATTAATAATCGAACTTGTATTAAGTTTATTAAAATTCCCAAAAAGTGGCTTTGCATAAATGTTTATTCAGATCATATTTGCTTACAGCAACCAATCTTTTTTTCTTTTGCCGTTATTCTAACAGCAACTTAATTCTAAAATAGCTACCGAAATAGTAGAGTATAACCAAAGTCTCCTACAGCTATTTCTGTCAAACCATTACCCCCACGCCCCAACAAACGATACTTAAATCTGCACTCTGGGTTTCAAATAATTAATACCCAACAGCTTTACTGAAAGGATCCGAGAAGATTACCGTACTTAATAATCTAATCTTAAACAGCGTTATGAGCTCGTTTTAACATTACCAGCTAAAAAGCATCCCACTGTTTAAAATAATTTATCGATGGCCCAGCGACGGAAGTCCATCATCCGTTATAGATCGAAGAATCTCTCGCGTTTACTGGTGAGCGATCGGCGGTGCTGGTGTTGTTATAAATTAGTTAATTAACACTGTAACCTCTGTGCAGCACCCCCACAGGCAGGTTAATGCACTATATTGCCGACAGCCACATCACAATACAACACCAAGTTTATTCCATACCATCATCGTCTGTCTTGCCTGAGTCTACAAAAGTATAAATATTTTTTAAAGAAATTGAAAACTCATGTATTGATATACCTTTTCGCTAATAAATATGATAACAAGCAGTTTTCTCAATTCTACACAGGGTGCACAAAAATACGGAACATCGAACTGTCATAATTGGTCATACAATAATCAACACCCTGACTCATTCTTCTTTAATGGCACACTAAAAGCATAATGGTATTTGACATGTTAAAATTCGCAGGGCGTCGTTAGCAAGTTTATTTCATATTATAAAAAAACACAGAATAATACATAATTGTATATAAAAAATATACCACTTATTCAGTGTACGGTATAGTGCCCCCCCCTCCTCCTGTTTTCTTATTCTAACGACGCTTCTGGATTTGCGGAATGAAAAGATGTGATTTCAACAATATGACGCACTTCCTCACTTTGGTATTAATGTTCTTAGTATTAGTATGAAATGAAGCAATCATGTTGAATGGCCAGCTGCATTGCCAGATTTAAATCAGCGGGATTTTTCATGGAAATAATTAAAAAGCTGAAAGCGCCAATGGAAATAAGGTGGCATAATTGTCATTATTGGCCACAAATTGGCCTCTGGTAATAATGTTTGTCTGTCATAGTGAAGTGTTTTCCAAATAGGAAGACATAATGAAGAAATCATGTTAAATGGCCAGCTAGATCACCAGAACTGAACTAACTACATTTTTTCCATAGGGATATTTAAGCAGTACGGTTTGACAAAACTCCAGGCCCAACAATTTACAAGGGTTAGAAATTCATATTCCTGAAAAAAGATATGCAATAACACTTTATACAGTTTAAAATAAGCTTCAAAGATTTTGTCGTAAAATTTTACAGTCAACTGTTAATGGATAACATTTTAAACATTTGCTAACGTAATTTTAACAGTTCCGACGATTGAGTTATTCTTATACGCAATGGTCAATAAGTGTGTTCTATAGCTTACAAATAATATGGTTTTGTTGTTTGTGTAAATCCGGATCTCTTCCATTGGTCTCAAATTTTGTGACGACGAGCTATCACTATACTAGAAGTCAGATCTTTACGCGTCCATTATTTAAGACGCATATTTATACTGTACTGCACTGGTTTGTGTCGGACCGGTATAGTTTTCAATGTAAATAAGAAAAATGAGTAGGTATTAGAACACAATTTGCTAACTTCGGTAAAAACATCCAAACCAAGTGGGTTAATAATTAGATATGCCTGCGGGGCGTGGCCGAAGGGAATCTGCTAGTTTATTATTATTTTTTATGCATTTTGTTCAACTTTGGTCTATTGTTTTAAATTTTTTGGTTCCATACTTTCTGTACACCCTCTATAAGAATGTAAGTAGGTGTGGCCACACCAATGCCACTCGCACATCCACCACTTCTTTTACCACGTGACTAGGGCCCGCCTCTTTGACCAATGAGAACGCAGGATTCTGTACTCCTCTAGTTTAAGGTAAAAATCAACAGGTCTATTAAACTGATTTTAGCGGCTTTTGAATAGCACCGGTTTAAAAATTAACGGGTCTGTTAACCGGTTTGAACGGCTTTTGAACCGCTCCGTTGATTGTTAAACCGGTGCTGTTCAAAAGCCGTTCAACACCGTTAACAGACCCATTGAAATTTACCTTAAACTAGAGGAGTGGAGAATCCTGCATTCTCATTGGTCGAGGAGGTGGGGCCTAGTCACGTGGTAGGAGGAATGGTGTGGGTGGCATTAGTGGACCCATACCTACTGATGTAATCATATTTTTTTTAACTAAAGGGTAAGTTTATTATAAGTTGACATTCGAGAATTTCCATCTTTAAAAAATGTTTAAAACAGTATCATAAGTTATAAATAGATTTTTACTGTGATTTGTTTAACTGGAAATTTTTATGTACACTTGTGACTTTTGAAAGCACAAGGGTGATGTCTTTATGAGCCATGTTAAATGGCCTCAAATATGTTTTGTTTCCTGAGAAAACAAAAACTATTTAAAATGCAATTGCGTTGTTTAATTTTTTTAAACAACATTTCAGCAAAAGATGTAGCAAATAATAAATAAATGCTGTTTCATTGCCTTATCAATTATTCCTCCAGTATTCGAACTAAAAATTGGTTTAATTAATATATTGGTTTAGATAACAACATTATGATTTTGTACCTTTCAAGCCATCCCACGACCTCTTCAGTGGGATATCCGCTCGAGCTTAAATTTGAGGGACCGCCACGTTTAGTACGATTTAATCTAATCCGATTATCTATAGGCTGACGCACACTCCTTGAATTGTAAGGCTATAAATTTTTTTAAGTCGTATTATTGATTTTGATATAGTAGGTAGGTAATAGATAAGTCCATTCCTTTGTCTACTTTGACAAATTACGAAAAATTCTTAAAGGTAATCATTTATTCGTTTGTTTTCTAATCATCATAAAATGTGAATATAAAATGAAAGCTTGAAATGTGTAAAATAAAAATGATAATAAACGTGTTTGTAAATTGTAAGAGCAAAAGCTAGTCTCCCAGCTGCGTGTCGGCTTGGCTAGTGTATTATTTATAACACAAATAAATAACGATTATAATAATACAATAATTATTTTTAATTTTGTTGAAAAATTCTTGCTTTGCATGCGCCACACACAACGTGTTTTACTTTTTCGTGCAACGTATAAAATATAAGGGTTTGTGTATCTATTCCTATTAATGGAACGCATATATCGTGTTTATGGCGTTACAATATGATAATCCGTATATTTACAACAGATTTTAACACAATCGGAGTCAATAAAGCACGTTTAGTGCCAGTCCACCTCGGACAGAGCCAGACTAATAACTCAGTTGACCACGTGGATATTATATACGTTTCGTGTTTACACCTTCATGGATTCTTGCTTTTCTTATTAATTGTTAAAAAAAGTTATTAAAGCATCTTCGAAATTGCATATTTCTAATTATTTTCTCTTTCATGGTATTGCAGTCGTTAAAACTGCGATTCTGAGATTGTAATTGAAACATCATGTTTTGGAATCCTGGCAGGTCAAGTGTTCTAGAATGATAAATTTATTATTTTCATCAGCTCGCAACGTCCGCGTTCAAACTTGCAGCTGTTCACTGTTGCTAGATTAAAGATTGAAACTTATCGAACATGCAAACTTTAGATAGCTTGATCTTTGAAATGTTCATCACACCAGGACTGAAAGAAATTTAGAAACTCCATATTACTTGCTTACTCCTTTTGAAACTTCCAGATAACTTCCACACATTTTTATCTAACGTTAAATGAGAAGTTTCCACAAATGTAATTCCACTTTTACATATTTTATGACTCCTCCCGCATGTCCACTATGTGAGTCACAACGAATAATTGAGTAACTTTTAAATGCAATTACAAAAACTTATGTCCTCGATAACACGTTTCACTTAGCAAATTAAAGGAGGATTGGGTTTCATTGAAATTCACTCAAAAAGTTTAACTCACGCCAATTTTAACTTTACACAATGACTTTTTTACTGTGTAGATGGCGGTAATTTCCAAATGTCTTAGATATTCAACAATTATTTTTTTGTGTTTTAAAATATCTAAGATATTTTAAAATAGACCAATATTTAAATATCTAAGTTTTAAAAAAATATTTTTTTAATTATTAAAAATTTTTTAAATTAAATTTGTTTTAAAATACCTACAGTAAATTTAATGATAAAAACTTTTTGATTTTATAAGATAAATAAAATTTCTTAAAAGTATCTTTTAAGTAGTCCTAAATAGTTTACTTAATAATTTACAGGGGTTTTTAAGGAAAATATTAATATCTACACTATTTGTCATATAATCTACCGAAACAAAATCAGTAGTAAACGTACAAGGCATCTTTAACGACCTAGAACTACTTGACTAATTTTAGTGACAACTTCAAAATTTCAAGAATCTTTGTAGTTAATTTTTTACAAAGTAATGTTTTTATTAAAAATAACTAAACCGTTGTTAAAATATATCTAAGATATTGCTAATATCTGGACGCAGATATAGAAAACCAAGATCAAGTTATGAATATTTATTGTTCCTACAGCAACACCAACTGTTTACTTTTAATCTTGCCTCTTAAAATGACATGTCAACATGTCGAAATACGTAGAAGGCTAAAATAAAAAACTTGTTGAAGTAAAGAATTGTTTTATTTGTTGGTGTCCCGCCGTAATAAACAGGGGACGATAAAAATCTCTATTTAAACTAAGATTCACAACTTAATGTTTAGGAACATGACAGGGGAATTACAAAAGTAATGCCCTCTAATGTGCGGCGAGAAAAGTTGCAAAGCAACAAACCGATATATGAGTGTGAAAGGAACCCGCTAAGCGAGTATCTACAATCAAGAGCGGCCTCCAGGCACAGCACACGAAACGCCGATTTAATGTTTAGGTGTGTCAATATATATATAAGGCGATTAATATTTGCCCGCTTATTTAACTTTTAACTGACAATTTGTTTTCGGTCTCTACTTTTCTTTAATCCCAAAAGCAATTTTTTTTTCGAAAAATTAAAAAACGATGTATACTTTTCCATAAAAGAACTGTGCGAACCGGGACCAACGACATTATGCTGGATGGTTTTGAATGCACGTCATATTATGCGTTGTTCGTTGCACGGCGGGTATCTTCTGATCCTTGTTTAGCTGCTAGTTGAGCATCACTTTGTATGACGTCTTGCGTTTGCCCTTTGCGGAATAAACAACGTGCGTGCAGTTTATTACTATCACTGCCGTCGAGGCTACAACGTTGTCATGTAATAGACAAAGTAATGTTTCTGAAGTATAGGAAAGTCCAGGACTAAGAGAAGGGCTTCGCTCTTTTTGAATATATCAAGAAATGCCGCGAAATTAATGTTTATCGCTATATGGAAGTAATTAGGACTTATTAACTACGAATGCGTAAGGCTTAAAAAGAGGATAAACTGTAATACATAGCCAGGAAACTTAAGGTTTGTGTGCTATTGCAGCATTAAAATCAGCATAATTATTATACCAACAATATCAATTTTTATGGTAAATAGATAATATTTTTTTTTGATAATTTGCAATTATAAAAGAGAATTGAATTGTATTACCTATGTAGATAAAAAAAAATGAAAGATTTCCGATCTTGCATATTGAAATTTTGATTTTACGTCTCCAAAATTTTAGTTTCGTTATCATGTATTAACTAAGTAGTAATAAAAAAATGCTCATATGTTATCTATTTGTTTTTTTAAATGCCAGAGTCATCTATTATAACTAAGCCTTAAAATATTGATATAACTGAAAAGCTTTTTAGCAAAAACATTAAAAAATAATCTTAAATTACTTACACGCAATTCTTTAATATAATTAAGTAAATTATTTTTATTTATTTCCTCAAAGTTTCCTTCTGATGTTTACAGAGAATTAAATCTCAAAAGAAATACTTACATTATTCTGAAAATACATTTAGACTTAATTTTAGTAATTACTCGTTTAGTAAAAAAATAATCTAGAGCTGCACGAGAGAAGAAATTTTGACAATTCAAATGCATTTTTTCCCTAATTATCTAGTTTCAAAATGGCGGTCGCTACGATTTTTCGAAAACTTAAATTTATTGACATACTACATACACGAACTTAAGACCATTATGTAGACCTTGAAGAGTATAGCGGATAGCGTTTAAAATTTAACCCGAATGTCTTCCCTGGGACAGTATAGAATAAGACAGTAAGCCATGTGTCAACTAACTAAGATAATATTTAATGCCAATTTAATATGAGCGCATTTAAACATTTCAAACGTCAACCTATATTCCACATAGCATTCACACACAAAGTTCCAAATGCACCCTCTTCATGTTAGTTATGGCCGCTGCGACCCGAGGAGTCCATCAACCACAAAAGAACGTTCTAGGATATGAAGTTCCAAGCCCCTCGTGTTTACAAGCTTGTTACCCCCCTTGAACAGCCAGTTAGCCCTTGTAATTATAATACATATGCCCTCACTATAGGTATGTATACCTATTGCTTGAAAGGCGTCTTTGCGGGGAACTTATTTTAATACTTATAACACAAATAAAATAACATTTGGTGATTTCAGCAGGCATTTATTTTAGCTTTATATGTATTTCAAAGTGTTTACCTACACGTCATTGTCAGAGGTAAGATTAATAGTTAGTGTTGCTATAGAAACGACATAAATTGATAACTGATCTTGGTTATCTCCGTCTGCAGATGACTTGATTTCTTATTCCAAAACTTTCAATACTGGTGTATTTAAGACATCAATTTGTTCGTTCATTAGAGGTACAGTTTTTAAATGTTTGTGAATTTTAAATGCTTCCAGTATATCTAATTTACGTTTATCATCACAAAAACATAAAAAATTTATAGTGTTATTAGATGTCATTAAATGATTTTGTTCTAGTAAGTGTTTAGCGTAATTGGATTCATGTGGGTGTTTACACTTGTAATAACATCTTTGTACCTAATAACCTAATATCAAAATATATCTAATTGTTTGTTCTATATAAACCGAATTACAGTGGGAGCAATTTAATTTCTTAATTCCTGATTTTAGTAATTTTTCTGTTTTTTCTTTAGTTTTAGATAAAGTGTTTACAATGTTTTTAGTTGTTTTAAAAATTACTTTACATTTATTCATTTTCTTTGGCAATTTTTACCCATGTATCATCAAAATATAGCTTTTTGGGTTAATTAATAAATTAACAGTTGTGATTTTAAATTTCCTACTACCAATTATTGATTGTAAAATTTATCTACAAACACTTTAAAAATTTGTAAATCTGTAGAGGTTTATAATTAAAATTTGGACACGCGAACAGGATTTAAATTAAATCAGGAAGTATCATTTTTGCATGACAAAAAGCTAAAATGCTAAATTTGGGTACAATTTATTTATCATCTTACAGAAAATTTGCGAATCTAATCAAGCAATTAAAGTATACGAGGATACAATTATGGAGGTGTCAAACAGTAAAACATCCTAATTAATTGTTGAAATAAATCTGCGTCATTAACAAGGCAGATCGGTAGGAATTTGTGAACGTTTTATACGCGAGTCGGTATCATTTATCAAAATATGTTTATGTTATACGAGTTTCTATAGCCATATCTTGAGAATACAACACCTGTCACTCAGTTAAGGTGACTTATAGACTTTATTATTGGTCGAAGAACGTCTTAGGGTCAGAAAGGCATTTCTCAAACTGACGCAACGATCAGAAGCCTTTCATGCAAAATACACGTATAAATGACCAGCTTTATTAAATATCATTTTGTATCGGACGTAGTAGGACTAAAAATATTCAATTTAAAAGCTGCTTCTTCGAGCAGAAAATCAAAAATCGATTCCGAAGCAAACCGGAGAAGGCAGAAACCTCATTAATTAACTTTCAGTTTGCAAGTATAAAATCAGTTGGTCCCTTTTAGAAACGACAAGGGGCAATAACATCCAAAAAATCGAAACTTTTCGTTGACAAAAGGTAGGAATTTCTTGTCACCTAGAAATATATCATTTCGGGTAAAAGCAGAAACACAATAAAAACAGCACACAAAGAAGCGAGAGCCTCTTGAAATACAAATGTCGGTTATTTTTCACAAATTCGTCGAGTTTTGGGCCACACTTCATGGTTAAGTTCAAAGAAGTCCTGGAAGCGTGAAAGCCGATTGTGAGTGTTTGAGCTTTTGTGTGCTCGTGCCCTCCTAGATTGTTATAATCAGATTATAAATGCTTCTTGACCACATTTTAACTCGAGAATAAAAAGGTTCTGGATGTTCTCGACTTCCTTCTGGTGCTTGCATTTTGACTTCTAAATTTTATCATTAAATCTTAATTCTTAATGTTTAGCGATTGGGACCAACAACGAATAGCAAAATTACCTACTACTTTCCTATTTTTAGATTGCAGTTTAAAAAAATAATTTGAATTGATCGATTATTATTTAAAAATAGCTTTTATTATTCCTTATAGATATCCAAAACATATATTTCTGTTAAAAAAATTTTCATCTAATATTTTTAGCTTCAAAAAGATCACAGCGACGATTTTCACTTTCCCATACCTTCGGTATACGGAAAATTGCTTGCATGAAAATTTTCGAAATCTAGATTTTAACGGAAATACGCGTCTTATAGCTGAAAGAACTCAAAAAAGTGGTTTTAAAAAAATGTCTGTCTGTGGGTGGGTGGGTGTGTAGGTGTGTGACGCCTCTACATGGAGAAATACTGGGCCGATCTTCATATAATTTTAAATGAAGAGGTATACCGAAAATTGTATAGTTCTAGCTTTTCAAAATATTCCGAAATTAAAACCCAGACGTTAGTGATGATTTTTTGGCAGCGTTTTTTTCTTCCTAAATAAATTTTGAAAATTTGAGAACAGAATCTGCGAGACAAATTTAAGGGAATCTAAAACTTTTACCAAATTCTCCAGCTCCTACGATTTTTTGAAAATCTCGACTTTAACGTCCATTTACTCAAAAAGTAGTTTGTCTGATCGGGATCAACTAAAACATGTTTGGGAGCCCTTTGGGTAGTATACGATGAAACAAAATTAATTTCGAAAACCTGAAACTATCGCAACGGTTCTACACAGTTTTAAACAGTTAAAAAAACAATTTTCAAAAACTTCCAACGCATTTTTTTTAAAACTTTGTAGGCTGCTAGAACCGAAGATTGGCTACAACGTAGTTTTTTGCTTGGAGCTATAATTTTAAAGTGCTGTTTTTTATGAATTTTTGAAAATCGAAAATTAGTACCCCTTTATTTAGTAAACGGGTCCGATTAAAATTTACTAAAGCAGAATTGCTTAGCATGACTAGTAGAACCAGAATGTAATCTTTGTTTTTATATACTTTTTATACTATTTATACTGTAGAAAAAGCAAATTCCAAATGTTCGAAATTTACAAAATATTATTTCTCAAAAACTGTTCATACCTTTGTTTTTCAAATTTAGTATTCTTGTAGAGTCGAACATGGGCTACAGTTTGGTTTTTTGCTGAATACCATAATTCCACCGTGGCACGCTCAATGAATTTTTGAAAACAAAAATTAGCACCCCTCTGTTTATTAAACGGGAAACAATTTCTATTTCACCAAATTTCTTCAATAAAACTCTCCACCCAGAAGGGTGCTGTATTTTTCAAATATATTGCGTGTATTTAGTGTATTGAATTAGATTGACCTGCGTTACGGGTTGTTCATGTTCAGTTTATGTATTCCATGCCAAGAAGTTTTGAAGTGATTAATAATTGTTGGGGTAGTTATGATCCGTAAAACAATTAGGTAGGTACTAAGTGTTGACGAAAAATCGCAATTGAAAATCGATCGCTGTAGGAATATATTACGATAATCAACAAAAATACACAAAGAATGCATCTAAAAATACAAAATACAAGCAGTAAATACATGGAGAATACACAGGAAGGTAGAACGAATACATTAGAAAATCACTAGCGAACCCCCAGCATTGTACCCCTGGCTACGCCACTGAATTACGATCAAAAGTATTTGTGAGCACTCCTGCTCTTTATAATGAAGCACAATAGATATTCGTTATACCTACCCCAAAAGAATTGTCTACATAACTTTCAGAACTTATGGTATTATAGATAAGTAAAAAACTTCCACTTCTGCTTCTGGTTTAACTTCTAAATCTCATAAATTCATAAAAAAAATTGAAGCATTAAAAATCAAATCATATTAGAAGAGCCCATCTTACTCTGTGAAATCTAAAAAACTTTGTGGTCAGCTTCTAAAAGATAATGTTTGGATGTTTTGCAAAATTTTGATAGGTTTCAGTTTTCCTTTTACATTACAGCAGTTTACATTTTGAGGGGTCATTCGGTACAGTAATTGTGTTCTGAGCTGCCAACGCATTATGGAGTAGACCAGTAATAAACTCAAAAGTTGTGTTTTAAATCAAACTTGACTTAAAAAAATAAATAATTTCAATACTATACGGTTCATTTAATATACGAAATATTTACTGCTGTGCAACACGACTAAAAGCGTCACTAACGACAAACACGGGTTTATAGGAGAAAAATGGAGTGAAAAAACGCTAAAAATAATCTGCAGTTACATCACATCCTTTAGGTTTAAGGGTTCCAAATAGCTACTTGATAACCCATGGTGGAATCCCCTATCAGAATTCAAAATTCGGTGATAATGTTGATTTATGTAATTTTTCACGTTTCCAACTCGTCAAAGAAACGTCGTAAATTATCGGCCGCCCGGGTCTCTTTGTCGAATACGTCCTGCTCATAACAGCTAAGACCGATGAGAATAAGGATAGCAGTAAGTGGTAATTTTCTCTTCAACATCGTGCGGGCTGTCGATTCTTGGCTTTCAATTGTTTTTATGTGCGTTAATATGGTTAGTTATTTAAAACATATCTTGAGTGTAATATTTTGAAAGTTTTTTATAAATTGTCAGATGCTTCTGAAACGCGCGTAAATCACTGACTAACTGTGACTTCGTTCTATGCTAAAAATTCAATTTCCACATCTGTTAAAGAAAAAAATCACAAGAAAGGCAAAAATATTTTGCATCGGACTTTTATCAATGTAAAAATTCCCTAAAATGTATTACCTAGAATGTTTATAAATAACGCAATGTCAAACATTTCCTGATACTAAATTATGATTAACAACAGTAATATTTTGCGCCGATGCGATGTTAGGGAAGATTTGAAAATTTTTTCTCGGGTGAAAGGTCGCATCGTGGGTGGTTGGCTTGCCCATAACCACCGCAGTGCATTCGTGCAGACTCGCTTCTCCTTAACTCTTTGACTCTTGCAAGTTGGGTCTATCAAACTATTGTCCGCGGTTTTGATTAATTCATTCTATCGGAGCTTTTGTGGTTAGTTTGATCGGGCGTCCTAAAAGTTTTCGATGGGAAAATTTGCTTTCCAAGGCAAGAGAAATAAAAAATGATATATGACCATAAAAACACCCATTAATAGTTCACGCTAATTACGTGATTTTCCATTAGCCTCATGCACAGAACAATAACGAACAGTTGTGGTGTGCTTAACGACCTCATCACGCTTTCAATTACTTTTTAAATGTATCACTTCTGCCCCGTCAATCTGCCTATGTTGCTGTTAAAAATAATCAACACTAGTTTTTTTTGTTGCAGACGGAATTTCGACTTTGTGCAGCGTGTGGAGAACCAATAGGAGACAAATTTCTATTAGAAGTTTCGGGACGAAGCTGGCACACGAGGTGTCTTAGATGCTGTGTCTGTCAGCTCCAGTTAGATCGACAACCTTCCTGTTTTATTCGAGATAGAGCCATCTATTGTAAAGCTGATTATGCAAAGTAAATATATATGTTTGACTCTTAACGTTTGTAAATTTCAAATTAGGAAAAATTCTAATAATAATAATAATAATAAGGAAAGCTTGGCAAAATTAAGCAAAATTCTATTTAAATCTTGTTTGTAAACATTCTACCTAACGCTAATAAAATCCTAAAAGAAAAAAGCCTCAATGAAACCTCAAGAAAGTCGTAACACTTTTTGAATATTATATAATAAAAATTATTTTAATATATTAAAAATGATTATAATAAGTTCTGCTACTAATAAAACTTCAAAGAAGAAATCATATTTTTTTTTAATTTAACAAACAATTAGAATAAGTTGTACTGGTAATAAAATTTTTATATTATTTTGTTAAAATGTTTCTAAATTTGTCTGCTAATAGAATTTCGTCTGAAGTTTCTGCAATATAACCATAAAGGACTTTTTGACTCTTCACTCCCCCTTTAAATTTGTTATATATTCTTTAACAAATTTTCTATTGCGCGTAGTTACAGGCCCACTTGGCGTTCTTGTAGCTTAATCTCGTCTATCGCGATCCTATAACTTTGGATCTTAAATACGCAAGCTTCCTAACCATCTTAACAGTAGGAAAACCTACAATAATTCTACAAATGTCAAAAACATTTTTATTTACAACAGTAAAAATCATTCCAAATAAGGAAAATTTACGGTGGCCGGGAGACTGTTCGTGACAATCTAGGAAGAGGAGGAATGAGTAAACAATTTCTATAACAACGGTTATACACTGTTTCCTATTTAGAGTACAGCACGTTTGATAATGCATAACAAATAATTGCACGAATCAATAAATTCAGTGTGACATTGCGCAAATTGCAGTTTTGGCGTGAACTACCGTCGTATAATAATAATAATTTGAAGACTTACACAGAATAAGTAAAATAAAATAAAAATTGTGATACAATACAAGAGTTGTTCAAAATTAATCGCGTTAGGTAATAATTCGTCTTTTTTCATATTTTATGTACTTATATCCGAATAAGAAATTAAGGGCAAAAAATTTTACTGGCGTATGTAATTATGTAAGATCATTTAACTAAAATCACCTTTACTAAAGCAGGTCCCTTATGCACATAATTATTCGAAGGAATTTTTGTTAATAGTTGATACGACAAAAAGCAACGATTCTTCATATCCTCACAAGAATTTTCATTGTTGGTTAGAAGCATAAAAATATTTACTTATAAAAACCATACATAATGGTTTATTATCATGGGAATGATGGGAACGACGGCTGAAAGCTCAAACTTTGGATAAAAATAAAGTGAGATGAGGTGGTCAAATGTCACTGTGCTGTCTCTGCCAAATGACAAATGAAAACACAGAAGTGCGAGTCATTCCGATACAATATGCCCATGGATGCTTGCGGTCATTGTTCATGATCATGTGTGGTAGATTCTTCACCGTACATCTCTTATCTATACCCATCGCTTGTTTACTGTTATGATAGAGATATGTTACGACTAGTATTCATACTTTCAATAATGGGGAGTTTTGAGCGGTTTTTAAGACTCATATTAAAGCCAACTTTACACAATCATTCAGCATTTATTATTTTATTTCGATCACGGTCTCCTCTTTAATATTAATCTTTAATATTAATTTTTATTATTTATTTAATAGGTATGTACAGAATGCAAGCATTTATTAAATTATTGGAAAACAGCAAATCCAATTTAAATTTTGCAATTGTACATTATCATTAAAAACTAAATAGATATTTAAAAAATTTAAATAACACTTTTAAAATGTCAGTGGTGTTTTAAATTTTTCTGAAGAAGAAGAGCACCACGTTATTCACTTTCTACGCCACTAGATTATCATAATTACTTTAAAGTCTTTATGGAATATCCCTACTTGTAATATTCACTCTGAAAATCGACTTTCCGGCCAGTTTCCAAGAAAAACAAAAATAATCGTAAATAGAAAATAACATTTCCAACACCCTGTATCTCCGTAACCGCTACGAATCTACCCAATCATTTGTTCCCACAATTTTTGAAACACTGTGTATAACCGATTTGCACAAGCACAGTATTCCTGTCACCTTCCTAACAGCGCAGCGGTTAAACGGCATACTTTTTTTTTCCTTTTTTTTAAATGTAGGTATCTACTTGTTTCTTCTACTATAATCGTATACTATTATTTGTCTGTTGTGCTAATTTTGCTTGTAGAAAATTATGTAATTTCTGATATGTTTTAAAAACACAACATTTAAGGTCAATATCTTAATAATAGGATTATTATAACTTGTGATGTAGACATGGTGTTTACGATTTCATAACAGTTTGCTTAAAAATGGTATAACTTCTTTAGGACTCGTTCCATAAAATGATAATCGCGCAGGATGAATAACCTAAGATACAAGATAAATAAAACCGGTGGCACCAATAAACGCCTACCGAAAATTGTTAAATGTTAATGAAACAATTACCAAATACTTAAAAAACCACTAAACATATTTTACGAGCTGCCAGCTACCGCGTACACGTATTTAAAATACGCTAAAGTGAAGTTTAGTGTAAGAGATGCTTCCTTTGACACTCTTCGAACAAGACATGGTCATTCGCGTGTCTCGAGGCGCGAGTCTCGAATAAAAATCACTAAATTAGGGGAATTAGAGCTCTCATTAACCGATACACAGTCCGATTGCCCCAAAATAACGCGTAGGCAATGACTTACAAAGACAAGAACTCGTCCTCTCGATGAATATTCAAATACGTTTTAACATGTTTTGTGCATTCCAAACGATCAGTAAATTTACTATCTAGTAACATCTTCTAATTGACAGCTGTTATGTTCAATTTTTAATGTTTCTTGATCAATTAAAATAGCAAGAAATCTCCCTCGTTGATTTCATAGACGAAATTTGAAAACTTCTTTTAAAGAAGTCTAATGAAGCCTTTCCTTAACTTTAGTTTTTTTAGCAACTTTTGTATCATAACATCGTATTCCCACAAGGTGCTTGAAATTTAAAATCAGACACGCTAATATTCATAAATAATAATAATAATTTGTTGAGCACGTAGTTTCAGCTAGGCAACATAGCAAAATTGTAGGTATAAAGTAGTACAAAAAAGATACAAATGGTTTGTTTTCATATGTAAATTAGAAGTCTGAATTAATTTCAAAACAACATTCGTAAATAAGATTTTAATTGTTTTAGCTTTTCCTGCTTCGGATTCAAAGTAATATTCATAAACGTTAAAAGTAAATTTGTATGGTAATTGTTGAAAATAAAGATCTAAATTGGATCCAAAATTTTGTTAACATACACTTACTTATTTTATCTCCAGCCTTCCTACTAGGATTAACGACGAGTACCTAGGTAGACCCGATAATATCCTACGCGGGTAGAATAATCAATTATTCGTTACCCGTTAATTACCCGTTATCTGATAATTACCCGTTAAGTAAACAATTACCTGTTACCCAATAATTACACGTAGCCCAATAATTACCTGTTACCTAATTATTACCTGTTTCACAATTATTACCCAGTACCCGATAATTAACCGCTACCCAATAATTTTCGGTTACCTGATTATAGCCTGTAGCCCAATAATTACCAGTTACCCGATTATTGCCCAGTACCCGATAAATATCTGTTACCCGAGTATAACCCGTCACCCAATGATTACCCGAAAACTCCCAAAATATTGAAAAAAACAAAATATTGAAAAAAATCAGTACACACTGTTACTGTTTTTAAGTGAAAAGGCACTCAATAGGAAGTCAGACCCACTTTACAGTGGAAAAATAATAAAAATAAGTACCCAGATATAGCAAACTGTACTAGGAAATATTTTTGTATTTTTGCTACATCGGCAAAAAGCTTTTTTCAACCGCTGGTAGGATAATCACCAAGAGCAGGGCGAAATTGTCCCCAGACACATCATCAATGCTGCTATTTGTGCACAATAATCTTAATTTTAAATTAGTTTGTTGTATTCTATTAGTTTATGTAGTTCAAGCATTATTTTAGAGTTGAGTTTACTTAATGTTAATGAAAAAAATTAATAAAAAGCTGTGCTTATTGGAAACATTAAACTTGTTTTACTATCGAGTAACGGGTAGATGTCGATAACGGGGAATTATCTGGTAACGGGTAACTATCGAGTAACGGGTAATTATCAGGTAATGGGTAATTATCGCGTAACGAGTAATTATCGCGTTACGGGTAATTATCGCGTAACGGTTAGTTATCGCGTAACGAGTAGGTCATTCTCGCGTAACGGGTAATTCCCAGGTATTAAAAGCGTGTACCTGGATATTAAAATAATCGGATATGGTCATTTCTACTTCCTATCTTTTAGTACAGCGTAAGGCTTATTTTATATTTAGTTCTCCTTTGATGTCCTGCCCTAAATATCTTACCGCTGCTTCCCATACCTTAGGTGTTTCTTAATTTCCTCCCATTTGATTTCTATGCTTCGTTTTTTACCTCTTCATTCCATCTTTTTTTCGATCTCCCGCTTCTCTTCTTTCTAACTTATTTAATAGCGTTCTTATTTCGTACGTTCTTCTTGTTATTCGTTCCTCTCCCAGCCTGTGTATGTGTCTCAACCATCGTAGCTAGCCTGCTTGCACTATTTCTTCTACATACTACAGGAATCGCATTTCCATGCTTCTAATTCTACTTCATTGTTTGCCGTCTATGACTCACTAGCACACCTTAGTTTATTTCGGTGTTTGCTTCTTTCCCATGAACGAGGTTTTAATTACTGCTGCTGCTACTTTCTTCTATCTTCTCGTTTAACTTTCTTTCTCTACTCTGAGGTACCCATTTAAAACTTTCTACGAATTCTCTGTTTATGTCTTGAATTTCTGTAGTGTGTTTTCTGTTATTTTTTCCTATTATCATATTGATTCGTTTTTTCTTTTTTTGTTTTCATGTTATTTTTGTATAGTTCGCTGCTGTATATCTTCATATTATGTTGTAGTTTTTTTTTCTGTTTCTCCCATAACTAACACCAACTATTTCCATCTTCTAGTTTCATATTGTCTACTGCTTTTTTTTTCTACTTTCATCTTTCATCTAGCACTATTGTTAAAAGTAGGGAACTTAACGCCCATTCTCGTCCCGAATGTGGCTGAAACTTAGTTTCTTGATCTGACATAACTTTTACTTGTTTTGTACAGGCTATTTCTATTGTGTATTTGTCTAATCCTCTCTTCTCCAAGCTTGTCCACACATCTTCTCTCTTTACTTTATCAAAGGCATTCTCTACGTCGATGAAGTATAGGTGCATACTTCTCGTCGTGACTTTAATGTGAATATGAGATCTTGCACTCCCCTGTTCCTTCTGAAGCCGCATTGCGTGACCTCTATGATGGTTTCTATATTTTCTCTTATTCTTTTCTCTCAGATTCTTCCTCATAGTCATAGTTTAGTTTTCCTGGTATGCTTAAAAGAGTTACTCTTTTTTTACACTCTTTTTAGTCTCATGTTTTTTATAAATTGGCGTTATGATTCCTCTCGGTCGGTGTTTTTATCTATATTGTTGATTCGATCATGATTTTGTGCTTTTCCAATTCTTGTATTGTAATTTTTGGGCCTTCTACGTTCGCGTTATCTTTCTATATCTTCTTTTCTTTGTCATTTCCTGTTTTAGCGTTTCTGGTCCTTCTAGTTCTTTTCCCTCTGTTCCATGAGTCGTTATCTTCATTTTTTTAGTTTTGCTTCTAATATTAGAAGATAAGGTACTGTCTAATCTTAGTTTGTTTTAGTCTGTAGCTTTTTATCTTTTTATTTATCATCGTTTTTTTCTGCATTTCTTCATCATTGATAAAAAAGTGAAGCGTTTTCGTATCCGTCTCTCGTTTCCACGAAGGAGTTTTAGTCCTATGAAATATGTAGCTGCCGGCAAAGAAATTACACTTTAAAAATACCGCGGACATACAGTTCGAGCTTTTGCAACTCTCCTAGCTAATTCTAATTCATAAAATAATATTTGCATCATGAAAAAATAGAAATTTATCTCAATCATGGTACAAGAAAAAGGTAAAATTTTGAAAGTGGTTAGCTGTCAGTGTTGCTTACACCCACTATTTATTCAATCAATACCAGCAATGATACGTGTTCTATCTAAATGACAATCATATATCATCGAGAGTTCTTTGCCGAGCCGCCGAATATATGTAATCTCTTCGCGGAGGTCCAAGGGAATGCACAAGTCATTCTCTTCTGCAACGACTATGCCCTGGTCAAATTTTTAACCGATCCGCCTGAAGATATCTAAAGTTTTATTTTTTATTGTTTTTTTATGCTCATTAATTTAACCTTTTATGTCAAATCGGCAACAAAAAAATTCTATGTAAACCTGTAAAATATTTGGCCAATCTACTTATACAATCAATAATTCAAATAAAGTCTTTCTCCTAGGAGTTTTGGTGCAAAATGTTCCGTATGTTCCCGAGGGATATCCTCAAGTGACTGGGTAAGGAAAGCTCGAGAACACGTCTATCATCTTGCTTGCTTTGCTTGTGCTGCTTGTCATCGTCAATTGTCCACCGGTGAAGAATTTGCGCTACACGAAGACAGAGTCCTTTGCAAAGCACATTATCTGGAAACATTGGATGGAGGGACTACGTCTTCGGATGGTAAAAAAGCAACCAATAATGGTTTTTAAATACTTAACACACTTTCTGGTGCAGATGGCTGCGATGCGGAAGGTTTTCACAAGAACAAAGCGAAACGTGTGAGAACCACCTTCACAGAGGAGCAGCTGCAAGTGCTTCAAGCAAATTTTCAGCTGGACTCTAACCCGGATGGACAAGACCTCGAAAGGATTGCACAAATCACCGGACTGAGCAAACGCGTTACGCAGGTTTGGTTTCAAAATTCCAGAGCCCGCCAAAAGAAACACATGCACAATGGAAAAGTCAAAACTCAATGTAAGTTTGTGGAATATTATAATTAATATTATTTAGATCGCATTTACGGCATAATGTAGCAAAACATATCAGAAAACGGTTCTGTTGTTTCTGGTAAAATAACTTTTAAAAAAGTGAGCAGAACCTTTTTTCTTCTTCTTTTTTTCTACTACTAATCAACAGCGGGGCACGTAATGGAATTTTTTGAAACACCGCTTTTCCGGTTCAATAAAAGGAAAATTAGTTTGTTTTATTTTTTTAAATTTAATGTAAAATAAATAGAAAAATATTAAATTTAAATCTGAAAATGTCAAGTTATCACTTCACGATTTCATTACGTGATTATCCATCCATCCATCCATACATTATCGCTCATTTTAAGCAGGCGGTCGAACCTGATTGAACTGAGTGTAAAGCAAAGACAGACTGTTGGCCGTGGCAAACACTACTAGATTAAAAATGGGCATTTTTAATGCTTATCAATATTAGTCTGTGGTGCATTTAACCCTGTGTTAGATAAATAACAGAATAAATATTCTTCATAACTAATCTGTATCCATATAGGTAACACAAAAACGATATCCATAAACAATCCAAGAAATATCTCACTAAGGATATTTTGATATCCCTAAAACATCTATATCATATAGATGTCCACGGCAGGTCCATATGTTACAATTTTGTACATTTGAAGGATATCCAGTGCAGGATATTATATGGACTTCCGGAAAAAAGTTTTATTGACATCCAGGAATGTAAAAAACTAATTAAATTTATAAGATAGAAATTATAGAAATATATAAATATAAATAGTATCCACTTTATTCAATGTATCAAGGTAAAACATTTTACAAAATGTAATACATATATTCAAAAAAAAATTTTAATTTGGCTTTATCTAGTTCTTTAGCTCTTCTTATCAAACTTTTAAATGCTTCTTCCACTTCTTTCGTTGTGATATTTTTTATTGGAGGGTTTTTCATTGCAGAATCTAAGATCAAAATGATGCAAATTTACGTATAAGTAATTCGCTAAGTATTAGTTTTCTAAAAAAAATTTTTCTTAGCACCGAACCTATAACCACTAACTAGTAGCTATAATATCTCACCCCTACCTCTATCAAAATACACAAACACGAGCAAAAGTAACTCCCCAAAACTAAACCATGCAAATCACACACAAAGCTAGCCAACGCCACGCAGCCAGGCAGCCATCAAGATCCAAACAAATGGGTCGCGCAGTACAGTATCGAGTCGGTTGAAAACGTTACTGTAGAACTTACGACATGTTAAGGACATCCAGTGGATATTCAAGTTTGGATATCCATGAGGATGTGCATAGATGGATTTCCATTAGAAATACGCTACACATTCACATGTCCATGCACATAAAATGGACATCCTATTAATATACTGTGCTATATGGGTAGTGCATAAGCTTAGATTAGCTACCACCTAGCGATAATTAAATTACGTATCATCAAAAGAACAATTTTACGGATCAGGCTTTTAAATGATTTTTTTAAATACTAAACTCATATTTTGTGTTTCAGTACATAATGCAAACAACGAAAGCAACAGTTTTGCACGACACATAAATCTGCATCTTACATACTCGTTTCAACAGCATCAGAATAATGTGAAATCGACACCTCCTCCATTGTTTACGCCTCATGGTACGTTTTAATGAAATATTATTAACAAAAACCATTAATTAAAATTTTTACAGAATCCTTAGATGAACTTTCACAAGAATCGACTACAATGCATTGTATGCAAGAAGAAGTGTAAGATATCCGAAGGTTTATGCGATATTTTGATGTATTGGTCAATTTCCAATATATTACGTGATTATTAAATGTACTATCTATCACTGTTTGTTACTTAGTTGTACTTATTTATTGATTAATTATAGAGAATGTAAAGATAAAAGAAAATATAGAGGTATTAATAAATGTCTCGTTTCCTATTGAATTAAAAAACATGTATTTCCAAAATATAATTTACGTAAGGTTAATTTAATATAATTTTGAAAAAATCGTAATTATTTTTACCTTTTCTAAATTAATTTTAGGCTTTTTTTCTCTATCGAACTGCTAAAATAGTAAGCTGTAGCTTTTATTTCTGTCTAGTTTGTTACTTGACGGCAGTTGACTTTTAATCTCGTAATTTCAAATAAAAGGCCTAAGATAACTTCAACGGGAATTAGGAATTGTTTTATTTACAATAAGTTAAAATGAACTTCAACGAAGTAAAGCTCGAACTTATAAATAAAATAAGATACATATTATTGAAGGTCTATTTTAACTGACCCATTTCGAATGTTTTTATTGTTTGCAAAAAACAGAATAAATAAACGAAAAAACTAAAAAAAAATACAGACATCCACCGAAAATACGTAAGCAAACGATAAATCAATTTCGTCTCATAAATCAGAAACTATCACGTTACATTTTTTATTGTTTAAGATGACGTATTTTTTAAGTTCAGAATTATATTTGATGGTACCTTTGATTTTATATAAGAGTATAGTCAATGATGGTACTAAAATTATGCAACACCTTATACAATTTATCATATCAGTTTATATTTTCCATCAAAATATTATTGTGTACAAAATTTCTTAATGTATTTGAGAAAAACATTTCTTAATCTGTAAAGTTTATTGTGCAACATCCTGTATACAAAATTCAGAAAAATCCTATTTTTGAAGTCAGTAATTATGGCAAGGATGTTAAGTTATACAATTTAGCCATTTTAAATATACTGTATAGAACAAAAAAATTTCAAACACATACAGGGTGCAAACAAAACTTATTGACTCAGGTCAGTATACGCATAGCACTTCTTATTTCGCCGAACATGTTGACATAAACACCCTATACCCCTGTGTTGTAGTATACGGGGTAACAACGAGACCAGACCATGTATACTTCCAATTAATCACAAGTCCGTATTCCGCATAGATAAAAAATATAATAGTTTGTTTTCTGCCGTTCCCCGGGAACCAAACCGCTGTAGTTACGGCACTGTCTTATTTTTTTAATCGAAAATATTATGTCTGTGTGCTTGAAAGGGTTTATTGACTAAATCTTTTAGTAAACATTACCGCCCTTAAATTTAAGAAATACATAAAGTTTAACTATTTTATACCCATTTTTTAAAAATATTTGAAATTTAAAATACCCGCCATTATTTGTTGCTAGTTAAATTCTGTCCTTGTTGTTGGCTATGGTTGTTGGCGATTGTTAACTGTGACGCACGCGTGTTACAACCCTCCAAAAAATGCAAAAAGTAAACCATGAAGGCCACGAAAGTTGCATGTATTTCTTGTTGGGTGTTTGCATAAAATGGTGTTATTCTCGTTTTAAACGTGTAACAGGGAATTAGGTGAGTTTTTATCGTAATATTTGCTATTTAGATACAAAGCGGGAACGTACCAAAACAATTGACTGTCGTGTAAACAAACAAAACTGTATTTTGAATCAGAATAACCTCAAAATGCTTATGTAACTAGATTTTTATTTACATAGCAGAAAATTGATTTATTTTAATAAATATTGATTTTTTTAGGTTGTGCCGCCGTCATGAAGTTAAATATATCGTGTCCAGCAACAGGTTGTCAAAAATTATTCGAAATTGTCGACGACCACAAAGTTAGAATTTTCTATGACAAACGTATGGGTTCTGAAGTCCAAGCGGATCCTTTAGGTGAAGATTGGAAGGGTTACATATTCAAGATCACAGGTGGAAATGACAAACAAGGGTTTCCAATGAAACAGGGCGTTTTAACAACAGGACGAGTTCGGTTATTGTTATCGAAAGGACATTCATGCTTTCGCCCTCGTCGTGATGGGGAACGCAGGCGCAAATCAGTGCGCGGTTGCATAGTGGACGCTAACCTCAGCGTCCTGTCTCTGGTGATTGTTCGCAAGGGCGACAAGGACATTCCAGGCTTAACAGACAAGACCATGCCTCGCCGTTTGGGACCTAAACGGTCCAACAAAATTCGTAAGCTGTTCAATCTGACCAAGCAGGACGATGTCTGTCAGTATGTTGTCAAACGTCCTTTACCTCAAAAGGAGGGCAAAAAGCAACGTTTTAAGGCTCCCAAGGTGCAGCGTTTGATTACTCCACAGGTATTGCAGCGCAAACGTCATCGTTTGGCTCTCAAGAAAAAGCGTTGTCTTAAACGCAAGGAGGATGTTAATGTGTACAAGAAGTTGCTAGCTCAGCGTCATAAGGAATCGAAATTGCGGCGTCAAGAGTTGAAGCGTCGCCGCTCTGCAAGCCTTCGTGAAAGCAAAACTAGTTTGGATAATTCTTAGAGTAGCAGGGTTTGAATTTTCCTTTTGCTGGCTAAATTTTTGTTTGGTAATATGTGAAGAAATTTTTTTTTTCGTGTTGCAGGATACATCTTTATTTTTTTTTTAATTCAGGTTCTTTAAAAAACGTAATTTCCAATTTAGAAAGAAATTTTTTGTCAGACTTTTCCTGTTAAATTAAAAAAAATATATTTTATCCTGAGCTGGTAAATATTTGTATTTTGGCAAGTTTGAAAAGTAAATTTTTCTTGATCATCGTTTACAAAGTTACCATTTTTTAATTGCCACTTTAGGAAATTAGTACATACTCATTATACCCAAAAGGAGTGTTTTTGTTATGTTTTGTGTTTGTAAATTCACCAGTATTTAATTTCAGTATTGTTTTATTGCTGTGAAGAAAGTAATGATCATGTTTTTGCTTCGAATTTGCCTTTTTCTGTTGATTTACAATTTTGAGGGCTAAAATATGATTAATTACTGTAGTCTGTAGTTCCTACTTATTTAATTAATTATTTTTAAAGTGATGTGGGGGTTGATCTTGCCATGCAGGGGAACATTTTTGCAAGGGATAAATATTCAACATTTAATTTTTTATTAAAAATTTATGAAATGTTTCTCAAGTGTGAATTGTGTTAAGCACTCTTTGTGGACTTGTTAATAAGAAACTAGTGTCAATACTTTCCAACTATTTCAATAAAAAAATAATTATAAAAAGACAACACCTCACTGTACACTATTTTTTGTTCTGCAGTTTTGCTACTCTGGCAGTTATAAAAATAGAGACTGAATAGAGATTTAGGATTTTGATGAGATCATTAGTAGTGAATCACCTAAAATGTTGTAATCACCAATTTTGATTGAGGGTTTAAAATGATGCAACAAGAAAGAAGTTTTAAGGAAACATTTATTTATATTATTAACCGACATTCCAAATTGAAGTAAGATTTCAAAAGACAAAAATTTATCTTTGTGTTAGTTTTAAGAATAATTTAGGTAAAATTGCTATGTTATATATTTTTTTTAGTTTAGTGGAATTGTGATTTATCTTTTAAGGTTTAATTTAATTAGACAACGATAATAAAACTGCAATAAAGCTAATAAATTGTTAAGACTGATGTGCTAGTCTTGTAAAAAGTAGTAAAACTGCAGCGTAAAGTTTTAGTTCATGTTCAGTAACGTTAATATGAACTCATTGTTTTATTGCAATAATATTGGTGCACTTCAGGTGATGTTTTGTGGCACATTGCATTGCACATTTGATACGCAAGTACCTATTCTAAAATAATAGTACAACAAAATTAAATATCAAAAGTACAAGTAAACTAGTATAGTTATTGTATTGTTTAGAATTTAATAGTTGAGAATGATTATTTATAGAATAAAGTTGAATCTCGTGTTTGAACAGCATGTATAATTTAATAGCTGCTATATAAAACACGTTACAACCGATAACAGAAAGGTACTTAAATAATGTAGATAAATGTATGTAATCTGTGCACTGAAATTTTGCACTTAATAAAGGTTTGTTTGAAAGTTTGTAGTTTTCATTTTCTACTAATTTTTCAATATTCAATAAATGAAGAAGTTGTTGGTAACTTAAAGTACTGCTACTAGTATAGACGGTATCAATGGAACAATGTTAAAATTAGTATTACCATTTTGTAAAGATATTCTCACCTATATTATAAACTTTTCACTCACTACTGGTCCTAATCCTGTAATATGGAAGAAGGCTATAATTAATCCATTACCAAAAGTCAGTAAAGCAAAAGAACTGAAAAATATCAGGCCCATTAGCATTCTGCCGGCCATGTCAAAAATATTAGAAAAAATTGTTAATAATCTAGTCGGGCATGTTCATAATAATAACTTATTACCCAATATTCAATCAGGATTTCGTTCCAACCACAGCACTTGTGACAAAATTACACTTTTACGAACTTAAAATGCAGAAAATTTAAAATGGTTTAGTAACTATTTACCTAATCGACTTCAAGTGGTTAAAATTGATAACGAGATGTCGGAAGAATACCCAGTTACACATGGAGTACCCCAAGGAAGCAATCTTCACTGCAGATCTACCAAATGTGTTAAAATATCAGTGGAATATCCATCTTTATGCAGATGACACACAAATGTATAAATCGTGTCCACCGGAACAAGTAAATGATCCTATTTTCGAACTTAACATCAATTTACAGCACATACTAAAGTGGCCAAAGCATAATGAGTTATCTTTGAATGCTGGGAAGTCTGTAGTAATGTGTATCGGATCAGATACTGCTGTGACTAAATAAAGCAAATAACAATTTATGAATTGAAATTGTGTTGAATAATAATGTTTGATGAAAAGTTGAAGATGTGGTAGCCCGTATCGCCAGACTAAAGCGGCAGTGGGCTGCGCATCTAATGAGAAGACAGGACGACAGATGGAGCAGAAGGGTGACAGAGTGGAGGCCGAGAACAGGGAAAAGATCACGGGGAAGACGACATCGACAAAATCGCCGGAATACAGTGGATGGGAGACACAACAGATCGTGAAAAATGGAAGCAGTTAGGGGAGGCGTTCGTCCAACGATGGAACATTGTACGCTGATTTATGATGATGATGAATAATGTTTTAAACGTTAGTGACAGTGCACGTGATCTTGGAATAATAATCGATAAAAACTTAAATTTTGAAAAACATGTTGTCAAAGAGTGAATGCTAAGCAAAATTAAAATCTCTGTGGAAATTTAAAAATATTTTATCACAAGACGTCAAATGGAACTTAGTCAATGCTCTCGTTTTAAGTCACCTTGATTACGGAAGCGCTGTGTACTATAGTTTTTTAAGAACTAGTATGAAAAAAAAATTGCAAGTACTTCAAAACCGCTGTTTAAGGTTTTCATATCAAATTAATCGTATGGAATATGTTACGCCGTATTATAATAGTTTACATATATTGAAATTAGAACATAGATTTCCGCTTTTATATGGATCAATGTTGTACAATATTTTACAATCAAATCAACGTACAGAAACTTATACAATTCCTCAGCATAAAAACAGTAAATTTAAAATTTGTTTTCATTACATTGCACCAAAACTAATTAATAGTTCCTTGAAGTCCAAAACGTGTATTTTCGTTAAAATTTAAATTCGAAAATTTGCATGAAATTATAACTTTCGCCACTTTACTAGAAGTGTGGGAAAGTAAGGAGGCAAAAATTTTATTGTATTAGACTTCTTAAAAACTACCTACACTAAAACGTATTTTGCTTCTTAATTATATTAATCAACTGCTTAGGCTTAAACAGAATACTTATTAGTTATTAACTATTTATATAAAAATGTAAAGCTATTATTTCCATGAGTTGTGTAAAAGAGTCTTTCTTTTCCATTATTTTATCTTTTACCTACATTTTTGCTTGAGCAGTCTGCATCGCTAATGATTTTTTGTTGTTGTGTTAAAATAATAAATTAACATAATTTTCTTTAAAAACCTAAAAGAAAGTAATACGTGAAAATTAGTAGTTGCAAAACTTTACTTTACTCTCTATCAAGCAAAAAATAGTTATGAAAGAATTAACCACTGCTACCAATACACGACTAGAAATTGTAATTATCTTTCTGTTCTGGCACATCTATGTTCTATATTTGAAAATTCCCCTTCTTTTATGTAGGAATTAAACTCTTTATTATCCAAATTACTTTAAAATTAAGAACTCCTGCTTTTAATTATTTTACATCTAAAATTATAAGCAATCTTGTAAATAAATGCTACTACTCCAAACACTGCTAACAAAATGATAAATAAACTAGTAGCTTATTTATTGTTTTGTTGGCAATATTTGGTGCAAATGTTTATGTAACAGTCACAGAGGGCGACGCGGCACTAGATTTCCAAGGTTTGCGTGGGGCGTAGTCCACGGCTTCAGCTAGGTAATTTTTGACAATCTCACCATTAAGAATTATGTCAAGTATTTTTTTTTAAGTTTTGTTAAATGTTAAAGCCTTTAAACATTTCCGGATAGCACACTGCTTACTTGTTTATTAAATATAACAGCATGTTTAATTTTAAAATACAGTAGTAGATGCCAATTTAATTTTAATTTACCAAATCAGTAACGACTTTATTATAAAATTGTATGCATGTTTATTTAATTTAAAATATTAATGTTATTGCATTACGAAAATCTTATTTAAAGAATATTAGGAAAGGTAGATGGGCGTTATAAAAAATTTTTAATTAAAACGTGCAATTTTTCAGATTCGTTAAATACATTGTGTGTACTAATCTTCTTTTTTTAAATTAAATTATTCTACAAAAAATGTTTGAAATTACTCTTGATGATTTTATGATTTAAAATCATTTAAATGAAATCCATTTTTTCAAAACAAGGCAACCCTACTTGCTGATGTAATATAAACACATGTGCAAATAAAAATGTGATTGCATAATCACGTTGATTAGTCACATAAAATAAATACCTATACAATATTAGCGATAAAGACGTGATGTTGACCATTATTTTGGTGTATAAAAACACCCATTTCCATTGAATCGGTAATTCATATTACGATTCTCTACCAAAGCAAGCCGATTCCTGAAAAACTACGTGCGCAATCACTAAAAATATTAAACAGGAAGAGTTTTATCCGCTGGCCCTGACTGCTGTACAGAATATAATCAAAGGTCCCCACCGTCCCCACCAGTATCCCATCTCTTATTCATCCGCACACTTGTGTCAACGTTCCCGTTTCTGGCTAATCTTCAATCGTCGACGTGTACTAAAATTTTTAGTTAACTTTTCTTAATTTCTTGGCCGTATATAAATAGGTGTAAATTATATGTAAGTAGATATTGCTAATCATTTAATTATTTTTTGTGTACCTTTTTTAAGAGTTTTTTATATTTCATGTGTAAAGAAAAACTGTTTACTGTTCAATGAATTATTATCAAAATTAGCAATGAGTACTTATTATGAATGAGAAAGTAATTTTATTGCAATCCTTTAAGATTGGGTAGGTATTATTATGTATTCAAAAAACAGTTTTATGTTTAATTAATTATTATACCAAATTAGCGAAGAGAGAGAGAGATTTAGTGATGAGAAAGTCGAAAAATTGTGCATTAAATTATTTCAATTAAAGAAAAGTTATTTATATTTTAACTCAATTATTTAAATTGTTAATTACTACTATCTTAAATCTTATCAGTAAACACACCAAACATTACTCATTGCTATATTAAAGATAACGTTTTAATTTATTGATAATTTTGAATGTTCTCTCCTCCCCACTGTTTTTTTTACCTCTGAGCAATTATTGTTATCTCTGGGTTGCTTACTCCAATCGACCAATACAGTTTTGCAAACCGATCTTTTCCATGAAAACCATTGAACGCGTATTAAAAATAAGAGTGCATTTGGCATAAACTGGAATGGTCGGTTGGTTGAACCAAAGTGCAGCGCTGTCAAGTCTTTTTATGAGGTTAACAGCATCGTTTCTGCACATAATTTAGTAATTTTTAGTTTAATTGAATGAAAATTTAAATCAGAGAGGCAAATAATAATTTATAACTGAGTAAGTTTTATTATTCCGTTAAGAGTTTTGAATTTCTTCATAATTTAACTTGGAAATAGAAGAAACTTTAAAAGCATACCATAAGTTATAATAGTGTTCCTTTTTAGTCCCGTTCCATCATGGTAGTGCAGAAAATTTGTTGTCTGGGTGCTGGATACGTTGGCGGACCAACATGCAGTGTAATTGCCCTAAAATGTCCCGAAATAAAAGTAACGGTAGTTGACATGAGTAAAGAAAGAGTTGCTCAATGGAATTCAGATAAATTGCCAATTTATGAAGTAAGTTTCAACTTCAAATTAACATTAAAAACAACTGTTACCTTATGTATTTTCTACAGCCAGGTTTACATGACGTAGTTAAGGCATGCAGAGGCAGAAACCTTTTCTTTTCTACCGACTACACCACCGCAATTTTAGAAGCAGATTTAATTTTTATTTCTGTAAATACGCCAACGAAAAGCTTTGGAAATGGCAAGGTATGCAGTTTTTTTGCCCTTGACCACAGTATTTTGTTTACTACTTTATGTTTGATTTGTTTAATTGACTATTCTCATTGTTATGTAGGGCAGGGCCGCTGACCTTAAATACGTTGAAGGTGCTGCTCGAATGATTGCCGAAATTGCTAAAAGCAATAAAATTGTTGTGGAAAAAAGCACAGTGCCTGTTAGAGCTGCTGAAAGCATCTTAAACATTTTAAGTGCCAATAATAAACCAGGAGTTTCATATCAGATTTTGTCAAATCCGGAATTTTTAGCTGAAGGTAAAGTATTAAAATTTTAAAGTATGACTGAAGAGTTTTTAATGTACTTTTAATATAGGTACTGCCATCGACGATCTTTTACACCCAGACAGGGTTTTAATTGGTGGTGAAGACAGCCCGGAAGGTCAAGCAGCCATTGAGGAACTATGTAGTATTTATGAGCATTGGATTTCCAGAAAAAATATTTTGACTACTAATACATGGTCCTCAGAGTTATCCAAATTGGTAAGCTTTTGTTTAGGAAAAAAAGTAGAAAAATAAATAATATTCAAAACAGAATGATAAAGCTACTTGTGCAATTAGTGTTATCAGCTGTATCTGTTTGCATTTGGAATAGTTTGTGTCATCAAAGTATTTTTACCTGTTGTAATGCTTATATGTTGTTTTTTTAAATATTCCACAATAATTTTAAGCTACTAGATAATCGCGAAAACTTTGTTGCAGTTTTGTTTTCAAACTCTTCTCATAGCAGTATCACAGAGAAAATATTTCTTAAGCAAAATAAACTCGGGTTGCTCTGATTATTATTCAATTTACGAGTGAGTGGCATATGATTGGATTATTTCAAGAATTATGTAGCTAATTGTGAAATTGTATTTTTTAAATGCTCAAATAAGACGAACAGTTTTCTTAAATTTATGATACTTATATGATGTTGCTTATGTTAATATAGATTTGTTGACTTTTTACTGTACTCGCTGCTACACAGAGTACAGCTAGAATTAAGGTATTTTATTCGTCATGTAGGACTTAGAGCAACTGTGATCTTTCATACGTTTTTTGTGATTTGGGCTTACTCGCTGATATTAGAGTTATGTGTTGTAAAAGAAAGGTACTTACATCTACACATTTTTGACTAATAATCAAGTTTTAGAGCCTTGGCAGGCCAATAAAACTGGCACTGCAGTGGTGTTTGTGTGTGTGTGTCTCAATATACTTAGAGGCCTCAACGCAGAAAACCCAAATTAGGCTCAAAATATTGGTAATTGCACTCGGATGAAACCGCAACAAAATGAGGTTGATTCGCCAACAAAGTGGGGTACTCTTTTTCAATATAGACACGCTTGAAAAAAAAACTTTAGATTTGTATTCTGTGCATGTCAAATAGCCGTTTTGCGCAAGCGCGATTTTCCTACTTGAAAATTTTCATTATTTCCCAACAGTTTTGAATTAAAAGAATTTTCAAAATTTTGTAATTTTTCAATACATATTTTGAAATATTTGAAAATGGTGGGTATAATTAGGAAATATTTCCAATTTTTTTTAAAAATCTTTAGTATGTAATATAATTTAATTATTTCCAATAATTTCAATAAATGTGAGTAAGGTCCCGTGGTGGTTGCCCGACAGATTTTTAATTTTAGAAATTTAAAAATGTATAGTAATTCTGGATAATTCTACAGATTTCAACAATATTTAACTGCTTAGCACCTGTAATGGAGGTCTCAGGGAGCACCCCTGTAGTCGGTGCCTATTGGGGGTAACACTTAAATTGCTCACCCTGTATAGTAACATTTATGAGCTAATACTGCCCCTCTCTCCTAGTGTTTGGCTGATTGATTAATGTTCTGGTTTCAAACAATGCTCCACAAAAAAAAGAGGAAATCAATTTTTTGCCTTTTAACATCAAACACCGGGGCTCTGTGACTATAATTATGATACAGTATGTTGTGAACATATAAATCATAATTATTTTTAAGTTATGAGAAAGTGTAGACTCTGCTCATTTTTTTGATTATGTCTGTAAAGGGATTTGTAATTTTATCAAACAACTTTCTTGTTAAATAATTAAAAACAAAATTCTTTCTGTTTTAGGCAGCAAATGCCATGTTGGCCCAAAGAATATCCAGTATTAACTCGCTTTCTGCTGTTTGTGAATCCACTGGCGCCGATGTCTCTGAAGTAGCGAGAGCAATTGGATTGGACTCGCGCATTGGTTCTAAATTCTTGCAAGCCTCAATAGGTATTGACCATTTAAAATTTTACCTTGAATTTGTTTGAGTAGTGGAGTAGACCAGACTAACCTAATTTTTCTGATTATTGGTTTTGGTGGGAGCTGTTTTCAAAAGGACATTCTAAATCTTGTGTACATCTGCGAATGTTTGAACCTACCCGAAGTTGCTGCTTATTGGCAACAAGTTATTGACATGAACGAGTATCAGAAAACCAGGTTCACAGCCAAAGTGGTGCAGGCGTTGTTTAATACGGTCAGTGGAAAACACATAGCTTTGCTTGGATTCGCTTTTAAGAAGAATACGGGTGATACGAGGGAAAGTCCAGCTATTCATGTTGCTAAAACGCTACTTGACGAGGGAGCTACTATTAATGTATACGATCCGAAGGTGAGAGTTTTTGTTTTACTTTTTGTTTTCCAAAAAAGTGACAATTTTGTATAGGTTGAAGAATCACAAATTTTTGACGATTTAACACATCCTGCTATATGTGAATCACCGGAATATGTAAAAAAATCCGTTAAAATTTGTCCTGATGCATATTCTGCCACTAAAGGTGCTCACGCCATTGTTTTATGTACTGAATGGGATGAATTTGTGGTAAGTACTAAAATAATAATTATAAAAAAAAAACAAGTAATAATTGGAGCAATTTTAGACTTTGGATTATACAAAAATTTATGGAGGAATGATGAAGCCTGCTTATATTTTCGATGGTCGAAAAATCTTAGATCATTCAGCACTTTTGCAAATAGGTTTCCATGTTCATACAATTGGTAAAAGGTTAGCTCGGCCGGTAACTAATAGATGTTGGAGTAGCAGCTCGAAGATACTCTAAGGACTTCTGTGTAATAAATAGAAATTAAATTGCTAAAAACATTTGAACAATGTACAAAATTTCGTACATGAAATTATTATTTTGATTGATCTCACCTTATTGTACTTATATATTTTTTTAATTGAATAAGTAATTGAAATGCTTACTGAAAATATAACAACTTTTAATTGTTTTTAGCAATTTAATTTAAATTCTGAACTGAACTGAATTATGGTCATAAATCTGCCATTACATGTATTTAGGTGTATGTGACATATTGTGTTCTTGATTTTAAACTATTGTTTACTTATATTTTTCAAAATATATTTTATCGTTTCTGACTTTAAAGCAATATTTTAAATCTTCTAAGAAAATTAGTCCAGTCATTTAATACAGAGATGTGGAAATAACTCGGGAATGATTTATTTTGCTTAAACCCTTTATTATACCATCAAAGTTTTTGACTTTGGCCGACTCCTGCAACCTTTCTAGATTTTAAGAAATGGGTGTAAAAAATTAGTTTTTTTCAAAATGGCTCGTTTCCAGTGCACCCAATCTCAATAGTAGATCTTAGGCAATAAAAGTATATAAAATTGACTACAAAACTAAAATAAATAATGTCTTAGCTCAAACACTTTCCAAGATATGGCTTCTAAAATGTGACCCTTTTTTCTTTTCACGTTTTATGAAATTGTTCATTTCTCGATTACCCTACGAAAAAGTGGTCTAGAGATGAGTGAAAATAGTAAATTGTAAATCTAAAAATAAACGAAACGGGTAGCTGGTGCTTCCCATACTTAATTAATTTGAAAATTTTCAAAACTTTTTGGAGGGCTTCAGAGTAAAATTTGGGAAATTAGTAAAAAACAAATTTGCAAGCTCTATCGTCTCAGAAAGTTTTAAAAAATGATGTGGCAGTTTTTGAGAAATAATTTTTTGAAAATGTCCCAAAATTTTGAACCGCTAGTATATTTATAGTTTCCGTATTCCTAAAAATATTTTTACATCACTTGATTACACTTATTAAGGGCTATAAAATAATGTGGCAATTTGTATTGATTGTATATTTTGTTTTTAAGTAATCGGGCATTAAAGTTAAAATGTTCAAAAATTCGTAGCGGTCTTCATTTTGAAGATACATCATTTGAAAAAAAGCATTTGATTTGTCTTTAGATGCCCTACAACGCTATGTATTATAAAATATTACTATAATATTTGCATGAAATCATAACTTTCTTTACTTCAGTACAAGTATGGAAAAGTAAAAAAACATTCCTCTAACCTTAACCCTTTCACTGCAGCATACATTTTATTAAATCGTACTTTCCGTGTGACACTTCCAAGCTATTGCGGATTCATACGCGGTTAAAAAATCAACTGATCGCGCGGAAGAATGCGTCTCTCGCAGTGAAAACATTTACTGTTTCCAGAGCCGCACTTGGGTAAAATTATGATGAGCAATATACCAATCTTAAATAATCTGTAAGCACATGCCTTACTTTTGCAATTTTCTAGATACAACCCTGAACTTACCTGCTTAGTTGTGAACCCTTAAAAAACTTACTAAAAAATATATTACCTGTATATACAGGTTTCCCCAATTGGGTTTTTTGTTAATGTAAATAATAATTATTAGTTTTATATTTATCTACATTTCCATATTCTTAGTTTGTATAACGTCCAATTTTGCCTTACGTTTTACATTTTATTTACGGCTGAAAAAATGCTGCTGCGGGCCTGATAAAAAAAGTATGGAATCGTACGGCTCCTACAGTTTGGTACCGAAAATTTAAAGTATGCTTAATCGTGTCGGCAACCAAATAAACACAAAATATAGTCGGTAGAGAACACGTTAATGATACCAAAATCGTACGGGACCTGCAGTTAGTGCCCTAAAAAGCCGTGCGTAATTATCCGGCTCATGCACAGCAAACAAAAATAAATTATTTATAAGTTCGAGCTTTACTTCGTTGAAGTTCATTTCAATTTATTGTGAATAAAACAATTCTTAATTTCAACAGGTTTATCCTGAAAAACTGATTTTTTGCACCCATTTCTTAAAATCTGAAGGGGTTGCAGGGCTCGGCTAATGTCGAAAACTTAGAACTATTATTTTGAGGCCAAAATAAAGAGTTTAAGCCAAAAATCCATTCCTAAGTTATTTCCACATCTAATGATTTTTTCGAAGTAATAACTCACCTAAACACATTTTCCTGACTTTTGTTCAGTTCAACTTGGATAAAGCTTGTAAAAGAAGCTTATGTGAAGAGCTATTTAAAATTTATTTGACATTGAGTATGTCTCTTAAATAAGTCGTGATAATCAAAAACTGTATATGGACCGTTCTATAAAAACCCGCCTTGCCCAACAGCAATAAGCCATGTATCATATTAAATATCTCCAAAAGCTGTATCTTTTGGCGATGTTAATTTTTTTATATTTTTCACTGTTTAGACGTTATGGCGCAATTGTCAATAATTTTAAATTATATATTTATATATATTTTTCCATTTTGTGGTACAATGTTTTTTTTCTCTTTTCAACCATACAAAAATTTGATATTGTTGCACAAAAATTTTTTGCCAAAAAATGCGAAAAACTTCTCGTCAGCTTAGTTTTTGGTGATGTTTAATCTGGTATCTAGTTTATTGAACTTAAAATTTATATAACAGTGCTGTAGCATGGGGCGGTTTTTATAGAAAGAACGGTATAATACATTCATGCAAAATAGTTCTTTGGAGCAATTCTGCTGGTGGTTGATGGTCAGTATCATATATTTACAATGTTTAAAACATATTTTTTATGGGATCAGTATAATTCAGTATTTTAATTATTTATGCTCTGAGTAAGATTTATTAATGAATGTGTATTGATTTATTTTAATTGCTGTATTTTTAGTAACGTATATTTGTAATTAATTTTTTATGTTGTTCTATTACCTATTTTATCCAAAACAGGTTTTAATTAAAAGAATTGAGAAATGTATCTGTATGAAATTGGATAAGATTTATATGTATAACCATGTTATTACAAAGTGCAATGTTATTTTTGTTAAGTGTACCTACTAAGTATTTCATATGTTAAGCATTTCATAATAATTAATTAAGAATAAAAATAGTAACAAAAAATCAAATGTACTTATCAGTTTTAGATATAATTGGTTATCTACCTAGATACGACTGTTGACTTAACTAAAATTCGATTAGGCAACTGTTCCATCATGATGGTGGAGCATAAATAAACAGCTATCTTCCCGCTGTTTACTATGATTGTTATATAAGACCTAATCAGCTGAGCATTATGCATCCAGCAGACAAAGAGCACTTGCTAGTAGCAGTAATGCTGCTAACTGTAACCTGGTTTCCCGTGCACCTACTGAATGCAACCAATAACTAGCAAAATTAAAATACTGCAGTTGACCTTTACAACTGTAACTAATAAAGTGTGTCAAAATTTGTCATTGCTTTAGTTTTTTTTTAATTACAAATTTGATTGAGCAACTGCTGCTGTAAAATTGGAGGAACTTTTTGACTCCATAGTTTATAAATAATTTTTTCAAGGTTATATTTATTTATAGCTGTACTAAAGAGATTATGCTTGTATTGCCTAAACTATTATTGAAAATATTTATCAGAAGTATAGTTAAGTAATTTATAAACACCAACGTTTATACTATGAAAATTAAACACCGAATACCTTAACTTCATTAATTTTAGCAAACAAAAAAACTTTTTTTCTATAGCAACTGTTAATACGTGCTATTATTAACTAAAATTAGAGGGAAAAGTAGCACTTTACCATCAAGGGTAGATAAAGTAGTACTTTAACAGCAAGGATAGATAAAGTATTTTATTTTATAAACAAACTATTATAGCAACCAAAAAGTTATTAAAGCCACCTACTCATTTTTTCGTGAAACTGTTTTTTTCCTGACACTTTTAAATTAAATTTATCATTGATTTTTCTTCATTTTTTGGTCTTCCTTAACAATTGCTATAGAAAAAAATGTTGTATTCCACACGACGATAAAATTTCATTATCTTCTTGATGCTTATTAGCGTCTCGGCTGACGCCTCGACGCTAAAATCGCTCTCGAAGATAAAGTGCAATTTTATCATCTTGTACAATAAATAACTATTATTCCTTCAAATCTGTATGTGCTTGGCTCTGCCTTTGCGGCCAGGAATCAGGATGCTGCTGTAGCAACCCCTGTTGTGATTTAGGTTGATTATAAATTCATGACTAATAGTTGTTTTGCTTATTTATTGTTGGTGAATTAGGGATAGAAAAAATATGTATTGTAAAAAGTAATACATGTTTTCTGTAAAGAGTATTTTGGGAACACAAAATAAAATGGTTAATCTCCGGTTTAAGCGGAGTTTACGAAAATACACGTTTTGGACTTCCAGGAACTCAAGAAAGTGGTTTAAAAAATGTCTGTTTGTATGTGTGTGTGACGCGAAATCTCAGAAACTACTAGACCGATTTTAGTGAAATTTGGTATACCTAGGACAACGAAAATTTTTCGAAACTTGTTTTTTTTATGATTCGGAACTGGAAACGGAAGTTAGATAGGCTTTTTTGGCAGCATTTTCTCCGGAATACGAATTTGTAAAAGATGAAAACGGAATCTAATAAGGTCTAAGGTCAAAGCGAATGCTTTTTTTCCAAACTCTAGCTTCAAAAATTGCGGTCGGTACGATTTTTTGAAAATTTTGACTTTAATTATCACTCAAAAAGGAGTTGACAGATCTGATCATGTTTGGTTCTGTGGTAACTCTAAAGAAACAAAGTATGGCTATGTACAAAAATGTTTTAAACGCATAACATTGTGAAGTGGAGCTTATTTCAAAATTATGGAAATTTTCAAAAAAATATTGCTTAAAAACTGGGCACACGCTGCTAGACCCGGGTATGAACTACAATTTGGTTCGTGTTTTAGCCCGTTAATTTCTGTATTACGCCTTTTATGAATTTTCGAATATTTTGGATTTAGCGCCGATCTACTCAAAAGCGAGGTAGATTGGTATGAAATCCAATATCGTAAATTTATTGTAAATAAAACAATTTTTGACATCAACAGATATAGAAAACCAAGATCAAGTTATGAAGATTTATTGTTCCTATAGCAAAACCAACTGTTTACTTTTAATCTTGCCTTTGATAATGACGTGTAAACACATATGTATAAGGCTAAAATAAAAAACCTGTTACAAATTGTTTTATTTACAATGAATTAAAAGGAACTTCAACGAAGTAAAGCTCGAACTTATAAATAAATATTGTAAATGCAATAATAATAATAGAGTGTATTTAGACTACAAGACATACAAGAACTAAAAAAATGACCCAATTACATGTCCACAGTTCATCACTATAAGTTATTAAAAAAAATATCAAACAAAATACAAAATTAATATATAAAAAAAAAGAAAAACAAATAGAGAAATATTACACAAAGATCAAGTTGCATTTAGAAATAATCTGCTTCATTGACATTGAAAAATATCTAAATCACTTCATTCTATAATCATATTAGCATGTAATATGTGACTCAGTATGCAATCACTATTTCTAACAAAATAAATTATGCCGTTTACATAGTCTGACATCTGTCACCCTTATTTCCATGCTTGCCAACATCTTACTATCATGATTCCTACCACTAAATATATTGTAAACAAAATATAGACTATGTAAATTCCTACACAACTGTAGTTGTTTAATTTTAGTTTTGTACCACAGTATACTTATATATAAGTATACTGTGTTTGTACGTCATTATTTAATTTCATAAGTTGGTCAGTATAAGAAAGGTTAACTGGATACATTGGATACACTCGATATGCTGTAAAATACAACATTCTAACAAATTTCTTCTGAACTGTTTCAATACTACCAATGTTACTAGCTATAAGAATTTTTGAAAATACGAAAACTTGGAAGTGAAAAAAAACCTAAAAATTTAGACTTTTTACAACCCCTAAGAGTTGCCACTTTAATGCAGTCTTAAAGAATTTACAAATGTTTTTCAATAAAAGCATTTGAGTTTGCCAAAAGCATATTATCTCATATTTCAAGTTAACTTCATTTTTATGCTCAAAATAATAATAAAAAAGATATTAGTTGTTTTACAAACAATATTTTTACCTTATACATTAAATGTATATTTGAAATATTTCCAACTAGTAATGTATATTTCTAGAAAATTCGTTTTCAGTTTGCATAAAATATAAGTGTTTTGAAATTTTTAGCTACTTTCAGAGCAGAACGGCATAAAAATCGTATCTCTTTGAATTCTTGGTAAAATATTTCGTAATTTTAAGATTGGGCATTTCCAGAGACCGGGTATCCATGCTACTGCTTTAAAAGCAATTCAAATATTCTTAGAATGATTAAAAGAAAATTTAGATATAATATTTAATTAAGCTTGTTTACTAGAATAAAAAATAATTTTAATCAATTTTAAAAATTAAAACAAAAGATATATTTTAATAATTATTAACAACGCGTTTTACGCAAATTACCAGACTTTAATTACGCCCTACGCACTAGTTAAAAAATATACTTTTCGTTTTTTCATATTTTTGTTAAATTTTCAAATAAAGCATTTAGAGCGATTTTTAGTTTGATATTTGAAGTTCAATCTATAATTAGCTGTAGGGCGTTTACCTTGCTTTCGTTGCGGTTTAGTCGCTGCTACTATGGTTACAGTTGCGGTATGAAATCTTTTTGCACAGGCTATCGCAAGTTCAAATTCCCGATTGGGCGTTACCTTTTTTTAATTTCTTTATTTTTTGTTACAATACCGTTAATCAGTTATTTATTGTTGCAAGTATATTTAAAACGTAAAAAGTATTGGAAAGTACTAACGACGTGTTTTATCTATTTGTTAGCACATCATCAAAATATGTTTAATAATTTTAAAAATTGCAAATTTGGTTTTGTACAAGTAGGTAAGCAAGTACTTATATATAGGCTAGTCTATTCGTTTCCAAGATAGAGCGCGCGAAAACAGTTTCGTTTAGTTTTTGGATGCAGTGAACGGCGCGTGCATTTGTTAACGCGCACTCTTTCTTGGACATGAATATACTTTAACCACACTTAACTAAAAATCTACAGGCTTTATTTATATTAAATTTTAGTTGTGTTTGCACCCACTTTAATGAGAATTTTAATTGCAGTTTTAAAAAAACATTCTGTTTTAGCGCTTCCTGTTCCCTTGAAAAAATGTTTCTCAAATCTCAAAAGCCCTATCTTACAGTCCATTTCTGAACATAGGCTTCTCTCATTTCTCTCCATCTTCTAATCATATGGAGAGTTTGGGGTTTCCCGCTATCCTACTGCGAGTTGGTGGGGAGGGATAGGTGTTGTTAATGTTGGGAATGGGTAGGAATAAGGTTTAGGACCTGACTCCCCTCGGTAATAGGAGGTAAGAGAAAGTCAAGGCTCGCGTGGGCAGCGTCGCATCCCTGAAGTAGACCTATCTTCGCCGGGATCGCGAAATGTGCCTACCCGCTACCCCAAAAAAATGTTTACATTTTTCAAAACCTTGAAATTTTATCCTTAAAATGTAATTCGGGAAACACAAGCTACTTAATACCAGATATATATTTTGATAGTTAAGCTGTCATTATCAGGTAAACTGACACTCCCTGTCTGTTTACCACTGATGACAGCTTAGCAAGTGTTGAACATTCCACAGTTAGGGTGCTTTTAGTTCAAAATTTAGTCTATTTGTTTTTTTAGTTTTGACTAGACGCTACTGTTTTGAACTGAAAACTTACTTTTGCTCATAATACATCAAAACGTTTACATTTATTGTATGAGAAAGCGCAAAATTTTACAAAAATAAAAAATTGTATTCTTTATTTCTTTTCTAATCAACGGAACGATGCCATTTAACTTTAGCAGGTAAAAAATATAAATATATAACGACGTATAACAAACGGATTACTAAATACATTTTCACGTTATTTATTAGAATTAATAAATAATTTCAAATGTAAGCACCTTCTATAAACTTTCACCTCAAAAACACTGTAGGTATTATAAGCAAAATATATTTGATGGTGACTTGATAATTTCAACAACGTATAAATTACAAGATACTTTCAAATTAATTTTAGTATTACACTGAATTGTTATCTTAAGTGAAGTGCTTTTATACAGAAGTTAATTGCAGCGTATCTTAGTTTTTTTGGGTATTTTTAAATTTCCCGCGCTGCTTAGCGCCCTCTGTCGAAGTAGTTCGTAGTAGGGCAGAAGCAAAAACGACATGGCTGCTATTTTTGTACCAGTCATTAAACTTTTTAAATAATTTTAATTTGAGTAAAATAGTGGATTTAGTTTGTGTCAGTTCGGGATTTTTTGTAAGAACGAGGCTTCCGCAATTCTGTATTGCACTAGCAATGATTGGGATGTGTAGAAAAGTGCTAAACACTAGATATAAGTTAGGAGAAGATTTTTCTTAAATGGTAGATCACTGCAGTGTTTTTTGCCGAATTTTTTGGTGAAGATGTAAATAAGTATGTAAACGAGTTAATAATTCATTAAGTGCTAATTTAATTTGACGTGCTACTAAAAGTGCAGCAAAAAAATGTGTAGGACTGCCTTCTTTTTTATTATTGGTGTAATTTGGCTCTGCCAAAAATTTAATGGTGAGTTGTGAGGTCACACCACTACAGGTAGTTATTAAAAATATCGCCCCCAAAATTTCAAAGTTCCTCTTCAACAAACGTGAAACGTTCCACAATAACACCAAACTACATCAAAGCATATCCTTTTCAACTTTTGTAGTTTTTAATAATAAATATATTTAAATAGAAACACGTTTGTGTTGATTTTTAATATAAGTTCAAGGTTATTATTCATTATAGTTCCAAGCACCTTTTTCAAGAGGTACCCAACTTGATAACTCCATTTACATCTCATGAATTTTCTGATTCTAAAATATTTTTTTCAGGGGTTAAATCTCTCAAATGTAAATGCGACATATGTCGCGAAACAAACTACACATGCGAAACGGATGGTTACTGCTTTACATCGACATACCAGCCTAAAGTTGGAGTCATCGAACATACCTATAGGTATGCCTTAATTCACTTTAATAATTATTCCTCAAATTGATACCGTAAAGGCTGCAGGGTCAACCTTCAAATTTCGATAAGCTTCTGGAATATTGAGAAAGACAAAACATTGTTATCTGTGACGTAGGTTATCAATTATTGTTTTTCTTTGGAGATGTCTATTGATGCTTATCGAACTTAGTTTTGACCCCTTAATGCAATAAATTCTCAGTAGCCAGTCTAAATTTAATCCTGTATCGAAATTTATCCCTTGCTTTCCCAAACCTTGTCCAATTTGATGTTACTAACATGTTCTCAATTGGTTTATATAATCTGTTGGTGTTTACGCAAACCTTTAACTGTTTCAAGATGATATAATTTGGATGATAAGGAAAAAATGCACTCGAGTTATGAGTGGGTCTTAAGGGTTTGCAGAAAGGCTGTTGTTATATGTGTATTGTAATAGCACTTTTGCTTTAACTCAATGGGTATTATTATTATTGTTGTTGTTGTTGTGATGTAAAATATACTCGACTGATTTATTTATTAAATAAAAAATTGTAAAAATTTTCACATTGGGGTCAAAGCAAAAGATTTCAAGGGAATGAGTTTCTTTATCTTGAGCATAGTCTTATCTTTAAAATCAGTGTATTAAATTACATATTTTGTTAAATAGCACACATATTTGTTTAGATTATTACTATGTACTTTATGTATTGTATTTAAAATTTGGTACATGTTAACTATGTACACACAGATCAAATATAAATAAGCTGGGTGTATACTGGATTACCTCATTTTAGTTTTTAAAAATTTCAGATCCTTATTTTTAAAATGAAAACATTTCTAGCTTAGATTAGACTCTCCATTTTTTTCCTCATTATGACGACAAGTTGGCCCATTTATCTGCAGGCACACTTGGAGATTCAATTATTTTGCATTGTATTGTAGTTAACAGTATAAAAAAAATCTTCTAGATCTTTTACTAACTGTTGGAATTACAAACTAGAAAATATTTATGAAGATTTACAGGATGGGGCATTTTCAATGAAAGCGCAGAGTAGTACCAGAACAAAAGTATTAGCATTTTCTCGAAAAAAATTTTTGAGGCAAATTCAATGGTCAAGGCAGAAATTGAATGTGTATTTGTTTTCAAGGTATTCGCCATATTTGACATTTTTGAAATTTTATTTTTGATTGTCATTTTTGTGTAAATTACGATAGTGCAAAAATGTTTTTTGTATTTTTTTCACAGGGTGATCATAGATCGACGCCTTAAGTGGTTATCTATAAAATGGCAAAAGTTGCTAAAATTTATACTTCTAATGATCTGCTAAGTTTTTAAAAACTCCACAAATCACCAAAACAATACATTGTTAAATTTTTCCAGTAAAAGCCTGAAGTAACAGTAAATAATCACCTTGTACATTTTTTAATACTTCATCTGAGAATTATAAATTTCAGTACTTGTAAGAGTTACCAATAAATTTTAATAAAGTAAAACTGCTAGTTCTTTAAATTCCAAAACAAAAAGTTGTATTTCCGTATACACTCTGATAAAATGTTTTGCTATGTTAAAAATAGTATTTTAATGTAAATTAACTGGTACATTGGAATGGGCATTAGTTGTCTAAGCCGAAGCCACTATTTTCCTCCCGAGAAACCACAATGGTGTTACCAGCCTCCAACAGCACAGACGGCAGCGCATTGCTGCAATCATGCTGATATGTGTAATGCAGATTTAAGGCCACAGCTTGCCCTACCCCACACTGATAATGTTTTAAATCCAGGTACAGCAGGTAACCGTGTGTCTCCCTCTCTTCCTTTAAATATTGTACGCTAACAGTTCTAATTTTGTTGTTTTGTTAATAAAATGTAACTAACTGAGTTTTGGTTTTTTAACTGAACTTTGGAGGTGAGTATCGTGTGGTTTTTGAGTGCTTTGTGAATCATGAAACATCGAGCTGTATATTTTACTGCAATTAGAATAATGAGTGCATTATCATTTTTTCCCCTTCCTTAATCCTGTGTTACCAAATGTTTTGGTAAACAAAAAAAATAATTATTATGATGGTTTCCAAAAGATGGTAACACTGCCAACCTTTCCAAACCTTCACAAGACTGGCTAAAAGTTAAAAAAATTTTTTAAATTAAATTGGCTCATGTATTTGTTATAATACATGTTTAAAATATTTGTAATGCGTAAACATAATTTTAAATGCATAGAAACTTGTCTGTTCAGTATGTTGTGAAAAACATTTAAAAATATACTTGAATTATTTTCATACTTTACTGCATAATTATAACGGTTTTTTAAATTCATACTTGCTTATTATTTAAATTTAAGTAAGCAGGGTGTCCCATACATAATTGACAGGCTAAATAACTCCTTTATTTTTGAAAATAAATAAACCTTGTACAGGATGCCCCATTTTTGATGCAGTATATTGGCAACTTACTACATCAAAATGGGTCACTTTGTACATTCTTAAACAAGAGAAAATTGGGCACAAAGTTGCTGTGATATAAATTCAAAATTTTGATGTACGACATCTTGGCATTGTTTAACTTTTGTTTCTCCACAAAACACTTGTTTTGAAAATTAACATTAAATGGTGTGACAGTTTTATGATGAAACTGAGTGAAATACAAATGTACTAATGTTTGTAGGAGAATTTTAAAACTTGGAAAGACAACATTTTTTTTTACATCAGCTCTTGGCAATGTATTTGAAAATTTAGCACAAATAAGGCATTAAATTAATTATATTTAATAATAGTCCAGCAAGTCATGCATTGATATAACCAGTTGCAAAAGTAATGTCCAGACACCCTCTTGGGGACACTGGTACATAATTTGCTTTGTATACGATAGTTTATGAGTTCCAACCGTGGTGAGATCTGCTTTTTTTTAATTACTGTAGAAATGCAATCAGGTTGACATTATTTTATGTAAAATAGGCCATTCTTATTTTTGAATGTTATATGTATAACAAAATTAATCATTTGAAACAAATAGTTGACGATAAATAATTTATAGCTGATTCAAATAAGTAGTAGGTACATTAACTGAAGCGCATAAATTGCACTGCTGTTATTTAAAAAATAACTGAAAGTAAACATTTAATTTGAGTCTTAACACCAAAATGATTTCAATTCTACTTAATTAGCTGTAAATTGTTTATCGTTATTTTTTTATGTTTCACCTGATTAATTTTGTTACGTAGCATCAAAAAAATTAGGATTATTCATTGAAAAAATAAGAATTATCCATTTAAAATAAAATAATGTAAAACTGATTGACTTTTTACAGTAATTTTTAAAAATCAGATCTCATCATGTTTTTAAAATACAAAGCAAATTCTTTATCAGTGCGCCACGGGGATATTTAAGCATCACTTTTGCAACTGGTTATATTAATGCACTAGTGGTTTGACTATTAATAAATTGCCATCAGGTGATGCAAAAATGTCATTTTTCCATTTAGGGCGACTGCAAGTAATACAATTCTTCTAGCAACATAATATCCAACTATTTCATATTGTCCATGCTAAACTGTAATGTTCCACCTAATTTGGAATTCACTGTATAATTAAATGTAAAATTTGAAGGACATTAAATTTATACATAGCCATGATATTGGAGAAAAAAGTTGAATAGCACCACTGTCGCATATGCGAGAATTTTTAAACCTTGATAGGAGCTTTATGCGCATTTTTTTCTTATTTAAGAATGTACAACGCAGGTAATGACGTTTGGAACACCCTGTATATTCCACGTTTCCATGTAGTTAGTAGGAAAAAAGTGAAATAAAATTCGTAGCGAGAGTCCATTGATAATAAATTGAGAGGGAGGAAATTAAGAGATTTTGTAATAATTTAATTCTACAAAGTTGAAAGTTATTCAGTTTGGTGCTGAATGTTTTATTAAAGATTCTAAATTTATCATAACGAAAACTTTTTTTTACATCCACATAAATATTTTTCATGTAACAGAACAGATAAGTATTGCTATCATCATATAAGTTGTATTAAACAAGTTTCTTCATATGCAGCATTGAAGAATAAATTATTAAAATGTTGTAAATGTTTTGTAACGTTAATATTTAATGTGATTGTTAAATGGAATTTGGCGATGTAGGTGCCTGGCTCGGAATCTCCAAATTCCCCATGATAACCCCTTGTTCTGCTATCGGCAGAGCCCTCTCAATCATACGTTTGTAATGGAGTGCTGCAAAAATGAAGATTTCTGCAATGAGAAACTTTCACCCAAACTAATGCCTAAACCCCCAGGTAACTGCCCGTGCTGCTACATTACTACCTACAAGTTCGTTACGTTCACATATTAGTTACTTCTACTTCTTGTATATATATAATTTCTAGCACATTTTCACCTTATGCAATGCTCTACTAGCGCACATTTTTATACATAAAACGCCCCACAAAATCGTAAAATTGAGGTGGCAGCATTTCCTTGTACCTTTGGTGGCAGTTTTTCTTTGTACATAACTTATTTGCTAACTTCTCTTACTACTAATTAGATTATAATTTTTTTTTGCAGGATTTAGTAATATTTATTTTTTATTTATTCTTTGCTTAGTTTTCTTACATTTCTGTTTTGCTGATCACTAGATGTCTGGATAAGAGAAATATCTATTTCAACCCCAGTAATCAGACAAGCGATTACTGCAAAGAAGCCGTGATCATGTATGACCATCCTACTATAGAAAAACGCACGTCTAATTGCTGTGATGATAGTGATTTTTGTAACCAGAGATTAACTCTGTCATTATCACTACCCCCAGGTTAGAATCACACACAATCGGAAATCATTTTGTTATTTACGTCTTGTCCTTGGGGTTATGCCAATCTACACACTCTTGTTTGTTTTACAAATTTTTAGTTTTTTGTACTGTTCATATTCAAAGTATGAAAATTAAGTGCGCCAAACAGAGTATTTAGTGTTTAAATTGTTCGTTTATTGGCTGGGATAATATTATCAATTAGATGGATTTATTTCGCCCATAAATTCAGAATTTAATATTAAGCCAACTTAATAAGACGGTTGCATGTTGGGGGCGCTGCAATTGACGTTGGGTATTTTTTGATGTTACCCGGGTTTGGCAACAGATGGCTCTGCATTGGAGGTTAAGTATTAAATTTGTTTCTTTTAAATTCTGCTTGAATAAGTGGTCTAGTTGCTTTTCAGTTGTTTTTCCCTTAAGGTTTTACTTTCTCATACTTCTAATACCATGTGATCAAAAATAAAATTAATAAGAGCAGACATTGATCAATGTACATCTCACATCTTAGATATATTCAGAAAACTACAACTAAGATCGACACTAATTTGTAGTTGTTTGCTAAGACGTGACTGACGCTGATCAAGCCCTGTGTTCTTGGATATTTTTTTTTATTACATGTAACATATTTTTTTTCCGAAATTTTTAAGTTAATGGAATTAAACTTGGGGTTGTTTGATTGTTCGTAAAAACACATTAGACATTGTTTTTCAGGAAAGTTGAATTGTATGCAAAAGGCATAGGAAATTTGATTTTTCCAGATTTTTGGCTAAGAAAACTGAATAATTGTTATTAGTGCCATTTAGTCGAAAATAATAATTTTTACACTTAAAATGAAGCAACAATCTAAATAAATATTAATAAATTTAACAGGTGTTCTTTTAATCTGAGAGTTGTGACAATAGTTTCAAGTGGCTTAGTAGCGACGCACCTAGGGGTGCTGGTTTCTAAGTAAAAGTCCCAGGTTTTAATCGTGGGTAGGATAATTTAAAAAAAAAATTTTTTTTATAATTTTCGCACCAGTTCTACAATCAAATAGTAAAAACTACTTGATTTGTACAGTAAATTGTAATTTTAATACTTCCGGCAATGAAATAATTAAATTGATAGGTATTTCATTATTGTATCATAATTAAACATTAAAAATTCAGTTATGAGAAGATGAAACCAGTTTTAAATTATAACAAAAAAAATTTAGTCCTATCCAGGATTTAAAATCGAGAATTGTACTTTCAGTTTAACTGGAAGTGATGTCAACTTCTATTACAAAGGTGTGTAGATTGAGCATTGTCTTGTGATGTTGGCATTTGGCAATGTTTAAATAAATCAGAGGGATTAAACTTATGAAAATATTGTACTGCAGTGGGATATTAAATATAAGAATCTGAGAAATATTAACATTTTAGGTTGAACATTTTGAGAAAATGCTTCATACTCGTGCGTTGTGAAGTTTACAAATTCGTCATGTAAGACATGTTAGTGGACCTACATTATTTTTTGTTCGCTTTAATGCTTCTCTTTGCATGTGCATGGTTTACTTTGCTTTGAGCTTTTGCTTGTGTGTTACGTCTTTGTTTTTTATAAGTAGGTTGTAAGTTATAGTTTAATAGGATCTTTGTGGTATGTATAGATTTTCTTTTAAATAAAATTCATATTTATAATACTATTAATGATCTTAACAGTTGATTTAACATGATTTGTTTGATACTTACATAAACAAAATTATAAAATATTACAGAATCATTTGGAAAATAATTTTAAATATTTCCATGTTACACTTGATGAAAAGTACTAAATGAAAATTGGGGTTGTTCACTGCTTCTTAAATAGATGAAAAACCGTATGTATTTCACAAATATATTGCGTATCTATTGTACTAATCATATTACTAAATTAAGTATTATATATATGTAGTTTAATTCATCATACTTATTTGAAAGTGACGTTTTGGAGGGAATATGACGTCATTAAGCTGTAAAGTGGCGGAAACTTATAAATACTTATAAATATTAAAACATAGCCCAAATGTTAATTAATACTTAATTTACACTGTTTACAAGCACAAATAAGGAAGTAAAAGGAAAAAAACGTACATGGTGATAATAATAAACTATGCGTTAATAGCAGGCTATGATATGATATCAACGACAGCAACACAAAATAAACGGTACTACGCGTGCGCGTATTTACGCTTCATGACGTCATATTTTGGTGGAATTCTTAAACGCTCTAAAATACAAATTTTAATAATTATTTTGCAAAGAATAAACATCGGTTAAAAAAATACAGTAGTAATATTTTTCATCCTGCAATGTAAATTTGAATTAAAAAAAATAGTAAACGACCCCATTGCAATTTGGTTATTTTCCAAATGATCCTTTAGGCATTTCAAATAAAAATTTATATGTAAGCGGAAAACCTGATTTAAAATAAATTTTTCGCGTTAGATATTTCGTCATCAAACATAACAATGGGCACGTTTGAGATTGCTGCTTTTTTCGTGGTGCCCACGTTAATCCTCTGCGTTATTGCATTGTTTTTGTATTACCATTGGCAAAACAAACGTTCAACTCATCATCATCTGGGACTTGAAGATAGCATAGAAGCCCCTGATCATCCTATTCTCAACGGGGTTAGTCTTAAACATATGATTGAGATGACTACAAGTGGGAGTGGCTCAGGTAAAATAATTTAAACCAAGGTCTCTCTGTTAAATTGAATTGCAAATTTTTAAATTTTAGGATTACCTTTGTTGGTGCAACGTAGTATAGCTCGACAAATACAGCTTGTTGAAATTATCGGGCAAGGTAGGTATGGGGAGGTATGGAGAGGCCGCTGGCGGGGGGAAAATGTAGCCGTAAAGATCTTCAGTTCTAGAGAAGAAAGGTCTTGGTTTCGAGAAGCCGAGATATATCAGACTGTCATGTTGCGTCATGACAATATCTTAGGGTTTATTGCTGCTGATAACAAAGGTAATTTTTGTGGGTGCACTGTGATAAATTTTAAAATCTGATCTGTATTTGATAGATAATGGTACATGGACTCAATTGTGGTTGATAACCGACTACCACGAATATGGATCGCTTTTTGATTACCTCGGAAGGAGTACTTTTGATACAGGTGCTATGATACGAATGGCACTTTCTATTGCTACGGGTCTTGCTCACTTACATATGGACATAATGGGCACTCAAGGTATTTGATTTTGAAAAATCCTCCTCTTTTTCTAACATTTAATTTTTCAGGTAAGCCTGCTATAGCGCATCGTGATCTAAAATCTAAGAATATCTTAGTGAAGTCAAATGGCACGTGCGCTATTGGGGATCTTGGTCTAGCTGTCCGTCATGATGTTACCACTAACACTGTCGATATACCTCTTAATAATCGGGTAGGAACTAAGAGATACATGGCACCAGAGGCAAGTTTAGAATTAAATTCGAGGTTTGAGGAATTTAAAATCTTGTTGTTTTAAGGTTCTTGATGAAACCATGAACATAGAACATTTCGACTCTTTCAAAAGGGCTGACGTGTATGCTTTAGGTCTCATATTTTGGGAAATAGCTCGAAGATGTAATGTAGGTGGGATATACGATGAGTATCAGCTTCCCTTTTATGATGCTGTACCTTCGGATCCCACAATTGAAGAAATGAGAAGGTAGAACGATGTTTTATTTTAAAATCATCGGTACTATGGACGGTGTCCCATGCATCATTAACAAGTCGAATAGCTTTTTTAGTTTTGAAAATATCCTAATTAAACCTCATACAAACGAATAACAAATTCTAGTATGTCTCTCTTTACACGCTAAACTAAAGCCGGGCGAAACCGCAAATAACAAATAGCAGCACCTTTGACCTCCGCGATTGGCGATATGTATGCCCCACCATATTTTTGGGCATGTTGCACGAAAGGTTTTGACTTTTGACCACTAAAGAACATATTTACTTGCAGAATCGTTTGGTTCCAGCAATTACATGTGCCTCTAGCCTTGCATAAAAACACATGCTCCTGCAATTCAAACAACTTTTTTCCCCCGATTTATATGGTTTCTGCAGTGAAAATTTAAAATTAAAACTTTGATAAAACTCTATTGTGGACGAAGCGACAAACATTAATTGAGTTTTTTTTAGGGTAGTGTGTGTGGATAGGCAAAGACCTAACATACCAAATCGTTGGCAAAGCTGTGAAGCTTTACATGTGATGTCGAAGTTAATGAAGGAGTGTTGGTATCATAATGCAACTGCCAGGCTTACAGCCCTGCGAATTAAAAAGACTCTCGCAAATTTTAGAGCTTCTGAAGAACTCAAGATATGAAATTTTATCTTGAACTAAGGTAACGTGTAAGTGTCTGTTTAATTAAAAAGCGTAAAATTATGTGCTTATTTACAGCACAATAGCTGTTTGTTTTATAGTCATTAATGAAAAAGGCAACAATTTTATTTTTAACAATGATTGTAGTTTTGACGTTTTCAGGTCGCATAGGAGAGGCGATTATTTATATTGTGTGGATGAATTGTGTGAAATATGATTGTTATGGACATATGTTACAAGTTATACAATATCTCTGTTGAACTGGTACCAAATATCACTGTCGGTGATTTTTTTTATATATGTATAAGTATTACCATGAAAAAGTCAGTTACGCTCTTAAAGAAAAAAATAAAAGTACAGTTTCAAGCCACTGCCCTGTCCATTCCATAGTTTAATAGGTTTTACATTAGCTTCCTCCATATTTTTACAAAACTGTATAGTCTGATATATATTCATCTATTTGAAATTATTGGTGTTGTGATCCTGACTTCCTCTGCCGCACTAGAAATGTACAGGGTGTTTGTGAAGTACGGGCACATCACAATATTACGATACAATCTACTGCCCGAATTGCCAAAGCAATCAAGTCAATTATTTTACTTATACCTACAAACTGTGACAGTGTATAATAAAGACAATATTTTATATTTGTAATTTTTTTCCTGCCCCTACTTCTCTAACGCTCTGTATACTAAGCCATAGGTAGAGCTTCTATTTATAGTTTTCTTTTTACAGTTAGAGTTGTTAATTTGTACATTTTACGTGTAATTATTACATAGATGCTGCTGTACTGCTTTTTTGTTCGTGATAATTCTCGAACGGTTTATTTTGTTCAACCCTCACACTGCAGTTGTTTTAACCGTTTACACCTCCACATTTCACTGATTCTACAAACATACAAACAAGTGAGTGTGTGCGCGTGCACGTTTATATAAATGTATACATTTTGTAGTTCCTAAAATTAATGTTTTTGTTTTGTTGAATAATTATGTAATACGTAATAAGTGTTATTCCTAAAATCTTTGCAAGAAGGACCCAAACTGTATTCCATAATAAAAAGTACAAGTAATCGTTTAAATATAATCCCAACTCTATTTTGTTGATGTTCTTGTGCCCAACAATTTTTTTATTTAACAATAGAACAAAGTACAACTTGCATGATTTTGGGATTAATAAGAACGAATGACGTGTTTGAATGAAATGATTATATTTTGAAAAATGCGTAAATGCAGTTTTTATATCGTAAGCCTAACGTTTTAGTTGTGCTATGAAATAACATATTATTATTATTATATCGATTGATTGGCAAAAAACAAGAAAAAAATGTCGTTTACTACAGTAAAATAGTAACTTAACTATTTTAATCGGTACAATTCAATTATTTACTACGTAAGTAGTGTTTTTATAATTATAGGTAATAAAAGAAAATTGAACTGGGATGATTGTGATAGCATCTGAAGAGATATACATGATGTTCTTTAATTTGACAAATTTTTAATTTACATTTGTAGTTTTTTTTTTTAATACCGAGAGGTAGAAATAGAGCTGAATTTGCCGAAATTTTTATCATGAAGATACTAATAAATAATAGTAAGCATAATGCATAGAAAATCAACTTTTCCAGACTTTATGTCCCCAAGCTACTTTGACTAAGAATTTAAACTGTATTATTATTATTAACGGTTATTGGTGCTGTTTAGTCAAAAAATAATAATTTTTACATTTAAAATTAAGCAGAAATCTAAATAAATATTAATAAACTTAAACCGTGTCCTCTTAATCTGAGAGTAACAACAACACTTTCTACTGTATTCATAGCGTCGTGCTTAAGGCTGATGTCTTGTATGCAGAAGCCCCAGGTTCTAATCTAGTTAGGACAAACTTAAAAAAAAAATTTTGTTTATAAGTTTAGTTTCACACCAGTTCTACAATCAAATAGCAAAAAGTACACAATTTGTAAAGTAAATTAAAATTTTAGTATGTCAGGTAACGAACGTCAGTTATGAGAAAATCAAAATGGTTCAAAAATTAAATAAATAAAAATTTTAAAAAAAGGTTGTTGTACCCAGGATTAGAACCCCAGGCTTCTGCATAAATGGCATCACCCTTAAGCACGATGCTACCAAGGCAGTAGAAAGAGTTTTTGTTACTCTGGGATTAAAAGCACACAGTTTGAATTTATTAATATTATTATTTTTTGACTAAACGGCACTAATAACAATAATACAATTTAAATGTTTAGTCAAAGTATCCTGGGGACATAAAATCAGGAAAAATATAATTTCCCACACATTTTGTATAAAGTTTAACTTTCCTGAAATATCCTGTGTTTTAAATAGTAGTGCTGGAAAATTGTCCTGTGCTTTATGAAAATGCCACCAAACTATATTCCTCTATGCGGAAGTTTTAAAATGATTTTTTTTAACCTACACTTGCAAATAAGGACCCAAAACATGATTCCTTTAATGGTTTTCTTATAACTTGCAGTTGGTTCTTCTCATGACATAGAATGCTTTCAGTAGTTCTTAACCCTTTTGAACTGGTACACTTGCCCCAGACCGTCAAGTATTACTTTTAGACCCCCCGTTCCCATCCCCTTTATTTTCTTTGTTTATAAAGTAAAAACAGAAAATCGGTCTGGAAAATCTGATCTCAATACGTTCATTAAGCTAGTTTTGACTATATTGGCACGAAGAATTAAGTTAAAATGGTAATAAATAAATAAAACAAAATTATGAGGATAAGGTATGGTTTTATTTATTATCATTTAAACTTAGTTTTTCTTGTCGATATAGTCAAAACTAGCTTAATGAACGTGGTTTTCAGACTGGTTGTGGAGATTGTTTTTTTCAGTACCGTTTTTTAGACCTGTATTAGCAGGCCAGTTTTTTAGAACAGTTATGGCAAACCGCTTTTTTCCAACTATTTTTCAGACCGCTTTTTTTAGACTGGTGTTTTAAGACTGTTTTATTTTTTCAAACCAGTTTTTCAGACGGTTTTTTTAGATCGGAAAATAAAGCGGGTAAAAAAACTTTCGTTGAGACCCGATATGCTACATTTCTTAAAAACTTCACTCTGTTTCAACATGAAGCAAACCAAATTCTGTACAATAAAGTTTCCCGGCCAAAACTTTCAACTATTATATTTGTTGTTTTCACGGATATTTCACAGACCAGATCTATTTCATGAACAACTCTCATGTACACATTTAAAATGTGTAAGCCAACCTTTAGTGTTTATTTGTTGAGACACAATCGTCTTCGACTGTTATTGTTATGAGATTCTAGGCTAAATTTGGTGCTCAATGTAGTAGTGGTAGGTTTTGCCTTTGAGGGGTGTGTTAAGATTTTATTGGACGTAGGTGTGATATTATTCAGAAATGTTTTATCCCTAACATCTTTAAAGACAGATGTCTATTAGAATTTAGATTGAGATTTAATATTTGTAGTTGATGCCTTAAGCCACGTCTTGCCTTTTTGTGGCTAACTTTATAAATTTAGAATTTAATTACGTAATGTCGTTTAAGCTCTCGGTATAGATGTTAAAAAAAATTGAAGTTGAAAATTAGAATTTGCTCAAATTAATGAACATCCTGTGTTAAATGGTTAAAAAAAGGAAGATTATTAAATCTGAGACTGATTGAAATAGACTACAAAATTAATTCAGTACAGTGTGTCTTGCAAAGGATGTATAAAATGGATGTTTTGTTTGTTATTGTATTTAGAGGCTCACTTTTTCAGATTTTTATTTTTAATCTGTTAAATATTCAGACAAGAAAACACCCCGTAGCAGTATAGTGAACTATGTTGGTATTTTGCGTTAAAATTATATTTTAGGTTTCTCGAAATTTAAAAGCTCATAATTGAGTCTCTAAATGTAATAATGACGGATGACTCTTTTTCGGGAATTTATCCGAGTCGCACTGTATATTGACTAGAATAAAGCAAACAAAAAAAAACAACTAATATATGTAATTTAGAGAACGTAAGTGTGATTAAATTCCGAACAAAAGATTTCTGTATGTTTTGCACAAAACAAATTTCAAACGTGTAAGTCCGAATAAACCGTTGTCTTAGTAGTACTATTGAGCCTTCAAGTTGTCGTTTTGCACTACATTAGCTCATTTATAGTGATCACTTTTTGTAGTTAGCACCTCTGTAGTAGCTGCACTATGGCGATAGGATTCGGACCGTAGTGTAACAGATACCATTATACAGTAACTATGATACAATATTACATGTAAAACTTTTTGTAGATGGTTGAAACATATTTTGTCAATATGTATATACAGATGTAACCCTCAAAATAATGGTTAACCATTAAATGGTAAATATATTTTCAAGAACAGTAGTGCTGTTTGCAAGGTACAAATACATGTCAGAGTTTTATACAGAATAAAATTGTTATCAAGTTCTGCTAAGTGAAACTTCGTGGGGTCGTATTTATATTAAGTGAAGACTTGCGAGATCTTGATCAATTTTTTTATTTTTAGACAAACTTGCAGGGTGTTCTAATAGTAAAGCACGCTACTTTTTTATTTGTTTGACTAATTTTGGTGGTAATTGATCTTATCTGATTTAATTTTAAGTTTTTAATTGTAAATGGTTTGATTTATTCAAAAAAGTGTAATTTCTACACGATGGAAACTGAATGGAGCGTTAAATATGAAGTTACGTTACCTTACATAGCGCGTTCAGTACTGGAAAGTTTTTGATCTGAATTTCCAGTCTTAAAACTTTTTCTATTGCCTATTTTGTTGCCACGCTGTGTAAGTGCTTTTTGTTTTAAATGTGTTACAATTAGCACACCTGTATTTGAGTGATTTTGTGTTTTCTTTCTGAAATGTTTCAGTATTTGTGTTGTTTTTATATGTATTATATATTTATGTCTTGTAATTTTTATATAAATACGACCAACACATTCATTTCTGTAGAGAGTATAGAGATTAAGGTACGCAAATTTCATGTCAATAGAAAAAGAAATACAAAAAAATTTTTTTGGATATTCCGACAATTGCACCGTTTTCGAGTTCCCGTTTGGCATTCAAAATTTAAGATCCATAAGTACTATAATCTCTATAGTAGATTGAAAATTCCTCAGGATAAATGTACACACAAAAATGCAATAGTTATCTTTACTCAACAGTATAATAGTTGTAGATTATTTTCTTTTTGTTAAAAGCAAATGCTTTTTAGAATGCGAATGTATTTTATTTTTTAAATAGCCGTTATTCTATTTACCGGTTGTAAAATACAGAAGTTATATATTTATAGTATATTTTTCATGCCAAAATCACGGTAATAAGTAAGCTGTGTAAGAAAAATGGAATTATATTGAAAGCATTTGCCTTTATGATTTTTATAACCGTTTCAAATGTACAGAGATGTTTTGTGGCTTAGAATGCAAGTATATACCATTTGTAAACGTATTTAAAAATTACATAAATAATATTTAAAAATGTGCATCTTTTATTTCAAGTTGTAACATCAATTTTTTCCATTTAAATTTGTAAAAAAGTACTACAGCATTAATTTGTTTGGTAAGGAACAAACTAACCGTGCTACGTCTAATTATTCATCATATTATTTTTCTCCCGTTTTTAATTTATTCTTGTTTTTAGTTTTATGAATTTGTATGGAATTTACTCCTGGAATGCCAGCTGAAATTTAAGAACTCCCTCTGTGCTCTTGGTGGGCCCAACTTTTTTAGCTAGCTAGTTAGCCAGCCAAGTTAGGACCTATTTGTTGGTAACTCAAATATTTCATAAGGGCTTGCAATACAGCAGCAGTTGAGGTCGCTGGTTTCGATGCTGCTCTGCCAAAACGTGCCGGGTTCGAATCCTGGCCTCTCCATGGGTCTTTGTGTCCGTCTTTGCCTGTTAGATGGGGGCTAATAACCATAGCAGTTGCCGCATAGCTCCTTTGTAGTGCATGTCCAATAAAAAAAATAAAAAATATATTTCATAAGTTTCTTACCTGAAATAAACTTGTTATATTAGCCCTGCAGATAAAGGCCATTTTGCATAAGTATTGTGCAAATTGTCCCCCTAACAATTTTTTTCTTTATTTTTACACGGCCCTCAAAAGTTAATTTTGAAGGTGGGAAGCATCCAGTCAACCCCTTCTTTCCCCCACCAACATGTACATTTGTTTATTTTTCTACCCAAATATCGGCCTTAATTAGTTTAATTTTTTTGTATTCATTTGTACCGTACCACACCACGGTATGGTATAGGGAAGTACCTATACATTTCATAAAATTTTATGAAATATTATTTTTAACGAAAATACAAGTTTTGGGGCTCGAGGAACCCAAAAAATTGGTTTTTAAGAAATGGCTGTAGTTGGTGAGTGTGTGACCCCTGTAAGGGCAAAAGTACGGTACTGATCTTAATGAAATTTTAAATGAAGAGTTATATTGAAAATTGTAGTTCTAGTTCACCTTTTCAAAAACATCTTAAACCGGAAGTTAGACACGTTTTTATGTTAGCACATTTTAGTAAAAAAACGAATTTGTAGTTCACTGCAAAGTTAAAAAAAATCGTGTGGGCAGTTTTTGAAAACTTTCAACATTTTGAAGCAGCGCCATTGTGATCGTTTTCAGATTTTTGAAATTAATTCTACTTTGTCGCGTACTACCCACGACGGGCTCTCAAACAAGTAGTAGCTAATCCCGATCAGACTACTTGTTGAGTAAATGGGCGTTAAAATCGAGATTTTCAATAAGTTGTAGCAGCCGTCATTTTGAAGTTAGAAAGTTTGGTAAAAAAGTTTTTGGTTTGCCTTAATCTTCTCTCAGATTCCGTGCTCAAATTTCCAATTTAGTTTTGGAAAAAACGCTACCAAAAAAAATTTCTAACTTCCGTTTCGTTTCGGAATTTTTTGAAAAAATTAACTAGAACTACAATTTTCGATATACCTCTTGATTTAAAATTTCATTAAAATTGGTCCACAGACATTTTTAAAATCTTCTTCTTTGAGCCCCAAAACATGAATTTTCGTTAAACTCTAGATTTTGAAAATTTTCATGAAATCAAATAGTTCTCTATAGCGAAAGTATGGGAAAATAAAATTAGTGAAGTGTCAAATATATTTTGTACAAAATCTTCGATAAAATCACAAAATAAATTAATTTTTCAAGCCATTCTCATGAATTTGCTACTCCACCTGCGATTACCAAGTTAATTAAAAAAAAATTAAAGTTTTAATTGTGTTTTCTTAACAGGTTAATTTTATTATATTAATAGGATAAAGTAATTCTTTACGTTTACGGTAATAGTACCATAAACATATATTTTCTGTTGATGCCTTGTTACCACAGTATTATTATTGTAGGATTTAATAAAAAGAATTTTTTTTTTCTTTTAGAAAATATTTCGTTTCCATATGTTTGCATAAGAACAAATTGTTTGGAAAAACGCCAAATGATTTGTGTCTGAAAAATCATTCAAACTTCATAAATTTGAAAGAAATAAAAAGCATGTAAATGTTATTATCACTAGTGACCTGTTTTTAACCGACTTCAAAAAAAGGAGGAGGTTCTCAATTCCTCTGTAGGTATGTTTTTTATTTTTTTTCATGTATGTTCGGGCATAACTTTTTTGTTTATGAACCGATTTTAATGATTTTTTTGTGTTGGGTTCAGTATAGTAAAACATAAAAATTCGAATCTAATTTGTTATTGTAGCAAGGTATATAATTTTTATGTTTTACTTGGCACCGACTTAAAATTATAAAACAATAATTATATAATAAACAACAATTTCTTAATTACATTAAACGGAACAACAAATAAGTATTAAACTGTTGTATAAAAAACATTTATTTTTTGCTTTTTAGTTAACTTATGTCACTTTTGTGTTATTTGAAGTCGGTTTTCTTTTTAAAAGTTAATTATACTTAATGTAGTTAAATATTTATTCATTAAAATCATTTATAAAGTTAGTATTATGGTATAAATTAGTTCACAATCCATTTGATTAAAATTACATTTCATCGTCGGTAGCTTAAGAAAATCTGTCATGGTTTAACATGTTCTGCATTGCAAAAATACAAATGCAATACCATTTTTATTGTTTACACTTTTTTTTATAATAGTTCATACAATGGAATCTATTTTACCCATTTTTTAACTTTTGTAAATAAAAAATGATAGGAACTACAACGAAAAATCTAAAGATGCACGAGTAACTGAATTTAGGTTATAAAAAATGGTTTTTATTGCCAATAATTTTAAAAAGTGATCGTCACTCTTCAAAATCAACTAGCAAAAATGACCCATGACTGCCCATCACTAAATTCTATTTTATTCCCAATTTCATCTAGGCTTGATAAAGCAAAACTAATTTTCGTCGAGGGCATCTAGATTTTGTTGCAAAGGGGCTCTCGTCCTACAATACCAATAAAAGCAGACATTTTCAAGAAACCATTTATTGCTATTTCGAACTGTTCGTATCGTAGTTCTGTACAAATAAAATCAATTTAGCACCCTTCCACACAATAACTAAATACCAGTGTGGAAGAATGCTGATTTTTCAAGTGTTGTTATTCCACAGTTCGAGTGTTTCTTCTTCAAATAAAATCAACTTGAAAACCGCAAAAGTGTCACTAGAACAAAAGTTTGGACAGAATAGATATTTGCATTATTTAACAAACTTATTTGCCTACAAAATCACTAATCAAGACATGTTTTTAACATTGTGAGATCACTTTACAAAATAACGATTCCAAAATGAGCAAAACACAAAAGTATTTCCACCAATCAATCTGAATCGATTCCAATCTATCTCAGGTACATTTCAAACTAAAACAATTACAGAATTGAAAATAGTTTTGCAAAAAATTCTGATTTAATTTTTTTTTCCGACTAGTGTGCATTTCCTGATTTTTTTTCGCAATTTATAGGTTGGTGGAAATATTACTATAACTAATCTTAAAAACGAATCGCTTAAAATTTTTCATTGATACAAAACTTAAAAATATGAAAACGGCAAAAGCACAAAGTAACTTATATGGTATTATTATTTATTTATTTTTGGGTTCCCTTTTTCCAAAGCAATGTCATAATACGCATAATATCATAAAAGTAAATTAAATATACTAGAACATTATTATATTCTACAAGTTGCTCTTTAGTGGAAGCACAAAATCACTTTTTAACAGCTTCGTTATTTATCGCCAAAAACAAACCATTCGCACTTCCACATTATGAATCTACTGAAAAAATCTCACCGATTAATTAAAATGTTGATGTTTAACATTTAATATATTTTTAAAGATCACATGAATGTATGAAAGTACAAAATTGTGTGCCCCTATTTACTAAGTTGAATGAATTGACGAAAAGCTGCTTGCATCTCTTCATCCATCTCGGGGTCAGGATCCCATAAACCATCTGGGTCTGAGTCGTCACTAAATTCAAACAATAAAAGTGTTAAAACATCCCAAAAAAAATCAATCTAAGCACTTACTTCATAAAATCTGCTTGATAGGAGCAGTTATCTGCTAGAAACTGTCGTTCTTCGTCTGTTAACTCTTTGCCATCAGGACCGTAAAATATTGGTCCATCATGTGGCACAGGGGATTCTTCACTCTGATATCTGAGAACATAATTTGCATTAAAAGTTTGTGAAAGGGGGTCGTTATAATCTACCAGATGTGCAACAATGTACTAAAATACCTGTTATTTGTAGCAGTCGGACTGCTTTGACCTTGTCCCCAGTTTGAAGCTCGCAATGTAACAACAGAATTAATAAGATTTACTATGTTATTTGGTACAACTTGTTTGACTACATCCAGTTGATTGAATATCTCATTTATAGCAGCTTTACTGTATGTATCTAAAGACGATCCCGTCAACTTAAAGAAAATTCGTTGCATTATTTCTATTACTGTAATATAACTAAAAACTTACTTTTAAGACCTGGCAGACGGCTTTTACATTACTTCCATCTCCAAGCGAAAGTACGCATTGTAAAGTTTGAATGACGTATTTTCCATACAAATTGTCGTAATTGAGCTGAGCATAAAGTTCAGCCAAAAACAAAGTTAGATTGGCATCAAAAGGGTTTTCTTTTATTTTTTTTTCGCACATTAGGTGGAGAGCCGATCGAAATAGTGGACATTGTTCTTCAATTGTACTGCATAAACGAGCGGCGTTGTATCGGAAATTGGGTTCCATAAGAGCCTATGAATTTGTTTTATTATCTCTTAGCTGGCAAAAATAAACCATTTGTTATTACCTGGCTAAATATTAAATTTGTCGTAGTCGTTACAATGTTAACATCTTCATAATAAGGTCCTAAAGTTTCGATAAATGTTCCTATTAAGTCGTCGAACTGACCTGGATCTTCGATCAAGGTGCATATGATGACTTGCAACTTTGAAAGATCTTTCGACGTTTCGTCAAAGCCTACACCATCATCCAGTTGTGGGAAATACTCTTCCGTGTGATCTTCGGGAATTTGTACTTCCGGTTGTTTAAACCTAAGCAGTCGGTTCTGCACAGATTTAGATCCTGGATTGCTACCAGAATCTGAGGTGATGCTTTTGTTGTAGTTGGGTGGAAACCATTCTTTTGCATCCACGGACAAGTTGCTCTTTGACAAAATATCATCTTCTAAACTTACAGAATTGTTGAACGAAACTGACAGATCCAAACTTTGCCTAGAATCTTGCAAATTTTGACTATGTGTGTTGCTAAGCTGATTTGGGGTGCTTGATCTGTTTGGACGTCTTAAAGGAGGTTCAGATGATTCTGAATTTCCATCCCAAAGTGGTTTCACTTTGTGATCTCCCATGCTTAATTATTTAGGTTATTAGACACGAATTTTTGTTATCGCAATTTTGACACAAACCTTATGTGCTACAATTAATTCATTTAATTTCACATTTACACGAACACCGGCAAATGTTTACGTTACACGAAGTCACGAAGCACAAATTTTGCAAATAGCGCAATGGACGTTATTTACTGCGTATGCGTGCACGGTGCGCGTGTGCACGGAATTTTAAAACTTCCCGCCAAAAATAAAACTTAATTTTATTTGTTATCAATTTCTGGAAAACATGCTGTTTATTATATATGTATAAGATAAAAATCTACGCATTGAAGGAGAAAAATATTTAAAACTGTTATAAGATTATTTTACTTAAAATTGTGTAAAAATTCCAAGGACCTTTAAACGTGTTAATCCGTCAACATCTCGACTTCTCAAATAAGTAATAAATATGCCTCTCTTTTTACTATATTTCTGTAAAAAAGGCACCAACACGTTACTTATACTTCCTATATTTCAGAATTTTTTATTATTTTTCTTCGTTTTCAGTATAATCAAACTTCATGAAAAGTTTTGATTTCGATGTTTTAACGGAAATGCACGTTTTGAATTTATAGGAACTCAAAAAAAGTCTGGCGTGCGCACGCGTGTGCGTGCTAATTTCTCCGATGCATCGAGTTACAAACGTTTCTACACTATAGTGTGAATTATTGACCCAATTTTATATCCAACATTGTTTTGTTTTATAAATTAAACACCGTATAAATAAAATAAATAAATCGTATTATATTTCAAAGCACGATTTTAAACTTGTTTCACATATGTAAGTAAGAATTATTATTAGTTAGAGTTTAATTTTCTCTTCCAATCAAATTGTATCAGAAAATAACAAACATAATTAAATCATTTCTGTAAAATTATTACTTAAGAATGGACTCTCAAAAAGGAGTCCCTACACTAAGATTTCTCAGATTATGTCAAGTAAAAAATTTGGAAAATAATACAATGAGCAATCCCAAGATAGCCAAGTTCCATCCGTTCCGTCTAGCTCAATCAAAAGCAACAGTAACTCTCTCCCAATATTTTCTCCCAGAAGGCAGTTTTTATTCACCAGCGATGACTTTCTGAACAAAAATAGATACTATCTACCAGTTCCAAGCATCCTTGAAAACACCAAAGAAGTAGAGTTCCGTCAGTGTCTCAAGCGGACTCTAGTAAAAATAAAAATAATATCTCTTATAAAATTACATAATGCAACAATCAGGATTCCAAGGATTCAGTACCCTACTGAAAATCACCTCAGTTGCCTCATAAAACCTCATACAAAATGAACCTGGTTGTTTCAAAAACCGCATAAAACCACATACAACCTGATGAAAACATTATCAGGTTATATGAGGTTTCTATATATATTTTCAGTAGGGACTGACCGTAACTAGGATGCTTAAAAATATTTTTCACGCTACAGGCAAGGTAAATAAGCGATACGTCCATAGCTACAAAAGATGAAAATGGTCAATAACATTCGTTTACTTTTTGCACTTGATTACAGAACTTAATAGTGTCATTTACATTCCTAGGATAATAATTAAAGCAACAAGGTACAGATTCCAATATTTTATTTCAAACAGAATACTAAAATGTTGATTTTAACTGTTCGTTGATATGGTAACAAGCACAGGCAACTTCGAAGAATGGGGCTTTTAAAAAATAATTCCGATGACAGCAGTATTCTCTTATTATCATGTGTCGCCAGTGTCAGTCTAAGCAAGTTGATAAATCAACGGAAATATAATTATAACGTAACCAGAATAAACCGTAGCGGTTGAACCTAGAACTAGAAATAAAGACATTCCACCAGTGCCAGAGATGTCAGCGCAATGGGCATAGAGCATAGGTACTAAAAATTATTGTAAATTGTGTTTAGGGCACGGCAAATCATTTTATCAAAGATTTTCTAAAGTTCAAAAACACTAAAAGGACCGGTTTTTCAATGGTAGTTTAAACTGAGTTTACCTGAACTGTGTTCAAGAGTTGATCCGAGTTCAATTGCGATTGCGGTTACTGCAACGAATATCACTCCGCAAATTATAAAGATTGCGAGTAGGTACTATTCGAGAGAGTTCTTTATCCACATTACGCAATGCACAAAATATAAGTTCGTCGATTAACCGAACTGCAAGGTATGCCGACAGCACTACCTTTGCACAAACCACAACCTATGCAACCAAGAAAACCAACAACCAAACCCCGATAATGTTGTGGAAGAAAATTAAATAATTAAAAAATTCATTGATATATTATTAGAACTTCTCATGTCTCATATGGACATCATCAAGTCTCTTTTATCTTCGTTACTGCCAACACTACAACATGTCAACAAATAATAAACAATATGCATGGAATGCAAACGGTATCAAGTGACAAAGGTTGATATTTATAGCATTCTTATTAGCAAAACACACTACAGATTTGGCTTGCTTGAGCGAAACTCATCTAATTCCTTACGAAACTCTTAAGATTTCAGAACATCAAATTCATAGAAGCGACAGAGATGCACTGATACCTAGCATTGGGTGGCGTAGCAATACTGTGAAAAAGACTATGCAAATCTCACCACTAGCCAATCTAAATTTAACTAACCTCAGAAAAATCTTACTTGTTTAGTGTTCCTAACCGTTTGGATCATTGCAATCGGTTCTGACGCAACTAGATTCAGATCATATTCCGGTGCTAATTTCGTTTTTCCTCAAACCCGAAATAAAAACTGCGATACAAACACTAGGTAATTAAAGATGTTCTAGACTGGGAAACTTATCTATATCTTGAATATAACCAAGGAAGGGAATTGCTTAAGACGATTTCGGCAAAGAACAAGAGACGTCCAAGTTAAGGGAATGCTTAATCGAACCGCCATACAAGTCAAACTGTTGGATAAATACAAAATTGATTCTTATAATAAATTTATCAATAAGCTCGAACCAAAAGATCTTCTTCTTCTTTCCGTTTTTTAACCTCTATCTGGGTCTTCCGGAGTTCAATATTTGCTTCCATTCTTTTTTGTTTATCCAGGCGTCTTGTTGGATATGCCATTTTTGTTTTAGGCTTTCTATTTCCTCATTCCAACCTCTTCTTGGACGACCTCTCTTTCTTCTTTCTCTTGGTTGCCATTCCATTGCTTTTTTCGGGAGTCTACTATTTTCCATTCTTTGGACATGCCCGTACCACAAGAGTTGTCTTTTTTCAATTTCTTCGACGATGTCCCTTTCTGCTTGCATTATTTCTCGTATTCTTGTATTTCTGACTTATTCCTTTCGGGATACTCTTGCTGCTCTTCTCCAATAGTCCATTTCCATAACTTTTAGTTGGTTTTTGTGTTGTTCCGAGAGCTGCCAAATTTCGGATCCATATAAAGCCACGCTTTGGACCATAGTTGTATATATTTGTTTTTTATTCTTTTTACTAATACCTGCATCCCAAAGTATACTATTTAGAGCTCCTATTACGTACTTTTCGGCCTTGTTTTATTCTCTCTTTTACCTCCGTATTATATAGTCCTTGCTTTCCTATCGTTGCTCCCAAATATTTGTACTCTTCACATGCTGGTATAATTTCACCTGTTTCTAAGGTTAAAGCGTCTTGTTCGTATCCTATACTTAAATATGATGATTTATTTACATTTATTTTAAGCCCCCATTTATCATATTCCTCTATAGCTTTTCTTGTCATATATTCAATATCCTCTATTTCTTGCGCCATAATAATCCAACCAATCCAATCCAACCAAAAGATCAACTATGTGAAAATCTACTAAATCTGCAAGAAACGGCTCCACATTTAGGCAACATAATCAAGAATATATTACTGATAGTAAAACATTTAATATATCTGCTGAATATCTAGCAGATGTATTTACAACACCAATCAATTCGAATAGTGCAGACTTTGCTAGGGAAGTGAATCTAGCAATTCATCACCATACTCCACCCAGTGATGAACTTCGTAATCCAACAAGTCCTGGCGAAATTCGGGAACTTACTCAACATTTAATACTTCCAGGCCATGACCAGTTTATCAACATTATCTTAAGGAATTTATACAAACAAAGCATTTGCACTGCTAGCAACAACTTTAAAAGATGCCTCAGATTGGAATGTTTTCCAAACAGATGGAAGCATGCGAACATAATTACTCCTATTCCATAAACTGGGCAAGGATTCTTATCGGCTGTCAAGTTATAGATCGATCAGCCTCTTTTCGACTGTTTCCAAATTACTTAAAAAAATAATCAAAATTTGCTTATGTAAAGTGGTTGAGCAACAGAACATTTTTACAAACATTCAATTTGAATTTACGTAGAAGCAAACATTCAAGTAGTTACTGGCGGTAGCTTAGAGGTTGAGCGCTCTCATCTAACGCTAAAAGTCTGGGGTTCGACTTCCCACTGCAGCCAAAATACAGCAATAAAAATTTATGCTGCAACCCGCTACTCGGTTGTCACGGTTCCCTCGTACCTAGACCTGGACAACCGCAGTGAAGGTGACGGTGTTCAGTGGTTTAACTAGTTTTGCTTACTAAAACTATTGGTGCTCGAGTGATCGTATTAAGAAACCAAATGTAGCATTAAACCATAGCAATGAAAGCAAATACAGAAGTAAAAAGTCGCAGGTAAAATACGGAAGCAAATCTCAAACAGTAGCAAGCGGTAGCATACGGTAGCAATTAAGATGCAGTAGCTAACGGTGGCCAATGATATACGCTAGGAATATCTGATTAAGCAGAACTAAGATGTTCTGGTGTAAACGTTACTGAATGTAATTTTCAATAGGTTAGACAGAAACAAATGGGATTATGACGGATATAAGAAAGTAAGAGTAAGACAAAGAAAGAAGCACTGCTTTGTGTCGGTCTCCCCCCGCGACAGAAGTAAAGAGAGAGAAAAAGAACTGCTTTGTGTCAATTCCCCGTAACAGTCTTCTAAGAGAAAGAAATGGAGAAATCTGCTCCGTGTCAATTCCTCAGTGACAGATCTCAGAAATATAGAGAGTAAGAGAGAGAGAAAGAATGGAATAACAGGTAATCAATACAATAATAAAATTAATACAAAGCACCAGAACATCCTAATTCTTACTCACTGGGTATTTTCCTGGTTTGGTTACCTTGGCTGATTTCCTGTTGGTTGGTTGTAGAGCTGCACCGGAGACACGAAGCAGTAATGCTGATCTCTCTTTACTGGTTTTTGCATTTATAGCCTACCCGCATAATGGGGACTAAAATATTTCTATTCCTACTCTAGTCGATGCGAGCGTTAACAACGTTCAGTAAGTGGGGACGCAACGCGCATCACGACGTTTTCACGCTTAAAATTAAATTACATGCTACGGTAAAACTTAATAAAATACATTCTAGTAAAATAAATCTTGAAATAAATAATCATTATAGAAGAAAACTTTTATGGCGACATCAATAATTGCTTTAGTGCATAGTATTACTCTCTGGGTTTAAGAGGAATACATACACGTCTCATGAGATGCTTTACTAACAACAGGTTCTAGCGGAGAAGATGATGATTAGCAGCTCTTCCCTTGCAATCTAATATTTTTATTGGTCACTACTGTTCATGTAACACAACCATGCCTGACTATAATGTTGAACGGGTTTATTATAATAAAAGAACAATATTACCCAATAAAACTAATAATACAAATAAATATAAATAATTCATCTTTATTATACACACTTATATAAACGGGCTATTTTAATAATAAGTAACAATTTCTGAAGGCAGTAGACTCATTGGACATATTAATCTATAACACTATTGCTATTGCGTTTAAAATATGCACTATTTCTTCTTTTTAAATTGTTTTTTAACACAGTCGTTGTTCGTATAGACTCCTGCAAACTTATATTACCTACCTATTCTGTCTTTCACAAATATAAACTTTGATTATAAGAGTGCATAAAAGTATTATGATATTGATACGTATGCAAAACGTTATAGATATTCGGCATGAGGTCTTTATATCAGTTTTTTATACAAAATAATTAAAAAAAAAGAAATTTATTCATATTTAAACTGTCCTTTATAAATGACTTGGAAACTACCAGAAAAAAGAAATCGGTTGAATGGAACAAACGTTTCTTAGTCTCACTTTAGTGGCGATTTAGTTTTTTTTAAAATCTGAAATAGCAAAAAATCATTTGAGCAGATGTAGTATAGCGTATCTGGTTCAATTTTGCTCTCCAGTGGGATCTCGGAAATTGTAAGAGATACAAAGTCTGTTAAGTTACAAAACAATTTCGTGTTATTATTCATATTAGGAATGTTTGAACAAATTTTTTATAAGTTCCTGAAATACTTTGAAAATACTGAAAACTTCGTTTTTCTTTAATATGTTGTCATTGTCAACTTAAAATTTAGTTTTGTAGGTATTTACACTTATTATAGTTTTTAAAATCTTAATGGTGAGCAAAATTAAAGTGGGCATCTCAGAGTAGGATTAGATAAATAATTACAGGGTGTTTTAAGCAACAGTATGAGCCTGAAAGTTAATTAATATGCAACCCTTCATACAGATCAACGATTGTCTTGAATATCACTTGTAATACAAAAAATTGGTATGATGATATTTTCGAGCTGCAGATTCAACGAGTGCGAAAGTACGTGGAATTAAATGTGCTGCTCGGTTGTAATGAGAATAAATCATTGATAAGTAATCATTACACGAGTTATATGTAGTAAGAGAATGTATTACATAAAATATTGTGGCTAACCAAAATTATTTTACTAAATAATATGTCATTTTATTGTAGTTGGTATGATCAACGCAGTCAGTCTATGTAAATAAGGCAATAAGATTGTTTTCACGCTACCGGCAGTGTAAGTAGGCCTTACATCCATAGCTACAGGGATCGTAAGTGGCTAATAACATTCGTGTACTAGTTACCCTTGACGACGGAACTTAATAGTGTCACTTACGTTCCTAGGAAAATAATGTTGATTTTAACTGTTCGTTGATATGGTAACAAACACAGACAACTTAGAATAATGGAGCTTTTAAAAAATAATTCCGATGACAGCTGTCAAAACGAACTTTTAAAAATATGATTAAATTTCTACCTGTAGGCCTACTTACATTGCCGGTAGCGTGAAAAATTTAATAAGTAACACGGAATGTATCGACTAATAACATCCTCGGCAGGCGACAAGCTTCGGCTCCGCCTCAGCTCGTATTCGCCTACCTCAGATGTTATTACGTCCTTACATTCCTTGATACTTAAATAACTATTGTTTTTTTATTACCGTTGTGATAAAATGGAACTAGGCATTTTTATGATTCTGATTGATGTAAATAGCGTCAGGTGACATGTGAATTCTATTCTCATAATAATAATATAATTATCGAGAATCGTAAATACCTGATAGAGATAATGCATGCCATTAAATGAAATTTTCAATTAATTATTATGCAAAGATTAGGGAGGTCCCTAATCTTTGTTATTACGTTTATTTAAATTTATTTGTCATTCAATTATTTTTTATAATTTTGTAGACTTGAAATAACTATTACACAAAGCACCTACTGATGTCATAATTATCATGCAGTAACCTGTGTAGTCAGGTTGTCAGGATTGTCAATAATTATATTATTGTCTTAGGGAAGTCCATGATAGGTTGGGCGTTTCATATTGTTTAACTTTCAGACTCGTACTCGTATATGAATCACCCTGTATAAACTGAGAATTGCAAACAGACTCACCCAAGACTCATGTATAATACTTAACAATGATCTTATGTCTGTGTTTCGACCTTATCCATCATTAATAGCGTTTGCCACATTCAACTCATTTACCTCTTACAGTTTCGCAATTATGGGCAATTTGTAATGGACAGCCATACCTATTTAATAGTATATCACAAACATATATACAAAATACAATACACGTTGACTACTTAGATCTGAGAATAATTGGTACATTGTGGTAAAGGCATTGACCAACGTCCATCACTTAAACATTTTGGTCTTGCTTCAAGTCGGGCTTCAAATCCTGGATTGCATATCACTTGTAGCTCGTCTCCTGGTTCGTATGCAAATTTGGAGGGTGCCACGGCACCATTTTCGGGTTCTCCCAGATATGGACATTGCGGTTTACCTTAAAGGTATAATTTAGATAAAAACAAAGACATTTGAAGAAAAACTTACAAAATGGTGGGGGATGAGACCAATACCCAGTCTCAGTACATATGATACTGGGTTCCCCCTCCAAAATATGGGACCCTCTGCAAGCAAACTGAACCAGACTTCCCACTGCATATCTACCACCATCCATTCCTGCTGCTTCCGATTGGATTAGGTGTCCATTTACAGGAATGACTGGTGGTGAACACTGAATTGCTGGATTGCAATCGTAAATTATTAGATAAATCATAAAATTTAATGATTGTCTATAATACATACGGACACATTTAGGCAAGGAACCCGACCAGTTGCCATCTAGTTCACATTCGATACCAGGGGGACCTACCAGTTGGTAACCCCAAGCACAGTTGAAAACGGCGCGGCCTCCATAACTAGAATTGTGTTCCACTAATTTTAAGTGTGGCTCATCTAGGGCACCGGGTGTGTTTAAAGATGTGCAACGAACTGGATCACAGGATGGCACCGATGATGACCATTTACCTAAACAATGATAATATTAAAAAAAATTAAGTTTAATTTAATTTTGCAAGAATGAGTTTAGTTTTCAAGCGCTAGAGGGCAGCGCTGCTGTCAATTAAGTTTTAACGGTGTTTACCAGACTTGCTACCATTTTATATACGAGCTGTGCTTATCTACTTACTACAAAATCAATAAAACGAAGTGAAGGTTTTCAGATTATATTTTGAACGTTTTAACGTTTATACATACGATGTAACAGAGCGTCATAATTTAAGTTGTAAGAGGACAGTCGTTCAACGTATTATTATTTAATTACTTAAAACATTTGTAGATGCAGCTCGTTCAAAAGTATTTAATTTTTTGTTCCAACTAGGTACATTGCATTTGATGTCTTTCCTTAATTTTCAGCTGAACAAAGCAGAAAGTTAAGGAAACAGCGATTCTTGTAAGGGATCAGCCTGATCTAGATTCTATTTTACTTGAGCTGTTATTAAGGAACTCAAGACTTCCTACAAGTTTTGGCAAACATTAGGAGCAATCGGGCGGAACCAAACCGAAACCGTTGATCCGAAACCAAGTTAAACTATGATCGAACTAAGTCACTCCTTTACCCAATAATGCTTCCTATCCATATCCTCTATGAAGATATAAGATTAGTCTACCATTTTATCTACTAGATCACGTAACAAGGTTGCCTTTTAATCTATTAATTCGTTTTCAGGCTTCCGTTGGGTATTTCAGATATATATTTTTTTCTATTAAATCAGAGCATTTCTGTTTGTATTGGTTTGACCACAATACAGCAAAGTGTTGGAATTTTAATTTCAGGCGTTTAACGCGAAAAACAGTTCATTTAAAACAACAATAAAAAAATAGCTGAGCACGTGTATATTTTTGCCTACGTCACCAGATTGGTTTGGCTTGCGTGACGTCATATTGAAGTAATGGATTGCAGCTATTCTTTGGTTAAATTAGCTGTGCTAGGTTAGTTTTAAGCGAGCGCCAAGGATAAAGACATACGTGTAGAAATATATATTTGCCTATAAAACTAATTTTTGCTGAGAACTTTTCTTATATACTTAAATATTTTGAAAAACTAAGGCCGTATTTTGTGAAGTTTTTCTCGTTGTCTTAGCTTTATCTGCGTTTATTATTTCAAGTCTATCTTTTTTTTTAAATAATGTTACTCGTTCAACTAAAACTACAGATTTCATTTTATGTTACGAAGAATTTAATTATCGTACATATTTACCTCGCTTTTAGCTGCGATGGAAGCTTTATTTATTACTTAATTTTTACGCGACGTAAAAAATAAATAATATTTTGTTAAATTTTTGTCTGTTAGGGTGCTAGAGTGAAGTAATTAAATTTAGAGGATGTATTTGGTTGGACCTTGAAAAATCAATTATAGATAACGGAATATGTAAAGATTATTTTCGACCTGAAAAAAAATGTATAGCAGGTATCAACTTTCTATGTTGTTCTAATTTTTCAATCTTCCATTTTTACATAATTCGCTTTTGTTTTCAAAGTGACTATTGTTTGTTTTGTCTTATGGTGTTTGCGTAAGTAAAAGTTGTGTAAACGACGCTTCTGATTGAAAAACAACAACGGTTATCGAGCCACACGGGATTTTATAAAATTACGTCCTTCGTTTTTAAGAGTTCAAAGGTAAATAAAAACGAAATGTGTGCCGAGCACGCAAGTTTAAGTGAAACTCCTTAGTGTGTTCTCATTGAAAGTGTATTTAAAATTGTATAATTTAACAGAAAACGAAAGCTGTTGTATCACGTTCGAGTAAGTTGTCGAAAACGCTATAAAAACGTTAATATGCGTAACGTAACGAGCATAGAAAACGTGCGAAATCCAATACGCCCCTACAAAAATGCGTCGTTAAATATTTCACAATACAACTTAAAAATAAAAACTTCTCTAAGATATAAGTTTACATAATAATCGAACTAAATAGTATTGACCAAATAAATTACACGCCCAAATCATCCTGCTGCTTTGAACCTTATTAGGCGGCCAGTAATATGAAGAATTTACGGTTACATTGCAATATTACTGTAACGTATATTTGGTCCGCCACATTAGACAATGTAGAGAGGGTCTGCGTTTTAATTAATAGATAGAATGATAAGCAGTGATGGCATTTGAGCACATTTAAATGTTAAATTGTATTACCAAACAAATATTTCTTACAACATTAACGCTCCATCTTAACCTACTTTCATCGGAGCCGGACACATAGTGGCGGCGGCGGTGGCGGCTGTGGGTGGAAGGAACGCAAAGTAAGTGCGGGATAATTTCCGATTCGCATTTACGTTCTATTCGTTCAGAAGTTACTCCTGCCGGCCGCCGCTAAAGAAGTTTCACTTCAAAAAGAAGTTGCAAGACATCTAAACTTGTTCTTATCAAAGTTAAGCTGAGCATTCCTTTTCAGCAATGATGTGAGACCCCGACTGCAAATTTTTAATGATCTATACGAGTTAGAACTTTTCCTTTTTAATTTCAGTAGAGGACGTAAGTAATTGCTACGTATTGATGTCATATTGTAAACTTTCTGTATATTCACATTGTCCTGAAGCTCTGATGGTGGAGCTATTGATGATGGACGCTTTGATCATTAAAGCATTTGGGAAATATATGAGAAATTAGAATTTAAAATCAATTAATTTTTGCCAATTCTAACAGGTTTCAACGGCGCCGTGTAAAATGATGGTTCGGTATTCTTAAAGAATTGTTTTTGTTTAAATGAAATATTTGATTTGTAGTGACTAAGCCGCGTATATTTATTAGAAGCGATTGTTTTTAAGTTAAAACGAAATATAATCCAAAGTTATTTTGTGTTTTTCTGCTGCTTTTTACATAAAAGTCGCATTTTACGTGGAAACATCCGGAGAAAGCAAGCGAGTCAAGTTAAATTGCGCGGATAATATTAAATGCGCGAGTCTAAAACATGTTCAAAACAACACACATGGAGTCACAAATTAAAATTTATAACTACAACGAACATAAATATTAATAAACAAGCTGACGTGCAGCTTTCTGTAAATTTCATAAAAGCTTGGTTAAAAGATTCCAGGATGAAATTCCACTCTTGTTTGTGGTTTTGTTTCTGAACATTTAAATATTACTCGAAATATATGAATTCTCTCATATTTATATACATTAGCAATTATTTTGTTCGTGGCGGTAATTACAAGAACTATTTGTTTTTCTAAAAAAATTTAATAGAATTCAAAAAGTACCTTATCGCTATATAGAGCGTCCAAGATAAGGCGTCCGTGCATAGGGATCTCGTAAACAGTAAGAGACAGAGTTTTTGCATTTTGTGTATAATTTGGTTATTATCAAAGATAGCGCAAAGCAGTTTTTACATTATTAAGACACTTTTTCAGACAGATTTCGAATCTCAAATCAAATTTTTTTATGTCGTTAAATTTTCAAGATATTGAGATTAACTTCGTTTTCTTTTTAAATGTGCGTTAATAAGAGCAGTGTCGTCAGTGAATAGAGCTCTTTTTGCTCTTTTCTCTGATGTAAGGTTTGATGGGGTTATTGTTTCAAATAACGGAGTTATAAGCGAAAAATTGTTTACTCATACTAGGCGGTGAAAAAACATTTTCTTATAGTAGCGTGAACGCTCTGACCACTGTATCTTGTTATCTTGCTACGTATCTCGTTTAAATCCATTTAAAACCATTTTCTTATAGTAGCATGAACGCTGTGGCCACTTTATCTTCTTGTGTTGCTACGGATCTCGTTTAAATCGTAAATCAGGTGAAAATTCTTTTTGCTGGCGACATTTTGACCGGCGCTATTTTTGCTGGCTCTATTTTTAGCGGCGCTTTAATTTAGGCTCTATTTTGACCTCCAACCATTGAGACGCAGGTCAGCCAGATAGGAGTCTTAAGGCAGCGCCAGCGCAGCGTGGTAAGACTAAGGGTGCGTGTGTGAAATTCAAGAGTGTTGTCTGTATGCAAAATAGAATGTTGTGTTTGGTAAATCTAATTGCTGATGTGACGCTACTATTGATAATCCATTATTTATGCAGCTGTTGGGTGTTAATATTTATTATTGTTGATAAGCTGTTATTGTTGCTGATGTGCTAACATTATTGTTGTTGTTGTTATTGCTGTTAAACTCGTAGAAACAAGTACTGGTGTTCTTGGATCTAGCTAGTACGGCGGGACTAGTTGAGATGCTCGACCTGGTTGATTGAAAGACTAGTGACACCAGAACGTATGCCGTGGGGAGGCTTGAGGATGCTTAGTATTTTGCTTGGATTCCCTCTGTTGTCATGGCTTTCGATGGAAGGGGAGATTGTGAGCATATTGATATGGGGGTAAAACTCCATTGATCGGTTTAACAATCGGTTAACTGGTATCCGGCGTGATAAGCGTTCTATTCTTTTATTACAAGTTGTTAGGTATGTTTAGTAGGTGCACTGAAGATAATGCTGTAGTATACACAAAGAGGTAAGTACTAGAGACTAAGTTTTCAATTCAATTTCAAAATGATAAACGATATGAACGTACTTTTGGGATCCTAAATACCAATGCTACTCCGATGTAGTGCCCAGGATGTGGCACTCTTTTGCCTCTAACTTGGTACCGCCCTAAAGTGACTTGCATTTTAGATTCAAACAATTTAATTTAAATCAAGAAAGTAATAAATTTAAGTAAAAATGACAATGAAGTTTTTTGAAGCTCTTCGAAAACGCTCATCTAATTTGGCGTTCAGTGTCAGGGCCTCCTTTACCCCCGTCTTGCTAACGCTTGCTAAAAAACACAACTGGTTTTCGCTTCCATGTTGGATTTTTGGAAAATTAATGTTTTAACAGACAAACGTTTTTCAAGAATACCAATCAATGCCACATAAGCTTTGAATTATTCGGTTAAATACCGATAGTTTATCGCAGATCAACGGAAAGAGTGCAAATTTGGCGAGCAATAAAAATCCGACAGAGCGTACCTTTGGAGAGTTTTTACTTGCATATTTGCACGATTTAAGTTGATCTGCAGGAAATTAGAGTTAATTAACCGAGAAAAATTCCAAACTTGAGTGGAATTAAACAATATTATTTTATGAATATGTAATTAAACCAATAGCGGGCTTTGTTTATCATTGCTTATTAGCGTAACTATGAAGTAACTAAGGCTTAACTAGGCGTTGTTAAGGTAAATAGCTACAATTAACATACCCGAAAAATTATTGAAATTATTGGTCTAATTTTCATTTAGGTAGGTTAATGCTGCATTTTGATTGGCTGTAATGTGCATGAATAAAACAACCCTCTAAATTTCAAAAATAATTTTTTACGATATACAATACTGGCATGAGAAAGTAAAAAACAGGTGGATGAGAATGTAAAAAAAACGGTGTTACTCTTACCTGATGCCTGACAAGTGAGATTAGCGTTTCCGTTGATTTTAAACCCCACGGGGCACTGGAAGATTGCGGTGTGGCCCAGCCTCGTTCCCTCCACCCTGACTGTGAGGTGCATGCTTGATACCGAAATGGGGCCGCAATGTATGGCTGCGAAAAAAAATTAGATTACGTGTAATATGCTTACACCCCCGTTATAAATCCGTACCGGCGACGTGCAGCGATATGCTGTTTGTAATCCCCCGAGGCGTAGCGCATGTGAACGTCCCGGAATCTTGAGGTTTAGCGTAGTAAATTGATAATCGGTACTTCCAGTCCCTCTCTTCCGATGCTATTGCCCAACCTGAAGCAATTGATAAAGATTCTGTTATCAGTGGTTCGCAGGAAGTAACAAAGTGAGAAAATGGGTTTACTTTTCGATATACCTGACAGGAGAGTATTAAATGTGCCCGTTATCCTTTTGTATGAACCCGCAATGTTTAATATTGCATGAGTTCCGGACATTTTCAAAGGCACCGTTTCTTCAACCTACACAGCCAATATTTCAATACATAAATGTAGACATAAGTAGTTTCGTTCGTAGAGAGTTTGTAAATAGAGGAAAAACATATCTTTTTTATATTTTCTGAGCACGACGAAACGTATTCATTTTCTTGGAAGATCAATGGATTGAATGAGTTATTTATAATGGGCATGTTATACATTTTGATTGTAGGAAATTGGTAGTAATTGTTTTTAAATATGATTGGGGAAAGAAAGAACAATGAAAAAATAACGGAAATGGCGTAATGAATTTGAAAATTCAAGCTTTGAAAACAAACCAAAAGGAAAATATTGAATAAGGCTTGTACTGACATCTAATGCTGCATAAATGAAATACAAGATAAAAAATTATATACTTTACACACAAACACATCACGATGTTGCATGTTTTCCATTGGCATTAGAACCTCTTGAAATGGTGACTATTATCGGCAAACAGTACTGCAACAAAGTTCAAATCCCGTTTTTGAAGAGCAAATTAGGCGGCTATTGGCATGCGCTTATCACGGACAGCTGAAAGCATATTCTCGGAAGTTGTGGGTTGTGGGGACCTTGAAGTCTTTAATACGCAGATACTTCTATCCTCTTTTAGCTTGTGTAATATGAATTTTACCGCGATGAGCTTTCTATTTCACTTTTATTCATTTGAAAGCCTTTTAAGCCGGCGGCTTTATTCGGTGGCGTATAGCTGAATTGGGGACTGACAGCCAAATGACCCTCGCATAGATTCGTTTAATGCGCGCGAAATACTCAAACATTCAAACGTTTTCGGATTCTGCGGCAGCTCTTTGATAAACGTTCTCGCATAGAAATCTCATACAAAAGTTAACTATAAAGTAGTTTTTAAATATTATAGTGTATAATATATGTTACGTACTCAAACAAAAAGTAATTATTTAATTTTTCTTATTTCATGGAGAGGCCAATGACCATTTGACCCAATTGACAAACCGCCACTGCGTTTATGGAACAGAATTTATTTTTATTAAACGTTTTTGACGCAAAAAAATAATTTTTGACGTCTGAAAATAATGTACTGTTGAAGAATAAATTTTTTATTCTTTTATTATTTTATTTGAATTGCCTCAATTGTATTCAGACGGCAAAATATTATTTTTAAGCTATAATATATAATATAATGTCAATCAACTTATTTATATAAGACAAAAATTCGATTATAGGGTTTAATAGATGAATGTTTTGATTCGAAAATCGATGATTTTTGGACGCCAAAAGAATTATATTGTGACGTGAAGAAATTCCACGCCTGAATTTAATTTGACGCCTGATATGTAATTTTTGATGTCACAATATATTTTTCGATCTGGGGAGAATGTAATTTGGTTTTCTATAATTCAGGATAATAGGAAAATGGCGTTCCAAATACTGTTATGTATACATGTTGCTTGTAACATTTGATATAATGTCTGGCTGTCACAATATGGAAATCATCCAAGTAATAAAACGACCATCTTATTCTTCCTTTTGCTAACAATAAATGTTATACCCAAAATTCACAATTAATTTCAGAAAATAAAATACTAATTTTTAATAGGGGAAGTGTTGCGTTATTAACTTGAAAGTGTTAATTTAACTTGTACAAGTCTTCTCGTAGTGATGTTTTTCAAGTTTGTGCGACTTTATTTAGTTATCGATGTCAGTTTGGACATAAAAAAAAAGTTCCTATGATCATTACACCTGTGCAATTTTGAAAATATTATTTTGTTTCTGTATAAGGTTCTGTATGATCTTCGTATCACTGTACATGATTTTTGTCGTTTTTAAATGAAACCATATTAGGATGACACATTTCATAGGTGCATGAAGTGAATGATACTAACAACTAAACCTGTCTCTTGGGTATCAAATTAAATACATTCCATAGGAGGCGCAAAGCAATATGAAGGCACATTCCTAAGTGACATCACAAAGTAAAGCTATCCTGGCGGTCGTAGTCATATCTAATAGAAAATTGCAACGTATTTTACATGACACCTAAGGGCATGACCTAAATTGTAATCTAGAATTTCGCTTAAAACTGTTTGGAATAATAGTAATCAACTATACCCATATACATTTTATGAAAAGGGGAAACCTTAAAACTACAAGCTAGTAAAATACGGAGAGAAAATTTCCAGTTTAATTTGTTTTTTTCGTTGTAATCTAAACTTTAATTTTATTTTCATTATATTAAAACTAGAGAGCGTTATCACTCGTGGGAGAAAAGTTGATTAGAGCCAGAGCGTTGCTCGTGGTGTACATTGCAGCAAAAGCAAAGCAAAGCGACCGTGTTTGCACACAACACATAAAAGCATTTGCTGATATATAAACTCGTATTATGTTACACAAAATCCGAGACGTGCACGAAAGTAGGAATTTGCAGATTATCTGATTTGTAAATACGCCATTTAAGTGGATATTACTGCAGATAGCGATCATTATTTAGCTGCAATGTTTGCCCATAACTGCTAGAATGTGTTTCACTCTTAACTAACGCTTTTTAAATGCTAATATATTTTAACAATGAGTTTCAGTTTAATTAGAAGCACGAAGGGATAAGAAAACCATTAATAGTAGTTACCTATATGCATTAGTAAAATGACATTTTTGTAAATGTGGCAGCGTTTCGTCTTAATTAGTTACCTACAAGTGCAAATTAGGGATAAGTCAACTACTTACCAAAACGATTTTCAAAGATGCAGAAAAAATTATCAAAGCTATTCTAGTTTTTATTGTTTACAAAGATTTACATTTTGAAGTTTTTGCTGTGAAATCAGTGTCGTATTTACTTATAGGCTGCAGCCTAGGCTCTCAGGGTTTTTGGGGCTTCATGTTTTCTTCGTAATTTTTTGGTCCTAAAATATGTTTTGGCTATTTTTTAAAATTTCAAGATTATCTTCAAGGCGCTAAATCGTGAGTGAACGACCCAAGGTATCCTAATGTGAGTGAAAAATATCAGTAGCAACTTTGATTGATCAACGGTAGTAGTAGTAACGTAATGTTATAACCGGTAATCTAGAAAGCGTCACGCCCACGCGCACTACTTAAGGCTGTAAGCTGCAACAGTGCAATTTTTTGAAAGTTTACTGTTCTACCAACTCTTATCATGGTGAGCTGAGAGCCTTTGCAATTTCCGTTCTTTTAAAAATAAGTTTTTCGTGTGTTTTTTTTAAGTAATGAAAGTGCGACTTAATAACAGTAGTGCGTAATATAGAGTGCTTTTACAACAAAAGTATACATAGTGCAAAGAAGATTTTAATATTAATGTATCTGTAGAGAAACGGTTGGGGTGCTGTCTTCTAAGCAGAAGTGTCCGGTTCCAATCTTTAATGAGACACACTTTTTTAAAGTTATAGTTGCTTCTTATTTAATTTTTGAACAGTTTTCATCTCGTCATAACTGAAGTTTTAATGTTTAATTATGTTATAATAAGAAAATAGTTATCAATTTATGTAATAATGTATTTATTCTGTTTACTATTTAATTATATAACTGAAGTAAAAATTAAATGAATAACAAAAAAAACTAGAGAAACGTTTGTATCACCCAGAATTGAAACCCGGGACTTCTGCTTAGAAGACAACGGCCTTAACCGCTTTTCTACAAAGACATTGAACCAGCTACCCTAATGCACATAGTAGGAAAGTTACATTTGAAAAGCAGGGCCTCATACTTACTTATAGCCTAGGGTCACATAAACTGTCAATCCGGTACTATATAAAATAATATAGTTTTACAAACATCAATTTTAATTAATTGTAGTGATTTATCCTAATTTTCTGTGTTGAAACTCGCTTCAGGTTTTAAGATATTCACAAAATTCCACGAAAGTTCTCGGTCTTCCATTTTAATACCTCGCATATAAATTATGTGATGTATAGCAGAAATATTTACCTTAACGTAACCGAAATCCGAAAAAAATGAGAAACCGAAATTAACAATTTTTCTTAACCAAAAACCGCAATCCTAAATATTTTCGGAATTAACGGGTATTTTGTTGTTCCTGAAAATGGGGAATGTTCGGCGTGTTAGCCCGTTTGATTGGCCAATAATACATTTGTTCCCAAAACAATGATAATATATTAATGTTGCCTCGCACTGTAAATGCGACCTACATGCTCATTAGAAAAGTAGCTAAAAATGGTTTATATACTTGTTTGAAGTGAGGGTGTCAGAATCAGCTACAGTCACGTGTGCTAATTTTTGTTATGCCAAATGGGAGGAAAAGACCGTGACCACATACATACTCTTCAATCTGAAAATAATCTAGATAGTAAATTACAGCTGGGACGACGGTAGAACAGCGGTTGAGGACGCTGGCCTCGGCACATTTCTATCAAACGTGCTGCGTTCGATTGCAGGCAAAAGCAACTTTGGGTGTGTATTTGATTGTGCATGTTAAATAGGGGCCCTGTAGAGGTAGAAAAAATAAAGATGTCTGCTACACTTTTAAAAAAATTAGTTGACCTGGGGATAAAAATGGAATGGAACGTAGTAAGGTAAGGCGCGAAGTATTCTTCTTCTTCTTTAGTGCCATACTTTATTTAAGGCGTTGTCGACCTGTTTCCTATATCTGTGTTTGGTGCGCGGTGATAAATATTTTACACAGACAGACATACAGAACCTACAGTTGAACGTGGGCTCCGAACCACAGGAAGTGAATGCAATGTGTCCACGGTGTGATAACTTTTTGATATTTTATTTTCGCGACGAAATGGTTTTATTTATGTGACCTTGGGCTACTCTCTCTCTATTCTATTTATCAATAATTTTTTGAATTCTGCAAGCTTCTTTAAATTCGACATTGTTATCTAAACATTTTTGGTTTATAGCAATTAAATTACATCCTCTGTTTGTGCAATCAAGTAAGGTTCTACAGTTGAACATGTAGAATTAAAGGTAATTAGAAGCTAAATTTAAAGTTATTCCAAAACAAGGGCTTTATTAGTCAAGCGCGACAAATTCCCCCGGGTTTGCGTTCCATTCTCTTCAAGTACCAATGGTTTAGTGATCGTTTAGGTCTGAGTTGGTAATTTAGTGAAGAGAGAATATTTGCTGAGGTTTAGATAAGTCGTTGTTCAAGAGGGGCTGTGTTTCCCTAAATCTTTGATTCTAAAACTTTTCTCACTCTCTGGCTTAGATTCATCGTCTAAACGCCAAAAGCGGGTCTGAAATTTCTGCAGATTGGTATCTCCTTTCTCTTCGGAAATATCTCGGGGTGATACATTTGCAGAATTTCAGTTTATTTATTTTTTAGTTAGTAGAGAAGGTTTTAAAAGGATTTTAAATGCAACTCAACTTCTCTTTTTGTTTTGCGGAAACTGTTGCTTGGGATTGAAGTACGCCAGAAATCGGATAATAAAATTTGTCAAACAATTAGTGCGGGAAAGGGAAGTTAATCTCTTTCTCAACTATTACTGTAACTAAAATTTATGTTTAAATTCTTGTTTGGCTGTCACTGCTTTGAAAATTAAGCTTAAACGTGGAATTTTTAACGTCTTTGATTTAGTAAATGAAAGGGTATTAATTAAAAAAAAAAAGTATAATTCCAACAAGACGGAGCACCACCAGACTTTGGGAGAAACGTTCGGGCCTACTTAGACGTAATTTTTCACTAATAGATGGATTGGAGGTAGGGGTGTTCAAAGTTATCGATATATCGATAATTATCGATATTTTTTCGCAAAAAGTTATCGATAACAAAAAACAGTTATCGAACACGCCTAATTGGAAGGAGTGGCGCCGTTGAATGGCCACCCAGATCCTCGGATCTGACACCATTGGATTTTTTGTTATAGAAGGTATTTAAAGAGCAGAATATATTTCGTCCACAAAATAGTGAAGAGTTTTTGCACGTATAAATCAAAATAATGAAAATTACTAATGTATACCTTCTACCTCGAATATCTTGAAAACTATTATTAATATTAGGAGCATAGTTTTATTTGATTTTTCAAAGCTTATAAAACACGTAATCCAAAAAGGCAATAATATACAGGGCGTTTTCCTATACTGAAAGTATAGAAAATTACTAATAAGCGACGCACCTCGCCTGGTGTTCCTATACTTTAGATATTGTTTTCAAAGTTTTTTTTGCTATCAACGTTTTACTTGACTGTTCGTACCACCTTGCCACTGCAGCGGAAGCGTACGGCAATAAACTTACAGGTTACATTCATATCTTATTTCAGTAAGCAATTAAAACGTTATTAATAAAAAAAATGATTTTAGATTTTAGCAAAAAATTCCTTATCATTAAAAAAAGTCAGCAAAAAAGCTCCATGTGAAAAAATGGGGAGGAGGAAATTAGCCAGTTTAGAATTTTGTTCTGCCATTCAGTAGCAACTTAACTTAATCAGGAATAATTTATAGTTTCTCCCTCCTAAAGAGACATTTTCAAAAATTCACAGGGACACAAAGAAATTAGCGGATTGCGGACACCAATCACATTGCAACTCATTCCCAGCTATATGATAACACAAAATTTAAAAAATATCAGACAAGCCGTTTTTAGGCAATATGTTTCTAAAAACCCAAAAATTTTGTAAAATTTTTTTCTTCGCTGTTTCATCTATCCAACAAAAAGAGTGACTTTTTGTCATAATTGGCTCAAATGTGGTATACAGGCAACTTTTTGTAATATCTATAAAAAAACATTACCAGCATTCGAATAATGTACAGGGTGATATTTTTTCGGATTACGATCTCTTTTACCCTTCCGAACTTTGTTTTACAACGACACTGACTATCTTTCAATCTTTAAAAAATCAGGTTTCTCGTTTCATTTTGAAACTTTTTGGTTTCTTGCATTTTTTTGATATCCTGTACCGTTTCGAAGTTATTTGACAAGATGTCCAATGGAGCGGGCATACACATCGAGACTTTTAAATCGATATCTTTAATTGGCTATTTTGTCGAATAACATCTGATCGAAGGGAAATATAAAAAAAAAATTAAGAACTAAGAAGTTTCAGAATGAAACAGAAAGATTGATTAGCTAGTGCAAAATAGTCAGTGGTGTCGTAAAAAATAGTTCGGTAAGGTTAAACGGATTGCGATCAGAAAAATACAACGTAGTATTTCACCCAGAACATTTTTGCAGTTTTTGTATTGGTAGCAAAAAAATTGACTAAGTACTTAATTTTCATTCAAAACTCCTCCAGCAAGAGATGTAAAAACATCACATCTTAATATATTAGCATGCAGGTAAAGTACACTCTGTATAATAACTAAGAAAATGAAATGTTATTAAAGTCAGTTAATATATTATATCAAATATCGTCTTAGATAATTGAAAAAACCTTCCGTCAACATTACAACAAAATCGTTAATTAAACATCAAACTTAATTTAATTGAGTAGCGTTGACTTACTATTCTTTTTCTAAAATGGCAGCTACAAACTGGAAGTTTAATACAAAATTCGTCTCAATTATGTGTGAAATGAAAAATTGTAAAACCAATCAAATATTGCAATATACGTACGGTCTTGTGTATGTTTTGCACGGCATAATTTATTAATACTTTTCCGTAATTAGTTTACGTACAGGGTGAGTCATTTAAGTGTCATTCACTGCTATTTTTTTAAACTATTGAGAATATGAAATAGTTTTCTTAATAAAAGTTGTTGGTAATTAACTGATGCCTAACCTAAAATTATTACCAATTGTACTGAGTGTTTAGTTAAGCCTGTATAAGACATTATTTTGTTATTTTGAACGGAACATCATGTATGGTATTGCATTTTTAGCAATTCGCATTGTAGATATAAAAGTTTTAAATTATTATGATCTTAAAATTAGTAGTTTCTGACTTAGTTTCAACAATTTTGACATTATTTGTAGACTAATACTATAACATTAATATTTTAGATATCAAAAAAGTTCACCCATCTGCTATTTTCCACAGACTATTAGCGCAGTATTCACCGGTGTGTTTAAAATGGTACATAATTTAATGCCCATTTTTCAAAACTGCAACTGTCAATAACTTTTGTTTTTAATATGGAACACCCTATATCTTTTAACACTATGAAATGTATAATAAAATGCTCTTTTAATTAGTGTGTCGACCTATTGTTGATCTATTTTCAAAATTGTAACTTCACAGTCCCCTCATTGTGACATTCAACTAGTCTGTTTTAAAGCAAGTAATTTACAATTTCCAAATATCTATTTTTATGTTTCTTCGGGTGAGGAAGTATAATGGCAATGATCAGGAACTGACATCATTTTTAGGCAAATTGCTGTTATGGTAAGTACAAAGTTTACAGTTTGTTTTATACATATAAGTTAATAACAGAAAGATCGAGTTTTATGAGTAATTTTCACGAAAATAGAAGCTTTATAATGGCTCAAAGCGCTTCTTTTATGGATGTTGCGTAAAAAATATTATCTCAATAAAAAAGCTAAGAAATAAACTCCAAACATGGGACACTTAATTTTCATTACGATCAACATCGGGAGCTTCCGTGAAACAAGTGACAGCTTCATCAGCTTAATTTCTTCTTGAAGTAAATTTAAATTAAATCGATATTTTTAAGATAAGAAGTTGGAAAACCTCTTTGTTAGAGTATTAAGAGATAATTTATCATTGGAACATTTTAAGATGGGGTGAAGGAAATTAGACGACAGTTGAAGTTGGTAAGTTATAAATATTTAATGTTGTACTACATGCAGCCCTGTTAATTATTGAACGAGTAAGATGCTGAGAAAGAGGCCCACCCTTTTGTATACGGAGATTTGCTATGGGAAAGACTAATACGAATAATATATAAAAATCATTGCACTTCGAAATATGTTGCCTTTAATATCCAAAATATAGCTATAGTAATAGGCCAACAGTCCTAAAACATAAAAATTTTAGATAATTGAAATTGACAATTAGTAACAAACAATTTTGAAACACTCTGTACATAAATAATTACTTTCTACAATTTACATTGTATAAAATTAAACCCAGAACACTAATAATAATAACGTAACCTTTGAGAAAAAAATCCGGTAAACATCGAACAAAAGGAACTTCGGGGCAAAAAACGTTTAAAAAAACCAACCGACGAAAACAACTCTTACTGAAGTGTCTGGCAGTTCTGAAAACCAAAGTTGACTATAATTGATAACTCTAATACATCAATCAGTAACTTTTATGTCAAACAAGAATTGATACGCAATTACAATCGAATAAAATACAGAAAAATAAATCAGAAAATAGATTAAAAGAGATTTGGAGAAAAGATTGGAGGAAAACGAATTGTTCAGTAAATCTGTAATCGAAAAAAAAAATATTTTGAAACTTTCTTTTTTGCAGTTCTCGGAAACACTTTTTGTTAAAATTCAGATTTTCAGGATTCATTTGCATTCTGGTCGTGTCCGAAATGCAGGAATTTCTGTTGTGGGACATCCACTTTAAAACGGCTTGACCTTTTGCAACCCTTGACGTACTTGCGGTAAACCCGTTCCCAAAAGGGGTTGATTACTTCTAAAATAATTTGTATAATCCTGTGCAACCTCACTTTAAAGATAATCAAATTTTATTATACAAACAACTTCAAATTTTAGCCAATTTAGTAGTGTGTCTCTCTACTAGCCCTTCTCGGTCTTCTCGCAAACACAATTTAGAAGCTAACTTTTGTGTCAGAATTCTGAAAATAATATGCTTTAGGGAAATTTTTCTTATGTGGGTAATTTTGTGGTAGTGACGCAGGTACAAGGTATTTTTTTATTTGCAAGAGTAAAGGAACCCAAAACCATTTTTGTAAACAAAATTTTTTTAATTTTGTATGCATGTGTTTCGTGTTTTTAGTAGTTTTATTTATACAGGGTGTTGACAAAAGATGGTACCAAATTTCAGGGGCATGTGATGCTCATAAGTCATAAAAGAAAGTCGTAATAAATAAAGATGGGTCCTAAAACGCTTCGTTTTCGAGATATGGACATTTATATATTTCGCTTAAAACTGTTTTATTTATTAATACTGAAAAAATCATCCTGTATAAAATAAACAAACTTTAGCTGCTGCTACTCTTATATAGAACAATCTGTAGTATTGCAAATGATTTTAAAACGTGGTCCTCTTTTTCGCTCAAAGACTTTTAAATACTTGAATAAATGGTTTCTAAAAATTATGACAAAAAACCGGTGTCTCCATACTTTTCACTCGCTCTGTATATTACTAGTACCAGTACAGGGTGGTACCATAAAAAGTGTTCCAAATGTCACCAGCTGATATAACATCCAAAAATAAGCAGAAAGTTTAATATAAACACGAAGAGACAAACGCTTTGTTTTCGAGATACAAGGTATTGAAGTTTCGAAAAAAAAACCGTTTGAAGATGAACGGTGGACATGTTGAACTCTTATTGTGGTCGATTTTTTTTTATGTTATTATTTTTGTTGTTTTATACAACAAAAGATTGGGTATTTGTTGAAATTATAAAAATCAGAAATTGAAGATTATTTTTGAATGTTGTATCAGCTTGTGACACTTATTGTGGGACATCCTGTATATATGGGAAAAATAAAGTTTCAAAACCTGAATATAGTTTCAGGTTTCTACGGTCGTTGTTGATAGTATCTTAATGTTTCTCAGCTGGAAATGGATTTATCGACATTTTACTTTCGATTGCACAGGACATTTTTAGGGCCTAGGCCGGCGTTTTGCTTTTCTAGATCTGGAACACAATTGCGGTTGTAAAAGCATCTTCGAGGATGTCCAGTGAAACAAGACACGATACACCGGAAAATCAGTTTTTAATTATGAAACCAACCTGAAAGCCAAAAAGGTATTGATACCATTATTTTTAAAATCAAAAATTTGGATATACAAAGTAGAATCCGACAAAGGACTTTAAAAGAAATAATATGTTTGATTTTAAATGATTTAGTTTTAAAATAGCGGCCGCTATGATTTTTCAAAATTTTTATCATTAACCCCTTTGTTGAATAGGAGGCTGCACTCGTATTTTTTTATGACTCGCTTCTCATAGCGTTGTGTGTAATGATGCATATTTATTTTAGGATTTATTGTACTGGAATGTATTTTTATTTAAATTTTACCGTAGCATGTAAGGTAATTTTACGCGTAACCTCAATGTAGTCGTCGGGAAGCGAGCGAGGGTTTAACGCGCGCATTGACTAGAGTAGGTTTTGAGATATTTCAGTCTTCACTATGCGGGTAGACTATAAAAGCAAAAACAGACCGTAGCAAGCACAGTTCATCATTTCAACTTCAACTTTTCAGTCCAGCTCTACAATCGAACACCAGGAAAACCAACCGAGGTTACCGATCCTAGGCAGTAACACTCCAGCCATTTTGGTGATTTTTTGCATTCACTTCCTTATTGTGTTAATTACTTGTTACGTCATTTTTCTCTCTCTCTCTCTCTCTGTCTTCCTTGTCAGTTCGAGAAACCGCGAAAGCCCCAAAGAATATGTTTCACCCATTTTTGTTTTTTAATAAATATAAAATAAATTTTACTAATCCGTTACCATGGCAAATATGTCGTTCAAAACTTAGAAGAAAACATATTAAGATAGAACATTAAGGCGAAATTTTATACGAAATGCGTTTGGAAAGACACGAGTCTTACGAAGGTGATCTTTTATAGATAAAAGTAACGAGAATTTCCCTTTAGATCAATAATACAAAATCCCTTGAGGGATAAGTTCAGACGATTCTCCAAACTGATGTCAAAAAACTTTTACAGCGTCTCGCGTTTGTTTTAGCTTTCTTAAAATTTAAAACTGCTAATTCAGAAAGAGAAACTGGGCATTAAACATTAAAAGTTTTTCCCTGCAATTAAAGAACTTTTTGTCTAATCCTTGCCTATAATCGAAAATTTAAGCAACGAACGAGATGTGTGACAATCTTAACTGAAAATTAAAACCGAAAACGTGTTCCGGAAATGAGACCCCGAAAACAATTCGTGATTTAATGTGAAAAATACATGATTCCGCAGGAAATCTATTAGCGGTAATTTATCAAAGAACATCCAAGTGTTCCCATCGTTGTAACAAAACAATTCGAAGTGAAAATTACTGAGCCATTAGTGGTTGTCTCTGTTGCACTTTCGTCTGGTCGTTTTTAAAACAAGGAAGAGCAGAGGGTAGCAATAAGGCTTTTTGTGGATTTAGTGGGGCGATTACAGCCCGTTCTTACGGCCAAAATAAACAACACGAGAGCAGAGCGTTGCTCTAATGAAAGGCCATTTGTTCCGTGTCTACTCAGGAAACACTTCCGTTCATTTTTCGTACCTCCTGGGATATATTTAGATTGAGTTATGGATTTTTCCTGCTTAATACATTTTAAATACTTAACCAAAATGGGTATTAACTTAATAAAAACTTGTTGCTCGCGGAAAATCACTTGCGGGGTAATTCCCGATGTGACGAGAAAGCCCTGGCTGAAACTTTTTAAAGTATAAAATTAATTATTTGAACAATTGTGCGAAAAATCATTTGTTTTAAAAATTTCAAATTATTTTTTTTTTAAGTTTGTAAAGGGAAGTATTGAAATTAGTTAATTTTAAAGTAAAATAATAGCAAAAATTTGAAAACTGAAACATTACATTACCTGTACTGAAAGATGAACTTACAGGCTAGAATTAGTACCTAGTGAGGCAACCACCCATGTACCGCTTAAATTGCGACTAAGAGCCCTTCTAGAAACATTTGAAAAACCGAAACCGAATTCCGAAACTTTAACACTCTGTATATCAAAAACAAAGCGTTTGTCGGCCTATGTTTATATAAAACTTTCTGCTTATTTTTAGATGTTGTATCAGCTGGTAAATGGTCCCTTATTGTAGACACCCTGTATAGTATAAACTTTTTAATTACTCTACAGTTCAAGTTTATAAAAAGTTATGATAAAGCTTTAAAATGAATAAACGTCTTATTTTTAAATAAAATAATTAATAACTTCAACATGTGTTTAGAAATAAAGAAAGTAAGAGCAAGAGAGAAGGAATGGAATAACAGGTAATCAATGCAACAATAAAACACCAGAATATCCTGATTCTTACTCACTTAGTATTTCCCTGGGTCGGTTATCTTCCTGTTTGTTAGTTGTAGAGCTGGACTGGAGAGTTGTAAATATTAACCGTGCCTACAACGGTCTGAATTTTGCTTTTATAGCCTACTCGCATAATGGGGAATAAAATATTTCAATTCTTACTCTAGTCAATGCACGCGTTAACAGTGAGTTGGAGACGCGGCGCACTTCTTGGCGGCTTCTCTCAGGGTCACGCGTAAAATTAAATTACATCCTTAAATAAAATACATTTCAGTAAAATAAATCCTAAAACAAATAATGAATCATTACATAAGTGTTTAGCGTAATTGGATTTATGTAGGTGTTTATATTTGTAACAACGTACGTGTTCTTTATACCTAATATAAAAATTTCTGGCTTGTATAAACATTTAACGAACGAGCAAATTGATCTCTTAAATTTACCAATTTGTTAGAAGTTTTGGATAAGAAGTCAAGTCGTCTACAAATGTAGATAACCAAGATCAAAGCATCTAGTTTTATTGTTCCTATAGCAACATTAACCGTTTACTTTTAATTTGCGTACGATAATGACATGTAAACACATTGAAATACGTTTAAGGCTAATATAAATAAATAACCTGTAGAAGCTATCAATTATTTAATTTTATAAATTAGTATGAACATCAACGAAGCGGAGCTAGAACTTATTAATGATGAACATTTACAAAAAAGCGAAAATTGTGTTTCTTTCATTTTTCATTAGCATTGTCTTTTCGGCATTTGTAAAAAAATTGCTCGATTAAATCCTCGCAAATAATTTAAAAAGTGCATTTCAAAAGATGAACTTGAAGCAGTTAGAAAGGAAACTTATTTACCTCTCAGCAAGTGAAAATCCCACTTGACTGCTTCTGTTTAACACATTTTCAGTGAAAAAGTTAATAAAGAAGGAAGCTCTCGGGTTCATTGAAGTAGTTCAAAATAACTGATGAGAAGTTCGTGCAGTGAAAACAACTAAAACCTTAGAAATAGTCGAGAATGCAATTTATTCTCCAATTTCAAGAATCTCTACTTGAGAGAGCCACGGAATGTTTACCTGTGAGATATTGCCCCAAAGGAGATGTCCATGTCCAGTCAGGCGAACCGAGCCTTCGGGAGAAGAGGCACTCCAGGTGGAGCGTGGAACCCGGAAACACGGCCAGCTCTCCATTTGGTTCCACGGACGCCGAGCCCGACGGAATTTTTATCAAAACGGTCGGTGGTGCATCCTCTGAAAATGTTCCTTTTATGTTTTAAACTAAATAAGGTATGGTTTGGTGGTGGTGGGCTGGCGGACGGTCGGCGTTAAATTTTGTTTTGATCACTTTCCTGATTTTAAGTTTTTGATGGCTTTTGTCTTATTTCGCGTTTCGGGATTTTCTTGATTAAACGACGTATGAATATGAGTGAATCTTAGTAGTATGAGTGTTAAAATTAATAATAATCATGTGTTTCAGTTTTAAAATGCCACATTAAATAAATTTTACAAAACTTATTTTGAGCAGATTTCTTTTTTATTTTTTACAGCTTACGGGAGTATCAACTTATATAATAAAAGTCTATTTTTCTGACACAGCGCGAGCAAAAAACACTTAATCAAATTGCGTATCAGGCTGAGACATGCGGATTTTTTTACCGCCTTCTTGATTAAGTTTTTTTTGCTCGTAATACTATCTGTCGTAGTTTTTTTTACCAATTTCAAAGTAAAAAAAAATGCATTAAACTACTTTGTATAACTTGTTAGTGTAACAAAACGTTCAAAAAGTTAGATTTGTAAATATGATGGAAACGTTAAAGCAAACAAAACGCTGTTGTAGGTTGAAAGTGGACATTTTTAAAATTAATTTTTTTTCACTAGTTAAAATCTGTACGTCATTATATCTCAGAAAGTGTTTTGCTTGGAAATTCCGCACAAATTATGTTATAAGAAAACATTCAAATTAAGGTATTTTTAAACCTGAAACATTATGTCCGTTTATCAAATACTGGAGAGAAGTTGGGTTCGAAATTTCTGAAGTCAAATAATTATTTTGACGTCAATAATAATTTTTTTGACGTCAAAAAATATTTGTTGACGTCATAAAATAAATTGTTGTCGTCAAAAAATGTTATTTAACCTCATAAAATGTTTTTTGGTTTCTGACGTCAAAGATATTTAATTTCTGATGCAATCAAGTAATTTGTGATGTCAATAATAAGTTTATGGGCGTCAAAAAATGATTTTCAATTGTTTAAAATTTATTTTTAACATATGAAAATTATAAGGGTTAATAATTCAAAAAACTATTTAATTATTAATAACTACAACGAGTTTTTGACGTTTTAAAATAATTTTTTGAGTTTAGAAGATCATTTATGACATGACACATGTAACTCCATAAAAATGCTATTCTCTAATCATTCATTCTGATGAATAAATAATATTTTGACGTCAAAAATGAATGTAATGACGTCAAAAAATTAATTATTTACGTCTAAAACTGAATATTTTACATCAACTAATCATTTACTCTCGTCGGAAAATGTTGCTATCTAACGAGGCAGCTGGCCTAGTAGCAAAGTCTTAATCTGTTGCCACATCAAATTAGTTGCCATGTTTGATCTAGTCCACAGTATTACCATAGATGCAGTTAGAGACGTTTCCGACGTCAAAAATATATTTATTGTCATTGAAAAATTATTTATTTACGCAAAACATTAGAAAATTAGTTTTTGACGTCAATAAATCAATCTCCGACTTTTTGAATTATTTATGAGGTCTGAAATTTAATTTTTGACGTTTACATTTATTTGACGATTTAAAAAAAGGTATTTTTGTTTTTTATAGTTCAGGATAAAAAGCACAAGGGCGTTCTATAAAAACTTGCAGACGAAGGCAGGACGTTGTTGTGTCTCAATAAGTTTCGTAGAAACAGGGTTGTCAGAATTTCAAAACGTCAATGTCTAACTCTAGATTTTTTTATTGCCGGCGGGAGAGAATGGTGTAAAATAAATATAGGGTGTCTAAGGAGCGGCGGGAAAAGAGATGGGGGAGGCCTTTGTCCAAAGATGGACGAATGAGGGCTGAGAGAGAGAAGGAGCGGCGCAGTTTAGCATGGCGTTTTTATCATTAAAGATATTTAAAAAAGTTAATTTAATTTATACGGGTTGTTTACTTTTCAAAGGACCATAAACAACTCAGGAATTTTAAACGGCACACCCTCGATATGATTGTATTTTTGAATGCACCATTTAATTTTTTGTAAGATTGTATAAAACATTTCTATGCCTAAAAGTGTACGATTTAAATCCCGGGAAAAAACGCCGCGGAAATAAAATCCACGTAAAAAAGTGCCATGAAAAAAAGTGCCAGAGGAAAAGAATGCCGATGGAAATGAGCAATGTAGAAAAATGTGCCGGGGGAAAAAAGTCCCGTTAAAAAGTGCCGTGGAAAAAAGTGTTGGGAAAAAAGTGCTGGCGGAAGAAAGTGCCGTTGAAAAAAGCGCCGTAAAAAAGAGTACCGTGGAAAAAAGTGCCGAGATAAGTGCCAGCGGTAAAAAGTGCCGTCGGAAAAAAGTGCCGCGGAAGAAAGTACCGTTTGAAAAATAAACTCTGGTTGAAAAAGTTAGCAAAGTTTCTTACCGGACAGGGTTAAGATTTTAATCACCAAGTCACCCAATTAGATTTCTAAGAGAAGTAGTTCTAGATTAAATGCAGCATTAAAATTATAACAGTAATAACAAATAAAACTAAGTATAATTAACAAAAAAGAGTTATTTAAGGTATTTACTAAAAAATAACACACTGTTAAACATTTCTGCAACCGGCATTTTTTCCGCGGCATTTTTTTCGGTGGTACTTTTTTCCGCGGTACGTTTTTCCGACGTCACTTTTTTCTCGGCACTTTTTCCGGCAACAGTACGGTTCAATAGAATTGACGGTAGCAGTATCAATTTTTAAATTTTATTAATAATGCTCACTAACGGAACGTATTTTCAATGTTACTTTTTAGAGCGTGAATGGGTATTATATGGTTTAGTGTATAACAAATTCCTGTTGAAATTGGTTCTTTTGATTGTTCAGGGTGTTTGTTTTCGACTGTTATTTCACAGAGTCAGCGATATACCATTTTCTTTTAATGGAACGCCTTGTTTTTGATGCGAACAATTGTGTGGTATAATTTTTCTAATTTTTTGAAGCAAAACAACTTATTGTGTAGTATCCAATAAATTACGCGAAACAAAGTATAGTGTGGATGTCTGATACATTTTGATGCGAGTTCGGATGGTAATTTTAGTGTATTTTTATGTATATAAATATAAATGGAATTTAATCATCTGGTTTTGACGAAAATTAATGAAATCTGTCGGAAGCTTAAGAACGCCCTGCAAATCCTTAGACTTCGACACAATGTCGCAAGTCTAGCAACCCTGCGCAGAAAGAAATGTTAAATAAAAGAAAAACATAATATACTTTAAAATTTGTAGTGACCGTTATTTTCGAACTACCTAACTACCTACGTTTTTTTCTTAAATAATTCCACAATATCTATTTTATTTTGAATTGACAGTGTGGAAAAATATATACAAAAGAATTAAGAATAAGTCTTGGATGTCAGGTCATTCAATAAACTTTTCGTGCTGTATTTTATAAAAATATTATAAGATTTCATTGCCATTAAAAGCATTCTTTCTAATCATTGTAATTCAACGCCCGAAAGCTTTACCGCGCCAGAAGAAAAAAAAATCACTCTGTGAGAAATGAGTCAACAATTTTTTTCCTAAAAGAACGAACGACTTGAATGCGTATGAGCCAAACAATGAATTCGTATATATATTTCAGACATCCATTTTTTTTCTAATATTGCGTGAAAAATTATTTTGTGTAATGTTTGTTACTTTATTTTACCAATAAGTTCAAACATTTCAACAATTTTGCATTTTTACTGTGTTAGAAATTAAAATGTTAATGGCAAAAATTAAGATTTCAGTCCGTAACGTTTATAAAATCGTGCTTCGATCATGTTGATCTGTCTATACTCGTGAATAAGTTTTTAATTTCTTCTTCACAAAATTAAATTAGTAGCATTAATAAAGCTCCATGTTATTTGATGATTTAGCACATAAATTACGCCAAAACGGTTATAAATAGTTTCCTTTTCTCCATTTATCATTGGCTAACTATGCTCTCGGGAAATTTGAAGCTCAGATTATTTAAAGATTCTCTTAAATGTTAAAAAAAGTATATGATAAATGAAAGAAACGAACTTTTGGTTTAAACCCACGATTTTAGTGAATATTAGACACATTTTTCAAAATTTCTTATATTTACTTGTATGGTTATTTATTGCCTGTTATTTTGCAAGTAAAGAACTATGACCAATTTTGCCGAAAACAACTTCGATCGTCGATTTTTTTGAAAAATTCATATCGTAACGGTGCTTTTTCACGACGTATAAAGGATCTTAAAAAAAATTTAGACACATATCTGTGCGAAAAGAATCTTGGTCGTTTGCTGCTGAATATTTCATCCACGTTGTGGGTGATAAAAATGTTTTCTTTGTTCACACACATAAGAAAATAGAGTGAAATTTATATTATCTATGAGAATAATCCATCGTTTCTTATGTTTCAGTAATATTTTGTTTAAGGCACAGTTGGGTACATAATTATGCTCATTTTTCTGTCGGTATATGTAACATAATTTTCTTTTGCCAAATATTGTTTAGTAAACACAAACGAAGATTTGAGAATTGTAATGTGATAGTGAAAAACATTAAACTTTTATAAAAACAGAACTGTTAGTTCAGTGATTGCGTCGCAAAAAGGGAAATAACTCAAGAATGAAATTGTTTTGACTTAAACCCTTTAGTCGAGCGTCCAAAAAAAGACCTTGAGTTTGTGAATTCTAACTCAGTCGGAAATACAGAAAGATTTTTTGAAAAAGGTGCAAAAATTGACAAAATCGTTAATTGTTTGTTTCCATTGCATCCTACCTTATAAGTAGATCTAAAAGAAAAGAGAGCTGATACAGTTTTGCGTAAAACTTAAAAAAAAAGTCTTACCTCTAATAGTTTCATAAATACGCCCTTCCAAAGAACCCCAATGTTTTCTTATTTTTTGGACAAAACTCGTACTTCTCTAGCGGGACGATGAAGTCACGAAGCAGACTCAAGTTGGATTCGTGATTGGAGTTTAATGTTTTGTTTCTTAACGAAACAGATCGTTTTATGACGTCAAAAAACAATTTTTTCATGCTTCTTAACGTCACAAATTGGTTTAGTTATTAATAATTAAATAGTTTTTTTAATTTAAGGAGTAATTTTCAGTCGCCAAAAATTTAATTTTTGACAAACAAATAAATTTTGGACGTCTGAAAATGATGTTTTGATGTCAAAAATAATGATTGACAAATTACATGTTTGATTTTTTGTCGTCAAAAATGTTTTAATAAAATGTGAAACTGTGTTCCATACTTTATACAGTCCTGGGACGTATAAACATTTACTGTGTAAATTCAGCATAAAGCCTACTTTCGTGGCAAATACGGCCAAATTATGTAGTGTGGCGGCCAATTAAGACGTTGCTACTACGCCAGCTATGCTATTAGATGGGAGCATTTTCCGACGTAAATAAATGAATTTTTGAGATCAAATGTTTCGTTTTATTTATTCGTTTCTATTTATTAATAATTAACTAGTTTTTCTTTAATTAACAATAGCAAAATGATTCCCAGACGTTACAAATTCAAATTACGACGTCAAAAATAAATGTTAGATGTCGTCGACGTTAGAAAATGATTGTTTGACATCCTAAAACTAGTTATTGACGTCTATAAATATTTTTAAACTTATATAAATAAATATTTGACGTCAATAATTTTTTTACGACAATAAATTGTTGACTCCAAAATATTATGTGACGACCGAAATCACATTGTTGACGTCAAAAACATTTTTTGCGTCAAAAAGTTGTTTACTGACTTCAAAAAATATTTTTTGATGTCCCAGAACATTTAGGGAAAAGTAAAACGGCGTTGCATAATCAAGTATTGTCAATAAATTTTAAATTACAACTTTATAGAAACTTGAAATGAGCTACTTCAGTACAAAAAATTAATTAGAACGCTTAAAAAATTCAGAACAGAGTATTCAGTTAAAGTAAAACGAAAAAATCTTTGACTATTGCAAGCTGACGAAATTATCAGAAAATCAAAGCGCAGGGAAATTGAAAATATAAAAAATTTGGGGAAAAAGATTCTGATTAAAAATCCCTCACAACCGCACAGTATTTTTTGACGTCAGAAAATAAATGTACGCCGGTAAACGATTTCTTGCCGTAAAAAAACAATGTACGACGCGGAGTCTAGAAACATTTTTTATGCCAAAAAAAACATTATTGGCGCCAAAAATTTATTTTCTGGTGTCAAACTTTATTTTGGCGTATAACAAAAAGTAAAAGGCGATAGTGACAGTATAAAATTAAATTAGTTTCTTTTTTTAAGTAACCAAAGCATTGGACACTGAGTATAAAATTCAATCAAAACTGAATCAAAAGCTTGCAAAAATTGAAAAAAATGACAATCATTGTTTACTCTTGTTGCCATCCCAATTTTAGTTATTTTTTTTTTTCACAACTTTAGTCAAACTTTCCAGTAGGTACAAATTTAAAAGGATGCTAAGCAGATCTCATCCTTTTAATTAAATTCTCAGTTTTAAATTTGATAATTGAACGAACTTCATCTACAACTGCATCCTCCCGTCAAATTTGCACCGTTATATTAAGATCAATACTGCCCTTAAACACACAAAGATTACACTTACCTGTGAAGTTAGTAAGTAGCGTTGTTGGCACACAAGAGGGTAGTTTGTGGGACCAGGCTCCATTCTGGCATCGAGGACTGGCCGCTCCCAGGAGCTTATACAGCCCCAGTTCACGACACCGTATCTGAAGTTTCGCCCCGTGGGGAAATACCCAACCTGCAGTCTTAAGTCATTTATCTCTTTAAGCATTCATGGCTTCTTTAATCGATTTTATAGTGCTATTTAATATAACGACACTAATGGCGGGCTCACGCTGTAAAGCGTCGGCGGCGGTTATAAAGGTTTCCTATAGCCCTGGAAAATCTTATATAGGAATTTAACGGGCAGGATAATTTTCTGTAAGCAGCTCTCTGGGGGTTTAAGAAAACTTGAGTTTTCGAAACGGGTTGTGCTATGCGAACATCGCTTTTCCTCTATCTTAAAAGTAATCCTAAAGCTTCTGCTTCATTTAAAAAGGGCTTTTGAAGGCTTCAGAAATATTGCTTGAAAGTGTATTAGGAATCGGACAAAATTTAAGTTTTTAAACAGATTTCCTTATAAACGAATGTTTTATATTCTGTTAAACTTTTTATGTTTGGCTCTTAGCTGTTTTTAGGTATTGGGTCTTGCTAAAAACTTTGTTTTGTACTTTAGATGTGGATTAGCAGAATAAGTTATTTTACAAAATTTATTATCTCGTTTAGTAATTACCGTTCGAAGGTAAGCTAAAGATGTTTAAATTTAAATTGTTGGACATTAGTTGGAAACAGTAAAATAATATACCGAATCAGAATAATTATATTGAAGTCAACATTTCTCATTTTACTAAAGCATCTATGCAGTATCACATTTTAAATTAATGAAATTTCAGTAGAGTGGCGTTTTAATGGTTTAATTAGATTAAAAGTGAACGAAGCACTTTGGACTTACCCACTTTCAAAATATTTACTTTTTATATTTTCAAAAACATGTTTTATCGTAACGTTCTAACCGAACACATACTAGATTAGGTGACTCCTAACGCGCTCAGTCAGGTAGTTAAGACAGTTGTGACTCATCGGTTCAGTTTGCACCTAACACAATTTCATGTTAGATGCCTATAAAAATATAAGCGCAATTCCTGCTCACGAAATTAAAGAAAATTGATGGTGATTCTTCTTAGTAAATTTGACATCTATAAGAATACAGGTATGTAAAAGTCTCACGGAATACAAGCAAAAATCGATTTTTTAAACTATCAATGAACTTCACCGGATGAAGTTATTAATTTCATCAGACACAACATTAAAATAAACAACAAAAATAACAAATAACATTACGAGATTTATTAGATAAGCCAATAGATTGTATAAGTAACAAATAGAGTAAAAAAATATCCCACAAAGTCATACAGCAGAACATGAACAGCTAAATTAGCTAAATTTAATAAATATAACGCAATTATTGCTGAATAAATATAATCAAAATTATTTAAATAATTAAAGATTCTATAGATTATTTTAGAATAAGGTTGATAATTCAGCGTAAGAATAATAGTTAAATTGTACCATCAAATATTGCTATGTAATACCCCACACTTGTGGAATAAATGATTTAAATAAACAGTTATTACAAATGAATCTATTTTATAACCTCGGCTTGAGTACTCTTTTATAATTCTCAGGGTTCTTTTACTTGTATAAGACAAAACGTGGCTTCCCTTTTAGATAGCAAGATTTAAGTTCTTTCTTTTAAAATGATGTTAAACTTTCATGCACAATCTTTTACAATTTATACTAAACAATTATGACAAAGAAAATTAATTTATATAACAAAGTTTTATTTATGTCACTCACTTTTCTTTTTTTAACACACAGTACCTTAATTTCTGTAGATCTTCCACTCTATGTAGGTCGTCCTTCTCTTCTTTATCGCTATGGTCTTCTGCTTACGTCGCGTCGGTCGTCTTAATCTTCAGTCTTGATTTCAATTGCCAATTTTGTTTGACATAATTAATAATTTTTATCCTTTTCAGGTTAGTCGAAGAATTATGTTACCCTAGTAACTTGTATGTATTCCAGCTTTCAATGTCACACAATTGTTTTATATTTAAAATTTTCTTTTACCTTTTTCTGTCGTTGAACTAAGCTTTATTACACTTGACTTCAATAAATAGACTGTTTTATTAACAGGCAAAAACTTTTAATTAATAGTAAAATATTATTTTACACAACTTTTTACAATTTTCTAGGAGCGTTTCCAATTTACGTCCCCTCACTTCGATGTTATTTTTTTAGCTCCACGTTTCTATAGTTCCCACCATTAAAACTAAATTTTTACATCTTAACAACTTGATTACTTTTAAAAGTACTAAAATTTCTTTTCTATCTTATTTCCAAATTAACTTATTCTACATTTAAAAAATATAATTTAACAATTAAATAAAACTAACTTATTCAACACTTTTTACAAATTTGAAGTCCTCCCCCCAAGATTATGCATGTTTTATTACTAACATAAATATATCCAGATTTCAAAGCGAAACCACGCCAATTTTTTATTATATTTTTATTTAATTCAATTATTTAATTTAAATTAAAGAATTCCTGAACTAGAAACGAGTCGTCATGCCAAGGTAACAAAATAATAATTTTAAAATTGATCTTTTCATGAATATTTCCCCAGTGTGGTCATAATATCACAGCAATATATCCAAGCAAAATGTAATGAAAAACCAAATAATCAATCCTATTTGTTTTATTTAACAGAATAGTACTAGCAAAGCGTTTAGGTGCATTTCAATACTCAATTAAACTGATTAATATCAATACTTGTCGTTTAAATAAACAAATGTTTTGTACGAGCTCGTAAAAAACTAACGGCCTACGACACTGCATTAACACGTTAATAAATACTAAATCGTTTGCAAGTCTTGCAACTGTTTAAGGAAAAGACTACGTCCAACATTCAAATAAATATAAATTACAAATTTTTAATAAATCATTGAATTGTATCGATAACAGATTTGTATTGATGTAAAAGAAATATGTAAATTGAAATTTTTTAGGTCTAATGCAACAAACTATACAAATGTACACTGTAAATTACGTCAGTTACGCTAGAATGTAAACATTGCAAATTTTCAAACAATGTCAAATGTACAACAAAATGGCTTCATACAACCAAAATAAATTTAATTTTAAAAGTACTTGAAGTTAACTAACACATTGTGAATAATAGTTATCTCGACAATGCAAATTGTAAATAATTCATATTAATTAAATAAATTAAGGCACGAGGCCTAATTTTCAGAAATTATATAGTAACATAACAAATCTTTACAGCCAGATCAGCAAATAAATATGAACTAAATTTCTGAAAAAATTGGCTACAGATAACTAGCAAATATAAGGAATTCAAATATTTATATACATATAACACCAAAATAGCGAATTCTGACCTTAACAAAGCTCGATTTATTTAACGGAAAACCAACATAATTACCAATGAAGGTAAGATAATGTTCAAATATCTTCAATATTGGGTTTCCAACTGAATCCTTCTTACAGATTTATAGAGCCTCCCCAGGTCATCAAAACATGTTAACGTTTATGTACAAAACATCAATCTCGGTAACGGACCCCTAAATAAATTCCACCAAAACGGGTAATTATGTTACATACGGTGTAACATGCACAAACCATGTACATACGTAACAAAGCAAAACCCTATCTCGAAACACTCATCAAATTTTGGAAAACTTGACAAACCATGGAAATCTTAGTAAATGTTGACAGTTCCTGGAAACTTCGCAAAACTAGGGAAACTTGACGATTCCTGAACATCTTGACAGTTCCTGAAAAACATTACAATTTCTTGAAAATCTGACCCATTATGGAAAGCTCTACGAGTTTGGAAACTTATAAACCCCGAGAAACTGTACTATTTCTTGATAATTTTATCATTCCTGGTAAGCTTCACGTGTTTGGAACTTTATAAATCTCGAGAAACTTTGCAAATTACAACTACAATTATTTGAAAATTTGAGTATTTCTGAAAAGCTTCTAGGAAAACTTTACAATTATTGGAAAACTTTACCATTTCTCCAAAGCTTCACGTGTTTGGAATTTTATGAATATCGAGAAACAAATTTTGGAAAACTTAAAAATTTTACTATTTCAAGAAAGCTTGTTTGGAAACTTGTACATCTCGAAAAACTTGTGGAAAACTTGACAAGCCATAGAAATCTTGACGAATCTTGGCAATTCTCGGAAAACATGACATCTAGGAAAACTTGGAAGTTCTTGAAAAACTTTGCAGCTCCTGGAAAGTTTTACAATTAACTGGAAAATTATACCATTCTTGGAAAAATGTACGTGTTTGGAAGCATCCAGCCTCGGAAAACTTATCAAGTTTTGGAAAACTTGGCAAAGTATGGAAATCTTAGCAAATCTTGGAAAACTGATCATTTATAGCAAACCTGGATAATCTTTGGAAATGTAAAGGTTTCGGAGAAGTTAGCATAATTTTATAAATTTAACATATTTGAAGTTTGGCAACCAGTTAGTGAAGATAGATAAAATTGACAATAAAAAAAATAAGTTCCTGGGGACTTACCAAATTTTGTTTGAACATGTTAGCTATTATAGGCGAATTAATAATAATTGTAGTTATCTTATGACTTGCCAATTCTGGGAAAGTTTGCAGGTATTAACAAATTCAGAAAAACTTTCGTAGCATTAGTTGTTGAATGTTCAGTATTATATGTTTTTTTTAAATTATTTTATTATGTCATGCGTTTTTTTGGCAATGCAGTAATTTAAAAAAATGTTTTTGCTATTTTTTTAGAATTCTTCAGTTTTGAAAATGTTCTATAAAAGCTAATTCACTACCATTTTCACTTGATGTAACTAAGATTTTTCCAGCACTTCCCCACGTTAGGTTATACTACGCGTAACCAACATATTTCAACTATTAGTCTCCAGAATTTAATTTTTAGCTATAAATTATCCTCCGAGTTGATAGGGGAAATCTAATCTTGTCATCCGCAATCTCGTATCCAATCATACGGTATCTGGACATCACGAAATCGTAAAGGATTATCTCAGTCTATGCTCACTGAATCACCCGATTATTCCGACATTTACATATGGATTTGCAAGGCAAAATCTGATATGGACCCCCATTAATATAATTGTCCAGGAGCGTGTGTTTAGCTAGCTTACATGTCCAAATACCAATATGCAAATGGGTTCACTTGACGGAAAAGCTGTTTAATTTTGGTTTTGCGGTCAAAAATGATCGGATAATAATGTTAATTTGAAAATGTGTTCAGAATAAGGTTTAAAGTTGATGTAAATAAAAAATTCCTGCAGCTTTTAAATTGATCGTGCTTCGAATGGGCATAGGAAACTATTGTGTTTGATTTTTTTTAAATATGCGCATTTTAGCTCAAGGTACCAAGACAATGTTGTGGTGGTATGAAATATTTCTTAAAGGGTAATAGTTTTTTAGAAATATGAAAATTCAGACGAAGTGCTTTGCCCAGTTCTGGTTTAGATTTAAACCTTGTTCCGGTTATAATAACTACTTGAAACTGCATCTCATAAGCAAACTTTGTGCATGTCCGTGAGGTAATGACAAGTAGTAAGTAACAAGTTCTGTGAATTTACTGTACATATGCAGCAACATAGTTCTAGACGTGTACTATATTACGGTGTTGAATAATGTCGCTCCGTGTTTCGAAAATTAATTCATTAATACGACAAAAGCCCTGTGCCCACTTCAAAACTTAATAATCTTTCAAGTCCAATTTTAATTACAATTCGAGTAGTGCGAAAATTAAGTCAATTTTGTTGGATTCACCAAAACGATATTATTGATTTTAATACGGAGGCCCCTCGAAACTCTCTAATTTTCGTGGTAAATTCGAAAGCTTTATACTAATATTTTTTTTTAAATTGTTTTGCAGTCGTAAAATATTTTTAATTCGACAAACAAATAACATCAATTGTAAAGTTGAAGTGGAGCACTTCAATATGCCAATACAAACATTTATAGTTTCAACAACTGTTTGTGATCATAAAAGAAGGTATTACCAAAGAGCACTGCAAGTCGGTAAATCGGAAAAGCTTTGCACGCCGCAAAATTTGCTAGCAAACTTTTCCTATTTGATTCTTTAAATCTTGACAGAGAAAATACTTGACTGGATCGTTTTAAATAAAAATGAAATCTAGCACACATATTTAACTGGAGCAGTATAAAATTACACAATGAAAGAATTTTTTATGCTGGTAGAATTATTATCATTAAAATTCAAATTTACGTTTTATGTTGATAAAGCAATTTAATTATATCTTTTCATGTAGAAAGATAAAGATGAAGTAAAATCGTTATTGCTGCTGCAAAATTAAAAAAAAATGTAATTAAGTAGTACAACAAAGATATTAAAAATTTACTAGAAAAATATTTGGAAAACTGATTTATGTTAAATTAAAATAAAATGTAAAGTTAAATGAAAATGGCAATGAGACTTTAAAATTGAACTAATGTGTTGCAAGATAATAATACTAATAATGCCAATCGTATAGGTAATTATTAACTAGCAGAACCCACGGGTTACGCTCCCCGTTTTTTTTTGTAACTCTAAATGTTTTCTCCGTTGAGACTGTCTCTAGTTTGAGAGCTGCACCCGGAAAGAAAATCTAGCGAAAAAACCTTAAAAAAATCAGAAAAAAAGCTCGTAAAAACAGCCCCGTAAAACAATTTTAAGAAAAGAAAACCCCCGTAAAATCATAGGATAAACATCCTACAAAAAAGGTGCTCTCAAAGCCCTCTAAAAAACAATGGGAAAGATGCTAGTTAAACTTATCACTATTCCTCATTTCCAGGGAGATGCCTTAACAGAGATTTTCAACATGTTTTTGGAACTAATAAATATGCACAAAAAATTTTTGTTAAACAGTTGCATATAATTCTAAAACGAAATTCGCCCGTTTTCATATAGATCGATCAGCAAGGAAAGAAACACGTATCTTTTTCAGGGAAAGCTCTTTCTTAATCATACCGTCACCCACCAGCATGAAAATACATGTGCTTTTGTTTATAGGATGTTTTTCTGTGGTTGTTTTCTTCGGAAAATAATTTTGCCTTTTTTTAGACGATTTCGGAGGATGTTTTCTCCATCAACGGTTTTTTCAGTATTTTTGTTGTGGGCCCTTTCACAGATATGTTTTCACCATAAACCGAAAATGACACCCAAAAGCAGAAGTTTTGTTTTTTATCGCATGTTGTCTAGTGGTATAGCTAGGATTTTTTGGCCCAGTCTCAAAATAAGTGAAAGGTCTCATCCACACAATTTTCTTTTGGGAAAGAAGCGTTCAAGGCGTTGTCAAGTAATTTGTAAGACGTGACACCTTAAATTAAAGCATTTCTGACTGCAAATACGCCACTGACCTTAAGAATTAACGGGACCTTTTCATTATTATCGGTAGCCCCAAGAGGCCCTTAAATTTTTGGGGCTCTATTGCCTTGTCACCATTGGCGCATTTTAAAATTGTTTAAGTTTGTGAAACTATCTTCATCTACATTTTATAAAAAAGCGTTTCAATATCAGTTAAATCTTAAAATAAAAGTTTTATCGCCACTTAATTGTAAATGTAATTTTTTCAAATTTTTCAATGTTTTAAAACAATTTTCTTCCAAATTTTCAATTGGATTTTGACGAAAATCCAATAGTTAGCTTAGTAGAAGCTTCGAAATATATTGCCAAATGTTACCTATCAACGTAGGTCTTTTCAGGCCTACAAGACCCTCGAACAAGCTTTGATGAATGTTTTTCAAATTTCTTATTCGAGATATTTTTATAATTTTTAATTATTTCAGCCCAAGAAACGCGCCACTATCGAAAGAAGTAATCTGATTAAATTGTAAATCTAAAGTTTTAAGCAAATCGAATCTTTCAAATGCTTTACGTGGAATATAAGTTATATTGCTGTTATCTACATATAATTCCTCTAATTTTCCTGATAGGCTGAGAATTTTTGGAGCGAAATTGTTAAAATTACTGAGGGTTATAATCAATGTTGTCGTCGGGTATGGCGTATTTTCACTGTTGTTATTTATTTCTTGTAAGGAATTTAGTTTCAAACACGTACATTGATTTCCTAAAAAAGTGCATTCCTGAGTTTTTTCTGTTCATAGTGTTTTACTCAGTGTAAGCAATATTGCAAGCTTAAAGTTATGTCAATGTATATGCACACAAAACGTATGTTTGTACGTTAATCGTAATAAAGAAATAACTTAAACTTACGTTACTTAACAAAATAAAAATTGTTTTGTTAACAAACTCGCGTCAATATATTTCAGGCCGTCAGTTAATTACTACAATACCTCGGTAATTGTTCTTTATATAAACTTATTACTCCTAATACCATTAATAATGAGTTATTGACCCAATTTGATAATAATTAATTCCTGATTGTGTTTTGCACCGAATTGTCTATAAATTTAAGAAAATTATTAACCCTTTTAATAAACTGCATCTGAAAATATGTTTAATTATACTACTGTTTCTGGTGGGTAATTCGGCTTAATCACGAATTTTGCTAAAGCACTTGTCCGTTAAATAATAAAGTTTATTTTATTTGTGATGATAAACGTAAATGATATATTAGAGGCATTTGAAATTTACAAACATTTAAAAACTGTACCATTAACGAATGAGAAAATTGATCCGTTAAATTCACCTCCATTGGACATTTTGGAACACGAAATCCAGTCATCTGTAGACATAGATTACCAAGATCAAGTCACCAAGTTGTATTGTTCCTGTAGCAGCACCAGCTGTTTAATATAACCTTTGATAATGGCATGTAAACATGTCAAAATACGTACAAGGTTTAAATACTTAAATATTGTTGAAGTATTCATTAGTTGTTAAAGCGTTTAATTATTGTTCAGTGTGCCTTGACAAGTCGGTGTGGATGCATGTGGGTTCTCTTTTGGCAGGTAGCTATCAGTCAATATTACAGTATGGTCCACACTACTACTCTAAGTATCCTGCTAGGTGGCAGCAATTTCCGACGTCAAAAATTAATTTTTTTATCAAGTTATTTTTGGCGTTTGACTATCTATAATTTATTTATGGTTTACGTATAATTTTTTTCGTTATTTTAGTATGTTATTTTAAACAATTTTCAAACGTCAACGAAATAATTTTTTGAAGTCACGAAACGGATTTTTAGGGTCAATAAACAAATCCGATGTCAAAAATTCGACTGCAAGGTTTGCTAATATCCAAAAATTTGTAATGATGCATTATTTGTTTTAAGATTTATTTTACGTACAAGCGAAATAAATTAGATAAAAATATCTGCTGGAAATAGTTCCATTAATTTATGTTATCGCGTTTTTAAATCTGCATCAGTCTAATTTTCCTAAATTCACAACATTAATAGCAGACCTTTTTCGATTCCATTAAAACATCACGGCGGCGTAGCAAAACCAATAATCGCGTTAGGTCGGCTTTTAATTTAACCGCATTTCGAATTTTAATTTAGTCATTCGTATTTCTGTATGAATGTATCACGTTGAATAAACCCTGTTTTATGTTTATTTGGCCAATGTGAAAGCAGTTACAATTATACTGACTAAATATGTACACATAATCAATGAAGCTTTTTTTGTCTATTCGTTCGTAAGTAAATGAAAATTTAATATCATTAAATCTTTCGGTTTATACGACAGTTTTAACGGAAATTTGTGTGCGATGATGATAAGGTGCGTTCAAAATAGAGATACATGCAGGTTTGGCAGTCAAATTTCTTGTTTCGTGCTACTTTCTGTGTTTTTTTAGTAGTCATTCCTTATTTAAATACGTTAAAAATAGTTTTTTTTAAACTGATATATGAGCATTTTGACAATTCACTTGCTTTAATTGTTTCAAAATGGTTTTCACGTTGGAGCAAAAGGCATTTCTGATTTATTGGTTTTTGCGTAACAGATATAAGGTGGACGAGGTATGGACATACTCTGTACATGAGCGCCTGGAAGAATTTAGAGCTAGATTTCCCGAAACTGCTGTTGATTACAAACAGTTTAAACATGCTCTACATCGGTGTGTTAAATTATTTTGTGAGAGGAAGCAACAGGGTAGCGGACGCCTATCAAAACGTAGTGAAGAAACTATCGATGCTGATTGCTGCTAGAGGAGTTAAAGAAAATGAGCCTAAAATATCGATTAGTCATTTATCCCAACAACTGGAGCTTTCTGTGACAACATGTCACAATAATAAAGAAGGATCTGCGTTTAATCTCCATTCGACTGACGGTGATTCAAGAATTGCTGCCAGTTGATCCACCGTAAACAGTGCAATTTTAAGAACGATTTTTAAATACACTAAATAACGACGATGACACACTAGAGAAAATGTTTTCTACGAATGAGGCATGAGGTCTTGCTCTTCTTCTTCTTCCTACGTTAGGTCTTTGACATGTGTTTTACTGGATTATGTTTTCTTCAGAAATTGATGACCAGCTGTCCCGCCATCTCTTTGGAGGTCTTCCTGGTGGTCTAGAGCGTTCTGGCTTCTCATCACGTACTGCCTTGACCATCCTTTCGTTCTTCATTCTTGAGATGTGTTGGTTCCATTGCCTTCTTCTTTCTCTTCCCCATCTTATGACGTCCTGTATGTTACATTGTTCTCTGATGTTTTGATCCCTGATATGATCGCGTCTTGTCTTTCCTATTATGGATCTCAGTACTTTCATTTCAGCTGTTCTTGATGCTCGTTTTGATTTGGCGTTGTCTGCTCTGGTTTCTATGGCATAAGTCAATATTGTGCGTACGCAGGTTTTGCATATTATTGTTTTACATTCTGTTCTAAGATGTTTGTTCCTCCATATCATATCTCTTAAAGCTCCCGAGACTGTAGCTGATTTGTTTACTTGGTTGGACGTTTCTCTTTGTAGGTTACGATTGCTTGTCATGTCTACTCCTAGGTATTTAAATGTCATTGTCTGCTCTATGATTTTCTTGTTAATTTCAAGTTTGCATCTCACCGGTTCTTTAGAATCTGTTAAGCACTTTGTTTTCTCAATTGATATAGCCACATTAAATTTTTCGGCCGTGGTGTTGAATTTTTGCAGGATTTTTTATAAATCATCTTCATTGTTGGCTATGAAAACCGCGTCGTCTGCGTAACATACTATGTTTAAATTGTAGTTGCCTACTTTGTATCCTTCCATGGGTCTTACTTTTTCTATAAATTTGTTCATTACTAGATTGAATAACAGCGGACTCAGACTATCTCCTTGTCTAATTCCGGTGTTCACTGGGATGTTTTCTGTTAGTTTGCCTCCTGTTCTTTTTCTGGTGAAGCAGTTCGAGTTTAGTTCTATAATTCTTATAATTTTGAGGGGGACGTTCTTTTCTATTAGTATATTCGTCACATCTGGTAGCTTTATTCTGTCAAAGGGTTTGGATAAATCGACAAAGCACAAGAAAGCTGAATTATTGTATTCGTCGGCTTTTTCGGAAATTTGACGGATTATATATATGGCGTCTGTCGTGGACCGATTCTTTCTAAACCCTTGTTGTTCTTCGTTGACAGGTACCAGCTCGCATATCGTTTCGGCAATTATTCCAGTAAACAATTTCAATATTGCTTCTAACAGGTATACTCCTCTGCAGTTTGCTGGGTTCCTTTTGTCGCCTGTTTTAAAAATCAGAACGGTGATACTTATTTTCCACTCTTCTGGGACATTTTCTTCTTCAATTATTTTATTAAACATATATTAACTCGCAATATATATTAAATAAGCATTCTTAAAATTGTTAACAGTTTTGTCAGACGTTTTTGCATCCTGAAAAGATTGTAGTTTGGGTGGACTTTAGTGGAAGGAGATTAATCGGAGCATCTCATGTAGGTACCGAAATAAATTATTTAATGTTATAGCGTTTAATTATTCAGTTGTTAATAAGCAATTAATAATGAGGGCATTTAGTTTATTACAGTGAGATTATGTAAGATAAAGTGTATGATAAAAGAGGTACGTAGGACACCGTATAATTCCTATAGCATACAATTATATAAATATGGTCTATAGAAATTAGTGCTGGCAAAAATGTAAAAGAATACAAACCGGTTAACCGGTTAACCTAAAAACCGGTTTCTAAATAATCAGGTTAACTAGTTTGGTGTACAAACTAGTTTGTAAACCGATTTTCAACCGTTGTTCAACCGGTTCGTAAACCGGTTAGCAAACCGGTTAGCAAACTGAGGTTAACCGAAAACCGGTTACTCGTTAAACCGGTTTACCTTGCCAGCACTAATAGAAATATCCGGGGTAGGACTAATCGGCATCCCACGTCTCTTGGTAAAACTTCGGACATGTCTTCACATAACCAAAATTTAACACCAACCAACTTGATCCCTTTTTTTGAACACTGGTTATTTGTTGCTGTAGTAATATAATGTTTAATGTTTTTCATACAGCATTATTGGATTGACACGTCAGTAGCGAACGCAATCGAGTAAATTTATGTAGTATCTGTTGACGGGCGCTAGATGTTTATCAAAGGTTTTTGAAAATATAAATTATAAATATTTTTATAAGTAAGGTAAGGTTCAGGCGAAATGATGCACGCATTTAAATCTCTATCGGCATAAAAATTGACAAGGTTTTTGCTTTTGAAAAATGTCTTTTAGAACATTGCTAAAGTTAAAAAAAACATTATTTTGAATTTTAAAGCACATTTTTTGGTACCTACTCTCTGATTCAAATAAATCAAATAATATTAACAAAATAAAAGTAAAAACAAAATGAGAAAAAAAAATAACAACGGATACTGGGAAAAACACAATTTCAAGAAGATTTCTACGTTTTCTTTGGACACTGACAAAGTAGAGCAATAATTGCGCCAAAATTGCTGCAGTATATTGTGTGGTCGGATGATACCCCAACAAATTGATCGAAATTTGCTCCTTTTATATTTCTACGGAGCGACAATTCCAACTGTTTTCGACAAAACTTGGGTATTATTGTTCTATTTTTTAGACGGAGCCTGAGGAAAAAGCCTTACACTTATCCTTACTTATGGTCTTAGCCGTCTTCGACACGAAATCGAGCTAAATCGCAAAGCAACAACCGCTCCTGCTATAAATAAGCCAAATAAATAACTTACTTGTATAGAAACGTTCCTGAAGGTGACTACCAGATGGGGGTTGATATATTCGAGTTTGCAACTTCTGAACAGGGGTTGAAAACGGCCGTTCTCTGTAACCACAATGATATTAACTTACATACATTAGTACACTATTAACGACAAGTGTTTCATGATAGATACACTTTCGAAAAATTCACTAAGAAGAAACGAAAACGCTTTGTGAAATACGATTGCAAGTGTTACTTTGGAAAATTATAAGCATGTAATTGGATTAGAGTAATTTTTTTCCTTAACTTATGCACATAATAAATATTGATAGTGGTCAGCTCGCATTTTTGGCAGATCAATATCACTCAAAAAACCAAAAATATTTAAATGACTACTAGTGATTAGCAGAAAAATCTACATTCAAATTTTTTATATAGTTTCGATAAGCCAGAAATTGGAGCTGGGAATTTTCCATATTTGTGATCCGCATGACTTACAACAAAAAGAACGATATCACTTGTACGAGGATCGTTCGAAATTTATGTGGCCTAGCACAGAGATGGCGCTAATTTGACAGATTTGCAATACCATTTTTCACAACCATCCTTTCTTAGGTTAAATATGACAGTATGGAGCGATCTATCAATTAGTTTGTGTTTGACAGTGCGCCAAAGTGACCGTCTCGAGTGATTTCGTAAATAATGGAAAAAACTAAGTTGCGAGCAGTGACAAAGTATTTCAATTGAAAGGCTTAACACCAACCGAAATTAAAGCAGAGTTGGATTCGACATTTTTGAAGTGCGCTCCTTCGTCTTCAATGGTTAAAAACTGGGATGCCGAGTTTAAGCGTGGTCGTGTGAGCACAAAGGACGAACCCTGCAGTGGACGCCCAAAAACGTCTACTACCCTGGATATGATAAAAAAATCCTCCGGATCGTATTGGATGACCGTCGAGTAAAAGTGCGCGAAATAGCAGACATAGTGGGCATTTCAAATGACAGTGTGCACAGAATTTTAACTGAAGAATTGGAAATGAAAAAATAATCCGCGCGGTGGGTGCCGCGTTTGCTCACACCGGAGCAAAAACTGAATCGTTTGATTGTTTCTCGCGACCTTTTGGCACGTCTTCCCCGCAACCCGAAGAACTATTTGCACCGTCGATGAAACCTGGCTCCACCATTACAATCCCGAAACCAAGGAACAGTCCAAACAATGAACACACAACGGTTTTCCGCCACCGAAGAAGGCAAAAACGGTTTTGTCAGCAGGAAAGGTTATGGCAACTGTATTTTGGGATTCTTATGGAATTATCTTCGTCGACTACTTGGAAAAGGGAAAAATAATAAATGGCGAGTATTATGCCAATTTGTTGCAGCAATTTAGCGACAAACTCGAACAGGGACGGCCTCATTTGGCGAAAAAGAAAGTGTTTTTCCATCAAAATATCGCACCTGTACACACGTCTGCAATCGCCATGGCTAAAATTCATGAACTGGGATTCGAATTAGTGCCTCATTCGCCCTATTCGCTAGATTTGGCTCCCAGAGATTTTTATCTATTTCCAAACCTGAAAAATGGCTCGCCGATCAAAAATTGTCGTCCAATTCCGAGGTAATCGCTGCTGTAAATAGCTATTTTGAGGATTTGGGTTCATCGACCTACAAAGACGGCATTGCTGCTTTGGAGCATCGTTGCAATAAGTGCGTTGAGCGAGCAGGAAACTATATTATAAATAAAATGATTTCCTGTTCAAAAAAACTTGCGTTTTCTTTGTTAGGCCACGCACATTTTGAACGATGCTCGTACAAAAATCTATTAAAAAAGTTTGTTGATAAACCAAAATTATTAATTATTAATTAAACTAAAAATTAAAAATTGCCCCAACTAGTACAAGCAGGATTTGAAAAACTTTTCCACGAATAGCTCAAGGTTCAGTATAGTCCCGAAAGTTTAATCTTGTAATTTATCGCCCGTCCTTCATCATTATCTTCACAAAAGCTAAGGACTTGATTAAATGTTGTATAAGTTGCTAGATGTAGTTTAACAAAATCCGATTAGGGAACAACAACCTATAATGAAAGTATGCGTTATCGAAGCAAGAATGAAGGGAATGGAACTCGGGGAAACGTTAAACGTTATAAACGATTTTGAATAGCTTCTTCGGGGCGAAGTAGCGAAAGCTGAACCGCTTTCTTAACCTAATTTTGGCACATATTCGACTTGATGTGAATCAGCGCGTTTAAATCGTTATTTGCCCACCGAGTTGGCAAAATAAGGCACCAGCTGCTGTATGTGCTGTTGAAAATGGTAAATAATGAGATTTCCACCTTCACACCAAGTCAAAGTTGGGCAATTCAGCGTTGAGGTAAATGTTTGCAATAATTTTCTTATACTGCTTGCTAGTGTGATGATTTAGTAAAGCTCTGCATCGCCACTTTTACTCCCGCATCAATGCATGGGGGCTTTTCGGATTTTCTGAAGCATTAAATGGGTAGCGAAAGTTGTATAGGAAATGTGGAACTCGTACGTGGATGTCGTGATGATGTACTCAACTGAATCAAATTTTATGTATTACTTTTCCTAACTCTGGAGATCTAATTATGTTTTAAAATTGTATTTTCAGAATATTTTGTTTATTCTCCTACGTGCAACCAGCGGTGCATTAAGCCGCTCTCAATCTCTAGGCACCGCATACAGAAGAATCCCTTCTAGTCATTGGTGAAAAATGTAAAAAAAAAAGAGAAATCAGTACATTAAAATGAATTTGGAGATAGACAGCGTCATAGAACAATTTGGTACCTAAAGAGCGAATTGCTCCAATGCAGATTGTCCCAAAAAGTTCCACAGTACCGACCGAGGACAAGAAGAGACGTGGCCCAGGTCACGGAGAAGATTGGGTAGTACGAGTAATCCTTGATAATGGACATGACCAATCAAAAGAACGGGACCTGGACACTTCGCTCATAATCCACAACTCTGAACGATACTTTTACCATTTTGTCAAAATTTAAGTCTCTTAACAGTCTGCCTGCCCGTATACCAATAATTCTCAAAAAACTCTATAATTTGTAAAACTTTTTCCATTGAGTAATTAAATGAATAGTTTTTGTGCATAGTCTTTGGTGTTCTCGAAGCAAACGTTTACCACTTGCTTGAAATTATAATGCATAGCGGAAAAACATATTCAACAAATTCTAATAAACTACGCGAATAACAATATCGTTTTAAATTGTACTGGCGACGTAATATTAAAATTGGATCCTGCTCTAGAAGTAATCGATAATCGTTAATAAGACATGTGGTTATTTAAAAAATATAAACCTGAAGAAATTTGCAAATATTTGTTATTGTACAAAAGCAGCGCCTTGTTGCATAAGCAAACAGATTTATACGTTCTATGTAAAACGCACCCCTTATTTTAATACACGTTACGGTACAAACAAGCACTTGAAATTTACAATTTAAAAAAGCGAACACAAAGAGAATTTCGAAATAATAAAAACGACAAGGATCCATAGAAGAATTTTTCGTAAAAGCAGAATTAGTAAGCAAACGTTGTTGATTTAACTACACGTTTAGTTGTAGGTACTTCTGTACGTGAACAAAGGATATTAAATTTTTATACTACCTACGTCTACTTCAAGTTCGGCTGCTTTTCCAGGCAAAAATTACAGAAAAAATTCTTTTTGTCAGAACGGAACAAGCGATATTTATACTTCTAAAATGTATAGGAATATAGATTACGTGTCAGACCATGTCATAGGGGAATGTATTGAGTGGTCAAGGGATGCGATAGGTAATAACACAAAAAACCCACATCATCGAGGACCATTAGGGCTCTGGAAATGATCTGGCAAGAGGGTGAATTGTAAAATCTGCGCTTCAATGCCGAATCCGGAGTGGTAACGGGTTCCGGTAATAGGAAATGGGGGTTGCATTGCTTTCAACACCACTGACCGTCTCAGATCCGGTGTCCAGACATCTTCAATAATAAAGAACGCTATTTGTAAGATTTCCTTTTTGGCGGTTCAATATAATTTTATTTTTCATGCAAATTGTTTATATTATAGTATTTAACTTTGAGTGTAACTAAATTAAAGATAACTGAGTTTTTTGAAATCGACAATGTTTGTTTTAAAAGTAATGACAAAATTGAACTATTTTTAGATAGGTACCTCAAAAAGTTACAAAAAGTCATTTGAATGATTTTACGATTTTTTATATTTGCGGTTTTGCCTGCTTCGTAAGCGAGCGTTGAGGCGATAGCCATTACATTGGCCAACTGAAAATTTCTAATGCGAATACTACGAGTGGATTATTACTGAAATCACAAGCCAAATTAGCAATGAAAAGTGATAAAATTGAAAGTACCATAAAAAATAAATGTTTTGTTTTAAAGAAGTCACCAGAAGTTAGAGATGCGTACGCAAATAAACAAAGCAAGGTGGTTAAGCCACTGAAGTGTAAACCCCGAGGAGACGATCGCGACCACTACAATTAGCGGTGCGGTGTATTCAAATTTCGAACTATTCGTAACCTAAGCTCTATCTTGTTTTTGCTTAACGCTACCGTATCTTAATTGCTACCATATGCTACCGTTTGCTACTCTTTACTACCGTGTTTGCTTTTGTGTATATTTAGCTTTGCTTGACTTGTATTATCTTGCGCCGTAGTGTAACTATTATTTTGTAAATAGTTTGTGTAATTAAAGAGCATTTCAACGAGGTTGTACGTATAAGCAGACGTACAATTCCACCCGCAACTTAAAAAAACGTCACAATATATTGCAATTAAATTATACAATGATTACAGGATCCTATTAAGCCTACTCGATCGCCAGACTTCAATCCAACATTTTTTTTGATATGACGCTACATCAAAAAATAGCAGTTACTCTTACAGTATAAAGAGTAGTTACAAGTTTTAATTGGTTATTTCCTGTGAAATTACTTGTGAGAGTTCTTTGCATTATTTAGTATAAGGTATTGCTTGTTTAATAACAAAATTATGGATGTTATGAACATCAAGTTTGAGTTAGGTCTCATTGTTTTTTGCACATAACGTTGTTTTTATTGCGGTACTTCAAAAAGTGTACTTATTTTTGCATAACCCAGTATTTCAATTAAACCGTTTGCTGTACGACAAAGGGCGCGTTTTAGCCTTTATACTTTTTATTACCTGAAATAATTTTCCAAAGCAATAAACATAAATATAGAGCTAACGAGGTAATTGTAGCAATTACAAACAATTTATACCACTACGCCACACAAAATTCGCAACAAAGGCCCTGAAGCTTGTTTTTCTTTTTATTTCTAAATTATCGCTCTTAATTTATCTTCAACTTATCAGATGTGCCGCTTTATTGTTTAATTTCTTAATTTCAGGTTCCAAATTGCATTATTTTAATGAAAGATTTCTCTTATTTATCAAGTAATTTAGAATTGCGACGATAATCTAATTCAAATTACATTTCTTATTTCAAAGTTTAGATTTTGTTCGTTAATTATCAAAGATACTCGTTCCAGTAAGCAGCAAGACAAGTTATCAAAAGGGGACATTAAGCTTTTGTATTTATAATTATAATTAACAGAAATTGCTTTGAAATACACAATAAAGGTTATGTTATCACGGCAAACTTGAGATAACACACAATTTGGCGGTTAATTCATTTTAGAACAACAAGCAACTTTTAATTAGAGGCATATTTTGTGGTTAAAGTTTAAGGAATGCCTAAATTTTGGCGAATATTTGACGCAATTAAGTGCTGACGATGAAGTTTAGCACGTAATTAACCTTTCAAATTAAACCTTGATGTTTTAATTTTGATTTTCATTAGCTCCCGAATTTTAAAATACTAATAATTGTGATTACCAAATTTTGATAGTTAACTTGGATAATAACAATAAATCCTTAACCTCGAATGAAAAAAAACAAACAATTTTAACTTTTAATTTAAACACGAACACTTATTATACCTCAGAGGAAGGTATTGTATTCTTAAAAAAAATCGACTTTGCGAGTTTTCCAAATAAATGCGTTTTATAGTCTCAAAGAAAATGTTTGACGTAAGGGTCTGTGGCCATATGTACCTTATAACCTTAGTCGATTTACAGAATTGGTAATTAAGCTAATGATCTTACCTTGTTCATCTTCGTTGACACAAAGTGGCCCAACCCATTGTCCACCGATGCACTTAATTTTACAAAGTCGTCTTTCGCCCAAGGGGCCGATAGCTCCGGAAAATTTAACTTCTCTAACTTGTCTATATTCGTTGCGTATTCTGGCATCGCCTTCTTCGGTTTCTGTCCCATTTAGCGCTAATGAAGGCGGCGGACAGCTCTCCATTGTAAAATCTGAAATAAAAAAAAGTTGGTCGTGAAGTTTTGTTTTGCTTATCTTTTTTTTTTCAAACGAGTGCCTGTTAAGCCGTGATTAAAATTTTCCCCATTTCAATTTATGTGGGCCGCTCGTTAATGGACGTTAAATTATTTAAATTCTAAACTGATTTTCTGCTGGAGGCAATTTTAATTAAATTATCGATTAGTTCTGCAACTTTTAAAAGAGTTGCTTTTAATGGTTTTATATCGTATACTTTTTTTCTTTAAATATTAATGCCAGTAACTTATGCTTTTAGGATCTGTACGAGGCCTAATGGCATAAGTGTTTTAATTATATAGAGCCGGATTTGTATTATTTATTTTTTTCGTCCCCCGTGTGACCGCGCAGTTTTAAAGATATTTTTGCTTATAATTTGCTTGTAATAGCAGGTTAGTTAAAATTAATCAAGAGCTTTTACATGATAGCTTACTTAATAGTCGCTTATCGATGTTAAACCTACATTGAGATTTATTTATTATTGATGTCTGATTTACCCTGTCTTTATCTAGGTTAACGAGGATAAGATGTTGATACTATCTAACAACAAACGTAAACCTTTTAAAATATGCATATAGTTGTTTTGTAGTGAAGAAGTAAGTGTTGTGAAGGTGTGAACTTAGTATCTGAAATTTGCACGTTAGATGTAGGAAAACAAGCTGTCAATCAGAATTTTGTGACGCTCTTTGGCTTATACGTACGACCTCGTTAAAATGCTTGGGGGCCAGATTTTATAATGGAGTTTATGCTCTCGACGGACTTTACCGGGGGAGAGCTTTTTTTTTGGAGAATTGCTCTTTGTGGCAGAAGTTTTCCCCAGTATGACTTCTTTTTTGGTGAAGGTCCTTCCTTAGTTTGACTTCACTTTTGGACAAATTTCAGAAATAAATAGAGACAGAAAGAAGAAGAACTGTTTCGTGTTAATTCCCGTGACAGAGCTTAAAAGTAAAGAGAGAAAAGGAATAAAATAACAGGTAATCCATACAACAATAACATCAATGCAAAACAGCAGAAAATCCTAATTCTTACTCACTCAGCACTTCTCTGAGTCAATTGTCTCGGTTGGTTTCCTGTTGGTTGGTTGTAGAGCTGGACTGGAGACTTAAAATTGTAAAGGTGAACTGTGTCTACTACGGTCTGGTTTTGCTTTTATAGCCTACCCGCATAGTGAAAACTAAAATATTTCAATTCCTACCTTAGTCCATGCGCGCATTAAAATTTAGTTACAAATATTTCAGAAAATATTTAAAACTATAAACTTCGCATATTCCGATTTGTGACAACAATTTGGTGTAAAGAATTCGTCGTCAAATTTATGGCATACCTTTCAGGAACACCCTGTAGATGTATAAACAGTATAAGCAAATAACATTGCAAATCGAAATGATTGGTCATAAAAGTAAATACTTTTTTGACCTCGACTTTTCAGTTTATTCTAGTATAATGTGAAAACTCAAAGTAAAGGGCTGTGTTAAAATTTGCACAAAGTTAAACTTTTCGCAGAAAACAAAACCTTAATTTATTGTAGCTTGAAAGTTTACACAGAGCAGAAACTTTTAATACTCGTTAACGGAATTTTTCAACGTCTCGTTTTCAACCGTTTCCGGTTGGAAAATTAATTTCCTTCGTAAATTGCTCATTGGGATCAACGCGATCCTTTTGTTTTGTTTTATACTAGTTTTTGCACGTCTGCATTTATTGAAAACCGTAAGCTTGCCTTAAAAGCTATAAGCCATTTGTTCTCTTTTTCAGAAATGCTTTGAAAACTGGACATAACTTTCAGGTTCACGATTCCTATATAAATTCAGTCCGAGGCCGCACTAAAACTGCCGCGGAGCCCTAATATATTCGTAGCAGCAAAACAGGGGGTACTTAGTTTAAGCATAAGATACGATTTTCTGCCTTTCTAGGTCTAGTGCATATAACTCGGGAAAGACTAACAAAAACAAACCGTACCACGATCCCCATTACGCAGACCGAGAAAATTATTAACGAACATATATCTCATCCAAACGCGCCTTTCAAATAATAACTTGAAAGCTATCGCAAAAAGTTCTTACAAGGAAAGCTAGTTTACTCCATTATGGCGTGTAATCAGTTTTATGGCCCTTAAAAATTGCACCATGCATCGCTGCATTCAAAATTTACATATCTGTTTGAATAAGCTCTTTTTAAATATGCTGATGTGATGCGTTTTGAATAAATAATGGTTAATGTTTCCATAAGGTTATTGGGATAGCAAAAATGACAAATGCAGGAAATGTTTTGCCCTTGAAACAAATTAGACGAGTCGCTTAAAACTGGCCGCAGTACAGGTTGATAGCTACAATAATGTCTGAAAAAGTATACCTACTAAATGGCGATACTTGACACTCTTAGTAGTGGCATTGTGTTCTGCTTTAAATACACCAAGACATTCCCGCAGGAAAAGTGTATACGGTTAAATGAGCCGGTGTATGCTTAGCTTAGTGTACACTAATAATAACGCCATCAAAAATAGTTCCCAGCAAAAATAGCGCCAGGCAAAAATAGCGCTACTCCAAAATAACGCCGGCAAAACTAGCGCCGACAAAAATGACGCCGTCCAAAATAGCGTGAGTCAACAATGTCGATAGCGATGGCAAAAATGTGCCATCAAAATAATGCCGGTAAAAAATGTCGCCCGCAAAAACAACGCCGTCGAAAATAGCGCCAGCAAAAATAGCACCGTCAAAAATGTGGCGTAAAAAATTACGCCAGTCTGTAATATTGCCGGCAAAAATAGCGCCGGTAAAAAGTTTCACCGGTAAAAACAGCGCCGTCGAAAATAGCGATGGCAAAAATGTGCCATCAAAATAATGCCGGTAAAAAATGTCGCCCGCAAAAACAACGCCGTCGAAAATAGCGCCAGCAAAAATAGCACCGTCAAAAATGTGGCGTAAAAAATTACGCCAGTCTGTAATATTGCCGGCAAAAATAGCGCCGGTAAAAAGTTTCACCGGTAAAAACAGCGCCGTCGAAAATAGCGATGGCAAAAATGTGCCATCAAAATAATGCCGGTAAAAAATGTCGCCGGCAAAAATAGCGTAGTCAAAACCAACGCCGGCAAAAATAGGTGCAGTCATAAATAGCGTCGGCAAAAATAATGACGTCAAAAATGCCGTTGTCAAACAGCATCGGTCAAAATGTCGTAGGAAAAAAAGCGCAGTCAAAAATAATACTGGCAAAAATGTCGTCGGTAAAAACAGCGCGTCAAAATAGATGACATAAGAAACATCGCTATTTAAATACTTTGCATTTTGATGATAGTTTCATTTAAGATTTTCACAAATAAAATCAAATTCTGTGTTTAAAGTACTGTTTCGCGCTTTCTAAGATATAACTTTTGTGCCATCATCAATAAAATTCAACTTAAATAAGAAAAATTAATTATTCATTAGACTTATTTATTTTTAGCGATACATTCTCGTCGATTCAAATAAAACCGTCGTCCCTTTCTAACGATAATTCTCTGTCCAATCTAACAGTAAATCTCCAATTGGCTGCCGCTTTAATTTCCTAACCTTTACGTTTTATCAGCTTCTTGAAGATAACCGAGAGCTCTAAAAATAATACAAAATCGTTGATTTATTTTATGTTCCAATTTATTTTTTCTAGTTATTATTTATTAACAAAAGAGCATTAATTAGCGTTAGCTGTAATTGCAATAAACGAACCTCGTGTTTTTTTTAGCATCATATAGGACTTAAACAGTTTGCGAGAAAATACAACGCATGATTTTTTATACTAGCAAGGAAGCCACTCGAGTTTTATATATTTTTTTCTATTATTTGGTTTCTTTAGAAAACGACACCAAACTTTCAGTGAAAGCTGTTTTATATTAGTCATGTACGAGTATTACTACACATACCAATATTACAATTTACTTTCGGCCTAGACCGCGTCGTTATTTGGGTATTACATCCAGCATAATCAGGTAGGGACGGCTGTAGCTTGTCTGCCTTTACAAACATTTGCTCTAAAAGTTTGAGCTATACTTGTTCGTTAACCCTGCCTGCCTAAACAGAACCGTGCGCTTACGTTGTTAGAACTTTGGGGCCGAAAAGAATTTGATCTTAATGTATCTTGTTTGTCGGGACAAGAATATTTAATCTGCTTATACCTGTTAGCTGTTTGTTAACCCAAGTCATTACAGCTTCAACGCTGTTTCATAAACTATGCCATAAATTCGACTGGTTCGCGAAGATACTGTATCCAAAATTACATTACAAAAAAAATTTCTAAACGTTTAGCCTACTCGATCCCCAGACTTAATAGGCCGAGTTGTAGCGATACTTTGTAGGAGTTTTTCTTCAGCTTCCGCGAATTGAGCAGTTAACGGTTTATTATCGCAGGCAATAATAGCTATTGCAGTCCGTCTTCTCGCTAATGCTGCTCAGAGTATTAAAAATAAAAGTGTGAACATTTTCAACATTTATTTTGAGTTTCATACGTGTGAATAATAAAATAAATTGTTTTGTAAACACAAAAATATTTTACATTTTTAAATACTGTCGTTGTTAAGAAGTGTATGACAGTTTGAAATTAGTTAGTTTTGAATTACCCTGTACATTATTATTGGTACTGAATTCGCTCGTTTTATGCACAAAGAGAAGAACGGACATAAAATGTGAAAGCATGGATAATTTCATTAATTTGCGCACCGATTTTAATATTGTAATCCCGTGAAAGCTTTGTATCAGATATCAGACAACAAAAAGCTTTTTTATTGAAATAAAGCAGGATGTTTTAAAAATTTTATCCGGAAAATTAAAATTTAATCCGGCAGAAACAAAAATATAAATTTGATGCTAGTGGCATACCGCTTTGTAATTTTACCAAAAAGTTTGAACTTTTTTTACATTTACCATTAGGAACACGTCAGTAAAATACTTTCCCAACATTTAATGTTTTTACCAAATCTTTTTATTTCAGGTGATTTATCAACAAGTCCTGTCAAATTAAATCTTTCCAATATAGCATCGATTTCAATTAATCATTTTATTTTTAAATTAAAAAAAACTACAGAAGCCGACTTTAAATTCCCACAAGATCCAAGAAAAAACACGAGTCAATCAATTTTTATATTTGACAGAAAAAAGCCGCTGAAATATAAAGTTGATCTCTTAGCCTGCAACATTTGGACGTTCTTTGTAGCGGAAAAATTTTCCGGCAAAAATTCCGGTCACGAATTTTTACATAAGACTTCATTGTATCTGAAAAATATTCCTTGGAAAAGACAAGCGAAAAACTGTAAATAAAGTTTAAAAGGTCATTTGTGGTGGAAAACGAGCACAAACCATCCCTTCAACATGTGTTTTAAATTTCAAATGGGTTTTCTAAAAGGGTCTTTACATGTACGGAACATCAAAACACACTTAGCGGAAGATTTACCGCTTAAAGGCTTACAGGTAAATAAAACTCGAAAGGAAAACGTAGCTACATTTCTACCAATTTAATTATGTCTTTAAGCTTGATAAATACCTGCTTTGCATTTAATTTCATGCAGAGCCTCTGGATAATTGTGTGTTGCGGGATTTTTCTAGTTACGAAAAGCAGGTTGAAAATCGAATTGGAGCGGTCTAGTGGCGGTGCCGGAGTTATTTAAATTTCTCCTCAAAGAAAATTGGTTTTAATGTTTAAACTGTGAAAATTACTCCAACAAGAACATTAACACGAAGTCCGAACTAAATCATCAAAAAAGGTTCTTTGGTTCATTAAAGCGACTCGCAAAAATGCGAGAGAAATTAAGTAGCTAAAAAATACAATTCGTAATTTATATCGTAAAGGGGTATGAAAAAAAACTTCAGATTTAAACGAAAGCTAAATATAGAACATTTTAATCATTACATCCGATTTTATCTTTTATAGCACAAAAAACCGGCACTTTTGTAGGAAGGTGTGTATTAAGACTACTAGAAAACTTGTGGCCTATGATGAGTTTGGAATGGCGACCTATCATTTCTTAAAGTCTAAGTGATTTTGAGATTGGCCAAATCTACAGGCTGCTAGTTATGATATCTTGAAGTGATCAAACTATAAGCCTGTTAGCTGTTCGTGAACCCATACAAACTAACGTTTCGCAAGACACTGCAGCTTGCATCTTCACAACAACGGAAAACTCATCTTTTGACATAGTTACTAAAAACGGTTATACAGCCACAAATTCACAAAGCAATCTTTAGGCAGGGCCCACGAAAAACTATAGCTCAAACTTTTAGAGCAAATGCGTGTAAAGGCAGACAGGCTACAGGTCGGTCCTTACCTGATTATGTAATGTAATGTGTAATCCTCAAATGACGACGCGGTCTAAGCCGAAAGTAGATTTTAATATTGACAGTTCGAGAAACCGCCAAAGCCACAAAGAATATAGGTAACTAAAAGAGTGTTCAGAATAAACTCTCTCTTAATATACCTTTTACAAATCACGTCGTACAAATCAAATCTTATGAAAACCGGGATATCACATCATCTTACCTCCTAGAATACGAACATTTATGAAAATAATCATCTTCTTTCTGCAATATCATCACTTGGTGCAAATTGGAAATAAAACACTGCCGGGGCGTTTTTTGCAAGGACTTACCTGTCGATTCTGGTTTACATTAGTAACGAGTTATTTCTTAATTTATCTTTAGCAAAAAAACGTGACCAAGGTAAAAATTCTCTTATTACTTTCTCATACTTACAGTATGGAAATGTATTGTGATCGCGAAAATGTTCGATTCTGAAATTTAGACGGCAATACATGTTTTGGTCTAGAATATCTCATTTCAATGGTAGGTTTATTAGTTTTCTTTTTATTTTTTGTTACTTGGTTAATTCAGGCAGATACATAAACTTTTCTGTAAACACCTATCCTTACTAGGGCTTATGGGGAGGGGGCGGTTTTATATAGCATTGCTTAGGGCGGCAAAAAGTGTAGAGCCTCCACTGACCATAATAAATAAATGGTGTTTTAAAGGAGAAACCGGAAGCTCAACTAGCGTACGTAAAAATAAACAAAATAAAAAGGTTAAGCCACTGAAGCATAAATCCTGGGGAACGCAGTGATTACTACGACTAACGATGCTGTGCATCTATGCATTCAAATTTTGAACTATTCGAAGCCGAAGATTCGCCATTTTTTGCCGAGTAGCTCGAGGAAAGACGATGAAAACGAGAATTCGTTTACAAGAGCATCCGAGAAGCAAGCGTAGATCGGTTTTACTACTTTTTAACAAATAGGTAAATTTAAATGATTTTATCCAAATGAATCATTCGTTTATCAAATTATTTAGAATGGCAATCATTTTATTATGACCATCACAGATAAACGACGTTGCCCAGGCAACTGACTAGCGCCAAAATACCGGGTCTTCGTAAAAAACACGATTCAGGCAGGCCATGACCGAAGTGTTAAAGTTGGCAATGCTTAATATAAGCCAATTGTCAAATGTTGACAGCTGTAAAAATTTTTGGTTAGATACATTTAACTTAATGTATCTAACCAACAATTTTTACAGCTGTCAACATTTGACAATTGGCTTATATTAAGTATTGCCAACTTTAACACTTCGGTCATGGCCTGCTCTGAATCATTTTTTTACGATCACCCGGTACATCATAATGGACTTCCTATTTCATTTGGCTTTCCAAAATGACACGATTATTACCTTCAATTACCGCTGCCGCCGTCGTTTTCTCGATAATGTAATAGAAACGAAACAAATAGAACATAAGGTCATGATAAACTGATAATTTATAATTTAGATATTAAATCCTTAAACATCGAAATTAAAGGCTTAAACTTAATTGATAACTTTTTCATGTCCTTTTGGTTGTTTTCGCGTGTTTTTTGACCCTGTTGAGATAAAAAAATCTCCCCCCTTTTCCCTTTGAAATTTGTTCTTAACAATTTTGGAATTGTGCTGTAAACCTTTTCACCGTATCTTAGTTCTGAACAACTCTGTACCTTTCTCATTAAAAAAACTAAAATGGAAGTTATATTCGCGAAGTATTCATCATCGTAATAACAATGAACCGATGTATGTGACAGAAGGGATGACTATTGAAAATAAAAACAACGAATGCCAAGCTTTTATTAATGAGGACGTCACCATATACTGTTTGTTATCTGTCGCATATCAATTTGAGTGGTATAACGTTTTATAGACATATATACTCGTAAGTATAGGTACAACAAAATTTTGAAGCCGGATCAAGTGCTTTGATGTGAAAAAATAATTGCTTGGGCCCTACAAAACTGGATGGTTCAGTTCAAGTTGAAAAGTAAATATTATATTTAGTTTTAATGACACAATAATGTTTCGCTTGAACTGACTTGCGTGTTGTCGTTTTTAGTTTGTAGGTATTTATTTAGTTTAAAATTTGCTTCTAATTGGCAATTTGTGCCAAGCTTTACTCTATTTATGATTTGTTTTGGATATCTTATTTATAATTATATCCGTTATCATTGAAAAATCAAAGTTCTGTTTTCGGATTATTAAATTTATTAGCGGAACCCATGGGCTACGCCAACTTATTTTTTGTAAACTTTAAAAAGACGCTGTGTTGAAATGTTAAACATATTTTTAACGCGCTTAGCACACATACCGAACTATATGAGTACGAAGTCTTAAATTATTATTACTATTATTAAATATTAGCGTTCTACACAGCACAACTTAACAGTGTGGCCAAGGTAGCAATTTTGTCTTCAACTCTAGAATTTTTGAAAATGTTGTTGTGATCGTATTGACCATTTTGAGGCGTGTTTCAACTCTGGTGTTTTGAGTAAATGGAATTAGCAATTTCTATTTAAAAAAATAAAATTAAAAATGCTTAATAACTTACTTGTTACGGTACATGAAGCCCAATTAGGGCTACCGTCACGACACGAACTATGCACAACAATACACTTCCAATCTTATGTATGTATGAGTATACGCGTCTCTCGAGCCTGTGCTTTTTCCTTCTATTAGATTGAAGGTGTTTCACTTAAAAAAAACACTGCATTGTTTAATTATAGTTATCGGCAGATTCTGATCCAACAATACAAACAAACAGTATAAATGTAATTTTATCATTTTTATCAAAAACTGTATTACACCGCTGGAATTAGTATATGCGAGTAAGCACCTTATACAATAGACGCGCAAAGATGTGGCTTCTGGTATCGGGGGGCCGGCGGCTGTTAGAGATAAGACAGGTAGAAGGAATCCGGATTTAATTTATAGATTTAATATCTAAAACGTAATTGATGAAGACAGATGAGATCAAAAGTAAGAATAAATCTATTATGAACGAGGTTGAAAAAATTTCATGATTAAAACGCATTCAAATAGATTACGAAAATTTGTCTTTGTTTTTTATGCTGTTGTCTATTTTTATTTTTTTTACAATTTCCATTATCGCATTTTCTGTTTCTTTATTTTATGCCTGTTGTAAAATTTTCATGTGCAGAAACGTTGGAAATTTTTTAAGTTTCGTAACAGGCTTTGCATCTTTTCTCTAAAAATTAATATTGATATCAGACGAATTCCTGAAATGTTTCTCTTTTTCCTGCATACTGGCAAGCTCAGGTATTTCGGAATATTTTAACATTGCAGCTACTTTAAGGTATTCCAAGGATTTGTTGAGGTTCCCTCCGAAGGCTTTCATGCGTATTTAGCTTGCTGAAGCGACATTATAGCTAAGGAGGGGGGCCCCGAAAGTAATTGTCCACGGCGGCATTGTCTATTTAGGGGATCATAGTTGCAATAAACGAAATTCTTTTTGTAATAAACTTCGGTATGGAAGTTGTAACTAAAGAACGAGGTAATCGACTTTTTAAAGCACCGATAAAATAATGAAGACACTTTCTACGTAAATCTTTTTTAGTAGGCTATTAGTTTACATGGCGCTCGTCGTTATCTTTAGATCCTTTTGCGTTTTTTCTTCGACTAGCTCGCCATTATTTTCCGGCCATACTTTTTAGATTTATGTAGTATTCAGATAATTGAATAAATCAAATCAACTTCCTGCTCTGCAAAGACTTTTCTTAGGACAGCATCTCTTAAATCCTCTCGGTTTTTATATCAAAATTAGCATCTATAGTTAGCAGAGATAATAATTCAACTTAATTTAATTTTGAAGGCAACAAAAGGTACAATGAAGACCTCACTTGAGATTAATGTCTCCCATGACGATAGAACGCTGTTTTCAGCTGAAATAAGACTCGCTTTTAAATAGAAGGAACGACATTTGAATATAGAACGGAAAATACCGAATTAAAACCTTCCTGTCCCATACAAATGCTCTATGAATCAACATTTAAAGCTCGGAAAGTTCTGCCTTAAATAGCCGCAATTTCTACAGAAAATTGCGCAAATGAACTGACTAAATTTCGAGCCATTTTTATGGTTTCACAGATTATGAGTTAAGTTAGGGGAAGCACATAATACGGGTGGTAAAAATTTTAAATTCATACGAGGTCGCGGGATTCGAACTCACGTTCAAAATTTACTACTTAACAGGTTAGACATTTCTTATTTTCTTCCCCTGATAAATTAACTTATTCTTACAGTTTTTAGTCTATCAAACAAAGAGCAAGGATTATGAGATGTACATAAGATTGATGGCAACAATTCCGTAGGATGTCTGCTAGATTCTAAACCGCAGTCAAAATTCACGACTTTACAGGCTCTGAATTAGGTTATAAATTTCTTGCCTTATCGACTAGATTGATTTAAGTAGGTAGAGGCACACATGTGTCGCCCCCCATCTCTTCTTCTACCGCGCCACGTAAACTTCGCCCCTCGACCAATGAGAGCGCAACGCGGGAGATTTAAAACCGGCGACGCGGTGGCGGGAAGATTCGCCATCTTGCAGTTTGATCTCTAGTAACTTAACAGAGACGAAAACCATCAAGGTCAGAAGGGTTCACCAGGCGGGAATTTAAGATTAGGGTTTTGACATACCGCCTGTTTTAGAGCCGACCGACCTCCTCCAACATTTGAGCGCGGCGAGGGGCGGAGCTCATGTCACGTGGTAGGATGAAAAAAAGGGTGTGGCACGACTGACGTCATATCTACTACTATCATATCAAGTTTATATTTATTCGGCGCATTCCGCCCCCACCATCTGCATTAATTCATTCCGTTTCTCAACGGCACAGGCAAGTGTCAAAGATAAATATAGTAAAGCGGGCTAAAACCGACTAAATAACAGGTGAGTGGCTACAGATACATGTGACCGGTTCAAGAGAAACCGACTAAAATACACAAGATTCAAAACTTCCGCGTTTCGCTCTCGTTGGTCAAGAGGCGGGGCTTACGTCACGTAGTACGAGAACTGGTAGGGGTGGCACATGTGTGCCCCTTCTTACTGTTTACCTTTGTTATAGTTTTTAGTCTGCCACTAAACAGAAAGAATTAGGGGAAGCCGGCGTCAAAAATTTTAGATACGTAGGAAGTTTGCGGAATCGTACAGGTAAAAAACTAATTTTTTTTTAAATGGTTTGAGGATGTAGGTTGCAATAACGAGAAATATATTTTTTCAATTCTTAAATATTTTCGTAATATTATGTTTGTTTAATAATGCAAGTTAAGTACTGCTTACAATAAATTTTTCACACCTATGATCGAACCAGGACCTATGTAATTAAAAATACAATGATATTAATCTTCTATTTCCAAAATTTTACTAAAACTTGATGTGTTTGAGGATGCTAATCACAAGTATTATTCACAGTAAATTTTTCTTTATTTCATTAAACGGGATTCGAACTTGCAGTTCAGTTAACGAAAAAGACTATTTTTTACCATAGCACTTCGTTAATACTCAATTTTACTGAATTTCGGCCATCTGGCGTCCTAGTAGGACTATTAGTTAAGTTAATACGAGTGGATGTCCAACTGAAAAAAGTACAAATTAAGCCTTGGCGCTTCATAAAGAAGAGAAGAGAGAGCATAAGAGTGTGTAATTTATATAAACGAGAGCGGAACTGAAATTTGAGTGCTCGAACTGTCGTTGGCAGTCCTGCTTGTGTTCTTCCTAAGCTTCCATGTTCCTGGAACGAGTGGCAAAGCTCCCTAGAGACCCTAATGGTCTCACACACCGTTGCGTTGCCGCTCACCTCATAAAAACAACGCAAATACGGCTCTCGCTTATTAAGACAAAATGAAATTTCGTGTATAGTGGTTAAATGAGTTGGCGCCCCTTCTGTCATGTGCACACGACTCATTCGGCTCACTACAACTTGTACCTAGATGGGTTTTCGGTTTCCCCTTTATCGCCACTTTCACTTGCCGAATAAATTAGGCCGATTGAAGGAGGGAGACACATTTTTTGCTTTATCCGAGACCGTATTGCGTTCCTTAAAATCCTAACTTTTTAATGGCCAAATTGACTTCAGTTCCATTGTATAAGTGAGTTTCTCAGAGAAACGATGCATTGCGAAATTGATTTAGTTGAGGAACGAAATGGAGGTGTCGTACTTTATCAAGCTGAAGTTTAGTTGATAACAGTTACGGTCTTAAAATCTCGTTGATTTTAACTTTGTTAAACTATAATGGATAATTTAATTTTTACACCATCTCAGGATGAATGTCGTTTTATTTAAATGGATATTCTCTGATTGAATTTTAAAGCTTTATGAAAGCTTGCTTGAATCGTTAAATTTAGAGTACTTTAATTTATCTGGATATTCCTAAAATGTTTTACTGTCGGGAAGTTTAATCAGCTTCAAAGCTTGATCATGTTAATGTTAATCTGAATGTAAGTATTGATTTATGGTACATCTATACAATTTAAGTTTACAATGGTGCTAATATCTCGAACATGTCGTGTGTCTTCCATTGTCGAAGTTAATTTATCAATAGGCCAGAGAAAAAGTCTATCCCAGTTTTATTTTGCCGAGTTTACTTTTAAGCTACAGTTTAGTATCATCTCACATGTTGATCTTAATATAGACTTAGATTTCCAATAACCGTTACAGTTTTAGTCTTAAGATTAACTTCCATGTAGGGACTTTAATCGATACAGCTACTTTACACTTGAACCATTTGTAGACTTAAATCTTTAGATAATGACATTATTTTTCAGTTCAAGCTTTAAGCATGAGCTAGAGAGTATAACGCGAGCTTGATTTTACATGAACATCTTAAACTTAAGCTGAGCACTTTTAATTTTGCCCGACATCTCTGACCTCCGGCTTAATTCCAACATACTTACTTTAAACTTGAGTTGGTGGTAATAATATCGACTTAAGCGATTTAACCGTAAGAAAAAGAGTACAACGCGAGCGTGGTTTTATATATGTTGCCTTGGAGGTAATAATTCTCTCATAACCGCGATAGGAAAAAGCGAACTAAATTTCATATGAGCATCTTAAACTTAAGCTGAACACTTAAAATCTTGCTTGACAGCTGTCGCCTTCAGCTTAATCTCATTACAACCTTTTAAAACTTGAGTTAGAGGAAATAATCTCGACATACAGGCTTTAACTATAAGATAGAGTGAAATTGCTTTTAAATAAGCATTTTAAACTTAAGCGGAGCACTTTTGCCTGACAACAATAACCATTAGCTTAATTCTAACATACTCACTTTAAACTTGAGTTGGAGATAATAATTCTACCACAAGAGATACAACCATGATACGAAACGTGAGCTTAGTTTCATATAAGCATCTTAAACTTAAGCTTTTGGTTGACAACTCTAACCTTTAGCTTAATTCCAATATACTCACTTTAAACTTGAGTAGGAGGTAATAGTTTCAACATATGGGCCTTACCTATGATAAAAAATGCGAGTTTAAGTTTAGATGAACATCTTAAACTTAAGTTGAGGACTTAAAATCTTGCCTGACAATTGTAACCTTTCGCTTAATCACATCATAACCACTTTAAACTTAAGCTGGAGGTAATAATCTTTTATAAAGACTTTAAGCAAGCATTTTTACTTAAGTTTGAAACTTTTAGTGTTACCTGACAGTTTTAACTTTTAATTTATCTTTATCGTAATTTCAAGTTTGAACTGAAAAACTTAATATCCAAATTAAATCTTTTCATCGTGAGTTGGCGAGTAATGTCCATGATTGCCGTTATGTAAGCAACTTAAACTTAAGCTAGAAACTTTAACTATTACTTGACTATTTCAATCTTCACTTGAATTACAGCGTAATCAGTTTCAATTTGAGGACGAAACTTTAATCTTTATTTTAAAACGTTGAGGAATGAACTGTAGGTTAAAACTCAATATTGGCTTATAATACAGCTACTTTAAACTTTAACTGTGAGCCTAATTCCATTACCATCACTGTAAGCTTAAGCTGTATGCTGCAATTTTGATCTTAAAGTCTTTAAACGTAAGGCTTAGATTCAAACTTAAGCTTGTTTTCATTACGAAAACTTTAAATTTAGCTTGTGAACTCAAACGTCTGTGTAAATACGTTAATCTTACGATTAGTTTTATTGCAATCAGTACTTTAAACTTAGGCTGCGTTTTTTACCTTTCTCGCTAGAGGAGGGTATTGTTATTAACTTCTGGTTAGTTTTATCTCAGTCACTTTAAACTTGGTGGAGACTTAAATCTCAGTATTAGAACTTCAACCATGAACTAGAGGTTAAACTTAAGCTTGGTATTATTAAGCATTAAACTTACACCGTGGGCTTAAACCTTGACGTGGGAACTTTACTTTTTAAAACTCAGATTATATTTATTACAACCACTTTACACTTTTTGAGTCCATAACTTTAATTAGAGATAAAAATTGAATCTAAATCTGGTAATTTTAATACTGAAGCGCTTGGGGGCCAAACAAACTCAAATTGTTGCTGGTTACCCCACACGCTAGCGCGATAACGAACACAAATAACCAGAATTGTTATATATATTGACTTTATATAGTAAATAGCGAGTCGCATAAAAGTAGTCGTTGTCACTTACCTTTCGGTGGTGAATCAACGTGGAAGGTTCTGCACTGCAACGGCCTTGTTCGCACCACGATTGACATGAGACTCTGCTTTCCCTCGATGCCGGACACTCGCACCACAAAATATAGGAAAGTCTGGGGACATTTAGGGGGGGGGACACACAGTGACAACGACATGCGACTTTAAACAATTAAATAGGTAGTTCGCGGGTTATCTTTGGTCCGAACAAATACTAATGTCAAAACGGTACTCAAACATGAATTAAGCTTTACCCTGATGAAGATTTGTTTTGTGTAGCAAGAAATTTCTGATGAAGTTTACCAAAATACGAGGAATTAAATGATGCATGCTGTTTTAGCGTAGAAACAAAAACTTGTAGCACCTAATCCGCGTTTTTGTTGGCGGATCGCCGAAGTTTCTTGCACACAAAAACACTAAACCAGTGTTGATTGTTTTGTTATTGTAATTAATAATCTGTATTCGAGTTGCGTGTTTGAGAAAAAAGTTGTAACTTTACTTGGGAATAATATCAATATTAGTCATCCCGACACCAAAAGGCGTAAGAGCGAATTATTTTAATAATAATAATGTTATTATGATGAATTAGAGCTTCGGCCTGTATTTAACTACGGCTTAATTCAAAAGTAAGTGTCTTTTTGAAATTACTGACGTTTTCATGCAAAACGTTAGGATTAAATAAATGTTTATATTTTTAATAAGTTTGAGTAATACTTCGTTAAGTTTGATATTAATAGTGCAAGTAAATTAATCAATAACTTCAACATGCATTTATTAGAATTTTATTTTAAAATTATTTTCACGTCATTATCGAAGGATAGAAGCAATAAAATTTGATGACTGATCTTCGCTATCTATGTTTGCAGATGACTTGATTTGTTATTCCAAAACACCCAATAATGGTGAATTTAAGAGATCAATTAGCTCATTCATTAAAGGTACAGATTTTATATGTTTGTGAATTTCAAATGCTTCTAGTATATCTAATTTACGTTTAACATCACAAAAGTGTAAACATTGTATAGTGTTACTAGATGTCATTAAATGATTGTGTTCTAATAAATGTTTAGTGTAATTAGATTTATGTGGGTGTTTTTGACTTTAGTTTAAATTCAGGGTCTACTAATATGAAGGTTTTCGCTTTTTTCTTTAAAATTTTGTATGTAAGCGTATACAAGTTTTATTATATCAATTATATCCTTGAATAGAGAAAAAATTTTCTATCGAATGACCGAGAAAAAATTCTAGATTGCCATTTAAATAAAATGACGTTTGAGTAACATTACTTAATACAGCATTGGTTAAAAAGCATTTTTAAGCGTGCAGAAAGGTAGGTGAAATGTTACCAAACTTTCTTTTAATAACATTTTTTGTCTTTATATTGATTCGTTTCAGAATTAAATAGGGGAGTAATAGGTGTTGGACCGCCCTGTATAGGTACGTGGTTTTAAAAACAGAAGCACGTTGAAGAAATTAACAGATGTCAAGTCCATCGAGCAGTAAGAATTTAAATGATTTAATAGGACAATGCCCTTGCAAAGGTACAAAAGCCCTTTATATAAGGATAATTAAATACCTGTCCCTTTGTAAAGGGAGTATCCATAGTGGTTCACATCCTGCCTGCCTGTAAACTATTTCGTAACTAATACAATCTCCATTTCTCCAAGTTGGAATCCATTTTCAGTGAGCCAAGAGCTCGACGTTGTTTGCTTTGTGCTGCAATATAATATCGCGTCCTTTCGTCGTGTGCAGGGGGACAAAAACTTTGTGTCTGGGTGTTTTCCCCGGTGTTTCAAAAGACCCGCATTATTACAGTTTAACATGTCAGATGTAGTTTCGAAGTTGTCATGAAACTATTTATGTGCGAGGTGCTGCTTTACGACGCATTTCAGAAAATTATTGAAGCGAGTATTTCATGTTGTAATGGAACCCATTAAATCGTTTTATTATCAACTACAGTTTACAAAGACATAAGGGAAATTTAATTGGAAAAGCCTGGGGGAACTACAAAGCTACAAATTCTGCATGATCTTAGGGTGTAATTTAGAGTAGGCAGGTTCAAATTTCCTCTCAAGAGCCTCTCCATTTTCTCAACACTTTCAGCAAGGTGAAACCCTTTGGGTCTATTTTACAACGTTCCCTTCTACTTTAAATAATGAAATTTTTTTCCTAACTTTAAATGAGAAACGTCGCTGGAACCAAAAATTAAATTAGTTAAACTGAAGGTTTTCAACAAGAACTTTCATTAGTTTGGTGTTAAAGCTAGAGCTCAATACTGCAAAACTGAAAATTATTCAGTCTTACAATAGTTTTTCTGTTAGGTTAGTAAAGTGTGTTACGTAAATAAGAGTCACTCGGCTGCTTGAGCAAATGGGGTGAGTTTCGATGGTAAAATAGCACCATAAAAAGACTTGTTAATAAATTGTAAACGGTCGCCAGGATCCTTATGATAACCTAGCAATGACCCAACTCCTCCAACTTCACCGGATCGGTATGAAGTTATTAACTTCATCAGACATAACACAAAAATAAACAACAACAACAAATAGCATTAAGAGAGTTATTAGATAAGCCATTGTATTGTATAAGTAACCAATAGATTAAATACTATACCGTAAAGTCAAATAGCACAACATAAAACTCTGCAGCCAAATCGAATCAATATAAAAAAGAAATATTGCTGAGTAAATGTTATTTAAATTAACTAATTAATTAAAAGTTTATATAGATTATATATCGTAGAAATGTAAAAGAATAAAGTCGATAATTCAGCATAAAAATAGTTACGTTAAATTGTATCATCAAAAAGCAAGCAAAATGTAATTGAAACCAAATAACCAAACATATTTATTTTGTTTTTTTTCCTAAACAAGAAAGTACTAACAAAGCGTAAAAATGTACTTCCATACTAAATTAAACTGATTAATATCAAAACCAATGTTTTGTAAGAGCTCATAAAAAAATAACGGCCTACGACACTGCATTAATACGTTAGTAAATACCTAATCGTTTGTAAGTCTTCTAACTGCTTAAAGAAAAAAATAGCTCAAACTTTCAAATAAATATAAATTACAAATTTTGAATAAATCACTAAATTGTTTCGATGACAGATTTGTATTCATGTAAAAAACATTTTGTAAATTAAATTTTTTTAGATGTAATGCAACAAACTAAACGTACAGTGTAAATTACGTTACTTACGATAATTTTTAAACAATGTCAAATGTACAACAAAATGGCTTGATACAACGGAAATAAATTTTGTTTTTAAACTTAAACATGCTTGAAGTTAACTAACACAGTGTAAATAATAGTTATTTAAATAATGCAAATCGTAAGTAATCAAATTAATTAAATAAATTAGAGTTGAAGGCTTAATAACCACAAAAATTATACAATAACAAATCTTTACAGGAAAACAGCAAAACAATATCACAAATTAACTAAATTCATACAAAATTAACTACAGGTAACTAAAAAATAGTAAATTCTGACCTTAACGAAGCTTGGTTTATTTAACAAAAAACCAAAAAGGGTAAGATAATGTCCAAATACCTTCGATATTCGGCTTCCAACTAAATCTTTCTCGTAGATTTATAGGGCTTCCTATGGTCACCACCACATACCCAAAACGTACAATATTTTATGTACAGAATTCAACAGTTATATACAAAACACAGCGAACTCAGTACCGTATCCAAAATATTCTACAAAAAAAAGGCAAATACCAAACAATGTACAAATGTAAGAGTGTACAAACGTGTACCAAGGGCAGAGCTAGAAATATTAAAGGAAAACCCAATAAAATCGAAACTAATTGAAACCACTACAATTAAATTACATTTGGTGATGGTGCACTGCTATAATTAGATGAATGAAAGCTTGCAGTAGATAATAATCGGTTTTAAATTACAGGAATTTGAAATTCAAGAGGCCATGCGGTGTTCTAAGTTCACAAATTTCCAAAAGGTTTCTGAGACAAGATTTACCAAAACTCCAAATCTCGAATATTATATCGACTCATAAATGTAATGAATTTTTATTGATTATTCCATCGAATTTTATGACCATCTGAACACTCCAAGAATCAAAATCAATGTAGAAGTAAAAGGCGATTACCGAAAACAAGTATCCTTGATTTAACAAGGAACTCAAAACCTACAAAATAAAAACAGGAAACCACTAGAAATCGAAAATTACTAAACTGGACAACCAAAATAATAGAGAATAATGTATAGCGGGTCACCTACCTGGCAGGAGTAAAATTAAATTAAAAAGTGAACCGTAACAAGTGATGACTGATGAAGTGATGATATTACCGTACTAACGTTATAAAACAGGTGCCAATCTATAAGCAGTTTTGAAATTAATTTAAAAAAAACTCCAGATATATTTTTGTCAACAAAGTCCCCGACGTGACCATTAGCTTGCGAGCTCACCTTCCTTCCAGGAAAATTTTCAGATATATTTTGGCTAACATATTTCTGTCAGCATAATCGATAACGTGACTATTAACTCGAGAGCACGTCATATTTGGTAAATTTTCTAATATAATTTGTTAGCTAATATACATATTATTCCTTTCAGCAAAGTCGATGACGTGCTCATTACCTTAAGGGCAATGTTTTGAAATAAAAAAAAACTAAAGAGAAAAACGTAGATACCATTTTTTTAAATATTGAATCATGGAATTGTCCTGATATGCGATACTGTGATACACTGATACCACTCATGGCTTTCCAGCACTTTTAAAAAAGTGGCAATTTTTTATCTTGTATCTTTTTGTTTTCCTAATATAATATTGTTGTATAAGATTTGAAGGTCTGTTTTATTACATAATGAACGCATGGTTCTCCAAGGCGCCACAAACAGCTTTAACCCGTTTAATTTGTTATAGGATTTGCAAGCATTAAACGACTTGTAGAGCTGTAATTAAGTAGTTGAGCATTTTCCTTGTTGACTAAAGCTCGCAGGTCTAGTAAAACTAATGAGCTTTCTACAGCAAACATTGCGGATTTTAATTAATTTTGCCTTAATTAGTTAATTAATAATACTGTTAACTCCTGAGAATTTTATTCCCTTACGCACCATGTTCCTTAAGACTGATGGGAGCTGTTAAACCGCAGACAAACAAAACACAGGACTCACTTCCGGGATTTAAGCAAGAAATTTTATAGCTTGTGGAAGTGAAAATTATTACGAACGATTTTTAATTATTTTTTTTGTACAGCTAAAACTGTATGATAAAGTTATTAATTTTGAAAGCAAATTTAAAGTCTATTCTGATCGAAATAAAAATATAAGTTCCATTTTTTCACACTTTACACGTACATACATTAAATGTGTACTGGGGGTTTCGTAAGTTTTTCACATACTTTAACATTTAATGAATTTTTTTTTGTAATTTAAGCGCCGCGACATTTTTAATAAAAATTAATTTTTTGGGAGGAATTTTTTAAATAACAGTTCACTTTGTTTGTCTAAAAAAGCAATTCCCATGCCGCTTGTTTTTTTTCCTGCATTTATAATATTTCAAATTTATCCTTGTTATGCGATGATGTAGACTGAATACAAAGGACAAAGGAGTAGAAGGACAAAGGCACAATTTCTGCGTGCCTCTCGCGTATTACCTGTTCCTATATAGGGCTATGTAATTTGCCCAACATTCTTCAAAGTACTTTTGTATTCAATTTTAACAGACTTCAATATAAAGGACTTTATAAAAGGTGTCGCGCTATCTTTGATCATAATTTTTACTCGACTATTTCTGTATTTTAATTGAAATTCTCGAGATCAAAGAGTCCCACCGAAGTGTGATTACAGAAGGCTGGAATTTCACACTCATTACGAAATACGCAGTAAGTAAATGACACCTCCAGGAATTTTTAATAATTTTTAATGGATCTTGGACTAGATTTATTACGTTACATGTGTCATGTTTCTTCCGCCCAGATTTTAATACTTGCAGAGACGTTTAATCGATAACGAATTAAGCACAATGAGGCGAAAATGACGGGACAGGTACGAGAATGAAATCCTGTTAGTGTGTGCGATGTATTCCCGAAACTCCCATAATTTAAAATGATAACTGTTCGAATACAGGAAGTACTACGGAACAGTTTGCGCTTTATATCCCACTTGAAGTATAATTATTGTTGTTGAGCACTAGCTGCAGATTATTTATTTTGAAATTTCTATTTTTTTTTTGTTATTTTTAACTAATTTTGTATTATTTAATTAAACTACTACAAAATCTTTAATCAGTTGATAATAAGTGTTGGTAATTTAATAAAAGGTACGTTTTCTATAAGCTTCAAGTAAACGCCTTACTACACACCATTGCACCAAAATTCTTAACAAACTTTTGCAAAGTAAAGTCAAACATGTTATAAACTTAGTGCTTTTAACTATCAGCTATATTATCAAGAGCGTACATGGTATTATTTTATTTATTTTGATATTTTATGCAAGATTATAACACATTGTTATTGTTAATGCTAATTGTTTTTATCTATTAATTAATTTCCTTTCAGAGTCATAGTTTAGAGTGGCGTAACGTGACCGTAATGTAGTGACCGTAAGCTGGAACTCGGTCATAGGACGACCAGAGGCTGAAACTCGATCTGAGAACCGCAAGCTAGAGCTTGATCGTTCTCAAGCGTTTACCAATTTTTGCATTTGCTTTTATACCCTTTCATTGTTATAGCTGACGAGTGCTTGTTAACATTCTTCTGCGCTTTCGTAACCCTCAGGGTGAAATTAGCTATTTTTTCCTCTTACTTGTGTTTTAGAATGTTTAGAAAGGATATACCGTTGTTGTGATGCAGAGAGAGGCAGAGAGAAGCAGAGAGAGAGTGAAAGGAAGAAAGACGGTGAGAGAGAAAGAGAACAAGAGAGGGAGCGCAAAAGCTAAATAGGAAGCGGCTTCCGTTTCCTTTGCGAAGTCTAATTCGTAGTTGTGTTAGATCACGCCCTGTGCTCCTCAGTGGCGCCGATTGGTTGGGAGCGCGGAATAAAGCGCAGGAATTATCATTACTTCGAGAAATGCGTAACGTGCTCTTTCATTCCTGGTCGATATTCCATATCTTCCTCTATATTCTTCTCCATCTTCTATTTCTTCCGACACAAGCAGTCACGTGAAGGTGAAGATATGGAAGGATTCTTACGAATCCATAATTAAATGCACTGAAGAGGAAGAGGAGAAAACCCACCCCACCCTACTAATACGTGACTTTAATGCAAAGATTGGAGAAGAGATAGATCAAAATGAGTAGGACGCAAATATTTTTCAAATTAATAACAATCTTAACCTAGCGAATTAAAACTAAAAGTTACTAAATATCTACCTCAAAATGAGCTGATTTTAAAAAAATTAATCACGATGTGAAAATAATTTCCAAGTTGCATTGCAAAAGAACTTTGTTTAATTAGAAGCTTTACTGAACTAATTTTCAAATACCTCCACTAGTAATTGTAAGAATGAACACTTCAAAAATCTTTATATTATTATCAAATTACTATGATTGTTACAAACTGTATTCGCTAATTATTGTGTTAGATTTTTTTAAACATGAACTTGATGTCCTATTAAGCAATTCACAACGTTCGTATATCAAGTCTGACAATGTTGTTATTTTCCCGGTTGGGTAAATCCTGAAAAATAACTGTAGGGATGGAATTGACAATGTAACCCAATGACCCTGTCATGCTTTAAGGGTTTTACGATTTGCGTGTTTGAAATTCATTCACGCCGATCTGAACACAGCCACAATCACGTCGTCAAAAACGTCCATCGAAATTATCTCGTTTGCTTGCAAAGATTTAATTAGTGCCCTTTTCCATGCCATTCTGATTTAATGTTTGTCATTAATTTTTGAATGCTGGATTTAATTAGATTTTGAAAAAACAAAGGAAATATGTATGCAAAATTCGCGTCACCACATGGAAATTAAACCGGGGCTTAATTTTGTACCTTCCTTATTAAAAATTAGTACCGAAACGAAATCAATTTTTTTTTAATAAACAATTCGTAATTTTCTAGAAAAATTTTGAAAAGTTGGAGCTTAATAGAAATTTATCTCTTTACAAGGAATTGACTTTTAGGGACTGATTAGATGCTGAAATGTGCATGTAAGCCATGAAAATGCTTTTACAGATGCATTTTATGACTGTACAGGTTGTGATAACAGTTTTACGAGGGAAACACAACGTGAACATACTTAGAATCTTTAACTTACTAATTTATTTTTCATGAACATACTTCATATTACACCGGAATATTCGTACATTAAAGAGACACATTTATCAGATAAAAATCAAAAGAAATATAATAATAAATTAATCTTGTTTGGACTGGATAGGTGAGAAGGGAAGTAAAAAAACGAGAATTATAAAATATTGGTGGAAAATGAAGTGGAGGAAATAGGGAAAAAGAGGCTGCGAGAAAGAAGGGTGGGAATGAAGAAGTGGGGAGACAAGAAAGAAGTAATGGGTAAGGTATTGTAATGATGCATTGCTTATTTTACCATTTATTTCACTGAACTGTATTTTATTTTTAAATTAATTTTACCGCAGCATATAATTTGATTTAATTATTTTAGGATTTATTTTGTCGAAACCAATTTTATTTTTAGTATTGAAATTTATTTTACCGGGGCAAGTCATTCATTTTACGAGTGACCTCGAGTCGTCCGTCGTCAAGCCATGCGAGTTCCCCGCTCTAAAATGAGTTTAACACGCGCGTTGAGTTAGAGTAGATGTTTAAACATGTTAGCTCCCTACCATGCGTGTTGGCCCATAAAAGCAAAATTTCATTCCGAGAAAACACAATTTTACAGTTCATCTGCTTCACTTCAAGTCCAGGACAATCAGCTAAAGTAACCGATTCTAAGAGGTATACTAAGTGAGTAATACTTGAGCCATTTTGGTGATTTTTGCATTCACTTTATTGTTGTGTTGATTACCTGTTATTCTAGCCCGTCTCTCTCTCTTCATTTCTAGTCTGTCGCAACTGTTTGTCACAAAGCAGATTTTCTCTCTCTTGGTTTGGACTGTCGCGGACGATAGACACGAAGCGGTACTTTTCTCTCTCTCTCTCTCTCATATCCCTCACCATCCCGCTGGTTCGCTATATCGGTCTTACTCTTACTGTGGGTGCGTATAGCTCCGAGTCGCACGACTCTAAAATTTCTAATCAGCAGGTACTTTAATTGTTGTTAGTTGTCTTTCTCGCACTAATAGATTAAAAGGGTTTTATATTTAAATACTCTACAACTCAAAACAGTTATTAGTTACATGTGATGTAATTGTTGTGATTAGATAAAAGTCACTATTTTGTATAAAAGTATAGGAAAGTCCAAGCGAGGTGCTTCGCTCATTTTTACTTTCCCATTACTTCGGTATAGGGAAGTATATCTAGATTTTAACGGAAATACACGTTTTGCGGCTCAAGGAGCTATAAAATTGTTTTTTAAAAATGTCTGTCTTTGGGTGGGTGCGTGTGTGGGTGTGCGAGGCCTCTAAAAGCGAAAGTATTGGACCGATTTTGATAAAAGCTTAAATCGAAAAGTGTAGTTTTTAAAAAAAATTTAAACTGGAAGCGAAAGTTACACATGTTTGTTTGATAACGTTTTTTCCAGAATTAAACACTGCTCACACGATTTTTTTGAAACTTCGTAGGCTACTACAACCGAAGATTGGCTACAATTCAAAATATTTTTGTATTCTGTCAAATTATGCTCGAGTATTAATATCTAGTATGAGAAAGTCCACTCGAAGTTAACACTTCAGCTTTTTTAATATTTATTATCCAGTCTTTTTCTTCTCTAGTGCCATACCCTATTCAGGGCGTTGGCGACCTTTCTCCTATGTGTGTGTGCACAGACAGACATAGGGGACCTACAGTTTAATGTGGGCTCCGAACTACCGGAAGTGTATGTATTTCTTCTCTAAAGATGTTTTCCTGGGAAAAATTACACCCCATGTTTCCCGTTGCCTTGCGAGGGAGAACGACCAAGCCGGGAATCGAACGCAGATCCACTGCATTGGTAGCCCGCGCGATTACCATAGAGCTACGGCCGCTCTCTATTATTATCCAGTAGATTATGTCCATTTTTGCGTTTTATATTATAATTGTTTAATATAATAGCAATTAAAATTCCTAAAATTATTGAAGCGATTGTTATTTTATGTTCCTACTTGTCTATTGATCGTCGCAGTGGCTCACCCACGATTTTAGTTTAGGGAGGGGAGGATCACACTCTAATTACTAAGTTTATTTTTGTAATTTTACTTAATATTAAAATTAAATCTTCATTTTTTCCAATGGTCAGTTGTGCATTTTATTGCCAGAAGGAGCAGAAGGAGACTACTAAGGGGAAGGCGAAAAATGAGCAGGATAATATGAAGGAAGATGAGTAAGAAAAGAGCAAATAAAACGTAATTAATTTTGACAAAAACATATTTAAGATTATGTCAACGGCCTCTGATAGTATCTATTATTAAAATTTTGTGTCTTATTGGAAGGAGGAGCAAAATATAAAGTTTCTTCCTGTAATAGATTAAAACTTTTTTTGGAGATTTTTATAAAGGCGTGGAATTTGCAACGCAGAGTTTTTTTGTTTTTTCTCAATCCTCATTTCATTCGATCATAAAACAACAGAAACTAACAGGTAAGTGATACATTAATATTCAGTATACAGTATATTACGCAATTTAAATAATTACATTTCGAGTGTTATTGTTTTACAAATAAAATAATACAATTTCTCGATATGAAATTAATTTCAAAACAACAAAAAGTATTCATAACCGGTAAAATACAAACTGAACAAGCATAGTTTCAGAGAAAGCTTCAAAGTGAAGTTAATTAAATATTCTGCTGATAAACAAAACAGAATTCGTATAACTGAACAAACCTTATTATTTCGTGTTTTGCAAAAATGGAAAAACAAAAAGGTTCTATAAATAAAAGACCGGTGCTTGGAAACGTCGACTACGTAATTTCCTCTTCAATTTCACAAAAGATCAAGGTTCTTGATTTTTTATTTACTTGCCTTTTATATATAAAAAATAAAAAGCGCAAAGATATTATCGTGAAGCTCAAAAACAAAAACTTCTTTCAAATGAAGTACGCCAAAGCTGTCCGTAACGAACAAACACCATTTAAACAATAACAAAAGCTTATGTTGTCAGGCTTACAACCACATCAGCTAAAACAAAGCAGCTTTTTGCCGAGCTTCCTGCAACCTAGAGCAGTGTTACGCATTTTATGCTCCTCTCTAATAACGAACGTTAATTTGAAATTGGTTGCGGTATTTTAAGCACAAGTACCTGACCGAATTTCAACCTTCTTTTATTGGACTAATTTCCCACTAATGGTGCAATTAAATTCGATTTTCCGAGCCATTTCCTTTTGAACTATCGTTAAGGTCGGCGAAGTTCTACTTCTATAAATATTTTGGGTTCAGAAACATTCAGAGTGTCACACTCAGAGTCAGAATCAGTTTATTGAACGATTACTATTGTTTTGTTGTTAAAAACTGAAGGTATCTAATGTATCTACTGCGTGACTTTAACACAACTATTATATTAAGTTTATAAGAATGCATTAACTTCTCCCATTTTTTAAACTATCAGTTGACACTTCAAAGTAAGAATCAATATGCTATATTTTGGTTTTACTGTCAATATAGTAGCGATTTAGCTGTGTAAACCACGCTATCTGTTTTTTATTGAATACTTTTGCTATTTTGTGCAATAGAAGAAGTGTTAGTACATTCTTATAAAATTTATATATAAATTTGATACAATTGTGATAGTTACTGAGGTTATGGTATTGTTTTACATTTATTAATTATTAAAATAAAATGTTGTTGAAGTATTTCATACGTGACCTTCACAGCACGTCGTATTTTTATAGCAAAATTTAATTTATGTACTGAAACTTTCAAACTAGAAAGTTATGCGTAATTCAAACTCAAAAACTACTTTTCTCGTCTTTCTTAACTAATGTTAAAGCCACGAACTTACATCTTGTATAATATTTAGAGTAGTTACCAAACAGAATTTAAAAACTCTAAGAAAATTACTCTTTTACACGTCTACTTTTAAGAAATTACAGAAAGCTTTCCAATTTTATTGGATATTTATAAAAGTTGCAATCTCCAGTATACTTTACAACTTCCTACCCATTTCCAGGGAGATTGTTTATAAATCTTACTTCACTTCCCTGTATGTTAAAACTTATCTATATTCTAAAACGTTCCGAGTATCATCCCCAAGTTATACGAACGTAATGGTATATGGATACACCTGCCACGGCTCATTACCCCCGGCTTTTCAACTGTCGTTCCTTGTTCCTTATCCTTCCTGTCATATCATGACAAGAAAATATATACTCCACATACTTCTTACATCGTTCTTGATGTATTACCTATAAGAACGACTTGTTTTATAGCTGGATCTGCGATTGCTCGTAGTTTCGAGATGAAGTAGTATATGTGTTGCGACTTAAATGTTTCACTTTTGCTTTTGTTTTTCGCATCTATGATATTACTTTGAATAAAAATTAGTAGTACTCTTCGAGGCGATAATTAAGATTTGATAAGTTGGAAGTGGAGGATTTTAAGAAATTTAGGAAATTGCAGCTTTGCTCAGGTGATGACAACGTCATGTTAAGAAAAATAAAACTAAGAAAATTGTTCGTATTTATTTTTGGGGAATTACATTTCTTAATAAATTAATTTTGAATAACTTTTTCAAAATTAGGTTATGCCATAGAAATAGGAATGAGCTAAAAATTGATATTTTCCCCATTGCTCTAGATGTTCTGTGACGCTTTCTATGATTTTTTGAAATCTTTACATTTCATTTCTTTCTATTCGAGAAGAACTTGATAACTAGATGGAATATAATTAAAGTAGGTTTGTTTATCAGATGAGTCAATACTACTCAAATGCAGCCATTGCATATTCTCAGTGTTGTGGCGGACCAACCTCTTTCTGCAATATTAAATGTGCGGGAACATGATTCCATTCTGAATTTTCAAAGATTTGTTTCTCTCAAAGTTTCATTTTTCACCCCACAAACTAAAATCACGTACCATCGTAAAGCCCGAGCCGAGGACTACCATTCTTCCGCTCCGATTTTGATACCGTACAAAAACCATATCACTTACTTGCCCCCCACCCTCAATGGATTTCGATACCGCGCGAGCTAAGAAGTTTCGAATTTTTCTACGATTTCATGATTCCACTGCAAAATCTTCGGTCGAGCTGGAAGTACCGTAGGTCAAAAAATTGAATAAATTCTGAAGATTGTTGAGTACGAATCGGGACTGGAGCTTGGAGCAACTCGGTTCCACGCGCCACTTGCATTCGAATTCGGTTAAAAAATCCCATAGTATATGTGGACAGGGGAGAGGTTTGAAATTTTCCAAAAACGTGAGATATGGCACTTTGGTCCTCTGGCGGCGATTGACTATTTAATACTTTTTAACTTCTATCGCGGATCTTTAGACACCTTGTTTAGGTTCGTTCTTGCAACATTTTAAATCGCGATAACCATCAAAAGCAAACCAACCTCATTTTGAACCTGAACACGATTCATTTTTGTAAGAACTTTTAAAGATCGAGCTTTTTAAAGCTTTTAATTTTCCAATATCCAATTAGATACAAAATGTCTCATCATTTGCAAGGCAAACACCGTCTCTAATGAAGAAGCTATTAAATAATTCAAATTAAATTTAAACCTTTCTAAGATGTTTTCATCAGAAATTCGCTCGAATATTCTCATGGGTTCATGATCCAGATTGCACAGTGTGAGAAAAGGGAGCAATATCAGCATTATTGGCATCGTCCTATTGTCGACACTTTAAATTCCGTTGAGTAAGCACAAGAAAATTACCGAAACACGGTGGTTATTTCATAGTAACAGCTGTAAGGTTTCCCTTTAGCAGTCTGCCCGCCTTATCTTTGTAACTTTTTATACTTTCATTCACATCCCGTGGTGGCTTGGGCTTTTCTGCGTAAAAAGGCTAATGCAAATTAATCTTTCAGCGCGACGATGCGTCCGTTGTGACTGCTAAAAGGGGTTTGCCGCCCCCTCGTTAACGTTCCTATCCGTCAATGTCTTCGGAACCAAAAAGGATCACTGTCCATTTGTTACACAACTTTTAGCGTTTATTGCTTTCAATGCTAAACTGAATAAAAAGTTTTCTGAGCAGACGCTATTTGTATAGCATTTCTGGATTTGGTTTTTATAAAATGTATTTGCAACCAATATCTTCATTTTAGGTTGTTGTTTTTTTAATTAGAACATAGGCTTACTGGCCTTGTGGAAAAACAAGTCAGAGAGCAAGAGAGAGAGAAAAGATTGTAAAATAATATTACAATCTACTAAAAGGTAGAAACTCTAATTTTCATAACTATTTAATTTGAAATTTTGAGAACAGTAAATGCTTAGAAAAACAAAGTTCGCGAAATTGTTAGGAAACAATTTATTTGAAGTTTGTTCAGAAGCCGCTACTGTCGGAGCTAAAAGTATAACACTTTGAGGACTTGTAGGAGAATTTTTGGAACGATTTTAACCTTTTTCCAGTTTCCATGCAAAATTGCATTACGTGGATGGCTCCAGAACCAATACGGTTTTAGTAAACTATTGTTTTTGGCACAAAAAGGAAGCAGACTACGGCAACTGCATTTAATGTCTCACTGTTTAATGATCTCTAAATAATATGAAATTTTTTGGAAGAAACAATAAATCACTATGTAATATGAAAAATGTAAAAGAAAAACCATAAAACTAAAGAAAACATTTCTAATGTGGCATCACTGGACAGAGATATACAATCAGATAGAGTGGGAGACGCATCATAGAGGCAGAGATGGAAGAAACAACGGTAAGAAAGAAGGCGAGTGGGAATCAACAATTTAAAAAAAAAATAAAGAAAAAATAGGTACAATTTTGAAAATTTGCTGCGATGTAAACGTCTTAGTATCTCTTCAAATAAACTAAACATAAGAGAGAGAAAGGGAGGCATTAGAGAAGAGAGGATGAGTAGGATGCGGAGATATGGGAGAGAAACATAGAGAAGTTGGGAAGAAGAGAGAAATTGCAGAGATAGAAGAGAGGTGAGGGGAAGAGATATAGAAGAGTGGGAGGCATATGAAAGAAGAAAAAAAAACAAAAGAGTAAAGAGGGGATCGACTGAAAGATAGAGTTCATACAAAAAAAATATTGGGACATAAACTGATATCTTAATTTTTCTTTGCCTTTTGATACAAACTGTTTTCTGAAGACTGAAAATTGTCTAAATTTATCCAAGTTCAAAGCCCCTTATTACAGAAAGTTTTTTTGAAGCCACACAAGGAGGCAACGAAAAGTAATTGTTGGGAATGTTGCAAGACAACAATGACAATTTTGATATTCAGTTTCTTAGAGAGGACTTTCTCTTACTTGCAAATTCCTGTCCGACCATGTTTGATTTTAGGGGCAAATTTTTTTAAAGTTACCACTAGCAAGAAAAATTAATTTTGGTCATTAAATTACAATTTCGCACTCAAGACACTTCATTGTTTTGCAAAGCAATAACTGATACAATATTTTAAAATTTGCTAGAATGTGATTTAGAAAAATTTATTTTCTACGTGGTATTTTATGCTGGGTCGAGGAACAGAAAGATCAAATTTTATTTCTGCTATCGTTCCAAACCGCCTCTAAAATAAACCCTGTTGCATCACATCATGGTTTTAGTGGTTATAAAAAACATCAACGTGTTACTTCAGCTTGAACGCTTTTTGAAAGCTGTTTTTGTTGAAAAATTCATAGTAGAAAGTTTGTAAAATAAGGCGAAAACGTGCCACACGCTAAAAACTTTATATAAATGACAGTCCAACTTGTTTCTGAATCAATATAAACTTGCAAGAGTAAGTTACAAAAGTAATTTCCATGAAAAAGGAGACAAAAGTGACCAAATCATAAAAGTGGAGTTGCTGAACTTACTTCAGGTCAGCACTTTTCCTGTAACCGGATTCATATCTAATATTTTATATAAATTCTGACGCCTTCAAGTTATTTTTCAAGAGAAAAAAGTTGGCAACTAGAAAAGTTTATATTTGAATCTGCAGCATAAAAATGTACACACGGTAAATATAAATAGCCCCCGTATGCTGAATTTAGCCATCCTTTGAAATATTAAGCTAAATCTCACGCGATACGTGAACTGGGTCGCTATAATAATATTTAGCTTTATCGGAAATGTCGCAGCGCAAAACTGATGCTGCTGCAGACTAGTGCAGACATTTTAGTTGGCATTTTACAGCAGCACATAACATTTTCATCCAGTAAGGTTACTACTTCTTGTTTTAGAGGCAGTAGATTATGTCATAAGACAAATCTCCTTCTGACACAGAAACGTGATAGTGTCTTCATGCAGACGGTGTAAAAATAGCGAGAAGACAATTTTATAAACGAACATTGGACGACATACAGTTTAAGTTGATATTTGAGATATCCAAAAAATAAATTTCAATAAAAGTCGATGGAGAAATGGGCCCACCAAAATTCATTTATTGATAATATATCTGAAACCTTTAGTCTATTTCAGGAAATCAAGATAACTTTCGATCCGGAAACTAGATACTGTGTTGGTTGATAATTTAAATTTTTATATAAACTGCCAACGGTTGCAGTTAATCACCTCCAGTTGCTATGTACATACAGGGTGTTCATTTGAAAACTTCCCACCCCCAATATCTCGGTGCACAAGGCTTTCTGAAAAAATCGCCGAGACACGTCAACAGTATTAGCGAGGGGCACATATTTTTACATAATAGTGACATAAATCGTTTCATCCCCCTACCCCCCAGAGCCGCCCCCTTAAAAATTTTAAATGGCAAGGGGGGTTATGTGATACCTCATTTGAAAGGTCTTCGTATTGCCTACATTTTGGCGTTTTGTTTTTTAAAATCGGTCGATTAGTTTTTGAGATATTAAGGGAAAAGTGTTTGAGTTTGTTAAAACAAAAAGGAGCGTGTATACTTATTGATAACATTTTTATTTATAATCAGTATTAAAAATACAAATAATTATTCGAAGTAAAAAATTATTTGGAATGTTATTATCTTAATAACTGCTCAAAATGTTGTCCATTGTTGGCTAAGCAACAATATAACCGTTGTTCAACGTGTTCCCTGACGTTTTGGAAAACATGTCTTGGAATTGATCGACATTCTTCAATTATTCGTTGACGGAGCTCGGCTATACTTTGCGGTTGAGGCGTATAAACAACCGATTTTAAATAGCCCCACAGAAAAAAATCTAAGGGAGTTAAGTCGGGAGACCTAGCTGGCCACTCTATAGCTCCTCTTCGACCTATCCATTTACCGGGAAATGTATCCTGCAACCACTGCTGAACCGTTAAGACATAATGAGGAGGGGCACCGTCCTGCTGAAAGTATAGTTGTTCCTCATCAAGTAGTAAATTACCATCTGCATCACGTTGATTTTCAACTGCTTCAGTTATTAGTGGTTTAATAGCATTTTCCAACATGTCCAAATACACTGCACCATTCAAATTTCCTTCGATGAACAAAGGTCCAATCACTTGATCTCCTAAAATACCTGCCCACACATTAAGTTTTTCGGGATACTGAGTATGTCCTTCTGTAAAAATGTGTGGATTTTCGTTACTCCAATATCTACTGTTATGTCTATTTACAAATCCATTTAAATAAAATGTGCATTCATCACTGAAGCAAGTATTCTTCAATATTTCATTATTATTATTAATCATGCCAGTCATTTGTTCGCAAAATTCAATTCTCCTGTCAAAATCGTTTAAGCAGTTTAAACAAACATCAACTATTAATGCCAAACACTTTGACAAGTACTGACAAGAAAAACATCCAATAGTGCATTATGACAACAGCCTACTATGCGTTTTACAAGCTCCTTTCTGTTTTAATAAACTCAAACACTTTTCCCTTAAAATCTCAAAAACGAATCGACCGATTTTAAAAAACAAAACGCCAAAATGTAGGCAATACGAAGACCTTTCAAATGAGGTATCACATAACCCCCCTTGCCATTTAAAATTTTTAAGGGGGCGGCTCTGGGGGGTAGGGGGATGAAACGATTTATGTCACTATTATGTAAAAATATGTCCCCCTCGCTAATACTGTTGACGTGTCTCGGCGATTTTTTCAGAAAGCCTTGTACGCCGAGATATTGGGGGTGGGAAGTTTTCAAATGAACACCCTGTATACACTGGTACGTACAATTTTGTTTAGTAAAAACAACATTAACGGAAGGCTTCAATGTTTATTTTTGAAACTCACATTATCTCTTACTTCTTCGTATTTAACTAAAACTAACAAAACCCATGAGTTACGTCACCTTTCTTTTTGTAATTCTATGTGTTTCCTTCGCTGAGTCGGTCCAGGATTGAGAGGTGCTCCCGAAAAGAGAATCGCGTGAAAAAAACTCCCAAAAGCTCGTAAAAACAGCCCCGTAAACAATTTTTAAGAAAGAAAAACCCCCGTAAAATCTTCGAGATAAACATCTCCTGAAAAAGTGTTTTCGTAGCTCCATAAAGGTTTTCTTGTAGTGAACTTACCTGTATTCGTGCATTTTCGTCCATGTGGATGTTTCTAAAATTGATTATCATAACACAGGAAACTATTCAGGTCTAGTCGAGTTTAGTGATTACGGGTTTATAAACATTTGTTCATAGCAATAACACTGTCTCGAGATGTTAGAGTCCGATGTGTTATATGTATAGAAGAAGAAAGAAGATGCACATACATACGTAAATTTTAAAATCCCGCATCGTAGCCTCTAAATATCTAAGCTGTCTGGATGATGTAGAATGTGTTAAAGAATGCGTCACTAAAAATGGAGTTTCTAGAAAAGCATTTATAATTTGTTTTAAATAGTTTCGAACCCGCAATTTGTAAGACAATGAATAATCAATTTTGTGTAGTATGTATTTGTTTTCAGTGCGATAAATGCACATTTCCCAACCGCTAGAATTAAAGCAAGCCATAAATAACCAAATTATACCAACATAAGTGACAGTAACAGTAAAACAATCAATAAACTGACCACATATGCAAAATGCTGCCAGCGTGTTATAGTGATAAATCTTTCAGAAATGCAAGACTTAGTCGTGTTGCTATGGTGAGGCAGTTAAGGATTACATATGTATAAACATACATAAATTTTATGCAAGAAGTTGTATAGAAAAAAAATGAAAGTCTTGACATTATTGTCTGGTATGAAGCTATTGGTATTGCATGCAACGATATGTACTTAAAAAGAAAAATTTTAAATTTCAAAACAATCATTCGATTAAAATTGGTATATTAACTTTGATAAAAAACAAAATCTGTTAATGTGGTATTGTGTTCGGCTCTGAAACCATATAATGCATTCGGTGAATTCCTGACGTAACAATAAAATAAAAAGTCTGGATAAACATGGGCCCTAAAATACTCAGCTTTCGAAGTATAAATGAGAGGTTGCGCTTAAAACTGCGTTATTTGTTAATATTAATTTTTAAAAACACCCTGTATAAAATGAACAAATATTACACGTGATTATGCTTACCAAAGATTATCTAAAATTTATGTTTCATACTAGTTTTCATTTCATAACTTGTTTTAGGGACGGCACAATTGTGGGACGCTGGTACTCTTTTTATATAATAGCTTTTATCGTTGCCACCCCGTTCAAGTCTCTTAGTACCGCGTGTAGATGTAAATTTCATTCACTTATTCGCAAGAGAAGAATAATTAAAACGTAAAAAGTATAGGAAAGTACCAGCGACGTGTTTTGCCCATTTTTTCAACTATTTTTTACATAAAACACGCAAAAAAAGGGAGGTTTTCACAGAACTTGAGTTTTCTCCAAAATCATTTATTTTAGCGACTTTCAACTTTTTTTGTGTGTTTTAAGTGTGTTGATTTGTGTTTTTTGAAATGGTTTTAAACAAATATAGAAAAAAAAGTTACTTAGAAAAAAGCGCTATTCATGCTGCCTCTGAAAAAATTTTCAAACGAAAACTTGTTTCTTTGATAACGATAAGTACGAGTGCTTGCAACTTGTTATCATTTCACACAGAGTGGTGTTTTTAATAATAACAAATAAGACTACAGTTTTATGCCCCAACTTTGAAAGTCCATAGCTCGAAAAAGAAGCATTTAGAATGTTTATTAAAACGTTTCATCTTATTTTAACGTCAGATATCTACTGCATAACCCTTCCAGAAGCGGTCCCAAGTGGCGAAAAGAAGAAAGGCTACGTACGGAGAGAGCAAGGGGTTCTGATGGTTGAGCTACTCCCAGGGTGGTTTTAGTTCCTCAGGGTGTTAACACACCACTTTGACCTAAATTTCAACGCAAACGGGAGGTTGAGACTAACCCACCTTGATCAATCGGTTGGTCAGGCTAGCGTTTCTCACAAATGCTGTTACAACATGAATTTGGAATTGTTCACTGATCATGTCAGAATTTATAGGGTGTTGAAAAGATAGTTGTAGTGAATTTTTAGTTAGATGGAAGAACGCAGCGGCATTCAATTAAGCCAAACGCCAGATACGAACGGGAAATATACCCTAGAAAACGAAACCGTACCAACCAAGCGCTTAAAACCAGGCGAAGGAGTCCACAGGAAAATTCGGGCTAGCCGTGCGGCAGTAATAGACATGAAAACGTAAATGTAACCTGAAGCATGCAGCCGAGCTAGCCGAGCGCAAGAACCGGTTGGTAGGAGTCTATAGAGGCAGCAGATCCAGCCGACGTCAGTCATGGACTAAAAAAGGACTTGGAGAACTTCTCGAAAATCGAAAGTTCATCGGTAATAGTAGAGTAGTTAACAAACAGTGAACATGCAATCCTGTGGTTTTAACACTAGATACTTACGCTGACGTGAGTGACACTTTAAGAATTACAACGATAATGTGTTCCTCTTTGAAAGCTATTTCTACTTATAAGCGAAACTGTGGGAAACCTACGACGTAAGTTGGCGACCAGAACAAAGAAATACGGTTCCTAACCTTCGAATCATCAAAACTTAATATACGAGTGACGTCGCCGCGTAGGCGTCCGTCTGAAAAAACAACTTAGAAATTGAACAGGAACAATAAATTAATACCAATTTATATAATAAATGGAAACATATTAATTTCAAAATAATTGTTAGAAATTATATCTTCACAGTATTCCTGGTGGCGAAAATTGGCATTCCCTTGTTGAGCTCTGCGGTGGGTGGGGAACAAGAAAAATTTTAACCTTAAAACTATCAAGTAAAATAAGTTTTCAGGAACACCAACAGCTGGGCAGTCCCAAGGGCACACCCATCAAACAAAAAATCGACCGCTAAGAGACCCAACGCTCTAAGAGGAACGAAACCGTCAAGTGGATCCAGTGCCTGCCAGTTCCATTGTAGTCGTGGATACCACAGGGGTCTTAATCTTCTCTTATGAGCTAGCTGCCACAACAGAAGGAAAGAATGCAACCAAACTGAAACAATGTTTCATAGGAAACGAGGATAAAGTCTGATGGATCGGTTGAATCTTTACTGGAGAGAAGTTCCAGGAATAAGAGAACTTTTTGCTGGAACTTTGTAGGTACTAACCCAAAAATTGATTGATTATTAAAAATGTCTAAGCTCACTTTTCTTTTTAAAACGCCCAACCCAAACCACTTCAGCACTTGGTTTTTGGTCCAATTGGTACAAAATTGTATCTAAAATCTTCTTATGTTGTACAAACCCTGTGATCTTACTTGTCTTCTCAAAGATTATTTTTAAAACCGCAGATTTTGTTATAACGCTAGTATTCCAGTCAACTGAGCAGATCAGTGGGTTGCTAAGAAGAGAAATTTTTTATAACTCTTCCGAGCTTATGTGAGACATGCAACGTTTTAAAAGTCACTAACGCAACCGAGCATGTCAGGTTTTTTTTGATCTTCAGTCATAACCGACGCAGTTACAACCGCATGCTAGAAAATATTAGGTACGTGATTATTTTTAAAGCATGAGATGACCAAATGAAGTGTTTTGTCCAATTTTATGCATTTTTAACGAAAAAACGAGCCGAACTGGGCCCATTTACCTTGGAGTCGAACTAAACCAAATTAAAGAAGATTGATGTAAAAACACTTTTTGTTTTATATTCCGATGCGATGGCGAGGCATTTCGAATGTTCGTACAAAGCTCGTTTGACTGAAAAATTGCGTCATCGATGTTCAGCACAGTGTAAGGGTATGAAATAGTAAATAATTTAGTGTCGGAAGCAATGGACGTCACATATTTCACATATTTTTGTTATGTACAACAACGGCAATTGTTTGGCTCGTTTCATTTATAGTTATATGCCGGAAGAGTAAATTTTTTTATGTTAAATTATGAGGTTGTCAGTTCAGGTAATTTTTGTGTCGGAATTAAATATTAGTGAATTATTTTAAATCTTTCTTTATCATGCATTTTTTATTTCAAGTGTGTATATAAACAATAAAGAGATAAAAAAATGTAATTTATTTATGTAGAAAGTGAAAATAAAACAATCAAATTGAATTTTTAGGTTGTATTAAATACAACAGCGTTCAAAACTGCCCCATTACACAAATTCGAATTTAATGAAACGAACAATTTTAAGCAATGTGTTTCAAACGAGCTAAATATTCAGGCAATGTTTATTCCTAATGGTTTCAATGGAACGGTCAACGCATTTAATGCGAAAAGTTAAAAACTTTATTTTGCTCTCTTATCTCGTTGAGTTAAAGCACACCTCTATCTTTTTGCCCTGTTGCAAACCGCGTCGAATACACACAACTCCTACAAACTTTTTATAAAATTCTTTATTCATTTAAAACTTTGCTTGTTTTATCGAAAAACCGCGACATTTTTCTGGCAGAAATGAGATTTAAGCGACCTCCAAGAAGTTCCTAACTGCCTCCTCAAAAGTCGTTAGTATTTTATTTGCCTGTTACTTCCAGATTTTCTGCCACAGTTCTATATTATCTGAAAATGTGAATTTATTTTTTATTAAATTGAAATAAGAAGCCCCTGGTTTGGAAAGAAAAAAAAATTGAGCTAAGAAAGGTAAGTTTTAGATTTAAATGTCCAACAAGAATCGACAGGAGCGTCAATGCATATACAAAGATTATATGAGGCATCATTAAAGCGTCATCGTTTGATAAAATTGACGGCACCTAGCATTAGCCTTAATCTGTCACTGGGGGCACATGGGGGCTATATGGTGGCATGTCCGGTCTTCTACGTAGTGTCGTGGTATTCCTGCAGGATGGCCTGCCTTTGCTGGGCTGGAACTACAAGTCGGACTTCCTGACTATCCACTTTAGAGTTAGAGGCATAGCGATATAGAATTCCGCTGGTCATGAGGTACCCCCAGTTCGTCCACCGTGTGTAGTTCAAGGTGGATGATTGGGATTCCTCGAAACATTATACCTAATACAATGTTCTCGATTTCGGGGTTTCGTTGTCTGAACGGTTTGTAACGTTTGTAAATCATACAGGCGTCGCACCAATCCTCGGTGGACCGGGAATATTGAGGCATGGATAAGATATCCGCAACAATATTAGCTTTCTCTGGGCTGTGTTTGTATGTGATCTCGTGGCGGTGCCTATCGTGGGTGACTTCAAGGTCAGGAGCTAGGGTGGCAAAGTTCTCTTCTAGGTATCTTGATTCGAACTTGATTTCACGTTTCGTGATGGAGTGGTTCTTTTTGACGAAAATGAAGAGTACTTGCGTATTCAACCCGAGGTTTTTTCGCTTTTTCTTTCTAAGAGGAAATGGCGCCTAATGCGTAGCTGCTGGCGTCGTTATAAAGAATGAACGTTAGGTTCTTGTCCACCAGGCAACGTACGGCCTTGAGTGGCTGGCATGCGGTGGTTTGTTTGTATGAGTCCCCACTGCTCAGTAATAAACGAAAAAGACCGAGCTACTTCGGCAATGTTGGGTATGTAGCTGCAGTACCACGTGTATGAATGTATGTATAAAATCATCTGCTTCGCGGTTTTACACGTAACTATTCAAAGATCTTACGGAGGTCCTTAATGTGGTTTTACCCGAAGGAGGAGAGGACGTTCAAATCATTCAAGTCTGCCAGCAAGGTTACGTCGCGGTGTCCGATCTAGAAGCATTCTATTAATCTCTTAAACGTTGCTGGGACATTGCGGAGACGAAAAGACAAACACCGGAGCCGGAAGAGGCCGACTGGTGTGACAAAGGTGGTCTTGTCCTGGTTTTCGGGTGAGACCGCAATCTGCCAGTAGCCCGTTTGGAAGTCCAGGTTGGAGATAACTGCGGCTTTGTCAGTGTGCAGAAGGTCGTCCATGCGAGATAGAGGGTAGCTGGCAGTGGACCTCGTTGTGAGGCTTTGGTATCATCACCACAGGAGCGGTATATGATGAGTTGCACCTGTCGATTATTTCCTCAGGATGGCTTGCTCTCAAACGAGTACGACGTCAGGCTGTGAGCCCTCATCCCCACCAGTGAGAAGAGACTACCTAAATCTCTACTGATTCTGCAAAACAGTGTCCAAGGTGAAACACAGCTCACCCGGCGAGCCGCACCAAGACAACCCTCTCACCACGATTCCTACATATACACGAGAAAGTCACTGGTTGAACATTTCGCCTTTCCAGTATGGGCTACCTAACGCCACCAGACACGCTACTCTTTCCTGGATCTGCCCTTCAACTGTCTATCCATGACCTCTAAGATTTCGCATTTTAGCTATGAAGTGGAAAAACAGTTAAATGTTGTATTGTAGATGTTTTTCGTTGAAAAAATTTTGGTTTCACAACTTCAAAACTTTGTTTGTTTAACCACAGTACATTATTTTCATTATATTATTACTTTACAAGCCAAAGACTTTATATTGCAATTTAATGAAATAAATTGATATTAAAATACACATACATTTAGACATTGTATAAAGGGTTAATACGAAAGTTGGGGAAATTTAATTAACATTTAAAGCAAAAAATTTTATTATCAAAAGCAGCACTTTTAAAACTAAACATTTTGCGTAAACTTCTAACATAAACCATCATATTGGAGCGTTGCGGTTGTCATAAAACCTCATTTAGTTTGTAGTTTGAAATGTCGGAGCTTAACGGGGCTTCTTAACTTGATAAGGGATAATTAAACAATGCACTTTGATGTTTGCGCTCCCAGATAATAGCATGTTGTAACAACCAAAGTACTTGCTGGAGGTTTTTTTAAAATAATTCTTAACAATTTTGCAGCTTTAAAACTTTAAATATAGTCATTGTTTTAATTATTTAATTTGGACTGACTTGAATAAGAATTTTCCAGCTTTCAAGAAATGTTTCGACCAACCAAGAAAAAAAAATACAATTCTCCTGTGCAAGTAATATCTGCCACATCACAAAATGAACAAATGGATGTGCTCGCTCTTCGAATAGCACATTAATTGGGGCCTTGTCGCCTTGCTGAAGTTGCTATTTGTCCATTTTTTCGGCCAGTTCTAGATATTACTCTCTGGATAACATGATTCTCTGAAAACAACCTTTTGTTAGCGAAGCAACGAGTTTTTTGCTGATGTGTCCAAAAACTCATTGTAATGCAATCACATTGCGAATGATTGGAAACGTATCGAGATCCTTTTTCTATTCCAATAATGATGAAGCTCCAGAATTGTGCTATTCCTTATCTAATGGAGAGTAACTACGGTGTATATTTCCAGTTCACTGTAAGATTTTTCTAAACAGGTAGAACACAGTGCATAATTGAAATTTGAAAACTGCTAATCCCTTTCATAAAGGTGACAAACTTGTGTTACAAATTGTGAGTTCATTCAAGTGCTGTGATTATAAAATATAATTTAATCACAAGTAACACAACTAGTGATTCTGTTTTTCAATAAACTTAGATTGTTCTTTCACGAGCGCGACGCGCGTTTGAAATTATCTAAAACTAACGGTCCTTCTCTGTGTGCCATGTTTTCGGATTAATCCGGTTCATTTTTTACACACCTATGTTCACCTCCCGAGAACCGCCATAAAAATAAAGTCACCGACTGTTAATTGGCCACCAAGGCTAATGTACCGTCTCTTCAAAGTTTCGATCGGGTATCATTTCCACATTTATGCTGTGATTTTAAAACCGACGTTGAATATAAGCCTCATTCGACTACGTTTCGAACTCGACCATCATCAGATTTTAATAAACTGTTTTTAAGTCGGGCACTTTCGATAAGTAGTGTTGTAAAATCGTCAAAAATTGGAAACTTTTTTACCACACGGGATCAAAATCGGTTCGCGGGATAGTGAAGGGGGTTAAAATGGTTTTTGATCGAAGTCGAAAATCGGAGCAGAGGGATTAGTAGCCTCGGCTAGGGTTTTCTACTATGTCGATTTTTTGCTTATCCGTCCGGCCGCTAGTGAGCGCAACACTTTCTTTTTAATGCCCGCGGGTCGGTCTTTAATTTGGTTATGAAAAGGAGACCAACGCCATTCGATCATCGAAAAGAGCGGACATAGCGCCTTATGAGAGAAGTTAAAGTCGACCAGAATCATTTTTTGGCTGAAAAGAAATTTGAAAAATCGGTAATTTACATTTATTAACGCAGAGATTTGAGACTTGGAGAGGATTTAGCCCTTACTGCTGCCTATAACATATCAAAAGCAGAACCCGACCGGTCGAACGGCACGGGTTCAAGTGAAGCACACAAAATGTAATTTTCAGAACATGATACTTTGTCTCTAAATTGAGCTATCGCGGTCGACTTTTTTTTTGTTGGATATTCAATAAAATGGCATAACAATCTGTTATAATTTAAATCTGACTGGAAAACTTTTTAGCGCTCAAATCACCACCCAAATAAGTTATAATTCACCATCTTTGACGGTTCATGCCGATATTTTGAATTCTTTAGGCGGTTCTTGCTATACTAGCGTTTTTCATGCTTAAAAATTTTAGTAATAAAAAACCAAGTTCGAAAAAGCCATCTTCGGTGTCAAAAATTTCGAAACGCGAGGTAAATTAGTCGACACATTGTGAGGGTCATGACGTTAATTCCAGGTCTAAATATTTATATTTAAAACACTGAAAGAGAAATTTTGAGCAAAGGGGCGTATATATGCAATTTTGGAATATATTTCTAAAATTCGTCAAGAAATTTTTAATTTTGAAAAAATTGCAATAAAGAGAAAAATTAGAATAAGTTTTGTTTATGTTCCGTACTAAGACATAAGTCTGTGTTAACGTTACTGACCTTTTATGCACATAAATAGCTTAAGCGTAGCATAACTGACCAATAAAAACATATTTACAACGTCAGATGCAGAGAATGCACAAAGAACATTCAAGTACTCAATTGATAAATTGGACCGACTGTAGAATGCATTCACTAAATTAAATTTAAAATAATTGAAAGGGCTTTTTCTTTTTATTTGTACAGCGCAGCGATCGAATGTTTGAAGCACAAGGACGTGTTTTTTTTTCTTTTTAAACGATTTGTCCAGGAAACTCTTCTTTAGAAAATTTGCAATAAATTGCTTCAATTTTTTATAATTATTTGAAAAACATTATGTGTCATTTAAATTATTTTGTTCAATTTCAAACAAAAATCTGACAATTATATTACCATAAAATTTTTAACCGTGATTGCTTTGACAACCCGTTTATAATTAAATATTTTATTAAATTTTTTTCCACGATGTTAACAATTACCTACTTCTTAAGTCAACTACATAAAAGCAATAAAATCTCGTCTACATCATTTCAAGGATGTGTATGCAAATAATGTTCTTACCTTGTTGAATCAGTCTAGCGTGGACGCTCAAAATGGTTGCCAATAGCAACGCTGCCACCAAAATTGTATCTCTTCCACACACCAACATCGTGGAAAATTTATAACGCAAAAATTGCCTTCGAGTTTATCGTGAAAACCGTTTCATTTTAATGCTACATACCACACCGACCATATTTATGCTTACATATTATAATTTTATGTGAATTTGAATTACATTTACATGATCACAAGCGGCCGGTATATTGTCCGATTAATGCTTTCATTATCATTAATTAAACCATTAATATTTAGACGTACATTTGGCATGGAAATTTCATGTTAAATCAAGAACGTGATAATTCGAGACCATAAAGGGCGTCTCGACGGACCGGTGTTCGGTACAGGACTGATGTAAACAGTTAAAATGTAGACTCCGGAGTCTGCACTCCGGGACCACTCCGGAAATCTACAAATAACAGCTGACTATATGATACGCAGGCGTTTCGTTACAAATCTATGTATAAATTACGTTTTAGTTATTTACATAATTATTTTTGTTAAATATCAATAATATATAATTTATTATCGTTTCGGCTTTGCTGCATTTAATGTTTTGTCAATAACTGATAAGGGAAGCGTTTATTTGTTTTGAAAATTTATTGGGATTTGCAATATGAAATTGTTTGGAACTATTTAACAATTTTGAAGGAAAACCTAAATTAGAAACGGCAGAGATTTTGTTTTTTAATAAACTTTTTTAACTAAGAGCAACAATAATAATAAAACGAATGTGTTTTTCCTAGTTTTCCAATTCCGACACTACGTTAGCTAAGACTTTTGGAATTTTTTAATTGGTCGCCCTTTTTGACTTCCATTTAAATTTTAAATCACTAAATGGCTCTTAAGAAATGTAATGCTGTATAAATACTTTAATATTTGTAGAAATGTAAAAAGAACTATTAAATGACATATTTATAAAAATGTTTTAATGTGTTTTTTTAAATTTGTTTGACGTAACCGTAAGAGCTGCAGAATAATGTTTTCGCAAATTTGTTTAGCCTTAGTTTTGCGGGTTCTGCGATTTAAAAAAAAATTTAATAACACTAAAATTATTTAAAATCAAGTTTTAACATTGGTTATATTAAATAAATTAACGATTAAAATAAACAAGCTAAACGCGGTACCTACATATTTATGAATACGTTTACACTTGGTTATGTTTTCTGGTCTAACCTATACCCTGACCCAAGTTTAGCCTAAGCACTAAGGTTTTGAACCTTCGTCTTGTTCACTAGGAACAAGTTTGTTATAGTCTCATTCTGGTCCCAGCATAAGCGCCATCTGTTAACAGTTTTTGTATACTGGAAAATGTTATCAATGTTTGGTTATGTTAGAGTTTTGTTGGGTTGGAAAGGTTAACGCGTAAGTTTCCTCATTGGACCAATTAATTGTTTTTCTCATAACACGAACTCATTTTTTTCCACAGGAGTTCAAGTTCAAATTTCAGATTAATACAGCTTAACGTAATGCGATCGTTAAAGTAGAAAACGTGTTACTTTCAGCATCTTTGGGGCGAGCAGTCAGCGTTTACATTCGCTAAACTACTGCTCAGGTTGGTTCGAATTTAGATCAGGTCACGAAAAAAACTGACGCGGCTTAAGTTAAGAACTCACTATATTCCGCCTGTTTACAGCAAGTGACCTAAATAATTTAGGTAACATTTGATGCATCTAAACGTTCTATACAAGAAAATTTACAACATCAAACAGTTAATTAGAATTATTTATTTTAAAAGCAAATATTACGAAAAATAAGGAACTGATGCTATAGATACCGAGCCTAGGTCTTTTGCTTCTTCTCCTTGTTTTATCGGCCTGATCTAGCGCGTATGAAGGAGCTGAGGACTGCGCAACTCTGAGAAAGCGCTCGTTGGAGGAGGAAGCTTCGTTGAGACCTGGGGTAGTCACTCTTGAAGAGACTTCAAGGTGAAAGGAGTTTATTCAAAACCTGTAGGGGTAGTTCTTTTTTTTTATAGGAGGAGCTCGCGGTGCTGGTTTGTCTCTTAGAGGAGCCTGTAAAAATGACTCGCCTTGAACGTAGCTAGTGCTTGATCCAAGCGTTAAACCCTTGAAGAAAAGCTTACGGAAATGGTGATTTTACTTGTTGCCGGAAGGTAGGGCTGGAACTAGGTGTAGGTTTATGACCGGAAGCTCTTGCTCGATCTTGAAAACTAACTGCTCAAGCGTTTATTTTCTTTTGGTCATTCTGATCGATCCTAAAAATTGATTTTTCTGTGCAAATGTGTATGATTTTAATATACCCTTTTTCAAGTGACGTTGCGCAGCAAAATAAACGAAAATCTATAGATACGAGGAAATTAATATTTTCAACAACGGAAACGTTTTTTTTGTGCTAATCAGTCTGAATGTTGTTTTCTAAATATTACGAGTAGTTTACAGCATGAAAATCCGCCTTTTGTTTAAAACTTATTCCCAGATTATACAGAGATTTATGTTTTTTCTCCCAAACAAATTTCTAAAACGAATTCAACAATAAATACGACCGTTTCATTTACAATTCGAACAGAATTGGAATAGTGTGGGTCGTGGGATTAGAACTGTAGAGAAGCATAAAGTCGTTTCTTCGATTTTAATTTGAATCTTTTCCTACGTGTGTCTCTGGAACAAAAACTTCAAATTTTGTGTAAACTGATTTAATAAAATTTACAACTTTTCAACAGCAACGTGCAAAAAGCGTCGAAGCGTTGTAAAACGATTTGCGATTTTAATTTTAACTGAAGTAAATATTTGATATATGAATTTCAAATTATAACTTTTTTTGCAGGCAAAGGAAAGATTTTAATATCCGGTCCTACCCTGATTTAATGGAACGATTCCATCCCTCTCCGCGTTTGCAAAGTAGGTACCATTGCCACATTTGCAATTTAAATATCGCATTAATATTATAATTAAAAACTTATTTTAATGGCCTATTTGAATTTCAAAGGGCTTGTTTCAATTTATTCGCAATTAGTGGTAATTGGTTGTGTTGTGCTATATAAAGCAGTTACTAACCAATTTCGAACATACCTTTTCTAAAATATTCCAGAAACTAAAAAGATAGTTTTCTCTACAGTTTTTGTTGTTACAGTTTACTATTTATTTGTCCTTTATATTACGATTTAATATAACTTTACAAGAAATTTTAAACGGGACTAAGAAAATTATAATTTTCATGATATCCCATCAGCCGTTAAATAACAGGTAATGCAGCAGTCTTGAGGTCAGAGTTAAATGATGTAACGAATTTAAATGTCCACGAGCAGCAAGGCACTCTCACTACACGATATCTAAAAAATAATGAAGAACTCTAATCCATCGTTTCGCTCGCAGCCAATTAACGTCGAGAGAGGCGTGCTCGTTTACAACAGTATCTGATATTTCTTCCTTCCCGCTGTCTCTTAATGCTGTGTAAAACAAATCACTGGTTTTAATAATAATGAATGTTCAATAGTTTGTCCCGTTCTTAAAAAAAGCATGCGGGGTTTCGTTTGAATTGTTAGACGTTGTTATGCATTTATTGGCAGCATTAGGCAACGAAATCGTATGTAAACAACGCATTTACACCGAAAAATTAGTCACTCTTCAGGAACGATAAGAACGGTCCAAAGAATAAACGTTAGAGAAGTTTATTACTTCAGGATTGATCAAAACGGTCCAAATAAAACACGTTGCAGATTATTGCTTAGGGATCGATCAGAACGGTCGAAATCATGCATAATTTAACCTCCCAGCTTTTACTAAATCCTCCAGTTCAGGACAACTATCTCTACAGACTTTCCCAAGAATCAACCAACCTCAAACCCTTTAAGAGCCCGGTTCTTGGACCGAGCTCAAGCTTACTATTACAACGCTATTATCCCTTCCAAGACCAAAGCAGCGGCAACACCAGCGCCTTTAGCTTCTTCAAGAGCGAAGCACTATCAGGGTATGCAAGCCCCCTGACCTGTCTATGTGAACCCCAACCTCATGAAGCTTAATTAGGAGTTTCTTGTTCATTGTTCTTTTAGATAATTTTTTTTTGTTAATTCATCGTTTCTTTTATTTCATGTTGGCGGTTATTATAATATAATATTTTCTGTCTAACAAATAAATATCTGAAACAAATAGAGATGTTAAGAGTAAACTCGAAATATTTATATATTTCAAACGTGTAGCCATTTCTTTCGACATCTATTCTCCAATTTAAACAAACACATATGAACTTACGCTTGCTACTTGCATCTGTTTCTTCCCGGCGTCGGTTTCGAAATTACGGGTTATACTGGTTTCGTACCACACGTTAAACATTCGCTACAAAGAAGCGTTGTAAGTTGCAAATTATTTTGCAAGGGGTCCCACTAGTTACTATTATCTTATTTATTCGAATTTTTTTATTACCAGTGGCGTTCATTGTGTGTTAGCCAGCTCAAAATGCTAGACCAATATTGTGAAAAATAGACAACCCCTCCCCAAAAGTAGAAAAACGCAATTTCCATAGGTTTAATTTGAAAAATTATTAAACCCGGTCCTGTAAAAATCCTTAAAAATGTAAGGCGCCCTGCAAAGTTTAAGATAGCAGCTCTTTTGGTGCATCGTGATGGTACTGGGGCCCTTTATCTAACGCTGCAAACGCAATTTTTCTACTCCCGACTGGTTTTGTTCCATCCTAACCATTAAGCTAATTGGCTATTATTCTAGGGCGCCGGACCTAAAACAGCGCCGGGAGATGCCTTATAACATATATCGTTTTGAATAGTTATTCTTTACGGTACTACGTTAATTAGAAATACCGTTGGTATCGCTATCAATCTACCAGCAGGTCGGTAGATAAAACACATTTGATCTAGTTATGAGACAGTGTGAGTGCGCCTGCGCTGAGTGCGCGTTTGTGTATAAATTAGGTAGACAGTTTTCACTAGGGAGCCGCCCTACACCTATTGCCCGACTTCAGACCTTTGTATCAACCTGTACTGTAGTAGTATAAATTGCGAAGAAATTATTAAAAGCTTCAAAAACAGCAAATGTAGAAAACAATATATTTAAGAAATGTTTTTTGTTTCAAATATGTTTACATTTCTTATTAAATATTATTATTGAATTTTTATGTATTTTTTATATTTAAAAATTTTGTAAAATAGTACAACCAGTCGATAACTAACTTTAGTTTAAAATTAGTACCACTGCTGCCAGGGCGCCACAAATTGTTAGCCCAGGAGCTCCTAATTTCTTAGGGCGGTTCTTTCGGAATCACGGCGTGCAAAATAAAACGTCCTAAAGTGGCAATTTGAAGATGTTTATAAAATCTGTGACACGTTGTTAATTCATAGTGCTCTTTAAAAAAAATTGAATCGATAAACAAATTTTTTACAGCACCCTTACTTTTAAAATTATAACATCACCAAGGAAATCCAAAAGAAGATATTTTGATGCGGTTTGTGCAGAGGCATTAGGCATCTAGTCAGCAACCGATTTATTTAATTAGTTATGATATTTGGTCGTAAAGTTGTGAAAATATGCAATTTCACCACGGTTTAAAGAAATTGCTAATTTGTAGAATTGTGTAGGAAACCCAAAATGCTGCGCTAAGAATTATTCGAAAATAAATTTTGTTTTCTTTTTTTTTGTATGCCAATATCCAAATGAGGCACGGGACCGAATATAAAGCAGATTTTTGTCCGCTGCCATCTATATATTAAACCTCTATATTAAATCCCTAACTGTCTCACCATAGCAACACGACAAGCTCTTGGTTGTTGTCAAAATTTATCACTATAATACGACGCGACGGCGGCCTCTTACAACTCCACTCAATTTATTGATTGTTTTCTGCAATTATTTATCTTGCTGTCACCGCTGTTACTACAAAAGTAGTCTTAATTTATTCTAATGAAATTAAAAAAATTCTGCATATTAAAATTGCTGAAATTTTTTTTTATTAGAGATAAGAAATAATATTGCCTTAATGCAACTGTATTACGAATTTACATTACAAGCGATTTTATAAATTTTAAGGTAAATACGGCATCTTAGGTTTTCGATGCAGCTATTAGCTGAAACTAACCGAGTTGGCGATTTACGCTCATGCTTCAAAATAGACTAAGAATTAACAACAACTAACTGCCGCGTCTAGTTTGGAATACAAGATTTTGACAGAAATACATGTTTTGAACCTCGGGGAACCCAAAAAAATTATGTTTGCAGATGTATGGCTGTGACTGGGTGGTGGGAGTTTTTTTCAGAAACGGAGTTTTGAATAACGGAATCTGATAAAAGACCGTAGCAAAAAGCGAATACTTGTTTTTGTAACGCACTAAAATTAACATGGCCGCTGCTACGAATTTTTGAGAATTTTGATTGTAGGCCTTTGTACTTAAAAACGAGTTGACAAATAAGGATGCAATTTAGTATTATAATAGCCCTAGGGTAGCAAAACGTCGCTATGTAAAGGATTCTTTTAGAAATAAAAAATTGTGGCGTGATATATTATAGCTGCAGCCGCATTCCTCTCAAGTTGAGACAGGTCAAAGGGATCCGGTTTAATATGTGGAATTATAGCACTCGCTGTGTAATTCATAAAACTAAGACTTCGTTCCGTGGTCCGCTACACTACCTACTGAATTAGCTTATTTATTTGTTTCTATTAAAAAAAGAAACAAAAACATCGTGGGGCATGGGCCACAGGGTTTCGCTAGTCTTACAATTCAAACCTATATTTGTAAAAAGACAGGAGTAACCTTAACCTGCGAGAGCAAGGAAGTGTGGCAAAAAAACTGGTTTATCGAAAAAGTCTTATGCTAAAGGAGAGTGTTGGTAAATCTATAACCATTTCCATACAGTAAATAAAAATCAAAAACGAAAAGTATAACAAAAAAGTTTCTATTAATTTAAATTATCTGATAATAAATTGCAATTATAATTCAAACTTATTGAATTAATGTTTTCCACAAACAATTACGACAAATCAAAGGGGTATTGTTTATCAATCCATGGGTTTTGTTTGCTGATTATCAAATCCAAATGAAAATGTAATCTATTGGCCATACCAGTTTACCAATTTGGGATGTTGGATTATAGATTAACTATTTGCCCAGCTGACACGTCCCCAACGAACCTTATCAAAAATTAATCAGGGTGTGTAAAGCAACGAGCCTTTCCGAATTAATTTGTCTTTATTTAGTCTGCAGGGGAATGAACGACGTTAAATTAGTTCACATTTAAATCTTGAATTACCTAATAAGTTTTCATTTTAGGTGTCCTAACGAACAGGTAGGTAATTCTTGAGAATTCATGAATTTCCAAAGAACCTGTTTTTCGGAATTTTTTAAATACTTATAACAAAACTCTTTCTTGTCTGCACATATCACAAGTCATAAACCAATTTTATTAGAAACTGATACAGTTTCAATCTGCACTCGGTACAAAACAAATTTTCATTGTCTTCGCATCAAATACCTAACGACCAGACCAGATAGTTGCAATAAACCAGCAGAAAATTACAGACTGTCGAAAAATTAAGGCGAAAAGCAACGTTTTCCGTTTTTTTAGCTGTTGGGTTTAAAAATATTATATACGTGATCGTAAAAGCTCGCAATCATAAAGAATGCCGTTTATGGCTATTTATTTTCTAGTGTCTTTGTGATATAAGTGATGAAAGGCGAGGATAACGACATAAAACATACGAGACGCCTCGTAAAAGAGCGGAGAAATGGAAGTGGAAAATTATTAGATTGGTTTTCAGCTATTCTGGATAACCGCGCTTTGATTACTTCAATCCAATCGGCACCCCACCCGCAGAAGAGATTGGAGTTGTTCTCTAACAACCTCCTAACCTCCTTTTATCTCTCATCCAGCAGAATACTTCCTCTCCCTACGCTCTCCTATCGACACAAAGTTTTGCTATTATCCTATTATTGTTTTACCACTTCCATTTCTAAATTGATAGTAAAACGATAAAAGTGATAAAACTGCAAATGGTATTGCATGCACATACATTTTCTCTTGCTCCAATAAAAACTTTTGAGAAGAAATAAATTTTATTATTTTTTTACTTCAAACGTCCTTTTTTTGTTAGATGCCTAATACTTCATTTTCTTCCTTGTAGCATATTTTAAGTAGAAAAATAATGTAAAAAATTGTAAAACACATTATATACAGAAAGTTTTTCTTTTTTGTATACATACCAGCTATGTATACTTTTATCAAAAACATATCAATGCATTGCAATTTACTGCAATCTGTAGGCAACCAACTATACACTACATTTTATATAGCTTCAATTTTTTGAAAAGAATAGTCTGCTGTGGAAACAGTAATCAAATTGTATAATGTCAAATTAATAGCAATTAGTTTTGATTTTTTGAATTTAGCATAAAATTGTGTTACGCTCCATATCTCCGGAACGGTTGGATCGATTTTGATGTGCTTTAGAATGAGGAGGTATATCAAAAATTCACCGACAAAATAAGCTTTTAAAAAAAACCGAAACCGGAAGCGGAAGTTAGACATGTTGTTTGGTAGCATTTTTTTTAGAAACTGAATTTTGGAAATTTTAATAGTGGAGATTAAAGAAGGTCTTAGGACAAATCAAACGATTTTTTACCGAACTCTCTAGCTTTAATATGGCGGCCGCTAACAATTTTTGAACATTTCGACTTTAACGCCCATTTACTCAAAAACCAGTTATCTGATTGGAATCAACTACATCTTGTTTGGTAGCCCTTCAAGGGTACTATACCATGAAATATAATTAATTTTGAAAATATAAAAACGATCGCAATGACATCACTCCAAAATTTTGGAATTTTTCAAAAAAATATTTCTCAAAAACTGCCCACACGTTTGTGTTTAAACTAAACAATAAAATATTTCTGTTAAAGCAATATAGCTCATCATTGATAGCAAAATCCGAATATCATAATATTTTTTGATACTTTAATATTTAGGGGGGCTACTGTTCCCCCTCCCCCCCAAAATTTTCGCTACAAAATTTAAAAATTGATTTCTTCATTTGTTTGCTCTAGGAGAATCTTTTTACAAAAAATCAAAAAAAGAATTTCACATACTTTCTACAGCAGTTGTATTCTTGTACTAGTCGTTTAATGTTCAGTGTAGGCTAACTGTTTTATTTTAATAGATAGACTCGCAAACCCAAGAGCAAAGTTGTAGGGCAAATTCTTCTCGATTGTATTTAAGAAAAAACTAGAGTTACCAATTTTAATATGGGGGCCACGGTAAAAAATAACTTTTTTTTAAATGGCATTTGGCATTAATATCAGAAAGGTTTTGAAATTGTAAATACAAATTAATAAGAGTAATTTCTTGCTAAAAATAATACTTCTCGAGTTATTAATATATTTTCAAATATCAATTTCCGCCCTTCCGTTGATTCAGTCCGAATATTTTACCCAACTTTATGCTTGCAGCGCAGCGGTCGGTGTTTCTTCAACCGCTTCAAGATGTTACAACTTATAAGAACTATTTACTTTAACTAGTCGTGTCTAGACAGGTGTATATCGAAAGTGTTGGAAAATATAAAATAATGTATTTAAATGTATAGGAAAGTCCAGGTGAAGTGTTTCGCTCATTTTTTCATGGCTACTTTGCCACATTTTCTCGCAGTCCCTTTCCTTACTATGCGATGGAGAGGTAAGTTGTAAGTGTGTGTGTGTGGGTGTGTGTGTGTGTGTAGTTTACTAGTTCACCAGTGTACATAGTGAAGTATATCGGTAAGTATTAATTTGACTGATATTTTTATTTTATATTTATTATTATATTTACACCATCATAATATTTTCTATGCTTTCTCCTTACAGAGATGCTCGAAAACTTCTACCCAAGTCGGTCAGTATTTGTTGTGAACTACGTATCTTTTAGTGTTGCCATTTTAAACCTCATCTTTGCCCTTGTAGTTCCAAAAATACTATTTTGATGCTAGGTTATAAATTAAGTGAGTGAACTTAAATACAATAACATTTATTTCCAGTTTGTGATGAAACAACACCCTTAGAACGAGTAGTACGAGTAATTTTGGGCTATATTTCTGCAGACTGCAACATGAAGGAGTTACTGAAGACACATAACAAATGTGTAGGCTTCACATCAGGGGAGATCACTAATAGAAGCCCGGATGTCGTAGAGGTCTGAATGTTCATAGAAAAATATGGGTCACTGTTAGAAGTGGACATGAGGAGCGTTCCAGAACCTACTCTTCCAGGTGAGATAGCCGTTCTTAAACTCAATATCTCCAGATATTTTTGAAACTGGTTAAATATACATTATATTCGCAATGGCCGCGAGAACAGGTAACAACCGGTCATTTACTCAATACAACACAATACAAACATGCATATTACGACATAAAACGGTGTTAATTTGGACTTCCGGTTTAACCGGAAGTGATAGCATATTTTTAATTTTTAATGAAACACCTGTATATTTTTGTATATTTGAATAGACCTTTTAATTTTCTTTACAGCTATGTACTTACCCATTAACTTCTAATTTTGGCCGCCAGATGGCGTTTTTAAAAAACCGTAAATGCCTAATAATGATATTCATAATTAATTTTTTTACAGCTAGCTTTGAAAAGAAAAGAATAATGAACTTTAAGTAGTTTTTTTAATAAATTGTTTAAACATTTTATTGTAACAAGTAGATATTAAAAAAATTAAAAAAGATTTAAATTTTTAAACGGTCATAACTTATTTTTTTAATTTCTCTACTTGAGTTTTATTGCACTTTTTAAGTTGCCATTATATTTGCTTTAATTAATAATAATAATTAAATAAATTAAATAAAATGGCAATTTAAAAGTGCAATAAAACTCAACTAGAGGAATTTCAAAAAAATAGTTATTTATGTACCTATCTAGTGCGCGAAATTATACTTTGGTGCTTGAGAATGAAAGTTTTTTGTAGAGACAAAAGTCATTCGAAAGCACAAAAGAAATTTCGCGCACGAGTTGCATACAACATTTTTTCTACAGACTTACTGAAATAATGAAAAAAATTAAGTAAAACCATAATAAAATACAAAAATAATGATTTATTCTATCTAGTCTATTTTTTTGTTACTACGGAAACAAAATTTAACATGTATTGATATTTGTCGGTTATTTTTTCTTAAACAAGTTTGGTCGGCGTCCTTTTCAAAAAACCTATTTTAAATATCGTCATGCATGAAATATTTTTCGATCTAGTGCGCGAAATACTTCGTGCACGTTGTCAAGATAAACAACTCCAATGTGACATTTTGCATACTGAGATTAATGTAAAAATGTCATCATTTTTTGACGTCTGTAGAAAAAATAAGTTATGACTGTTTAAAAATAAAGAATCTTTTTTTAAATATTTTATTATCTTTTCGCCACAATAAAATGTTTAAACAAATAAAAAAAACACTTAAAGTTCATTATACTTTTGTTTTCAAAGCTAACTTAAAAAAAATAATTATGAATATCGTTATTAGGCATTTAAGGTTTTTTAAAACGCCCTCTGGCTGGTAAAATTAAAAGTTAATGGGTAAGTATTATACATAGCTGTAAAGGAAATTAAAAGGTCTATCCAAATATCCAAAATATACAGGGTGTTCCATTAAAAATTAAAAATTGCTTTCACTTCCGGTTAAACCGGAAGTCCAGATTAACACCGTTTTATGTCGTAACATGCATTTTTATGTGTATATTACCCAGAAAAGACTTGAAATTAATAATTTAAAAATTGAGTAAATGGCCTGTTCTTAGCTGTTCTCGCGGCCACCCGGTTTATATAAATTATATATATACAGGGTGGTTTTGGAAACCGGACCACTATTGTCAACTTTTTTATTTTTAAAGATACAAAGTTGGTCAAATTGGCAAAAACGTGTAACTTTCTCTTCTGGTAACGACTGTGAAAACTAAAAAACAATTGCGCATCGCCTTTTCAAGTTATTTGTTAAAATAACTTTTTTTTAAACGGAACACCCTGTATTTTATTATATTTTTGAATTGAAAATTTTATTCTCTTTAAAAAAGGTCAAACTATGATTAAATTAACAAATAACGCCATATTTCAACATCCAATGGTTCAATAACATAATCGTAACAGCCGTGAAACAAAAGCTACTTGTTTTATGGTATAGGTCAAAATATCTTTAAATTAATATGTATAAGAGTAATTATTATAGTAACTGCTCTTATTGAGCACCACCATTATCTAGACAGCCATATTTTAATTTTTAATACTTTAATAACATCATCGCAACAGCCGTGAATCAAAAGGCAGAGTTCGCTTGTTTTATTGTTTCTATTTTGACATTTAGCAGTTGTGCTAATTTTATTTAACATTTAAGATGTGCATTGGCCCTCACGGTCACTTGACATAAATCGCCAATTTTTTTTCTTTGGGGATATCTACATGATATGATATTTATTGAGATAGATACAACAATGCAGAAATTTAGTCGCATCCATTACAAATGCGTTGTAAACATTGACCACTAAATGCTACGTCGAGCTTCGAATACTGTAGTTCAAGAATTTACTGCTGTCTAGATAACGATAGTGCCCAATTTGAACAGTTACTATAATAATTACTCTTGTACATATTAATTTAATGATATTGTGACCTCCTATACCATAAAACAAGTAGCTTTTGTTTTACTGCTGTTACGATTATGATATTAATGCAATAAAAGTTAAAATAGTGGCCCGGTTCCCAAAATCACCCTGTATGTTAACACCTTTAATTAACTTAATTATTTTTTTGTCTCGATTATTGACTTACTATACACATACCATTGTACGTATATTTTACCATGTCACGTCGCTGTTGTAAATAAATAAATTTAATTTAATTCAAACAACATTTAGATATTTTTACCTAACTTTTTATTAACCGGTGCGCAGGAACCAATGCGCAGGAGCCGATACCTGTAGTCACGGCGAACGCGCCGCGCCGCGCCGTTCCGAAGGCACCTTTCATACATTTCTACGGCCCAAACTATTACATTTATAAATATAATTCCTAATCTCGTATGATCGGAAATCTTCCGCTTTACAGAAAAGGGAAAGCAAAATTTTTCGATATTTATTTTAGTTTCCATAGGCAGATGATTAAAGCTCGAGTCACAATTTAAAACCGTTTGTTACCGATTTTAATTAACTATCAAATTTCTCAGTCATAGTTTTTACCACAAACGTTATTCATGTGGTATAGAAGCTGGTAAACAAAGATTTGAATTTATTTTTTACACTTAATTTTATTTTTATAAAAAAAAGGGAATGTAGTCAAAAACTAAATAAAAGATAGAAATAGTGTGCAATATTTTACTGAAAGTTATCTAAACTTTTTACCGAATTTTAATAGTTGGGGGACCTCATAAATAAATATCACATTTCGAAATTATTTAAACATATAAATAAATAAAATTAAAATACTCTCACCTAGTTTGTACGACTTGAAAATTATCGGTTATGTCACGCTCCAAATTCAATTCCGCATAAGGACCGCAGCAGAAGCTGAGAACTTGGGGATTGCAACAGGAGCAGCCGAAACACCCACCTATAACTGATGCATCTTTATTACAAACGTTGAAAAAATGAAATGTAAAGTAGAACTTCTACATTAAAGAATATTTTAACGATAAGTTACATTATAAATTTCCACTTTTTTAAAGTAAACAATTTTTAATTTTAAGTGAATTATTACCTTAACAAAAATTCTGGAGCTGAACAAGTCCTCTTGCTTTATCTAAAATAGGATCAAGCACAAAGTGAAAATTCAAATAAGGTATCATACCTGTATTGTATCCAATGGCCCATGTAAATATTACAATTTTTATAAAATATACGGGCGTTAGAAATACAAAAAACTACTTCAATTCCCACTTGAAATCAAAAAACAATCCTACATAAACAATAATCAGATAACGAGTACTAAATAGTATTTACGAAAGTAAAAATGTAATATTCTATTAATACTTACCATAAGAAACAAAGTATTTCAAATTGTTAATTACGTCACACTTAGTAACACCCAGACACCATAACTACACCACCGTCGCGTCGCGTCGGAAGAATAAAAGCCCGGCCACGACAAACAAACGCAGTAAAAAAAACAGCTGTATTAAGTAATTAACACATTATTCTGAAAAAATCATTATCAATTAATACTGAATCAGTACTTACCATAGAAAATATGGGTAGGTAGTGCAAGTTTGTTATTGAATATACCAGACACATTTTACTACACTTCCGGAAAAAAATAGCTACAACGATTAAAAAATGGCAAAGTAGCCATAAAAAAAACGCGCGAAGAATAATTTCTCACCGACCGACGCGACGATTTGGTTTGCAAACAATGAATGCAGCGTTACATAAATATTAAAAAAAAATTTAACAAATAAATACGTAACAAATACCTATATCTTTCACTAACCTTCATTTTCAGTTTAAACTCACCTAAATATGAAGCTAAAAAATCAATTACTTAAAATATTAAGTAGTACCTACTATATTATGTTAAAATCAAGTATTGCATTAATACTCACCATGCTATTTTAAATTGTATAACTGATATGTATCTTGCACATAACTACGACTGCGATTCAAAACTATTGTCAAAGCAACAATAATTGAGAACTACGTTTTAGGGCGCATATAGTAACGAAAAATTCCGCGTAAGAAAAATCCGGTAGCAATTCAAAATACCTTTTAACACTTGAAAAACAGAATATTATCAAATAGGAGTACATTATATACTCTTAAACATTTTGAAATCCCCTTCTCCCACCCTAGATGAAACACAAGTAAAGAGATTTATACTGACTGTGTCATTGTTTAACACAATTGTAACACGATGAAACCCCATCAATCAGAAGTAACAAATGCATTTTTCATCTAAGAGAAACATACCATTTGTTGCTTTATGATGTAATGTTGATCCACCGACATGTTTCCTCTAAAGCAAAAGTAAACAATTAAGAAAGGTGCACTAATGTCTCGCCAGTGGAAACACAGCGCCATAAAAAATGCGAATTAAGCCAAGTAACCAAAAATTATTATTATACAGGATTTAAAGGATTAATTCAGTTCAAAAGGCCTATTTGGATGCTAATGCAATAATCCGGCTTTAAGAGGCTAATTTGACATAAATGTAGCATTACAAGCATAACATACAAAATTGATTAAATTCGACATTAAAAAAACACTTATATTGAAACTCTACTAATGTATTAACATGACCTGGAATCAAAGTAATTTTATTGAAAACAATTCTTGCTTTAGGTAATTAATCCTTTAATACTGTACAAGCCAAACTCGATAATCGGAAAAGTGCATTTTTTTGAGTTTTCATACAAAACTAGAATTAGTAACTGGTGGCGGGGTAAAGCAGACCTATCATAATCAGAAAATACTGAAAACCCAAAAAGTTGGACAAATTCCGATTGCAAAAACCATGTCGTATAATGTGCAGGCATTTTTGCAGCATATCGAGTTTAACACAACACACATATAAAATAAGACAATATTGATGGACCATTTTAAATTAATAATAAAACGATGCCAACTTTTTATATATTGAGAAAACTATTTCATAGTATTTACGAAAGGGAAATGGAACTGTATTCAGGAAAGTAGCGGTAGAAAAATTTCAACAGCGACAGGATACCGTGCCGGCACGGCAAAAAAATTACAAGATCAAAAGGGAATGCTCATATTTGATAAGAAAACTCAACACACCCAAAGTAAGTAAGGAGAGTGATAACTTGCCAATGTCCCTATTAACCACTCGACGCCTCCGATATCTTCCTCTGCAATCGGGGTTTAGTCCGCTGCGTCCTAGGCCATATACCACCTATGTGGCTTCCCACGGATCGCGATGATCAGAATAAAATGACTTCAGCAGAACGGGGGCATCAAGGCCTTGTATCGACATGTCCTAGCGGCGTGCCTCATAAACGTATACAAATTTGAGACCAAAATCACCCCACCCCCCTTTTCCTAAAAATTTTAAGTACCACAAGTTAACGTTACAGTCTAAATACACTTCCATTTCCAAATTTTGACTTTCTTAAAATGGTCCTATAGTAACGTACAGCAGTTAAGCCAGTGTTTCAGTTCAAGGATAGATAAAACACAAAACAAGAACGAGAAACTCCGAAAACGTATTTCTGAATTTTCGTTTTGTTTTGTATTTTTAAATTATTAAAATAATTTTTTTAACATAAATTATAAACGATATACAATAAATTTGGAATGTCTTGAAAACTATTCAGTTAAAACTCGTTTGCAGTTAATTGTATTTTATTTATAAAACGAAAACTAGTCAATGGTGATCAATGATTTTTACATTTTCGAATGTATTGGTCCAATCAAATAAGGAAGACAATGAATTAAAAAGTAGAGATTTAAAAAAGAGAATTAGTATCTTGATCATGAAATAATTATTTGAGCATACAATTTCATATTGACATAAATATTTTAGCAATCAATACGATTTACTAATACAAAACCTGCGATCATGCTCTTTTAGACTCGTAATACATACAAAATTGACCGATTTTCACGAAAAATCAAACTGGCAACCGTAGGAGTTATCCTATATACCGTTCAAAACGAGATTAATAAAAAAAAATTAAAACCTAATTAATACATTTATTAATTATTATATTAATACCGCTCCCAAATGCATCCAATACAACTACTCCGCAATATGACCGCTATTGAATAAAATAACATACTGCGTCTAAATTAAGTAGGTATTAAATTAAATCTGTTTTTTTAATATAACCGCCTGTGCGCATTGCACAATGTAGTTCTACCGAGATCTATGCTAAACATTGCATTATGTTATGTATTTTTTTTATTTTACAACAAAATACTGCCGTCGTTATACGTATACACTGACACTCCCGGAATCGAAAACGAGCATGACACTACGAGCGTAAAAGATGCATTACAATTTACAAAATAAAATCTGCTACCTGGTGATGTGGGTTAGAATTTTGAATACATTAAAAACAGTAACAAGCATTTTCAAAAAATTAATGTTTCTATATGGCATTAGTTGACCATCTAGAAACCTGTTGTGCAAGGGGGGTTAGAAGTTTGAGAATATCCAATTTAGGAAAATAACGTTAATTGGAGGAGTAGGCGCACAGACGAGACGAGTAACTAAAACATATAAATTTGACATCTACTATCTCACTTTCACTTAACTTAACATTACTTAATACTTTGACTAGGGTCTTGTTGATCTTCTTGCTGGATATATTCTCAAATGCAACAAATTTATATTTTGTAAATTGTCAGTGTGAGTTTTAACACTACTGGCTGATCTGCTGTGAAAAGTTAAAATTCACTCACATTGAGATGTCTTGGGTCCTTGGAACGCCTTCCACCGATGTGGAACCTACCTTTAATAAGTCGGCGTTGGCGTTGGCGATCTCCAAATTCCACTCTTACGCTGGTGCAGTCTCAGTTGTCCAGTCCATTAGTGCGGATCCTTGATCCAGCTCCTCCAGAATCCTGCTCCTCGATCCTCGGTCATCCAACTGCTTGATAATCCAAATTTGATGGTCCAGCAGCTCAGCACAGGGAAGTACAGCGACTTCATTAACATCTCTACATTTAAATATATAATTAAAATTTGAAATTACATCAAATTATGTCTATAAAATATAGAAGAAAAATCTAAAACTACTACTTTTTAATCTCATATTTAAAGACGACTATTTAAGATACAGTGTTAAACTTGTAAAAAGCTGAGGCCTTATTAAATATGAAACGTAGAAATATCTTTAACTTAATTTATGATCACTCCATAAAAGAAGGTCTTTATTAAGAATGTTTAAACTAAAAAATAATTGTTTGATTAGGAAAAAGCGTTGTTAAAAACCGCTGTTAAAATAAGATTTGCACAGCTAGACAAGAATAATTTCAAAACTGAGACTGATTGCTGCTCTTTCGATAATAACTGGTGTTTAAAATAACTAAATTAGAATTTAGAAGAATTAAAATTTCTTAACAAAGCAGTTTTAATTCTATCAAAGTCTTGCTAATTTAAAGTTAGTTTTAGTTTTTGTATTATGTACATTGACTGCTCGTATCTGGCAGGACAACTCTAAAAAAAAATTTAATTGCCAACCCGCTGTTTATAACCCTTCATTAAGGTATGCCACCGACGTCTAATAATTTAAGTTTTTTTATTAAAATACATTTATTAAGAGGTAATATAATATTATTTCTAGATGATAAAGTAAAAGTTCAACTTATCTATAATCTGTGATAAAATATCTTGTTATAATTATAATAAACAGCAGAAAACAAAACACGATTTAAAATCATCAAATAGCTGAATTCTCAAATATCTATAAAGTTTGAAAGTTTGTTGTTTATTTACTTTATTTTATGTTGATGAATAGTTCCTTGAAAGTTGAAACAAAGCGAAAGCAAGAATTATGAAACCGACAAAAATTCCTTTTAATGTTATAGGGAAGAGACAGACTAGCGGTAAGACACGGATTCTGGAAACGTTACAAGCAGCCCACACTAGAAACAGCGCTACAGGTAGTGACTCATCGTAGATTAGGTTCAAGTTGCCTTAAGAATACAAATGTAGTTCAAAGCGAAATACGTTATAATGGAAATATTTATTATCAATTTCCCAAACAAAAGCTTGGAATTAATGTAAGCAAACCGACTTTAACGAAATTTGGAATACTCAATCCTAATGACTAGGTATCAAAGAAAACATTTAAAATAATTCCAGAAATTAGAAACGGCATTTTGACATATTTTTTTGGTAAATGCTTTCATATAAAGACTATTTATTTATTGAAAATAAGGCGGCAGCTATATTGCCAAAGGACGTCTGGAGGAACTGAATGTTTTTTTTTCGGACTCTTAGTTTCAAAGAGGTATTTACTCAAAAATTAGTTGAATGATCAACATTAAACGTTTTATAATTATAACTCTTTAGAATGGTATAATGTATGAATATAAAAATGGAGGCGTAACTATGACAGGGCATTTCCTTGCCTTAAAGGGGCTTCAAGTAAACAAAAAAATTATCACCCGTTACACAGCATTTTTCAGTTTCAAAAAATTAAATTGTGGTTTTCTTATTAAAAAGTTTCAATTTTTAGTACGTTCGATATTTTAGAAATAAAAAAAAATTTCAGTACTCAAATATATCAGAGTTTATAAAAACATCTAAATATTTAAACATAGTATTGAACAATTTCACAATTTTCAAGTCAGTTAAAATTTTTTATTCAAAATTTTTTAAATCGCCAAGTTTTCGAGTTTTAAAATTAAAAAAATTTTTAAATAGTCAAAATTCTTAAAACGTTCAAAATGTATGAAAGTAGTAAAATAAAAGTTTGATGCAACAAAGAGGTAATAATTATTAAATGACAATGGGAACAACCTTCCATTGTGAAAAAAACTCTGACAAAAACGGGTTTATACGACTTCTACAACGGAAAGAGGTGTAATAGTAGTTTAAATAGGAAAAAATGCTTTCATATAGCAAAAGGTTATTGAAAGTAAGAGGGCAGCTGCTATAGCTAAAGGACGTTTGGACAAACTAAAGGTTTTTTCCGGATTCTCTAAATTTAAAATTGTATTTACTCAAAATTAGTTTCTAGAATCAACATTACATGTTTAATAATCATAGCGTTTTACGATGTATAACGTAATTATATAAAAATTAAGGCGTAACGATTATGAAGCATGTCCTTGGCTTTAACGAGGCTTCAAGAAAACAAAAATTGTGTGCCCTACAAAAGAACGTAAAATTGATAAAAAAAAGTTCTTTTAATTAATTTGTTGAAGCAAATTAAAAATTACGTAAGCGCAACATTCATAAAATACTTCAATGTAGCATCGCTAAATATGCAATCATAAAATCGATAACTTTTTTTATAATTTTATGTATTTAGAATATACGTAAAATTTGTAAATGTGATGATGCAAAATATAATTCCTACTTTCAATATACTGAAATGTGAATAGAAATATTTTTATTTATAATATCATTAATTTAAAGAATTTTATCTACGACCATTGAATTATATGCTTATTATTCCTACGTTTTCTATTCATTTATGGTAACATTATTAAATGAATAATTATGGCGCCTATAACCTAACTTTTCTGATTTACAAGTGAAAGAATTTTTTAATTCCAGCTAATAATATTGTTTTGATAACAGGCTAGTAACTTATCTGTTTGTTTTCCAAAATAATAAAATTCATCATTTTGATTATGTTGCAGATATTTGTGAAATTGATAATGACAGTGAAAACGATGAAAATTTGATAGAAAATTGCACACCACCTGAAATAACAGAAATAGCCAAGACTGCTACATTAAATTTACTTCCTGAAAAATCAAAAAAAAACTATGAAATAGCTTATAAATCCTTTATGGACTGGAGGGCTACACAAAATACAAACTCATTTTCACAAGATAATGTATTAGTGTACTTTACCGAACTAGCTCAAAAGTATAAATCATAAAGTTTATGGACGATTTATTCTATGTTAAAAGCAACACTAAATATTCACCATAATAGGTATTAACATCGAAAAGTATCCAAAATTAGTCTCTTTCCTGAAACGAAAGTCTGAAGGTTACAAGGCTAAAAAAGCTGCAGTTTTTACTCCGAATGAAGTTCGTGAATCGTGAAAATTATGGGTGTTATGGGTTGCTGTCGTGCCATTGAATTGTATAAAATGAAAGTAGGGAATGTCCATGACCATAACATTGCATTTCTACAGGCAATTTTCAATAAGGGGACCATTTTAAAACATCGTTAAAAAATATGTTAATTTACGTTCACCTACTGCAACAACAGCAACAACAGATACAATACATTTTTTGTGAATTTTTAAATGGCAAATGTACAGTACAGACAATACGAACATTATTTCTAAAGCACATAAATAAAATTCTAAAATTTACCTTATATTCTAACTTTTTCAAATGAAGTTCTCCAGTCCTGTCCTATTATTAAAAAAGTGTTCAACTCCAAAATCTGCTACCCTCGGCACATTCTCGTTACCACGTTGTTCAAAGTCTATGGTTCCCAACACCATTACCTTCTTTCTTCTTGTATTAAGTAAGTCCAGTTTCACTTATTTATATTTAGATTAAACTGTGAATCGTTGAATGTCGATTTATAAATTATTATTATAATAGCTCCTAGACTATTCACTTTAATTTTGGTAAATATTTACCACATTTAAATATTCTTTTCGTAGATTCAATAATTCTATATGAAAATCGATGTATTTATCGATTATACGAAGTAATTAAACACCAGCCTGTCGATTCCAATTAACTTTTATTCGATTCCCATCCAAAACTCTTAAATATGTGAATATGTCAAATTCAAAATTTTATGACGTCACATCACAATTTTCAGGTTAGTGACCTGGCTTCCAAATTTATAATTCACATATAACTACTTAATTAATTGTAGAAACTTACTTAAAGTACTTAAAACAATAAAACACTTTTTTACTTTCACGTTGATACATTGTTAATTAATTAATATTCAAATTTTTACCAATTAATTACTTTAAATTAGGAACTGCACAAATTACGTCATATGCTCTGAGGATGTTAAATCAAAGAGAGCGATTAATTCGCAAACTACAAATTTACCAGAATTCAAATATTATCTCGACAAATGAAAACATTGGATTTCACATGACAACATTACTTGACCAATCAGACAAGAGAAGAGAAAAATCGATAATCTAAACTTGTACGTACCTAGTAAATCAATTGAGTTACTATTAAATCTATAAAAACTTGAATTAAATTTCTTAAACATAAACAAAATTAAAACCTTGCTATATCAATCTATAAATTTACTTCCTAAGCTTCCTATTAATTACTTATATCAAATTAATTTACATCAGAAATTAATTCACAAAACTTTGTATTGACATTCGACTTCAAGTTGAGGTCCTTGACTTATTTCTTGTACAGTTTTAATAACAAAATTTCCGTCTAGACATATTTTTCCAACCTTGACCTACTTTACTCTAAAATCAATACTCTTACAACACATTAGGGTATTATACAAGCACTATCAAAATTTTATATACACCAAAAACTCTCAAAAACCTTTTAGCGACGTTAATATTTTTTCTCTGATATCAAACGTTATTATCAGGTAACTATAATTTATTTTTTGATGTCAGAAATTGATTTTTTGATTTTTCTGCAATTTCTTTTATACCATTGGGTATGCGGATGATATCACCATCCTCATCACGGGGAAGTTTGAGGACATGCTCTGCACCTTACTGCAGACGGCTCTTCGAATAACAGAAAAGTGGTGTAATGAACAGCCGCTATCTGTCAACCCCTTGAAGACAGAGATGGTACTCTTCACAAAGAAAAAGAAGGTTGGACCCTTACGTACACCTCTCCTATTCAATACTTCTCTCAGATTCTCAGATAATGTCAAATACCTGGCAGTTATTTTTGACAAACAGCTGAACTGGGAGAAACACCTGAAAGCTAAAACAAATGCATGGCTTTCTGGCAGTGTCGCCGCGCTCTAGGTAAATCTTGGGGACTCTCCCCTAGAATTACCTTATGGCTGTATACTGCCGTGATTAGGCCCATGCTATGCTACGGAGCACTTGTCTGGTGGCCCAGGGTCAGACAGGCTACGGCAGCAACCAAACTGGGACACGTGCAACGTCTCGCTTGTCTCAGTTCTACAGGTGCTATACGCTCAACCCAGACGGCCGCCTTAGAGGTGATCTTATGCCTTTCTCCATTTGATCTCTTTGTGGAGGAAGTAGCTGTGAGAACCGCTTTAAGGCTGCGCCACAAGGGGCTGTGGCAAACAGCAGGCAAGGGAGGCAGACACACCCGCATCCTGGATGAGGCAATCGTCAAGATTCCTCTTCTGGATGCTATGGTGGACTATCTTCCTTTACAATGTGCTTTTAATAGACATTTTAGTGTCTACGCGAATGCTGGACCAACCCAGCATATGGACATATCCATCTTCACCGATGGATCTAAAACAAAGCATGGAACGGGTGCCGGAATTTTCTCCGATGACCTAAACCTGCGCCAGAGTATACCACTAGGCAAAATTGCCACTGTCTTCCAAGCGGAGGTAGTGGGAATAATGCATGGTGCAAAAGCAATTCTTGAACGACAAATCAAGAACCAACGTATTGGTATCTACAGCGATAGCAGAGCCGCTTTACTAGCCCTAGGCAGTTGCAAAATCACCTCAGGAGTGGTACTGCGGTGTCGTGAAGCTCTCGACGATATCTCAAAAGATAATGCCGTCTCCCTTGTATGGGTGAAAGGACATGACGGAACCTACGGCAACGAAAAGGCTGATGAAATTGCGAGACTGGCCTCCGGACAACCACTCTGGGGGCCAGAACCCGTAATTCCCATATCCCTGAAGACATTAAGCTTTATGCTATACCAAGGAACCTTAAAAAGCTTCACACGAAGATGGGTTAACACTCAAAGCTGTCGTCAAGCAAGGGCTGCTATTACGGCACCCTCGCCAAAAACAGCCAAATACTGTGTGCAACCGTCCCGAAAGAACTTACGACTAGTTGTGGGTATCTTATCTGGACACTGCACCCTAAAGCAACACATGCACAGGATGGGACTGGCGGACAGCCCAAACTGTCGTGCATGCAACGAGGACGACGAGTCGGCAGAACATGTCCTATGTCACTGCCCAGCTCTCGCAACAACCAGAGGATCCATGCTGGGGGACTTCTGGCCTAACATGGCCGAAATCAGCAAAACTCCAATTGCGGATGTCCTCAAGTACATCCAAAAGGTTGGATGGCTTGGGTGACGTCCAATGTGGAGAGCTGCTGGGGAGGTAGTACAATGGGCCCACCTATTGTGGCCTAAGTGCGCGTGAGGTAACTCACACTCCCAAATTCCAAATCCAGAATCTACTAAGCAATAATAAAACATTTTTTTTTAAATTGCTATATTAAATAAAGAAATTGCAGACATCAAAAAATTGTTTTGTCGTCAAAAAATCAATTTCTGACATCAAAAGATAAATTATAGTTACCTGATAATAACGTTTGATATCAGAGAAAAAATATTAACGTCGCTAAAAGGTTTTTGAGAGTTTTGGTGTATATAAAATTTTGATAGTGCTTGTATAATACCCTAATGTGTTGTAAGAGTATTGATTTTAGAGTAAAGTAGGTCAAGGTTGGAAAAATATGTCTAGACGGAAATTTTGTTATTAAAACTGTACAAGAAATAAGTCAAGGACCTCAACTTGAAGTCGAATGTCAATACAAAGTTTTGTGAATTAATTTCTGATGTAAATTAATTTGATATAAGTAATTAATAAGAAGCTTAGGAAGTAAATTTATAGATTGATATAGCAAGGTTTTAATTTTGTTTATGTTTAAGAAATTTAATTCAAGTTTTTATAGATTTAATAGTAACTCAATTGATTTACTAGGTACGTACAAGTTTAGATTATCGATTTTTCTCTTCTCTTGTCTGATTGGTCAAGTAATGTTGTCATGTGAAATCCAATGTTTTCATTTGTCGAGATAATATTTGAATTCTGGTAAATTTGTAGTTTGCGAATTAATCGCTCTCTTTGATTTAACATCCTCAGAGCATATGACGTAATTTGTGCAGTTCCTAATTTAAAGTAATTAATTGGTAAAAATTTGAATATTAATTAATTAACAGTGTATCAACGTGAAAGTAAAAAAGTGTTTTATTGTTTTAAGTACTTTAAGTAAGTTTCTACAATTAATTAAGTAGTTATATGTGAATTATAAATTTGGAAGCCAGGTCACTAACCTGAAAATTGTGATGTGACGTCATAAAATTTTGAATTTGACATATTCACATATTTAAGAGTTTTGGATGGGAATCGAATAAAAGTTAATTGGAATCGACAGGCTGGTGTTTAATTACTTCGTATAATCGATAAATACATCGATTTTCATATAGAATTATTGAATCTACGAAAAGAATATTTAAATGTGGTAAATATTTACCAAAATTAAAGTGAATAGTCTAGGAGCTATTATAATAATAATTTATAAATCGACATTCAACGATTCACAGTTTAATCTAAATATAAATAAGTGAAACTGGACTTACTTAATACAAGAAGAAAGAAGGTAATGGTGTTGGGAACCATAGACTTTGAACAACGTGGTAACGAGAATGTGCCGAGGGTAGCAGATTTTGGAGTTGAACACTTTTTTAATAATAGGACAGGACTGGAGAACTTCATTTGAAAAAGTTAGAATATAAGGTAAATTTTAGAATTTTATTTATGTGCTTTAGAAATAATGTTCGTATTGTCTGTACTGTACATTTGCCATTTAAAAATTCACAAAAAATGTATTGTATCTGTTGTTGCAGTAGGTGAACGTAAATTTACATATTTTTTAACGATGTTTTAAAATGGTCCCCTTATTGAAAATTGCCTGTAGAAATGCAATGTTATGGTCATGGACATTCCCTACTTTCATTTTATACAATTCAATGGCACGACAGCAACCCATAACACCCATAATTTTCACGATTCACGAACTTCATTCGGAGTAAAAACTGCAGCTTTTTAGCCTTGTAACCTTCAGACTTTCGTTTCAGGAAAGAGACTAATTTTGGATACTTTTCGATGTTAATACCTATTATGGTGAATATTTAGTGTTGCTTTTAACATAGAATAAATCGTCCATAAACTTGATGATTTATACTTTTGAGCTAGTTCGGTAAAGTACACTAGGTAATACATTATCTTGTGAAAATGAGTTTGTATTTTGTCTAGCCCTCCAGTCCATAAAGGATTTATAAGCTATTTCATAGTTTTTTTTTGATTTTTCAGGAAGTAAATAATTTAATGTAGCAGTCTTGGCTATTTCTGTTATTTCAGGTGGTGTGCAATTTTCTATCAAATTTTCATCGTTTTCACTGTCATTATCAATTTCACTAATATCTGCAACATAATCAAAATGATGAATTTTATTATTTTGGAAAACAAACAGATGTTACTAGCCTGTTATCAAAACAATATTATTAGCTGGAAATAAAAAAAACTCTTTCACTTGTAAATCTGAAAAGTTAGGTTATAGGCGCCATAATTATTTATTTAATAATGTTAACATAAATGAATAGAAAACGTAGGAATAATAAGCATATAATTCAATGGTCGTAGATAAAATTCTTTAAATTAATGATATTATAAATAAAAATATTTCTATTCACATTTCAGTATAATATTGAAAGTAGGAATTATATTTTGCATCATCACATTTACAAATTTTACCTATATTCTAAATACATAAAATTATAAAAAAAGTTATCGATTTTATGATTGCGTATTTAGCGATGCTACATTGAAGTATTTTATGAATGTTGCGCTTACGTAATTTTTAATTTGCTTCAACAAATTAATTAAAAGAACTTTTTTTTATCAATTTTACGTTCTTTTGTAGGGCACACAATTTTTGTTTTCTTGAAGCCTCGTTAAAGCCAAGGACATGCTTCATAATCGTTACGCCTTAATTTTTATATCATTACGTTATACATCGTAAAACGCTATGATTATAAAACATGTAATGTTGATTCTAGAAACTAATTTTGAGTAAATACAATTTTAAATTTAGAGAATCCGGAAAAAACCTTTAGTTTGTCCAAACGTCCTTTAGCTATAGCAGCTGCCCTCTTACTTTCAATAACCTTTTGCTATATGAAAGCATTTTTTTCCTATTTAAACTATTACACCTCTTTCCGTTGTAGAAGTCGTATAAACCCGTTTTTGTCAGAGTTTTTTTCACAATGGAAGGTTGTTCCCATTGTCATTTAATAATTATTACCTCTTTGTTGCATCAAACTTTTATTTTACTACTTTCATACATTTTGAACGTTTTAAGAATTTTGACTATGTAGGTAAAAAAATTTTTAATTTTAAATTGTGAAATTGTTCAATACTATGTTTAAATATTTAGATGTTTTTATAAACTTTGATATATTTGGGTACTGAAAATTTTGTTTATTTCTAAAATATCGAACGTACTAAAAATTGAAACTTTTTAATAAGAAAACCACAATTTAATTTTTTGAAACTGAAAAATGCTGTGTAACCGGTTATAATTTTTTTGTTTACTTGAAGCCCCTTTAAGGCAAGGAAATGCCCTGTCATAGTTACGCCTCCATTTTTATATTCATACATTATACCATTCTAAAGAGTTATAATTATAAAACGTTTAATGTTGATCATTCAACTAATTTTTGAGTAAATACCTCTTTGAAACTAAGAGTCCGAAAAAAAAAACATTCAGTTCCTCCAGACGTCCTTTGGCAATATAGCTGCCGCCTTATTTTCAATAAATAAATAGTCTTTATATGAAAGCATTTACCAAAAAAATATGTCAAAATGCCGTTTCTAATTTCTGGAATTATTTTAAATGTTTTCTTTGATGCCTAGTCATTAGGATTGAGTATTCCAAATTTCGTTAAGGTCGGTTTGCTTACATTAATTCCAAGCTTTTGTTTGGGAAATTGATAATAAATATTTCCATTATAACGTATTTCGCTTTGAACTACATTTGTATTCTTAAGGCAACTTGAACCTAATCTACGATGAGTCACTACCTGTAGCGCTGTTTCTAGTGTGGGCTGCTTGTAACGTTTCCAGAATCCCTGTCTTACCGCTAGTCTGTCTCTTCCCTATAACATTAAAAGGAATTTTTGTCGGTTTCATAATTCTTGCTTTCGCTTTGTTTCAACTTTCAAGGAACTATTCATCAACATAAAATAAAGTAAATAAACAACAAACTTTCAAACTTTATAGATATTTGAGAATTCAGCTATTTGATGATTTTAAATCGTGTTTTGTTTTCTGCTGTTTATTATAATTATAACAAGATATTTTATCACAGATTATAGATAAGTTGAACTTTTACTTTATCATCTAGAAATAATATTATATTACCTCTTAATAAATGTATTTTAATAAAAAAACTTAAATTATTAGACGTCGGTGGCATACCTTAATGAAGGGTTATAAACAGCGGGTTGGCAATTAAATTTTTTTTTGAGAGTTGTCCTGCCAGATACGAGCAGTCAATGTACATAATACAAAAACTAAAACTAACTTTAAATTAGCAAGACTTTGATAGAATTAAAACTGCTTTGTTAAGAAATTTTAATTCTGCTAAATTCTAATTTAGTTATTATAAACACCAGTTATTATCGAAAGAGTAGCAATCAGTCTCAGTTTTGAAATTATTCTTGTCTAGCTGTGCAAATCTTATTTTAACAGCGTTTTTTAACAACTCTTTTTCCTAATCAAACAACTATTTTTTAGTTTAAACATTCTTAATAAAGACCTTCTTTTATGGAGTGATCATAAATGAAGTTAAAGATATTTCTACGTTTCATATTTAATAAGGCCTCAGCTTTTTACAAGTTTAACACTGTATCTTAAATAGTCGTCTTTAAATATGAGATTAAAAAGTAGTAGTTTTAGATTTTTCTTCTATATTTTATAGACATAATTTGATGTAATTTCAAATTTTAATTATATATTTAAATGTAGAGATGTTAATGAAGTCGGTGTACTTCCCTGTGCTGAGCTGCTGGACCACCAAATTTGGATTATCAAGCAGTTGGATGACCGAGGATCGAGGAGCAGGATTCTGGAGGAGCTGGATCAAGGATCCGCACTAATGGACTGGACAACTGAGACTGCACCAGCGTAGGAGTGGAATTTGGAAATAGACAACGCCGACTTATTAAAGGTAGGTTCCACATCGGTGGAAGGCGTTCCAAGGACCCAAGACATCTCAATGTGAGTGAATTTTAACTTTTCACAGCAGTTCAGCCAGTAGTGTTAAAACTCACACTGACAATTTACAAAATATAAATTTGTTGCATTTGAGAATATATCCAGCAAGAAGATCAACAAGACCCTAGTCAAAGTATTAAGTAATGTTAAGTTAGGTGAAAGTGAGATAGTAGATGTCAAATTTACATGTTTTAATTACTCGTTTCGTATGTGCGCCTACTCCTCCAATTAACGTTATTTTCCTAAAATGGATATTCTCAAACTTCTAACCCCCCTTGCACAACAGGTTTCTAGATGGTCAACTAATGCCATATAGAAACATTTATTTTTTGAAAATGCTTGTTACTGTTTTTAGTGTATTCAAAATTCTAGCCCACATCACCAGGTAGCAGATTTTATTTTGTAAATTGTAATGCATCTTTTACGCTCGTAGTGTCATGCTCGTTTTCGATTCCGGGAGTGTCAGTGTATACGTATAACGACGGCAGTATTTCGTTGTAAAATAAAAAAAAATACATAACATAATGCAATGTTTAGCATAGATCTCGGTAGAACTACATTGTGCAATGCGCACAGGCGGTTATATTAAAAAAACAGATTTAATTTAATACCTACTTAATTTAGACGCAGTATGTTATTTTATGTAAAAGGGGTCATATTGCGGAGTAGTTGTATTGGATGCATTTGGGAGCGGTCGTTCGTCACTAATCGCTGCCTAAAAATGTATTAATTAGGTTTTAATTTTTTTTATTAATCTCATTTTGAACGGTATATAGGATAACTCCTACGGTTGGACGTTTGATTTTTCGCGAAAATCGGACAATTTTGTATGTATTGCGAGTCTAAAAGAGCATGATCGCAGGTCTTGTATTAGTAAATCTTATTGATTGTAAAATATTTATATCAATATATAATTGTACTCTTAAATACTTATTCATTATTACTCTTTTTTAAATTGATATGTAATAAATACTATACTTTTTAATTCATTGTCCTCAAATTTGATGGAACCAATACATTCGAAAATGTAAAAATCATTGATCACCATTGACTAGTTTTCGTTTTATAAATTGAATACAACGAACTGCAAATGAGTTTTAACTGAATAGTTTTCAAGACATTCCAAATTTATTGTAGATCGTTTATAATTTATGTTAAAAAAAATTAATTTAATAATTTAAAAACACAAAACAAAACGAAAATTCAGAAATACGTTTTCGGAGTTTCTCGTTCTTGTTTTTGTGTTTTATCTATCCTTGAACTGAAACACTGGCTTAACTGCTGTACGTTACTATAGGACCATTTTAAGAAAGTCAAAATTTGGAAATGGAAGTGTATTTAGACTGTAACGTTAACTTGTGATACTCAAAATTTTTAGGAAAAGGGGGGTGGGGGTGATTTTGTCTCAAATTTGTATACGTTTATGAGGCACGCCGCTAGGACATGTCGATACAAGGCCTTGATGCCCCCGTTCTGCTGAAGTCATTTTATTCTGATCATCGCGATCTGTGGGAAGCCACATAGGTGGTATATGGCCTAGGACGCAGCGGATTAAACCCCGATTGCAGAGGAAGATATCGGAGGCGTCGAGTGGTTGATAGGGACATTGGCAAGTTATCACTCTCCTTACTTACTTTGGGTGTGTTGAGTTTTCTTATCAAATATGAGCATTCCGTTTTGGTCTTGTAATTTTTTTTGCCGTGCCGGCACGGTATCCTGTGGCTGTTGAAATTTTTCTACAGCTACTTTCCTGAATACAGTTCTGTTTCCCTTTCGTAAATACTATAAAATAGTTTTCTCAAAATATAAAAAGTTGGCATCGTTTTATTATTAATTTAAAATGGTCCATCAATATTGTCTTATTTTATATGTGTGTTGTGTTAAACTCGATATGCTGCAAAAATGCCTGCACATTATACGACATGGTTTTTGCAATCGGAATTTGTCCAACTTTTTGGGTTTTCAGTATTTTCTGATTATGATAGGTCTGCTTTACCCCGCCACTAGTTACTAATTCTAGTTTTGTATGAAAACTCACAAAAATGCACTTTTCCGATTATCGAGTTTGGCTTGTACAGTATTAAAGGATTAATTACCTAAAGCAAGAATTGTTTTCAATAAAATTACTTTGATTCCAGGTCATGTTAATACATTAGTAGAGTTTAAATATAAGTGTTTTTTAATGTCGAATTTAATCAATTTTGTATGTTATGCTTGTAATGCTACATTTATGTCAAATTAGCCTCTTAAAGCCGGATTATTGCATTAGCATCCAAATAGGTCTTTTGAACTGAATTAATCCTTTAAATCCTGTATAATAATAATTTTTGGTTACTTCGCTTAATTCGCATTTTTTATGGCGCTGTGTTTCCACTGGCGAGACATTAGTGCACCTTTCTTAATTGTTTACTGTTGCTTTAGAGGAAACATGTCGGTGGAACAACATTACATCATAAAGCAACAAATGGTATTTTTCTCTTAGATGAAAAATGCATTTGTTACTTCTGATTGATGGGGTTTCATCGTGTTACAATTGTGTTAAACAATGACACAGTCAGTATAAATCTCTTTACTTGTGTTTCATCTAGGGTGGCAGAAGGGGATTACAAAATGTTTAAGAGTATATAATGTACTCCTATTTGATAATATTCTGTTTTTCAAGTTTTAAAAGGTATTTTGAATTGCTACCGGAGTTTTCTTACGCGGAATTTTTCGTTACTATATGCGCCCTAAAACGTAGTTTTCAATTATTGTTGCTTTGACAATAGTTTTGAATCGCAGTCGTAGTTATGTGCAAGATACATATCAGTTATACAATTTAAAATAGCATGGTGAGTATTAATGCAATACTTGATTTTAACATAATATAGTAGGTACTACTTAATATTTTAAGTAATTGATTTTTTAGCTTCATATTTAGGTGAGTTTAAACTGTAAATGAAGGTTAGTGAAAGATATAGGTATTTGTTACGTATTTATTTGTTAAATTTTTTTTTAATATTTATGTAACGCTGCATTCATTGTTTGCAAACCAAATCGTCGCGTCGGTCGGTGAGAAATTATTCTTCGCGCGTTTTTTTTATGTCTACTTTGCCATTTTTTAATCGTTGTAGCTATTTTTTTCCGGAAGTGTAGTAAAATGTGTCTGGTATATTCAATAACAAACTTGCACTACCTACCCGTATTTTCTATGGTAAGTACTGATTCAGTATTAATTAATAATGATTTTTTCAGAATAATATGTTAATTACTTAATACAGCTGTTTTTTTTTTTTTTTTTACTGCGTGCGGTTGTCGTGGCCGGCTTTTATTCTTCCGACGCGACGCGACGGTGGTGTAGTTAGGCCTGTTTCACACGAGACGACAGCGATACGATATGTCGCGCGCGGTATATCGTTACGATATCGGATGCAGCAAAAGTCTATGTAATATGCGGGAGTCTTTCACACTAGAGCGATACGATAAATAATATCGCGCCGACAAGGCGATATCGCAATTACACGCGATTTGTTCTCTAGAACCGCCTCGGATTGTTATCGCGACGACTCTTGCTGACAATGCATATTATATGTGTGTTTGCACACGGAAGCGATAAACAGTACAGTATCGTCTGGATTAACAATGAACTACGGAAGTTTAGTCTTTCGCAGCGTTGCATGGATGAAGGTTGACTGCTAAAAAAATATGACGACAAGAAGAAAGGTGAATTGTGAGCAGCTAGATTTAATAGAAATGGTCGAGCAAAGACCATGTCTTTGGGACAAAACGTCTAAGAACTTCTGCCTTTCTCTGGAGCCTGCGTTGTATCAAGAGTAATAACACAACACGTTTTCTTTCCATCATAGATTCTTCTACGCTGGCAACACTGGGCAAACTTTTCAACTTTTAAAGAATCTAAATTACCGTTATCGCGACATTATCGTATACATGTGAAACACCAGGGCTGGTGCAATACGATATATCGCGCGCGACATATCGTATCGCTGTCGTCTCGTGTGAAACCAGCCTTATGGTGTCTGGGTGTTACTAAGTGTGACACGTAATTAACAATTTGAAATACTTTGTTTCTTATGGTAAGTATTAATAGAATATTACATTTTTACTTTCGTAAATACTATTTAGTACTCGTTATCTGATTATTGTTTATGTAGGATTGTGTTTTGATTTCAAGTGGGAATTGAAGTAGTTTTTTGTATTTCTAACGCCCGTATATTTTATAGTAATTATAATATTTACATGGGCCATTGGATACAATACAGGTATGATACCTTATTTGAATTTTCACTTTGTGCTTGATCCTATTTTAGATAAAGCAAGAGGACTTGTTCAGCTCCAGAATTTTTGTTAAGGTAATAATTCACTTAAAATTAAAAATTGTTTACTTTAAAAAAGTGTAAATTTATAATGTAACTTATCGTTAAAATATTCTTTAATGTAGAAGTTCTACTTTACATTTCATTTTTTCAACGTTTGTAATAAAGATGCATCAGTTATAGGTGGGTGTTTCGGCTGCTCCTGTTGCAATCCCCAAGTTCTCTGCTTCTGCTGCGGTCCTTATGCGGAATCGAATTTGGAGCGTGACATAACCGATAATTTTCAAGTTGTACAAACTAAGTGAGAGTATTTTAATTTTATTTATTTATATGTTTTAATTAATTTCGAAATGTGATATTTATTTATGAGCTCCCCCAACTATTAAAATTCGGTAAAAAGTTTAGATAACTTTCAGTAAAATATTGCACACTATTTCTATCTTTTATTTAGTTTTTGACTACATTCCCTTTTTTTTATAAAAATAAAATTAAGTGTAAAAAATAAATTCAAATCTTTGTTTACCAGCTTCTATACCACATGAATAACGTTTGTGGTAAAAATTATGACTGAGAAATTTGATAGTTAATTAAAATCGGTAACAAACGGTTTTAAATTGTGACTCGAGCTTTAATCCTATGCCTATGGAAACTAAAATAAATATCGAAAAATTTTGCTTTTCCCTTTTCTGTAAAGCGGAAGATTTCCGATCATACGAGATTAGGAATTATATTTATAAATGTAATAGCGGCCGTAGAAATGTATGTAAGGTGCCTTCGGAACGGCGCGCGCGGCGCGGCGCGTTCGCCGTGACTACAGGCATCGGCTCCTGCGCATTGGTTCCTGCGCACCGGTTAATAAAAAGTTAGGTAAAAATATCTAAATGTTGTTTGAATTAAATTAAATTTATTTATTTACAACAGCGACGTGACATGGTAAAATATACGTACAATGGTACATGTGTATAGTAAGTCAATAATCGTGACAAAAAAATAATTAAGTTAATTAAAGGTGTTAACATACGGGGTGATTTTGGGAACCGGGCCACTATTGCCAACTTTTTATTTTTAAAGATATAAAGTTGATTAAATTAGGGAAAATGTAACTTTTTCCTCTGGTTACGATGGTGAAAACGAAAAAACAATTGCGCATCGCGTTTTCGAGTTATTTGTTAAAATGACTTTTTTAGTAGCGCAGTCAGGCGCTACAGTGTGGACGGCAAGATGACTGGAAGGTATGGTGTTGTCACTTGAGTTTGATATGGGCGTCACGAAATGTTTTGCGGAGAGATGGCGCAGTAGGTACTAAAAAGACGTTTGCGCGTCAAATTTGAAATCCGCACGCAATACTATTCTAACCTGACTTTGTTCATACTGTGATATTATACTGTCATAATTCAAGAATTATAAGAACATTATAGTGACAACTATTCTCGATCATATTTTCCTATAATTCATTATTTATTGCAATATTGAAAAGGTTAATATTTAATATAGCCTGAAAATTTATATCTTCACACTGATTATCACTGTAGTTATTCAACTAGTATATCAACTTCGGGAAAACGATTGTTAATGCGAGGAGGCGGTAAAATTGGTTTTGATTTTTTTGGGAAATTCTAAAAAAAAACATTTCAATGCACTCAGTTTTGACATCGATAAGACTCCAAAACGCTTATTGCAAAGCAAAAATACGAAGAAAAAAAAATCGAAAACAAAATTGGTTCTATACAGCAATTTGATGCGCCCGATTTGATGTTTATTATGTGCATGGGTCACGGTGGAATGCTACAGTTTATGTAGTTATAGAATGGAATGACTGTAAGGCATTGTAATTAAAAAAAGAAACATGAAAAAAATTGATAATTGACCCATATGAATCATACTTTATTGCTTACTCTACATATTTCCTTAAACACTATAGAGTACTGATTTTTATTGCAATTAATTAGTGAAAGTAGGCAATAGCAGTAGTAAAGTATAAAGATGTAATCGAATTAGAAGACAACGAAGTAACTGCGCAATTTTATCGTAGAATTAATGCAGTGCATTAATGTCATTTCGGTTAACAGTTGCCTACGAGGGTACCATCTACCTGCACATATTATAATTGTGTAACATACAAACCGCATAAGCACAAAATGATAAACGTAATTTAAAACATGAAAAATAGAACAGAAACAAAAATCAGTACATAATAATACATTAAAATTGTACTGTATTGACAAAATCTATGCGGACAGTCACTCTAGACATAGTGCATCTCTTTAACATTATAATTAGTAATAAAAACAAGTATTTTAAGTACTTCAAAAGTTTATTATGTACTTGTGTGCGGATAGCGATTATTTTACAAAATTTCAGAAGGGCTCCTGCCTATTATACAGATCACAATAAACATTGTATAATATTCATCTCAAACGTAAGATTTAAATATCAAAGGGTAGCTTGTATAAACCAGGATTAAAACACATAAAATACATAAAAAAACATGAAAACATTAAAATCTTCGTTAACTAATTTAGTACTTTTTTAGCATGTTAACTTAAGCACTAGACAAGCATTCCAATAACATATACTTGATATAAACATAAATTCATTAAAAAAATCTTTTAAATTATAAAATAATTAATGCGTTTTGCAAGTCTGCAAAAAATTATAATTAAACCATAAACCATACATGACTGCATGTCTGTACGCTTTGAATAAATACAAATGCAGCTTTCACTGAACAAGTAGTCACTATTATATTTGTCGTTGTCCTACTATGATGGCACGTCGACAAGGTAATCATAACATGGGGTTCTGGACCTGGTAATTCTGCCACTGGGATGGTGACATACCAGTTGCAGTTGAGGAATCAACGCATATTTTTGTGGTTATATGTGGCGATGCACACAGGATGATTGATAATATGTTGGGATGTACTTTCAGTACAGATTAAGAATCTGAAAATAATAAAAAGTTCCTATAAATATGTGCCCAAAAACTCTTCATTACCGGGCAAGTTGCAGTCTACAGAAGTGGGAACAGTATTCTCTTCCATAGATTTAATTTCATAAGCAGCTTTTATGGACACATGTTTATAGAATTTACTCTCAAAGTTTTGTGTAAACTATTCTATTCTATCGTATTAAGAAAACACTTATTAGACCTTCATGGTAATTTAATTTTTGAAAAGCATATTATCTCGAAAATTGTTAGATTTAGAAATTTTCAACATGAGAACATGCTTTTGGGCAATTTTGTATGGAGAATAAGATTTTTCAAAAAAATGCTAAAATCTAAAATATGTAGAACATAATTACGTGACCCCCCCCCCCCCGTACGAGACACCTCTGCTGTTCTTATTCAAACCAAAATTATTACAAATACATGAATAACTAATTACGTGAATAATGCTCACATATGAAATTTTAAAATTTGAGTGCAATTACTGCAAAAGTTATCTACAAAAAGTGATTAGCCTGGTTTATTTTCAAGAAACTGTAACCCTATAATGAAGGGTTTTCAGGCCCATGTTTATGAGAATTCTTTCGATTATATTTAGATTATGAATCTATCCTGAAAATTCGTTCCACATGTTATGAATCACACTGTATACCATTGCTTTGGCAAACGAAAATTGTGCAGACTTCATTTAAATGAAGTAAAGGGGCTCTTTTAACTTTTCCATTATTCGTGTTGTTATGAATCCTAAAAAATATTGCAATCATTATGAGAAACATAATTAAATAGATATACCTAACTATTTAGGAATTGTAGAGTATGCTAAATTGTAGTTAATTTAGCATTAGTGTAATTTTAAATTAAACCAGCTTTTTCCATTGTAACATGTAGCTGCCTACTAAAATACAAAGGATGTTGATTGTTTAAATTACAGCAAAAGGAAATTTTTATATGCTGTGATTATTATCAACAGTGATCGGAAGTACAATTCTTTTAACTGCCTGAAATTAATTAATTTAAGTATTTCTCAACTTCTTAACTGTGTTTTTACTAGTTAATTGTTATTCTACATACATATTTGATTAAAATTAAAACAGTACTTACTCCTCTTTAATTTTCTGCTGGTAGTCTGTCTTTTTACTAAGCTGAAGCTTCTACTAAATTGAGTTTTGTGAATTACATTGGTGTGTTAATTAATAAATCACCGAAGTATGCTTTTATTCGTTATTATTTTACTTTTTGAAGGAATCGAATTGTCTCGTCAACTGTCAGAACATTTCAGGAGGATTAGGTTAAAATTCAGGGACGCTGTCAGAGAAATCTACCGTCACTGCTGCCCTCTTGCGGCAATACATTTGTGGGTCCTTCGCAAAACAATGTAAATATTAAAAAGTGAAAACACCAATATATATATATTAGCTATCCATGCATCTTGGTGGACGGTCTGAGTCTGACGTCATATACGAGTTCGCAAAGACAAAATTCGAGACACATCAACGTGCACCTAGTCGCGCCCACAACGCAAACATAACGAGAATGTATACAATATAATCTGTGAACATAACCTTCCAAAAGACTTCAAAATACTCAATTTATACCCTAATAAATTAATAATGTGAGTGTATGTTTTGTGATGTGAGTGCTGTTCCAAAAATTAAAGTTAACAACATTTTTTTATTACGAAATGCTGATATTACTGACAAAAATAAAAAAAGGATTTCTGCTTTGAAGAGGAATCTTCCTTTTTGTTATTGCAGTTCTGACTGATTATTTGAATTATAAAAGTAAGTTTGGAGGCAAAATGAATCTCTCACGTTTGCGTTTATTAACCTTCGATGTGACGGACACTTTACTAAAATTCAAAACACCCCCAGCAAAGCAATACGGTAAAATCGGTGCCATGTATGGTATTTTATGTGACAGCAACGATTTAGCTACGAATTTTAGGATTCACTGGCGCAAAATGAGTAAAGAGCACCCTAATTATGGTTTACATTCAGGTCTCGGCTGGGAACGATGGTGGAAAGAATTAATTATTGGTACTTTTAAAGATGCCAAATCTAATATTGATAATCAGAAGCTTGAAGCCATTTCATCGCATCTAATCCACGCTTATACAACTTCAACATACTGGAAGCATTGTCATGGAGCTTTAGATTTACTGTCATACTTGAAACATAAAGGAATTGCATTAGGTGTTGTATCAAATTATGATCCACGTTTGCGTATAACATTAGAAAATGCAAAAATAAGACATTATTTCAAGTTTGTTATTACTTCGTATGAAGTTGGTATTGCAAAACCTGATCAACGGATCTTCAAAGAAGCTATGCTGGTATCAGAAATTGAAGATCTGAAACCTGAAGAATGTCTTCATGTAGGTGACACGGCTACTTTGGATTATAAAGGAGCAAAAACTGCAGGATGGCATGCTGCACTTATCCATGATGAAAATCGGGACAAAGTACAGGGAAAACATGAATTTTTAGATTCAGATCATGTTTTTCCAACTCTTTTTGATTTTCACAAATACCTTTTAGATGCTAATGGAGGAAAATTAATAGTGCACAGTAAGAACTGATGGAAATTGATTTACTGCGTATTGTGTATAATTTATTTTAGATTAATATGAATTTGTGATTTGACTGTATTATATATTTTATGACAATATCTAGCTTGATTAATGTTTACCATTGTTAAATATGTTCTTTGTTAAAAATAAAATATTGTTAAAAACTATTGATAGCTAATTTTGATATAAAGTCTACTAGAAACATGGGCTCATATAAAGTCATCAAATTTTATGTTTGTCAAAAATGTAATAAAACTTAGAAGTTTTGTCATAAATGACACAAAATTTTAGTTTCTCTTCAATATAAAATCAAGTTCCTGGTACGTTCTAATCAATATGACATCAACTTATACATATGATGAACCCAACAGCACATACTTAATCATTTTTAAATTGTAACAATATATAACAGTATCAGTATGATGTTTTCAAGTTTCTAAACTGATACAAACTAATCAGTAATCAGCAGTCAAACATATATACAATATAAACAATTTTAGTCCTGGGTTCAATGGCAGAATCTAAAATAACAACCCCAGAAATTATTTTATTTATTTAGAAATACTTCTCTGCAGAGTAATAACCTTTCAAATTAATTGTTGTGTGTTGTGTAGAGTTTAAGGTAGACTATTTACACTTACTGATTATTAAGAACTCAACCTGAACAAAATTCAAGGAAAGAAGTGCTTAGTTTGAGATTATCTAGACATTAACAGTGAAATCATTTTTATACAGCTCTTTTAGATGAAGCATATCGTCTAGGGCCCCAAGGCACAAACTCATTGGGCCCCTTTTTGTGGATTATAATGGTATAAAGAAAACTATGGTATACTAGAATAGTATATTCTGTAACAAGTTTGGAATATCGCATATTCTGCACGAGTGGAAAGTTTGTCACCCGAGCTGAAAGGTGAGGGGGACGGTCCACGAGTGCAGAATAGCCATTCCAAACGTGTTACAGACTATACTTTTTCTACGACTATAAATTATTTAGGTCATTATATTTAGAAAATAAGAAAGTTTTAAGTTTCCTATCTAAAATATGCTTTGTTTGTAACTGTGAACAAAACAAAAAATGAGCGAAACACTTCGCCTGGACTTTCCTATACATTTAAATACATTGTTTTATATTTTCCAACACTTTCGATATACACCTGTCTAGACACGACTAGTTAAAGTAAATAGTTCTTATAAGTTGTAACATCTAAAGCGGTTGAAGAAAGACCGACCGCTGCGCTGCAAGCATAAGGTTGGGTAAAATATTCGGACTGAATCAACGGAAGCGCGGAAATCGATATTTGAAAATATATTAATAACTCGAGAAGTATTATTTTTAACAAGAAATTACTCTTATTAATTTGTATTTAGAATTTCAAAACCTTTCTGATTTTAAAGCCAAAATGCCACGTTTCCATTTAAAAAAGTTATTTTTTACCGTGGCTGCCATATTAAAATTGGAAACTCAAGTTTTTTTCTTAAATACAATCGAGAAGAATTTGCCCTACAACTTTGCTCTTGGGTTTGCGATTATATCTATTAAAATAAAAAAGTTAGCCTACACTGAACATTAAACGACTAGTACAAGAATACAACTGCTGTAGAAAGTATGTGAAATTCTTCTAAGGACAAAAAATTGTAATGGGTCAAAAAATTCGATTTTTTGATTTTTTGTAAAAAGGTTCTCCTAGAGCAAACTAAAGAAGAAATCAATTTTTTAATTTTGTAGCGATAATTTTTGGGGGAGGGGGAACAGTAGCCCCCCTAAACATTAAAGTATCAAAAAAATATTATGATATTCGGATTTTGCTATCAATGATGAGCTATATTGCTTTAACAGAAATATTTTATTGCCCCCCGTTAAATAAATAAAAGGGTACCAATTTTCAATTTTCAAAAATTCACAGAGGGCGTCACAGTGTAATTATAGCAATGAGCAAAAAAACAAATTGTAGAAGATTCCCAGCTCTATCAGCTTAAAAAGTTTAAACAAAAACGTGTGGGCAGTTTTTGAGAAATATTTTTTTGACAAATTCCAAAATTTTGGAATGATGTCATTGCGATCGTTTTTATATTTTCAAAATTAATTATATTTCATGGTATAGTACCCTTGAAGGGCTACCAAACAAGATGTAGTTGATTCCAATCAGATAACTGGTTTTTGAGTAAATGGGCGTTAAAGTCGAAATGTTCAAAAATTCGTAGCGACCGCCATTTTAAAGCTAGAGAGTTTGGTAAAAAATCGTTTGATTGTCCTAAGGCCTTCTTTAATCTCCACTATTAAAATTTCCAAAATTCAGTTTCTGAAAAAAATGCTACCAAAAGAACATGTCTAACTTCCGCTTCCGGTTTCGGTTTTTTTAAAGCTTATTTTGTCGGTGAATTTTTGATATACCCCCTCATTCCAAAGCACATCAAAATCGGTCCAGCCGTTCCGGAGATATGGAGCGTAACGGACCCACCCACCCACAGACAGACATTTTTTTAAAATTACTTTTTTGGGGTCCCGACTATTTCCGTTAAAATCTCAACTTTAAAATTTTGCATGAAATCAATACTTCCCTATACTGAAAGTATAGGAAAGTAAAAAGGGAGGTGGGAATTTGTTGAGTGGTAGTAGATGGTAATAGTGTGGTAGTATACTGTTACATGTTTATTTACTATGATAAGCCATGGAAGTGGAAATGAGATCTAATAAATACTTGGTCAGCAAATAAGATTGTCCCCAGGAGGAGCGTTCCAGAATCTACTCTTCCAGGTGATAAACTCAATATCTCGAGATATTTTTGAAACTGGTTAAATATACATTAAATTCGCAATACCCTATATATAAATTACATGAATGTTTGTTGATCTGATTAACCTCTAAAAATAACCAAAACATAAATTTAAGCCGGCACAGAACTTTACAATTCCACTTAAATAATGTATTTTCGTCCAAACTTACACATTAGTAAGAGCTTTTCACACAAAAGTAAAAATTTTTGCCAAGTTAACACAAAAATCGATTTGTTTTTCAGGATGAATCATCCCTGGGATAAAATCAATATTGAGGGTTTAGGCTTCATGCAGAGAAAATGTTCTTAACGAAGGATTCAATAAATATGTTGCCAGAACCTGAAGATTTTGGCAGTTTCTTTCACGAGATGTACAGAATTTTACCCGATAATCAAAGGTAAGTGAAATATTTATCTTTAACGAATCTTAACCTCACATTAAACAACCCCCTATTGCAGAAGAAAGCAAGAATGGAAAAAATCTAAGAGGAAGAGTGCCAAGAATAAATACAGGCATAAAAATAAACTAGAATTAGTTAACGAATCTGACATTCAAACGCCTCCTGAAATGGAATTACCAGGAAACGCTTCTGCATTTGCTATGTTTGCATCTGTTAGATTAGCTGTTTTGGACCGTTGGATGAAACACGCCAGTCAGGAATATTTGCTAAGCAGTTGTAGCAACCCATCACAGGATCAAAGCGAAATAGATACCGATACAGAGGATAATTCTCAAAGTAGTTCAACTTACGTCCCCCTACGCGTTTCTAAGATTGTTGGGTTAGGCTTACGCTCGGTTTTTGAATTGGTTAAAGAAAGCCGAACCACTCATCCGGTGCTATGTACCAAAGCACTTTCAGCGTTACTTGATGTCTTACAAGGACAGACACCTGAAGGATTAAAAGCAGAACCTTCGGACGTAATTGATTCACTTTTTGAATTGCTGCTGGATTTAGCGACTCTACATGGACCCGAAAGTTCTGTTCCAAATGACGGCAGCCATTTAACTGCAATTGCTTGTGCTTGTTTGTTGTCGCTGGTTGTTGTAAGAGGTGATACTGGGAAATATTTATCTGCAGCTGCTGCTCTGCTTATGTGTCCTAGGGCTCTTGCAATGCAAAATATACAGGTAGACAGTATTTTATTTTCATGTTACATTATTGGATGAATTTTTAAGTCCAAGAAATTGGGATTAAGTTCAGTAAAATTAGACAAAACCATAATTTGGTATTAACTGAAGCACAAAAAGTGCTGACGATATTTAGAGTAGAGCTAGAGCGGTCATAATTGATATTTATATCCACTTACCAACACCCCACCCTTTCATAAAATATCTTCGCCTTTGTCCTATTTTACAACCTCAAAATTTTGAAGAAACTTCCAGGCAAAAACTGAAGCAGTTTTAGAAAATATTTCGGCATGCCAAAATGTGTTACCATAAAGACATTTTTGGAGATAAGTCAAATAATTTATTCACCCTCAAAGTTCTATAACTAAGTCTGCATGTCATGGTACTTTCAAAATTGCACCCCTAAATAATTCTTTCATCACTCAAAATTTTATTTTTACCGTTTTAAATTAATCGTAATTTAAATTTCTAAAATGTTTCTACTTTTATTCCATAGATGCCGGCAGTTTTGACTTCACTACAAAGAAGCATTCATGGAATATTGCTTGGAAAAATTATAAGACCCGATTGGATAACTCACGGTGTTCCCCACAATTCTAAAATCGACACTTTTCAAGTTAGAATGTCTTCAGACGTTCAAAATGCACCTCTTACTTTAAAATCGTTGGCTAGCGATGGACAATACCTCTATTTGTTCACAACCAGAGGCTTATTTAAAATTGGGTCTGGTTATGGTGGTACCCTGAAAGGACATGTGTACGTTTGGAAGCCGGATTTTTATCCTAATGATAAAGGAAGCCTAGTATTTTGTGATGTAAGTTAAATTTTTATTTGAATTTTCAGTTTTAAAAATTATTATTTTTAGGGAAATTTGTACTTAAAACTATCAGGACGAAGAGGAGGCGAATTTTTGATTGTTGAGAAGCAAGGATTGCTTATTTCTGGTTCTTTACCGTTACACAGTCGCGATGCCGTAGCTTCAGTTGTTTTTTCAGACGGAGAATTACTTGGAACAATTTCACCAACAAAAGATGTAAGTTAATTTTAACTTTACACTTACAAACTAACTATTGTTATTAAACATTTTACAGGATGGATTTGTTGTTCGCATGCTTAACCACAACACAATTCCAGCATCATTAGTTACGGAGTTACCATTGAAATTGGCTCGCAAATGTGTCGATGCATTAGGTGTAGCTTCCTTCGAAGGAGATGGTGTGTCTCATGCTATAAATGCTGGGAATGAAGAAGAAATTGCCACCGTTTGTGCTGGAAAGGAATTTGGACTCCTAAGAACAACTTCGGGAAAAGTATTGTGGTTTAAATTGCTCTTGATTTTTACTATGCATTTTTTTAAAGGTTTTTTACTGTGGTAAAGCTGCCTCGCTTGGGGTAAAACAAGTTGGGGTTAGAACTGGAAAGTGGTTGGAACTGATACTAACCAAAACCCCTAAAGTTACCCATGTTGCCGTAGGACATGATGGGTTACATGCTATTCTGTTAACGGAAGATGGATCTGTATTTTTTGCTGGTAAATATTTGATATTAACGCAACTTTTGCCGGCGACATTTTTAACCGCTCCCATTTTTGATTGGCGCTATTTTTGACCGGCACTATTTTTACTGGGCGCTATTTTTCGCGGCAGTATTATTGAGGCGCTATTATTAGTGTATATCATTTTTCAAGGTACTGCAAGACGTGGGGAAGACGGTGATCAAAATAAAGTGAGAAGACAACCCAAACCAACTAAACCAAAAAAGATGATTAAAGTTGACGGGCAATTTATTGTTAACGCTGCTTGTAATAACGGTTCCACTGCATTAGTGACCAGAGATGGTGAATTGCTCATGTTTGGAAAAGATACGACGCACGTTGATCATACCACGGGTAAAAATTTCACGAAAAATTTTCTTGGTTTGTTTACCTATAAACATTTTTTAAGGTTTGGTATGTAACCTGAAGGGAGAATTTGTAGTACAAGTGGCTTTGGGTAAGGCCCATGCTGTAGCTTTAACTAGTAAGGGACAAGTCTACACTTTTGGAATAAATAATAAATACCAGTGTGGGCGAGATTTTATTCCTGCAAATAAAGAAGGTACAAATATGAATTCTGCTTGTAACGTATCAAATTATATTTTTGACCCATAGAAGCATCATCAGTTGTAGTAGCAATGGAAACGGGTGGAGCTAGTCACGACGAACAGGACATTTATGATGATCTTGAAGAAATGGCCAATAGAGACGATGTAGAGAACATGCCTGGCAGCTCGGATAGTAATCCATTAGAGTCATTAGGTCGTGAGCATATGTGTCCACCTGGTGATCATCAATGGCACCACAACATGTGCATGGTTTGCACGGTATGTCAAGAATGCACCGGATACTCAATAAGTTGCTTATCTTCAATGAGGCCTGATCGAAAGCCTGGCCAGTATGTTACTAATACCGTTATTGTGGTTCTGTTTTAACACTTTCAATTTATAGGGAATGTGGTTGTGGTGAAGGCGACAGTGGCTGCGCAATGTGTGGTTGTTGTCGACTTTGTGCTAGAGACACTGTTGACAACCGTCAATTGGCAATTTTAGGACCTGATGGAGCAGCCGATCTTTCTGGAATGATGCGATTAGATTTGATATTTAGAGATAAAGTGAAGGATTTGGTTCCTCCTAGGCAACGAGCTAAACTTCAAGAACAGGTAAGTAATTTTTGTTTACGAAATATTTAAAATAATTATAAAAATGTTTCTAGCTACAAAGCAGGCTTGAAGAAAGAAAGAGCAGGGCAAGAAAATCAATATCGGTAGCAGGTTCTAGTAAGCAAGTAACAGCAAAACTGAAAACTACTAGATCTTCACCCGCTATTGTACCTAGTACTCCTGTACATCGGGCAAATAATACAATTAGACAAGCAAATGTGTTAGGCAAGGATTTTCTTTTCTATTTACTCTGCTCTAGTTTTAACAATAAAGTAAATATAAAAATGGATTGTTGTTGACTCGCTCTGTATATTACAGGGTGAGTCAACAAGGCCTAGGTTTTTCAAATAAAAGTTGTAGGAGACCAAGAGGACCACGTTGTAAAATTACTTAGAATTATACAGGGTGTTTCATATAAGAGTGCCATACCAAACTTGTTTTTTTTTAAATAGAACACCTTGTATATGTTTGCATATTATTATTCGGTTTTTAATTGGCTTTCTGAATATATTTTGTTTCCATTGTGGCATTGTCCAGTTATTTACTTTTTTCGAAAAATTTATAGCACATTTTCGGCATTTATTAGTTTTTAAATATACAATATGCTTCTTTGACAGGAATTTCGAAACACTCTATATAAAGAAAAAAACATGTGATTGATCATATTAGTATTATACATCACATCTATTTAATGCCGTTAACCAAATCTTCGTAAGTGTGCAGGAATAAAAATATTTTAACAAAACAGGTTTAGATAAGCAACTTTTTGAATGTCAATTGTTTTTTAATTTTCAGTGGATATTTTGGAAGAGAGTTTTAAATTACCTACAGTACAGAGTTGTCAAAAAGTTGAAAAAAATGGGCCCAGGGTGGCTTTTTCGGGTTTTTTTGAGTTTTATAATTATTTGGTTGTTTTTCGGGGATTGCGGATTTTTCAAGTATTTGCGTTTTTCTTCTGATACCAGTTTAGTTACACACTGCAGCTAGCTACAAAATTTCGATTTGGCATCGCTGCGTGCCGAGGGGTAAAGTTTGTCTTGACAACAATGTAAATCCACTGACATGACTGAAGAGTTCTAATAAGGACAAAACACGTCTTTAGTTGTTACTAATTGTAAATGTGAATATCATTTTGTTTACTTGATCAATTATGATGCAGTTCACATTTCTGCATAGAAAGCCACCTGGCGGTTTGATATCAGCTTAGCTGGTTCACTCTAATTTTGCGGAGTGTCTATATATTGTTTTTTTTTTGTTTTTTTGATAGATTTACTAGCAGAATTTTATTTTAATTTTATTATTACCTATATTTTATTTAAGCATTTAGTTTTTATGTTAACATTTTGTTGTTTGTGTTGCACAGGAAAAAAAATATATTTTGATAGAATTTTTCTTCATAGGTCTTTCGGTTTTTTTAGGCGGGTTTTGTTAGAAAAAACCCAGTGGGTTTTTTCGGGTCGGTCAAAATCACAACAACCCTGCAATTCGATGCCCCACCTGTCATGCTACCTCTTTAAATAAAAAGACCTGGTGAGTTTTAGTGGCGGACCGTGTATAATGTACGGTGAGGGATTAAAGTAGCAACTGTACAATCCACGCAAAATTAGGGTGAACCAGCTAAGCCGGTATTAAAACACCAGGGGGTGCTCTGTATATGAATACGAACTGCATCGTAAGTGCTTATTAGATCTACTACAGTGCAGTTCGTATTTGCACACAGAGGGTCACCTGGCGGTTTGATACCAGCTTCGCCGCTTCACCTCAATTTTGCGTAAATTGTAGTTTTGCTACTTTATTCTCAAACCATACATTATATAGATGTCTCTAGGGACATCTATCACCGTTTAAGATCTGTAAATGTCAAGTTTTTTGAAAAAATTGAATACTTGGCAATGCCACAGCGAAATTTAAAAAACAAATCATATTCAGAAACGCAATTCAAATATGATTAACAATATGCAAAAATATACAGGGTGTGCCATTAAAGTAACATGGTTTGGTATGGCACTCTTAAATGGAAGCCCCTGTATAATTAAAATAATTCTAAGATGTTGCCCTCTTGGTTCCCTACAACTTTTATTTGATTTTTTTTTGTATTTTAACTGGTAAAAGAAATATCAACCACTGTGGGTTTGTTGACCCTCACCCTATGTATTTTAATTTTATGAGGATTTTTCTTTTATCAGGAAAAGATCAAGCCGGTTCTGATGTCGAAAGAGATGCTACCAGAATTGCTTGCTTACCACCTGCAAAAATACAGCTACCATGTGATAGTCCCATTATTCAAATTGGCTGTGGTTTACATCATAGTATACTACTGCTACAGAACGGACAGGTTGGTTTATTTTTTCAAATAAAAAAAAAATATTTTTTGCTTTTTTTTTCACAGGTTTATAGTTTTGGATCAAATCAATACGGTCAGTTGGGCTGTGGTGATATTTTAGCCAAATCTTCAATACAGTTGGTAAAACTGCCTTGTAGTGCAGTGCATATAGCTGCGGGAAGTAATCATACGGTTGTTCTTACAGCTAAAGGTGAAGTCTATACTTTTGGAAATTATCAGGTAAGTCCTCAATCTTATTAGAAGTTCCTCGCTAATGTAGATGTTAAATATTATTATCGTTTGTCATTAAGAAAGGACAGCTTGGTCGCTTACCACCTGCAGCATCACCTCAAGATGCCGTCCAACCAGGACAAAGCAACTCCTCGAAGTATCGTGACCCAAGATGTCCTTGGTATGCAATTCCGGGTCCTGTACCGAATATTGGTCCTAGGCATGGTCGTAGGGCAACATGGGTGGGTGCTTCTGGTGAACAGACCTTTTTAAAAATTGACGAGAGTTTAATAAACTCAGTCAGTCTTTCAAAATCTACCGTTACTGCAAACAGAAATTATATAAGTAAGTTTCATTTTATAATTTATGTAGAAATATTCTCAAATGTTTTCGTTTTACAGTTTTGCTTCCAAATCAACTAGATAATGCTAACAGTTTTCAAAGTTTAGTAATAAATAAACGAGAAGGAAATTGTAATTCGTTTAAAAGTAAAGATCAAGTTGACTTTTACAATAAGACAATATGCATGGATCCAATCTTTAATGTTTTATGGTCGTACAACCCCACAAATCACGAAGCGGCTTGTTATAACATTATATCAACTGAACTGCGTACTAAAAACACCATAGAAACGACAGATAAGAAAATTCTATCTGATCTTAAAATATTCTCCATTACAAATATGCCAAAGGAAGATCCAGAATTGCCAGGTTTTAGCCTCTCGGCTGTTTTAAGTGCCGAATTAGCTCTGCCTGTTGTTTCAAACTGTCACGTTACACGTTTACAAGCTGCAATTAATTTATTGTGTTGTCTGGACACTCTTACTATTGCACATGATCTACAAATGACTGCAATAAAGGATGATATTGATGAGCGAAGACTTGTGGCTGGAAAACAATTTACTAGGGAAGATTTTCAGTGTGTGAATCGATTTGAAAGCCATGGAGGAGGATGGGGTTACTCAGGACACAGTATTGAGGCTATACGGTTTATGGCAGATACAGATGTATTATTGGGTTAGTTTTTTTGTGTGTGTAAGGTATTGGAATGTACAGTTTTGATAATTATTAGCTGGATAGTGTTTCAATCTTTATTTAAAACAAGTAAAAATTCTTTAATTCCTACAGGAACTGTATTATAATTGCACCTAAATGTACAGTTTGACTATTAAGTGGTCATACTCGGCATATTGATATATGGGGTTGTAGGGGCAAATAATTTATTTACAAGTTACGTTTTTCTCTTTTCTCTTTACATAAAGACAAATTTAAAAAACCTAGAAACACTTTTTAGTTCTTAGAAGAATAGTTTTAAATAGCAGCACAACTCACATTTGGCATGCTAAGCAGCCATTTATAATAGGAATATAGTGTAGGAATAATATACATGGTGAGTCAACAAGTATAAATAAAAATTTTTTATAACTTCTACAATAATTATTTATTTTAATCTTATACGTATTTCGACATGTTTACCTGTCATTATCAAAGGTAAGATTAAAAGTAAACAGTTGGTGTTGCTATAGGAACAATAGAACTTGATGACTTGGCTTACGTATAAGGTTAAAATAAATAAATATTGTTGAAGTTACAAAGTATTTTATGTTAACATTAATATGAACTTTGCCAAAATAAAGCTGGAAATTGTTAAAATCCTACCAAAAATGGTTGCTTAGCAGCCGCAATGTGCTTTAAATACAATGATTATTATAAATGGTTTTTGTAAGAGCTAAAAGATTTTTACGGCTTCGCCATTAATTCACTACCTTTACTTAATCATCCACCTTTCCTAAATTATTAGTTTATAGGTGGATTTGGCTTATTTGGGGGTCGAGGAGAATACACCGGTAAAATTAAATTGTTGGACATTGGACCTGACGGTGGAGAGCAAGAAGGGGATGGGGAGTTATTAGCTGAAACTGATGAAATCCCATATGAGTGTGGACCTCGCCAAAAGTTTCCTATGATGTTTGAAGATCCTGTACCATTGCAGGTAATAATATGTGTACTTTAATTTTCAAATACGACAGTTGCTAAGAAGGCACCACCATCTACAAATAATTTGCCTTAGAGATTTAGTGTTACCATTCACTGAAATGTGTATTGCAGGCTCACCGTTGGTATGTGGCTTGGAGTAGAATTAGTGGTCCTAGTAGCGACTGCGGCTCATCCGGACAGACCATGGTAACAACTGAAGACCAAGTACTATTCTACTTTAAATCTTCAAAAAAATCAAATAATGGAACTGATGTAAATGCTGGTCAAATCCCTCAACTTTTGTACAAAGTTATAACTGCAGAAATACAACCACCGCGTCGGCAAATCGACATAACTGAACCCGTTCACATTTTATCTAAAGATTTCTCTCGAACAGTAACAAAAGAATGTTTTCAAAGCTTGCTGTCGTTATTGCAGTGGTCATGGAACACCTTCAAATTAGGTGTTATGGATGGACAGGCGGCACAACACATGTACACAACCTTGGAATTGGAAAGGCTTGTTTATATCAGCCGAGCAAGTTTGCGTTTGATTAGAACATACACAAATGAAGTTTATCCTTCGCAGATTTCAAAGAAGGCTCCTCTTGAAAACGTACACTTGGCTGAATGCGTTGGAGACATTAGAGCTCTGCTGAAACAAATTTTATCTGATAGCTTGCCGACTATAATGCAAGGGAAGAAATCTAGTAAATGTAAAGCTCCTAAAAATGGTGGTTATTATTTTAAGATGATGAACAGTATTTTAGAAGAATGTCATGGCACTTTTGTATCATGTTTTCATGCTTTTTATCCTACCTCGTACTTAAAGTGGACTTGTTTATGTGATTTATTGGCTGATATTGAAAAGGTAAAGTTTTTGTTTATTTAAATGAATTTTTTTTTCAAATGAAATGGAGTTAAATTAAGAACATACTCTTTTATCGGCTTAGGATGGATTTAAGTTTCAAGAGAAAATTTATAGTTTAGAATAATATGAAGGAACATTTCTTATTGAGATTGTGTTATTCATAACTACAAAACATTGAATTTTATCTAAAAACATACCTTCTTACAAATGATTTTTTATTAATTTACAGGAGACTGATTTTTATTCTAATTCAAATAGTCAAAGGCTGCTGAGTGCAGTCCTTTGTGCTTTATGTTGTCCAAGTATTAGACTTCGAAGTACATTTCCCCTGCTTGGCAACGGAACAAGTGCTGAAAATTCCATGAATCGCGGACTTAGTCCCTCTGACAATACAGGCCTTCCGGCTATGAATGGAACTGATTCTCATCATTATCCCGTTTTGGTTGAACAAATGACTTATCGAAGTCAGGTTAGTGTAGTAAATTAAGTAAAACGAGGTTTGTTTCTTAAATAACAGGGAGAAATAGAGTAAAAACTGCTGTTAAATTTTTGCTAAAATAAAAATTTATTTTTTCTGTAGATGGAGGCAAGTGGTACAGGTTTAACATGGTCTTGGAAGGAAGTTTTGGAGCACTTATTGAAGCTAGTGTCTGAACCCGTCACTCAAGTACTCCTGGGACAGAAAATGGCTATTTTCCCCAATTTGACTCGACATTGTTGTCATTTATTAGCTCGAGTGGTTGCTGAATTAGTACATCAATGTAGCTCAACGGATGTAAGTCTTCTAAACAAAAAAAATTGACGTTGTTTTTATGTTTATTGTAATTAATAGTTGTTGTCTGAGCATTTGAAGTGTTTTTGTTTAAATCCATGGCCTGCTTACTTGAATCAGTTTTTTGCACTTCTCTTAAAAGTTTTTGTAGTGTAAGACCATATTATTGACACGAGGAAAAAAATCTCTAACTCTTAAGAAAATATTTGTACTACCATTTAAGACAATTGTTGATGATGTCACTGCTCAGTCACCTGACTACAAAAAATTTTTGAATGTGGCACAAAGTAGCTCGTTAGGCAACAAACAACTTGAAGAAATTGGGAAATAGTAGGGGGTTTTAAACGTTGTAGAATTGAGTTTTTGTTTTGTTTTCATAGCACACCTATTTTAACAATTTATAAAAAACAACAAAAAACAGAAAACCATAAATTTTAAAATTTGGTATACAAAACTCCATACCAAATTGAAAGAGAATTTAATTCTGCATTAAAAAATACTGGGTTTTCCATTTGATAATAGTGGAGTGACGATTAAATGACGTACTCTTTATATTGCTGCCGAATTATACAAGATTTTTTTAAATAAAACTAAGTTTTTTTAACGTAAAACCGGCAGCAGAATGCACGGACCTAAAGTGAATTGCTAGATTTTAATTTGTTTCTGAGATTCTTACACTGAGCAAAATTAAAGTGTATGTATATTAAGCCAGTATTTAAATTTGTACTTATCGACAGCACAAAATGGAGTCTAATACAGGCACATATAGTCTTATTACATTATAATGCTGTGCCTTTTGTACCTACACATCATTTTTTACAATTTAAGGAGGATCTTCAAAGTGCATGTGGTCGCATCCTTCACATAACTCCGTCGCGGTTTACTCGAACTAACCAATCGAGAACATGGAACACAGGAAATGGTTCACCAGATGCTATTTGTTTTCAAGTGGACAGAGCCGGTATATCGATAGCAGGTGTGGGTATTTACGGTGGTATAGGACATTATGAATATGAACTGGAATTGTTGGAAGATGTAAGTTGGAGTTAAATGCATAATGCTTGTTATAAAAATCTGGAACGATTTTGCAGCAAAGTTCAGTTAGTGTTGACAGCCATGCTCACACCCAACGGTGGAACAGTTTGGAAATCACTCGAGGATCGTTTGGACCTGAAGATTTTGTTCCTGATATTGCTGAAATTAAGTTTGATAGAGCGATTCCTATCAAGGTGAGTCTTTGGTCCGAAACTGTACAAAAATTATGCTAAGTAATGGAGTAGTAAGGAACCATCCTCATAAACATAAATGTTTACATTATGTTTTAGTTCTTAATATTTTCCACACAAATAATTTTATTTATTATTAAACTTTGGTGAGTTTGTATACAGAATGAGTAAAAAGTATCGCATAATGTCTGTAACTTCATAAATATTAATTGTATGAAAATATGAAAAAAACAGCCTTTAATACAAGTTGTTTGTTAAATTTTAGCGCATGCTTTGTTGATGTTCAATATTTTATACCTTGTTATTTGGTTGCTATGACAACCAGCTTTTGTTTTTTAAATGGCTTCTTATATTTTTTTGGAACGCTTTTAGATTATTCAGCAAAAGTGTCTCTTTTTATAGCATGACATAACAATAGTTATTTATTGTATGAGTGGATTATGAGGCAAATAAAACTCGCGAAAAAGTTTAGGTACGAGGCCCCAAGGCTGAGTGTTTAAATTTTCAAGAGTTTTATTTGCAGGTAATCCACAAATGCAATACAAAATTTTATCCACAACTTACAATATTGTAGAGGCATAATTATGTGGATCACTAATACCGACATTAATCTTGTTCTTGTGAGATTGAAGTCCAACTGTCCTTCCACCTCTTGGCCGGTCTTCCCGGCAGCCTTGATCCATGCGGTTTCTGGTTCATTACTACCTTCGCAATTCTTTCGTCTCCCATTTTCTGTATATGCTCCTTCCACTGCCTTCTTCTTTGTCTTCCCCAACGTACAATGTCTTCTGTTTTACATGATTCCCTAATTATTTCATTTCTTACTCTATCTCTTCATGATTTTCCTGTTACGCTTCTTAATATTTTAATTTCATTCGTCCTTAATAGTCTTTTAGTTTTAGTTGTATCTGCCCTTGTTTCGGTTGCATACGTCATAATGGGTCTTACGCAAGTCTTGTATATTCGGACCTTGCTGTCAATGTTCATATTTTTTCCATATAATTTCTTTCATACAGCCCGAAATAGATACAGCTTTACAGGTTTGTTTAAATACTTCATTATATAAATCGCCATAACTTGATAATTCTATGCCTAGGTAGTTGAATTTCAGTACTTGTTCTATCGGCTTATCGTTGTATTTTTCTGCTGTCAGGTGGAATCTGTATAATATACGCTGGAGGTCGTCTTCGTTTTCAGCCAATATCACTGCATCGTCGGCATAACATATTATCTTAATTTCCGCAGTGCCCATTCTGTAACCCCTGCTTACTGTCTTGACGTCTTTAATTATTTTGTCCATTATCAAATTGAATAGTAAAGGGCTTAGGCTATCCCCTTGGCGCACTCCCGTTGTTAGCGGTAGCTCTTCAGTAAGTTCGTTGTTTACCCTTATTTTAGTTGTGTTATCTGCGTTTAGCTCCTGTATAATGTGTGTGATCTTACGTGGCACCTGCTTTTCATGTAGAATATTTACAATGTCTGGTAGTCTGACTCTATCGAAGGCTTTGGTTAAGTCGATAAAGCATATAAAAGCTGGTTTGTTATATTCTAGGGCCTTTTCTCTTATTTGTCGCATTATGAAAATCGCGTCATTTTAAAACATTGAATTAAATTATATGAAAGATCATAGTAGCAAGTTGTCACTAATCAAAACTGTCAAATTGTCATAATGATAAGTTAAACGGCTTAAACCACATAAATACAAATAATATCAATGTGAATGTGAGTAAAAACCGACGATATTTTCTCTTTTAATGTGAATATAAATGTAAATGTTAACAAGGAAGTTTAAATATAGTTTGATTTTGTTATGTGTCTTATGGCTTAATTACCGGGTGATCGTAAAAACAAAATCCTTATCTTTTCATATAAACATGGAGGACATTTACTAGATAAAATTTTATAATAGAGGCTGGCTGCATGTAGATATGGTCTGTTTTCCATATTAAACCATTTAAGCCCCCCTTTTTTTTTACTGCGGAAGACGATTCCACAACGCCAAAATGCCCCTGTCTGGGCATTTGTTTTGTTGTTTTTCATTTGTTAATTATGACTTATTTTTCACTTACTCTGTATATGCTAACAATGTGTTGTTCTGTTTCTATCTCTTACTTGGTTTGGTGATTGTATAATAATATAATAAAAAATGTTTAAACTTTATGTGAATAACACTTAACAACCCCTTTTTTAGGAAAGCATTAAATATGCATTGCGTTTGAGAAACCATGGTGGTAGAACTAACAATGGTGATGGTGGTTTAAATTCTGTGAAAGGTTCTGATAATACTACCTTCACTTTTTCAACGTGTTCATTAAGTTTTAATGGCACTACTTTAACACGGGGACAAATTCCAGTTATTTTGTATTACAGGTATGTTGGGTGTACCTCATAATTATTTCAATTTGTCACAGTTTTACCTGTTAGGAAAAATCCACGTGTCTTTAAAGGATGTCAAATAGGTTGAAAAATTTTAAAAACAATATTATTTATGAATTCTATAAAATTTGTATTATAAACACTTGTATTTGTTTATTAGCAATCCAGTCGAATGTGCTAAAGTTACTAGCACGAGACTAGAACAGCAAGCTCGAAAGGGAGCTTTAGCCATGACGTCTTCAATTGTCCATAGTTGTTGCAGTCTGCTAGCAATGGCACGAGAAAAAGTTGATGAAGTGTCAACCACTGAAATATTGAGCAGTGCTTGCGTTGTTACAACGCTTCTACCACTTATTATGGCCCATATTAGTCCTTTAGCTACTAGTGATCCTCGGGTTAGTATTGTTTTTATACAGTTTGACCCAGACTTAATTACCAGATCAAATATGTTATTTACTTTTGAATATAACTTAATTAAACCTTATACCGGGTGTCAACGGATTCACTTGACAGTTTTTGAAATATGGCAACGAAACTTGGAATAAGTAATATGTACCCAAAAAGGTTAAGTTTTACATGTTTGACACATTTTTTGACTGCCGGTTTCACCGGAAATGTCTCCAACTTTTAAATTTCAAATGGAACACCCTGTATATTTTACCTTTTTTGAAATCCTGAGACAATTCTGAGTACACCTACACTATTCGTTGAAATTTTTAAGCCTACTTGCTTTCCAATGATGTCCTTAAATACAAAATCGGATTGATATCAATATAAGTCCAAGTTGGAGTGATTTGTGGTGAAAGCGTTTTAGAAGCTTTGAAATGTTATGTTTTTCCAAAAATACACGTTATTTAACATCGATGAAATTTGCTCACGTTGTTTATGCCATGGCCATATAAAAACTGCAGTGAAGAAAATTTCAGTGTTTTCTGGGTTTTTTGGTGATTTAGCTTTTGGAAAACGCTATCTGAGACATTGTTTCTATTTCGCAAGTGTGTTAACGTTCAGTTACCACAGTAAATTATCCGAAAACATCATTTAAAAAATGTAATTAATCAATGTAATTTTTAGTATAAAAACAAACTTTTTGTATCATTAATTTTGCAAACAATTTAATCTTATTTTTGAGCCTTATGAGAAACAAGATCAATTATTTATTGGGATGTACCGAATAGTGATTTTTGCCAAATATTTGGCCGAGTACCGAATATTAGACCAATTATTTATCCTCATACCGAATATTAGGCCAATCATTCGGCTAAGTACCAATTATTAGCTAACCCGAACTAATTATTCGGCCAGATACGGATTACTTACTGGTAATAAATGTGTTAGTTAATTGCTTTTCTATTTGATATTGTTTTTACTTAGTGCACAAAATGCCGAATATTCACTGAATATTCGGCTTTTGGCTCACCGAGTACTCGGTAAATCCCAAATTAATTTTATTTGATTATTGATGTCGTTTTTTTTAAATTTTAGAATGCCGTCCACATTTTATCTTTAATCCAAGACATGCTTCCACACGTAGCAGCTTTGAATTTATTATCAGGCTCTGCAACTTCATTAACCAGTGCAAATTTGGGCACGTCCGGATCAATTAATCAATCGGATACAACTGATGGTAGTTCTAACACTACCAGTCAGCATTATACTTGGGTTCAAAGCGACCATCCATACAAATCTGCTAGTGTTTCCAATTACCGGTATTATTAAAACATCAAACGCTGTTTATTTTTATTATCAGTTGTCGGTTTAGGGTTGCATTTCCTGATACTGTAAAATGGTTGTCACTGGAATTTGATCCTGCGTGTTCAACAGCTCAACCAGAAGACTCCTTGCAGTTGTATGTTCCAAGTTTAGGAAGTGGTGCAGCTTTGAAAAGTAATGCAAAATTATTGGAATCGGATGATTCCGATTTTACACCTTTACCGTATTGGCCTGTCTTACATAAATTCACTGGCTGGTAATAATTTCAAGAAAAATTTACTTTGTGACAAATTTTAACAACTTTTTATTTTTTTAGCATGCAATGGCCTCAAACTGCTGTAATTTTACCTGGAAATGAAGTCATTTTTTCGTTGGAGACTGCATCTGATTATTTAAAAGACGATCGTGCTAGTTCGTATGGGTTTAGATGCCTTGTGGTTGGTTATGAGTGGCCTTTTCCGGGCAGCTGTGGTACTACATCGGGTCTTAAACTCTTAGAGGCTGAATTGGCTTTCTTGGGCGGTATGTGTTCTGCCAGTCTCATGAAGAAGGATCTCTTGTTACCCAATACTGAGTGTTGTAAGTTTTTTTTAATTACTCTTACGTGATTCAGAGAATTTTTTTTTCTATAACAAATTTTTATTTGTGCAGGTGATGAAAGTGATCTTGACATAGAAATAGCAGAAATGGTTGCGGCACATACACTAAATTCTCATGGATCCTTGCTGGCCAAAGGATTAGCCCTCAGTAGCCCACCGTCCGTCACCCAAGCTCTTGATGGTACCTTGCCGTATAGGTAAGAATTTAAAAAGATTGATTTTTGTGTAAAATATATATTTCTTCGTTCTTTTGAGCACTACATAAAATTATACAGAGTGAGCTAATAGTATGTAAACATAGATTTTCTGCCATTACTCATTTTGGAAAGTTATTCGGAAAATTCTTATCTGCATGCTGACATAAGGAAAAACATCAGGAACTGATTTTAGGGACAAAATCCACGTTTTTTGCCTGGATGCTCCTGAGAAATATCCCAATATGTTTTTTCTTATTTTTGTTAAGAATCAGGCCGTTTTTTTGTGAAATATGCAGAACAAAGGCGAAAAAAATTAATAAAACTGAGTAATAAATAACACGTAATAGTATTTGTAACCTCGTAAATATTTATTCTGGAAAAAATAGCTTCCTATAAAGTTGTTTGGTAAATTGCGGGGCATACTTTGTTGGTGTTCAATTTTTGTATGTTTAGTTACTTTGTTGCTACGGTAACCAGATTTTGTTTTTTAAATGGCCTTTCACTATGCAACTCTATTTTGTGTTTATAGATTTACACAAAGATTACTTTGATGTTCTGGCCCAAATTTAAATTTGGGAATATTCAAGAATTTTTAATTTGTTTTCCCTCCTGGAAAAAAACCGTTTTGTAAATTTTCTCAGCCACCTGTTACTGCTTGCTAGGTTTAAATAAGTACAAACATTTGGCTTGAAGCTGATTTTATTTGCTACAAAAAATCACTACTCATTTAAATCTGAACAATCGGACTAGTTTAATGTAATACAGTGTATGAAGAACACACATTTTTCAGTCGACAATACTATTTACAACTGATCTAAGTATACTTTTTAATATACTAAGCTAACCTAAATCTATTTTCTAAAGATTGAGCTAATCTTACTTCTGCAGAAGTTCATTTGACATGCTTATTTAAATTATTCAGTCCAATCTAACTTAATCGTTTTTTTTTTCTGAAAGAATAATACAATAATGACACAATGAATGGTTTGGTAAGGAAAGCCACTGTCAGTTCCGTATTTTTTTTTTATCTTAATAAAGTAAGTAACACTTAATGGTAAAGAGCTAAATAAGAAATAACATAGTATCACAGATTTACTTCAAGATTTACGAAGGCAGTGAGTTGAGTACACATATTAGTTTTATTTCTTGGTGCATTAAAATTTAAATTATTTCAGGTTTGACTACAAAGCTGATACTTTTTATTTAACTTAGCTTGTTACAACTAATAAATATAAAAGTAACATAACAAGGACTATTCTGTTAGATATTTTTTCCTAATCAACAAATACTGTTTGAACAAAACTAACAAAGATAATAACTATTTTTAAGGTCACATTAAACAAACAAAGGTGTTAATCAGCACTGATTTGACTCACTTATTTGAGTATACTTTTATACCCCTATGTTGCAATATTTTCTTTGTAACAAATCTGCAAATATAACAAAATTCTAACAACAATAAAATTATAAATCAGTAGTTAACAAGTCTGCCCTTTCAACAACAACGTGCAATTCTGTTTCGCGATATGTACGTCCATCTGGCATTATGACACTTATGGGCTTGCCATTTTTATCAGTTATATACTCTCTATGTTTTTTATAAACACGTTTAAAATAGAACATCAAACCTGAAAAAATTATTATAAATAATACTAATACAACTCCGAGAACGATAATTATGGTAGAATAACCCGCTAATACCGAACAGTTGTGTTCTTTGAAGTCCTTAAGTGTAATCCTTTTATTGTCCTTAACCAAACACTGAAATTCGTCATCTTCCAATTCGTAATTCATGAATCGACAATCACACACTTGGTTTATAAATATGTTAACATATTTAGCGGAAAAACTTGTTGTGTTTATTTCCAATGAACGTTTTCCAAGATTAACAAAAGTGTCAGAATCAAACAAAATTTCCTCGTGAGTTGTCACTTCTTCTTTATTTAAACTAATACCAACAAAAGCACCACTATTTGTTGTGTTAAAAACGTTATTTATAACTTTAACACTTCCCCTCGTCATCACTTTGAAACCTTCACCTTCCAGCAAATTTATTTCAGAGTTTGCAACCTCAAAATGTTTAGGGTTTTGTATTAAAAACGCTGCGGATCTAATTGTATTAAAACTGCAATTTCGAATTTGAAAAGTATTCAACACTGTAACATCAGTAAATACCCGGCTAGGTAAAATATTAAAGGTTGAATCACTTATTATTAAAAATTCGGTAGGAAATTTTTTAAGTGCTTGAGCTTGTACATTTGTAAAATTTACATTTAAAAATTCAATGTGCTGGGTGTGAACTAAGGAAGAGAATGCATATGGAGCGATATCTTCAATATTTGATTCCCTGAAAATTATGCTGCTTATTCGGCCCTGGAAGGTGTAGCTTGATATTTTCTTAATTGTGCTTTTTTCCGTTTGAATTTTAAGTGTTGGGGTGCCATCCCATGAGTTGTAATTATAGTAATCGTTGTTTGTCTGTACGTATGAGTTCCAGGTGAGACTAAAATCGTCAAAATAAAGGTTGTTGATGTTTGAAAGTTCGATGTTTCTTAAATTTCTCATGTCACTTATAGAGTTGGCACCAAATCGGACTATGTTGCAGCTGTCAATTTTTAATCGTATGGTGTCGTATGCTGGTATGGAACCTTTTTGAATATAAAATTCCTATAACAAGAAATATAAAATAAAAAAATATTCAATTATTAAATTAATAGTTTTATAAAATTAAGGTAAATTAAAAAATAATAGAAAGTATGAATTTCCCACATTTAAATACTAATAAGGCATTTCAAATTAGACAAGGGTTCAGCTGAATTTCTAGGTGTGGTTGGCTTATTCCCTACCATCTGTGTTTAGCCTTAGCAGCAGAAATAGGCTGACATTAAATAGAATAAATAGATAAATTTGAATTTCCCGCCCTTATTTAAAACTAAGCCGTTTATAATAAGTTTACGAGATTTTAAATACTGTAAGATATTGTAAAAATGATAAATTATACTATACATAAATGGTGTAATGTTTATCGTTTTTTTTTAAACAACTTTTAAGTTGCAAACTGATAAAGCTTATCATATTTACTCTCTGATGTTAAGTTGGGCATACAAATATGTTAATATAAATTTAGACTTTAGTTAAAGGTTATTAACATTTGCCTAATAATAAATTCAATAGCATAAGTAATTAGTTTATTTACACAATTTTATAATGGTTCATTTGATTTGAATAGGATAATAAAGACCAGTACTGTTTTGTTAGAATGAATAGGTACCAAGAAATATGGGCGCGAGCACTTCGTTTGGATTTTCCCATATTATTACCAAAATTACTTGATATCAACATATTATCCCTAACACTGAACTAAGTGATCGAAATACTTATACTAACACTGCAGCTGATAATATTATTATACCTGTTGTGAATCATCACACCAGTTAAACACAGAACACCTACTAAATAATTGAGAAAAAAGGTAGTGCTCGTTAAGTACATAAAAAATGTCGACGCATCTTCATAAATCGATGTTTCGGAGTTATAGCTTCTCTTCAATGTAGCCTAGCTGGGAGGAAAGTTAAAGTTTCCTATGAAAACGTTAATAAAGACAAAAAACATCTTGTAAACAAATATTTGGTATCAAAAAAGAAATTAGAATACCATATTCATCAGCTCAAAAAAATGAGAAGAGGATATTTTTATCATCCTCTTCTCCTCTCCACTCTGTAAAAAAAGTAAGTTTAAAATCTTATTCAGCTGTCCCTGATACGTAATTTAGTTTCAAAATTTCTCTCTCATTTTATACATATAAAGCAGAACATATGTGTGTGTGAGAGACTTTGTTTTTGGTGTACAGGACACGATTAAAATGTTTACTACTTTTACATTTAGAAAATACATAGTTTGATATATTTATTTATAAAAATAACTGAGTTTAATAGGTGGCTAAGCACTTATGGGCCCATGTAGAGGCCGGCTCGATCGCCCGACCTGACGCCACTAATTTCGTTTTTTTTTGAGACAATTGTTTTAATTGTCCATATTTGTTAATATGAATGTTTATATTGAAGTCATTTGTCATTTATTATATTGTGAATGCATATTCGATTCTTAATTAAAAGCAATAGGCAGCTGTGGCTCGGTTATTTTTATAAATAAATATATCAAACTATATATTTTCTAAACGATAAAAAAAAATAAACATTTTAATGGTGGTTTCCATTTGAAAAAATATAGGTTTGGAAGCATTAATAATTTTTCCAAACTAACTTATATCATGTTCTGATTCAAAGAAAAATTTATACTGGCATGAAAAAAACACATTTTTAAAGGCTGTTAGGAAAAAACAAAATTATTAATAACAAAATAATTTACCGGGGCATTTGGATAACAAATGCATGTCACTCCATTATCCAGACTTCCTCCAGTCCAATGACATCCGAACTCTGGAGTTCCTGTAATATCATCTCCACTTACGAAACCCAAACTGCCACCAAATAACACAGAAATGAGCACCAACAGTAACACTTTCCTCTTCTTCAGCATGATCGTTTCTGAATTTTAAATTTCCACATTATTTTTGAAAATATTCTTCATCATTTTGTTCAAGGCATATTTTATCTGATGTTTTGTTGAATTTTCTTCATAAAGCTAAACTGAAATAAAACAGGATGTAAATGGAAATAGTTTTATTGTAAAGATGCTGTATTATTTTTCCTCCCCGGGATTTGTATCAATTGCTTGTCCACAGCTAGTGAATTTAGTGGTGCAGACATTAATTTTTTTTATGCACATTACCCCACTTTTACTCTAAACAACATAACTGTTATCATAGAAACCGTTCACATAAATTATTTGGTATGGCTGATGTAAATGTCAACTGTAGGGTAGTGTAATCAAATTTCTTGCTAAAATTTCGCGGTAATGAAGGCGCCACACGGCTGAAGTTTCACGCAGACTCAGCTTACAGTTTCAAGAAAGTAGACCCAGGTACAGCGCAAGAAATGGCGGTGAGACTTCGTGACAATCCAGGGAGAACATTCAAGGATTCAACTGAAACAAGAGTTATTCCCACTGCCATTAAACGTGTTGTTGGTTTTCTCTACTATTTCAGACACAGTTATTTGGCGGTTTGCACTGGTCAAAGCTTTAATACGTTTAATGACTCTTATTGCAGTTGAAGCTTTTCTTTCTGAATTGTCACGAACAGTCTCACGGTCATTTTGAAAATGGTTAGTGTTAGACCATTCATATAATTACGGCTTCTTGGGTGTATTTTTTGATATTGTGAGCTGAATCTGCGTCTCATTTAATAAGAAATTAAATTATGATATGCTGTTTTGACAATTACATCGACCATGTTGAATAACAAGTGAAGTGTTTCTATGACAATGGTTATGTACTGTTTCCGGTTTACAGCAGAGTAACGTTTCTAGTGTGCATAACAAATAATTGCATGAATCGATATATTCACCATGTTGCTGCGTAAATTCTAGTTTTTCGTTGTTTGTAAAGGAGGCACTGCTTTGCAGCTCATGGAACAAGGCATTTTATAATTTGCTTCTTGTTTAGACTAGGAATTATAATCACTAAGTGGCAAAAATGTGTTGTGCCTTATCCACCGCTGGACGTAAAACATAAAAACTTCTTAATTACACTGAGAAAAATATGGTTTTCTATTTTACCTGGTAATACTAAAATTAAAGCTGTTCCAGAAAAAATCCACGGTTGCCGAATTGTAAAACAAATTTTAATGTACTTCACTTTTGTTATAGAAAACACATGCACACACCCTGGAAAATTTATTCAACTAGATAACTTATTACATTTTAAATTGCATTTTTATAAAATGTTTTTCCTTATCACAATTTTTATACCTAATGCGCAATTTGCTGGGTACTACATAATTTGCTTGCTTTTAATTATTAAAAAAAATAATTGTTTAAAAATCGAGAATTCTTAAAAAGTGTAATGCTCGTTTAAATTCACCTCTTTTTTTGCAATGTTTTTAATAACCCTCACAATATACAATTTTTCCTGAACAACTGAAGTTTTCAATAATCACAATCGATGCCCGAGTAGTACTGACTCACACATTTAGGATATCAACGTCACTTTGTTATCACTTTTACCTCTGCAATAAATATCGAAGCGGCGAGAACGAAAGGATTGAAGTATCAAATCGTGCACTCAGCCGTTCTTATCACGAGAGATAACGTTACCCGGTAAAGCTCGTAATGCGTTCTCATATGAAATTGCTCAAGATTTCATTTGCCCCATCGCATCGAGTCGTCAGCATCGGAAATTCTTTTCTACCTTAGGAGAATATCACAAGTATGTACCACACGTGTGTAAACATTCGAACAGTGTTATGTCGTGTACTGTCTGACATATATAGAACGGGTTTGCTGTTATGTACACGAAATTTTAAGTATGCGACATGTAGAAGAGGCATACAGGAGAAAAATAATTATTGGTAATTGAATTACTTGCTTGCTTCCTGCAATTACGTGTTGCCTGTGAAGATGTAAGACGTCCTAACGAATGTTTTTGTCGTTACTTGTGGTTTTCATGCCAATTTTGTTATTTCCGGAATTAGGTCGATGACAAATAAAAAAAAGTGATGGGAATTACTTGATGAACATATTGACCCAAGAGGTATTGAATAACTTTCTCGTAGGCTCAGAAGAGGTCGCTGGAAATTGTTTAAAAATAGGGGAATTACCCAGCTAAAATAAACAAATAAACAAAAACTTGGACTTGATTCAACTTTGTAAATTCGAAATTGTGATTAATAGCAAATTAAACGAATAACAATAAAATAAATATTTTTAATTTTCTTTTAAATTTACTTAAGGTATCTTAGAATTAGTATTTTTGTGCGGGCCTTTAAAACTTAAGTCGGACCTGCATCACACCACTGACTATGTAACTACGGGTGGACCCAGGCCCACCCAAAAAATACTGGCTCACCCGGTTGGCAATAAAATAATTAAATCACATTTCTCGTAATCAAATTAATTCGAAAAAATAAAATTATTATTTTATGATTAGACCCACAAAAATTTCGAGGCCAAATTACTTCTAAAATACAGTAAAGTATTATAAAATTACTGGATTAATTGAAACAAACAATACAACGGGGGGGGGGGGGTATTAATTTTCAGAATTTTGTAATTTCTACTTCAAAATCGGTATGAATACTTTAAATAACAGGAACAATCTCCCATTGTGAAAAGACCTATAGGGTGGTTCCTTATGGTTGTTTACCTGAACAGTTTAAATTGATTAATTGTCAAGAAAACCGCTATAATTTTTTTAGAAAATCAATTTTCAGCTTTCAGCCCATAAACATATCTGCAATTACAAAATTCCAGAAATCATTAAACCATAACTATTTATTAAAAATTAAGGGGAGGGGTGCTCTACTTCAATGTAGACGCGCTCGAAAAAGAAGTTCAGGTTCGTATTCTACGCATGTCGAATAGCTGATCTGCGCACGCGCGATACCCCTACCTCCGTAATAGATTCTTTGGTTTTTCAAAATTGGCATGAACATGTTAAATGACAATAGGAACAATTTTTCATTAAGAAAGCACCTGCGGCAGGTTTCGTTTTAGTACCTGAACAGTTTAATTGGATAATAGCCAAAAATCAAAATGTTTAAATTACCAAATAATTTGAAAATACTCAAAACATTTTCAATTGTTAATTTAAAATATTTTCGTAATTTTCAGTGTTAAAATAGTTTCAAAAATTTTCAATATTTTAGAATTTGTTTAAATATTCATAAAATTGCCATTTTTGTTTCTAGTGTATATTTTTTTCGTAAAATGTTGTATTCCACACGTCGATAAAATTTCATTATCTTCTCGATGCTTATTAGCGTCTCGGCTGACGCCTCGACGCTAAAATTGCTCTCGAAGATAAAGTGCAATTTTATCATCTTGTACAATAAATAACTATTTATCAATATATCTAATGACGTTGTATAAAAAAAATTGAAAACGTCATATATTTTTGTACCGAATATAAATAGTAAATTAAGGTGCGGGCCGGGCCACCTACTACGTATTTGCTTGGCCCAGCAGTGACCCACCTACCGAAAGATTTTAGATACGTGCCTGATTCCCACTGGTGGTATACTCCAGTTTATTTCTTACAACCTTATCTAATTAAGGAAACAAATCTTAATTTCAACATTTTCCTTAGAACGGAAGTTTGTCAAAAACCAAGGTTGTGGTTAATTTTGCAAGTTTAAACGTAAAATTTGTTTCGTTGAAGCTGTTTACATACGTTTTTTAACTTAAAAGGTATGTCCTGCTTAAAAATGTTAATGATTAAAATTAATTACATTGAAGATGTTTGTTTTTCTTAACAACGAGTGCTTATTTAACTTACACATCACGGAATTGTATAATGTTAGATTTGTAAATATTTTTATGGCCTATGTGCTTATATTTGTTTGAATATAAGATTAAAAATGCAAACTTTTTATATATTGGTGCAATGGACGAAAAATTTTTGTAGCTAATTTTCGTTGCGATTTTAGATGTCATAATTATAGGAATTATTTTGGGCGCCGTTAAAAGTACTAGAAGTAGAAAAATTGGTAACACCATCGACCTTATTAAAGAAATCTATTACTGCCTGAATAACGATGATAATGATAATCCTTGTAGCTGCTTTGATTTCTTAAATTACTTCGTCTAATTATGGATATTTTAAGGGTTAAAAATTACCTCTTACCTCATGACTTTCCTCTAACACATAAATATAGGATCTTTAGATTTGTTTTAATTTTCTCGCTTCGTAAGACACATTTTATAACGCATGTACATCTCACGACGTTGCTTCATCAACACCTCGTATACATTTGTAGAAACGGTCATACTCTTGCCCTTTAATTTTTTTATATTATTTGTTTTTAACATGTTCAACTGAACAAATGTCACGTTCTCGTTGTACTATTTCGATTTTTACTACGTCAACCATTAAAATCTCTGTTGGTCGACGACAGCCGCTTGTGGTAGACATGTGGAAAATTTTATATTTTTTTTTTACTAGGTATGCTTGAGACGGTTATCAAATTGTATATTATATTAGTCGTAAAAACAATTATTACTGTTTTTAGTTGTTAAATGGGGAGTAGTAAATAATGTGATTGTAGATCGTATTAAATTATGGATAGACGCACATCTAGAGTACTTCTACATATTTTAATTCATAAATTACAATTAATTATTTATGCAATAAGAGGACTGTTGCTTTAATCAGAATTGTTTTAATTGCTGAATAATAAGTTTTATTTTATTCTATTTTTGTTTGTTATACCTATGTCTGCACGACAAAAAAGCACTAACTCGATTAAAGGAATTGTTACTTTTCATACGAATATATTACGCTTCCTTTACCACTCTTACAAACCCCTACACCTTGCTTTTCTTAGATACGAAGAAAAAAAAACACTCCTGCTGATTAATTGCGGTGTACTTTATATCTTAACACAATTATCTTTATTATTACGTTTAGTTAATTTGTCGCGTGGGTTCCGCTAGTAGTTCATATAGTAATATTCGTTGCTCTTTATTGTCTTACAAGGTGACATCACCTCTAATTTTTAGAATAACTCAAATTTATGACATTCTATAACGAAAATACACATTTGTGCCAAGATCTTGTTTTGTGTAACCTTTACGTATCCGGGAAACGACCTCTGTCCATTAAATTTTTATGTATGTTTTGACGATGTTGTGTCAGAAATATCCAAGAAAACTTACACCCATTTTATTATCCATTAACTGTTTTCCCCTTTCAAGAATTACTTATCACGTTATACCTCCAAAGAATCCCAAACATTTTTAAATGCATTTGTCCCAAACAAGGAATGGGCTGTCTTCTATGTAGTTAGAGACGTTTGGGGAGTGTTTTAGCAGCTTCAGAGATGAAAAGTACATGAAATTGAAAAAATCAAACTTTCATTTAAAGAAAAATTCAAAGGCTGTTCAAGCAAGATTCAAATTATTACAAAAGCCTACTTTCGTGGCATCTTGGACCGTTTTTCTCTCCATCCCACACTTTTTTTTTCTTTCTTTTATCCTGTTTTATTCCATTTGTATCTCTTCCGTTTTTTTTATTATTTCTCCTCTTCGTTTTAACTTTTCTCTATCATTCTCTATCTCTTTCTCTATATAACTTCTGTTTATTCGCTCTTACTTTCCATTGGAAATAATGCAGCAATCTAACGGCGCAGCTGGTGTAGTAGCGAAATCTTAATCGGTCGCTACACCAAATTGTTTGCCCGCATTTGATTTAGTTGCTACAAGAGTGCGCTTTATACTGGGTTTATATAACAAATATCAGTCCCAGCCCAAGGACTATTTTATATTATGATTTTATGATTTCACATATTCGCCCTAGTGCACAAGCACATCCCACATTATTATTAATTACTGTCTATTGTGGTTTGACAAGCCGGTATGGATGTATGTGTGCCTTCTTTTGCCCCTCTCCCAATTCTAGTCAGCAGTACTGCCATAAGTATCGTGTTAGGTGCCAGCATTTTCCGACGTCGAAAGTCCATTTATTGACGTCAAAAATGCATTTTTCGACGTCAGATAATTATTATTGATGACGAATTTTTTTGTCTTTTATTATTCCATTTTAAAGTGCCTGAACGGTAAAATGAATTTTTGGTATCATGAAATGAATTTCTGACGTCAATAAATGAATTTTTGACGACAAAATGCCGAGGGCTAAACCGCAGGGAAAGTTTGCAGTATGCGTTAGAGGAAGCCTCGGGGAAGTTCAAGGAAACTCAGCGAAGTGCAAAGGAAATCGGAGAGGTCTTTTACTAAGGGGAAGTTGGTGTACACATTTTAGCGTGCGGTTTACCTCTCGCAAAATTCTATTACAGGATTTATTAGATAAATATTTTTAACCGAAATTCAACAATTTTTAGATGCCACAAAATCAATTTCCGACGTTTAAAATTGAATTTTACACATCTGAAGTGTGTGACTTGAGGAAAATGCAATTTTGTTTTCTATAATTCAGGCTAAAAAGTAAAATAGCGTTCCATATATCTCTCTTGTACCTACTCTCATTATTTTACGTGATTAGGCTACTCTCTCTCGTTTAATATAAATTATTTAGATACCTAGTTACCTACACTTCATAAAACAACAATTAAATTGTTAATTTTAAATTAAAAACTTCTTCTTTTTTAATTAATAAATGTATTTTTATAACTGTGCTAAATAGTTAAAAGTGGGTAGTTTTCGTGGTTCATGAATAATTAATCCTCGTCTAATTTATTTAACAAAGTTTTTTTGAAGGCAAATTTTGTCATCATATACTATTTATACTTTTTTACGTAACGTTGTGAAAATAAGCAATAAATTTTGCAACACATGACGGTCATTTCCGGTAAAAAAAACAATGGATATATAAATTATATCTAATAGTTTCCCCATTCACTAATTTAATTATGCAATCGATAGTGTGGGTGTCTGCGATTTTCTTATAAATGATCATCCATCGAAAAATAGAATTTTTTTCATTTTCATTGCGAATACAGTGGCGTACAGATAAATGTAATTTTTTCTCCTAAAAACGTCATATTCAGATTTAAAGCACGTTTGATATTAACGATTATAGTTAATTTTGTTTGCAAATGTTAATCTATATCACACCTGTTAAATAATTAGTTCATAAATATGTAGTAATTCCACCCACGTGAAAATTGAAGAAAGAACTGATTATGCTGATTTATTTTAAGCAAACTCCAGCAATTTTTTATTAAATACATGTAATATGCAGTCACCATATCCAGTTAACAATAAAATTAATTACGATGCTTTATTTGGATACATCCTTACTTACCTATTAATTTAATAATTATATTAATTGTATTAGAAATTTACATTTTCAAATCCTAAATTTCCGCTGCACAACATTAACTTGAAAAACAACAATTTTGCCCTCTTGAGGACACTATTAAACGTTATCATCACAAAACCTTGTGCGTGCTCTGCATTAAAACGCACTGAAGAAAAACTGCAGCAGATATTTACATTACGTAATGCATAAGGATTGCACATAAACTGCAAACTTAAACCGTATTAGCACGATCTATTATTTTTAACTATCCGCGTTCGCTTTGGTGGTGCGCGCCATTTTTCCGTTTTAAAAATTAAAGGCGGTGCTAATTAGAATCGGAAGCCGGACTGAGTTAGTAAATCGCGAGTTTGAACCGATCTTTCCGCGTGTGAATCTGCGGCTATTCTGTTTTGACGCCAAGGTTGCTATGGGGATCGAAAAATTAAATCAGAGGCGGCACTGGAAACTAAAATTAGGGGCCACGTAATGTTGTGCGAAAAAATTTGTTAGGTTTTTAGGTCGCGGAGATAGAAATATAATTAGCTTTTGTGTCTAGGACAACTAAAATTGGGATTAACCTCGACTTTAGACGTTTGTGGGGATGGAAGAAAAGAGATATTAAAAATTTATTAAATTTTACATTGCGCCTTTTAAAATTTGGCACCATATGCGGATTAATTTCCTTTTTAGCATAAATTAATTTTGCATTATTTGTATGCATTACCCAGATGTATGGTACGCCGCTGATGTTCTGATCAATGTGTGTTCATTCTCAAACTATATAAGTAGCCAGAGGCGCCATTGATTACACCAACAATTTTGTCGCATGCGTCGCGACGACCTCATTACAATTCTTCAACTTGACCACCGTATTTATTTCAATCCCACCTGAATATTATTGTTGTTGATTATTCATAATAATTACAGTCATTGTGAACGTTTTTTGTAGTTCTGTAATGTATGTTATTAAATTTTGTGGTACTTGCGTGTATGTACACATTAGATTTCATGAGAAGTTTGTACGCTCAAGGCTTTGTACCAAGGTTCAGTGGCTCTAACATAAAATTATATTTTTGAATTTCACAATGTAATATTTGGTCCACAAACCAGAATTATGAGATTAAGAAAACCTACATCGACGGTGTTAAGCCAGAACGACGTAAGCGCCATTCAGCATATTTTACAGAAGTTACAAAAAACTGTTTTTCTCTTATACTTTTGTTGTTACTTTTGGAATTTTTGCACTAATTTATAGTATTGTAATTACTCTATCTTATACTCAACTTACAATGAAATTTGTTGTTGGGATATTTAAAATATATCCAGTAATGTACAAATTTGGCGTTTGTGCCAAGTCTCTAAATCTTTAAACTACAGTTCGGCGTTTGTGTCTTAATCGAGATGGCGTTTATGCCATCACATTAGATGGATTAGTGGATTTATGCCATTCATGCCTCAAAATTCTATTGATTATTCTTGGCGTTTATGACGAAAGATTAAAAAATACAATAAGTTTTATTAAATTTTTTATTACAAATAATGCATTTGGAAACATTTTTATTCAAACACGGGTTTATTAACATCTTTTTTAACGATATTTCCTTTTGTATTTATATATTTTTGTTCGGAATCTTTAAGAACTTTTTTTTTCTTTTCTGAGAGTTTCGTTTTGTTTTATTAAAAGCTTTGTCTTTCTCAACTTCATTATGACTTTCAATATCATAACCTTGAACGTCTTCCGCAACTTGATTATTAACTTCAGCCTCGTATGTTTCACTGTTGTCACCATGGATATCAACTTCATTATTAGTTTCAATCTCATATTCTCCAGTATCTTCAACACCTTCACCGATTTTGTTATGATTATCAACTTGATATACAGGATCTTCAACACCCCTCTCTTTGTTGTCATAATGGTCAGTTAATCACGTTATTTTGCCCTTGGAATGTGTTTCCTAATAGTGGATTAAATATATTTTCAATATTTTTGAATGAAAACAGTATTTATTATCACAATATATCATTTCCTGAGTATGTTCGGGAACAGTTTGAAAATTATTATAGTTTGTGTCTGCGGGACTGTTACGTTGTATTTTATCATTACTTCTATTAGTTTTATTATCCGAGTCTGTATTTTCTAAAAGGGCTAGTATTTTTCGAGTTCGCGAATTCATCTGCAAGTTTTGAAATGGCATAAGCGACAAACAAAATTTGACAAATATTATACAATTGACTGATTTTTCAGTTACAAAAAGTTTGAATTTTGAAAATACTAGCAACAATAACTCATATTTATACCTTGTTTGTATGACATTGCAATGGTTAAATAGTAAAAACGTGTAAATAGATTGCTTATGTTTACATACGGAAATGGCGCTTACGCCAAACACATCAAGAAAAAAGCGAATTGGCATAAGCGCCACACATTTAGTTACAGATTTTACATGTAATAAACGAATAAAGACTGTTAACTTAATTCAAATTTTAAAGCAAACGTTGTCTATTAACCATAGTGATAGTAAATAGTGAAAATACTTGATTTACATTTACATAAATCACAGATAACCTCTACCATACAAACGCAATGGCATACTGGCGCTTATGCCCTATTATGTCGAACTAATAAAAAGAGGGGTGGGGTGAATGGCGCTTATACATCTTTTATTACTAAATAACGTTATGTTACAATTTTTTGTCGCTTATGCCAATAGAACGAATAGATGCGGCTTGATTTCACCTTTACAATGATACCAATATCTCGATTTCGCATTTTTGGCGCTTATGCCGTTCTGGCTTAACACCGTCGATATAAGTTTTTTTTGTTTTTTATTAATGAGTGGATTCACTTTTTAATAAAGTAAGTACATTTATATAGTACTTCTCTTTAATTTTTGGAAGAATATTTCAGTAGAATATGTACATCTGATTGACAGGTGCACATATTCTACTTATTCCTGCTATATAGCAGTTTCAGACTGATTTTGTTGCTATAACAAATTATAGCGGTATTACAGTTTGCTAGATTTCGTTAAAAAAAGTTGACGTGCTATCACTGCGCCAAGAGAGCGTCTAGTGCTACAGAAGATATAAAACATATCTTGGTTTTAAAATGAAAAACAAAAAATTAAAAAAATCCAGATTAAAATAATAAAGATAATTACTGCATTTATACTGAACTGGTAACATTTCGTAGGATAGACATTTGTTCTTATAGCAATTGATCCGAAACCGGCAGCTAAATTTTAAGATGGTTTTTAGAAAAACATTTGCACAAACAGAATTTTTAAATACGAAAGCAGTTACAATGGGTTCCAGATCTCGTGGTCTCCTGTGGAGTGTCTAAACTTTTCTAACACGCCGAAGTTAGGCTGCAGATAGACGCAAAAATATTACCATCAATTTATAGCGTTTATTTATGTTTTTCCACGTGTTTTTTGTTAATTTTAATTCGTCTACTAATAATCCTACAAATTATTTTTGATAGAGCTCGAATATTTTAAATTTTAGGCCTTTCGGAGTAGTCAACGTTTTAGGATTTACTTAAAACACCAATTCCCACATATTGCTCGCTCCGCCTTTAAAGCCCATGAGATATTGTAAGCACTCTATCGTTGAAGGGCTTTTCGACAAATCACATGTTCAATCTTCAATGGGGACTTAGAAATACAATGCCCTCTGTGTGCAGCGAAGAAAGTTGCAAAGCAACAAAGCGGTATATAAGTGCGTACTTGATAAGCAGGTATCAACATTCGCTACCAACTTTTGTACACACGCACAAAAAGCTACAATTCAAATAAAAATGAGATATCTGGTTTTAATTATGGCTAGGATAGATCGCGTTTCGTTCTTATTAGAACTCTTCGGCGGCCAACTCCTAACCATAGTTGAAACCAAAAGAGATAGACACATACCGGTTTGTTGTTTTGCACATAGAGGGCATTGTACTTGTAATTCCTCACTGAAAATTTCGTCTTTCTCGCATATTACTGCTGTTCCTTTTGATTTTAACTATAGTTAGAATTGTGGCTAGCTGAAAAGATCTAATAAGAACGAAACGCGTCGCAGTCTATCCTAGCCATAGCCGAAACCAAATCTTTTCTTTTTTACTTTTATTAAATCACATGCTTATATATTGGTTCGTTGAGTTTTTGAAAATTTTGGCTTTAAATAATGTGTCCTCCAAAATGACTTACCTGTTCGACGTAAAACTTTGTTGTAATAATTCTAGTGGGATACAAATACAATGTTATTATGGGACTGCATTTCTAATTACTGAAAATGAGTTGGCAAAATGGTTATAAAATTTGGTGTCGCAATAGCCGAGGAGGGTAAAATGTTATGATTGAAATTATTTTCGAAATAGCAGAAGCTCAAAATTTCATTGTTATTTAAAAACTTGCCACGAGGTTATTATCAAATTGCGTTAGTTGATAAAGCTAGGAACGAGCTATAATTTGAGTGAGCCCCCAAGGCTGTAATTTGTCTGCGACACCCTCTACGAATTTTTGAAATTCAGAAATTAATGATTTTTTATTCTGATGCAAAATCCGTTATAAAACTGACGGTAGAACAAAATTATAAACTTGTTGTAAATTTAGAGGGTCTAGTTCTTCCTGTCCCTCCCCACTTTTGGATGACGACTTCGCTTACAAAATATGTTTCATGTCATTTTCCGAAAAAAATTAACAAAACAATTTTAGTTATTGTCTTTATTTCGTGAGGGCTACGCTACACTTGCTCGCCTAAATTAAGTTTTTTAAGGGTCACGAAAAAGATATTCGTATAAGCGTTCTGAGTTGCAAGCGAGTATTACGAAGACTCTGTCTTGATTTCATTTTCTGAGCGTGGTCTTCCATTCTTGTAGAATATCTTCTACCCCCGAGCATGTTAGGGGGGTCTAATGGTATAGTTACTGTTAAGCAGTATCGGATTACCGCACAAGCTCATGAGACGCTTTCCTGGGGATTGTAGACTTGCAGGGGCCTCAAAACAAATAGAGCAAAAACTGTTTTTTACGACACTTTTATGCAGTTTGTGTAGTATACAGGGTTGAAAATTCGACGTGGGCCTCACTTCGTTTATAATACACGGGCATGGGGGGCGGCTGTTGAGACAGTGCAGTGCTACAGATTATTATTTGTTTGTTTTCGATTTTAAATTCTTTAGCAGCCATGCCGTTCTTTGAGGGGGCCTCACAATACGTTTGCGCTTGGGACATCTAAATACCTTAATCTGCCACTGATGTCAAGACTGCACAAAATATGATCGACAATATAAAAAACGAATATGGAAAAATCCCCAAATTTTCGTAAACACGAACATAATTCAATAAAACATGCACTTAATCACGACTAAGTAGTACTTAGCCCAAATATCAAACTCACAATTGCGAAGATCCCTCTTGAGCGTCTGCGGCAACTTTAAGTAAAAGGTCTCGTCATCGTCACCATTTCCTCTTAACACTACTATGTGGACACTAAAGAATCTCCGCACTTGTCTTTTATTAAATAATATTACACCAAGAGAGTCATGAATTAATTTCATTATGACAGCTTAGAATAGCAAACTAAAACACATACACCTAGACTTCCTCTAGAGACGACTTTACATGGAAAAAGAACGTCTTTGTTACCGTTCATTGCTGTTGTTAAGTTAGAAAGAAATGGAGAAATTTTAAGTGAATTAAACATAAGGATATTTGTTCTTTGGTACTTATTCAGGGGTCAGTAAGATGACCCTTCGGCTGGTTGACAATTCTTTTTTCAAGTTTGTTGAGCGTTGTTAGTTTTCTTTGTTGTATGGGTAGAACCGTGGCGGGTAAAAAGAGATAGGTTGTGTTGTGTGTCATGATGAGTTTAAAGGATAAGTACTTTTAAACGGTTCTAATTAAATTGTCTTTGTACGCCTGTGATTTAAAACCATGCCTATTTCCGTGCCCGTTGCTCTGAATGCAAAAGCTTTCTTTGTTATGAAATTTTGGTAAAAATAGAGCTTATTTTATTCTGCTACTGATAAAAAATAATGTTTGAGATTTGAAAATTTTTAGGACGAGGTTAATGTCTTGCATTTCAGTTTTAAAATTTGTTTTTTCAAAAATAACCACGAGATTATTGGAGCAAATATTGCGCAAAAAATACTTTTAACTCCTTTAAATATTGAAAGTGAGTTACATTTCATATATTTGAATTTGAACTCTCCGTGTATTTTTTGTTCTTGACAACTTGTACGGTTTCAGTGCATGATTTATTATAATTTTCTATATATTACCAGTCAGGATGTCGAACCCATGTCGGCGAACATTAAGTACTATAAAATTTTGTTCTTGGTAAATTAAAATCTATCCATATTCGAATTTCAGACACCTGAATTTTAAATTGTCGTGGTATTTTTTTCGGAGAACGTGTACCGTTTCAGTGCTCACCATTAAAGGAACTCGGGCCTCAGATTTGCGAACTGTACGGAGATTACGGTTTTGGACTTCTTAGTAGATTAAATTTGCTTGCCTAAATTTTATTTTAAACTTTTGCATATTTTGAATGTCTCGGGAATTTTCAAAACTAAACTAGAAATTTCAAGCACAGTGGCGCGTTTGTACCAGTTAAGGGCTCTAGACGCTCCGGAATTTTGGGGTCCACACTCCGATATGCTTTTTAATTAAATTAAATAATTTAATAAATACACGAATAATTTCATATAATTCAATTATTCTAATCTACAACGTTACAAAAGTTTTTTTCTACACTTTTAATTTTCCAAATGATCAATTTGTTTATTGAAATCACGTATCACGTAAAATTATTGCTTGAGGCCTGAAAACCGTCTAAGAAATTTAAAATAAAAGAGTGAAAATAGTATGTGTAAACCACAAATAAATTATTTTCAGACGTCAGTATACGAAGTTTTGAGGTCAGAAAAGTAAATTGACGCCAATAAATGATATTTTGAAGTCAATACTTAAAAATTTTTGGCGTCCAAGTATGCTGCCACCAAAGGGGACTTGTGATAGTAGTGTGTATACCCATACTAAACATTTTGACTGAAAAGCTACCTGTCAAAAGAAGGCTCACGTACAGTAGGTACATCCGTACCAGCTTGTCAAAGCACAGTGGATAGTAGCAACATTATTCGACATCATTCAATGGTTTTTTGACGTCAAAACTTTATTTTTTGACGTGACTAAATACATTTGTCAATAAATTATTTATTAACGGCATAACATCCGTTTTGTGTATTAATAGTTAAATAATTTTATAAATTCCTACATTACACAAATAACAACTTTTGACGTCACAAAACCAATTTTTGACGTCAATCAAAAATTTTTAACCGTCTATAAATTATGTTTTAGCGTCAAAGAGGAAATACTGACGTAAGAAAATAATCTTTTGACGATGATTTTTGAAGTCAAACAATCATTTTATGACGTTAGAAAACATCTTTTGGCGGCAATATTTGTATAATAAAAATAAAACGGCGTTCTATAGGGGAACGTCGAAATGTAAATTGCCTAGGGGCGTCAGTAATACATATCAGGCTCTGCCCAACGGTATTTTGTAAGTAACTCATTTGTTTTCAATGCAGAAAGGAAGAGTTCTCCTGACGCGTTACTATAACTATAATCATAGAATGGTTTGGTAAATATGCAAAAATGCTTCTACATTTGGAAAATTATTACAAACCACGCAACAAAATGATGCTGATACATTTCTTGAGAATATTTTAGATTATTCACGGTTCGAACTCGACAAAGAAAGTGTCATAAATTGTTGAATGCGTCATGCTTATAACATATATGTTCAATAAGGGTGGGTGTAGCAGTAATTATTAATTTTTTTGTCGGCTTCTTGTAAAAAACCTATTCTGCTTAGTTGTTTTTACGTGTCAAGTATGGCTCATTATTTCCAAAGTAAAACTTGATATTTTAAGACTTTTGTTTGACCATAAAATGAGCAGATGCTCTTAAAACGCTGAGTTTTGAGAGTTTACTTGCGGCGCTATTTCTTACTCCCTTTATGTGAATTAAATCTCCCCCTCTCCCATTATCAAATCCTGAAACCGCGATGATTTCACACCTCCAAAACTCCTTAAGCTTGTTTTTTTGCTATAAAATAAAATTTCCAGTTATACAGAAATACATTTTAAGTCAAAATTTTTTAATTTTAGAAAAAGATAGTCAAGCTACAAATATCTCGTTTGCTTTTGTTCTTTCTATATTCTCATTAAAAATTTTATTGCTAAGAAACGTCCTGAACTTGCAGTTTATTTTATTTTGTTAGTTTGGACGATATCCAACTGCAGTTATTTAAGTATTTTGCACTTTGAAATGCAATTTCGTGATTTTCTTTCCAGTTTGCTCTATAACATCATTATTTTATTATCTAGGATTTTATTCTGCAGAGCTAATTGTTTAAAAATTAATTTACGCACATTTAAAAAATGTGTAAATTTTATGTATAATTTTTAGGCGTCACTTTGATTTTATTGCGTCAAAACAGATTTTTTGGCAACTATCAAATTTAGAATTTGAAGACATAACAAACTAATGCTGGCAAATTTTCACTACTTCACTTGATGGCATTGCCCCATAGGTGTGTGTCTATTTTTAAATAGAAAAATGCGTTAAGTATTTGCAGTCCTCGGATTACCGTGAATAATTTTATTTTGCCAGACTTTGGTAGCTCAAAAATAAATGCGTGGCGGAATTCTATACCCCGCACCGTTGTCAAATTCGGATTCTATTTTCATGGCTAGGGTTCGATTCTCATGAACTATGATTACAATTATTAGTTAAAAATAGTTTTCATATTTAATAAGCTTTTATTTTCTTCTTAAAAAATTTACATAAACTCACTTTAAGGCTAGATACATATATTACAGTATACACTATACATACAGTCGGAAGTATGGCTTCTCACTGCAAATACAAAATATACATAAATATTAACATGGCGATTATACAAAAAAAAACTGTACACTTATCACAGTTGGGCAAGATAGTCTTCCCTTTTATACATTTAAACTTTAAATAAACTAAAAACAAAAATAATAATTATTTTAGTTGTTTAAAATAAAAATTTACGTTACAGTTTAAGGTAAACAAAAATATTACTCCTTTGTTAATTAATGGAAGCTCAACTATAAACCGTTCTACAAGTAAGAAAACGAGATCACGTCCTTAATAAACGCGTAGGAACCTGGCATCTTGGAAAATGCTGCCCTCAATATTAATAAAAGCATAATTTTAGTTATTTAAAAGAGCCAAAGAAAATAACATCTTAAAACCAAAATGTAGGTAAACCTATTGATAGCAAAATATATGGAGTGGTACACCAATATAATTTATTTTGTAGTTCGAGGACGAGAAGATAGATAGCGTACAGAGCATTAATTACAGTTTTCTGTACATTATTTTGGTATTATTCAAAAAAGAACGATCAGAAACTGGTAATTCGACAAAAAACGGAGTATTAGAGCCCCTTTTGTATATATTACTATAAGACCCATTAATTTCAAAAATTCGTAGATAGCGTCACAAAGATTGGGAAATAACCAAACGCTAGCCTCTCTTTTAATTAGCTACATAATTTTAAAAAAATCGCGAATCCCGTGTTTGAGCATTCCTTTTTTATTCCTGACAATTTTTCTATAATTTTAACTTGTTATGGCCAACTCAATTGTGTGGATACGCAGCAAAATCAATCGTCCTTTGGACTCGATATGTTGCCTTGCAACAACACAACTTCGTTATCAATGAAGCGACATAATTATCTATAATTTTTAATTCACTTGTGGGATTGCTGTCAGTAATAAAAGATTAATACACATACTGGCGCAGTGCTCTTATTTTACGCAATTTTAGATACATCATGTATATTTTACAATTAGTTGTAAAAACCATTAAAACCAAAATAACTTTTAAAATATGTTCCTACGCCCGACCACAACCCTTACCTAATACATCTTCGAAGGTCCAGCTTCCGAATCCAAATGGTTTTTAGGCTTCTCCGGTAAAGGACGGAAGGCCATTCTACCAGAGTTATTTGATCTTTGTGTATTACTATGGAACGATATGAAGGAATCCCGCTTATCCGCATCCGATGCATCCTCATTTTTGTTTTGTTGCAATTCTGAGTATAGATGGACGGCAGCATCGGTAGGCTCAGAATATTCTCCTACAAGAGCTGGTTTCGGGGCAGTTCCTGCCACTGCATTTGCTGTAGTGTTGTATTTTTCCTCCATCATTCTGAGGAAGCCGAACGGTTCGTTATAATCCGTATTTTCACTTTGTCTCTTCTCATTTTGTTGAATGTTATTGGGAAGCTGTAAATTTCCGAGTTCTTCATATAAATGTGCTTCTTCATCTTGTCGGTTGTTGTTGGTGTAACTATCCCCTGTTATGAAGAGCTCATACAACCGTTCAATCATTTCACGGGCGTCTTCATGTGTTGAAGGATCTTCTAGTTGTTCCCGAAGCCTTTGGAGGATTTCAGGAGTTAGCTCTTCAGGAACATCCGTCTTATCGCTCCTATCGATGGGAACTATCGTACCTTCTTCTTCCTGATTGGGATGTTCTTGGTGATAGTGAAGGTTCCGGAATCTCATACAATAACCCTTCCGTTTCAGCCACAAACCACCACGTATTAAAAGTATTACAATTGTACCACTTGCAGCTACTATCAACAAAGCCCCTAACACCAACCCTAATATAAGACTGCTGTTGGTCTCTTCACCATCATCGGCTAGCAATTTAGTAGTGGTGTCCAATATTTTTGTTTCTCCAGAATATGGTTCACATTTAATGGATTCTTCCAAACCACACACTAGTTCGGTAAAATTATGCATATTCATCAGTCCTTCTTGCAGTTCGAAACAACGTGATAATATTGCATTGATTGTGCAAAAACTCGTATTCAACACAAACGAAACATCTTCTGCAGTGTTACCAAACAGTTCTGCTACCCACTTATCTATATCACAGTGACAAGTTTGATTAAAAAAATTGTTATCAAATTTTAAGTTCAACACGGTCAGTTCAAGATCTGGCACAAAACTTAAGGCACCACTGTCAATTCTGTAGATTTCGTTACCGACAAAGGTAAACTCGACTTGTTGAATGTCGGGGTTGTAAGGCACCTCTAGGAAGGAACTTCGAACAGTTTTGAGAATGTTGTTGTCTAGACTTATCCGGTTCCAATTGTTGAGAACGAAACCCTTCGAATGAAAGGTTCCAATTTCGTTGTCGGTTATTATGGCTCTGGCTACCGTGCCGTTGATGGCTCCTTTTTGGATCTCTGTAATTCTACATCAGAAAACAGTGAGCTGTAGTAAAAAATGTAACTTAAAATTGGTAATAAATTTAATCTGGCAGAGAAAATCCATTTATTAACGTTTTGCCTTAACTTCCCCCCCCCCCCCCCCCCCCACGCACCCCAATGATTTCGATAATGTTCACTTACTTGGAATGTTCAACAGTCAGATTCGTCATGGACGCCATCACAGCCCTAGTTTCCAACAGTCGTATTTTGCATCTGGACAACTTAAAATCTATCAAAAGTGTGCGGTCGCTGAAAGCTCCCGAATGAATTCTATGTATAGAGCTGTTGACCACCAAAATTGCAGATATCTGACTAGCTCTAAACGCCTCAGAATGCACTTCTCTTATTTCCGAATTCTTAATGCTAATTTCGGCCAGCGACGAATGAAAAGTTGCTCTCGGTATTTTCGGCATGATTACGTTGTGGAATGAGAGCTGAAATTTTTAGCATGTTTTAGAAAAATATTTGATGGGGAACAAGCAAAAAAACTTACAGTCGTTACAGGTCCATGGCGACCTATAATTCCCTGATTTTCAAACAGAAATGCACCTTCTGCTAAATCCAGGTAGGGGATGTTGTGGAATTTTCCTTCTTGCAGACGACTGAAGGCGGAATTTTGGATAGAGACGTACGTACAACGGCTTATTTCGATCGAAATTGGCGTCTAAAATAATTTAAATTAGTTTAAAATGTGTAGCAAGAAAGAAAAAGAAAACATGTCTTCTACTCGTATGTAAATGTTGAAAATTGCGTTTTAAAATTAATATGCTCGCAAATTATCACTTACAAAATTTTAGGAACACCAAATTCCAAAAATATTTTTATAAGTTCTGTTGATCTACTGCTATTACTATTGGTCTTGACATCATTTAAACGGCATTCACATTCTATCATACTTTACTTTTGGGTTTTATGATTTTGCAATTATTTTTGCCCACCTGCATATTTTTAAATGCGCTTGTTTCAACAACGAAGCGATCACAGCTTTGAACCTGGAGGAGAAGACTAGCAGAGGTTAGATCCAGAAAAGCGCTTCTACGTATTATAAAACGGCGAGTTCCATCAATCCTGACCAGATGAAATCCTCCCAGAGAGTTGAAAGTTTGGGGTTGCAACACTACCTCTTCTCCGCCGGCTATTGAAATCTCCATTGTTTTTGATGGAATGGAACCGGGAGTAAATTCAACTTTCTGAAATTAAAAGTAAAATTATTAAAATCATTGAAATATTTGCTAGAAATAAGTGGCAATACAATTTTCAAGTACGTTATTCGTCCTGCTTGGTGCAATAATTCTGCTATTGAACAAGGTACCCTGACCCTATATGTATAAGGCGCGTCGTTTTACTTTTTATTCATTGACGGCAAAAAATATATTTTTGACGTCAATAAATGATTTTCTTCGTCATTAAGCAAGTTTTGACGTCAGAACATCATATTTTTGACGTCAGAATATATATTTTGTTTTCAATATTTATTCTTAATAAGTTATTATTTAACGTCGAAAAATCATTTTCAAATTTCTAAAAGTTATTTTTTAGCGTCAAAATATCAAGAAGTTTTTTTTACGCTAAAACCCATTTGCAAACTTCTAAAAAAAATTTTTGGCGTAAACGTTTGATTTTTTTTACGTCGAAAATATTTTTAATGTTGACTTTTTAAACGTCTAAAATTTATTTCCTGTCGTCAAAATATATGTTATTTTCAACGTCAAAAATCATTTTCAAACATCTTAAACTTTTTTTTGCGTCAACATTTGATTTTTTGACGTCTAAAAATATTTTTTTAATGTATGAATTTTTAAGATAAAAATCATTTTAAAAGGTTTAAATTTATTTTTTGAGGTCAGAATGCATATTCAAACATCTAAATTTTTTTGGCGTCAATAAATATTTTTTTGACGTCTGAAAATATATGGTTTACGAATAATTTCTGTATTGTTTGATTATTTTATGCTAAACTGGCTGAACGGTTTTTAGACAAAAAATGACTTTTTGACGTCAATAAAGGATTTATTACAGACATCAAAAAATAATTTTTGACGCCTGAAATTCAATTTTTGATACCAGAAATTATTTAGGGGCTTGATGAAAATGTAATTTTTGTTCCCATAATTCAGGTTAAAAATCAAAACGGCGCGGCGTTCCAAAATGTACGAGTAATAATGTAGAAAAATTATTAATTAGTAACGGAATTTCTAAACGCTGATATGTTATTAGATCTTGGTAGTGCGACATGTGGTAACTGCAAAGACTATTTGTAAAACCAATTTCAATACTATCGTTAATATGTTTCACGCTTCGTCAATTTTTAAGGTTACATTTAATAAATATAATGACTTGCTGTACTTTTCCTAATTTAAATCTTGCTTCATTCGCTGTTTTTAACCATATGTGGTCATACTTCTTTGCTCAGTAATCGTAATCGCAAATAATTTGTTGTTTTAACACCTAACCGTTACGCAGTGTGTTTCAGTTACATTGTTTTCATTCAGAGATACATAACACAGGAGACAGAAGCCCATTAAGTAATATTTATAGTGTGCAGGGACGCACCCACCACTACAAGTCTCCCCTTTTTCCCTGCGATTCGTTGCCCAAAATACCACGACACGTTATTTTGCACTTAGGCCCTAATTATTTTGTCAACAACTCAAGATGATTGTTATTTGCAATGTAATACTAGTCTAGCCAACTAGAACGAACCATGATGAGTACATAATTTGTTTCATCAAACTGTACAGTTTATTTACAGAGTAAATTTATCATCACTTCTTATGCTTGCTGTAAAAGAAAAACTTAATAAATTTTGTTAGCCGTCCAGGAGTATCGTATCCAGAAGTGTAAAACGGTACGAATTTAAAACCGTTGGTAGGTAGAACTGCCTGGTTTCAGTGTCGAAGCTTGCATAAAGGAGCCGAATCAAAATGTGTGTGAATGTGAGAATATTTAATGCTTACTGCCTGCATTGGTTTATTTACATTTTCTAATATCTATATCTATATTTTATATTATACTTTACGACATAAAATATATGTTTTGAAAATAAATATAACCATACTTATTTGAATAAATGAATTCCCTTTTTTGTTTGTCAAGGGAGGGGGGTATGTTTATTTATGAAGGCCAGAGAAGCCGAACTTTGCATAGAAGAACGGTACGAATTGTACGATAAATGTAAGTTTTACAGAGTGTCCCTAGAAGTCTGGCATAACCGCGAACTCTTTAAACCAAATTATGTCGATTTAACTTAACTTATCTATATTAAAAAAATGCTTCGTTATGGAGCTCCCCTCACCCCCGCCCCAAGGTAGAACAGTCCAATCACTCTGTTCTAAACAACTTTGGCAGCATTTGCATTTCTACTTATTTTTGTTTGAATAAGTGCAGAGCTGTCTCATATGGAGAAGGGCACGCAATATTTTATACTAAATATTTTAGATCGTTACAATGTTTGAACTTTTTTATCATTTCAGAAAAATATTCATTTTTTGGCTAAATATAAATGTAAAGTTCTTATTAAAGGTCGCCTATAGGGCCCATTTTCGAAGGCAATTTTAGAAAACGCCCTTTTTTTGGAGCACGTCCCACTGACATGACCCATTAAAAAATCCGTTTCTTTAAAATTCAAGATCCGATTTTCATTTCACATCAAAGTTAGTTCGAACGCTTTTCTATAGAAAATGGCTTTATCTGGAACACATATCCTTATGTGGGTCACCCACATGACTCATTTAAAAACCTCTTTAAAATTTTAATTTTTGGGAGCCAGTGAGGGATCATTTCATACATACATTAATTTTTGGCGTCTAAATTGCTAACTAATGGTAGAAAAAATGTATGTACTTCCTTGTATGGGTCCCCCACATGACACGTTTGAAAATTATTCCTTGAAAACTGGAAAAATTTGAAATTCTGGATGCCAATTATCATTTCATATGAAAATTAATTTTTGTCGTCTCAATTTCCTTTTAAAAGTCACCCACGGGGCTCACTTTCTAGAAACTGTATTTTTTGGAACACATTCGTTCATAAGTCACCCACATGACTCATTTAAGATGCTCTTGCAAATTTTAATTTTTGGAACCTACTGGGACCATTTCAGAAAAATATTGGTTTAAATATATTTTTAAGGTCACCCACAGGGCTCAATAACGAACGCTTTCGAGAAATAGTTTTGAACGCATGTTTTTTGATGGGCCGCCCAATAAAGGTCACTCACAGGACTCCCTTACGAACGCTTCTACTCTACAAGAGCACCTTTTTTGTGTGTTTTTGTACAAAGAATTGGATTTTATAAATAAAGCTTCAAAAATGTTATATGAAAGACGACGAATGTAGGCAATCGCAGGATACTCGAACTTCGGCACATGAAACGGTGCGTACCAATATTGCAAACTTATTAACAAAACAAAGTTTAACTTTTCTAAAAAGGAAGCACCATAATCAAAATCTTTAAATTTCTCAAATAAGTGGTGATGTAATATTGATTTCCAAGGAGATTTAAACCAACAAAATTGATTACCCTAAATTGATGTAATTGAATTACAAACCAGCGGTTTAGATCGTGTGTGATTTGCTAATCCATTCAAGATTAAAATCTACGAATGCTAATTTTAAAAGGCTCCCTTTTGTCTTCTACAAATTCCAAATTCAATCGGGAAGGTTACACAATTCACTAATTCCGATTGCGATTGCGATTACAATTCGATGGCCATCCATTACAGGAAGAATGAAATTAATAGAGTGGAAGGAAAACGGAAACGGAAATCGTCTTTCCTTTAAAGGTTTGCTTTTCTCAGGAAAGGTTTCGTTCAACATGTAACATCTTTAGTTAGAAATTGTTATACACGTCACAGCAAACATTCGAAAAATAATCAAAAAAGAACGGAAGCGCCTTTTTGTTGTCATACCACCCGCATATGCTGCTAATGTAATAAACACCCCTTAAGTTCAATAAAACCACCCTTCATCCCTAAAAAACAAAGAACAACACGCAACCGACACCCTTCGAAACACGCATAATCCATTATCTTTGTGTTTACCCCTTAAAATGCATTTCCGTCAATTTGACTTGAAGTAGATACTTTAATAATTATTATTATTTAATGAAAACCCTTTAATTAATGTAATGAGACACGGTTGATGCATGAGGAGTAAAACAATACGGGTGAGTAGTTGTAATAATTAAAATGGGAAGTCCTAACAGTTTCCGGTTCATTGGGAGCTGTTACACGAGGGTTATTGAACCAGCTTATTTTAGGTCTTATTTACTAAGTCATAAGGGCGAGTAATACGAGATTATGACAGATTCAACATATATTGCCTTAATAACTCGTGTGAAAGGTTAATAATGGGCCATGACCTAATCTAGCTTCTTGTCCATTGTTTCGTTCCTGTCGTGCAAAGTTGAGCTCATGTCTTCATCCTTGCTGATTCAAGGAATTGTTTTTAACTTGCAATTTACATAGATATCTAAATTACCATCAAAATGTAAAGGAATAGATGCTTAATTTAAAAAAAATGGCAAGAATTATTAAGTTTTATCAACGTTCAAATACCTTCATAAATCGAACCTAATTTCATTAATCTAATACATTAAATTGTATACAGTTCGATGTAGATTACGTAGAGCGCAGCGAATGTGTAGATATTGAATATAGGTTAATATCATTTGATTAATTCAGTTTTAATCATAAAAGTAATAGTGCCACCTCTTGAAAGATTAACTCGAATTAAACTATTGGATAGATTTACATAAGAATGAATGCCTTGCTTTGCAAGCATAGTTTCTATTAGAAAATGTATTTTATGTGCCATCGCCACGTTCTGCTGTTGTATTTTATTGATAGCTCAGTCGTTGGAATAAAGGAATGTAAGAAGAAATAATCAAACGAAATATTTAGGAATGGGCAATAAAAAAATTCAGAATTCAGTGATTTCTTTTATACTTTTAAAAGGTAGACAAATTCGTTGTATATATTTTAGCATGGGAATAGTGATGGGCATAATCGAATGATTGCCATTCATTCGTATTTTTTTATGCGGCAAAAAATAGTAAAAGCGTTCCCCGCTTGCTTCACGAATGCTCCTATGAACGAATTCTCGTTCTCATCGTCTTTCCACGGGCCGCTCGGATAAATTAATAGTATTATTATTATTACATTTTGCTATTATCTTCATTCGATAAATCCAGAAATAGGGAGGAGACGATGTAGTTTTATAACTTCCCCAAATTAAAACAAAGTAAACCAATAAAACTGACCAATCAAGGAATTCCCCGACGTACTGGATACTTCATAATTCGTTGATTTCTCTCCCATTATTGGTATAGTCTAACGTAACCGGTGGCACATTAAAGTACGTACTGCTTTATTATGTACATGCTGAAATGCTACTGTTTATGCTCCCAGGGATATTTTTAGTAATGATAGCAGCGCCGCAGGTGCAGTAAAGTGCATACGTGGGAACCAATAACAGAGCAGTATTAGGTATGATTGCCCTAGGTTTGCAAGAAATGATAATATGCGCACGGGGCGGTTAAGGCGGTCTAGGAATTTCCGCAATTTAAGCTCCGCCCTTAGCTTCGCTGTGCAGTATGCTGTGGCGGGAAATTAAAATTCAGACAGCAATTTAGAAATTATCGAATTTACTTATAATTACTTAATACCTTAGTTATTTCCTCAAAAAATAGATTTATGCTCTGTAGCACTGCAATGTCTCAACAATCGTCTCCCCGCGTGTATTATAGGCGTAGCGAGCACCAGGCAGATGTGGTCCTGGGCGAGTGTAAAAATTTTTGTATACGTTTTGTATATAATTTCTGTGTACTAGACGAAGCGTTTGCTCTATCCTTTGCGTAGATTCCGAGAAGAGCAGGATGTGTGTCGGCCACACGGTAAAATTGTATGATAAAAGAAATCAAAACATAAATACCTGCAGAATACGATTACGAATGAACAAAAAAATAACGTATGAAAACAAACAAAATGGTATCAATTTACCTTGAAATATTTAAAGCAATATAATATTGTGTACTAGTTGATAATACGTGAAAGGTTTTAGTTTCAAAAGTAGGTACAGGTACAACTTATTCAATAACATAAAACCTTACAAGATAATTATTTTCTCATAGGCAGTTAATTTGTATGTTAATAAACCAGTTATGCATGTGGAAATTGTTTTAAATTTAATTCGATTAATTTCAATTCAGGAAGTGTGTTGTCTGTTTTACAGTTACAACCTCGATATTAAATTTTATTTCTCTGTGCATACAATTCAAAATAGGAATTTTAATATTGAAATCAAAGGGTGTTGCGCCCTTGGAGTTTAGAAACTTATATTTGCAAAGTATTTGTGTTTATATCGATTTATTGATTGATTTATAAGCTGGTCTAATTTAGACCAGCAAATTGCAGTCGATCTACCACGTTGTTGTGGTAGTAAATGCATCGGCAGGCAACGAAAACACATTAAACTGCAGAAAACGCATTCGCTTTCTGTAGTATTTCTAAAATTAACCGTCAAGAAAACAGAATTCGCAGAGCTGAAGTTTCGTTTGAGACACAGATTCATGTTGTTGTTAGTCACCTGGTTAACTAGTTGGCCGCTCTGCAAGAATCGTGCAATTTCTGCAGAGGAGAGACATATTTAAAACGGGATATTATTAGACTTTAACTTGATTTATTTTGCAACAATCATATGCAGAGTGTAAAGAAGAGCATTCTTCACCTCGAACTGCAACAGAGACAAAGGCAAAGGTCGAACAAGGGTTTCTGATCTTTGACTTTCGGTGATAGGTTAACTAATTACATCATTGAGAAATAAAAGTTTCTTTGTGACTTACTGTGGCCCTGTATCATTTCTATAATTACTTTGTAATGTAGCTAACTACCCATTTAATGTTATCTGAGAAATGCTTGTTCAGTAAGTAATTAGGAAAAATAATAATTGGTCTGGAACGCCGGCTACAAAAACTGTGATTTATTTATATTTGTTTGTTATTAGCAATTTTTTTTAAGCTTAATAACAATTTAGTTTGTTAACGAGCAGATTTGGATTTAGCTAGTGAAACCTCATATGATGCATGCGACTTGCAAATTTTCTAAAGCGAATTATCAAATAAATAACTATTATTAACGGACACATTTGGATTCAAAGAGTCAAAGCTTACAAGAAAATCCGCAATAGAAAAGTAGGTATGAGGTCCAACTTTTGTATACAATCGATCTATTAGTAACATTTTTAAGGAATTTGAAACGGAATATTGAATTTCGCGTTTATTTATGAACGGCGTTTTAGTTTTTATTAAACATTAATTACAAAAATAATTTCACATCAGAAAATAAATTTTTGACGTCAAATTTTGCTTTTTACGTCATAAGATGAATTATTAGCGCAAACAATCGTTACAGTTATCAATATTTTTTGAAGCCAAAATTTGATTTTGTGACGTCAAAAATTAATTTCTTGGCGTCTAAAAATCATTTTTTAAATGTCAATTTAAAAAAGACTTTTTAAATAATAATAAATAAAACCAATTTTTTGACGTCAATAATTTGCTAGTGTCAAATAGTCAATTTTTGATTCGCTTACACAATTTAGAATTAAATAATAAATCGACAAAAATTCTTATTATTTAACTGTAATTCGCAATTCAATAAATGATATTTGGCGTTTAACGTAATTTATTAACGTTGAACAATACTGCAATTTAACGGCGCGGCTATCGTAGTAGCGAAGTCTTAATCGGTGGTCAGGCCAAATTATCTGTCCGTATTTGATTTAGTTGATAGAAGTGCTTTATGCTGGGTTTATACACGGTTTATACCGAAGAGTGTGTGCTTCGACAAACTGGTGCGGATTTACTATATGTTCAAATAAAAAATAGTTAAAGGTTGGCCATGGAAAATAAAATTACAGGCTTTGCATGCTTTAATATTAAATAATTTTAAGTGACATTATTATGTTTTGTTTGTTTGAATTCCAAAGCATGAAAAGACAGTAATTTTATTTTGCATGGCTAACCCTTATGTATTTTTACTTGTACGTGCGCCCTCTTTTGGCAGATAGCTCCCTTAACAGTCAGTATTACAGTATGGTTCTAGTCCACACTACTACCACAAGTTTCCCGTTGTGACAGCAAATTTCATTTATTGACGTCAAAAAATTATTTATTGGGGTTGGTAAAATAACTTATTTATAATTAACCAATAATTTTTTGTTTCTTTTAATATTTTATTTTAAATCACCTGAACGGGTTTTAGAGGTCATAAAATGGATTTTTAACGTCAATAAATGAATTTTGTCATCAGTAAGTGAATTTTTGATGTTAGGAATTTGGTTACGGGAATTTGATGATTTTGGACTTCAAAAAATTTAAATATAACGTCAAAACATCAATTTCCGACGTTTGAAACACAATTTGTGACGTTTAAAATTTCGTTTGAATTTTTGACGCCAGAAACTCGTATATTTGGCGACTTGAAAATGTTATTTTATTTTTCATAGCTTAGGTTAAAAAGTAAAACGGCGTTCCATATCTATTAGTAAGCAAACCCTAATTTACCTTAAAATTTCTGTTAAACCGAACAAACGTTTCAGCTTGTTTTAGGTTTCAGGGAGTATTTGGGTTAGACAGTTTCATGCCGAGGAGGGGATTTGTGTTTTACTTCCCGCAAATTAAATAGAATAAGCCTAACAAACCCGACTAAAAATGTCCTTGTGTAATATATGTATAGTGCAGCGGTCGGCAAATGTAGAAATTTTTGAGGCCCGACCCGGCCAACAAATTCAGAAGATGGGCTAGCCCGACCCGGCCTGCGCTTGAGGAACATGATTTGAGGTCCAGCCTGGTCCGACAAAATCGGAATTGTAATTTTGGATTTTTGGATGCCCACCTCTAGCCCTCGCTTGCGCTGCCTATGGCGTAAGTATTCAGTGACAGATCTGTTTTTGTCTTTATAAGTAGATACTTTCGTAAGTTTTTTTGTAACATTATTGGACATTTTAGTAACGCCGGCTGTCTTGAGCTCTGCCAGGTCGGTTAAGCCCTGCTGCCCCGGCGACGCCCTCTTAGCTGGCCCTGCTGGGCCCGGTTAGGAATTTAAATAAGCCCGGCCCGATATTTTTTTGTAATTTTAAGCGTGGCCCGTGGGCCGGGTCGGCTAGGTCTTCGGGCCGGTATGACCACCTCTAGTATAGTATCAAATATTTTTGAGGTTTTAGAAAACTTATTTTAATACCAATGAGTAAAAAAAGTTTATACCGAAAATTTGTATAAAAAATCGTTTAGGGATTCCCTAATCTCTAGTACATTTCATAATATGTGGATTCCTCTCCCGTTAGTATATTACTTCCACCATTAAATATAGCTAAAAATATGTTATAAAACATTTATTTGTTATGTAATTCGGAGGAATGAAAATACGTAAGTCTTTTCTATGAGAGCGCCGAAAATAGTACATTTTGGAGAAATCCCTTAGCATATTCTCTTAAATACATTAAAATGTTCGACTAGATAATGTAGCTATTCCGATTATTGGTGTTCCCCACGCCTCAACGCCGCTAATTGCCAGAAAAAATAATTTTTAAGCAAAACTCCGAATTAAAAAATTGTGGGTGCTATTGGAAAATGATTTGAAACATAATGGTTAACTAATAACAATGTGCTGCGAGTTAACTAAGTAAATGTTTCTGAGATTATTATTTATGCTCATTGGCTAGTTTTTTTTTTCAAAACGTGAAACTTTCAGTCATAAATATTCATTCACAGTTAAGTATTCTCAACGGTCATGTTCTTTACGTATGTATATCCGAACTAAACAGTTACAAGAAACGTTTTCGTTTAATAGCATTCCCGAATCCTGAAGAATTAATATCTATTAAGCTATTTAATTTTTTCCGAGTCGCCCACGTAGTCTGGGCCAAATTGGTGTAGTTCTCATTCAGTTTGAAAACGGGCGTTTCATCAAAGAAGTGAACTAAAACCCGTAAAAACAAGCAACAGCAGCATCAGACTGAGGCAAAGGGAACAAATGGAAACCGGTGTGGCATCTTCTCATTCTTTCTCCTCGTCCAAGCCATCATGCACCAGCAGCACAGCCAGAAATAAAATATGCATTTTTTACGCGTAACAGGAAGTAGCCTCATCTAAAATTATAAACAGTGTTTTATATCTTTTCATACTTAGTGTTGTGCATTTAGTTGTCGAAAAGTTTATTTTTTGGGTATTACTTTGTTTATGTGTGGAAGAGTGGTGAGAAGAGATTTTTAGAATTTGCATAATTTTGGGATTTTAATTCAGGATTTGGTATCTAAATTTCATATCTGCGTTAGGCTAAGATTAACGTGAAATTTAAATTTTTTTGTAGAAGGATGGGAAAATATAATTGAAAGAACATTGATGGTGTATTATGAAATTTAACAATGCACACAATCTGAGAGTTTCAAAATTTATAAGTTGTCAATTAGCTATATTAAAAAAATTGGGCCCTTTGAGTCTCTCAATACACTTTCAGAACATTTCTGGAAAGAAAATGAAGAAATCTCCAATATTCCTACAAAGATTATTGGTCACACCAAAACTTTATTTGAAACAAAAAAAATAATTCGCCTTGTATATGTATACGCCAAAATTTATAATTCTAAGGGAACCCGAATTCGTTCGTTATCTCATATTTCTGGAAGGGCTGTCCGATTTTGATAAAACTTGAACTATGAGGGTATATCACAAATGGAAAATCGACAGAGAATATTAGGCATGTTGTTTTGATATCTTTTCATTTTTGAAACACTGAATTTGTAATTATGAAAGCAGGATCTGATGGTGGACGTTAAGCCATTTCGAATGTTTTTTTTTCTTTTTACAAACCGCCTAGAAAGTGCCGGACGCTATGATTTTTTGAAAATTGTTGCTAGTCCAGTCATCAGGTACTTTTGTATAGGGAAATAACTCAGGATTAAATTTTTTGCTTAAACTTTATTTGTGCGTCCAAAAAAAAGACCCTGAGTTTGTGAATTCTAACTTGGTCAGAAACCTGGAAATTTTTTTTTGAAAACGGTGCAAAAGATCACAAAATCGTGGATTGTGCGTTTCTTCCATCGTATCCTACGCTAAAAGTAGTCCTAATCAAAAAAGCGAATAAAATCATGCCTAAAACTTAAAAAAATGTTCTAACCCTAAGAGTCTCCAAAATACGACTCCAAAAAACCCGATTTTGTTGTATAAGACGCCCAAATAAAGGGGCGTCACAAAAAAATCAATTTTTGGGTTGTTTCCCTACACACCCCCTATTTCTGCCACGTGATAACGGGGACTATTTCTATAAGGCATTGCTGAGTTTGGCCTGCAATGTCGTGGGTCACGACCACCGATCGTCATCACTTCCGATACCCAACCGTCTCGAACTCTTCATCAAGTACGGGGTGGTGTGGTAAGCACAACGCCTTAGACGGCTGCCTTACATTCCTCGCTTCTCGGGGGGTTTGGTTGCCAATTATTAAACAGCGACTGAGTAAGCCGCCCGCCAGGCATCCGGTCTCGGATTCGAACTCGAGACCTTCCGCGTATCAGCTAAGTGCCCTTACCACTCGGTCACACTGGCGTCTGGACTATTCCTATAGCGCTTCAGAAATGAGTTAGTACTGTAGTGATGGGCCCAATCAACTGATTTTAAGAATCGATATATTCAGTAGAAATAAAAATTCGCATCCTAAATGCGCGCATATCTTAGCAATAATTATATCAAAGCTCGGCGATTTTACAATTTACTATGTCAGTGTAAATCACTCGATCGCTAGATCCCAATGTTCAAATAAAATATTCCTTGTACATTTACAGCTGGCTACCGCTTAAAAGCGCGCCTCCGAAGCAGACGAAACGAAAAATTTAAAATTGCAAAATCCTTCGAATGATTTTCCGCAACCTCTTGAAATGTGTTTCAACAATCGAAAGATTATTATTTAGAAATATACCATCGCTGGTTGGTAGCCGGACCGCGTAATAAAAATAATAATTTGTAATAGCCGTAGGAGGATGACATGTTATGGTATCTGTCAAAATTAAAACTTTCAAAAATGTATTTAAAAAAATATTTTTTCTACTCCCATGTTTTAATTTACTTATTAAGTGTGCGCTGCCTATACTAAAATGATACCCATTTCGATACAGATTGTCATTATGAAATGACTTGTTTTATTTATAATAAATTATGAAATTACCCAAACTGACAAATAGCAGCAAAGCATTGTTTATAGTAACCATGGTTACAAGAGTTGTTGACAGTTAACATCGCAAAACAGTTTGAGATTTTTTGCATAAAAAAAACTTGTTTAATGAATAGTTTTTTAATTAACTAGTCGTAGAAAAAATAGTGTATGCAACTCTTATATAATGGCTATTAATATAGATTCGTTGCATAATATACTATTTCACAAATTATTTTTAAATTTCTGGAGGACTAGATCGAAAGATTCGTTTATAATTTAATTTTGCTTACCAGTGCCCTAATTTCTGTGTCAATGAATTTTGGATTTTATTTAATAAATCTAGGAAAGGAGAATAAGAAATTGCGTTTAAGGTAAATAAATTTGTAATAATTGAATAAATACCTGAATATTTTTTAAAAACAATAATATTTAAACGGGGGCCCTACTCCTCCAAAAGTGATGTTGAAGGCGGTACCCTTATTAAAGTAATATTTAAAGGAGGGGCTATTCGTAATCAATATGTAGAAAATTTTTAATTTTCTTACATCTTTCCCACCTTTGATTTATAGAAAAGATTATTATTAAACGATTTGTGTAAAATATCGATGAATAGGAAAGTAAATAATGATTAATAATAGGTAAATATACCTCATTATCTTTGTTTATTTACATTTCTCACACATTCATAAGTATTGATTTATGGAATATTTTGATTTAAATGTTACTTACATTAACAATTCTCTGTTCTCGCCGTTCATTTATCAATTTTGTATCTATCGTTTTCTCATCAATTACGATTTATCTGTATTTAATTTAAACATATTCTCAAATTTAAATAAAAAACTATTCATGATCAGACTATCGCTCGTCCCTCTTTAAAATATTAATCAACTTAAAGGGCTTGTGTAGATTCTTCGTTTTTCCACCACAACACAAGACCCTTGTCCTCATCAAGCAAACGATCAATATTTTTACCACATCGTTACACGAGGTAGAAAAAGCAGTTTTAAAACTTGAACGCGTAAACAAAGCTTCTGGAGAGCTTTTCCAAGCTTTTATGCAGGTGTAAAATAACGGAAATATCACTCGCCTGGCCTCGATATAGTTAACAAGTCTAAAAATGGCCAGAATAACATTTTTAAGAATAAACAATTGTAGAAAAAGACGGACAGACAGAAAGTACCTACGTGACACCAAAACCGAGACTTATCTAACTTGTCTGGCACATGGTTCGGTAGCTCTTTTTATAAAAAATGTGAAAAAGGCCAGTGACGTTTCACGAGACAAGTGACAAGCCAAGTAGCTTTGGGCTTGGTCTTGGTTGTTGATCTTTGGTACCGTTTTCGATTGGAATTTTCTTATGTAAAGTAAATAAATTGCGCATGATTTTTTTACCATCGAAGCAATAAAGTGCGAGTATTACAAGTGCCATTACTGAGTCACAGTAGCCGAGAATAAAACGACACACGATGAAAGTATCATGGCATTAAAGGAAGCAGAACAACCTGTTTCTGTAACGTGTTAATAACATATTATGGCCCGAAGGCTAAGGCACCGTAACGCCGTATAAGGAAAATTACCATTTATTGCTATCCTTGACCATTAAAAATTTGTTCAGATCAAGTAGACCTGTTTGACCAAAACACACAAACAAAACAACGGATTCTTGTTTTTTTGCAACTAAACAAAGCTTGTGGGATGAATTTAAATTTCGGTACGCTTTTCTAGTTGCAGGAGTGATTATTTATTTTGTGCGGGTTTTACATCTTTGGGTTTTGCATTTTTTAAAGGTTATACTGCAGGTCCTACGTGGAGTTTGGGTGTTGATCTGTTAACATATGGTGCATTTTTTTTTCTGCAGGGAGTTGTACGAAGGTAGACTAGAACAGGTTGGTGTCCAGAAAAGTTTTGGTACAATGCAATTGTGGGAAGCGGTGTAGGAGACAAATTATTATATTCAATAATACAACATTTTGACGGAATCCTTTATATGTAATTTAATTTTTATTTATCAAATGTGCATACTTATTTGGTAATTACATTTTTATTTTCCCATAGTTCCGGTACACTGTGAAATTTTGCGGAGTAATCACCGTGGGTGTAGTTTGTTGTACTGCTGCCGTATAACAACCGTTAGGTACTATGAGATTATGAACATTTTGTGTGTGAATACATATTACAGATTTAGTCTCGGATTTAGTTTTGGGCATTATATTTTCTGCAAATAGTAATACGTGATATTGATTTGATTTTTTTGTTTACTATCAAGATGTATGTATACTCATAAAATTTTGAGAAAATTTTTTTTTAATTATTTGGAGCCCCTAAACATTAGGGACGCGTTTCTAAATACACTTGTACCTAAACGCGCCAGTGCGGTTGGGGCTACAACGCTGTTCATAAATACATTTGGAAATACAAAAAGTAAACGTTTTTAAGACATTGGAAAGCGTAGGAAAGTCCGCATAAAAAGTAAAGGCATTTTATGGAATCTAAACTACAATTATTTAGTTATACCTCAATTTGAACTGAAATACCTAAACATATCTCCTATTTCAATATTATTTTGCAAATTAAATTTTGTGTTTATGTAGAAAATTTTACTACAGCAGAAGAAAAAATTATAGAAACGACAAAATTTAAGTTTCAGATTTGTTGTTGTTTATTTAAAAATAATAAATGATACTTGATTATTTTTATTCGTAATTTTTAATACTGTTGAACGTACAGTAAAGTAAAAATATAGAAAAATTTAAAAAAATCTGATTCTGCTTAAAAGTCACAGATCGTTAACAATCCTACCAAGACTTAATGCCACTTTAAGTTATCAAAAGTGTAATGAGCACTTGATGACAGCAAGAAATACAATCAAGTGTGCTTATAATTAACTCCGCAGGCTACAATTTGCAAGCTAAAATCGCTAAAACAATCTTTTTTTCAAATGCACATGCAAAAACAATTTCTTTGCATTTAGTGGGATGTAATTGCCCATGTCTTCGTTTGTCCAACATAAAATCTCACATACTTAGTTGTTAGAAGCAATTTCCAAGAAGAACCATCAAGATAGGATAACCAGTTCGAGTCACCTCTGATTACGTAAAGATCGTAATCGCAGGAAAAATTTTCAATTGAAACTTCCTATCCCAACATTTTGAAAAACATCCAATGTTTGCTTCGTTTCGCGTTCTTTTTTTAAATTTAGCTCCTTTGCTATTTGAAGATAAATTTCTATTTCTGGTTTACAATGGTTCTCGTATTTTTACAATTTAATGCGAATAGACCTGTGTGTGTGTGTTTGCACGCTTAATTTTAATAATAAACCTGAAATAAACCGCAGTCCAAGGTTTCGGAAATGACTAAAAACGAAAGTATGTGTAGGAGAAGTCATGAGATGTAAACATTGACATCTGCAATAGTAATCAGACAATAGAGTCAGCATTAAGCGTTGCTAAAAAATGTGCCAAAAACAACGCTTATTCCAGGAAGACTCGAGGCGAAAATACTCAAATTACTAGCACATGCCGAATCACAAGCTTTTTTTAATTTGAGTCATTTTGCTGATCGGGGGAAACCTCGATGTTATATTGAAACAATTTAAATTATGCAAGCACCTGTGGAAAATCAAAAAAGAGAACAGTACCGCATTTAAATATACAGAAATTATTAAAGAAATCCATAAAATTATTATTCAGTCCCCCGCATTAAAATGTTAATCAAGAAAAAAAAACTGTTTTTTTTTAATTTATACTTAAACCGCGATCAGCCAAAAAATCGGTACAACCAACAGGTAGCATAAGTCACCTACAAATAACATCTAAAACATATTAAGTAATATAATTTAAATACCGATTTTTATTCATTGCCCGTTTCTAGATAATAAAGGCATTTCTTCAATCGCTAGCTTATGGTGGTGCTGAATTTTTTATGTAACCCCAACATTTCAAATTTTATCAAACTTTGACCAACAAAAGAGCTATGTTCAATGAATCTAATTTCTGACACTATATGAATTTCTTTAACTTGCAAATTAATGTTTATTCATTTAATAAAATGGCATCGTAATGAAAACTTGTTTTTTAGATGCACTCAATATTTATGGTGGGGGGGGGGGAGGTAAAAGTACACTCAATAAGTCGAAAGTATTTAAATGGACCAATAGTTTTAAAAATGGCCTTGAGACTGTTCGTGACAATCCACGCAGGCGAGGTTTTAACAAGGTTCCAACTCCAACAAGCGTCATTTCTGCTATCATTAAACGTGCTGTTTATTGTCTCCACTATTTTCGACAATTATTCAGGGTTCCCACTTTATTGAAACACCTGGAAAAGTCAAGGAATTTAAAATTGTTCCAAAAGTCAGGGAAATGTCAGAGAATTTTGTGACGTTTGGCAAAAGTCAGGGAAAATTACCACACGGCCAGGGAAAGAATATCTTGCTTTATGTTGCTCATTATAAAACTAGGAATGAACAAAAAAACTTTCAGGCAGTAAAAGTCGGAATTTATGCGTAGCGTTAAACTCGCACCGAGTGAATTAAGGCTTAAAGTGACCTGCGCATTTATGAAAGATTTAGTCAAATCAAATTATTACACAGGCACATTTAGAGTATTGAGGTAAAGTCGTAGATGGATGAGAAAGAAAATTGTTTGAATGTCGTAACTAGATATTATATTATTTTATATTCGTTGCCATGATTACATCTACATCAGAAAAGTTACATTATTTTGTCTTCTGACTTGATGTATTTCCACGACTTCAGGTTGACCTTATGTATCGCTCTTCCACTCACTGCTTTTTATTCGGTGTTTTAATATAACCTAGAAACTGTTTTGTTTCGACGTTTTCGCGGTTTGGGTTCGTTTTTAAAATTATGTAAATAGGTATTTATATTATTGTTTCCACAATAAAACCCAAGTAGGTAATTTAATTTTTTATTGCTTTTATAGAAAAATTCAAGTTTTAAAAAAACAGTTTTTGTATTTATTTTGATATTTTCTTAGAGTTACGGTTTATATGATTTGGCGGTTTTTTTTGTATAGGTCGGGGAATTCCGATATACAGGCTGTTTCAAATTCGAGCCCCACCATGGGGATCTCGCTTATTTGAAGAGATAGAGAGTTGGTTAAATTGAGGCAAAGTTGCCAAATTTTATGCCTAACAATAATCTGTAAAGAAATTTAAAGTAGCCACTCTGGTTTTTCAGACATCTGAAAAAACCTGAAATTTTGGATTTTTTATTTTTGACTATAACGCATTTATCATTTATGCTACATATTTCTAGTTAACGCATTATTAGAACACTTTTTTATGCTGAATTTAAATTGTTTATCAGATTTGGTGTAACTAATACCATTGTTCATTTTCGACTGTCAACTTTTTTTTTCTTATGGTTGGTATTTAAAATTTTTTCATATTTGGATAGAGTTTTCAATTCTGATTTCAACGAGGTGTCACACTTTGCATTTTGATTAAGTTTTGAGCATTTTATTACAAAAAATAAAAATTTCATAAGAGTGCCATGGAAAGACCACGTCATTTAATTTATTTTGAGAAAATTCTAGTAGGCTATGAACTGATGGAAGTAAAACAAAACACTTCTCTTATTTACTTTTACTTTTAGATACATTAAGTATTTAACCAACTCTCTATCTCTTCAAATAAGCGAGATCCCCATGGTGGGCTCGAATTTGAAACAGCCTGTATTTGGTCAGGGAAAACCTGAATAAGGCCAGGAAATTTTTCTTTCAGGTTTTAGTGGGAACCCTGTATTTGCTTTGACAAAGCTTCAGCATGTTTAATAACATCAAGAATTACTCTTGTTGCAGTTGAACCTCCTCTTCATGGATTGTCACAAACAGTCTCACTGCCATTTTAAAACCGTTTAACCCCTTCAAATTGTTGCGACTTCCGTAGTATACTTTCTTGAAACTGTGAGCCGAGTCTGCGTAAAAATTGAGCCGGTTTGACGCCTGTATTAACGAGACATTAAATTAGAATACGCTTACTCTACTTATTAACGTTATTTTGCATAACGATACTAGGCTTTGAAAATAAATCGCCGTAATATCGCCCTTAAAGAGTGGAACATTATGACATAAAAATAGTTCGAGATATCTAAAAGTTGTCCCAATGATTTCATATTTATTTTGGAAATTTTCGGAAACGCATTTTGCTAAAATTTACCACTAGGTAGAGCTGGGGTTTGGTTATAATTTAGCTTTTTCCCAATTTTTCAATTTATCTGTAGCGCCCTCTATGAATTTTTGAAATTTGATTCTCCAGTAGCATTGTAATGATTATTCAACGCTATAGTAAATGAGCCATCGCGCCTTTGTTTTTCAAATCACACCAAACAAACCTGCGTTGTAGTGAAAAGCCTCATTGCCTCAATGTCATCGTGTTTTCAAGCGGCGGAGGATGTCTTGATTTGAATAATTTGGTTTTGAGGTACACCTCAACTTGAAGTTTCTAGTTATATATAGTAAAATAAGTGATAATACACGTTTCGGAAGTTCCTCCATTCAAACAATAAATGAAAGTATTCTAAAAAGTACGGTAAAGCTATGTTACTATATATTGTTGAATAATCTTTCGAAATACCGTTCGCTATCAAAATTTTTTAAGAGAATGTTTTGTGTTAAATGCACATTATTGCAAATTTCTCTCAACAAAAACACTCTTAACGCCACTTGACCTTCGGTCTCGCGGCGTTATTAAGGTCTTTTTATTTCTCGAAATTGTCACACAATAATTTGGGTAAACACAAAAAAACATCCTCGAAAAATTGTCACTTCTTAAACCCTTAAAAACTAAACTTAATGCGATGCAGTAATATTTAGGGGGGGGGGGCAACGTAATTTTTTTAAATATGAAAATAATGATATTTCAATGTACGCCCGCGGCAAAAATTAACCAATTAAAAAAAATTAGGATTATTTAACGTTTCAGGTATTTCCACAAAATATATGCGGAAGAACAAAACGAGTAAAACCCTTACTTCAATTTTGAGTTAAAAAGCGGCCTGCTTCCAACATGAATGATATTGCAAAATCAATTTATTACGTTGCTCTTGGCAAAGCTATCGGAACCAAAACGTAACGATCCGTGGGTGGCGACCTTTAAATCCCACATGTAGGAATTTTCAATGTAATTTTTTTTTACCTGCAGAATTGTAGGAAAAAAATGTTTTACGTAGAATTTTCAGAAAACTTTCATGGCTGTGACCTTCTTTTGAATTCTAATCGGAAGTTCTTGTTATTCACCTCGTTTTGGGCCCTGCAATTATGGTGGTAAATTTTCCTTTTGTAAAATACAGTTATGGACTTACGTAAAGTAAATACCAAAAAAAATCTTAAATTATATTCCTAACAATTACATTTTTTTGTGACTCAATAGGCAAAAAACCTTCATTGAACTCGTGCTTGTTTTAACGGCTAATTAGCGCCAATTAAAACAACCATTAAGTAAACTCTTCCAACGTGAAAATGCGAATGTACAAATAAACAGCATTGTTTACTTGCCATTAAGAAATTTTCCATGAAGAAACGTTGCTTTTATGTTTATGGATTATTGTTAGTTTTAGGTTGACGTTCGACATTTTGTTAACCTTTGTCCCCACGGGTAGAATTTTGTTCGTTGTTCCACGAAGAGGCACCCGGGTACCTATACGTCAGATGTATTAGAACTACGCACAATCACTGGAGTAAACAACCTCCGCCGTGCACGTGTGTTTATCTAATTGAGATTAATCTGTCTGCTGGTGCAATTATTGTAATATTTTTTGTGAATTTACTTTTTGCTATCTTGGAAAATGACCACGCCCTTTAGAGAAGTTTCAAAAAATGAATTTAAACGGTAAGTTTTGATTTCTAACATAACCTAAAATTGCTGTAGTTTGAATAAATAAGCATTTAAATTTTACAGCATGACTTATGAACAACAAGTGGTCTATCTTGAAAATTTATACGAGGATAGTGATGCAGATAACGAACCTTTTGAAGGCGACGCGTCAGACGAAGAATGGGTGCTACCGGAAGCTTCAACTTCAAAAGAGGAGTCAGATATTGAAGATGTTTAGGCAGATGAAGAAAATGAAATAGAAGTAGAAAAGGAAAGCAGTGACGACGAAAATTCTGGTGACGAAACTGAAGCAAGTGTTTCTAATCAACCGGATTTTCAGGCTAAAGATGGAACAATATGGAAGTCGAAACCTCCTGTCGCAGTTCAAACTCAAAAACAAAATATATTAAGACAAAAAGCTGGTTCTGTAAAAGCCACAAAAACTCTTTCTGTTCGAGATACATTCAAACGAATATTTACACCAGTGATGTGCAATATTGTAATCCAGGAGACCAATCGGAAAGCAAAGTCTGTATACAAACAGTGGAATACAGATGATCCTAATAGGCCAGCTAGAGTTTGGAAAGAATTGACTGCCGAAGAATTTGATGGATATTTAGGAATACTAATAGCAGCAGGAGTATACCATTCTAATAAAGAAGACGTAAAAGAACTTTGGAAAACTACAAGCCATCCATTGTATAGGGCTACAATGTCAGTCAATAGATTTTGGGGAATCCAAAGATTTCTAAGGTTTGATAACGTCAACACTAGAGCTGACAGAATAAAAACTGATAAAGCTGCAGCAATTTCAGAATTGTGGCTATTGCTAAATGACAATTTGAGAGCAAATTATGTACCTTCGGAGTGTCTAACAGTAGACGAACAACTGTTTCCGTTTAGAGGAAGGACTCGATTCACTCAATATATGCCCGCAAAACCTGCAAAGTATGGAATGAAAATTTGGTGGGTGTGCGAGGCTGCTAATTCCTATCCATTGACTGGACAAATATATACGGGTAAATCTGCGGAAGGACGTGAACAAAATCAAGGCGCAAGAGTGGTGAAAGATCTGTGTTTTCGATACAAAAACACTGGGCGAAACATTGTAATGGACAATTTTTTTACCACGCTTCCTTTAGCTAAGTTGCTGCTGTCGTGGAATCTTTCGCTTGTTGGCACATTGAAGAAAAACAAACCTTACATACCAACCCAGATGATGGCAAATAAGTCTAGAGAAGAAGCGTCTTCACTATTTGGATTTAGTGACGACAAAGTTACCATGGTCTCATACGTCCCAAAGCGCAAAAAAGTCGTTATTTTATTGTCTACTTTGCATTATGACACTACAGTTAGCGGTCCTAAAAAGAAGCCTGAAATTATTCATTATTATAATTCTGGAAAAGGAGGCGTTGATACTATGGACAAAATGTTGTCACACTACTCCGTGAAGAGAAAAAGTAATAGGTGGCCTGTCGCCATGTTTTCCAATCTAATTGATGTAGCAGCCTTAGCATCTTGTATCATATACATGGAAAATAATCCACAGCAAGCTACCAAGCATTATCGACGTCGCAAATTTTTACAAAATCTTGCAAAGGAGCTAGCCATGCCAGCGATTGAGACTCGATCCAGATATCCACGGTCGTGTCAACATTTTGGCACTAGATCAGGCATTGAATGCATGTTAGGAAGACCCGTTATTCAGCTAGAGCTTTGTGAAGAAACCATACAGCCTCGAGATCCAACTGGTCGGCTTCAAGTGACAGGGCGATGCTACATCTGTAGATCAACAAAAATTCAAAGAAAAACAAGAAAAGCTTGTTGCGAGTGTAACAAGCCGATCTGTGTAGAACACACTAAAAAAATTGAAAAATGTGTTTCTTGTAGTAGTTTGTAAGTTGGTAGTTTTTTTGAGAAAAATGAAATTTAATTTTATGTTTACATTATACCTACAAACTGTATTCTCCAAGTACCAATAAACAGTTTATTTTCTTACTACTCAACTTTTTACATTGTAAATGCACTATCTACGCAACTGGTACCAGGGTACCTCGTCGTAGGAATAACGAATAAACATGTTTAACTGCAAAAATTTACCAAAAATGTTTTTCAGATTTTGATTTTAATTCCAATTATGTGTATTTCTCAACTAATTTTGAGATGTCATACAACCACAGAATAATATCTTATATCTAATACTGATTATTTTACAGTTGTATATAAAAATGGCACCCGGGTACCACGTCATGGGGACAAAGGTTAAATGTGAACGCGGTACTTGACACACTTTTAGGATGGTGATCCTTTATCCGGGGCCATTTTCCGAGTTTTTTTAAGTAAGTAAATTAGTAAATTGAGATGATAGAGCAAGACGTTCGAGAAAATGGACAAGTTGGATAAAATTTTAAATTTTGTTTAAATTTTAAGATACAGAAAAAAATTCCATAAAGAACTTCGTTGACTACTTCTAAATAAGTGGAAATGACCGGGAAATAATGAACGAAATATTACGCGTAGGTGTATATTGGCCTTTATTTCATAAGTGGTAGAAACTTTTCGGCTTATAATTTCATTGGCATTTTGCTAAACGCTCGGTTCTGGGCGTAAGTGGTATTTGAGTGACGACGTACTACTTGTCATAGAATTGCGAGCAGCTAAATGTTTTTTTTGGGTATTTTAACCTTAAAGTAACTGTGTTAGGGTTATCCCTTCACAATTTAAAATATTTTTAAAACACAAAACGGAAATATTTTTTTAAACGTGACAGTTCAGGCAAAGTGTATTTCTTTTTGCCAATTTTACGTTATTTATTATTGATATGTTAAAACTGCACCTTGCAATCTTTGCTTTGGTAGATTATTTTTAAAATTGGCACCGTGTCTTTATTTTTTCGCGTTGGTCCAAATATTTAAGCTTTCACACCGAAGGTTCAAACTTGTTGAATCAATGAACTCAAAAGTAATAATATAAAATTGGCACCCAATAGAGCACTCATACTTGCTTTTTACACTGTCGATTCTGAAACGTGATGCATTTTTCACCTACAGAATGTTTAATATATTTCCTCCAGAAAAAATATTTGTACTAAAATTTGAATTCGTTCTGTATATAAAGTCAAATTAAAAAAACTCAAAGATGTGTTTTTTTGAGGTGGGTAAATTTTTGAATTTAATTGGTTATGTGCGTTTTAGTTTTCTTAATAATTAAAAGTTTACAGCACATACGATGATCATTTTATTCTTTTGTACCTATGTATCACAATATGACGAAACTAAATATTCGTTACACGCTTTTGGTATAATAACCAGAACCGGATTGGAAAATAATATACATGATTATAAATTGTGGCATTATGCCTGAGTTACTGGAGCATATAAAGAGCTCTGTTGTGGATTATTATTATTTGTGTCGGAGGTCGTCTTTTGCGGCGGAAATTACTCATACACGATAAGTTTCTTGCTATTTTTGTTAAAAGATTTTAGCTGGAAAGATAATCTGTAAGCAAACTAACAAGTTTGCGTGGCTAGTTGGTACAGGGAAAATTTCCATGATTAGATTAATTATTAACTCAGACATAGCAAAAATGTGTATAGACATGAATTCGTATCAGTTAAAGGAAATTGCGTTTATACGTTAAAGAAAATCTGCCAGTTTACGGAATGTGCTAGATAATAACAGTGGTACTGAAATAAGTACGCAAAGCATTCTTATAAAAATCTGTTCAAGATGGCATGAGAACACCGACATCCTTTTTAAGAGAAATCTATAAGTCTGAGTTTTGAATTTATGTTAGAACTAATCCGCTTTGTGCTAACTGATAATTAAAATATCAAATACAAATTAATATTTTTAAAACGTGATAATTTTCCTTAGTACTTATTCGTACGTTTAGAAGTTATACATTTCTAAAAAAAAAGATGTTTGCAAGATTTTTCGAATAAGCTGGGAATCATCTTCAGCCTAAACAAGATTTTCATGTTATTTCCTATTTACAATTGTTGTAGTTATGAAAAATTATAATCAATCAAAATCATAATTTCTGCAGAGGAAACAATCTCACCTTACACATCTGCTTTTAAACTTTATTTGTCACAGTTTTCAAATGTAATTTATTTGTGGAAACTTTGTTAGAATTTCATGCCTAAGAAATTTCTCAAAACTCCATTTTCTTGGAAAATTAAAGTCCTCAAAACTGGTTTCAAAATCTATTTTTTATGTGAGTGCCCCCCCGCCTACCAACTAGCTCTAGAAAATAATCGTTAGATTCGTATTCTACGCAATAGCGGATCTGCGCAAGCGCGATCTTCCTATCACCCCTCATTGTCCCCCCACCAGCGATACATTGTTTTTTTAATGTACGAATTTCAGCTTTAAAATTGGTATGAACATGTTACATGACAATAGGAATAATCTTCCATTAAGAAAGCATCTCTGGAAGGTTTCCTTTTGGTCGTTTACCTGAATAGTTTAATTGGCTAAACGCCAAACGACTATCACCCAATTTATGAAATCTATTTTATATTCAAACGAATGACTATTGATTGCAATTAACAAATACTAACTATTCCAAGAAACTAAACCATTCCAAAAATCTTCACAATTTTGAAAATTTTGAAATTGTTAAAATTTTCCATAGTTATCAAAAATTATCAAATTTTTGCAGATATGTACAAAAATTATCAAGATTTATATTTTTTCATCACAATTTAAAAAATAAGCAAGCTTTTTAAATTCTTAAAAAACATTCATTATAAAATGTACTTGAAATTGAAAATACGGTGCACTGTCGCTTTTTTATAATATTTTAGTTACTGTGAAAATTAGCGATAAAAAATGTAAGTGTTCCATCTTCTGGAGGCTGTAGCACTGTAATGAAGCCGTTTGGGATCTATGTTTAGCAGAACTTTCTTATTTATTTTGGAACCTGGAATGTCGTATAAACTTTGCATCGCAATTCTGAATCGTCCTGTATAAATGCTTTTTAAAATTCCGAACTTCTGCGGGCGCTATGATTTTCTAAAAATGTTGATTCACCTTTTGTTTTTTCAAAATACTGTTGTCAGGTCAGCATAAAATTTGAAACAGCTCTAAACACGGCAAAACACATAATTTTTTGTGCGAAACCTCCGGAAGCTTCCAAAAATGTAAAAAGTCCAATTAACAAAAAAATATTTCTTAAAACCTGGCCTTAAATTTCGTAAGCTATCATTCGGTTTTGCTCAATCCTGTAATTTCACTATGACGCTCTGTATGAATTTTTGAAATCGGCTGATAATAAAAATACAACATTTACTCAATGCGTCCCGCAGTATTGTTTATTCTCAAATACGCAAAGTCAACGACTAATCATGCGAATGTTTGTTATTTTGAAGTTACCAGAGTGATCGACATCATTATCGGAAATTTTATTTTAATTATAAATGGTTATCTAGTACGCGATGATGATGATGAAATAATTGTAGGTAATAAAACAACATTTCCACATATCTGCCCTCTTGTAATCTCAGCTGTGGTACAATTTGCAAGTAAACCGTATTTGAGTAAAATATGTTTTTTTGCGCGCGGCATCGTTTGACCTGCGTCTCTCTCTACAGAGCCGTTTTCGATACCGAGCCGTGCCGGATCCCGTCTTGGGTAAAAATCGAGTCGGATGGAAGGAATCCGTAAGCCCGGCATCATTCACTTTTTCTCATCTGCACTGAAAAGTGTAGCGGTCTGCTGTACAAAGGAATATCGTCTTATAGGTATAATGGACGCGTAGAGATGTGGCTTCTAGTCGGAGGGGCGCTCACCATTAAAAGTTGGGATTCTGATTTAATATATAGAAATAAAGTGTCATTACTAACAGTAGAATAAATTACAAATTTATTTTTTATATGCAGTCATTTTAGGGGGCAAATATTGTTTTCTGATCTCCGGGATTCTTTAATCTCAAATTAAAAAATATATCATTTAATATAATTTTACAACATAAGACTCTCATATAACCAGTGTTAATATGTATACCTTTTACTCCAACGCACTTTTTATGTCATTATTGGGTTAGCCTACTTTTACATTTTGCAAATTTACCTACTATCACAAGAAACTCGGACAAGAAATCTGACATAAAACATTTTTTGTAAACATTACACCAAAAAGTAAAAGCAAACGATTTCCAAATTCCATCGAAATTTAGTTTACAATAACAGCATCCGCAGTACTTTTACCTAGGAACAATTTTAGAGCATCTCGAGCGGTATGCGAATCTACTGTGAAATGAAAATAGTTCTCTGAAAGCATTTGGAAGACGCGAAGCGTGACTAGCATTCTATAATCTTATTCACAAAATTAAATTCATCTTGGCGCTATTCCACTTAACCAATTTTTTCGAAACTTTCTTTGAATAAGGCACATTAACACTCGATTTAGATCTCTAAATCTAAATCACGCCTCAGCTTCTTAACTTTCAACTTAATATTCACCTATTATAAATTAATAATAATAAATCGGTTTACAACTTTTGCTGTGATATTAGAAAGTAAGTGCAAGGGAAAGTTGGAAATATGAATTTTAATTTTTTTCTCTTTCAGCTCATTAGACTTAATAATAGTAATAAACGTTCATAGACATCCCTGATGGCATTTCCTGTCCTCTAATCAGCCTCCGGCCAAACAACAAAAATAATCTGTTGATTTTGTTCGTATTTCCCGAGATATCGCATTACTAATGGTTGATAAGGGGGTATTTAAATCATGCACTAATTAGATGAAATGAATACTTCAGTCTGGAATCTTCTTAACAAGTTTGTTCTTGATTTATCTTATAACACGCCAGACAGACAAGTTTTTCTTTGTCGTTGAAAGTATGCAGATAATATGATTGCTTTGTTTATTATTGCAAAACTTTAAATGTAAAAGGTCGAAATTTTTGGATAACGCAACGCTAATGACGAATATGTTTGGATTGTTAATAAGTACACATAAATCAGAGTGGTTTTAGATAATTTTAAGAAATAGATCGAGATAATTGCGTCTAATCACTGCACATATTTGTTTTAGTCATTTGTTAGTTAAGTCACATCATAGTGGGATTTTTCCAAGGTTTGTTAATTTTTCGGACTTGAATAGATTTGTTTCTTTTGTATCATTTTTTTACGTACTTAATTTTCTAAATACAAAAGGCGCATATCGACAAAGTGCTTTGAGAGAAATCGAATGCTGTATTCCCAACTCTTTAACTCGCAGATTTCTATACAGTTACACTCTGTCAGTTTGTGGTATGTTACAAATCCAAACAGTGTATCGCAATGCAGTAATGATAAATATTAACAATTATATTATACCGTCTGTCTGTAAAGTACCTGCCCCCCAACTAACTTTTGAACGACTTGATATTTTACAACAACATTTGGTGTGCTTTAATGGGAAATTAAATACTATTTTCAGCCAATAATTAAATTTTGTATCATTCAAAATGGCGGCTGGGCGCCATTTTGAATATTTTTTTTAAATAAAAAGGGGGGTCGTGTGACACCTCATTTGAAAGGTCTTTTAATTCTTCGTCTGATCCTAGAGTTTCAAAGAAAAATATTTAGCCATAACAAAATGGCGAACCAGTAGTCCACTTTTTCATTTGCAGGACAACATTTTCCTAGATATATCTCAGGTGGCTGGAAATAATATTGAAAACGTTATGTTCCAACAAGACAGTGCGCCGCCTCATTATTATAGGCCTGTTTCTGATTTTCTCAACGGACATTTTCTTGGAAGATGGATTGGTAGACGGGAGCCTGTAGAATAGCCGGCTCGCTCCCCAGATTTAACCCCCTTAGATTTTTTTCTATGGGGATATCTGAAATCGAAAGGGTACAGAACCCGTCCAGAAACAATTGAAGAACTGGAGCAACGCATTACAGAAGTTTGCAGAAATATCACTCCAGAAACTTATGAAAATGTAAGGCAGGAATTTCATAACCGACTTTTTGTGTGCCAAGAAGTGAATGGTGAACATTTCGAACACTTAATTTAATTTCATTTTGCTTTAATTCTTAGTTTTTTTAATAGACTCCTTTACTTCAAACGTTTGTCATTTTGTTATGGCTAAATATTTTTCTTTGAAACTCTAGGACCAGACGCAGAACTAAAAGACCTTTCAAATAAGGTGTCACACGACCCGCTTTTCTATTAAAACTATTCAGAATGGCGCCCAACCGTAATTTTGAATGATACAAAATTTAATCATGTGCTAAAAAATAGTATTTAATTTCCCATTACAGCACACCAAATGTGGTAAAATATCTAGTCGTTCAAAAGTTAGTTGGGGAGGGGGGTACTTTATAGACACAGGGTATACAATTTTTAATTGTATAATGTAATTAGGAGGTATGTTGCAAGTGTTTGTTTATATAGAAATCAGTGCTCACAATTCCCATCAAATGCGCACAACGCCCACGACTCGGAATGGACACACTGCCAACTACGTCCATAAAACCCAAAAATAAGTAACTACACAACGCGTCCAACACAACGTGCCCATTCCGCCCAATAGTTTAGAAGTGCTGGCTACCATGACCACTACGCCCAAATTGCTATGCATTCATGAAGCCCAATGTGCCCACAACGCCAATTTATTTTATAGCACCACAACGCCCAACAAAGCGGCTTTCAATCCCCACTGGCGAAACCGAGTTTTGTTGGGCGCTGCGGTCCTATAAAATAAACGGACGTTGTGGACACACTGAGTTTTATGGACCCGTAGCAGATCGGGCGTTGTAGCGTTGAATGTATGAATGGAATAATCAAAAGCAATGCCTCACCCCAAGTGATTTAAAAATTATCGATATTTCTGTCGCTTCATTGTGTTGTTGCTGGGAAACATCACGAGTCCGACGGACGAGTGACATTGGCTCTTATCAACACCATTGATTAGGCCGATAAAAAGCAGAATTGTAGAAAATTTTTAATTCACGAGTGCAATTTTTTGGAATATTCCACGAATCAAAACATTAAAATAATATAATAACAAAATTAACTTTGTTGTCGTGATTGCTATGGTTACAACAGTGATGACACCGGATCTTCTCAAAAAAGTATTATCGCGGCCAGTCACGGCGTGATTGGTTAAGAGCCAGAAAATAAACGGCTGCCATTGGTTGTTATGATGTGCGTGGTATATTCACTGCAATTTTCTGATTTCAAGCAACCCGACCTAAAATAGTCGTTTGTTTCTACCTACTTTTTAAAATCATTTTAAACCACAATTACAGCCTACTTGGTCTTAATTTGTAATTCGGGTTAAGTTTATTTTTGGGGTAAAATTGTCGCCTGTAGTTTACCAATTTAGAGCAAATTTGATCTAGTTAGATTGAATTGGGCCGTTTTTCCAGTCTTCAAAATGGAAACAGAAAAAAGTATTCAGTTCAAAATATAATGTTTCGGTTAGCGGGAGTGATTTTTGGGTAAAATAGTAATTTGTGATTATGTTTAAAAAAATATAATTTTGGTTATTTTGTTTCTATTTCACACAGTTCAAATTTGTTTTAAATTACGTGCAATATTGTGATTAAATAAATATACGAGTATGTAATTCAATACGTAATTCACGGAAGCCAAGCTGATATCGAAATTAAAAACCCAAGTCATGAAATTTCCCCAAGCCGATTTGATATCGCAAAAATCTTTTATAACAGCCGTAGGCTAATTTTTCCAAACTTTTAGAAAGCAAAAATTCTAGATGAAATCGCTAGTTCTGTCCCTCTTTCTTCCTCAACAAGAAAATTAAACTAAAACAACAAGATAGTTTCCACTATAATTTAAGCATTTGCAAATTTGTTACTATAAGAACGTCATCATCATAAGAAAAACTAAATATTTTTGAACTTAATTGTTTATTTTACATCTTTTGTTCCACTTTACTGAATTTTAGGTTTAACAGCTGCACATTTGCCACCAATTTGTAATGTGAACGCCTTAAATTGCACATACAAACCATGAATAACCAAACTTGACATTTCCCCCGACATTCTCACTTTTAACTAATTACTTTTCCTTATACGTTATTTATATGTTCAGGGAACGCAGAAGTTGTCTGTTCAAAGATGATCTTAACGAATCTGAAGGACAAAGAACCAAAAATACAAAATGAAGGCCCGTCCTACGAGTCGTTTGTATCTATTTTTTGGATATTTAAGGAAAATCGGGGTCAAAAATAAACTTTCACTGTCCACGCGGTTTGCAATTGCATTTGCACATCCCACTGCTTTGCATATTAATAATCGATAAACATCGAATTAACTTTATGAATAGGCGTAGGTGTGTTGAATGTTAATTTGGTTTTCAATAACTGCCGCGTTTTCAGGTGCAATATTTTAATTGCATAACAAGGTTTGTTTTGAACAACACGATGGGTGATTTTAATGTATAATGTTTTATATTTATGTGAAGTTTACAAAGTTCTTTGTTTTTAAAATAATTCACATGCAATTTTGTTACGTTGCATGTAGGTAGTTTGTAAAAATTAACTAGACTATTGTTTCGTGTTGTTAATAACACAACGGAAGTGGTTTTTACTTTCATAAAAGATTGTTTGTTCTGTTTAGATACAGCCTGATTCAAAAGGTACAGGTTTTAATATATTTCTGCTATTTGAGAAGATGGGTACAAAAGCTATAGTTAATAACAGTTGTGCCAACCGACACGTACTGTAAACTGGTATGAAAATCTTATACAGGGTGTCCTATAAAAAAATCATCTTTAAGATAATATTTTCTTAAATGGAATGCCACATATTTTTTTATCTTAATGGAAAGCGCATTTAACTCTAAACAAAAAATCTCAATAACCTTTTTTATGTAAATGCTTTTCGAGAAAAAAAATAATTTCATAAATATTGTCGGGAGCTCACGGTATACGCAAATAAGGGAATCGTTGCGCACGATTGAAAACAAAAGAAGTTGACAGGTGTGTTATTCAGTTTTATTACGTAAATGCCATATTTTAATTACCTAACTACTACTTTTTAATGTTTCACAAAACACAAACACAATGTACGAAGAATAAAGTAAAAATATGAAACCTATGTAATCAAATTGAATAACACACCTGTCAGCTTCATTTGTTTGCCATCGCGCACCACGCTTCCCTTATTTGCGTGTAGCATAAGTAGGCGCGCGAGCTGTATGACAATATCTACGAAATTATTTATTTCTCGAAAACTGTGGCATTTACAAAAAAAAGTTATTTAGATTATTTGTAGGGAATTAAATCGTCTTACCATTAAGATATAAAAACATGGGTCATTCCATTTAAGAAAAGTATTATCTTATGAACAATTTGTTTATGGGACACCCTTGACCCTGTATAAGATTTTCATGTCAATTGTTATTACGTATCGATCCGCACAACTTTTATTAATAACTTTTTTACCTATCTTTTCAAATAGACGAAATATATTAAAACCTGTTGTTTAAATTCAGAGCCTGCTAATATGAAGAACTATTTCGCCCTTTTCTCGAAAATTTTATTAGTAACTGGTATACAAGTTTTATATCGTTGAAAAGAGACAAAAATAGTGCCACCCAAAGCCCACTGACCTTTCTCAGGTGGGAATCTGGGAAAGAGACAGTAATGCGCAGATCATTCACTTGGTACCCGTAGAATACGAATCTAAGTTATTTTTCTAGTGCGCTAATATTGAACTACACCACCGCGATATTATTACCCCCCTCCTTATCTTTTGGCGGACCAGCCTCGTAACTGTGCGGTTTGATCCGAGCGCGACTTGATTCGCACTCTTTTGAATATAGATTAATGTTTTGCGTAAAAGCCAAATTCAGTTTTTTGTTAACTCGGACCCTAAAACGTGGTAATCCGTCAAACTCTCGTGCCTGCATTTTTGACGAATACAATAAGTTTCTCCGAGGTATAAGCACGCGAGGACAACCAATTTTTATATTTTTTAGTTTTAATTTTTTTTTGAAAATTTGATTCATGTTTATTGCATCACGAATATTCAAGTGACATAATCGCAAGTACGGTCGATGTGTGTTTTTTTATTAGTATTTTATGTATTTAAAATAATTTTATGGTAACAGGAACAATATTCGCATCAGAATTTTTTATCATTAAAAAAATAAACGTACTGTATAGTGTGCGTAGTGAATCAACATAATTAGCAATAGTTACCGACCTCGAAAATGTAATTTGTAGATAGCTAAAGCTTACTTTCGGTTTTGTAAACAAAAGAACCATTAACTTGCAGAAAAAAGTAAAATAAAATTAAACTTTCGGTTAATTTTGGACGGTTTAATTTTGTTTACTTTCTGAAATTTAATTAAAACTTAAAATTCATCACTATCTTGCCTGATTAACGTTATTTTAGTTGTTCTTTGGATGTAAAACATATTTTTAAATTTCAATACAGCTGTCTGTTGTTAATAAAGCAAAAAGGAATGACAACATAAACAATACATCCTGTTCTGCTCGGTGCTGTCATAAGAGTTAATGATGCTACTCTTCCCTCATCTCATCTTGATATTATAAGGCCGTGCATACAAAATTTTTGATCCATTACGTACTTTTCTGCTGGTTGATTTTCAACCAAAGGCAACACCAATGGTTTATAATAACAAAAAAGTATGATAACACTAATCGCAAATTAATTATAGCTCTTTGAAGGTTGAAAGAACTCACAATTTTGCAATGTTATTAATCTAACCTAGGGGAAAAATTGGTAACGAAACCATCGACCCAAGGACCAAATTGCTGAAAGTGTAAATGACCATGCCGACAATTTTCTTGTTTTAGTATTTTCTAATTTAGTTGAGTAGGCTAGGATGATCATTTTTATTTTATTTTCCAGTGTTTATTTGGTCTAGAGGAAATTTTTCCCAAATTCGAGGACCTAAAGGAACAAATTTGAGTAGATTCGAAGACCATGGCGACAATTTACTTTATGTTATGGGTAGATTTAGTTTTATTTTTCATTGTTCATTCGGCATAGTAGGGAACTGGAATTTTTCCTTTTGCTCTAGGCGATAAAAAAAAAGTTCGTTGGACCAAAAGGGTCCGTTCCCACTAATGATTCAACACAAGTTTTGTTGGATATTTTGAACAAATGCTCAAGTTTATTAGTTTATAAGTACATTTTCTACATATATTAGTACAAGTAAATGGGTTAGTAGAAATATCCTTTATTCATTTCCTTCGGAAAACTGACCTGCGTACTATTAAAGGTGCAGTTGATAATTTTCCAAATTTTGGCGGCGTCTGTGCACCTGCACCCCGGTATTCGACAGGCGTCGGTCACAGAATCCGACGCACCCCTTTCCACCAACGTCGACACCGAATTCACCACAAAAACACCCACTAACACCCATAATATCAGCGAAAAACACCACTGAACACCCATTGTGTGCACACATGCTTACACTGATCTCACTATTTGCCCAATTTCCTATTTTGGTAAAACTGCCGACCTGTCGCGACTTGTTCTTGTGCCCTGAACATTGTTGAGGGATGAAGAAGCAAGAGAACTTCAGTTTGCGGCGACGTCAAAAGGTTGTGGAAGACTGGCCGGTTTTGTTTGCCTCTGCCAGCGGAGACCGACCGCTGCCTGCTCTGATGTGTGTACGATCGGGAGGCGAGACGTAGGAGGAATTCGAACTGCCTCCGAATGAATGTATCTCGTTCCCTTTTTAGATGCCGCGCGTTATAGGGGTTGTGGGTCCGCCTTTAACACCCTTAGCCCTGCTCAACCATTTTACGATCGAGCAAATTACACCCTTTGTTGAACCTAGACCTAAGATCTTTTTCTTTTGTCAAGAAACACGTCTGTAAACTTTTGAGGGCGGCAATCAAAATTTTAAATAAGTTTAAAGTTTAAAGTTTTTTCATTCGATACGTTTTTACTTAAATTTTCAGAAAAATTGTGTGTTTTTTTGTTTATTGGTTACTCAGGGACGGACTAGCCATGTGCTTAATTTTTTTAACAGTGCAGGACCGGTTCGATGTGGTTCAGTTGCAAAACACACTATTCATAAACAGTGGCGTAACGAGACTTTAAGGGGCCCATGCAAAACTCCCCATTTTAATACTTCCCCTTGCGGCCTTGCTCTACAAGGTGAGCCACTAAAGTAAAACTCTTCTATTATTTTGTTAGCTGTATCAAATTTCTTATATTTTCCACAACTACGGTTATTTTTACAACGTGGGGGGGTAAGTTTTATCTTTTAGCGAGAGTGGTGTAGTAGCAGGAATTTTGGCGTTTAGGGGATATTTGTTAAAATCTCTCGAGTTGTCGTGCCATTGTTTTAGGTGTGAACCACCTCCCATTTTAATACTTCTTGTTTTTGTATGGTAAACCATTTAAGTATAATGATGCTTTTGTTTTGTGAATTCCGTCAAAAATTTGTGTTATTCGCGACATCTTAGGTTATTATTACTATGTAGTTGAGTATCCTTTTTAGTCAACGAAAAGTAGGTAGGCCCCCAGTAGCCAAGCGTAAATTTAGTTTAAAATAATCGTGAAATTGAAAGGGTATTACATGGCTACGCCACTGGCTTAAACTAATATTTTTTGATTTTATTTATTTATTATTTATAAAAATTTGCAGTCCGGCCCTATAGGTTCCTTAATACGTTATGTATTCATAGCGGTCTCAATTTTTAAAGAAGAGGAAACACGTCGAAATAAATGAACGGTCTCAAGCCTGCCACGGCATTGGGACGTTACTGCGCCACGAGATCTGGAATCAATTCTATCCCTGATTTGCAGATTTTTTCAATATCTCTATTTACAGAAATGTTTTAGTAATTATTTTGGAAACGTCCACTTAGCAAAACCCGATACCGCGTTGAGAATTTGTGTCTATCTTAATTCAAGACACTCGGTGGTTGATAGCGTCGATATATAAATGCATTTTAAAAAGAGAAGCAACAGCTAGATATAGCATTATGTATAAAATTTGCACCTTGTTAAGGGTTGGGAAGTCGACGAGTATTCTCTTTAACGGCGCGGCTCATAGATGTCAACGCTTTAAATTGTGTAAAATATAAATTACTAATGCTGGATAAGCACCAAATTAAACATGAAGTTGAAAAAACCCTTATAGAACAGATGGCGCTACTAAACATAACATTCATTCTTTATTCGCGATAATGAATAACATAATTGTAAGACAGGGACAGAATGTACTGATAATTATAATAGGTATACTGTATTATTTAAAATTTATTGCGGTTACAACCAAAAGAAAGTGCTTTCGTTTTAACCATCTACACCAAAGTGGCTTAACTTTGTGGGTTTTGTTTTGATTTATGAGTTTTGGCGGTGCGGTACAAGCAAATTAACATTGGCCTTTCTTATGCAAAGACACAACTATACAATAATTTACTTTAAAGCCCAATTGTTTTTAATAAACCACTTAGGAAAGAATTCTTTGTATTCGATAGAATATTCCTAGTATTTAAAATTCCACAGTTTAATTTTTTTTATTGAAATACGATTGCAAGTCCCCACAAATGTACATTTTTGATATTTAAAAAAAAAGTATTTCCAAGTATTTTTTAAAAATGAGATCATTCGGACACGTTTAGAATATGTGGTAGCATAAAATTGAATATTGTTCAAGATTATTATACAGTTGTCGGTAGCTGAATTTTTATATGAAACGTCCGTCACCTTGCAATTCAATTTTCTTTTACAGTGTTCACTCAAATGAGCGACTATTTCTTCGGGACTTCGTTGGATGCGTCGCCGGCTCCAGCGGCGGTCGTTTGGCCCAGTGGCTTCAACCTGGTAGTCGTGTGGATCCCACCAGATGCCAAGTCCTTTATTCTCGCGAAGATTTGCGCTGTGGATGGCCTGCCATCGTTACCATACTCACTCGAGATCAGTATTCTGATCTTGTACATGTTGCTAATATAAAGGTATCGCATATAATTCCTGATGTAGTTGATTTCTGGTACCTATCATTGATTATTTTTTAAAAAGGTCGAAGTCAAAGCTATTCCTATTGATAAAAAAGACTTAGGAGATTATGACTCGGGAAGAAAAATGCGAAGAGTTAGTTTACCCGATCCTTTGACATTTGGTGGATTACCTGCACCTCCCTTGCATCATCCTTATGAACAGACTGTACGGGATAAAATGTGTTTTCATTCCATTACTGTTATGAAGGTTTGTCAGTATTTCTTATTGTGCAACAGTAGACAATTAAATCATTGTATTGTAGGCTTATCAGAATTATTCCTTTGAGGAACTGCGATATACGTCCCCACCCGTAAAGCGTTCCAGTGAAAATATGCTAGTTCGTCCAAATGGGGATGGGACATACAGTGCAACTTGGACCCCCGCATCAGTAGGATGTTATTCGATTGTTGTTAATATCGATGGATATGATATGGAAGAGGTACTTTTTAATTTTCTAAATATATACATGCTATATATTGCACCTACGCTAATTTTAACTTACAAATGGAAATAAATTTCTAGATATTTAAAGTAGAAGTAAAAGAGCCACCACAGGGCATGACTCCACCAACACAAAATTTATCCAAGAAACCTACTCATCAACCGAGTAAACTTCGAAAATTTGTTGCTAAAAATTCTGCTGGCTTACGAATTCGTACTCATCCGTCTTTACAAAGTGAACAGATTGGAATTGTGCATGTAAATGGAACTATAGCATTTATTGATGAGGTATGTTGACGTAACAAAGTTTGCATATTACCTAATGATTACGCCATGACTGATGTTGCGAAATATATACGTGTACTATCTTTTTTTTATTAATTTGTAGATTCACAATGACGATGGAGTCTGGCTCAGACTCTCTCCCGAAACTATCAAACAATACTGCACCACCTCAGCTATCGAAGCCTGGTGCTTACAATACAATCAGCATTTAGGAAAAACACTTCTGTTACCAGTTGAAGAACCTAAATCTATTCTGGACCAAGTAATTACTGAGACAATCATGAGAAAATTACCCGAAATTCACGATAGGTATTATCTGTTTGAAATTCTATTTTTTGTCAAACTTAAAAAATACTTCAATTTTAGACGCAAAGCTTCTGCTGGCTTTACAGGAGCATACCAAGTTATTAAATGTGGTGCTTCTGGCCACAACGTGCGCTCCAGACCAAGCCTCAAAGCTCCGCCTGTAGGAATGTTGGTTCTTGGTAACCGTATTGGTGTTACCGAATACGTGGTTAACTGCGATGGTTGTTGGGTACAACTAGATCAAGCCACTAAGGAAAAATACTGTTTCAATGTTGAAGGTGAAGCTTGGTCACTAGCCATGGGTCATAATAACGTGCTTTACATCGGGACTTTAAACGATATGGATAAAGGTAAGATGATGTTATTTAACGACAGTACTGTGGTAGTTACCAATTTTCTCCTGTAGATATGAACCCACTAATCCCCTCCGAAAAGGAACATCCTCGTTCCAATACTAATAAACGTGGTTTTGATTTTACCCATAATTCAGTTCCTAACCCTCCTGAACCTCATTTTCAATTTGGATCACGTCAGTCATCTCATACACCACCTGTCACAAATGTAGAAAGTCCATCCACTAACCCATTTGTATTTGGGGATGGTGGGAGACCTGAATCGCCTAAAGTTCCTAGAAGAGAGAAAGCTAGAGACTGTAAACCCAGTAGTGTACCAAAATGGGTAAAAGGAGAAGATAGCAAGAGGTAAATAAGTCATAAGGGTGTTTTCTCAAAACTTTATTGAATGATTTTCCAGCAGTGATTCATCTTCAGAATTTTCTGGTGTGTCGGTAAAGGATCTTGTTAAAGCTATTGGAGAATCTAGGGCCAATGGAAATGGTGTGACTCCCCCAGAAACTCCCAAAAGGAATACTAGCCCAAAAGCTGGTCACCTTTCTCCAAGAATTCCAAGTCGAAGTTCAAGTCCTGTGGCCATACCTCGTAAGTACATTTTTATTTTTACAAAAGCAAATTTTGTGTAATAAAAATATTATAGCTGGAAGAAATTTACTCCACGACAGTGCAAGCAGTAGTCCTCAAGGCTATGGGTCTCCTCGAAGTATTGGAATTTCCCCATTGGGTAAATTTATTAATTTTCTACTCGACTATATCAATATCTGACTATGTGGTTAGTATCAGGAACAGGCCATGACGCATCTGTACGAAGAGGTTCTAACCAGTCTGACACAAGCGCCTTCGTAAGCAGCCTTACCAGAGATCTGTCTCAGTCTCCTAGTCAAGCCACACAACCAAGAGATCTTTCACCAAGTCCCAGTGGCAGTTCTTTACACACAAGATCAGATAATAGTCCACCCCAAACACCTCACAAAAGACAACAACCTACTGTAAGTAAATTTAAGGTAACTAAAAATTTTATAATTCTTTTTTAATTTGATCTATAAAAACTTTCATATTACTGTCATAACTTTAAATTTATTCTCTTAGGATTCAGAACAAAGCCCTCGTAAGCTGACCCAGACAGGAACACAGACATCACCGGAAAACAGCAGTAATGTACCTTTGAAAGGTCATTTTTCCATTGGTGCTGCAAGTAAGGAAGATCGACTGTCTCCTAAAATGTCTCGCAAAGATCGAACACCCGGGAAGGTTCGACCTAAAAGGGCAATATCACCAGCAAATATCCAACCGTTACCTGCGGCCAGTAGCAAAATTACTTATCCTGGCAATGAACCGGTTAAACAAGCCATGAGTCCTTCTGTTGCTGAATCACTTCGTGCGGTATTTGCTGCTTTCTTGTGGCAGGAAGGTATGTATAAAATTCTTGTTGCTATAATATAGCCCCCCTTGGTAGTAAAGGCACGACGATTATTTTATATTTTTAGGTATTGTACATGATGCAATGGCATGCGCATCATTTTTGAAGTTCCACCCGAGCCTACCAAAACAAGGTGCATTAGTAGTAACCCGTGGACCATCAGAACATGCAGTCGATAAACGTCATCAGGAATTAACAAAAGAAGAGCGTGCACGCCAACGCCATTCTGTGGAAGTAAGCACAGCTGGCACTTATCTGCATATCCAGCCGTCAACTCTAGAAACTCTAACGCGTTCTGCTATAAATGCTAGTGCTAATCGTAGCCGCAATAGAAAATTACCCGAAGGTGTTATAAAAGAAGATGCTGCTGCTGATGGTGGTTTTGGTTACCAAACGGTTTCAGTTTTACCACCAGCTTTAAAATCACTAGTGTACTTGTGGGAGGAACTTTCAAGTAATTGTTTGCAAGCTATGACACAGCAAATGATGTTGATAACTACAGGTCATGGTAAAGTTAAAAAAAGTGAAAAAACTGTTGCCACTAAGACCGAAAGTAAGGAAATAAAAGAGAAAAATACAACTGTTGATAAAGAAAACAAGAAAAGTCGGAAAAAGAAAGTTTTTCCACGAAATTATTTAGGTTAGTATTTTAATCTTCTGTAACTGTGATTTTTGTAAATAATAATTAAAAACAATTACTGGCATCAGAAAATAAATTTGTAACGCATACAAAACCGATTTTTTGACGTCAAAAGAACATTTACTGGCGTCAGAAAATAACTTTTTGTGGTCAGACAAAACCGATTTTTTGACGTTAAAAAACATTTCTTGATGTCAAAAAATGTATTGAGTATTAAGTTATTATTAGAGGATAATGTAATTTTGGTTTTCATAATTCAGAATAAAAAGTAAAAAGGGCGATCCATACGTGCTTGACTAATTGTCTAATAATGATTTTTTTTGTAGAAGATGTAGGATTATATAGTTACATGAACATGTCCACTGTAGATAAAGAAACATTTTGCGAATTATGTGGTGAACTATTTCCTGATCCTGTAACATACCACATGCGACAATCACATGCAGGTTGTGGTCATCATGCAGGTGGCAGAGGTTATAACTCGGGTGGAAATTATTGTCTTGGTTGGGCAGGAAATTGTGGAGATGGTGGACTTCGTAAGTTTTGTTTTGGTGGTTTCATCTTTCAATATCTTTTTTTAAATAATTTTTTTTAATTTAAGCTGGGTCTTCATGGTATTTAATCTGTGAAAACTGTCGAGAAAGATACATAAAAGCCTTTAGAAATAAACAGCAAACCAACCGTGGCAAAACCATTGTTAAAAGAAAAAATACCTTCACTAAATCTGTAACATCTCCCGGAAGTGTTTGTCACATGGAAACTCACACCATTATGAAAAATAATGCCGTTTTTCTTCTTGACTTAGCAAGTTCTGCTGATACAGGTAAAGAAATGTTGAACTTACTAACTACCTTGATGTTGCTCTAGCACTCTTTTACTTTATTTTCTTCACAGGTATGTCTCATCAAAGACGATCATCTACTAGTGCAATGCCATCATTATCCGAAAATAATTCTCCTCCTGATATGGGTGGGCCTTTCAGCCCTCTTCCACCATTCCAATGTTTGCAAGCTCTTGGTGCCACATCACCATATGAAGAAACTCCCTTTTACGACGAAGAACTGCGTCGACAGAGTATTCAAGAAGGTTTCTTTCCTGGTCTGCCCAGTGGTCAAAGAGTGAGTTTTTCAAATTTCTTCAATAATTTTATTAAAATATAATTTTCATGTTTCAGCCGCTTTCAGAAGTTTCTCTATCTGATAATGATACAGACAGCATCAAAGGACTTCGATTCCATAGGTCAGTGTCTATGGGTACCAACGGAGCACCTTGGTCAAGAACTGGCTATGATGGTAGAGTTATAATGATGAGAAAACGAAATAACAGTAGCAGTGAGATGGCTAACGGTAAGTTGTGAAAATTAACATAAAACTTGTTTTTGAATATCAATTTGTAGAGGGGGGCTCGTCTCTCTTGTGTAACCCATCAACAACTTTACAAAAACTTGTTCCTAACATGGATGGTTCTTCGATTGTTACTAATAACCAATCAAATGATTCTCTAAGTTCACAGCAACGAGCCGACAAACTTTCTTTGCTCCAACGACCTGTAATGTTGTTTGTTCTTCAACAACATGATCTCGAATCATTACAGTTGGCTATGAGACAAGCTTTAAGGTGCAAAATTAACTTTAAAATTATGTTCCTGTCATTGACATTCGTTGGTTTGCAGAAAAGCAATGTGCAGAGTTTATGCAATGCAAGCTTTAAATTGGCTTTTGAGATCAGTCACCCAGCCTGTTTGCCTTCATGATCTCCTATGGTGGTTTGTTACTTCCTTGTCACCCGTGGAACTTGAAGCAGAAGCTGAAGATGATAATAAACCCCAGAGAAAAATTGACGAACAGGTATTTACATTTTGGGTAATAAAGTTTTATTATTTAAGATCACAATTTAGTTAATTACAATATTATTTTAGGATCTGAATGTGTGTGAGCACCCACTCTCTGACATAACAATAGCAGGTGATGCAGTGAATCCACTACCGTCCACCTTCCATGGACTACTGCAAACAATTGCTGATCTCATGGTTCTCCTTCCTATGGGTTCGGCTTTACAACAAATGGCTGTGAGATGTTGGGGGTTGAGATTTGTTCCTACGGATCATTCATTTCTTCATAGATCTCAGGTTAGTTTTTCTTTTTTTAATTGTGTGTTTGCAATGTCTTGATTCCCGGTGGTCCAGACCAATTTGACCTCTAGAGATGGACAACATTTTTATCAATTTTTGTGATGTGAGATGTCTTGCTTATTTTTAAAGTTAAATTAGACGACTAACAGACTATTTTAACGATTTTTAAATCTCTCAACTTCCACTGCACTAGAAGTGTTATTTTGATGTCTACTTGTTTCAAAAGAAAGCTGTCAGTCAGTCGCCAGGAGACCTTCCTCGCATAAGCCTCCTGTTCCTTTTTCTATTCTCCGATTCAAACTGTTACATTACTCCAAAATTATCCAGAATTTAAGAAATTTGACAATTTTTTTAAAATGTAGAAAATTTAAAATTTTGAAACTCGAAAATTTAGTAAATTTTGATAATAGGTACCTACTAAAAATTGAAATTTTTCTAAATATTTATTATTTTTTAAAAGTTTTAAATGTTTGAAAATTTAATACTTGGAAAATGGTTAAAAATGTAGAAAACTTTATAAATATTTTAAATATCAAAAATATTCAAAATTTTGAAAACATCAAAAATTTTTGAAAAATCTTCAAAAAATGAAAATTTTCATAAATTCGAAATTATTGAATATATTATAAATTTTCTAATAACGAAATTTCCAATTGTTTGAAATTTGAGAGAATTTTTAAATTGCAAGTTTTAAAATTTTAAAACTCGAAAATGCCGAAACTTCAAAATTTTGAACAATTTGTGCTGTAAAGTGTATTCAGACACATAGACAATAGTGCTTGTCCCTGTTACACGAAATGTTGTTGTTATTCAGTGAAATTTTTGTTTCTAGGTATTCAGCAATATAAGCAAAATATTATCACGAAGTGAAGAGTTAGAAGATTGTACGGTTTCCATGCAAGATAGTCATCAAAGTACTTGGAATCAGGTATTATTTTTACTATTGCTAGCCAATAAGCTCTTTTTATTTGAATTTTAATTTTACAGCTTAGCTGTACAGTAGAAAGTTTAAGAGATCTCACAGCATCAATTGAAATTAAAGCCTCAAGTCGGCAAGCAATGGTAGGCAGTCTCACAGATGCTTCGACTGAAACATTTTGGGAATCGGGTGATGAAGACAGAAACAAAACCAAGAGCCTTACTATTGCGTGTGCTCAAAATCATCACCCTAAGTTGATATGTGTTCACATCGATAATTGTAGAGATCTTGCTGTAAGTATTTTAACTAATTTCGTAATTGCAAAGAAGCAGCTGGCTGGTGAGCCAATTTTCATTGATTCATCACGACTTATTTTTTAATCAGTCCTATTTCAATTTTAGAACAAAATATCGAGCATGGGTTTTTTCTCTGGACCAAACTCTGAAGACCTTGCCAAGCTAAGAACTGTAGAGGTTGAAACCCGACTACTTGGTGGTTGGGTAAACTGCCCCATACAAGGTATATCATTTTATTTTACTAGATCTGTTTATTTTATTATTAATTATAAACAAACAACTTATAGATCCCGAGCATACAGTTTTGCGAGTTGAATTAAAAGGCCCGGATAACTCGGTTAGAGTCAGACAGATTAGAATATTAGGTGAAATAGTTGGGGAGCCTCTTAAAATTGGAAAACAATACAGTGCCACTACCATACAACAAAGAAATTGTGAAAGTGAAACATTGCGAGTCTTCAGATTGATCACATCGCAAGTTTTTGGAAAACTCATAATTGGCGAAACTGATGGGCATAATCTAAACAATTTAGACAGTGGTTCTGCTTCAGCAAGTGAAAATTTAGAGCCATTAGAAGAAAGTAACGACCTCCGTGAGCATATGGTTGGAATTTTGTTTAGTAGAAGCAAATTAACCCATCTACAGAAACAGGTTTGCTTGATTTTAATGATTTTCTTTCATTTTTTACGTTTCCATACTTCCAGTATGGAAATTGTATTGTGATCCTGAAAATATTCGATTTTGGGGTGGTGGGGAGGGGTGCTATATTTCAATATAGACGGGCTCAAAAAAGAATGAAATTCGTATTCTACGCATGTCGAATAGCGAATCTGGGCAAGCGCGATCTACCTGCCTCCAAGTCACTCCCACCATTGATTTTTTTTCCTAATTTTTAAAATTTTGAAATATACCAGAAATTTTTAAATTTAATGAATTTCCAAAAATTTAAACAATTAAAAAATTTTCAGTTTTGATATTTTCAAAAATTTTAAAGAGGCAAACGTTTTTTTTTTTTATAAATAAAACATATAATTTAAAAATTGTTCAACAATTTTAAAACATTTTCATAAAACTGTCAAACATGTAGACAATTTTCGAAATTTTTAAAACATTTTAAAAATTTAAATAAATGCGAGGAAGGTCTCGTGGTGTTGCCCGACAGATAGCTTTTTAAAATAGAGGAAATTCCAGGCGACGTGCTTCGCCCATTTTTAAAATGGTGTTTATTAATAGGTAATTGTCCACATTGTCCAAGCCATTCGCAAGGAAACTTCACGGGTTAGAGATGAATGGGAATCCCTGTTGTGTTCAACCACTGCCGGTTCTGCAAGTTCAGGTCACAGTTTAGATGCCGCCAAGAATTCTGATACTTATTGTTTTGAAATGTTGTCGATGGTGTTGGCTTTATCCGGAAGTTCTGTTGGAAGAACTTATTTATCACACCAGGGGGGCTTGATGGGTGATATTTTAAGTCTTTTGCACACTGGTAGTGCTAGAGTACAAAGACAGGTAAAATTTATTATTGGTGATAATTTGAATTCGATTTTTATTGGATATTTTGCTTAGGTTACAGCCCTTTTACGGAGAATTCTGCCCGAAATCACTCCAGAATTCTTTGCTAAAATTATAAATGTTGATCACTTACCTCCCAAGGACTTTAGTATTATTTCAGCTATGAATAAAGGATCCAATGGTGATTTTGATGTTCACAAGTAATGCTTATATGAGGAATAATGCTAATAATTTTAATATTTAAATGATCTTTTTTGTTTTAGAGTCGGAATACTGGATGTCTTTCTGAGCATTATAGCTAAATCGTTGACGGTACAAGTGAAAATGAAAAGTAAATCGGCAACAGGTGGGCCAGCAAAAGAAATAAGCACCGTTACATTAGCGACATCTATGCAACCAAGAGAACACATGAGAAGTCGTTGGTGGCTGAGAGGAACTACTAGTCGTAAATTAGCCGAAGTTATTGTACATTTGCTGAAAGATATGGCTGCTGTAAGTTAGTTTGTTGAATTTTCTTTTTAAAGTACAAAATTTGTTTTACATTAGGGCAAATTGTCGGAACCATGGGCAAATGTTACCAAAGGTGCCATAGCAGAAAATATTTTGAATTTAACACATTTAAGTGAAGAACAGCGAATACCAAATACTTGCCTGCATACACCAACACTGTGGCTTGCTCTCGCTTCATTATGCGTATTAGATAAAGATCACGTTGAGCGATTGTCTTCAGGTAGGTCGTATTTTTTAATAGAGCACTATTATACCACAACTGCCTTTTTAATTATCCCATCAGGAACTAGTTTTACTTTTAAAATGTGACATATTTTGAAAATTTCAAATTCCTCCTCCCATTTTAACATTTGTGGTGGGATTTTCAATAAAAATAAAAGTTCCTCAAGACCAAGTTTGGCTCCAGGGAGCCGCCATTTTGGACTCAACCATTTCCAGCCATGCTGGAGGTCCAGAGTGGGACTGTAACATCGTAAAAATATTTGTAATTTTTTTGCACTACCGTATCAAAATTGATTTCCGGGGGTCTGGGGGCAAGGGGCTGAAATGGTATGTGAAAGGAGGAATTGGTAGTTTTGGGCTCGGGGTTTCCAACAGTATGTGAATTTAATTTGTCAGATGAAATACACGCCCACCAAAGGGAGCCAAACTGTTTTTTCTTGCTGCTCAGTTCTAAACTGGTAGTGCCGAGGGGGAAAGATGGTCTAACTCATACGTGGGTGCCTTCTCTTATTTTAATGAAGTAATTAAACTTTTAGGACAATGGAGCACTGCTGATGGACAACCAACCCCACCCCGCCCAACATGCACAAATCATGATGATGGTGAAACAAACGCAATCATCCAGTGTAATTCATGCGGAAATCTTTGTGCCGATTGTGACCGGTTTTTACACTTGCATCGAAGAACAAGAATGCACCAAAGACAGGTATTAAACCATTGAAGAAACGTGTAGTTGTTATGATAGGGCGGCGACACAGAATTTTTTTCAATAATGCACTTGCTTTTCCTCTCATTACTGTTGGAGATAAAAACAAAAGTTAAATTATCATTTGGTCTAAATGGAAATAAATTTAACGTTTAAGATTAGATAGGTTATCATAAAACTTGGTACTAGGTATGTAAAGAAGAAGAAGAAGCTATCAAAGTAGAATTACATGAAGGTTGTGGACGCACTAAACTGTTTTGGTTGTTGGCTCTGGCTGATGCACGCACCCTTAAGGCTTTGGTCGAGTACAGAGAAGGAAGCAGTAGTCGAAGTCGTGGTTCGGCGAGTAATGGAATTTGCAGATTCTGTGGCGCTACTAGTAACTCTGGCTTACTTGCAATTGGCAATGTCTGTGCTGACCATGAATGCCAGGTAATAATTTTACAAATTCAAAGCTAAATTTTCGTTATTGAATTTCACTGAACCTGTATATTTTAAAGGAGTACGCTCGTACAGCTTGTACAAAACTTTTAAACTGTGGTCACACGTGTGGAGGTGTACAAGGAGAAGCAACATGCTTACCTTGTCTCCATGGATGCTCATCAGATGCCACCTTAAGACAAGATGCTGATGATATGTGTATGATTTGCTTCACCGAAGCATTATCATGCGCTCCCGCCATACAAGTGCGTATATATTTCAATTGTGTGTTTGTGTATTTAAAATGGTTATTGTTAATATTTTTTTTTTAGTTGAAATGTGGACACGTTTTTCATTTACATTGTTGTAAAGCCGTGTTAATGAAAAGGTGGGCTGGACCACGAATCACATTTTCATTTTCTTTATGTCCTATATGCAAGGTGAGTCAACTGAAAATAGAATGGGTTTATTTCAGTCTGATGTGCATTATTTATTATATTTAAAGTAATCGTCACATACATTTCTTTTGCATATATAATTTCAGATTAACATAGAGCATCCAATGGTATCAGATCTATTAACACCAGTTCATGAATTGTTTAAAGACGTTCGAAGGAAAGCCCTAATGAGGCTTGAATACGAAGGATTGCATACTGTTGAGGTTATTATAACTCCAGGCACTCGCTATTACAACGATCCTGCCTCTTATGCCATGGATCGTTATGCTTATTACGTTTGCTACAAGTGTGGCAAGGTAAAAAATATCATGCTTAGGATATTGACAAGCAGAAATAACTCGACAAACTTTATTTTCAGGCTTATTACGGTGGAGAAGCTCGATGTGATGCAGAAGTAGGAGAAAATTATGATCCCACAGAGTTAGTTTGTGGTGCCTGTTCGGATGTAGCTCGAGCTCAGATGTGTCCTAAACATGGGACAGATTTCTTAGAGTATAAGTGTCGATATTGCTGTTCTGTTGCTGTCTTTTTCTGCTTTGGAACTACTCATTTTTGTAATCCTTGCCATGATGATTTTCAAAGGGTTACTAATTTGCCTCGTAATGAACTACCTAGTTGTCCTGCAGGTAATATTATTGCAGCAACAAAAACAAGTTTGTATTAATTATAACTAGTGTTACCCCAGCACACAATGCACTGACAGACAGCGAAATGTCAAGCAATAATATAACTGATCTAACCTATGATGTCAAGTCACGTGATGCATTAGTTCCAATAATGACACGCGACGTTATTGTAGGTGGCGCCCCAAGTGACGCGCGTCTAGCCGACCTTCATATATATTATAAATTAAAATAATTATTATTAAAAAATCGACGTAGAATAAAAATATAAAAATGTTTCGTGTTCCATCTGTGGATAGAGACCTTTCATTTAAAAAAAAAAAGGTCCAAATTGGTGAAGCGGTAGCCGCTGGAGGAACGGAGAAAAAAACCCTTTGTGCTTTTATATATGTATGGATTATAATAGACAACTTGCAGCTAAGGCAAGGCGCCACGATATACAGGGTGAGTGATTTTAAAGTCGCCCCTACCTTTATTACCTGACCTATTAAGAACATCAAAAGTTGTTTCTTATTAAAAGTTGTTAGTAATAACTGTTCTATAATTTAAAATTATTATCAATTATACTGAGTGCTTAGTTATGCTTGTACAGCACATTACTTTGTTATTTTTAATGGAACACTGTATATTATTGCATTGTTATATTCTGTATTTAAATTTAGATATAAAAGAATAAAATGTTAACACTTTTGAAATAAATCAAATAACTTTAAGACCACTAATTTTAAGGTTATACTACTAACTTTACACTTTTATATCTGGTATTAAGTGTAGAATCTAAATATGCAATAATATACAGGGTGTTTTATTTAAAATATGAAAATAATGTGCTGTACACTTATTACGACATAACTAAACACCCAGTATATGGGTAATAATTTTAGCTGATACAGCAGTTAATTATCAACAGCTTTTATTAAGAAAAACATTAGATGTACATAATAATTTAGGAAATAGTAATGGGGGCACACTTAAACGACTCACCCTGTATTGTAATCTAAAGTGTCGTAAAAATGTAAGATTAGTTTCAAATTAAACATGGAACAAGACATTCAGTTTTTTATTTTACACAGGCGTTAGCTTAAAAAAGCAAATCTTATTTGTCGTTGACATTTTTTTCTGTTTTTGCTTTCATTGTTTTAGACTTAATTTAGCAACTGTTTTAAATTTCGATTGTTTCTGATTGTTTTACATCACAGTTAAATAAATTTAATTGTGATGTTACTGATACTACAACTTCTATGTTTCCAGGTCCTAAAGCAAAACAGTTAGAGGGCGACGAATGCCCACTTCATGTAAAACATCCGCCTACTGGGGAAGAGTTTGCTTTAGGTTGTGGTGTTTGTCGAAATGCACACACATTTTAATTGCAATTTTAATTTATGCATTTTCATGCGATCACTTATTGTGTAATTGTTTTATTGTGTAATTTGCATCAAACCATAAGAGGATGTATATATCATTGATGTTTGTATCATGCTTGGAAATAAACTGACATAATAGCTTGTTTAATATTATTATTAGTACTATGAATATATTGCGATATAAAGGAACCAAAAGTGTTTGTGTATTTATTAAATCTTTGGTTTTGTTTTTTTCTACATGTGTAGTAGGTATGTGAGAAACAACAAGATTGTTTGAGTAATAGGAAATAATTTGATATTTGGAATTCCTCCAAAAAATTTTGTTTTAAAATAGGCAAGTTTCGTTTAACCTAATGGAAGAAGTGGAGGTGGCTTACTCACTTCTAACGGGAAGGGTCTGGAGTTCAACTCCCCAAATATACAGGGCGTTCGAAATTATCGGGGCACCATTGCTAACTTCGTTATTATTGGAGCCAGCTAAATTAGCCAAGTATTGCAGTTTTTTGTGCTGATTACGATGCTGTAATCAAAAAATCAATTGAGCGTTGCTTTTACGAGTTATTTATAAAAACATATAAGTAAAAAAGTTTCTATGCATAAGATAATAAAAAAGTTATTGATGGTTATTTATGGCGTTCAACAACAAATTGTTTCTATGTATGAAGCAATTTGATGCTGACCATAAAAGAATATTACCAATAACTTTTTTATTATCCACTTTAGGTTACTATTGCATTAGAACTTTTTTATTCAGAATTCAATTTTCTTTCATAATATACAGGATGTTCACTTTTAAGCAAAACTATTTTCTGGAATATCTCCAAAAGGAGACGACAATTGTTTTTTTGGATACAGCATTATAATCAGCGCAAAAAACTACAATAATTTAGTAGCTTAAGCTGCTATTTCAATTCCCCATGCTCCACCTTAATGCTAAGAGAGAGCACAGAGTGGCCTAAATTTAGGCCACCCTGTACATCGCAGAGAAGATCGCTGGAGCCCAGTATGGGGCTATTTGCGCACCTAATGCGTAGAGATAATGTATTTAAGATCATAAGTTAGGAATCCCTTAAACATTTTTTTTTTCAAAATATACAATTTTTGCTGTCTTAATGGTAAAAATAATTTATTAAAATAAATCCACTGTACTCCTTCCTACCCTACTCCTTCCATCAAACAAGTCTATATCAAGTTGTCAACAATAGCTTTCTTTAAGTAGACTGAAATTTCAAACAAATATTGTTAATGTGCTTAAAACTAAAATAAGTCTATGAGGTTGAAGTTTATGATGTATATTTTTAAAATAACCCCATATAGTGTAATATTTTATCAATAGTTTTATTAGACAAAGACTCTAATTTAAACAATTAAGATCACTTAACTGTCCACACCCACTTCAATCAACACCCTTTTATTTAACCTGACCTTGTCTGCTAATAGAATCTAAACTTTCTCATATAGGTATACTTTAAATATTTGTACTTTTGTATTTTTAGCAGTAATTTATATTGTAAGGTTTTAGCCCCAAAAGTCACTCTTGGGCAATAAAAGACTATGAAAATGTTGTAACCAACTAAAGTTAGTGACTCATTGCTATTAAAGATGAAACCTCTAAAATAAACAAAGAAAACAAATTTTTTTTATTAAAAATAGTAGTGGGGGGGGGGGGAGATGGCAGTTCCTGTAAATTATGCCTCCAAAAACAGATTTATCAACAATGATTATTGAATAACCATACACTGATTTCTAGATATAAAAAATTCATACAGGAAGTCGCAATGTGGCAGAGAAATTATAGACTCAAGCTGCAAAAATATTATTGTATCCTAACATTTCGTGCTTCTAGGGGTAGTAGAATCAATGGTCGGAGTATAAAAGTATCGCAATAGCGATACTCGATACTTTATCAAAAAAACTTTACACTTCAATTAAAATATTTCCCATCACGTCGATGTCACCGTTTATACATCTAAAATAATCGCCAAGGGGGGCCATGATGCAAACATGATTCTAGGGCCTACTAGGGAAACTAAGAATAATTATAGTATACCTCTCGTTTTCGGTTGGGCTATGTCGAACAAATTTTCTATAATGACATCGTTATTGTGAACTAGGCTGTTTAATACTTATGCTTCTTACATATTTACTTTTAGAGCAGGAAGACACTTATTTGAGAAGTAATTTTAATATAGTATTAAAGTAGGTAGGGTTAGTAATCGTCCCCAGGTAGAGAGGATATAAACATTAATGACTCTCAAGGGTTTTTCCCACTATTTATGTTCCTATACATATTAAAGCGTTTCCAGGAACAGTAATTGCTTGCTTAGTTTGGTTTTCTAGAATTTGCGTGTAAAAATTGTCGCCAAGTATCGCAAATTTTGCCGATAACTACAAAAGTATCGCGATACCGATACTCGATATTCTATAAAATAAAGTAACGCCGTGCCAGTATCACTGCTAGTATCGCGAGTACAACAACAAATATTGTACCAATTTGGCAATCTCATTTTTGAGTTAAACAGGCATTAAAGTCTTAGCGTTCTGCCTGTTGTCATATTTCAAACTTTCTCTTCTGGTTTCGTTTTTTTCTGGAGGTATTGAGTTTCTTGATGAGTTTTTGACATACCAATATACCGGGTGTAACATACCACCCACATACTATCTTTTACGGCTAAACTATTCAACCCAGATGGATGGGATACAAAATTTGTTAAACAAAATCTTACACGAGGTATTCAGTAAAACTATTTATAAATTTTTTGGGTCTCCAAAAATAGTTTTTTTTAGTGGGCGGGCTTGGGGGGTTTCTTGAAATTTTCAAACGCCAACAGCTTAAAAAAAAAGAAAACATCGGCCAATTATGTCAAAAAAGTGCCTCCAAAATTTTAAAATTGCCCTAAAAATCGAAATAATAAAAAAAATAACAAATATGTATTAACATTTAGAATAATACTGTTAATAAAACAAGCAAGACACTTTACAACAACAAAAAAATAAAAATAGATTATTTATATAACAATAAATAAACGTACTTATAAACAAATCAGAAATAGCAATAAATTCATCGAGACTCTGTTAATATTTTTTGTATTTTTCAAAAAACCACATATTTTGGACAAATTTCATTTTGCAAAGTTATTATCTGAAGTTTTTGTGAAATAGTTTTTAAGAGCATTCTATTATCCTTACCACCACTAGAGGAATCGAATAAGCGCTCTTACCTATTTAAAAAAAAAAGTTCTCTTTGAGTTGTATGAGCCTCAAAACGACGAATTTGAAAAATAGTTATTTAACCAACACTTCCATATAAATAGAGGAAGTATGAGAAAACCAAAATTAATGAGAATACTTTGCTACTGTAAACAACTTTTAAAGAGTAGCCTTCTATTCATTATGGAATTAATTAAATTACTATACATTACTTCATTATAGGTTTCTTTGTTGCTTTATTTGTCTTGATGTTTGTTTATTATAAATTTGCACAAATTGATTATAAAAGCCTATAATAATAATGTAATCGTTTTTTGTTGTTCTTGTCGATTGTGTAGCCTTGATAATTGTTAATTAGTTTCTTTTGATGTTTACGCATAATTAACGCTGGAAAATGCGAATTCGTAAACTTAATTAGTGGTGATATTACGAAAGTTTTACGTGGAAAATGTTTTTAATTTGCAAATTCTTATCCGTTTCCTTGCTTTATTTCCAATTTCAATTGCACCCATGACGGACATTTTAATTACTTATCTTGAAATATTTAGTTTATTAATTCTTTAATTGTTACATGATTACTTGTGTAGGTACAATTTTAATTTTTTCAATAACTGCGTAGCACCCGAATATTGTAGCTGTACCTACCTACGTTGTATGTTGTAATTGGTGTGATTCAAATCGACCAATGAAGCAAAAGCATAAAGACAGGTGCACTATTACACCTAGTATAGCCTTAAGTTTTAGACTAGGAGTAAAATTTGAAGGGTGCTGTTTTAATTAATGTAATATTAGGTAGATAATATCAAAAACTGAATACATACATCGTATCACATACACACAGGTATGTTTAATTAAGTTTATGTAGGCTCTATCTATAGTTGTTTTTATGACCGTGCTAACAACAATATTTTCTATAAAACAATTTTTACGATTGTTCTTTATATATACTTAGTGTAGTGTTAAAGATTAGATATTGTAATAGTTCCCTTTCATGTACTATCAAATCTGTGCGAAAACTAACAATTTTGTTTGCACAATTTTAAAGGCTGGTATTTCTATTTTTCGTTTACAATTGTTCGGGAATTCGAAGAATTTCTAGAAATTTCTACAAATGTAAGTAAATTCAAAAAATAAATTCAATTTTAATAGTTTTTAACGGCCTTCAAACTTTAATTGGTTTTAGCAATTTTAGAAATTTTATTCATAGCTGTGTAGGACTGCATTTCATAAAAGTTTTTGCAGACTACATACTTTAATTCCGATTGCGCGAAGGCTACACCCATTTTTGGTTGCATTCGGCGGGAACGTTTGGTAGTTACCCCAAAAAAAATTAAAAAGGACCATTTATTTAAACATGTATTTCTTTGAATTTAAAATTAAGTATATCAAACCTCATATCGCTGAAAAGAGAAAAAAAAATTAATGATGTTAAATAAAAATATGGTATCCATCTAAAAAAGTTAGTTACCCTATCTGCAATAGTTTTACTGTTTAGCATTATTTTACCGGCACTCCGACAGAGCGCACTAGAGGGATATGTCTGGGGCATTAGTCGCTTGGGTCAGTATACCTAAGTTACAACAACTTTTTTTTCGTAGATTTTTTTAAACCAGCTTGCTAATAAAAGAATGGTTTGAACTTCTAATAACTCAAGACTTAAGAACGCAATGTTTTCATGATTCATTTTAAACGTTGTTCAATTTATGAATATGTGAAACATTATTTTTTTAACTGTGGCCAGACCTTCAATTTTCCACCTAAATTGTTAATTATGTAGAAGTAGTATATTATTAATAATAATATGGCTTTTAACTGTTGTGAGAACCATTTATTTATCGACGGTTGTATCAACCTTGTATATATTTTCTTGATAGGCGAAAAATTTGCATTGTTTGTTAAACAGCTGATATCTTGTAGTCTGAAAGCTGATATCTTTTTTACAGTATTTTAATCATAAAAATTGAGTTAACTTGAAATGTGAAATAAAATGTTCTTGGCAAACTCAAACGCTTTTATTGAGAAACATCTGTAAATTCTTTAAAACCGCACTAAAGAGGTGAAACTTTTTTTTTTCTTAATACAGCTTTGATAGATCTGCAACTTTTTCCTTTATGCTTTTTTTTTATTTTTACTATGAACTTACCTTAAAGAAATGTCACTTTTTCAGTTTTTTGCTCTTAAGTCGTACCTAACTGTTATGGGGGCCACTATAACACACTTTGTTACAACTTTGAAAATCGACAACAAATAACATAGGTATTCTTGTTTTTACTACCATTTTTATGTTGATTTATTACGATAAAACCGACAAAAAACATTAAAACATTTCCGCCAGTTCCGTCAGTAAAATGATTAATTTATTGAAAACTGTTATAAAAAATCAGAGCCGGAGCTGCAATTCCCTAGAAAATGTTAATAATGTGTAAATTAAATGCCTAGCTAGGTAATTCATATCAGTTTGGTAGGCATCTCAAGGACAACACTCTTATAATAACTTACCAAAAATCATCCAAATTATAAAAATAAGCGAAGCACTTTGCCTGGACTTTCCTATACTTTCGTCTTATCACATTTCAAAAGTATGTTTGTAGTTTTGAAAGTATGCGAAAAAAAAACCTTTTAGTCCTCACAACTCAACTATTATTTGTACGTTCAAATGTAGTAAATTCTGGCTGCTAAGCAGCAAATTAGATCAACCTTTTTTGGCATGAACGGCGACTTGTAAGGTCGCACCGTCCGGCTTGGCTAGTGTACACTAGTAACTTGTTAGTCCATGCTTGCGGGCATGTCTTGTGGTATTTAGAAACTAAATTATTCTGTTTTTTAAATCGATTTTTGATTTTTTCTTTGAAAAAGATTTTTTGGATGAAGGCAAACCAAAAACAGAAAAGTAAATTCGTCTACCGTAAATACTAAATATGGTTGCATGTAAAAATTGAGTTTCGAATCATATTTTACTATCACTCATGAGCAATTTACCTTAAACAGAAATGTTTTACCGTCTCCCGCTCATTAAATAAAATAGCAGCAATTTTCTATTTTCAAAAATTCATAGAAGGTGTCACAGAAAAATTAGTGGACTGAGACAAACGAACCAAATTTTAGTTGATCCCTAGCTCTATGAGCCTACGTAATTAAAAAATATGTGTTACTATTTTTTGAGCAATATTTTTTTGAACAAGGCAAATTTTTTAAATTTTTTACTTCCCAATTTTGGTAGTTTTAACACTGCTACTAGTTCATAACATTGTGTACCCTTAGGACATTTTCAATATCAAATTTCTTCTCGTTTTGTTAACATGGGAGTAGAAAAAATGTATTTTAAAAAGGTGCAAAAAATCACAAATCACAAAAAATGTTTTTTTTAATTTTTTAGAAGAGCGTAATTTGTAAATTGTTAGGGCTAAAATATTTTTTTTTTCACTTTTACGCAGTTTTATTTAGAATTTTTATTAGTTTTATTTTCTTATCCATACATATATAAAAGCACAAAGGGTTTTTTCTCCGGTTCCTCCAGCGGCTACCGCTTTACCAATTTGGACCATTTTTTTTAAAATGAAAGGTCTCTATCCATAGATGGAACATGAAACATTTTTATATTTTTATTCTACGTCGATTTTTTAATAATAATTATTTTAATTTATAATATATATGAAGGTCGGCTAGACGCGCGTCACTTGGGGCGCCATCTACAATAACGTCGCGTGTCATTATTGAAACTAATGCATCACGTGACTTGACATTTCGCCGGTTCTGTCAACGCTCAGTCTGTCAGTGCATTGTGTGCTGGGGTAACACTAGTTTCTATTTTTAAGATAGGATGTAATTTAAAAGAACAATCCACGATTCTGTGATTTTTTGCACCTTTTTCAAAAGAAATTTGTGGGTTCCCGGGCGCGTTCGAATTCGCAAACTCAGGTTTTTTTGACGCTCAAATAAAAGTTTAAACCAAAAAAAATCGTTCTTGAGTTATTTCACTAAAAAGGTACGTGATGACTGGACTAGAAAGCGTCAGAGAGAAATTAGCGAGTTGAGATATGAACCAAATTGTACCTCACTTAGAGCTCTATCGGCGTACAAAATTTAAAAAAAATTCTGTTGCCAGTATTTTGGGGCAAATTTTCATATTTTTTGAGAAAATATTTTTCGCTTTATAGTTTTTATTTTTTCGAAAATTTTTGTGCGCATTAATATTGTGGCTCGATAAGACTATTACGATAGAAAATTTGAACCCAATCTGCCAAGTCGTTTTTGAGTAATAAGGCGCTAAAGTGAAAATTTGCAAAACAAAACATAGTAAGCGCCATTTTGAAGCTAGAAAATTCCGTAAAAACACGTTGGATTTGACCTGTTGATCGTTTTCAGATTAAGAAAAGTCAGTTTCTGAAAAAATGCTACCGAGAAACCATGTCTAATTTCCGCTTCCGGTTTCGGATTTTTTAAAAGCTTTGAATTGAATATTTGATATACCTCCACATTCCGAAGCGCATGAAAATCTGACTACCCGTTTGGGAGTTATGGAGCGCACATACACACACAACCACCCAAAGACAGACATTTTTTTAAAACAACTTTTTTTCTGTGTATTTCCGTCAAAATTACGATTTTGCAAATTTACCTAAATTCAATACTTCGCCATACTAAAAATATAGGAAAGTAAAAATTATTAGAATCAACACTGTATGCCATAAAAAAATTCCACAAATTCTATCTATCGGATTTCCTCCCTCTATTGCTTTAGCGTGTAGGTGTATGTGAGTGCTATAGCAAGGACTTCAGCAGCTCGAGTATGTCGGTATCACCTTCGTTATCAGTAGGTAGGTAGCAGGTACCATACTATAACGCAGCAGGTTGTTATGTTGCGGTGGTTCTAATAGAGCAGTAAACAGCTCAAACTACGTTTGACTGCGGTTGAGTTCGCACACGCAATTGCCATTTGTTGTTTGAACACGCTTAAACCGTTTCATAACTTGAAGTGTTTACAGTTTTACATTTTGTGGTGTTGAAAGTGACTTTAGTGAAAAAATTTTAATTAAACGTGTATATTTCGAGGAGTTCTGCTGATAATAAGAATCCTTCCTGCTGGATGTGCTGCACATAAATGAATCATCCTGATAAAGAAAATGTAATAATAGCTTGATATTAAAATGAGTGGAATTCGTTCTTTTTGATAAGCGAGTATAATAGAGATTAGATTATTCCTATTATTATAAAATGATAAAGTTACAGAGCGTCAGACGTTTAAACGTTACATACAGAAGAGCTTGCTAAAAATTTGTTTTAATTTTATTAATTAAAAAAAGTGATAATGCGGGAAAAGTGGAATAAAAAAGAAGCACCTCAACAAACCGAAGGCCAACCGGTAAGAATCTATTCAAAATTACTACAAGTTTTTGCTGTGCAAACATTAAACATACGTGTTCTGTATTAATACCTAATTTGTTTCATCTGACGTAAATAATTTTGCATCTGCAGACTTGTCCAATTACGTAACATATTTGCAATTATTTTATATTGTAACTATAAATGCAATAAATTTAGAAATAACAAGAATTCCGAAGCAAAGTTGTAATTGGCAATAAATTGGTAGGCTGAAATGTAATAAAGTAATTTTCTATTTATTGGCCGGTTCCTAGTCGTCTTATTAGTTGTAATTTACAAGAACGAAGTTCACTTGTTCAAATTGATAGGATGCGGTACATCATTACAGATTATAAAATCATTTCACGCCAGGAAGTTGGAAATTTACACGGAGTTGCACTTTACACACTACGTGTTGTTTCTTGTAAGGAGATAAATGAGAAGAAAATCCAGGAAATTGTATACAGAAAAGATTTTAATTACATAATCGAAGTTGTGGCTATAATGTGAAAAAATGTTTCTGTTAAGGTTTTATCACTTCCAGTAATCTTCAGAACTTACAAAAACATAATTTTAAATGTTTGTTTTTCAAATTACTTCCTAAACTTAACATGTATAGGGTCAAAAATGCGCCCTTCAATCCCACGCGCCCCCAGACTGTTAACTTTATTGATACAAATATTAGCAAAAACATACTTTATACAGCCCTTTCAAAAGCAACTTATATTTCATATACAGGGTGTCCCGTAAATAAAAGGATCGACGTCCTGGAGTCGAAGTAGACTGATAAACTTAACATGTTTTAGTTTAAAGTGCTTTTTTCAGAAGTTAAAGACAGGAAAAAAACACTCTAAAACTACCAATCAGGTCGAGGTACATTTCGATATGGTTATATTTATTTTATGTTTCTACACATTCTACAGAGCGTTGCAGTTAGATTTTCGAAGCATTTGACTATAAATTCGGATGTAGAATTTAATTTCAGAAAAAAAAAAGATATATTTGTTAAAAGTCGATAAAATGAACCATTTTGGAGAAATATTATTTAAAAGTTTTAGTGCACATCCGAAAACGCAATCACTCGTTGCAGTTTATCAAGAAGGTATGTGTCGTTTTAAGTAAACAAACGAACATTGAAATTTGTACTTAAAATTATTGTTTTGTGGTGTTGGTGGTTTATAAGCTTATTATTTTTCTTTTGTTTACCTAAAATGACACATACCTACTTGATAAAATGCATTGAGTGATTGCATTTTCTATTGTGCACTGAAAGTTTTTAAATGGCATTTCTCAAAAACGGTTCATTTATCGACTTTTAACAAGTACACTTTTTTTTCGTAAAATTAAATTGTGTATGTGAATTAATGGTTAAAAGCTCCAAAAAGTTAACTGCAAAAAAGTTATGGCTCAAAATATCAAAACAAAGTGGGGTAACTAGCGCTCTCTACAACCAACAAAAAACCATCGTGTTTGTAGGCCAATAAAACATAACCACACCAAATTTCGACTTGATCTTAATAGTAATTTTTGAGTTTTAGTCAAAAATAGAAATAAAATTTGTCTCTTTAAGGCCCATGTTAGGTTTAATCGGTCTATTTTGACTCCAGGAAGCTATGCCTGAACGTTGTCCTATTACTTACACCCTGTATCGCGCCCTGTATAATATTAGTACGGGTAAAAATGTCATCATGTTTGGTGCTTTTTATGAATATTTCGTACGCCTTCCAAATTTTTGCGCCTTTCAACTCATAAGGTTGAATTATTGAAAAAAATTGCCTACAGAATTCACGACTAAACTTGTTGTACGAGCAAAGTCCAACCTTGTTAAAACTTTTCCAATTATTAAACTAATTGATGGAATTTTTGCCCATAAACAATTGAATGTAAATTTTAGTGGCGCACTAAATTTGTTCAGGATATTAATACAAATACTTACAAAAGTGCTTAAAACCGTTAATTTCTCGTAATAATAAGAGTGGGCTATTAACCATGTCGATCCTCGCATGGGACCGCCACTGATTTAAATAAATTATAAGTTGTCTTCATAACAATAATTTACAAGAAACTTAATACTGTGTTCTTACCATTTAAATAAATTCATTAGTAATTGGATCTGTTAAGAAAGTGTGAAAAAAGTAATTGTCGGAGTGCGGTAATTGCAAGTAATGTTAATGTTAATTTTGATAAAATTTTCAGTGAAAACTCTGTCTATTAATAAGTGGCGGCAACTTTAATTTTTATATCGGGAATATATAAACATTAGTAGCAAATTTTTAGTGGAGGCGCAGACTTAAAATAATAATTTATACGAATAAAATTAAACTTTAGAATATTTTCTATTTACGAGGGTATTATAATTCAATTAACGGTAGTGAAGGCTCAGCTCATAGTTTTGAAACAGTAGACCAAAAAGTTGTAAGTTTTTTGAATGAGCTAACCGTTTTAAAAATGACCGTGAGACTGTTTGTGACGATCCACGAAAAGGATTCTACTGAAACAAGCGTCATTCCTGCTGTAATTAAAAGTGAACTATTTCAGAAACATTTATTCGGCGATTTGCATAGATCAAAGCTGTAACACGTTTAGTGAAAGCAGGAAGCAGGAATTATTCTGGTTACAGTTGAACCTTCTCTTCATGGATTGTCACGAACAGTTTCACGGTCGTTTTTAAAACAGTTAGCCCATTCAAAAAACTTGCGGCTTCTTGAGTGTATTTTCTTGAAACTGTTAGCAGAGTCTGCGTATGTTTTTAGCTTGTTACAACGTAATAACACAAACACGTGAACGGTTTCCATAACATCGATTATGTATTGTTTCCTGTTCACAGACTCACAGTAGATTACGTTAAAATAATGTAAATAACAAATAATTGCATGAATTATCATTGCCAAAAAACCAGTTTTGGCATGAACTATCCTCGTACATAGTGAAATAACTAAAGTCCCACATTTTTATTGACCTTGTTTTCGTTTGTTACGACACCACTGCAATTATTGCTATTGCGATATTTTCATCTAAATAACAAAGAATTTTTGATGCCCACACGATTTATTTCGTAACAAATTAAATAGTTAGTTACAGATAAAAATGTAACTCATTTCCGATTGCATTGATTCAGTTGTTACCTATCAATACGCAGCTGCAATAATTAATTAGTCAACCTGCATTGTTGTAATACTTAGTGTATAGTTTGCACATGTGCTTATTTAAATGATAAAATTGTGAATATACCAGCCTACAAGTTTTGAAAGCAATTTGCTTATTAATTAAAAAAACTAAATTTTACATGCATTAAAAGTTTGCCATCGTGTATTAAAAGCACTAAAACTTGGCTTTTCACATCTGCTTTTAATTTTCCATAAACCTATTGTACGAAACTGACATGCTGATAAGTTGCATGTTAACTTTGTAAGAAAAAAGATTTGTTCGGAAATCATCAAACTATGGTTGTTCTCGCAAAAAAAAATACTTTTTACCTTTTCTTGTTACTTCTCATTGCCTACTTGTGGTAAACCTAAATCAATCAACGATTCACACATACAGAGAGAGTTAAAAGTATGGAGACACCGATTTGCTGTCGTTAATATTCATTTTATAAGAAAATGTTCAATACAAAAGTTTTTTATGAAATTTTTATCTACATATTGACATACACGAAAAATTTTATTATTCAATTGTTTTTGAGTTATCACTTTACGCGATATTTTTTTAAATGGCAACATATTAATGTTATACTACTATTCGATAGAGAATTCTTTTCTCTTTACAATGGTATAAAATTTTTTTGAGTTTGCATAACATTTCTTCGGTAAAATGCCCGTTAACCCGCTACGCTTTTGTTTATCATGGCTATATCGTTTACGAATAGCGAAGTTAATTAATTGTAAATACTTCAACTTCAACGGGCATTTTCTCGAAGAAATGTTATGCAAACCCAAAAAATTTTTATACCATTGTAAAGAGAAAAGAATTCTCTATCGAATAGTAGTACAACATTAATAGGCCATTTAAAAAAATATTGCGTGAAGTGATAACTCAAAAACAATTGAATAATAAAATTTTTCGTGTATATCAATATGTAGATAAAAATTTCATAAAAAACTTTTGTATTGAACATTTTCTTATAAAATGAATATTAACGACAGCAAATCGGTGTCTCCATACTTTTAACTCTCTCTGTACATATAGGAAAAAAATTCGCGGCAAAAAAGCTAAAGCCTGGACAAAAAGCCGGCAGAAAAATAGAGGAAAAAAAGGCAAGGCTTTTAATTGATAGTACTTTTAATTTAAATTATAAATAGGCAAACTTTTAAATAATAGGAACATAAAAAATTAATTAAGATTTTAAAAATCGATTGTTTTAATGTTTTTTAAATAAACCGATTTGTTAAATGCCCTGGTTACATCTATATGTGCGCTATAAATTTTAGTCTTCCACATTCCACTCCACAATTGTCAAGTGTGTAAGTACAATTATTATATTTTTTAACCAACTTCAAAAAAAGGAGGAGGTTCTCAATTCGTCTGTATATATTTTTTTTATGTATGTTCGGGCATAACTTTTTTGTTTATGAACCGATTTTAATGATTCTTTTCCGTTGGGTTCAGTATAGTTCCAAGGTGGTCCCATTTTAATTTCATTGGTATTGGACCTTGAACTTCGAAGATACACCGGGGAACTCCTCAAAATCTATTTTTTTAACCGACTTTTTAGTGTTTCCGTCTTTCATCTTCCGTTTCAACTAGTCGTCGTTTCCTCATTCGAGAAGCATCCTTACTAGGTCTAGCCATCGCTTAAAATGGTAAAATAATTAACTTTAAAAAAAAAAAGAAAACCGACTTCAAAAAAAAAACACAAAAGTGACATAAGTTAACTAAAAAGCAAAGAATAAATGTTTTTTATACAACAATTTAATACTTTATTTATCAATTCCAGCTTTACTTCGTTAACGTCCATATTTAATGAGTATCTACCAAGATAAGTAAAAAAGTTCTATTGCTATAACAACCCTACTGTTTACTTTCATATAACCTTTGACAATGGCATGTAAACATGCCGAAATACGTATAAGGTTTAAATAAATAGATATTGTTAAAGTGATTAAGTATTTTATATACAAATACTCATTAAATTTAATACTTATTTGTTGTTCCGTTTAATGTAATTAAGAAATTATTGTTTATTATATAATTATCAATTGTTTTATAATCTTAAAGTCGGTGCCAAGTAAAACATAATAATTATATACCTTGCTGCAATAACAAATTAGATTCGAATTTTTATGTTTTACTTGGCACCGACTTAAAAATTATAAAACAATTAATAATTATATAATAAAAAACAATAATTTCTTAATTACATTAAACGGAACAATCGAATAAGTATTAAATTGTTGCATAAAAAACATTTAGTTTTTGCTTTTTAGTTAACTTATGTCACTTTTGTGTTTTTTTTTTGAAGTCGGTTTTCTTTTTTTTTAAGTTAATTATTAATATTCGTATTTTTTCTTCGGTTTTTTTGCCCCTTTTTTCCGCAGCCTTTTTTTGTTGGCTTTTTTCCCAGGCTTATTTTTCAGCGGTTTTTTTTCTTTGGCTTTTTTCCGCTGACCGATTGACACACAAGAAATCGACAAATACTGCAAGCATTGCTGTTTTTTGTTTGCAATTGCTGTTGTGGCCACCCTTGTTTTTTACCTCTTCAATTATTTATGTTACCTCTGGGTTTTATACAGGTTGATTACCAATTTAGGTCCAGTTGATACTTAATTTGCTCATTTATTGTTGGCGGTAGAAAAACAATATACAAGTAAAAGTTATACAGTTTATAGTGACGAGTATTTTGGGCGCACAAAACCAAATGCTCGAGTTCTGATTTAAGTGGAAGTGACCATATCTTCATTTTTTTAATAGAACACCCTGTAATTTTTACACTAATCCGATTGTATGTTAAATTCTGTTTTAAAAACTATAACGCAACTGTACGCCTAAAGTTAATAACAAGCGAGATATTTTGATTTAAAACGATATGATAATAATTAGAAATATATTGCAATTGATCGTAAGAAGCTGTCGTTAAAAAAATAATAAAAGAAATTAACAAACGTGTAACATCTGTTACAATAAAGTTTGTAGATAAACTAAAGCACTTTTTTCAATTTGCTAATCAAGGCGCTTTGCTGTCAACTTAGGTCACCTGACCTAACTCATGGATTTTTTGTTTGGAGATTCTTAAAATATAATAAGCAACTGATGTCTAATTAATATGAATTGCACGTTTGTTTATTGGTTTGATCATTTTCTTACTAACAGCTTCCTAAGATCGTTTGAATTAAAATAATTACCAATTATTAAATACGTTGCTTAATCAAAATATCTCGCTTGTTATTAGTTTAAGGCCTACAGTTGCTTAATAATTTTTCAACCAGAACTTATCTTTATTATTGAATTACCCTAAAAAATACAGCGTTTTTTCAAATAAAAAGAAAATTAAAATAAAGTCTCTTCCGCTTAAACAGAAAGTTAGCCCTTTTGGTTTGTATGCTCAAAATACTCGTCACCACAAACTGTATATATCTTTTACATTTCTTTTCTATCGCCAATAATAAATGAGCAAATCAACTTGTCCTGAATTTAGAATCAACCTGTATAATCCTCTACTAATTTGGTACTAAATAAATAAAATTTAATTTTATTGTAGATTTGTTCGCCTGTTTTGTTACGCACCAGTATTGCGATTTATTATTTCTTGCTGCTTCATTCCTTGAATTTACGAACGACAGTTGTCTGATTTTAATAGAACCAAAAACCCAATTTTCTCCTAATATTTTTCTCAGAACAATATGCCTTTCACTTAATAGAACAATTCAATATTTCCTAAATAGCCACCAAAACACATTAAGATAAAGTTGATGTCTTGTTGACTGTCTATTTGTTATTTTTGTTTTCAGAACGTGGAATGAAAGGAAGTCTTGCTGAAAGTGTGTTGCTTAAATACAAACGTGGGAATTTTACAAATTTGCATCCAATCATTCGAAGGAAATTTGAAATTTAATTTCTGATTTTTTAGTGCAAGACTGTGATTGTAGGATAAACGCTTAAAATTAAATAGATATATGTTTTTATGAAATCCTGAGACCATTCCGCTGATTTATTTGAAATTCAAGGTTGTTCATTGCCGTAAGTACCGTAATAGCTGTTAAATATGAGTGGCACAAAATTATTATCAAATCAATGCAATAAAATAATAAAAGTGACCGCGTCGGTTGTTACGATAACGCCCGAACAATTGTTAGTTTTACGAAGTGGTTGATAAGTTTATTTCCACATCATAATAATTATATCAATTGTATATTGTATAAGTATAAGTAAAAGTCATACAGTAAAGCTAATAATAAGCGAGATATTTTGATTTAAAGCATCGTATGTAATCAACGGTAATGCTTCTAAATCAAGTGATCTTAGGAGGCTGTTAGTAAAAAAATGATAAAAGCAATACACAAAAGTGCAATTTATGTTAATTAAACATTGTATTTTAAGAACCTCGAAACAAATAGTCTATAGGAGTTAGGTCAGGTGACCTAGGTTGACAGCTAAAAGCGCCTTAACTGGCAAATTAAAAGTAAAGTGCTTTAGTGTATCTACAAACATTATCGTAACAAATGTTATTCGTTTGTTTATCACTTTTATTATTTTTTTAACAACAACCTCCTGCGATCAATTGCAATGTATTTATCGCGGTATTTATAATTATTGCCATTAGTTACATACGTTGCTTTAAATCAATATATGTCGCTTGTTATTAACTTTAGGCCTACAGTTGTGTTGTAGAGTTTTAAACAGAATTTATTGTAAAATCGAATTAGCTTAAACAATACAGGGTGTACCATTAAAAAAAATACTTATACTTTTTTTTCTACCGCCAATAATAAATAAGCAAATCAACTGGCCCTGGATTTATAATCAACCTGTATACGTATAAGTTCAATAAAACATTGTTCTGTTTAACAAGAACGGAAGAGCAAATGAAAATTATTTGTTTTTTAACAATATTTATCTAATTGCGCCCTATTTCCGTTGCTAAGACTTAACACCGATGCCAAGGAATAAGTCCACCACACCTGGAAATTCTGTCGAACTTCTTGTCTTCGACAGGACGAATTTTTCTTAAATACGTGCAGTGAACGTTAAATATAATTTTTTTAGCAGCGGGTTGCTTTACTTGGTCGGTCTCCTATTCTTTAGACAATATTTTATTCTTAAAAGTATGTCTGAAGGAAGTTTCGCATTTTTACTTGAAAATCACCAGATTAAAAAATGCATTTGCGACTTTTTTGTATTTCTCTTGAATTATTGTTTCCAAACCACACAGTTTTCTCATAAATACGACTACTTTGTCAGACAACCGTTGCTTCAAACGTTTAGGTTTGCAATAAAATTTAAAAAAATATAACAAAGTGGATTGGCAGGTTGAAGAAACCAGAAAGTCTGCAGGATGACCAGACTTGTTTTCACTTGGTTTTTTCCAATAAGAATGCTGACTTGAAAGTTATTTATATTGAAAATGCGAAACAATGACAACTTAAGGGAAAAATCAAACTCGTATCCTATTAATTTAATTTTAAAAATTAAATTATTACTTTTAACGATTTTTAAAACTTTTCTATTCTCAGCGTTTTTTCTGAAAGTTCAGAATTTAAATCCAGGTGCGTATCTAAAAAACTTCCAGGAAAACAATACGGAAAAAATAAAAATATATTATATTCCAGAAAAATTATTTCCCCAAATACGTTTTTGCAAACTTTTTCTAATTTCGTTTTTCTACGGGAACTCTTTTGTGTAAAATTTTTAAATTTTTTGTTGCACAGTCAGATGCAGAATTTGATTCTCTAAAAAAAGTAGTTCTTGTATTTTTTTGTACCGTGCACCAAATTTCATCCAAATCGGTCAAGGGTGTCCTTAAGTATTCACAAAAATCTGTTTTTAGAGGCCACCGTTTGGGGGCCAATGCGCCTAATACAAATCAAAATTAAGGAAAACAAAATATACAATAAAATTGTAAGACTCTGTATTTAACAAGTAGTAAACCGCCCCAAGATTATTTATTTTTTACCATCTTTGCCGGTTCACGAAGTAGTACATTCAAGAGGTATTGCATGCGGTTAAAAATGGATACTGAAGTTTTGACGGATGATCACGTTTTTATATTTAAATATATAGTAGAAAACCCATTTTTAATTATGATATGGTTAACGTAGTAAAAACCAATCAAAAATATTAGACGAAACCGAACAAAAATAAATATTTAGGACTGTTGCTGAACAGGCGTGATATAATCATAGATGTGAGTCGTCTATAAACTTCATTTACGTCAATTCAAAAGACTACGGGAAGATTAAAATTCCGCAGTTTTTGCTTTCCGCGAAATTTAAACGCCCTCAGTATTAGGTACATGCTTAATATAGTCAGCGTCATACATATTTACATCTAATTAAAATTTATTGCAGAAATAAAAGACGCAGTCACCACCTAACTCGCCAATCATTTAGGTACCTACCACGTGATTCATTCATTAAAAAATTGACGAAGAGGTGACGTAGTTCATTGACAATAATTTTTGATCAACGCAATCAAAAAGAAATTCGAATGACTCAGTAAATTTTTAGGCCGCAAAATTACTAATTTAGCTATTTTTTTCAGCTAATCTTCTAGAATAATTACATACAGCAATCGGAATGTTATCGAATTCTATACCTGATTTTTTTTATCGGCGGTTAACAAATGACCGAACTCGAACAAAATTTCTTTTAATGTCGTTTTAATGAACGTCTGTTGTATTAATTTAAAGTCGACGGCCTTCAATTTACACGCACAATAAAAATGGTATTCCCAAACATAACCTTCTAGCATAGGTATTATTGTATTTGTTGTTATCTCCATCAGAACAAGGAAATATGTAAATAGGTACAATGCTGTTACGTTTGCTCATACTTAATGGCAACATATGCCATTATTGTTTTATGCAAATCAATAACACATTTATTGTTTCATTTTTGCTATTGTTTTCTAATCGTTATTTTTAATGTTGCATATTTTATTTTGAGTTTTGTGTCTAGTTTTTTTAGTGAAAAATTTCATAAAATTAAATACCTACAGAAAAATTAGTCTATATCGTCATCCTGTCCGTGTTTCATTGCGAGATTTCTAGATAAAATATAAATGGAAAGCCGAATGAATGAATGACCCAGACATTGTTACATCGAATTCATATAAAGTTGAGAAATACTAAGGCATTATATATTTTTTAATTGAGACAACAAATTGAAATAGACACATTATGAAATATAAATAGTAGTGTAACGGTATTCAATGTACTTGCATAAAGCCAAATAATACACAAACTTGTTTACGTTCAAATTAATCGACCCGGGGTATAGATGTGGGGTGGTGGTCGACGTATCTCATTACGTGATGTTGTACAGAGCTAGGATTTTCAGTCTTTTGACTTTAAAATCTGCATCTCCATACGAAAGTGTACAAAAAGTACTCTTCTTGAAAGTGGCTAAATCCAACGGGTTTTGAGATAATACAGTCTTTGAAAAATCGAGTTACCATGAAGGTCTGAGCGTATTCTCAAAATGAGATAATAATTTGCACAAACTTTAGGGGTAAGTTCTACACATCGAAGTTATAAAGAAAGGTCTAATAAACATTGGTCTGGCAATGCTTTCTTATGGAATTGCAGCCTCTTCTAGAGGCTATAACTTTGTAAAGAAAACTTTCAAGGGTTATGTTTGTAAAAAACTTTATTATTGCTTTGATGTGCAGAACTTGCCGTTACAGTTTGGTCAAACTAGCTTTTTCTTGATAAAGACCTTCATAGCAACTCGATTTTTTTACAAAAGTTGAACTATCTCTAAAACCGTTCGATTCAGAGATTTTCAAAAAGAGTACCTTTTTTTGTACATTTTCGTATGGAGAATTACATTTTCAACGCAGAAGGTAGCTAGTTCATTAGTACAGTATGCATACAAAATTTGAATCACATATCCTAATTTTCCAACACCTTGTATACGTATCTACATATTAAATTTCTAGAATATTGACATGGCCTTTTACCTTTTCTTCGTGACTACGTAGTTATTTTAAGCTGTATCGTATCCGCTGACTTACCTAATAACAGTGACTCAAACGGCGTCCCTGAAGAGTTATACAGCACGAGTCAAAAGATACAGTAGGCAAAAAAATATTCATAAAAGTGAGAACGTACTATAAGAAACTGACATATGAAAATCTTATGAAGTATGTCTCCTAAAAAAATATTCATAAAATAATACTTTTCTTCGCACGTACCCACCCACGCACGCACCCACATACAGACATTTTTAAAAACCACCTTTTTGGGTTCCTTGGACTCCAAAACGCGTATTTCCGTTAAAATTTGAAATTCGAAAATTTGCATGAAATCATAATTTTCCTTACTTCAGTAGAAGTATGGGAAAGCAAAAGTATTATCGCGATCAGTCTAGGTGTCTAGGCCTGAAAATAAACGGCTGCCACCTATATATTTAAAACTTGTAGCCAATTCTTTTGACATCTATTCCCAGAGTTGCACTACGCAGATTTTCATCATTTCTTTTTAATTAAAAGCTATTGCTGTGTAGATGTGCACAAAAATTCTAAATCTTAAAAAAATAAAAATTCACACGAAGCCCCAATTTAAGCGAACACAATTGAACTTGCGCTTGCCTTTTGCAGCGTCATCTGTTTCTTCCCGGTGTTGATTTTTGGAATTGCAAACCTTCTCTTCACTCATTCGCCAATAAATAAAAATATACCTAAACGCGCAGATGGTCTTTGTGCTTCATATTGTCTACAAAAAAGTGTTGTTAGTTGCAATTTATTTTGTAACGGAGCACACTGTGTGGAATATTCAACAGTGTTATTCTAAATATTAATAAAATTATTTATACATCCATATTTTTGATTATCTACACCTCCACAGCAATAATAAAGTTTTAAAATAATAAATTTTCCATCGTGTTTCAATATTGCTTAATCGTGTTTCGCTGGTATGCAAAAATTACATTTCTACGTCTGTATAAAATTGATATTAGTTCTAAATAACTTTTTTCCCTAACAATTGTTTTTTTTTCAGGTTGGTCAACGCATTGCCCTTTTTCCAGAGATGTATCGGCCAAAGTTATTTTCAAAAGCCCCCTCGATGAAAGCGATAGACACGTACAATAGCATCGCAACAGATAATTTAAACGCCTACGACAATTTATCGTACACACCAGACGGAAGTGAGATTGCTGCAGAATACAAGCCCCCATTAACCCCAGCAAGCATGACATACTCCTACGATTATGCCACAACAATGAGTCCGAATTCAACAAACGACAACAGCATTTACATGCACACCCTCGACAACAGGAGTGGGATAATTTACACAAACAGTGATGGAATATACGACTATCCAACTCTTCGTTCAACGACTTCTCTGGGGGACAACCAATCCGAATCGGATAGCAGGAAAGATGACCAAGGATCCACGTCCAGGCTGGTATCGTCAAAAACCCCTGCGGTAAGTTTTTTCGACCTTGCGTGTTATAACGACCTTTTCTGAACTGAATTCTTGGTAAAAGCAAAAGTGACTTGATACGTTGCTTAAAACACGTGAATAGTTTTACGCTTTCGTCATTTTATTGCCAGTGAGTAATGATGAGGAATTTTCTCGGTTTTCGAGAAGCGTTTTCGAAACATGCGCGATTAAGTATTTTTAATGGCTTGTTTACTCTCACTTGGGGACACTAAAGACAATGTTTTCTGATAAGCCGAATTGATAAAGAAGATAATGTCCTAAATAACTGGAATGTTTTGCTAATGCCTTCAGGTTGTTTTTAAGTGGAATTTTATTGTTTTAAAGCTTCGCAATTCAAGTCCAAGGTATAATTTGGAATAGTCCAAAACAGAAGAAAAATTTGCATTTTCTAAATGTAATAACAATATAACGAGTTAACACATAAAATGTGTTGTTTTCAGCGATTTCTGAAGCTTATTTTTTGACGTACATGTATTTAATATCTACGAGTACATTCGCAATTTCATTAAAATCGATCCATCCGTTCCGGATATAAAGGAGATCGAAGGCAGTGTCTCAATCTATATAGTAAATCCGGATCCCTTACAGCTGTCTCGCCTCTTAGTATTGAGCCCCCTCGTTACTAAAATGCACATATTTACGCGTCCACGTATAAGGCTCATATTTGTTTGTACAGTGGACTGCTACAGTTTTCAATGCAGATTCAAATTTAGATTCAACTAGATGTTTGGGTTATTAGAACGCATTCCACAGCTCTGATATCTCTCATTTTCTACGAAATCACTATCTTTGGAGGAAGGGGTGGGCCGAAGATGAGGTTATGTGCGCGTTTATTATTTCAGACAAAACAAGGAATTAAAACGAACGCAGATGCATTTATCTTAACTTCGGTTACGTCAGCCAGAAAGTGGTCCTGAACTACGGCGCGAAGGCTTTTGGGTTCTGGCATTTTACTCGACTCCTTGTATATTTGAGAATATATACAATATTACTGTAGGCGCAGTTGCGCTACTTCAGAAAATGGTTCCCGGAACCTCTCCCATACTCATTTTATTATATTTTTATATTTAATAACAAACCATATTTGCCTTTATTAGCCCTTCTCCATTTCGTGCCTCAATGCAACTGCATTGGCGCGGTTGTCGTTGTGAATGCCTCAAGTACCTACATGTCTTACAGCTCAAAATAGCTTATTTATTACTTTTTAAGATACAAAGAAAACGTGGAGCGTAGCCCACGGCCTCTGCTAGTTTTACAAAACTACTCGTTGTTGCATAACTCATTTTTGTTCCAATAATTATTTATGCACAACCACGAATATTAACCATGCATAGCAAATATCAAAAACACCTGCAATAATAACAGCAGTAAAATTGGACGAATATACAAGGCACCTGTCTTGGAAGTAACAAACAAGATTAAAAGTTCCACTAAATTAATTTCAACGGTTAAAATGTTCAAATTTTGAATATTATGTTCGTCAAAAAACACAAGCACCGACTAGAATCTAAAAAAATTAGTTTGTTTGCTAGTAACATTTAAAACGAGGTTAATGAAAGATGCACGTACCTGCTATAGTTACGTATTTGTAAGCAAATAGTTAAAAGTTTACGTTTTTATAGCATGTTTAATTAATGTATTTGTCAGAATCTCCGAATGAAGTGCGATACACGTAACATTTCCTCACCTTTGCCAAGTAGAAATGTAATTTTAATAATTTAAAACCAGGGACGTGCACCGAAATAAAATAACGTATCTGTTTTCGGTTACGTTTCAAATTGCAATATTTTGAATTTCACATACTTCTAGTATTTTATCGTAAAAAGTTTTTTATCGCAATTGTCCTGTAAAGGCGCAATGTTGAGGGGCACAAAAGTTTTCGAAAAGTTAAAACTATGAAATGAAAAATATTTCCAAAATTAAAAAAAATATATTGTTGAAAAACTGGGTATAAGATTATTTTATATTGTTGTAGACTTATAGAGCTATAGAGCAGTTACAATTTGGTTCGTGTCTCGGCCCGTTAATTTCACTGTGACGCTTTCTATGAATTTTTGAACATTTTGGCTTTACCGCCTATTTACTCAAAAAGGAGGCATCCTATTAGAATGAAATTTAATACTGTAAATCCCTTAAGGGTACACAATGTTATTAGCTACGAGAATTTTTGAAACTACGAAAACTCTGAAGTGAAAAAATTTCAAAATTTTGACATTCAAAAAAAATATATTGTGAATTTTTTTACTCATAACTATTTTTGTGTTGTAACTTACTGTGTTTACTGCCTAGAACCTCCTTACAGTGCAACAGCCGTTGAGATTTACAACCCCCAATATAATGAGGGTCTCCCAGTCGATCGCTTCTTCAGTGCGCTTTTAAAGAATTTACAAATGTTTCTCAATAAAAGCGTTTCGGTTTGTAAAGAGCATTTTATTTTATATTTCAAGTTAACTCAATTTTTATGCTTAAAATACTGAAATAAGATATTAGCTGATTAACAAACAATGCAAATTTTTCGCTTATCAAGTTTATTTTTTCAAATAAATCGAGCGACGCACCTCGGGTACAGTTGGGGATTATGTATTCTAGTATAGCGTTAATTTTAAAGATCGTCATCTATTACTTTTAAATTACAACAGGACGTTTTTTAAATTACACTTTTAAAATATTCTATATTGAAATTACGACAATGTGAGTGCGTAATATATTTGCGTAAGGCCTACTTTATTCTCATTCATTTTCAAGGAATTTAAATTTAAAAAAAAACAGGTCCGTAAAGTCATTCCGTTCATTTCCATTTGGAATGTCGAAACCGAATTAAAATTTTACCTACGCTACAGCGCGCTGTATTAGTAATAATTTTCAAATTGACAGATATACTTTTTCACATTGACATCTGTTAGAAGATGATACTTTCATCACCGCGATATCTCAAATCAGTTGCTATTAATTTTATCTTCAAAATAGTTTGCAATTTTTGACATATCTTTGTTTGTTTTGAGTTGAATGATAATAAACTACATTTGTCAAAAAATTATTTTCTGTTACATATTTATCATTTCAACCCTCAAGTTGTAAATTCAAATTAATACGACTCTAATCTCTAAAATTTAAATGCAAATCCCAAATATTTGGAAAGTATACGTTATGGTCGTTCATATGGTACTGTAGCAGCCCTTGGATTCAATTGTATTTTGTAACTTGGCGACGTGCGTTGCTATTGACGTTGCTATAAACATTCATCAAGATTATCTCGTAAAAGCTAAACACATTAAAAGCTCTTCCTGCAAACTAGTATTTTATTTCCAACGCCAAACCTAACTTTACAGTACCAAACACAACTGGTTTTTGGTTGGGTTTAAAATAATCGACTGTCGGGGGAAGGGGGTAACAAACTTTTATCTACGACTGCTTGGATAAAGACTTATTATGTCATTCATTTGCGTTAGGTAATGAAGTTCATTATTTCACTAGTGAGATAATGGATTCATTACCTAACTCATATTATTTACACAAACAAAACTAAGACTTTGTTTATAAGAAAACTGGCTTGTTGCCATAGTATTGAACAAATCAAATCTATCTCGTTCCTTTGATCTTTAAACAAAAGTATTTTAAAAGTGACTTGACATTTGCAAATAAATTAATACGAAATATCACATATCATTTCGAGCAAAGAAAATCGAGTTTTAACAAATTTTGAGCAGTCGTAGATAAAATTTTGTATGTCACACGTGGGATAATGCATTATTATGGCACTCGTTTGATTATACGACTCGGTCTACGACCTCGTCGTGCTCCTTTCAAACTCATGTTATAATAACGCCTTTATCTCACTAGTAACATAAATAACTCATATTCAAGGGTCATAACTACATATTTATTACAGCGACTACATCCTAAAACCTGCAAAACTAATGTTTTTGCTTTATCAGTTAACCCAAAAAATTCGAATCTTAAAATGTTTACAATATAATGGTGCTCCATACCAATTAGTTTAGAGAACAAATTAACGTTTGTCTAGTACACCTTATATTATTTTCCAAGTATAAACATGTACGTTGAATATGTATTGGCAATTGCAAACGTATACTTACTAATTAAATTATTACTTAATAATTAAAGAGTGTATCGACAAAATTCGTCAGTTATGGTAACGGAGATTGCTGCACATGCAGAAATATCATTAATTTCCTAAAAATCCATATCCCGTGACCCACCTTGTACTTATAAAGTGTGTTCGAAACATGCCATTAAGTAACGAGCTGTTAAATATGCATGCAAAAATGTTGATATGTACGTTGTTGCAATTTTATGCTCACCCACGTGGTTTTAACGTGGATTTTTAATTACTTTTGGCGTTTCCACAACAATATGACTCGTTGGCCTTGCAGATTTTTCGCGATTGCGAACAGAAATCGATGTTATGCTGCTTGTAACAATAGAAAATGACCTTCAAATATTAATATAAATAGTACGACAACATACTATAATATGCATGTAGATATAAATGGATAAAACTGTTTGGTAATTATTTTATTTGTCCTGTGTTTGGAAATAATACATGAAAATGTTATAATAACAAAAATGTTCGGTTGTTATAACTGAAAGTTTTTCAAACAAAAGCTATTGTTTTTTTTGCAAAAATGTGATATTTTGGGTTGGTTCGTAAAACTAGAATTTTAGGAACTCAAAATGTTGTAAGCAATTTTTTGTGAGTTTGTGTAAAAACAAATAGTAATAGAAAAAGTGTTTTGTGTAATGTACATAAAAAGGACAAAAATTTAAGTTTAGGGTCTAAAAGATAACCACGTTCTTAGTTAATAAAAAACAATTAATTTGATAACAATTTTGTTATATTTATGTCACGCACTGGTTTAAATCGAACTTTACAATACAGAAAATTAGATCTATACGGTTCTGTGCCCTCAAAATTAGCAGTTGTCGAAGAAAATTGTTTATATTCTGAAAGCATTAGCCATGAGCTATAAAATGATACCATATATGAAGAGCTATACTAAACCTGTTATTTATTTGCTGCATTGGAAACGTTATAAACATTGGCGTAGTGAAATAACCTTTCCCACTTCTGATTTTTGTATCTTTTCTATCCAGAAAGAACTTTGTAATTTCTGAGAATTTGGTAAAATGACGGGGCAAAAATTAGAACTGTAGCACGAAAATTTAATACGTACACGAAAATGTTTTCTTAATTATACAGGGTGTTTGAAACAATGTGCAAACAAATCATAGGGTAGGTTCCTAATTTAAGAAAACAACAAAAAGTTTTTATAAACACATGTACTCAAACTAACGGTTATTGAATTACAGGGTGTTGAAATTTAGTTTTTTATTTACATTTTATTGATTTTCGCAGTAACGGTTGGAGGAAGGTTGATGCGACAGCGAATTGCTTCTGTAAATCTTATTAATTTGTATTAATAAATACATTGACAATAAATACCAGCGATTTTTTTTGTAATTTTATTTGTGTTGGTAAATACAATACATTTTTTTTAATGTTAAGCTACAGCGTGCTTTTCCTGTGCGTTAAGGATGGATTATAACATATAGTTTATGTGTGACGTACTCTATGAATTTTTAAAATTTGACAATTATTAGCTGTGTATTTATAAAGAAGAAACGATACAAAGATAAACTCAATTGCTCATTAGAGACAGTAAAGGAAGGTAATTCTATAGCTAATATTTAGATAAAGTAAGATTTAGGGAGCAGAGAGCACAAAATAAAATTCGTCCAGAAAGGGGGGGGGGGGGAGAAAAAATTAACCTCCCTAAATAATACTGTATCAAAAAATTAGGTATAAAATTACCTTGCTTTACTGTCTCTAATGAACAATCGGGTTTATCTTTGTTCTGTAGTAAATCTCGAACTGTCTCACCATACAACACGGCGGCGGGCCCTTGCATCTCAACTCTGTTTTCGGCAATTATTTACAATTGCTGCCACCGCTGTTGCTGCAATTCGGTTATTTTAGTTTACTAACGAAAAACTCTAAGTTGTAATAAGATTTGCCTTCTGTAGCACAGAAATTCTTTGTAGTTGTTTAGGCTGAACGTTTAAAATAACAACTACGGTCGACTTTAATTAGATTACCGCCCGCTCTTAATACTCGGCTATTCTGTATATTGTGTTAACATTGAATAACTATACGAAAATCGTTTTGTTAGTCAGTTAGTAAAGTAGCAGCATTCGGTGTAGTTGTTTGGCTGTAATACATATATTGATTCATATCTTATAAAAGAAAATAATGAAATGATAAAATGACTATTATCATAAATTGATAAATGGGTTGAAATTTTTTTAATATTTATTGGATAAACAAATGTCTTTTAAAAACTGATAAATTTTGTTTGTCTTTTAGGCTCGCATGTTGCTACTGAGCCAATTATTTCTAATACTCTAAGATGTGCTATATATTTTTCTTGAATACTGATAAGAATTTATTTACGCAGCAGGTAAATGGTAGCATATTTAAGATAAAGGGGCCTAATTGAACTAATTACACACAATTTTATGACAGACTTTTAAATGCTGTTAAAAACTTGTTGATTTTATAATTGTGGTCCCGAAATAACAACAGTTAAGACACAATTACCCACACGCAGCGCTTGAATTTGAAGCTTTTAGCTTAATGTAGTCCACTTAACCCTACCTCACCTTACTCACGTGTGCGTTTTGATCAAATTCGCGGCTCATTTTTTTACAGTCTGCTGATTACAGTAGCAGGGGAGTTTCTTATGCATTATGCTCGAGTTAGTTTGCTTTTATACGTTGTTATGAAAACAATAAATTGGTATAACGCTTGCGCTTAGTCGATTGTTCTTTCCCGAACAATAGTTTTATGTAATTCTTTTAATCAACCAGGAATTTATTTTCTATACCGTGAGTGAATTGATAAAATGTGGCATTTGAAAAAAATTAGACAGTGAAAAAAGTGCGCAGTAATGATTTTTATCTACGATGATAAACATTACATGTATAATTTGAACTACGGCTATCAATATCACACTTATCCTCCTCAGTTTTATTTGAGGAGAAGTGCAAGTGCAAGTACTTGGGGATTTAAAATCAAGTGCTTTTTGAAATCTTTTGATTGTTTTAGTCTAAAAATTCTGGCTGATCTTAGAGTAAGTTAATTTCTACGTAATTATTTTAGAAATCTTAGAAAATAACTTTTTGCCAAATTTAGGTCAATTGAAGTACTTAAGCCGTATTTCATTCGTTTCCGTTAAATATGAAAAATAACTTGAAAATGATCGGACACAGTCATTACGTATGTAGTCCGGTGTTAATCAAATCAGGTACATGTTTTCCCGTTACTTAATTTATTAACATCGTTACTTTTTATTATTTTTATGTATAACCGTCTCAGTTAGGTAATTAAATTTAATGATTTACCTCAACGTTGTAATGCACACTCGTCTTGGTTTCTTTCGTTTTTTGTAAGGTTTTTCACTTTCCACACTTTTGAAAAATTGAAACGTTACACTTCTAAATTTTAAATTATTTTTCCCCAGCGTAACAAAATAAATACCTTTTTTAATTTTTCGATTATTCAAAAAGCTCTTCGCTAGCGTGAAAAGTGAAAAACCTTACAAAAAACGAAATAAGCCAAGACGAATTTTTAAGGTTGACCTTAGTTGGAATTAACTTTTCTTTGACTTTGAATTTTAAAAATCATCATCTAACTCTATTGTTATCTAAAAAGCCTTGAAATTTATAAACGGGCCATTTTATATTAGATTGGTCGTGGATTACAAAAAACAGGAAGTTGTGAAAAGAGACGGAAGCTGGTCGATCGGAACAAGTATGTGTTCACCTATCAAACGTAATTGAAATTTCGAAATTGTGCTGTTTGCTAAGGTAGCTCGACTGTCGTGTCTATTTCGAGGGAGAGAAAGTGTGAAGAGACAAAGTATAAATGTTTACTTTTAAATGCCTACGTTCCGTTTCTAGGTAAAATTCTGAAATTATATGTCTGTTGTTAATTAAAAAATTGATTGCTTCCGTATGTAACCGGAAAGATGAGCAAGTTTTATGACTTTAGAAATAAAAACCTGTTGTAATAAGACAGTGACATAGCTATTCAAACAACTGCAGGGTAGAACAGCAAAGAAGATTAAAATAGCCGTTTAGAATGTTTTAACAGCAGAAGTTAATTTCAAGATAATAATATATTATGAAGAAATACCATCGTATTGTAGTAAAACTAAATTTTTTCTTAAATGCAGTTTTCATAAAATATATTATTTGACAGCTTTACAGCTCAGAAACAGATTTATTTAAAGAAAAATAAAAGTATTATATTGTTTGAATTATTAAGAGCCGGCTTTATTAGTGAGAAATAACCTAAATTGCGTGTACGACTTAGGTGACCGCCAGTTCGAACTACGACAAGGGTAAACTTTTTTAAATTCCACTGCTTTATTAAATTTTTATGTGTTTATGATAAAATGCTACTGCTTATGCTCTCTGAGAACTTTCACCCGTAAGGGTGCGAGCTGTTATCTAAATATAATACATCAATTTACAACTCACGTTTCCTACTGTCTAAGGTTTAACAAGTTGGTTAGTAACCGGACTGTCGAGGTACTATCTAGGACGTAGCTGGATCCTCCCCTGAGAAAAATCAAGTGAGGATGAGCCCCCCCCCCCTTCCCTAACAAAACTAAAAAACACTTCGTAATGGTTCCAACGCAAGCTAAGTGTAAGCTACTAATAAAGAAAAACTAAAATGAGCGAAAAATAACTTAAAACCGCAACGCTGTGTACAATAGTACACCTACGGAAATGCTAGTAATAATTAGACAGTGTTGATGTTATACCACCTCATAAACCGAAATCGGTATAAATACTATCGACAAAGTTCGGTAGATATACAGGGTTTCCCAAAAGTCACCAGCTGATACAACATCTAGAAATAAGCAGAAAGTTTCAGATAGGCCGACAAACGCCTTGTTTTCGAGATACGTTAAAGTTTCGGGGAAAAATCGTTTGAACATGATCGATGTACACGTTGAACATTTGGTATGATCGATTTTTTGTTTTTGTTGTTCTTGTTGCTATTTTATTATATATATATTGGGTATTTGTTGAAATTTTACGAATCAGAAATTTAAGACTATTTACGAAAAACGTGACTTGAACTAGTTTTTTTTACGAAAACCATGCGTTTTACGAGAAAAATTATATATTACTGTGTTTTCCGAAATAGAACAGTAAACTAGATGGTGATATCAAATCAGCTGTAAATCGAGTGGCGTTTTTATTATAAAAAGAAGAAAATGAGTAATACCGCAACGACACGCTGCGAGCATTCCCTTCTAGCCTTAGACCCAGCGATATATTCGGGGAAGTACCTGTCTTCGATGCAATCTCTCTCTTTTCTAAACGCAATGCGTAAGGCTAAAACCGAAACTCATAAAAGCTCTCTTATAACAGTACTGTATTCGAGTCCCCCCTCCCCCCCGGAAAATATAAAAACTCTGCTTCTATGATTCCATGCCTTTTGGATTTTATAGTGCAGGGTATGTTAGATTTAATTTAATACAAAGATTCTGCAGTAGTGCCTAATTACAAACATCAAAATAATTCTATTAAAGTAATTTTTGCATTTACATCGCAATTTAAGTAAACAAAAATTATTTAAATTGTAAATAACGAATTTAATTAGAAAATTCATAAAACTGATATGAAATTAAAAAAGCGAAAAAAAATTCATTCAAATAAAAAAATCAATTTTAATCAAATAGAACGATTTTTTTCGTACTCTGAATGCAAGAAAAGACTATCGTGAGACATTAGGAAACAGGAAAAGCGAATCGATGCAAACAAATCACTATTTAACGATTTTAGAACACACTGGTGCACTTTTATTTTAAAACTAGTTTTTGTTTTTCATAGCTCTGTTGGAGTAAAAGTGTTCTGTCTTATTTGATTACTCTTAACAAAAAATATCACGGTTTTTAATTTCATTCGTCGCCTACCATATTCCAATACAGATTTATCGCTCTACTTAAAAACGTAAACACAGAAAACAAAAGGCACTGTGTAATGTTATATTCAAGTAAAGATTACTGTTTTTGTACAGCCATCAAAAACCAATAAAAAGTAATGTTTTCCGTTTTCTACAACTGTGTATGATCTTAAGCCTTGTCAGTTTATTACAAAATGTTTGAAAGTTTTTTTGGCAAATTTTGTTTGTATAAAAAATTGGATTCGAATTATTAATAAAGAAAACAAAGAGGGCCTTTCATGAGGCGGCTATGGATTCTGAAAATACACTATCTATAACTAAGCGGCGCGCGTCGGGTTTTTAATTAAATAAGCGTGGGGCGTAGCACACGAGTTCTGCTAATTTGGCTTAAAATCGAATTTTTGATGGTCCCTAGTGTGTTAAATATAAACGCATTTATTTGAATGCTTGAAAAATTATAGAGAAACTTTAGAGTGGGAAAAATTCTAAATGATAGCCCATCCCTTTCTTTATTTAAGCTTAAAAAAATGTATAGAAAATTTTTGAGTAATATTTTTTTGATCGTATTGAAAAACTTTCAAGTTTCCAGTTTTTAGAGTTTCACAAATAATATAATAGGCAAAAAATATTTTATATCATATCATTTCGCCTTCCAATTCCGATGATACAAGTGAACGAACACAAATGGCATGATAACGTTCACAAAAAATGTGGATAGAGCCTCTACCATAACTTCATGAATATTAATTTTCATGAACACTAGTTATTATCAATATCTTTTTTTTTTATTTCAGTCATGCTGGCCATGCTTCACATACGCAGAAACCGTTTTGTGTGCGATATCTTTGGCCGCTGGCCTGGGAAATTTATACAGGCTACCACAAACCGCATTAATCAGAGGGGGATTGCCCTTCCTGGTAGCCTACATAATATTGTCCTTGTTAATCGGCTTACCCTTGCTCTTTTTGGAGTTGGGTCTAGGTCAATTGGCCCAGGAGGGCTTCACCAAAACTTGGAGGGCGGTGCCACTGTTTAGAGGTAAGGTATTGTTTTGTAATTTTATTTTATTCATTACATGTTCACGTTTTAACTAAGAAATGAATAAACCAGTAAAGAATTCGCAGGTGTTGTGTGTTAAATTGCAACCACGTCTAAAACGATAATTAATGAGTCATGAGTTTTGTGGTCAGGTATTTTTAGATTTGTTTGGCTTGTTTCACAGTTCATGAGTGAATTATTTGTTGTGTTAATTTGTAGAATTTATTAATTCTGGCAAAACACTTCAAGCAATATGTTGCCGTGCATCGGCTACCTAAGAGGGTCGAACTTTTGTTCTTTTCTGCAATAAAATGATTGTGTACAGGGTAATTCATAAGCTTTGTCCAAAGTTCTATTATTTTAACTATTGCCTTTAAAAAGGTTTTATATAAAAATTTTCTAACGATCAATTAAATTATAAACATTCTAAAAAAATCTAAAATAATTTGTAAAACCACTGAAACAGATGATTGCGAACATCGGGCATTTACAAATTAAATTGCTCCTATTGTTATGCCGTTTATATAGGTCAAACCATTAGAAATTTTGATATTAGGTAAAAAGAACACGTACGTTGTTACGAATATAAACACTCGCATAAATCGAATTACCCTTAACACTTATTAGAACACAATCATTCAATAGCATATAATAACACTTTTATGACGATAAATGTAAATTTGATATACTGGAGGCATTTGAAATGTCACAAACATTTAAAAACTGCACCTTTAATAAATGAACAAATTGATCTCTTAAATTCACCATTATTGAACGTTTTGGGATAAGAAATCAAGTCGGCTGCAGACATAGATAACCAAGATTAAGTTATCGAGTTCTGTTGTACCTATAGCAACACCAACTGTTTACTTTTTAATCTTATCTTTGATAATGACATGTAAACATGTCGAACCACGTGTAAGGTTAAAATAATTAAATATTAATATTATATAAACAATAAATATAAAGTATTTTGTTCATACATCAAATTGAAACGGTTTTTTTGTTATATTTCACACTTTTCTGACAACATGTGAGAACATAATTCTATTATATAATTTAGGTTATTTAAATAATTAATTAAGTAGTTTTAGCAGTCACATTATCATTTTAATTTATAAATTTACATTTTAAACTCGACTGTAATAGCTTACAATGTTAATATATGATTTTTTTTTATAAATTCCTCCAACTAAATAGTCCAAATCAAAACTTTCAACATCACAGCCACTAAACAATACTTTATATTCATAAGCTTTTCTCGTACTTTACGATTTCATTAATTTTTGTACTTTCTTCAATATAGTCTTGCTTGCATGTTTTATTTCTATTATAAAACAATATTAGTCATCATCAATAATGAAATACACTTTCAAAATGTTAAAATTGCATGTCGCTTTGAAAAACGAAATCGATTACTCTTTAACACGCAAAAAACAACGTTTATTACTTTTTTTATTGTTTCAGGAGTGGGATACGTCAAGTTCATCGCCGTATGCTTGATCAGCTTATATTATCCTATGTATATGGGATTATTCGCCAATTATTTAATATGGTTGGGCAAAGGACCTCCCCCATTTGCCAATTGTGCTTCTGTTAAAATGACTGATGTAAGTTTTAGATTTTTTTTTTTATTTGGATATGTAAGTACTGTCTGTATTATAGTTGATTATTTCAATTTCACGTAGCAGTTTCTTTTGAATTTTTATTTTTTGACTGTATTAATAACGCATTTAAATCTGGTGACAGGCATAATCGAATGATTGCTATTCGAACTAATTAAATAGAATGATTCATTCGGATTTGGTAACAAGTAGTAAAACCGATCTCCGTTCTCGTTGTTCGGGCCGTTCGAAGAAAACAAGGTAAACCTTTGGCTTCGAATAGTTCAATGTGATGACTAGTAGTATAAACTCGTAGTAGTCGCTACTGTCCTCTCACGACTTTCGGATTATCGGAGCTTATATTTCAAGACCGAGACAAGATAGCGAAATGCGGTTTTCACCAATCGTAAGTGGTCGTCGAAATCTATCTGGATGTAGCGAACCGCTGTGTAAAAGTTTGTAGTTTTAACGCCAGATGGCGCCAAACTTTTTTCTTTCACATGCTGTAACTCCGAAACAAGGCGGCTCGAAATTTGTATAATGCTAAAATAAAAAATCCGTTGAAGTTAAGAATTGTTTTATTTACAATAAATTATAATACGCATATTTTTATTAATTGTTTATCAATCTGCTATCAGTTGGGCTATAAAATATAATAAAAAGTAATGCTTTTAAATAGCTGCAAGATAACAATAGCACGCTGATAATAAAATTATTTAACTACTTTTATTGCTACGCAAAAAAAAACAATATGTGATTATAAGCTAATTAAGAAACTTATTTCTTGGTTTAATGTCTTTACTAAAGTATTGTTACTCAGAGGCGTTACGTTTCCTAAGTTTTTGCTCCTGAAAATTAAGACAACGCTACAAATTAACAAGATTAATTTTTAATAATTTTTTTACAAAAAATACCCCATTAATTGCTCACTCGACAAACAAAACAAATTAAATTCCGTTTGTTTGAAGTTTTTACTCGTAAATGAATATAGGGAAAATAAAATTGAATATTTTTAACGCACGTACGCCACTGTTTTGATGATCGTACCCGATGACCATGATAAGTGAAACCAATTGTATCTATAAATGCGGATGCAATTAATAATTCAGTTACCTCATACAAATTGTTTAATCATCATTGTTTCTCATCTTAAATATTTTTTTAGTAATTAGCATTTGATTCTTGATTGCTTCCGTTTCTTACGTAAAGTACGCAATAAGAAGTTTGTATTATTTATTTAATCTAAGCGTTTATTTCGGCATTTAATTTTACGTAATTGTTCGATTTGTTTTTAAAATTGTTTTTCGGCACAATTTTGTGGTCTGTTTATGATAAAAATTGTGGTGTAACTAGCTGTATCGCAATTAGCATAATTTCGTTGTTTTCGGAACATTTTACTTTTCGATTTAAAAATTGCTTATAATGAAAAAAACTTTTGTCCTTAAACATGAATACAAGGTCATTAAATAAAAGAAAAATATTACAAAAACGTTTTGTTTGATACGGAACATAGATTTTAACATTTACTTTATGAACCAGATAAAATGAAACGAAAGAAAAGTACAAAATTATCTAATTTCCACAACAGAGCTTTCAAGTTATAAATAAAGTATCGCAATTAGCGTAATTTCCTATTTATTATTACCAATCGATTACCAATAATTTTTCATCCTTTCAACTCGATACCGTTTAGGGAGTCGCAGAATCAGATTCCGTTGCTTTTTGAAGTGAAACTTCTTTGCCGGCAACAGTAACCTCGCGCATGCTAGAACGGAAGAGAAGTGCGAGACGGAAACACCGGACACTGCTAACCTACTGAGCAGATCTGCCTAGATGCAAATTAAAGCGATCGGTTGTGCCATCACAGACACACACCTGCAAACGAATGTCTTTTGTGGCTTTGCTTATATAAAAAGCAAATGAATAGCATCTTATGCGAAAGATGCAAGATTGAATTACTTTTGAATTGTATTTTCGTTCTACAAAAACAATGAAAATATAATTTTCAATTTAAATATTGACGTTTGAAACAATAACATTTTCATATGAAAATAGATTAGAAATTGATGAAATTTCCATATGTACGCTTTGGAAAACTGTGACCTTAACTCCGACCAATAATTTGTGCAAAGTGCGTGTGATCTTTGCCGGAAGAAGTAGCCACACGAATGTTATTCTGTTAAACCATACAATTTTAAATATATTTTCAGTGAGAACACGCTAAGAAGTTTCACTTAGACCTTGCTTGCTCGGCACACATTTTTTGTTGTTGTTGTAATTTAACATAAAGTTAAAGGCTTTTATCTCCAGCCCCCACTAGCAATATACCACGAGAGTTGAAGGTTTTGTGTTTACGCAAATGCTTTCAAATGGCAATTATTCGATTATGCCCAGCACTATTTATACCTCAGATTTACCTAGACGGACCGCTCTCATTTTCTCTACAGCACAGTCTTAAGGAAATATTTTACCATACCGTTCATCCTAATTTCACTTAATTAGGTTAGCAGTAAAGACGTTGACCTAGTCGTGCTTTTCCGGTTTAATACAGACTGGCAATAGTTAGTAATTTGTGCCAAAATGCAAATATGCGATTTTTTGCCTCCAGGAAATAAATAGGTTGTACTGACGTACTGTTGATTCGATATACGGATGTTGCGTCTTGTATAAACCCTAACAGGTTATTCATTTTAACCTTTTAACCAATAAACCTTTGAATTTAAAAATCTCATAAAATAAACAAATTTAAAAGTAAGTTTTTTAAATTGGAAAATAGTGCTAAATTACCAAAAACAATGAAATTATTCTGATTACGATACAGCCTGTTAACGCTATAATTTTTGGGATAACCAGAGCAAACAGAAATATTAAAAAAGTTGTTCTCATAACAAATCGATTCTAAATTTTACGTAACGTTCAATGACGTACGAAACACTAATTATTATTTAAAACAATTAGATCACAACACGTTTTTGTCTACACTTGACGTAAGACTAACGTAATCATTATTAACTAAGAAAAACAAGAATACCCGTTTTGTTAACAGAAAACGAACAGATTCTAAAAACATTAGTTAAAAGTCTTCAAACGTAAAACGTGAAAAAAATCCCAATACTCTTTAAAAATTCCACAAAACCTTACAATGTAAAAAAAAGTTACGCTACAGTATTTTCGAAAAAAATCAATTTAGAAAAAATCTTTCCCACGCGAGTTTCGCTCTTTAATAAGTTCGAAAATATTTAATTACCGTTCCCCATTAGCCATTACGTTAATTAGAAATTAGCCAGGCCCTGATTAAGATATTATCCGTATTTATGGTCGCCAAATTTGTTCCAGTTTGACCTACTTTGTGGTGAAACTTTAATTGCAGTTCTCTTTTTGCCTTTTTTCATTTATGTGTTAAAAAAATCGTGGGATAATATGTTCAACCCGACTTCACTTCTTTAACTTAAACAAGTGTTAAAGTTATTCTTGAACTTGAGATATTTGGCAAGAAATAGACCTTCAAAGGACGCTTAAACAAAAGATACCATCTTAATTTCAAAGAGATCGTCGTCTCACTGACCAACTTCTATACATTGACCGGAAGTTTAATGTTTACGCGCTGCTGATTAGATTTACTGTAAATTTCCTAATTAGCCAAAATTATACATTCCGAGCCCACCCACAACCTGAATTAGTCTGGTGATTTATTTTTCTATTATTTTATTAGAATTCTTTAAACAAATATTGTTTAATTAGAAGTTTTTGATCGTTTGCGTTTTCTTTTTAATTAACATTGTTGATACAGAATCATTCAAAAGATGTTTTTATCGCAACGTCCAAAACCTATTACCAAATATTATTATAAGCAGTTAAAATTATATAAACAATTTATCCTATAAAAAACTGTACAACTATTAAATAGTCTGGTAATATTAAAAAAATAATTGCAATAAGAATTACCCATCTATTATAATGTGATTTTTTTCTAATATTATTACTAATAATGTTCTTTTTTTAGGACGGATATATAGCAGCGGGCATACCAGGACAAGAATGCCTACAGTAAGTATAATTAAGAACTTTAACTAAAATTTATTTTTATTTCTCGGCATCAAATAAACCAAACAGGAAAGGATGTTTATTTGATTTTTCCAAAATTTAATATTAAGGCAGTTAACTTACTTCACATTATAATTGCAATTTTTGTTTTCAGAAAAACCTTTTTAGAATCTCCTTTTTCGGATCCCAAATGGTACGGAATATATGCTGGACTTTTATTTTTGATATGGATTTTAATACTATGTTTGTGAGTACGCAATTAAAGTTAAAAAATTCAGTAAGTATAAATAAATGTCTTATTTTAGATTAATCGGCAGAACAAAAACTTACGTAAAATCCCTAACTATATTACTTATTCCTTCCATTGGTTGCCTTATAGCCTTAATAGTAAAAGCAGTTAAAATGGAAGAAGATTACAAAGGACTGGAAAAATTTACTAAAGATGTTAAATGGTCTTTGTTAAGCAGTGCAGATGTGAGCATAATATTATTGTTATATTGACCTTCTTCAGAATCACTTTAATTGTGGTTGTTGTCCTTGGCCTCGGTCTTTTCTTAAATGTAATTTTTTATTTTTTTTGTAGATATGGTACTATGCAGTTATTCAAGTATTCTTTTCTACTAACTTGGGATTTGGTTCATTTGTAACGAATGCTGGAATAATTTTCAGTAAAGTCAACGCCTTTTGGTAAAATATAAAGTTTAATTCATAAATTTTTTTATGTAAATTAAAAATTACAGGACTGCACTTGGATATATTTTATTGAACATAATTTTTGGAATAATTTCTGTGATACTTTGTTTCGCCCTCTCTGGGAAGTTGAGCCCAATGGAGAAAAGGGGTGATGTAGCCGAACTACACCTTGCATCATTAATATATGATGTTGGACGAGAATATTCGAATTCTGAAGCTCAAATATGGACTATTGTGACGTATACTATGTTATTGTTTTCTGGATTTATCAGTATGGTAAGTTTTATTTTTTTTAATATGTATTGTACATAACAAATAAAAAACTGTTTCAATCAGGTGTAGTGGTAAATTTTTTATGAAAATTGAAAAAAGCACTTAAAATACAAATAACAAACAAGTTTTATCAATTATAAAACAAATAAACATTAATAGTAAAAGTAACATTAAACAATTGACAATCACATATCATATTTATAGTCTGGAAAGTGGAAACCGAATTGTGTGTCTTTTTTGTAAGTAATCGTTGTAATAGTGTTTTGCTATTAGAAGACGGCTGCACCAAAAAAAACTGTATACCCTCATACATAGGAAAACGTACATTACAATCACTACCTACCTCCAGAAAGCCATACAACTGGATTTTGACTGTTAAGATATTATTTAATTCTAAACAATTTTTTTCAACCACATATTTTTCATTCTCGGTATTTTGTTGTTAACACATAATAAATATAAATAATTATTTTTAGATCACCCTAGTCTACACACTTTTGAAAGCAATAAAAGTCGAAACCAAACAAAAATGGGCTTGGTGGCAAACAACCATTGCATTAAGTTTCATTGGATTTATTCTTGGAGCTGTACTACTTCTTCCCCCTAACTTCGTAATCGTACATTTATTAGACCACTATGTTGTTGGAAATCTAGTTTTAATTTCTACAGTACTTGAAGTCTTGGCCATTGTGGCATTTTATGGTAATGTTTTTGTTAAAGTTGATATAATGTGTAGTTTGTAACTGTTGGAAACACTTTAGGCTCCAAACGGATTCAATTGGATTTTGAATTTATATTAGGAAAGAGCTTATCGAAGCTATGGATTGGTTTCTGGTGGTTGATGCCCATTGCTCTAGCAGCTTTGTTCATCTGGGCCTTATCAACCCTTCCATTAACAGGCATACAGGGCATAAAAGATCCGGTTTGGGTGTACGGTACCGGATGGGCCATTGTTCTTACAGCTCTGATATTTATCATAGCAATGGGATGTTATCAGGTGTACAAACAAGATGAATATTACACCTTTAATGATGTAAGTAGTAAAATATTTTATCACTTTTTTAATCAACATCATTCCCAAAAATAATCGAGATTTCTTGTAGAAAATGGTGGCAGTAACGAAACCATTACGAAAATGGGGCCCAGTAGACCCAATAATGCGTTACAGTTGGGTTCAATGGCACAGCAAAGCCAAAAATGGAGAACGTGATTTTACTTTAAAAAGGAGAGGAACCAGAGATTACACCCATTCTGTAAAGAAACGTAGGGAACCATATGGTAAAACATACGTATCGACCATTAGTGACTCTTCTACGTTATCTCGGGGGTCTCCAAGCAGTTACGACAAAAACGATCATAACCAAAATAGCATACAAGTTATGAAAGCGTATGCTGAACCTTTGCGAATACATGTAAATAGTCCTTTTCCATTAGAACATACTAGAACATATAGTGCCGGTAGCAGTCAATACGATAAGCCCTTGAGGGTGACATCACTTGTTGACGCACTAGATACCCCTGATGTTTACAGCACTTATGTAAATAATCGAAGTTCGTATCCTAATCCAAGTCATAAAACAAATATGAATCCGTTATCAATACCTGTAAATATGTTTGAGCCAAATGAGGGTTCAGCATCCGAAGGTTACGGAACTTTTAGGAAAGGACCATATATCATTTCTGACGACAACGCTGAACATGTATGTCATAGAAAACATAGTGAGCCTGAGATTTCAACAGAATTGTAGAGAGACGTAGGTTTAAGTAGTACTTATTTAATTTTGTAAATATGTTGTAAATAAAGTATTTTTGTGTAATACCTGCTTGTTTTAATTTTTTTTTATTGTGTGTGTTGAAGCATGTTTTATACTTATTTATGTGCCGGGTGTCTTATCAGAAATAAATAAGACAAGACTTTTCTGCACTGATAATGAAAATAAGGTTTACAAATGGACGATACTACTATTCAGTTGCACTTCTGGTTTTGTTGGGAGATCAACGTGTCTATGTTCACTTTTCACGTGTTATTTTAGAGAAGAAAGTAGGCATTTGACAATTTTCACAACTATATGGAAATTTAAAAAATTTGTAAAATTCTCGAAAAATTTTAAAATATATTTTTCACGTTTTTCAAATATTTAACAGTTATTTTTTTTAAATTATGATTACTATGAAATTTTTTAAATTTAGTAAAGTTTTGAAATTACAAAAATTTTGAAAATATGTGTTTGTTTAATCTTTCACCTCAAAGTACAGTACGACAATAAATATAAGATACCGAAATTTGAAAATTTACTGTGTTTGTTAATATCACTTTATCATTTTAATATTTCCAGTTCTAATGTCTTGTATTTGTATGACATGCTCCACATGACCACCATCTCTTTGCAATCATAGTTCCAAGCGTTGTTCAAGATTGCCTACAATGTTTCTAAATAGAGGCTGACGTAAATTTTAGAAGAACTGTACGATTGCCCTTCTCAATTCCGGAATTGTGACTGGAGGATTTCCATTGAAAATGTTGTTTTTCACTATTCTCCAGTACTTGGTCTGTTATTTCTGCCTTGTCTGTATGAGCGGTTATAGTGGTTGCAAATAAAAACTTTTTGCTCAATAGTAAGCATTTTGTTTAACACGGTTATTGTATACTTTTTAAGACAAAGTGTCAACAAAAGGTCGGCGTAACATTTGCAGCAATTGTCATTTCCATTGCAACTGCTATGATGCTCTCAATTTCGGTATCGTATATTTATTGTCATATTGTATTTAAATTTTTTGAAAATCATAAGAATTTTGAAAATATTGCATTTTTAAGTTTTCAGGTTTTTGAAAATTTCAATTATTTTTCGATTAGAAAATTTAAAAAAAACTCGGAATTTTTTGGAAATTACGAAAATATTAAAATTTTTCATCCTATTCGCCAAAAACACCAACACACGCATTTATAGTTTCTCGCCGGGTATAAGCGAGGTTTAGAGCGATGTTGAGTTGTCCAACTCCAACTGGATTTAAATATTACATGAATAAACTTTATAAATCAGCAAAAAAATTGTTTCGCTGCTTTTGATGCTGTAGAGGGAGGGATTCGATGTGACGTCATCTCAGCCATAACCAGGCACTTTAGATAATTCATTCTTCTCTGTTGACGGTTATCGTTGTGTATGCGCAAAAGCCGCCACGAGTGAAACTTCCACTACCACAGTTTAGGAGAGATGTTCAGACACCATTAAGGTTACTTCCAATAATGAATAAGCTCCTTCTATTACTTCTTTGAATAATAGGAAGTAAAGTAAGTTTTTGTAACAAAAAACATTGAATACCTACAACAGTTGTTCGGTATAATGGGAACTTTAAAATCAGGTATCACTCGACTCCTAGTCTCTTTGAAGATTTTTGAAATAATGTTTTTTGAATGTTCTCACTCTTTCGAGGAGGAGAGGGAATACTAACATTTAATTTTTGTCCGCAAGTGGCACGTCCTTAGAAAGATAATTTAATGAACTTTAACGATTAGTACCAATTTTCTTTGTACAATAGTGTGTGTTCATTTGCAATTGGAAAAAGGTATATGTAATGACCGCTTTTTTGATAGAATTGGCCGCCATTTTGAAAGGGTTTAAGCTATCAATATTTTCTTTTTTTTTTGTTGCGTTGAATTTAAAAAAATTTGCAAATAAGGTATGACTTTCCCACTGTCGTATTTGAAAATCTCGAGAAACCTCCCTAGCCGCCCCCCAAACTACCCTTTCTAGAGCTCAAAAAATTCATAAATATTTTTACTGAATACCGGATGTACGATTTGTATACAAAATTTTTTTATCCGATCCATCTATAGGTTCAATAGTTTAGTAGCAAAAGATTGTGCGTGGGTGGTCTGTTAAACTCGGTGTATTAAGGATTCGCGTAGTATGTGTTCTGTGTATGTAATTTTTATCATAAATCAAAATGTTGCTGATAACAATTCAATCGAAATAAAAATTACGCAGTTAAAAGTAAAAGAAGAAAATGATATTCGACAAAAAAAATTGCGAGTTAGACAATTTGACTTAACTGAACAATTGAAAGTTTTAGAACAACAAGTAGACAATATGGACGTAGACATGTAGCGTATTTTAAAAATATATTACAAATAATCCAGAATCAGATTAATTTCATCATAAACCAAAAACTCTAACATCAATGTTTTGGAGTGCACATATTGATTGGATGGTGTACACAGAATATAGCGTAGGTTGGGGCTATATTCACCCATTTTAGGAATCGCCGCGTCGAGAACCGACCCGAGTTGCACATTATTCAACATATTACGTTACACACATCTGTTGCTACTGCGTTACATTACAAAAACTAATTAACTACATTGATGATTGATAAATGTTAATATAATAAATGAAACGATTCGTGTATGAGCAAAAACCTGAAATAAAAATTTTATCACTTCTTGCACACGAGTTAAATAAGCCGTGGACTTAGTTAACAAAAAATATATTTATTTTTCAACACTACATTTAATATGTTGGAGTACATATACATTAATAAGCTAATTAGCATAGCAACATGCGGCTTGAATAATAATAGAAGACTGACTAACTTCTAAAACTAAATTCACATGATTATATCTTTTTGTTAACTGGTTGCGAAGGAAGCGGTGTAATACTATATATGTATACTACGGGAACTGCATTGATAAGCACTAGTTAAATACATAACTCACATCGGTTTTGTTAGTTAACTGCGATCTAAGTGATGTTAATCTAAAAAAAACTTAGTAGAATTCGGTCTTATACATTTTTTTAAATGCCAGCGGCATAGCCTAACCAAGGATGATCCCACTCATTGAGTAACCTAAATTTCTTTACTAATTCGGGATTCACAAACATCTGTTGAATTAGGTAATACGCATCTTTTGTCGCCTCTTTAATTCAAAGATTTCTTATCTATTTCTTTTTCAGTGTAAACGTTATGTTTGTGACTTCTAATTACACATTGCTTATGGAAATGATTAAATAAACACTTTTTGTAATGTCTAAATCAAATTTCTTTGTTTAATACAGATATATTTATCCCGTTTAATTTTTTCAGTTATATTGTTATTTCTAAAACAATTTATGATCGTAATCCTAGATATTTTAATATTAATTTTCCATCAAATTCATCCTACTCCTTTTTTTATTTTTATTACAATGCAATTGTGGTGCACGTAGGTTTCCTAAACATTTACAGTTAGGTACTTACATCATGATCTTTGGGATAGCCCCATGTATCAAAATAATCTGGATTTTTGATGCATAAATTCGTAAAAATCCTCAAGAGTCTAAAGCAGATGCATAAATCAAAGAATCAGTATCTATATAAAGCAGTTTTATTTATATTACAATGAAAGACATACATTAAAAATTTTGATAGATCTAATACAGCTTGTCTTGTTCTGTGTTAAACTTTATATAAGGCGCCGGAAAAGGTTATTGTGTAAATTTATTAGGTACCTCTGTATATTTTAGTTATTTCCGTTCTGGGAGTTGCAACAATTGCTAAAAGGAGTTCCAATAAATATTTGCTTGAAATACAAAATTCATAAAATACATCTTAATATGTACCTGCAAGGCTTGTTCTGGGGAAAAGAGCACCTACAAGTATCAATTGTATTCTTAAGAATGGGATTCTCTTGCCTGCAGTTTATAAAGTATGATAATTTTCCCTGCAAAGGTCACTTACAATTCGGAACGAAACGCCCACACAGCTTAACTGCGATAAGTAGGATTAAAACTTATTACGGAGTTATTTCCGATTCATACGAATAAAAAAGGTATACACAGTAAAAAAAACTTTATTTAAAATTATTACAACTTATCATTACAGTTAAATAAAACTTATGCCTGTATACTAAAACACTGATCCCAAGCTTTAGCATTAACCTGTTTCAATATCGCTTTCAACGACGTACCCGGTCCACATTCAAAAGTCCTTGGAAAGTGTGTATCCTGATCTCGTTCATACATCACGTGTAAAAGTTGTTCCCACTTCACCGGCTTCACAATCTACAAAAGGAAAAAAAAAGTCCTCTTGTCTGTCATAACTTCGTCTGTAATTTAGTTTACCTGTTTTGGAAGTTGTCTTCTGATATGATCGGCATCTCTATATTTTTTTCCGTCAACATTAGAATAAACACTAATCACAGGATCGGATATTTCTGATTTTTCTAAAGCTTTCTTAAATGGTTGTAGTGCAGGCTCCATTAAATCTGTATGAAATGCCCCACTGACTGGTATACGCTTCATTTTTTTCAGTTTAAATTGCTTAAGGTTCTTTTCTAAGAAGTCCAGTGCCTTAAAAACCAAGACTATAATTATTGTTTTTTTTTTTTTAAATATCAATAAGCATAAGTATGTAATATTTAGTCCAAAAAATAATAATGATACCTCAGCACTACCAGCAACCACTTTACAATGAGGAAATAAATAATTTGCAATACGACATTCAGGCTTTTCGGCACCTTTTTCCATAGCCCATTCCTTTGCTTTCAGAAGCGCATGATTCAAACTACTATCGGGACCATAAAAAATTGTAGCCATGCCTCCTTTATAAACTTCACTTGCTAAATGCATGGCTTCTGCTCTTATATTGACCAACTTCAATGCTACGCAAATAAAAATTACTCCCTGACCGTCACTAATAATTTACTACTCTGTACCTCTCTCAAATCCCAAAGCTCCAGAAAATACCAAAGCTGTAATTTCTCCCACACTAAATCCAGCAGTTGCAACACAATTATCAATGGTGTTTGGTCTTTCTTCTTTGAGCCGTTCCAACGCAGCAAGGGAAGCTACCAAAATCGCAGGCTGAGAATATTTAGTTTGATCAAGTTTAGCTTTTGGGCCTTCTAGGCACAACTTCAACAGATCATAACCCAATATATAATTCGCTAAATGAAATAAATCTTTAGCCATGGGAAATTTTAAAAGATCCTTTCCCATTCCTACAAATTGGCTGCCTTGGCCAGGAAATAATATTATCGAAGAATCACGGGGATCACTTTTGAGTTTTTGAAAAAAATCACCCTGTTTGCGAATTTTTGTTCCTTCTGGGTATGGGAGAGTTGCCCATTGTTGTTGGCTGTTGTTGACTTTAACGTCTTCGAATGAAGCTGCATCGTCCAACAATGCTTTTAATGGTGATTCCTTTTTGTCATCATTGCAACATTGTGTTGTATGTAGAAAATTGTAAATTATTTTTTTTGTTAAGTCTTTATTTGCAATTAGCTTTTGTAAGGGTTGTAATGTGAAATTCTTGTACATTTCGAATACTTAAAGGTAGATTTTAAATTTCCCGCCACTAAAATATAGCGTGGTTTAAAAACGGCATAGCCCTAGTAGAGTTTTATAAATACAAGGTAAATTACATACAAGCTAAAACGTCTAATTACCCTTGCATACTTAATTTGAATATTTCTAATTTTCAATCTTTAAATATTAATTAAATTACGCATTAATCACAACCACAACATTTGACGTTTCTCCGAAAGATAAATCAGGTTATGACAGTAGAACTGTCAGTTTCACGTGCCAAAATTTTATAAAACTACCTTAAACGCTTGTAATGTGTTTTAATTGTAGGTAATGAAAGTAATTTACAAGTTTTTTGGTCGAAATCTATCAACTAATAAGATATATGGAGATGCTGAGAGATTAAAATTATTTTTGGTAATTTTCTAGTTTATGTAAGCGCCAATAGAGGGCGAAACATGCGCGTATTGGCACGAAAATTTAAATTATGAATTCTAATTCGCCACCACGAACTATTTTACAAGATGAAGACGAATTGTTTTATTTCGAATCTGACCATTTGGCCTTAAGGGGCAATAAAGATTATAGTGAAATTTTAAAAACAATTTTTATACTTGAATCACAACGTGCTCAGGCAATAAAAGTAAGTAAATTGTGTTATGTATTACTTGTTTAATTAATATGCATCATTTTTAGGACTACAATATAGTTGTTGAATTACACAAGCAAGCTCTTAACAATCCGGAATTATTTTTACAAAAAATAAAGAACGGACAATCAGTAGGTGCACCTGATTTGCAAATCATAGCAGAGGTACGTTTAAATTTATTTTGTAACGTTAATTTAAATTTGGCTTATAGGTACCCAACATACATTGGTCTAAATATAAAGTAACACTTCCGGAAGAGGGTTTAAAATTTGTAAGCGAACAAAACAGTTATAAAGCGCAAAACATTGATTTTTCAGCAGAAGAAAATAATTTAAGATATACATTAGATACTCATAATAAGGTGCGAATTTTAAAGTTTGAATGTTTTCTTTGGTTTATTCTAAGAATTTTAGCAATGGACAACAGAAGAACAAAAACGATTGGAAGAATTGTTAGTTATTTATCCTCCAGAACCTATCGAATTTCGAAGATTTAAAAAGATTGCTGCGGCATTAGGTAAGACTAATTTTGATTCTTTTATCGGTAATACAAAATTATTTGATTTAGGTAATCGAACTGTCAAGCAAGTATCAAGTAGAGTACAAAAGTATTTCTTAAAGTTATACAAAGCTGGTTTACCCATTCCCGGGAGGATACCTAAATATGCTGAAAGAAGTAAGGTATGGAAAGTTTTTTTTTCTGTTTTAAAATATTTGCTATTACCAATAATTGTTTCAGAAATCAAAGCTACATTTACATCAACGGCATAATCATTATCTTTTTAAACCAACTACATTTTTTCCACAATTGAACGTTCCAGTGGTTATGAATGAATCCGAAGAAGTTCCGGGACCCAGCACGGGTACTACAAGTAGTACTCGTTTTGTTAATTATTTAATACCAAACTCTTCCCAACCGATTGTTCAACAAACAGAGGAACCCAAAAATGATGTAGATATTCAGCTTAATATTTTACACAAGGTAAAGTCAGAAAAACAAACAGAAAATGATTTCCAATCAAGCTTTCAGCATTTTGGATATAGGGTAAGTTAAATTGCATTCAAAATTTAATTAATAATTTGTAAATTTTGCGTTAGTGTGATTATTGTAATGAAGAACCTATTATTGGTACAAGATGGCACTGTCAAACATGTGAAGCTGAATCTGTAGATTTTTGTAGTGATTGTGTTATTTCGCAAATGTATTCTAGAAATGCTCATCCATTATCTCATAGATTAGAGTCAATTGGATATGATGATACTGTAACCAGCACAAACTATAGTGATTCATCCAGTGAATCGATATCTGGAAGTGCTTTCGATAGTTCTAATAAAAATTTTGGAAGCAGTGATGAAGAAAGTTATAGCAGTGATGAGTTAGAACAGTTTGAAGAAACTCAAAATAGCTCAGAAAGCTATGATGATGCAAACTTAACTATTAAGTATGAAGAAGAAGATGAGGAGGAGGATGAAGACGAAGGGGATGTAAATGATTACAATGATTATAATTTAAATTTTAAAACTGAGGACGACTATGGCGATTATAAAGTAAATAATGGTGACGGTTGCAGTAAAGAAGGTGAAGATGATCTTGCAGAAGATGACATAAATAATGCTCGTGATTTTCAAGCAAATGATGATGAAGTTGTCGATTTAGAAGACCATGATGTATGTCAAATTGAGTCATACAATCAAAATGATGTAAAAGTTGAGGAAGATCAATTTACAGACACTCAAAATATTTCCTACAGTTACCTACATTCTCATTTACTATTAGACAATAATAGTGCCTAGTTATGAATTCTTATAATTGTATTATTTATTTTAATATTATTGTAGTATTGTAAATTTTTTAATTAATTATTTTAATGATGTTTGATGTCCATTGTATTCCTCCCATGCCTTTTTAATTTATAATTTTAAAAAAATCATTCAACCAGTATTTTTGATTATCCATCTCCATTCTACACACTTGTGCTTCACAACCAGGCACGTAATTAGAATCTTTTAGCAGGGTTGGCCACTGCTGGTGCAAACAAAAAGTATCGGGGTCTTACCTTACCTTACTATGAATAATAACATAATTTACATTAGTGCAAAATTATCCTGTGTTGCAGTTTTTGTGTGCTGCATCAAATTCGTCAGTGACTTTGTCAATGTAAAACGAGCATTGGGTACAAAAATATATGACGTTTTGAATTTTTCGTATACAGTATCATCAGATAAATTGATAACAACAATTTGTGTAATGGATTTTAAGGAAAAAAAGGTATACTCCCAAAAGATTTGAGATATTCCTGTAGGAAAACATCACGAGTAGTCAAAACTATGCGTATACCTAACAAAACTCACATCCTTCTAGATAGTTATGCCATTTAAATTTTTATGTGATTGCCAATAGTTTTTGATTTCTTAATACTTAAAATGTGTCACTAGTGTTTGGGCTACCTGGTATAAAAATTGCTTGTTTAAAAAAAAGGCAAACATGAAATTTCATTAAGAAAAAAAATATATTATTTGTTATCTGCACCGGGTAACGGAAATAATTTTTAATATTTCGAATACTGAAAATGTGAAAACTTTGAAAAGTTACAAAATTTATGAAACTATTGTAAACATTGTGTAAAATTCAGAATTTTGAAAATTTATGAAAATTACGAAAATATTTTAAATTGACGATATAAAATTTTGAAAATTATTAATAATTTTAAAACTTGGAAATTTAAAAAAAAAATATTTTTTCTTGGCAAGTACTCATTAAACTGTTCAAGTAAACAATCAAAAGGAAACCTGTATACGTCTTTTCTTAATGGGAGGTTGTTTCTGTTGTTATTTAAAATGTTCATATCGATTTTGAAGCTGAAACTCCAATATTTTTGATAAAATGGATAATGAGGGTGACCACGAGGTGGTAGGAAGATCGCGCTTGCGCAGATCGATTATTCAGCATGCGTAGAATACGAATCTAAGTTTATTTTTGAGCGCGTTTATATTGAAGTATAACCTCTCCCCACCATTATTTTTTTTTGGATGTACCAATCTCGTTTTGTTGCGGTTTCATCCCACTGTGATTACTAATCTTTTAAACCTGTATTGAGATTTCCAGGTTGAAGCATATGGGCTGTAAAGTGTATACAAGCACTCACAGTATTCTCGCACCCTAAAACGTGCGTATTCGTCAGTAAAAGAACAATTAAGATGGTTTACTAGATTACTATGATTCATAATTTATCTTATAAAGCATTAAAACTTACTACAGCATTTCTATCATTTTTCTCTAAAATGGCTACTCTTACGAAGAAAAAGAATGAGGCACAAAATGCTTATTTTAAAACATATTTTTTAATGATGCAACTATTATTAATTTTGCAATAAAGCCAAAAAAAATTGGGCGTGATAAAGGGGTGCACTACCCCTACACGATCGTTTTCATGTCGCAGTTTTCTTCATATTTCACCAAATTATCTATGAAATATGTTCTAAAATTATTAACAAATTTGATTGATGTAACTCAAAACGTTTTGTAGAACTTGCTATTCTACTGTTTTTCTTTTGCAACTTTCAGGACATTTTAAGCCAATCGCCTTAATTTTCATAGAGGAATTACCACCTCAGTTTTTTTGATTTAATTATGTAGTTGCTAAACAGGTGTTCCAGTATTATTTGGGTGGGCCTGGGCCCCCCCTTAGTTACGTACCCGTTCACAACATTCCTTACTGTAAAATATATTTATTTACAATAAAATACAAAAACAACTTATACTATCTTATATTTATAAAAACAATTATACAACAATTATTTTATTCTTGGTGTGTATTAGATGGAACAACTTCGCCTAAAACTTGTACTAAATACGTAATTCGATCTGAAAATTGAAACTTTATTTTATGCAAGCCATTTTGCTAGAACAGAACCAAACTTACTCATTATTTTAGGCCTGTTTGCCTTATATATAAAAAAGTAATAAATAAACGCCCCGAGGACCATAAACCCTATAGCAAAGAGGTATTTCGGGGAAGGATCTGTTATAATAGGAACTGTTGCTAAAAATATTGCTACAAGAATGATAAAAACTGGTATCCACGTTGGCACCTTAAAAATGACAATTTTCAATGTTTCTTTAGTTGAATATTAAAAACAAAACTTACTCTGTAAGGTCTGTGAACATCCTTCATGGTCTTTCGTAATACTAGAAGCGAAACCATTGCGGTTCCATAACCAATCCATACCAAAAAACTGGCGAATTCGATTAGTTGTATTATATTACCCATTAATATGTATATATAAGCAATTAAACCCTGAAATTTACAAAAATATTAGATTTTTAAGCGTTGGACTAAACATGGTGAAAAGATGAAAGATTAGAATTTAAAAAAAAGATTAACATTAGATTTTCGGTGGAAATATCCCTCATTGCTAGCTCTTAGCTATAAAAGCTTGATATATTTTATTTATGATTATTGATGGGCATAATCGAATGATTGGCATTTGAATGATTGTCGTTCAAATGAATTTAATAATCGAATAAGTCATCAACAGTTTGTCATTAGAATGAATTTAACAATCGAATCATTTTTGTAATGTAAAAATGTTCGGTTTCCTTCTCCTTTAGTGATTTGTCCTATTAATATTTAATAACGTACCTGCATAACCACAGCCGCAACAGGAGTTAAACGTTTATAATGGATATAAGACAAGCACTCAACCATGTGACCATCTTGGCCAGCCACAAAACATATTCTGCAATTAAATTCTTTGATTTACATACCCGAGTTCATTTTCATATTGAAGTGCCTACCTCGTAACACCAAATTGTACACTAAGGGCGCATCCAAAAGTAGCCAACGCTACCCCAAGAGGAATCACAAATTGTAGTGGTCCCAACACCTTTTCACCAAAGGCTACAGCAACTGCTGGAGCGTTTACCATTTCTGGTATTGTAAGTGCCGTCATATACGATACATTCATGAAGACGTAAAGTAATGTCACTATTGGTACACTAATTGCAATGCTGCGTAAAATATTTCTGAAACAATAAATTAACATCAGACTTGTACAATTTTTTAATTTGTCTTACGTACACTTCGGGTCTTTTTATCTCTTCAGTCACTGTAGTTACGGAATTCCTGAAAAATTAAAAATTAGTGAAGTGTTGACGAATGTTCAGAGTGTGAGTATAATCGAATTACCATCCATCATATGCCCATAAACCGCTGTAAAATGCCAACGCTATATCTTTTGCAGCGAAATTGGTCCCTCCGAATCCTCTATTTAGATTTTGCACGTTTCCTAAAGTCAGCATAAACAATTATATAGGTAATTTTGCATTTTATCTTCTTACCTTTACAAATTTCATAAACACCACCACATATTACGACCAAACACGCTATCACCTTAAAGGAACTGAATATGTTTTGTAGCTGTACGTAAAGTTTAACGCTCATTACGTTTATGTAAGTAATTAAACCTTAAAAAAAATTAAACTAGATATTATTCATTTTTTTCCATCAATTATTTTAATACCTACCTAAGGCAACCAAGGCAATCAATTTCTTGATATTTGTCTGATCATCAGCATTATGTATACCGATAAGGTCAAAAAAGGGTTGGCAGGTATATTCGGCAAATGTTAAAATTATAACGGCTACTTCGGCTGGCCGAAGAGCTATCACATATACCCACGAACACAGAAATGCTGGTAGTTTTCCCCAAAACGAATGTAATGGACCAAAAGAATCCATGAAGTATGCATATTCGGCTCCTGATCGAGGAACTACTGTACCTAATTCTGCAAAAGCTAAAGCTCCTGCCAAAAGAAAAATAATTGTCATTGAAGCTTAGGAGGCAGTTGAATTATTTTTTTTTAGAATTAATTTGCATCAACCATCGAAATCGTCCAGTGATCGAAAATAAAACAACCACAATCTAAAATCGGTTTTGACATATAACCGAAAATCAATTCCGAAATTTCAAAAATAGTTGAAGATGTAGTTTGCAAAACAATACAGGGCGGGTCATTTAAGTGTCACCCGATTATTATTTCGTAAACTATTGAGATTATCAAATTTATTTTTCAATGAAAAGTTGTTGATAATTAAGATCTGCATAACGTAAAAGTTACCAATACACTGGGTGTTTATTTATGCTTGTATAGCATATTACTTTGTTATTTTAAATCGACACCCTATATATTACTTATTTTTAGATTCCACATTTATTTCTAGATATAAAACTGTCAAGGTACAATGATCTTAAAATAATAGTTTTCAAGTTATATTTGATTTTTTTTTGATACCAAAACGTTCCTATCAGTATTTTGCATAGAGTTCTAACACATTATAAAGTATTCAGCGCTATGTTAAAAACAGCAGATTATTACATAGAGTGTTCGTAATTTAATGCCCATTTTGCAAAACTTCATATGCCAATAACTTTTTGTTTTCAAATGGAACACCCAGTATCGTTTTCACGCCTTCAAATGTAGAATTAGTTTTTTTTCAATTTAATATAGGCTTTTCTATAGCAAATACTGAAATTTCTATGGCCTTTCTTGTTGTTTTGATTTCTTTTTAAAAATTGGAAATTATAATGGGTGTGCTCTTAGTTTTTGGTTGTTAAATATTAATTGTTAGTTAATTTATAGAATGCTGAAATTTCAACATGGTTGTTCATGTTATTAGTGTTGTTAATTGTTGAATGTTAGTAGTTCCTCATTAGTTAGGTGTGGCTTAATTTATTTCACGCAATAAACAGATGCGTTTATACAATAAAAGGCCGATTTGTACAAAAAAACAATCGCTACAATAAAGTTGAAACTTACAAAAAAATGTTTTTACACAATAAATTTCTGGTCCCTACAAAAAATAGTTGATTTGTACAAACAAATTAGATTACTGTAATAAAGTTGAAACGTACAAAAAAATATTTTTGCACAATAAATGGAAAGTATCGACAAAAAAAAGTTGGATGTGTATAAACAAACTAGATTACTACAATGAAGTTGAAACATCCAATAACAATTATAAGTCTCTGCCAAACCAAATTGGTTTTGTACAGACAAAACGAGTAACTACTTAACAATAACAATAAAGCTGAAACACAATAACCTTCTTAACCACGACCTCGCGCATACCGCTTAGACCGACAGTAGGCACACGCACGAACATACGGGCAGAAGGGATGAGAGATGAATGAGAGAGGGGTTAAAGAGGAGGTAAATGGGCAAAAGGGGCGGGAACGGGGGGGGGGGGAGAAGAAGGCAAACCATAAATAAAAAAAAAGAAAAAAATGTTGTCGGTCTAGGCGGTATACGTGAGGTTAGGTTAAGTTACGCTAGTTAACCAAAATAACCTTTTTTTGTGTGTTTCAGGTTTTTTGTAAAATCTATATATTTTTGAACTATTCACCTTTTTTGTAATAAGAAATAATTCTTTGTTGTACATTTCAACTTTACGGTTCAAAACGATTTTTAGTGTACATATCAACGTTTTGTTGTAGAAATCAACCTTTTATTGTGTATGTTTTGTGCCTTTAGATAGAAACCCGCTCGCTTTGTAATTGTTCTAAACATGATTATTATTTATTTTAGTTGTTCAACTTATCTACTTGATTAACAACCCTTGCAATGCTTTTGGCAACGTTTTTGTTTAAATTGTTGCGCTCCACGTGGGAAACTTTTATAATGCTACAGGATTTGTCCAAAAACTAAAACAAGGATCTATTTATAGGTTGCGTACTACGTATGTGTGGTAATCTTTACTTGTCTTCACGTGCGTGACTGATATGGCATGAAAATAATTAATTTTATAACTAAAATAAGGTTTTGCACGTTGCAAATTAAATGTACCGTAAGAAATTTTCATTACTTCGTGTTATTTTTCCAAACAGTAATTGAAATTAATTATGTAATGTTGTTTGTTTGCTTAAAGCTGACAAAACAACCAAAAACTTTTAATCTTTCTTGTTTGCAACTACGATGTGTAAACTAAACCATAACTTTTCTACAACAAAAATCGATTTTGATAAATTACTTGCGTTTTATTTGCGACCGCCCTCATTAAAGAAGGGGTCAGTGAATTTTTTGTTTATCTGAACCGAATCGGCAAAAATTTCCACTATTCGATACGACTAAAACAGTCTCCGTTCGTGGCGCAATTTTGTGATTAAATTTAATTATTTATTTCATCATGTTTTTAAACTTTATTTATTTAATTGAATACTTTGGAAAATTGATTTAGTTAACTATTAAATTAATTTCCCATACAACATTTTCTTGTGGGCCTTGGTGGTATGGCTCAAATTTTACATTTTTTCTTTTAAATAAATAATTTTAATGATGCCGGGGATTCTCATTGCAATTAAAAAGTTTTTTAGTGCAGTTTTAATTAACATAATGATTTTGTACCTAATAAAGATATAATTCCGCAAACTATCCACACAATAATGCACATTCCAACCGAACCGGAATGTTCTAAGGCTGAAGCAGACGAAACGAAAATCCCTGAGCCAATCATCACCCCCAGTATCATGTTGATGGCCGAAAAGAGACCCAGTTCCCTCTTTAACAGGACGCCACTGGCGTCCCCATTAACGGTCGCCGTCATCACGTCTGAAAATAACAGAATTGGAGTATTATTACAAGGAAGACATGGGGAATTGTAAAAAGAAGCAATTTATGCGAGCGTGAATGTTCGTGCCAAGTTACATAAATTTACGTTTTTGTGAACATACATTTTAAGGTGTACGTGCGAAGATAATGACAAGCTTTTTCTTATGATTGTGCGATATAACTGTTTTTTTGTCAAAAACTAATTATGTGAAGATCAAAAGTATCTTCAAAGTAAAATGCTGAACTTGCAGAAATTTAAATTGTTTAAAAAAATTTTGTTTGTTCTGGTTTTTCATATAATTTTAAATTAAGTTCCAGTAGGTATGCAAATGTGATAGCAAAAAAAATCAGTTTTTTAAGATTTTGGCGGAAATGCACTTTTGGATAGTAATAAACCGGTTACCGCTGAGGTACATACGAATAATTCATTCCATTAGTAAATTCATTCAAACGGGAATTATTCGATTATGAAAATCATTTGATTATGTCCATCACTAGTAGGTACCTATTCGGACTTCTACAGCTATCCCTCTAACTCTTCGAGGCGGAACCTAGGTTACATGCAATACAATGGACACCTCTAGCAGTGACGCCAGCATTACATTCTTATAGTCACTGGTAGAGCTACAATTTTATAAAAATTAAAACTGTTTGCCTGTAGGTATACGTTCGTCCTTGATATTTTCGGAACGAATGCCCTATTTTGAAGAAACGTACGTAATATGATAAAATTATTGAAAATATAAACATTTAAAAATCGGAAACAGGAAGGAAAATCAGATTATGTTTTTTTTTTGGTATTAATTGTACTGATATGAAGGCAGAGATCTGCTAGAGGACATCAAAGCCAATGTAACGTAATTTTCTAAACTCCGCCGTTTCAAAATGGCAGCCGCTAGGAGTATAAAATTATATCTATGGTAATTGTGCTAGGAGGGTAAAATGTATTGATATTTAAAACAGTAAAAATTAAAACTGCTTTTGTTTTTAAATTTTAGTAATTTTAAAAATATTATTTTTCAAAATTAAGCCACGTCAAAAAATCGTTTCTTGATGTCAGTAAATGAAATATTGGCGTCAAAAATTAACTAATTTTTTATAGGCCAGTTAATGATTGTTAACGTCAATAAATGATTTTTGGCGTTAATAAATTAATTTTTGACGTCAATAAATGATTTATGTAGTCCAAAATTGACTTTTTGACGTCAATAAATACCTGACTTTTGGCGTCAAAAAAAGCATGGATGTCGATTTATTATTTAATTCCGAGTTTAATTCTAAATTGTGTAAACGCTATTCAGGCGTCAGTAAATGATTTTCTGATAACAAAAATTAATTTTTTAACGTCATAAAATTATGCATTGACGTGACAAATACATTCATTTATTTTTATTCGACAGTTTTATTTAAATTTTAACATTAAATAATCAATTATTGACGTCACAAAACAAATTTTATTGCCAAAACATAAATTTTAGACGTAGAAAGTAGTTTTTGACGTTAAGAAATCAGTTATTTATTTTTAACGTCAATAGATGTTAATAAAAAACTAAAACGGCGTTCTATACTGTTGGGACGAAATCGTTATTACAGGTATTTAATGCTTTTTAAAATGCAGAATGCTAATTATTTTTGAAACATGGGAAAATAGGTGATAGGGAATATAGGGCTTTCTCTTTCCAAAATTGTGACGGTTTAACACGAATATGAATTTTTCTTTTCATTTTTACTAGAAATGTACCGGATGGTGATTTTGGTCACTAGTGAAACCGAATATTTGGCCTACTATTTGGCGAATATTCGGCAAAACATTTGGGCAAGTATTCAGCCCAAGTGCCCAATATTCGGCTGAAAACAGAACATTAGACCAAAGTACCAAATACTTAGTTACTTACTGGTAATCAATACGTGGGTAAGCTGCTTTGCATAATGGGGTAGCGTTCCTATTTGACTACCAAAATTATAACTTCACTCCAATGTATTTTAATCTTAATTATAGCATCAAATTTGACGAAAAAACTTGTAATTTAGTACTGTTCTCATTTATTGCGTAAAATGCTGAATATTCGGCAAGCTCCAAAAAGAATACTCGGTGCATCCCTATTTTTATAACCACTCATAAATTTTGCATATTTTTTTTATAAAACTGGCAACAGCGCTTCAGCATATTTTAAAAGTAACATTTATTTGAAATTAAATTTTGCTTTTTACCTAGTGTGGTGGTATCAATTGATGATAAACTTTTATTGGTACTTTCTCATACTGTGTAAAATATGTGTTGCAGTTCGGTTTTCTGTGGTCGTCCGAAGCAAAATGTTGTCCTACTCAGCTACAACACTGGACTGGGTAAATGAATCTAATAAAGTTGATATTTTCCAAAAAACAGTTTAATAATCACGTGTTGCAGTAATGAAAACTACACATATAAGCTTTTATTTCATTAACTTTATCTAATCGATAAAAGTGTGTAATCATATTGGCGTCTGCTCTAATTTACATGGAATATTAAACGGAGGTTTTATAATTGGTTTATTTTGTGCATTTTTTTTCTGACAACAGGTAAATACCAATAAGATCTGAAAGTTATTCATAATAGTTACAGCAACTGATAAGTCTCTTAAAAAATAGGTACAACCATAACCAATAACCCTCCCATTGCTGCGCCACTGTTATTCTCACAAAAACAAATACGCATATATTTATGTGTTGCAGTAATTTTAATTATTTTAATTCTAATTATAGCAAAATATGTAAAAATAAAATAGCTTATCTGTACTGCGTGATATTTTTGAATTTGTCCTTGCGGAAAACATTTTACGTACTTCTCTAAAAATATATACTAGATTTGGTGGTGTTAAACAATCAGTGTAACAACAATGTGTGCATTTTCCTAATAACAGTAATAACACAATAAACAACCGCGCGTAACAGTAGGTAAACGTGGATCAATGCATGCAATTTAAGATAAGCTTGAAAGTTGCACATTTTTGATAATGTACCTATACAGGGTGATTAATAACAGACGCACTTTCAGAACCTGAAAACAATGAAAAAATTCCAATAAACATGGGTCCGTAAACGCTTCCTTACGGAGTTACAGCCTCCTGAAGATTTAACAGTCTAATAACTTCTTTGTTGATAAAAGTTGTCATAAACATCTAAGTGTTCTCTGAAGATGCGAACATAGGTGATTCAAACTTTCAGGATAAGTTTTACATATCGAAGCAATAAAATTATAGTTTCCATAAACTCTGGTGCAGTTATTCAAAAAAAATTAATGAAAATACTAAGCTAAATGAGCAACGCTCACATATAAAATTTCTAAATTTTAGTGTAGTATTGCTAAAGTAATGAAAGAAAAGTTATTAGATTGCAGCTCCGTAAGGGAGCGTTTACAAACCCTTGTTTATATGAAATTTTCATTGCTTTCATATTTTGAATCCATCCTGTTCCACATGCGACATGTCAAAAATGAATAATATATACAATTTGCTATTCTTAACAACGTTTAAATTTTTTTAGTAAAGTAATGTCTTGGCACATTTTAACAGACTCATGCTGTATATTTCTAAGAGGAATGCTTTCACTAAAACATCGAATATGTCTCAATGACAATTTTTTAATTGGCATAAATTTGTTGTTGCGTTAGCCTCAGCACTGACCTCGTTTAACATTGGACCTCATATTTTTGACTTGGAGTAGAAGCTAAAAAATTGAGGTTCTCAAATGGCTTTAAACACGTGCGAGTTGGAGTTTTAGCACTTAACATCGCACTAAACTACTATTATACCTGGTGGGAAAGATTAATGTTGCTCTGTTTATTTTTTGGTAAATAGGATGTGCGCCGTGTGGGGATGATTTTAAATGAGGAGGGAAGGTTGTTGGTAACTTTTCCGTGTGAAGGGGAAAATAGGAGTGTATGGTCCGAGATAAGAACGTATAGGTGGCGACTGCGTCGCTGGCCGCAAGATTTGGTATACATATGTCGGAAAGCGTTAACGCGCTTTTCTCCAGGCCCTACGCGCGCTTAGCGCGCTGGCGATGTTTAAAATTTCTTACTTGGAGATAGTGACCGATTTAGTTTAATTTAATCAATTTAAAATGATTTCCTTTTTTTTCAATTTAAAACTGCCTAAGATAATTTCCATAGGTCCGACCCCGCAAGAAAAATGTTTTTCTTCGAGTCCGTGTTTAAAAAATCACCAAAAATTCCATAATTGAGATATCGATTTGGGGTTTGTTTTGCTTAATAAAGCACTAATGGCACTGTTAGCGAAATTTTTTAAATTTATTTAGCGCCGCGTGAAAGTTAATTCAAAGTTTACCCGTGGCGTTCGTCCCCTGGTGCCAGAATCGGACCAGGCGCCCAATATGCTATACACCAATATGTCACCGAGCTTTGTGCGAAAACAGAACAACACCATTTTCATAGGGCCGAAAGTACGATTTTTAAGTCTGACCTTGCAAAAGATGTTGTATACAGGGTGTTTCAAAAGGTTTACGACTTTGACTTCTCCCGTACAGTGTTGTACATCTCGGCGAGCTCTATCGAACTTCGTAAAATCGCATTTCGCTTACCCGTCTGATTTAGGAGTTACAACGTGTCAAAGAAAAAAAAATTGGGGCCACTTACGGGCGAAATTGCGATCTTTTCCAGCGCTTCCAGGCTCTTTTGATTGGTGAAAACAGGATTTTACTATCTTGTCTCCTTGAAATATCAGCTCTTGGAAATCCAAAATTTTCTAAAGTTGGCCAAAAATTCGTCTGCACTCTCTTCAACTTTAGCCACGGAAAAACCAAGCGAGATAATTAGATGCGGTTTGCGCAGCGCTTCTTTGCATATGGTCAAGAATGGATGTATTTGTCATTTTATGTCAATATCGATTCTTAGCGCTGCATCCCGTAAAGACGCTTTTCAACATTTTTAACCCCGAATATGCTCTTTTTTTCGAATTTGGTTTTAGTTACGAAAATTGTTAAGCAACAAAAGTTCTATCGGAAGTTACCGTAACACCGAAATGTTTGTAGTTGTGCTCCAAACAGAGTGAATTTAAGCATCGTTTTAGAAGGCTAAAATAATTTTTAAACCCATTTAAATCGTGATAGGGTTTTAGAACGTTCTCTTGGCTTTCCAACAATAAAAAAGTTGACCGCCTTATCCTAACTTACAGTCGAGATAGGTCTGACCAAAGGTTCGATTTTGAGAGCTTTATTCAATCCAGTGTCGTTCGTGAAATAGTGGACCGATCGGATTCCGTCTTCGACATGTTATAAGTCAAGGGTCAGGACTAAATGCTCGGCAAGCTTGAAAGCTCTTCGTTTATAAATGTAAATTTCCCACGTTTCCAAATTTTGTTTTTGCCTTCAGCCATAGCAACAGGTTTACGACTTTGACTTCTCTTATAAGCCGTTGTGCCCGGTCTCTTGCGCGTTGAGCGGCTTGGGTCTCGTTATTCTCTAGCTCAATTTGGTACCGAGAGCAGCGAGCAAAAGAAAAAAAAGTTTGACGCCCTTCAACGCCGTCACGGAATAGCTTGTGACATAAAATGACACACGGTCGTAAAGGCCGAGGCGAGGACAACCATTTTCCCCACTCCGATTTTTGATACCTAACAAAAAAAACACTCTTTCTGTCATTGGAGTTCGATCCCGTGCATTGCAAAAAAGTTTAACTTTTTCACGATTATAGAGCCCTATTTCGGACTCCTGGCCGGGCTGGAAGCACTTTAGGTAAAAAAAGGCGAATAAAACTTGAAGATGGTCGAGTTCCAAACGGGCACTCTCTGGAGCAAAACTTGTTCCCATCAGGACTTTTATTCGAGGTCTGTTTGAAAATCCCACTTTGAGTGTGAAAACGTTTTTTTTTTGTTGGCACACTTTAACAGACTCGTGCTGTATATTTTTAAGATGAATGACCTACATGCTTTTATTAGAACTTCAAATATGTCCCAATGACAATTTTTCAATTGGCAATAAATTTGTTGTTGCGTTAGCCTCAACACTGACCTTGTGTAACATTTGAATACGTATTTTTGACTTAAAGAAGAAGCTAGTTAGAATATAAATTAGAATTTTAAAAATAAGTCCACAGTCCACAAACTTATTACTTGAAACATTGTTGTTATGTTTATTCATTTTTCTTAGTTATTATGTTTACATAAATAATTAGAACTATTTCAATTATTAACAATCAGGTGATAAATTTAACGGCGTCTTCCTGAATTTAAATAAATAATTACTAGGAACCGGTCAACAAAATTGTTTTTAAATCATACTACGGAAAATGTGTTAACCACAAACTGCTCATAATTTAATTAAATAATTATCAAACATATTTCTAACATTGCTGCTAATTGAATCAGTTCTTTGAACTTGAAGAATTTATCAACAATTTGTTTCAAACATACCATGCGTTTGGTTTTCTTCTTATAACAAGGTATGAGAAACAACAATGCAATGAATTTTGAGCACTTTGTGTTAGAATCACTCCCAGACTGCAACCGCTTCTATATCTCGAGTAAATATTGTGTGAGAAAACAGTGGGAAAATTTGGTGTTTGTTGCATCAGTAAGATGTTCCTCACGAATTTAGAATTAATTTTGTATTTTTTGTTTTCAATATCAAATGTCACTGGATTTCAGGATGCGAATGAATTTTGAATGTGTTTCTTATTTTTAACCGACTTCAAAAAAAGGAGGAGGTTCTCAATTCGTCTGTATATATGTTTTTTTTTTTTTTTTTTTTTTTTTTTTTTTTTTTTTTTTATGTATGTTCGGGCATAACTTTTTTTGTTAATGAACCGATTTTAATGATTTTTTGGTGTTGGGTTCAGTATAGTTCCAAGGTGGTCCCATTATAATTTCATTGGTATTGGAGCTTGAACTTCGAAGATACTCCTCAAAATCTATTTTTTTAACGGACTTTTTTAGTGTTTCCGTATTTCATCTTCCGTTTCAACTAGCAATCGTTTCCTCATTCGAGAAGCACCCTTACTAAGTCTGACCATCACTTAAAATTGTAAAATAAATAACTTTAAAAAAAAAAAGAAAACCGACTTCAAATAAAAACACAAAAGTGACATAAGTTAACTAAAAAGCAAAAAATAAATGTTTTTTATACAACAGTTTAATACTTATTTGTTGTTCCGTTTAATGTAATTAAGAAATTGTTGTTTATTATAAAATTATTAATTGTTTTATAATTTTGAAGTCGGTGCCCAGTAAAACATAAAAATTATATACCTTGCTACAATAACAAATTATATTCGAATTTTTATGTTTTACTTGGCACCGACTTAAAAATTATAAAACAATTAATAATTATATAATAAACAGCAATTTCTTAATTACATTAAACGGAACAACAAATAAGTATTAAACTGTTGTATAAAAAACATTTATTTTTTGCTTTTTAGTTAACTTATGTCACTTTTGTGTTTTTATTTGAAGTCGGTTTTCTTTTTTTTTAAAAGTTATTTATAATATTTGTAGTTGTGCAGGGGAGTTGTGCCAGGAACATTACACAAAAATTTAGATTTGTTGCATCAGGAGTTGTGGTATGAGAAATATTTGACTTTTTCCTGCCGAGTACCTAAGCACTTCTTTCTATTTAATTTTACGCCTGCGTCGCGGTCGGTAATAAGAAACTATGGAAAGTGCTTTGGTAATCAGTTTAAAAAAGGTTCATTATTTATAATTGTAGGTGAATGATCGTAAAATTTATTAAATTGCAAAGGTTTGGTTTAATGTGGCTTAAAGAATTTTTTTTGATAATTTCGAATTTATTTATTAAATCTTAAAGAAATTAAGTTTAAGCATTACAAAAAATGTTTGTTTAATCAAAAGGAGTATCTTTATAAACAATCAGGTATTAATGTTAATCTGTTAATGGCGCTGCACTGAGTTGGACGTGCCAGCTTGCCGCTGTTTAATACTATCTATGTAGTTTGCGTTGCTGAACAGTAATAATTTATTGTGTTATTTATCACATATAAGGTTTTCAGAACATCTGAATGTTTTGATAAGCTCGCGCTCTATTTCCGCTATGCTAATTTTGAGAAAAAATAAGCCGAAAACCGGGCAAAAAAACGCGCAAAATTTAATCAATTGTCCTGGATGGGGACCATTTTTTTAAAATGACACATTTTTGCAAAATATGTCTAAAATTCTCTAATTTAGAAAAATAGGGGAAAACGAGTCAAACCCCTAAAAATTAATCAATTCAGAAAAATAGGCTGAAAACGGGTCAAAAACCCTTAAATTATTTAATCAGTTGTCCTCAATGGAGGTCTTATTAGTTAAAACAAAATGGTCGACTTCCGGTTTAAGCGGAGCGACTAGATTGACTCAAGTAGCGAGGATTTTATGGAATCTACCCCACCGAGTGTCGTTGAAGCAGCAAAAAACAGTTCGTTAAATCTATTATCGAAAAAGTCGCAACAAAGGTACGAAAATGTTTTTTTTTTGGGTCGTGCGAAATATATTGTACATAACTCGCTTGGAAGTGACAAACACACTGCCTGCGGTCTCGTGCGTCAACATTCCCACTCGTGTGTTAAGTGTCACTTTCCATGCTCGTTATGTAATATACTATAGTTTATTCACAAACTTTATTGTAGCAGATGTTACACGTTTGTTTATCGCTTTTATTATTTTCATAATAACAGGTACCTACGATCAATTGCAATGTGTTTATAATCGTTACCACGCTGCTTTAAATCAAAGTATCTCGCTTGTTAATAATTTTAGGCGTAAATTTGTATTATAGTTTCTTAAATAGAATTTATTATAGAATCGAATTAGCTAAAAAAATATAAGGAATGGAAATAGTTCCATTTAAGAAAATAAAGATTTAGTCGCTTCCGCTTAAACCGGAAGTCGGCCAGTTTGTTTTGTATGCCTAAAATACTCGTCACCATAAACTGTATTACTTTTACTTAACATTTTGGTTCTACCAGCGATAATAAATGAGCAAATGAACTGGCTCTGAATTTATAATTAACACCCGTGTATATTTTTAAATTAAATATTTTCGGGACCATTATTAATTACAAACTAATCTAGAAGTTTGTAGCTTATCGTTCAAATGCAATATTGATTGAAAAAATATCTTCCTCGGTCGGGATTCGAACCCGAGACCTCTAGCTATCCAAACTAATGCTATACCAAATCGAAATCCTGATCGGGGAAGATATTTTTTCGGTCAACTTTGCGATAAACTACGAAATTCTACGTTAACTTATATTTTTAAATATATTTTATACCATAAACTTCCAGTCCCAAAGGGATTCTACATTAGATATCGCAAGCATGCTTGGTTGCGTTAGGTTCTTACTCGTTGCACCACTCGTGTAAACTCGGTTAGAAACCAAGTGTAGTTACATACCGAAAATTTTTCACCTTTAAAAGTACGAAGAAAAGTCGATTATTCTAACTCATAACCATAAAATAAAATATTCCGATGGAAAAGTTGAGGAGGAGATATGGTGTATAAAAATGAATGTAAAAAATGTAAATTGATATTAATTTCTTTATTTTATAAATTTATAGAATACGACATAGAAAAGGTGTAGGCTTGGAGCAAAAAATTAATATTGGCTCAACTCTGGCTGCATCGATTAGTCATCAAAATATTAAAAAAATAAATGTTGCCAGTCTATAATAAATAATTATTTTGAAAATTTACAAAATTTTAATAATTACCCACCGATTTTTCTTCTTTGTAAAAATTTTGGTAACTCATAAAATGTTCAAAATTTTAATTATAAAATGTGAAGTGTGAACAACAAACTTGTCAAAAATATTTACTTACAGTTTTATATACCTACAATTTCTACAGGGTGAGTAAAAATGCAAATAATATTTGTTTCATGCTCGCAAGCGTATGCTAGTAACGTCGATGCCTGCGGGCATGTCTTATTGTATTTACAATTTTAAAAATTTGTTTATGAGAAAAAATCGACATTTTGATTTTTTTTAGAAAAATATTTCCTTGGTATTAAAGAAAACCAAAAACTGAGGGACAATTTCGTTTGTCAATATTTAAGTGGAAGGAGGGAAATTAACCCCCTAATTATTGATGCACCTAAAACATAATTCTACTATCACTCATGAGCAATTTAGCTTGAACAGAAATTCTTTATTATCCATCTCCGTTTATTAACTAAAAAAAATCATAAATTTTGGTTTTTCAAAAATTCATAGAAAGCGTCACACAGAAATTATACTTGGACATGAACCAAATTGTAGCCTATGCCTGCCTATATCTATGAGGCTGCAAAATTAAATTGAAAAAAATGGCGTGGCCAGTTTTTGTCACTTAATTTTTTAGTAATACTAATAAGGCGTTAAAGTCAAAACTTAAAAAAAAAATATAGATTTCGGTTTCGCAATTATATTAAAAGCTTATTTTGTCGGCGAATTTTAAATCTACTCTGCCTCCCTCCAATTTCAAAGCTAATCAAAATTGGACCATCCGTTCGGGAGTTATCAGGCGTAACCTACAGACAGACAAACCCAACGACAAACACATTAAAAAACACCAAAAATTTGGATGAAATTAATACTGTAAGTATAGAAAAGTCAAAATCGATTTTTTGTAATTTCAAAAATTCATAGAAAGCGACACACAGCGATTAGCGAGTGAAAAACAAACAAACAAACTCTCGACTCTAATGGCTGACAAACTTTATAAAAGATGACGTAGTCAATTTTTGTTGAAAATAATTTTTTTGGTATTTTCAAAATTTACAACAATTTTAATTTTACAGTTTCGAAAATACATACTTTTCCATTATGACATTTTGTACTTTTTACAACTCAGTATTACTACACCAAACTTTGTACGGATGTGCTAATTTTTGAGTAAACATGTGTTAAGTAAAGCCAAAATCTTCAAAAAATTGGGGGGCTTGAAAATTCATTTTTTAAATTATAAGCTTGAAGGTCAAACTTTTAAACCTCAAAAAAAGTCAAGATTAGGTACTTTTTTTTAATTCAACTTGATAAATGGCACACCATTTTCTAAGAAAAATCTCGTTGGAAACAAGAATTTCTTATCACAACTCTCAACAATTCCGATTATGTAAGGTGAAAAATAAATAATTGAAGTAGGCTTAATTAAAAATTACTTACCACCTGCCATAATTAATAATTATTGTACGTATATTTAAAATAAAAAAATTAAATCACTTCACTTCACGTCCTTATCCAACTCAACCACATATTTTTAAGGTTTACACTTTATGTTGCACTATAAAATTCAACTTCAAGGTTTCTCTAATCTTTTAAGCATAAAAAATATTTTCAAATTTGTTGCAATATTTCGTAAGACTCCGCCTTAGCACCTTCTGAAAGACTAGCCTTGCTACTTGCACTTGTAAGTTATCAACCTCAACCAACACGCGCACTTTTGAAACTGCTACTACTACGGTCTGCACAGGAAAAATGATAAGAAGGCGCTATTTCGCCACAATCTATTAGATAAAGTTGTTTGATTGGGAAATCAAGTGTGAAGACGATTCGGTCACACAAAATTTAATTAAGGTGAAATAGAACTGGAGAAAAGCCATTAAAGTCACCAAGAAATCTTTATTAAAGTATTAATTCCTGTCGATAAATTTATTGTGTTAAAAAATTTATGTGAAACGCGATTTGGAAAAACCTTGCTAATAATTCTGTAAATTCCCTTGCCGACACGTAAATTTTATAACGTTTCTGTTTTATTGCAAATTTTGCCTCTTGTGGTATTTAATTAGCAACAGAATTGTTTCTAACGTGGAAATTTTATAACTGATTAACAATATGCACGAGCCGAATGTAAGGTTCAACTGATATTAGACCGATAACTCTTTTATTTATTATTGTAATTATCACCAGAGACCTCAAAAAAAATTTACTAACTAAATCAACCATCATTTTCGTTTTTTTTATTATTATCTTTGATTTATTATATTTGTATTTCGAACAGGAAAGTAAATTAAGTAAAATTCTTACTTAATTTTTTTATCACTTTTTGATTAATAATTTTAATGTCATAATAAGATAAGTAATATAAAGATTTCTGTATCGTTTAAGTGCTCCTTAAAAGTATTTAAAATGATTAGTTTTAAAGCTGCACTTGTGTTGAGCATTATTTTAATTTTAAAAGAAGTTTAAGGTTTCAGCTTTAAAGAACACTTGGTTTTACACGAAGAAGCCACTTAAACTAACTTCTTACTGAAATACTTTCATTTCCACACGTGGTTCCACACATTGGTGTTAGTATTAACTAGTCGAGCGTGTTATATTTAGCTAGTTTTCATGTGAAATTAAATTTTGTGCAACATATATTTACACCCACTATATTAAATTACAAAATAGCAGATTTGCACATTCATTTAATGGATATTTTCAGTTTTACGACGCTTATGTATTAATTTTAAACATATTATACTAAATATAAATGCATATTCTGGTGTCCTGGATATATTTTTAACTGCATTAGCACGTAATTTTGTTTGCTAATTGCAAGCTATTGAAGACTCCCGTGTAAAATATTAATTAATCAAAAGTTGTAGTTACTTTATATTTTTTTTAATTTAATATTTATTAACTAAAAATTAAAAGCACCAATCTTTCTTTGTAATAAGATAGAGTTCATAAACATTACTAGTTGTACTTTACCCTTTGGGGTTGGTGATAAGCTATAGAAACACAAATGGACCAAAGACAAATAAATATAATAAACAAAGAAAGTTTTCGGCGCCTGTTTCGAACTCCAGTCATGTGAACAATTGTATCAAATTTTTACATATAAAAAACTGCTCATTAAAAAAAAAGATAGCCAATAGCAAGTTGTAAACACGTTACAAACAGAAAAATAGTCTCAGTTACTAAGATTAAAATAAAGACGACGAGTTGCTAATTTTATTTTTATAGTAAGTAATTGCGCCCCGGGGGAGGATGAGTTACATTTAGAAATCCTTGATCCTTTACCAAGATTCTGTGACATCACACCTAGGTGAATTTTTGAATATTTTACTGTATTACCATAAATTTTATTTTAACTACTAATTTAAAAGAAAACGTTTGTTCAAGTTACCGCTTGGTAGTTAGACTTTAAAGTTCAATGTTTTTTGGACGTTTCCTGTATGCCATTAATTTTTCCTGTCGGAGTGTCTTGCCAATATTACTTTTTTGGTTCACTCTAGTTTACTGTGTTTTTTTTATTGAATCGAATTCCTCTTAAAAATGAATAGCGCCTAAAGAATTTATTCGGATGTTTTCATGCGGTTGGTACCTAAGTAATCTATCACATGTTAGTTTTGCACTTCCGGTTTTACCGGAAATGACATCATCTTTGATTATTCAAATGGTGACACAGGGTGTAACTATTGTATCTCAAATACAACACCTTGTATATTTCAGAAAAATGATTTGCGCTTAAAATTCTGAATTCATCGGTGTGTAAAATAAATAGCCGTTGTTGAATTTAATAAACAACAAAGAATCCGTGATTATGAATATGCATCACAAGTGGATTTTAATAAAGTAATTAATTTTGAGTTTATAAACAACTCTAAGGCGTGTTTCTTCAACAGCTTGCAGAGCAATTTATTTTCTGATCTCTATAAATTATAAAAATTACTTAACGTCATTTCCGGTTTAACCGGAAGTGCAAAAAATATTTAGGGTAGCAGTGTTGGAGATGTTGCATGTGTTTACTCATTTTGAACTTGTCTTCTATTCGGTAAGGCAATAGTCTCACCTACTGATGGACATACTCGAATGATTTTTATAGTGTTATGGTTGCCTTTCGAATGAATTTAATATTCGATTTATTCGTTCGGATAAAGTCATTCGGATGTTTCTATACTGTAACAAGTAGTAAAACCAATATCCGCTTGTTTTTCGAACAATTGAATGAATTCTCGTTATCATCGTCTTTCCTCGAACTGCTCGGCAAAACACCGTAAATCTTCAGCTTGGTATAGTATACCTTTGCTAATTCCGACCTGTTTTTTTGAGTAATATTTCTATACACCGCAAAATTGGATACATTTTATTATTTTATAAGTCAATTATTTTAATAAATAAAAAGACCAGGGACAAATACAATGTCCGATTATTAATTATTATATAAATAATCGTTTTTATTTTTTTAATGAAGTGTTCGTTCTACTTGTTTTTGTCAACAGTAATACAGTATTATTCTAAATATTAAGAAACACCTTTATATTTTCATATTCTTTATTATTTATACCTTCCAGGACAATATTAAAATTTTCAAATACGACCCTGCGCAGAAATGACCACGAGAAACAAAACGGTGCGGCGAAAACTGCTGTTTGCTATTCCTAATATCAGTCATCGTTGTATGTATTTGGATTGGGCATTTGCAGTTGGCTACTGTAAGGGGTATCGCTTCAAAACCCGCGTCCGAATTGGACAAAACCGAAAATTTTAAAATCGTTAAATCGTTCGAATGATTTTCGATATCCTCTCGAGATATCTAGAAATATTTAGAATCGAATAGTTTGATTATTTTCGTTCGAAATATTCCATTATTAACCTCAGCATAAATCCAAAACAATCAAATAAACAACCATATACAGGGCGAACCATCTAATTATTGCCCTCTTTTTCTTTTGTTAACCATTTGTCAAAATGATGTTTGCCTTTGGTGAAAAAGTTGTCTGACACCATTTGAACCGTTGCGTTGTATGAAGTACTATCTACTTACTTAATTATTTTACATCATTCTGTGTGAGTGAGCCATAACAACATCAGCAATTTACTTAAAATACAAGTCCTGGGGCGAAGGGTTGGAGTAGTGGTCACGTTCTACGCTTTTTGCAGCCACTCTGCCAAAAGCGGGTGGGTTCAAATCCCACTCACTACACTTTCCATGGTTACTGCGAGCGTTTTTATAATATAAGGTATGTTAGAGCAGGGGAGCGGCGGCAGCGGACCCCTTTTGTACTGGAGTGCCCGTAAGCAGCCACAAGAAAATAACAATACGTCTTTTTTCTGTTTATCAATGATCCGAAAATTTTGTATGTTTATACATTATAAACATTACTAAAAAAAAGTATGTAAAGTAGGCTTTAAAATTGCAATTATGTCTAAGTTTGAAGTTCCCGCCGCAGCACGCTACAGAATGAAGAAAGGGGCGGAGCGTAAAATACAGTATCTGAGTTTAACTTTCCTATTTTTCTTTTTATTTTGAACGTAGGAAAACGCTGAAAATTTGTTTGCATATTTAAATCTTTGATTAAATACCACCGGCGCCTGGCACAAACGAAAAATGTTTTTGCCATTAACTGCTTTAATGATTTGTTGAGCCCAAATAATTATTATTTTTTGACATTAAAATATAATTTTCTGACGGCAAATAAACATTTTCTTTTATGTAAAAAATCATTGCCAGACGAAAGAATGAAGAAATTATTTATTGACGCCAAAAAGTGATTTTGTGACGCTAACATTTTTATGTCAAAAAATCATTTATTAATGCCTGAAAATGGTTTAAACAATTAAAAACTAAATAATAAATCGACATACATGTTACTCTTTAACTATAGTTGATTATTTTCAGACATAAATAACTGATTTTCTTGAAGTAAAAAAATCATTAATTGACGTCGGAAAATGCTGCTATCTAACGGCACAGCTGGCGTAGTAGAAAAAACTTCGTCGTTCAGCTCATCAAATTAGTCCCATCCCAAGGGCTATTTTATTTTATGTTACACATGCACATAGTGCACATGCCTCAGTATTATTAATTATTGTATAGTGTATTTTGATAAGCCGGCCCAGATGTCTACGTGGGTACTCTTTTCTCTAATCGGTCAGTATTCCAGTATAGTTCTGGTACCATAAGTATCCCGTTAGGTGGCATATTATTTATTTGGGCCAGACTCAGAATTAAAAAATATTTATTGATGTCTAAAAATAATTTAAAGTTCCCGAATAATTTTTTTGTTTTCTTTTGTCTTATTTAAAAATGGATGGAAATGGATTTTTGACATCAATAAGTGAATTTCTGACGTCGAAAACTAAAATTATGTCGCTAAAAATTAATTTCCAAGGTTAAATGTGTGGTATAATTTAACAAAATTGTGAAATGACGTCATAGCTTCTCTAGTCTAAAATATAAAAAACAGATAAGTACCCAAAATAGTTGAGACAGTGTCTAAAAAATTTTATTAGAGGAAAAATCAATTGATAAACTATTTTTAAAATAATAGAAAACTGACGATGAGATAACTCACCTCGCATAATAATTTTCTTTTACCAATACCTCTAGATGTTTCCACTGGATACTTAAACAGCGACGTCACTGTAAAGAAATAAACATTAATTGTCCCACTACGATTTTATAATTTGTTACATCCTGTGCTGAATGTAATTTTATTTCATTATTACATTAAAGACGATTAATGGCAATAGAAAGAATAATTATTACGACCGCATGCTTTGTAAATACAGAATGAATTCATAAAGCCCTGTTGTGAATAAAACATTGCCATAATTATTTTTAAATTCATACAAAACATAACAACAAATTTTATAGTGTGTAACAGACCACCCACGCACCATATTTTACGGCTAAACTATTAAACCTAGATAGATGAGATAAAAAACTTGTTATATAAATCGTATATGAGGTATTCAATAAAAATATTTATAAATTTTTTAGGCCTCTAGAACTGGTAGTTTTTTTGGGGCAGGGGGGCTAGGAAAATGGTTCAAGTCATACCTCATTTAAAAGGTATTTTTAAGCCCAACAACTTAAACAAAAGAAAATATCCATAGCTCAAACCGTTTCAAAATGGCGGCTAATTATATCAAACAAACGGCCATGTTATAAACCTGTTTCCAATGGCACATGAACTATTGTACCAAGACCATTGGCACTGAGCCTTTAAAGTCCATTCCAACGATGTACCACATGAGGACAAAAAAAATGTTGGTACCCCCTCTCCTCCTCAAAAGAGCGGGAACGTTTAAAAAGACATTATCTCAAAAATCTTAAATGCGACAAGGGGTCAAGTAATACTTCATTTTAAAGGTCCCATTAAATTGAACAACTTTTTTAAAGTTTTTTGATATTTCTCACCCTTACAAGAGGCGGCTCAATTTATAAAAATTTAATTCCTATTATCGGATGAAGCGCTCCATCTGCCGCATCTAAAGCAGTGAAACAGAAATTTTATTGCTGATACTAGGGTTGGCATCCCTTCGGTATTTTATTTTTTCTGAAATTCTTCTTTTTCCTCTTATTGTAGTCCAAAGCCTGCAATTAGTGCGGGGTCTTTCAACCCTCCTTTAACGTATGGCAGGAGGCTGACCTTACCCATCGAAACGGAAAGAAATTCCACTAAATGATTTACAAAAGACGTTAGCATTACAATCGGGACCGACGGTTTTATGTGCCCTCCGAAGAACGGCCAGTTACAAGTATGCATACTACTATATTGTTCACCCATACAGATAGAGAGCAATATTTAAAATTTCACGCCTTACTTAAGCTCTCATATTTTATCAATAAAGTGGGTGAATTCGAATCAGCTATTATGGATAACTACAACTTCGACGTCATCGGCGTCAGTGAACACTGGTGTTGTGTAGATCTGTTGGAAACCGTGCACATAAACGGATTTTTCTGTGCATCAAGTTTTTGCCGTCCTGCAAAGCAACATGGTGGAGTCGCAATTTTTCTAAGAGATGGTACAAAATACAGATTACTTCCGGAAATCTCGGAATTAACCGTGGAACGAGTATGTGAGATCACAGCGGTGGAGGCCCTCACGCACAAACTTATAGTTATAGTTGTCTACAGGTCCCCACTAGCAGATTTTGATAGATTTAATGAAACTATAAACCTTTTACTTGCTCTTGTTTATAGGCTTAATAGAAAAATTATAATTACAGGCGACTTTAATGCAGATTTGTTTAAAGACAACTGTTCTTACACCACAAATTTTTATGATATGATGAAATCATTCGGTTTCAATAGTCTAATAAACGAATGCACTCGTAAAAACAGTTGTCTGGATAATATATTTGTCAATAATAATATCAGCCTGATACATAATTCAGGAACTATTGATTTGCATCTCTCTGACCATAAGGGTGTATATGTTGAGGTGGAAGATCAGTCAACAAATTGCAGTGAGGCCATTACTTTTAGACCCTTTCAAGAAAGAAATATTTGCACTTTGATAAACAAACTGGAATTGGTTGACTGGGGTTTTCTCACCAATTTAAATATCAATCTAGATTACAAAGCAAATATGTTTGTCAAGGTAATAACTGAAGGTATTGATTTTGCTATGCCTCGGAAAACTAAAACAGTAAAAGGAAATTCAAGACACCGGTATGGTTTACCAACGAGATCGCACAGATGCGAACGAAATTGGAGGCTTTACGCACTTGCCATACAGTAAAGCCTTCACCTGAATCACTACATGCATTTAATGCCTACAGGTCTCGTTACAGAGAACTGATAATCAAAAATAAGCAAAATGCCTATGAGCGCCTTATTCGTAATTCCAAAAACCCACAAAAATCATTATGGCAAATTATAAACTCCAACAAAACAAACCGTGCCAAAGAAACTACTACTGAAAATCCTAGCGCAGATGAATTTAACAACTTCTTTGTAAATGTTGCTAAAAATGTAATAGACCACCTACCTAAGCCAGTTGGGAAAATGAGAATTATTGAAAATAGTACTACAAATAATTATTTATGCCAGAACCCTTTTGTATTCAGAGAGATTAGCTTTAATGAATTAAGGGACCTAATAAATAAAATGCCAAACAATAATAGCAAAGATAAATTTGATATGAGTGCAAGGTTGATCAAAAAAATCAAAAATGTGATATTAATTCCTCTAACTAAACTTCTCAATTTATGCATCAAATCAAATTATTTCCCAAAAATATTTAAAGAAACAAAAGTCTTACCTATTCATAAGAAAGGACCCCTGAATGAACTTTCAAACTACCGCCCTATATCTCTGGTACCCATTTTAGGCAAGGTACTGGAAAAAATCTTAAAAAACCAGATGACTGAATTTATTAATGATAATAAATTGTTAAATCCAAACCAATTCGGTTTTAGAAAAGGATGTTCTACATCCGCAGCCATTGATAAACTGTGCTCTATTGTGGTTGATGGTATGGAGCAGGGAAATTTTGTAGGAGCCACTTTATGCGATCTTAGCAAAGCGTTCGACTGCGTATCGCACAGTATTCTTACTGAACGCTTGGGTCGCCTCGGCTTCAGTGAGAGCAGCTGCACACTGATAAAATCATATCTTGATGAAAGGTACCAGTTTGTTAGCATTCGTGATACACATTCCAACCTAAAGAGAATCCAGCATGGTGTTCCTCAGGGCTCCGTACTGGGACCTACGCTTTTCCTTCTATACGTCAATAATTTACATGAACAATTTTCAAACACTAGTGTAATACTATTCGCAGATGATACTACGCTAATTACACAAAATAAATTGGAACCTGTGGTTATAAATAAATTAAGTGAAGCCCAGTTGCATGCTAGAAATTGGTTTGCACAAAGTATGTTGTCTTTAAATCCTGACAAAACCCAAACACTTATCTTTAGCTTGAGACAAATATCTCACCCTAATCCCGAGTATGTAAAATTTTTAGGTGTCTACATTGACCCCCATCTTAAATGGAATTATCATATAAATTTCATTGCCACTAAGTTTTCTAAGCAGATTTTCCTGCTGCGCCATCTCAAGGCAAGTGTGGGCGTTCGGGCTGCACGTACAGCTTACTTTGCTTTTTGCCATACCTCGATAGCTTATGCTATCCTGAATTGGGGTCATGCACCATCTACTAGTCGCCTATTCGCGTTACAAAGAAAATCAGTACGTGTGCTCGACGGCCTTCACTATAGAGATGACTGTCGTCAATCATTTATTAATTTACAAATCTTGACTTTACCGTCGCAATATATATACTGCTATGTAATATGAATTTTGGAAATTCATACTACTTTTAAATTTTTGAATAAAATTAATTGCTAAAAAGCCCCACGTTGGGATAGGCATAAATTATGCTATGTAATAGGAATTATAAAAATTCATAATTCCTTTTATAAAAATTGAAAATTTCTTAAATTCAAACATTGAGAAAAAAAAATTTTTTAATATTAAATTTGAATAGCCCCACGTTGGTACGATCCATAAATTATGCTGAGAAATAAGGATTTTTAAAAATTCCATCCAAATTGAAAAAAAACATAAATTTTGTAAACTTTGAATTATTATTTATTTTTGACCCACTTTTGCTAGCTCAGTAATAAAATTAATATAATTAAATGCTGTGTGTTTTAATTTAGTTTTAAGCATTTTCATAAAAAAATAAATTTCAAATAAATTTATAAGCATGGGAATTTTATTTTAAAGCAAGAGACTCTTATTAAATTTTTGACATGTAAATAATTGATTGAAATAAACTCATCTTGTACTTAATCTCAGGGATAATTTTAAATTCTTGAACATCATGTAGCTTCACTATTTTCGATGGGTTATTTTAAAAAAATTAATTGCAGGTTTCCAGAATACCACCTACTACATTTACACATAAATACATCACCATAAAATAATATTTAAAACATCTCTGTACATTTATAATAAATAAAACAAATTTCTTTATTGAAACACAACGAAAATTATTACTTAACTTTTGACAATGTTCTTCTTTGAAGTTCGGAATATTTGATGCGTGCGCTTCCACGTATCTGAATGGTAGCTAACTCATACAACCAATTTTTCTTTCCTGTCTGTGATGTGCTTGTGCACGGTATGATGTGTGCTGTCCTAACGCTGCCTGTCCAATAATATAAAACCATGTGTTCTCCAGCAAAATCTTCAATAACAGTTTTTCTCAGGTACGTAATTCTTTTTTATTAGAAATTATACTTTTCAATTGATAATTATTTTATTTTTTTATTTATTGTTAGCATTTTTATTTTTAATTATAACTGATCAACTTTTATTATTACAGATTTATTATTATATCACACGAAGAAAATTAATTCAATATTATCCGTCAAATACAAATCTGCACCACTGACAACAAGATGTATTACTCCACCTCAAAAACCGGAAATTCGCAGAACTACCTCTTTATCATAAAATGGTGCTCAGGTACGCCATTTTTATCACTTTATAATTTATTGAATTTATTTGTCGAAGAATCTTTCAAATTGTTCTTTAATTACTTGGATCACTGGTTATTATATTTAAATTTTAATTTAGTTTCCCATTGGAATATTTAATACTTGCACAAATTAATATTTTTACAATAAAGAAAGGACGCTTCACAATTCTACTTTTTAATCTTCCAATAACTTTTATATTATTCAACGGATTTTTCTCAATTTTCTTTAAATAATAAAACACCTTGTTACTTTCACTTATAACAACAATTTATTTTGTTCACATTAAAATTTCTAATTACATTATCAAAAATTTGGGAGCTAATCATTAACGCACCCACGCTATACAAATTCTTACCGGAAGCTCTTTTTACAAATCTGGCTGATAGCCTCGTCACCTCAGACAAATTACCAATTATTCAATTATCACCCTTAAGTATACTTTACATAACGATAACACCGGAAACAATTAAAATTCTATTGTTTTTACAATATAGCTACGAAACCCTACAACTATAATCTAAATTTCACCCTTATTCAACTTATTACATAAATGTCATTATCCCAGATTAACTGGAATACATCTATTTTAAATACGCAATTCAAACATAAATCAACGTATGACAGGTACATTCAATGAAGAAAATTTTCCTTAACACATTCAGCGCCAAGGCAGACACTGGTGTCTGCTTGTAACGTTGTCCGCAGAGCCACGGCAGACACCGGTGTCTGTTTCACATTTAGTCCCATTACGCCATGCAGACACAAATGTATGAAATACTAAGCGAGTAAGTGTGTGCCTTGGCCCTACCAAATCTGTTCCCAGTAATGGGTTTTTGGTTGTATACCTCAAATCAATTTTATTATGTGTGTCTGCTTTCTGTGTCTGCCACGGCCTAGTGGTAACTGTATATTTATTTTTATAACGCAGGGCCATGGCAGACACAATTATATTTTGGGATACAAAAATACAAAACAAAATAATTTTACAAAAAACTGAAACATATATTTGTTTTGCAAAAACATACAAAAACAAAAAGTAACATAATATAACTCTTCAGTAACTTAAAATTTATATTCTGAAAAGACAAATATAGAACTTGAAATAATGATCGACAGTTTTTATGTAATCATCGCGACGCTTTTTCTCAAGAGCAAGTTTCACAATTTTCGCACTTCTTTTACTCATAATGATCACTATTATACTGCACTTAGACACGAACTAACACAAAATAATGCAAATGCACCACATGAGGCAATTGGCATATGCGCAAGTTTCAACAGGCATAATCTGTGTCTGCAGTTGCGTTAGTGTCTGCCGCAAGTGTCTGCCATGGCCCCAGAAAATTAAGAATTGTGTCTGCAAAATGTGTCCGCTTTGGCCCTAAGAAACAAAATATTACCCAATTAAATCATAGGGCCACGGCAGACACCGGTGTCTGTTTTAGTATATAACGCAAATCGGGCCGTGGCCCTGCGATGATACCTTCAAAATTTGGCTTGGCGCTGAATGTGTTAAAATTTTAAAATTAACATATTTTTTTCATATTTACTAAGGCACATAAATTAAACAATACCAGCTTATTAGCATTAATAATTATCAATTAATTATTCATTAATTTAAAACCATAGTTACATTCCTTAATTAACATGAACCCTAGGTTTACCAGTAATTTATATGAGGTCATTGACTTCTTAGCACTTTTATCTGTGACTATATTTTATACAAAAACCGTCTGGCAATTTCTTACAACCTTGACCTAAAATACAGAAAACTATTTACATTACAATATTTTATATACCGACATACTCAAAAGTAATGTATACGGTTTGTTTTAAATCTAAATAAACAATTAGGTTATCTAATCAAACTAAATTAAATTAACCCAACAAACACCTTAATTAAATTAATTCTAAATTAAAATTATACAAGGTGCGTCAAAATAATTTTCTAAAAAAAATTTTTTTTTTTAATTCACTTATCCATTTTAAAAACACACTTTTCAACCAATAACATCTCAAATAAGGATTACCCTTTAATATTATACACAGTTCGACTCATATTTTTACATAAACGATTTTATTATTGATAAATAAATTAATTCAAGTTAAATTATTTATAGTTTGCGTCAATATTAAATTGCCTTAGCATGTTTTATATATGCTATAATTTTTTATAGTCAAGTTTTACTAATATTAACAATTCTATTCTAGGAATAGTATCCTGGAAAAATCTCAATGCCACTTAAAATGCAATTAACCAATAAGAAATACAAGAAATCAAGATTACCACTGCACTACCGTCGATATAATTAAACTTCAATGAATTACAAGACCACGAAGAATCCTCTTACCTCAACAAAATTTCATACTTTTCTTAATAATAAAAAAAATTATCAATAATTTTTAATTTTAATTTTAAAAAATAAATTTTTGAATTAGAACACACAGCAATACACATGCTTAATACATGTAAAAGAATAAATTAATCAATATACTCTAAACCAGAATATACATTATCATTACACCCGCTCGGGCCCTCATATCAGGGTAGACTTTGTACGACTGTCTTGCAGCAAGATAGGCTCAAATTACTATGGCCCCACATTTTTTAACATGTTACCAATGGAAGTTAGGAACCTTCCTCTACCTGCCTTTAAAAACACACTGAAACTGTGGCTTTTAAAAAGGCCTACTTCAACATTTACGAATATATGTCTGACAATTTTGTATAGTTGTGTTAATGTACTGTATTTGTATTGCAATTATTTTGCATTTGTATTGTATTATTACTGTATTTATATGGATACCACCATACTGCTGACCTGTGTAAAACATTTGTTAAAACACCAATAAACTGATTTGATTTGATTTGATTTGATATCAATCTATGGTGTGGTGGTCACGCACGGAACTTCAGACTGTATTAAATTTAAAATGCAGTGTTGGGAAATCTACGATTATATCAAAACTAAACAAAATCTTTTAGAAAAAGCAATATACAGATATAAATGGAAATTATGATCCTAATAGGTACTAGCACAACCTCAGTTTTTGTTAGGTAATTCAAAATGTTAACCCCGCTGAGTCGATTTCGGGATTGAGAGCCGCTCCCGAAAAGAAAATCGCGTGGAAAAAAACTAAACAAAGCCCACTAAAACAACCCCGAAAAAGAAACCAGAAAATAAGCCCGGTGAAAAGCTCAGAAAACATCACCCAAAAAAATCTTATCATACACAGGAAACATTCCTAAAGCAGGAAAATAGTTAAACTTATCTCTTTCCCTCATTTCCAAAGGAGCGCCTTTACAGAGATATTCGAAATGTTTTTGTAACTACAAAATATGCAGAAACAAAATGCTGTTAGACATTTGCATGTAATTCCAAAATGAAATTCGCCCTTATTCATAGAAATCGATCAGCAAGGAAAAAACACCTATCTTTTTTTTTCTTGGACCACTATCATTAACGCTCATCTCCCCACCGTAATGGACAAAACTGCTATTATAAATTCTAAAAATTCACAACCCTACTGTTCGGTGGCTCTAATAAAGGTGGCAACCCTCCCAATAGTTCATGTGCGATTGGGAAAAGGTTAATGTTATGGACGCTTTTTTTGATATAATTGGCCGCTATTTTGAAACGGTTTAAGCTGTCGATATTTTCTTCTTTCAAGTTATTGGGTTTAAAAAATACCTTTTCAATGAGATATGACTTGATCCACCTTCCTATTTGAAAATCTTGAGAAACCCGCTAGTCCACCCTCTCAAACTACCCTTTTCGGAGCCTCAAAAAATGTATCATTATTTATACTGAATACCTCGTGTATATAACAAATTTTTATCCCATCCATCTAGGTTCAACAGTTTAGCCGTAAAGTTAGTATGTGGGAGATGTTTGATTTACATAATGTACAAACAGAACTGATAATAAATAACTAATAAATTTTCCCTGGAAACTTACATAGGCCTCGCAATAATTTTTTGAATATTAAAAACAATTTCATGATGTAAATGCGGCGCATTATGCAAAAGTAGAAAAATACGGTAGTATAGTTATAAAAGTGTACGTTCTATACCAGATTTTTTATGTTGCATTTTTTAAAGAAATGACCCGATTTTCACACCATTTTTCGAAAAAACAAGCTTTTTTTGACAAAACCACCCGAAAATCAGCTAATTTGTCTGACCAGATTTTTTTAAAAACGACCTTTTTCTAGGAAAATGAGTCGATTTTAACGTTTTTATCCGTGGAATTTTGTTGGACCCTCGAAAACTAACAATTTTGCTAGACCAGATTTTTAAAACGTATTTGAAGTAGTTTTGAATTAGATTTAACAGGCTTGATACATGGAGTAAGAAAAATTGTCGTTCCTTTATAAAGTTGGTATGAAAATGGGTCAATTTGTTTAAAATAATGAAACAAAAAAAATCTGGTCTAGGACGTACACTTTTATAACTACTAAAAAAAATTAGAATTAATGATTCAACACCAGTCACTATGTTGACCGTTGAAATTTAAAAACAAAAATCTGGTGTAGGTATTCAAGTGAATTCGACAAATGGAAATCAGCTTCAACAAAAATCTGGTCTAGCTATTCAAGTTGAATTCTCTAATGATTCTGCAGCGGTTCCATATGGAGCCAGTGAAATTTAAAAATGAAAATCTGGTCTAGCTATTCAAGTCACGATTCAACAAATGGAAATCGGCTTCCATAAAAACCTGGTCTAGCTATTCAAGTTGAATTATTAAAAATAAAAATCTGGTCCAGTTGAATTCTGTAAAAGGCAAGATGGAAATCGACTTGCACAAAAATCTTGTCCACCAATTTATGTATTAAAAAAAAATTTGTAAGGCAATTATTCATTTAAAATAGGGTCCGACTAACCGGACCCTGAAAATTGATTCAACAAATGGAAATCAGCTTCAACAAAAATCTGGGCTACCAATTTATGTATTTCAAAATAAATTTGTTAATATCCATTTAAGCCAGCTTGCTTCATATATTTTTCTCTAGGAAAGAAATTTAAATTATCTATAAAATCTTTTTCTTTCAAACAAACTTCTTGTTCAGTTAACTTTCCAGCTTTTAACAAATTTAACATTTGTTTATAAAATTTATAAGCTAGTCTATACTCAATAGTTCTTTCTGGAATTTTATAAGCCTTTTCAAATAAAACAATTACTCCAGCCCCTAAACTCAAAAAAATCAAAGGAGGTAACACAATTCCAGATAAACAAGACGTACTACATATTAAATTTCCACAACTCTAATCCTATTCCAATATTTTTATAAAAATAAAAACTCTTTCTATATACATACAATCGCTTCTCTAGATACATCGGCATCTCCATTTTATTTTTTACATTTTTTGTTACGAGAACTAGTATTACTAGTCGGCCCATGTTTCATTTGTGATTTTTTATTTCCACATTCAGCACATATTGCAGAATAATATTTACTTCTACCTCTTCCTGTTTTTAATTCAACGCTTCCTTTATTTTTTGTATGTTTTTTACAACCCACGCAGTACATATTACAAACCATTTATATTGGATCAAAACATTTAAAGAAAATTAAATTTACCATATCGATAGAAAGGAAGCTATACTTTTCTTTCCAGCATTTTTCACAAATTTCTTCCAACTCTTGTTTAGATATATTTGAAATGTAATTATCATAAACTAGTGTTACCCCAGCGCACAATGCACTGACAGACAGCGTTGAAAGAACCGGCGAAATGTCAAGTCACGTGATGCATTAGTTCCAATAATGACACGCGATGTTATTGTAGGTGGCGCCCCAAGTGACGCGCGTCTAGCCGACCTTCATATATATTATAAATTAAAATAATTATTATTAAAAAATCGACGTAGAATAAAAATATAAAAATGTTTCATGTTCCATCTGTGGATAAAGACCTTTCATTTAAAAAAAAATGGTCCAAATTGGTGAAGCGGTAGCCGCTGGAGGAAGGGGAGAAAAAAACCCTTTGTGCTTTTATACCAGGTGTCAACGAATCTATTAGACAAGTCATAACTTCTAGAATATTAGGTGTATCAAAATGAGATTTGGTATAGGTAAATGGTATGTGAAGAGGGGAGTTTTCGCATATTTTTCACTTTCAGGTCACTTCCGGTTTCACCGGAAATGGCTCCGGTTTTGAATTTTTAAATGGAACACCCTGTATATTGTAACATTTTTGGATTTCTGAGACAATTCTGGATCAGAATGTGACATTTTAAAAAGTTTTTACGCCTACTTCATTTTTTTAGAGTCACTTTTAATATTGCATATAGGCGGCCATGATCGGACGTAAACTAATCTGAGGACCTCAGGTGATGTCAGAAAATTACAATCGCAAAGTTTTACTGACTAGTATGATAGATAGGAATAAGACAAGTTGGCAAAACTACATTTTCGCGTCTAACTATTATTTTTCAAATGGCGACCATTTTTTGACAAGCACTTTCCGAAAAAGGTATTTTTTGACGAATCTAACGATACTAATTTATTTGCGATTGGATTAAAAATAAGAACATAAATTAAATATTACTAAGGAAAATACTGGATAATAATTTATTTACTTTTGTCAAGTGTGCCATGGATAGCCATGATGCCGGATCTCACTGTGCTCGATTTCTTTATTTGGGGATATGTTCAAGCAAGGGTCTACTATGCAACAGCCCCAGCCACTCTTGAAATCTTAGAAGAAAGAATTCTACGGGCATTTAGAAGTATAATGCCTCAAATGTTACGAAACGTGTTGAGAGAAACAATTGAACGAGCTGAAATGTGTCTTGAACAAGAAGGAATGCACTTTGAAAATTTACTACAGTGAAAGTTAATAAATTATTATCCATGGCACACTTGACAAAAGTAAATAAATTATTATCCAGTATTTTCCTTAGTAATATTTAATTTATGTTCTTATTTTTAATCCAATCGCAAATAAATTAGTATCGTTAGATTCGTCAAAAAATACCTTTTTCGGAAAGTGCTTGTCAAAAAATGGTCGCCATTTGAAAAATAATAGTTAGACGCGAAAATGTAGTTTTGCCAACTTGTCTTATTCCTATCTATCATACTAGTCAGTAAAACTTTGCGATTGTAATTTTCTGACATCACCTGAGGTCCTCAGATTAGTTTACGTCCGATCATGGCCGCCTATATGCAATATTAAAAGTGACTCTAAAAAAATGAAGTAGGCGTAAAAACTTTTTAAAATGTCACATTCTGATCCAGAATTGTCTCAGAAATCCAAAAATGTTACAATATACAGGGTGTTCCATTTAAAAATTCAAAACCGGAGCCATTTCCGGTGAAACCGGATCTGGAGATCTAGTATAAATGTATAAATTTTCATAATAAACCAGTTTCTCATTAAAAATAAAATTTAAAGTTAAATGTGTCTTACCACTATTAGTAGGTCCAACTATAATTGCAATAATCGTAGGTCTTTCACGTTTATCAGCTTTTTCAATTTCTAAATCTTTAAAATATTTTAATTTTACTCCTTTAAATCTATTCATTTAAAAGATACAGATTTAATAAATGATGAACGCCGATGAAATGAAAAAGTTGCATCGAAAAATAAAAAAGAGATTTGATAAACAGTCCAACGATAACCCATCAGTATGTCCGACTACTACATGTCCGACTGAAATTTATCAGGATAGGATAGTCCGGCTACAAGTCAGACTAAAAGTCCGACAAAACAAATGAGTGCCAACAAAATGAAAAAATTAAAAAAAGAAATTATGGAAAGAGAACTTAATGTTGCTAATAAAGAAAGAAACAATAGAATACAAACAGAGAGAAAAGAAAGAAGAATCAATTACAAAAAGATTGGAAAAAATTGATTATCATTTGGAAGAACTGATTGGTGTTTCTAAAAATAAAAAAACTAAACGTTCTATGCATGGGAAAGTTTCCCAGACGTTAGAAGAAGATGAAGTATTTGAATATAGCGATATATGGACATCTTTAAAAGAGGATGCTAATAGAACTAAAAAAAATAGATATTATGATGGAATAAATGGTCCTAGATATGATTTAGCTTCTAGAGAATTTATGATGGGTTCAGAAATTATAAAACCCAGTAATAATAATTTTTTCTTGGATAGAGAACTTGTTCAACTTTCATCAGGATTAAAAAAAACTATTATTTGAAAGAGAAGTACCAGACATATCTGAATACACGTCGGAAGAGCATTTTAAATTTACTGAATTGGTAAGAAAAACAAATTCAATGTATCAAAATTATAATCCAAGTTTACATAAACCACTAACTAGTAAAGGAAGCAAATGGAAAGATTTAATTAAACCAATATGGGAATATTTTAAAGGATCTCCAATACATCGTAGTAAAAGTACAGCTGCTGGATTTCATAAAATGCTTTGCGATTGTCTAACTTGTATTTCAAATGGAGATATTGAAAAGGCTTCAGGATTAATTAGCAAAATGCCAGAAATGCATCTACTAGATTATGAATTTTGTGGTCCGTTTACAAAATATAAACAGAGAATTGAAAGAGGTGATGTTGGTATAAATGATTTAGATAAAGCATGTAGAGAACACGATGCTGTATATACCGAGACTGGTTATTATGATGATGCAAGAAATCGAACTAAAGAAAATTATGAAAAAATAAGAGCGTCTGATTTAAAATTAATAGGTGAAGCAGATAGAATAGGAATATCTAAAAATGAACGAAACACTTCGCCTGGACTTTCCTATACTTATAAATTAACATTGTTTTATATTTTCCAACACTTTTAATGTACACCTGTCTAGACCCGGCTAGTAAAAGTAAGCAGCGTTTATAAAAACTTCAAGCGTGAAGAGCGTAACTTAAACGTACCATTACCACGCTGGCTCCGCCTGCAACTGTGTACATGTAAAACAACCGAACTGAAATGAACCGGAGGCACGAGTAAGGAAGCGTGTTGATGTTTGAAAATGTATTAATAAGTCGAGAAGTATTATTTTTAGCAAGAAATTACTCTTATTATTTTGTATTTAGAATTTCAAAACCTTTCTGATTTTAAAGCCAAAATGCCATGTTTCCATTAAAAACAAGTTATTTTTTACCGTGGCCGCCATATTAAAATTGGAAACTCAAGTTTTTTTCTTAAATACAATCGAGAAGAATTTGCCCTACAACTTTGCTCTTGGGTTTGCGAGTCTATCTATTAAAAAAAAAAAGTTAGCCTACACTGAACATTAAACGACTAGTACAAGAATACAACTGCTGTAGAAAGTATGTGAAATTCTTCAAAGGACAAAAAGATTATTAAGGGGCAAAAAATTCGATTTTTTGATTTTTTGTAAAAAGATTCTCCTAGAGCAAACAAAACAAAAAACCAAATTTTTAATTTTTTATCGAAAAAATTTGGGGGGAGGAGGAACAGTAGCCCCCCTAAATATGAAATTATCGAAAAAATATTATGATATTCGGATTTTGCTATCAATGATGAGCTATATTGCTTTAACAGAAATATTTTATTGCCCCCCGTTAAATAAATAAAAGGGTACCAATTTTCAATTTTCAAAAATTCACAGAGGGCGTCACAGTGAAATTATAGCAATGAACAAAAAACAAAATTGTAGCAGATGCCTATCTCTATCAGCTTAAAAAGTTTAAACAAAAACGTGTGGGCAGTTTTTGAGATTTTTTTTTGAAAATTTCAAAAATTTTGGAGTGATGTCATTGCGATCGTTTTTATATTTTTAAAATTAATTATATTTCATGGGATAGTACCTTTGAAAGGCTACCAAACAAGATGTAGTTGATTCCAATCAGATAACTGGTTTTTGAGTAAATGGGCGTTAAAGTCGAAATGTTCAAAAATTCGTAGCGGCCGCCATTTTAAAGCTAGAGAGTTCGGTAAAAAAATCGTTTGATTTGTCCTAAGGCCTTCTTTAATCTCCACTATTAAAATTTCCAAAATTCAGTTTCTGAAAAAAATGCTACCAAAAAAATATGTCTAACTTCCGCTTCCGGTTTCGGATTCTTTTTAAAAGCTTATTTTGTCGATGAGTTTTTGATATACCTCCTCATTCCAAAGCACATCGAAATCGGTCTAGCCGTTCCGGAGGTATGAGCGTTACCCACCCACACACCCACAGACAGACATTTTTTAAAAACCACTTTTTTAGGATCCTGGAAGCCCAAAACATGTATTTCCGTCAAAATCTCGATTTTGAAAATTTGCATGAAATCAATACTTCCCTATACTGAAAGTATAGGAAAGTAAAAATCATGACAAGAAACAAAGATTTTGGGCTAAATTTGTAAAATATTTAATGAAAGTAAAACTGCATTAGCAGCTGGACAAATAAATCTTGTAAATGAAGTTGTAGTGGCTCTTGAAAAAATTAAAGATGATCCAAAGGCCGCAAAAATGATTTTGAACTATATAAACAAAGATGATCATCTTTATCAAGTATTGGCTGGAGGACTAGTTAGTCCTCTAGCAACTATGGGTGTTTCTGATGTTGTTGATTTTGGAAAAGGAATTTATGATTCAGTTATGAATACTAAACGATTTTATCAAGAAAGTGATTATTTCAATACATCAAAAGACTTACAACAACAACAATTAAAAGTTCAGAAAAAAATGTATAATTTATTACTTCAGGAAGAAGAGGAAGAGGAACAAAGAAGAGATGAACAATTACATAAACCAAAAGCAATTTATTCACTCCCTCGTAAACCTTCTCTGTATACTCTAAACTGATGAAATATTAATAAATGGATTTTAAAATTTATCCAATTATCAACAAAAGAAAGCTATAGATGCGTGGAAAAATAATACAAGAGTTAATATAAGAACTAATTCTAATTCATTAAAATTAACAAACCGACAACTAAATAATTTCATTCTTACACCGACAAGTGATAAGGATGCTTTGATATATGTAAAGAAATTAAAAATTTCAGAAAGGTCTTTATAGAGTCGCTCCCAAAAAAATTTTTTTAAAATGAATCAGGAATGTTATTTAAAAATAATCACGCAACGTGTTATATAATCAGAGGAGACACAGTATTTTATTTTGATTCATCTGGTAATAAACCAGATTATAATTGTTTTAAGACTTTTAAAATTGTGTACAATAAAATAAAAGTACAGGCTGATAGCACAAGCATGTGTGTTCATCTTTGTTCAATCTTTCTAAAGTCAATCCGCCTCTGGCTCTGGGCTGACTTTGTCGGACTTTGACAAGGTTATAAAATCTATACGAAAAAATAAAATAAGGTTGATAAAAACATTATTTTTTCTGTGACGGGAAAAAAGTTTAACATTTTGTCTCTCTTGACAGGTACTAAAGTATCACTTTTTATGAAATTACTTTTTTCCTTTTACCCGGGGAAAAAAGTAATTACTTTTTCCCCGGGGAAAAAAGTAATTACTTTTTTCCCGCTACAACAGCTTACTAGTTTAAAAATTCAAATTCCACGTTGACCAATTTTCCGACTTTATTATATATGTTTTTCAATATATTACATTTTTTCCCGTCACAGAAAAAAATAGTGTATTATACACAGGAAAAAAGTAAGATTTTAGCTCTCGGTGTGAGTGTCTCCCTCCGCTTCGCGTCGGGAGACACCTCGAGCTAAACTCTATTACTTTTTTCCCTTGTATAATAAATATCTATATTTTAAATAATGAGCAAAATAAAAAAAGATTTTGCTAAATTATTGCGAGAACAATCACCATATATAAAGTCTGCAGGTCATAGATCATTTTATCCAGAAAACAATACAGATTTAAATAAACATGATGAGATTCCATTTAGTTTTGATGTGATTGAAAAATCAATAAATTTTCATAGAAGCTATCTGTATACACGAATTAATATAAAGGCCGCTGACAGAAAACCAGATATTAAAACCAAAGTTCAATTGAGTGATGGATGGGTTTCAAAATTATTTAAATCAGCCAAGATTCTGGTAAAAAATAAAGATGTTCACTTGGTAATATTTCAATGGCTTCGGTAATGAAAATGAGAGTAAACTGGTCGGATGAAAATGTTGGCAAGAGTCAAGTAAATGGTTTTGACGCAAGAGACAAAGCAAGCGGAGGAGGAATTCATGAAGCTATAATTTCTTTAGGTGATTTGGTTCCTGGATTTATGGATGATGTTGATACTCCATACCCCTATATTTGATTTAAAATGTGAATTGATTTTAGAAAAAAATAAAAATGGAGAAAACGATGCTTTATTTGTATATGAAGAAGGAAAAGAAAATCCAAACGCATCCATTATAATTGAAGAAATGAGTTGTCTGCTATATATTGCAATGATATGCGTGGTCTTGTGACTACTAGAAAACAATTCCCTAAACTGTTTGCAATTCACGCAATTAAATTAAACTTTCTATGAGACTCTTCTAACTTTCTCAGGGTCGTTATCTATCTTGTAAAATAAGTTATTTAAATTAATTTATAATGGAAATAAACACACACAACGATATCAACTTTACAAAATAAGGTTTTATTTAATAAATGAATTTCTAAATGTGGTTTCCGAAAAATCAAATGAATTTTACTAATTACAATCGTCTTTTTTAAAAATAAACACTTATCTTAGCGTCTCCTTATTAGGATATTCTTCGCTCGAGCAAAACGCTGAGTGTCCAATTTCTATTTCGCTTTGCTGGATTCTCAAGTATCCACAAATACTCGCCTTCAATCTGAATCTTCTTCTTGTGTGTTTTATATTATTACCAACGTGGTTTTACTACCATCACAAACGTACAAACTTCCTCGATCACCTTTTATTTATAATTCTTCTGGATTTTTCTTTAATTCGTTGTTACTTCTTGTATTTTCCTCTTTTATACACGTAATTACTTTTATATAACTTTTAGACCCGTTTTTCCTCTTTTTTCTTTCAGAGGATCTCAATTCTCTGTATTTATTTACACAGACGAGCCGTGACTAATTAAACAAATTTCTTTTTTATATCTTTTGTCTTTCTTCTTTGATTTTCATTTTTATAACAAACAAATAAATCTCATATCCATGAGTATCCCTTTTATACGTTTGTGACATTTGTCACTGACATCCAAACTGAAATTTATCGACGCACAAATCAAGTAACTCTAAAACTTCTTATAAATTAAACCTTTTGAACAATTCTGAACTAAATTATAATTACAACTAACATAAATAAAAATTCGTATCAATCTGGTTGTATTTTTCTTTTCTTTCAGTAAAAACAAACCATATGAAAAATAACAATTATTAGAGTTTATAACAAGGATTATAGCAAAACTACGCAACCCTGAGTTTAAAAGTTAGAGTTTCAAAACCTTACATAAAACTCCAATCACAAATAGAATTGCAGCAAGCATTTCAAAAACTGCTCTCCAGACAAATCAAACACCTCTAAATATCATAGCAATATAAATGAATATCAAGATATGGCAATATTAGCTTTGAAAGACGCCATGACTTCCAATCTGTATAAATATACTTTTACTTTTAATGATACCTATTCAATGTTTGGAATATAATATATGGGGTGATAGATTTAATGTAACTATATCCGGTAATTATATTGGAGCTGAATCGGCTCTAATGTATCCTTATTATGAGGATGGAGTCAATATTACTCAAGATGATGTATTTGCAATTCAATATTTATATGGTATTCCTGATACATCTACCAAGTTACCAATCATGACAACTAAAAAAAACAGATGAACCACCTTCTTTAACAATTGACTTGTGTTCTATAAAATATCCAGATCAATTATTAATAACTTCTAATCACCACATGTATATATTTTATAAAAAGTGGGTTTGGTTGATGAATATAAATGATAAAAGATATAGAGACCCAAAATTAGTTTCTGAATATTTGCCATTTGTAAAACAAATTTCTCACATTTATCAGAGACCATCTGGGGACGTCGTGATTATAGATGAAAATAAATTGTATCTAATAGACTTTCCTAATTTGATATTGATACGATCTGGGAACATTAATGATTTGGGGGTACCCACTAATAAAGAAATTCAAACAATTTTTAATACATATACTGGACGCACTTTTATATTTTACGATAATTATTATTATACAGAACTGGATGAGTGCACTTTGAAAAGTAAACGACACGGAATTGCTAATGAACTATTTCCTGGCGTTCCATCTGATGTAAATGGTGTCTTTCGTTATAAAAATGAAATGTTGTACTTTTTTAAAAAGAAGGATAACAAAGCGATTTCATACGAATATGATGAATTTTCAAATATGTTAATAAAAGCTGGTCCATTTGATTTTAGTATTTTCAACATTCACTGTCCAAACATAAGTAAGTGTATTGGAACAATTGAGAACTTTATTAAACAAACTGGCGTCATATAGTTTTGAAACACATTAAAAACTTTAAATGTTGAATAAGTTATTTATCGTTTTTATTCCATCATACAATTACTTACATATAATTTTTAAATACAAATTGAAAATTTAATATTCAAATAGTAATTGAAGACTATAAATTTGAAAGGGTCTAATTGTAAGTGCCAAAATCAGATATATTTTGATAACCACATGATTACAAATTATTGTATGCCAGAACGTTAATTGGGTTGCCTATCCCGGAAAGCCAAAAATAATTTCACTGTTTATATTGGCTGTGTTCGGTAATGTACCTCTACCAACTCCTTTTGTTAGCGGAAAGAAATCGATAATAACCATCGGCGCGGGTGGAAGTGAGATGCTAATAATCGCAAAACTATTAGAGGTGTTTACCGAATGCAGCTATTGTGTCTGTGTTGTGCGTATGCGCGTTGTGAGTAAAATGGCTGTGAGTCTGTGATTGAATTGACATTGTTGACAATTGAAATTGATATTAAGCTTTGTGTTTCCGCTGTGGTTTATTTCATCAATCTGAGGTAAGTAATACCACTAGATAAAATATTCAAAATTCATCGAACCAGCTGTGATATTTTTATAAATTTTCTATAGCTGGAGATTGTCTTATCGCCGCACAGTGGGCAAAATCACCAATTTAGGTGGACAAAAGTCATGTCAAAAATTTGAAATTTCCGATATTGAGTTGTTGTTCTTGTTAGTTGAAAAGTCGCAGAATACTAATACTTTCCGGTTAACGTTGTTTGCAGGTGCTTAAATGAGTGAGTGATTCAGGTATAAACACGTGCACTTAATGCGCTGCGTTAGCATAGCTTCTCTCACCTGCAATTGTTATCCAGGATAAATTTTCCCGAGATATTGGACGTTACTGTAACAGGTAAGACCTTATATTTTAACTATTATTATTACAATTTATCTTATTACTAACAAGGAATCGGCTTAGGAGGAGTTTAAATTACCTATATTAACAATTTGTAAATTATTCTCAAATACTTTATTAGTCACCGCCAAAAGCTCCCAAGCATTTTTTTTCAGAATTTGTTTCATTGATCCTTCTAGTTTAAAAATATGCTTGAGATTTTTTGCGATTTTTTGCGTTTTTACTGATTTAGCGCTTTAATTGATCCTTCCAGAGTCTGCGGTTCGAATTCCACGAAGGCAGTTTTTTGAACAGTGGGCGAAATTTCCCAAAAAGATCCGTAATGAAAGTTTGGTGAGGTACGTCATAACTCTTGTTGACGCTAGTCCAGAAGACGTCGTGGTCATAGAACCTTTGAAAGACAGTGTGGCTCATGTTTCCAACAAAATTTCTGAGCGGTGGGAAAAATGCCACAGAAAACTGCAAGTTTTTTCAAGCAAATATTCGTCTTGGCTTGATAAGGATGACTTAGAGTTTATTATTTCTCGACAAATCATTCAACCTACGTCTCAACGTACAGGACGCCCTGAAAAAATTTTTTTAGATTCTAGCGAGAAAACTAAAAAAAGAAAAATCCCTGATTTATTGGCTGTTGAGTGCGAAAAATTAAGTTACGCTACGCAACTGTCCCTTTATTCTTCTGGTAAGCGTAGTGCTGCAAAAGTAGTAAAAAAAGCAACTACCTCTCAACAACCTTCTTCTGCCACATCTTCTTCTTCAAGACAATCGACTTCTACGAATGTACGATGTTTGTCACCTGATGAAGCGTTGGCCTTGTTTGTAGACTGCAAATTGACAAAAGCTTCTTACTGTTTGTTGAGACAAAGGGCAAACGAAGTTGGTCATGATTTGTATCCATCATACTACCGGGTACAAGAGGCCAAAAAATCTTGTATTCCTGAAGAAAGAGTTATAACCGAATCTAGAGCTGAATTGCCATTGCAGGCATTATTAAACAGAACAGCCCAAAGATTGTGTGAGGTACAACATCCGGTTTTGAAGCAACTAGTCGATACGGGGGCTTATGACTTCACCTTATTTAGTAAATGGGGTTGCGATGGAAGTGGGGGACAGAGTAAATATCATCAAAAATTTTCTAGTGATTCTGGTAATGATGAAAACATTTTCATGTTTTCGCTGGTACCTATACGTTTGCAACCGATGAATGGTCAATCTTACGTGTGGCAAAACAGTGTTCCTGGATCAACCAGGTTCTGTCGTCCGATAAAATTTATGTTTCAAAAAGAAACGGCCTCTTTGATTGTTTCAGAAACCAATCTGGTAAAAGAAAAGATTCGGGAATTATCTCCTACCAAAGTTAATGTCGAAGGAAACGAAATATCCATTTCACACAATTTGGCTTTAACTATGCTAGATGGTAAAGCATGTAACACATTGACTGACACTAAGTCAACTCAGACATGCTACATCTGCAAAGCTACTCCAAAGATATTTAACGACCCTAATTGTACACTCCCACTTGACAACACCGAAAACTACAGTTTCGGTTTGGCTACATTACATGGATGGATTCGGACTTTTGAATTTCTATTGAATATTGCATACAGATTGACATTAAAAGAAAGAAGAAAGACTGTGAAAACTGAAGAAGATCGTCAGGACTTTGCTTTACAGAAGGCAAACATTCAAAAGAAATTCAAAGACCAGTTAGGCCTCAATGTAGACCAACCAAAACAAGGGTTCGGTAATACCAATGATGGTAACATGGCCAGACGATTCTTTTTAAATTCTGCTGTGAGTGCATCAATCACTGGCTTAGATGAAACTCTTATTAATAGATTCAGAGTGATACTTCAAACTCTTTCTTCGGGATATGAAATCGATGTTCAAAATTTTAATGAGTATACATCTGAAACTAAGCGGCTGTATTTAGATTTGTATCCTTGGTATGGAATGACTCCCACGATTCACAAAATTTTGGACCACAGTGCTCAAATAATTGAAAATCAATGATTCCAATCGGGCAATTAACTGAAGAGGCCCAAGAGGCCAGAAACAAAGATTGTCGACGATTTAGGGAACGGTGTACGAGGAAAAATTCACGTTTGTCAACAAACACTGATTTATTAAGTATGCTTTTAGTTTCATCTGACCCTATCGTTGCTAGTTTTCGAAAACCTGTTCAAAAACATAACGGGCCATTGGACCCTGAAGTGCTGCGTTTATTGAAATGCAACGTTCCAAGCCAAAAATTATATTTGTCAAACTAGATCAATTCGAATCCGATTTTGTGTCTAGTGTAATATATACGAGTGAAGAAGAAACCAGTGGCATTGACTGATATTTACCTGATAATTATTGTTAAGTGTTAATACCTTACTTAAGTATACTATAGAAGTTGCAAAAATTTATTTTCTAAACTTGTTATAGTATGTAAGCAATAAAGTATTTTTTCATTCATTCATTTATTCATTCTTTCAATTAAAGAATTCTACTTCACGCCCACATAAGGACAGATTAAGTTCTAGGTGGACAAAAATCTATAAATCACCAAATCAGACCAAAATATTTGTTAAAAAACGAAAACAATAGTGAAAAAATTTTAGCACCAAGGGGTGGTTTTTCGATGGGGGATGCAAAATATATTTTTTACAAAAATTCTGAAACTTTGCGAACATATCAGTATTATGCAAAGTTTTAGAATTTTTGAAAATAATATATTTTTCATCCCCCCTCTAAAAACCACCCCTGAGTGTTTAAAATTTTTTCATTATTTTTTGTGTCTTCACAGGTATAGTACTGATATGTCCGCAAAGTTTCAGAATTTTTGGAAAAACTATATTTTGCATCCCCCATCGAAAAACCGCCCCTTAGTGCTACAATTTTTTCACTATTTTTTTCGTTTTCTAACAAATATTTTGGGCTGATTTGGTGATGTATAGATTTTTGTCCACCTAGAATTTAAATCCGGCCCACTGTGCGCCGGCGTGATTCTAGCAATTTTTCAGCAATAAATACATCTCAATAAAGCCGTGGGCATAAAATTCCTATTATATAGTAAGATCGAAAAGTCTTTGGATAGCGGTTGCTGTGGAATTTCAAAGCTATCTATAGAATTACTTACTTGTAAATCTCGCTCGATAATGGCGAAGTTGGGAAATCTCTCACGGAATTCATTTAAACATAAATTAGGTGAATAAACCAAGTTACCGTTTCCACCACGATTTCCATCCACATTAATATGGTCTAATAAAAATTTTATGTTCTGTTTGAAACATTTTTAATTATAATCCGCTGACTTTTGAAAGTAAATGTCAAAACTAATAGAAATAAATAATTTCATAGATGACTTGTCAATTCCACAGCAACCGCTATCCAAAGACTTTTTGATCTTACTATACATGTAATATATTTCTTGTCTCGTTAGCTACCTGCATGTGTAATATTGCTGGTATGTTTCAATTAATAAAAAAATTGCTGCACCAAGTTATAAAAATTACAGTTTTAATTCGCTTCACCGCTCCCGGGTCACGGAAAAACGAATTTCTCCCTGCCAATAGTTTTTTTTGTCTTGTTAGTTCCTGCATGTGTAATATGGATGGAATATTCCAAATAATAACAAAAATTGCTGAGATCAAGTTTAAAAATTACGGTTTTAATTCGCTCCACCGCCCCCGGTTCACGGAAAAACTAATTTCTTCCTGCCAATAGTTTTCCTGTCATGTTAGCCACCTGCATGTGTAATATTGCTGGGATATTCCAAGTAATAAAAAAAATTGTTGGAACAAAGTTATAAAAATTACTGTTTTAATTCGCTCCACCGCCCCCTGGTCACGGAAAAACGAATTTCTCGCTGCTAATCGTTTTCTGGTCTTGTTAGCTACCTGCATGTGTAATATTGCTGGGATATTCTAAGTAATAAAAAAAATTGCTGCGACAAAGTTATCAAAATAAGTTTTAATTCGATCCACCGCCCCCGGGTCACGGAAAACCAAATTTCTTGGTGCCACACGTTTTCTTGTTTTTTTGCCAATTGCATGTCATATATTGCTGGGATATTCTAATTAATAAACATAATTACAACTACAAGATAATACGGAGTTTATGCCCACGACTTTATTGAAGTGGATTTATTGCTAGAAAATTGCTAGAGTAACAAGACTTTTCTTATCTGTAAACATTCCCAAACACTCACATTTCTTGCATTTCTTTGTCATTTACAGACACAAAATGGAAGAAAAACGGTTTGGGGTAAAAACTCACCTAATTCAAGAGTTAAGGCGATTTCAGTCGGGTTTAAAACATAGACGCATAAGGATGCCCTTTCAAGCAAGTGCTAATACCTTTGTTAACGACGGTCTAATTACTGTTAGAAGAGAAATCCAGGCTGAAAACGGGAGGTTGTCCATCATACCGTCCAACTGGCAATTGGCTTTTCGACCACCAAAGCAAACTTTAGAATCTCTTGGTGAAACAGCAGTTAGACTCATGATGGATGTGGGAGTCTATATAACTATAATATTCGACTCTAAAGATGAGAAAGATAGATTTGCAACGGCCATGGCAAATCTGAACGAGTAAGTAAAACGAAACGATAGTTTTAATTTTAGGTTGGTTGTTTATTTCTTGCAGCTCATCGTCTTCCGAAGAAGAAGGAAACCCCTAGCGAAGTCTAAGTTTATATTCTATTGGAATTTATTTAATTTGTTTGTCTCTATGGTTGTTGCATTATTAAATAATTCCTTTCTATACTCTAAATCGAATAGAAACGAACCTAATTTATTAGCTGGTAATGAAATAACTTTGGGATATAGAGCATTAGTCCCTTTCTGAGACACTTTGGTGAACTGTGTGTTCTCCATTTATAAAAAGAAAAGACCTTCAGTAGGTTCATACCGCAATTTGTTAATTGTCTTGTATAGGTATTTGAAAACAAAAGACAAAATGATAAAGAATGTAACTGACTCAGCTGCTTCGTCACGTTTTACGATAAATATGGTATGTTTTCAATGAAAAATATTAATTTGTTCTGTAAATCTTTATTTTAACAAACATTTTTTTGTCTAATAATTATAAAAACTTGATTTTAGACCTAAAGATCAAATTGTGCTGAACAGGTACATATAGTACAATTGAAAACTTTATTAAATAAATTAACTTCCAATACTTTCTAAACTGATTGAAAAATATTTGGTTATATTAAATGAGTGATCTAGTTCTATCAGAGTTAAACAAGTCATATGACTATAAGAAATTAAATGAACTAGGAATTGAAATTCCATATCATGTTACTAGTTTTCAAATTGTAAAAACTAAATATGGAAATAAACCGCGTGTTACGTTAGATGATTCAATTATGGTTTTTATTCCAACTTATTATTCGCATATAATTTCTAAATATAAATTGGAAACTCAATATTCAAATAATTATAATATGATTTATGTATAAAGGAGAAGGTAAAATTGAATTTGAACCAATTGATACTAGAATGATTGCTTAAAAAATAATTTGTATAATAAAATGGATAAAATATTTAGTGGTTCAATAAATGTATATACTTTAAGAGGGATAGATAATATTATAAATATTTAAATAACGTTGTAACAGATGCAAATGAAATAAAAATTAAATTTGATTATCCAATACAAGATCCTATTTGTATATCTAGCACATACCTATGGCCCAGCACTACAAGCAGAAGCCTACTTAGAAGACCTAGGGAAAGAAGGATTTTGGGGAGGAGCCGAATCAATAGCAGCAGCAGCAGAAATACTAAAGGCATCAATAGAAATACACTACGAAGCAGGTCCAACCTCCACACACACACACACTCCGGTAGACAACAATCAACCACCCAGGGCAATGAGAATAGCGTACAGGACATCAGGAGACGGTTCCAGAAATCATTACGACAGCATCACAGCCAAAGAAGAAAAGAAATCCACGAGAAGTAGGAATGGAACGCTAAATATGATCATGCTAGATCAAAGAATAGAGGAACAAAGTGTAGCAATACCACCCGGACGATACGTAATATTAAGTAGTTTATTAGTTATTAGGCTATTAAGATATTTTCAATTTGTAATCTTAGAACAATAGTGTGAAATAAGAACAATGTGAAACTTTGATACCAAAGTTTATTAAGTTAAAATGCATAATCGCATAACGGTCTTGGTTGCGTACTCAAAAACCCCATTGATGCGTAGCCTACTAACTACCCGGTGTTGCAGCAGCGGTGTCTTGCGGTATGCATTGCAGACATGCTAACGCGGTTCAACACCCCACCCGATCCCACCTATCATGTAAATTCCTACCCACCTTACTGGCATGGAGTGGGCCTGGCATAATCCAGGATCGTCCCTCGAGTCAGCTCCATGTCAGATGATGATGATGTCCAATACAAGATCCTATTTGTATGACTGTCTTGCAGCAAGATAGGCTCAAATTACTATGGCCCCACATTTTTTAACATATTACCAATGGAAGTTGGGAACCTTCCTCTACCTGCCGTTAAAAACACACTGAAACTGTGGCTTTTAAAAAAGGCCTACTTTAACATTTACGAATATATAACATTAAAGGGAAGTTACAATAGTAACGCCCTCTATGATGTGCGGCGAGGAAAGTTGCAAAGGAACAAACCAATTATGGTTAGAATTATGTCCACCTGATGAGTTCAAATAAGAACGAAACATGTAGTGGTCTATTCCAACCATAATTGAAACCAAATCCTTTCTTTCTTATTTACGAATATGTGTCTGACAATTTTGTATAAAGTTGTATTATTGTATTGTATTTGTATTGTAATTATTTTGTATTTATATTGTATTATTATTGTATTTATATGGATACCACCATACTGCTGACCTATGTAAAACTTTTGTTAAAACACCAATAAACTGACTACTATTAAAGATAAAGGATTTTGGTGTAATCGAGATGAATTCACATTAATGACTTTAATTTGATTTATTCGAGATGGTTATATGAAAATTTATGAAAACAAACAAAAATATGACGTTTGGGGGCATAATATTGGAAGTTTGTTTATCGAGGGAATTTATAAAAAAGAAAACGTATTTACTCTATCAATTGGATCATAATTAATTATAGCATTTTCTAATTGTAGAAAACATTTTTTTATTGCACATTTATTTCATAGATGTCATCAAACTGGGATGAGTTTAAAAAAATTAAAAAGTGTATTAAAAAATTTGATCAAACAAAATACTATTTATTAATACACCTTGTGATAAAAATGGAAATTATAAAGTGGTTGGAATAAAAAAATATCCAAAATTAACTAACAAAAATTCCGGTCATGATAAAGAAAATGATATATGAAGTGATAATAAATTATTTATTTATAATAAAAGCTTGATAAAGAATTTGTACAGTAAATATTAATTAACTTGTTAGTATTTGAATTTATAAAATGGCTTCACTTATTGATGTTTGCTATGAACAAATTAAAGATAATTATTGGTATGGTTTGTTTGGAGATCTTAAATTAATTATGTAGATAAAAATACTGGATACTTTAATGCAACTAAATTATGTCAGAGTGGAGATAAGAGATTTGATAATTGGTTACAAAATGAAAAATCTAAGGAATTAATTGAACACTATACTGGAAATCGAAGTTCCTGGAAATCCAGGAACTATGAAAATTGTCTTTTTGAGGTTAAAATTGCTGGTTCCGAAATTAATAATCTTATTTCTGGTACTTATGTTTATAACAAATTGTTACTTAATATTGCAACATGGATTTCTAATGATTTTTACGATAAATGTTATGATATAATAGAAGATTACTTTACAAATGAATATAAAATAATATTAACAACCTAAAAAATAGAATTTTTGAAATAGATCAACAGTTGAGTCAATTAAAAATTAGAAATCAACCAAAATTAGATAAGGTAATTGAAGATAGAAATATAAAACCAAGTAAGCCAAGTCTTCATCAACAATATGTTTTATTACAAAATAAATCCAATTCAAAACAATTTATTAGAGGGCAGAGACAGTATATATCGTCTCAATCAAAAGGATGGAAAGATATATATGATGTACTGATTAATGTGACTACTGATCCTAACCCAATTGACTTGTATAATAGACTTAAACTAAAAATAAAAAATATAGTAGAACAAAAAATTAATCAAACTAAAAATGATACATCACTAACCAGGACTGAGAGAGAAGAACAAATTAAAATAATTAAAAATGATCCGCCCATCAAATTCAACATTAATATAATGACTCTTCATGAATCAGTAAATCAGAATTTAATAATTCAAAATTTAAAAATGATTGAAAAAGAAAAATATATTGTTTACTAAGTTGGGGGGTGAACTACCTTCCAACTAAATAATCTTCAAGGAGGCCCCATTTCGGGACCCCCTTTAAAGAAATGAAAAATATACTAAAAATGTGGGGTTCTTCAGTGAGGGGTAGTTGGTCCCCCACCAATATAAATGAAAAATATGATACAGTTATACAGATAATTGAGACCCAAGATGGGTCCCACCTCAAATATAACAAAATTTAAGAAAATATACCCATTTCCAGGGCACGGGCGTGCCCACCCACTGAAATTCAATAACACATTTATAAAACCACATCTTTTTTATTTACGCATTGGTTATGACTACTATCAAACCCAAGCCATTTAACGTAAACTTTATTTCCTTTCTTTCTCAAAACTTTTTCAACTAGATAATGATTTGAGTATTTAGTTTTCATCAGTTCATAGTCATAAAATCTTTCTGTAACTTCTTGTCCGCTCAAGTCTCTTAGAATATAATAATTTGGAACATCTTTAAAAACTTGATCGATTTCAAATAATTCTGTACTCCAATTTATAGTACTTCATTTTTCAAATATTCCTTTTATTTTACTTACTCGTACTACATCATCAACTTTATATTTAGCCTTTTTAATTTTTTTAGATTCTATATTATAGACTATTTCAAAAATTATTTTTTCATTTTCTTTGTTAACCTCGATAGGTTTTATTTTAAAAGTTGTGTGATATGAATTATTGTATTCTTCAACTACCAATTCAAGTACTTTTCTTTTTGAAAGTTTGTAATAAATTTTTTTTGCCTATTCATAATTTTTTGGTTTTCTATTTGAAAACTTTAATATATTACCCAGAGCATTTGTCGTATTTTTAGATGATTTATTTTTTATTATTCTAATCCATAGAAATTTAGAAAATACATCTATAATGATGAATACAATTAATCCGACTATAAACATTATGTCTACTTGATGTAAATCGTCTATTCCATATACCTTAATTTTAGATCTAGGATAATTTTTTCTAGCTGGTTTGTGTATTTCTTCAATTATGCCTTCTCTTATAGACATTGTTTTTTTTTTCATTTAGAATAACCTAATTTTCTATAATATAAATTTTATATGTAAATAATTACTTAAATAATTATATGTAGAATAAATTAAACTGATAATCAATAAGGTTATTAGAATACACTACCTTAAACAATGGCTTCGTCTCTAAACGATATTTGTTATGAACAAATTAAAAATAATTTTTGGTATGGTTTGTTTGGAGACTTTAAATTGATTATAGATAAAAATACTGGATATTTTAATGCGACTAAACTTTGCCAAAGTGGAGGTAAGAAATTAAAGAATGGTCAAGATTAGAATCCAGTAAACAAGTATTACAATACTATAATCAAAAATACCGAGGAGCAGATCTGCGCCTCGTTAAAATGTATGAAGTTCTGGGTGATAATAGAGATGAAAATACAAAAATTATAACTGGTACCTATGTTTATAAAAAGTTACTATTAAACATAGCAACTTGGATTTCAAATAATTTTTATGATAAATGGTATGATATAATAGAGGACGATTATACTAATGAATATAAAAATAATATAAGCAATTTACAAAATAGAATTTCTGAAATTGATGAGCAGATGAATCAATTAAAAATTAGAAATCAACAACTAGAAAGATATTCAGATGACATAACTCCTAAAACTGCAAATCTTTCCAAGTTAAGCATGTTTGCGATTATAGAAATGAAATGTGAAAAAACAAAATATAAATGTTATGTTGTTCGAACTCAGCGAATTAATTATGCATCAACATTAAGAAGACATAGGACAAGATATCCAAATTATGAATTGATATTTGAATTGCATTATAATCCAAACAGCATTAACCTATATAATAGAATGAAGGAATCATTGAAAAGATACTTGGACGTTCATTTGAATTATTTCAATTTAAAAAATAAAACAATCGATGAACTTATTGAAGATATAAATTAATTACTCGAAATTTAAAAAATAAAAACAGATGCATAATTCAAATAATAATATTCAGTTACAATATATAAAATTTCTAAAAGTAAACAAACAAACATTTATTCAATTTTAAAGTTTGCCTTTATAAATAAATTTTCTGTATTCATTTATTAACAAGAGAAAGAGTGCTTGCTAATCGTCTCTTGACTCGTTCTCCATTATTATATCTAATTATTGGATTTTTTCTTCGTCGTAATTATTTATTTCTTTCAATTCAGCTTCTAAAATATTAATTTTATTATCTTTCAGTTCAATCTCTTCATCCATTTTTTTCAACTGTATCAACAGCCACGACACCCAATTCTTTTAAAATTCTATTTTCCAAATACAAATGATTACAAGCTTTAACTTTATTACCAGTAGATAAATTATTAAATTCGTTACAGTCTCTTTTAATTTTATCTCGAATATTTTTTATTTGATTTTTATCCACCAATTCTATTAATGACATTATTTATTAGATAAAGAATTTAGGTCTTCATGAGGCTTTCAGTGAATTCAGGGCTTTATCAAAATCATTTTTGCTTCCAGTTGTTTTGGAATGTGTCTGGGATGTGTTTGATTTACGTTTCTTATTATATTGTTTAATATTTTTAGATTTCTTATTATATTTGACTAACGTTTCACCAGTTATAGTATATTATAGACCAAGGTAGAGAAACATTTTTCTCAGTCGAGCAGAATTATAAATAAGTTGCGAGGCTGATAAGTCTTCTCTACCGTGGTTTATATATTACTTTTGCCACTACTAGCACCTTTATTCCTTTTATAATTAATTGATTTTACATTAATAAAAAATAAAATTACTAATGCAAATATGCACAAAAATAAAGTAGCCTTACTTGAAAACAAGAGAATAGTTAATTGCAATTGACATTTATGTAAAATATCCATACATATATAAAAGCACAAAGGTTTTTTTTCTCCCCTTCCTCCAGCGGCTACCGCTTCACCAATTTGGACCATTTTTTTTAAATGAAAGGTCTCTATCCACAGATGGAACATGAAACATTTTTATATTTTTATTCTACGTCGATTTTTTAATAATAATTATTTTAATTTATAATACACTACTCAAAAGAATTAAGGGGTCACTTTTTTCAGAAGGTATGTCTTCCTTATGATATCAGCTATAGTGTTCAATGATGTGGTAGATGTTAAGATGATATTCAGTTTTTATAGCTTTTCATTAAAGTAAATATTTCGACAATGCGTATACCAAGTTTCATTAAAATGCCATCGGCCCTAAAGAAACTTCAAGCATTTGAAATTTTGACCCCTTAATTCTTTTGAGTAGTTTATATATGAAGGTCGGCTAGACGCGCGTCACTTGGGGCGCCATCTACAATAACGTCGCGTGTCATTATTCGAACTAATGCATCACGTGACTTGACATTTCGCCAGTTCTGTCAGTGCATTGTGTGCTGGCGTAACAGTAGTATATTTTATAATAGTACCTCTACTACTAATACATGTATAACTATCTCGAAATTCTCTAATAAATGAATCAGAAAGTTTTTGTTTCCATGAAATATTTATCCAATCAACTTTATCCTGAAACTCTCTAATAAAATCTTTGGATAATTTATGTTTGTATGAAATCCTCTCCCAATTCAATTTTTGTCGTTTTCTAATTTCATTAACAACATATGGTGTAATATTAGTATTATTAAAACGAATAATTAGTTGTGATATACTAAGAGCACTTACTAGTTCTCTTATTGGAGCTTCCATTTAATAATAAAAAATTTTGTTAAGGATTTTGAAGTAAAAAATGAAAAATATAAAATAAAAATTTTTATTATAAATTAAGCTATATGTTTAGATTCTAAAACAAACTTTTTCTATTTCTTTTTCCTTTATAGCATTTTTTTAAAATCATTTTAACTTTGAATGTTTTATCTTTAAACGATAAAATGTTTTAGGATGTCATCGTAATATGTGGGAATGGGTTTTTATTTATTGAATAAAAAATTTATCCAATTTTTAAATTTGTATGTATTTTCAGGGTCCGGTTAGTCGGACCCTATTTTAAATGAATAATTGCCTTACAAATTTTTTTTTAATACATAAATTGGTGGACCAGATTTTTGTGCAAGTCGATTTCCATCTTGCCTTTTACAGAATTCAACTGGACCAGATTTTTATTTTTAATAATTCAACTTGAATAGCTAGACCAGATTTTTATGGAAGCCGATTTCCATTTGTTGAATCGTGACTTGAATAGCTAGACCAGATTTTCATTTTTAAATTTCACTGGCTCCATATCAAAGAAGTAATAGAGGTTAGGAAGGAGGGTTTCGAGTTAGTTGCACTTAAAGCACTGTGACGGATGTGACGTCATCGCCGCCATATTCAGACACTTTTGGTGATTCATTTGTGCCGGTGATGTTTACAAATTTTGTTATTAAATATGGTTAGTTGTATTTGCTGTGGTTGCTCGAGTACTAAAATTAACAAGCAGAAAGGAATAACTTTCCATAGGTAAGTATTTTACCAAATGTAAATAATAAATTTCAATTTGACGTTTGAAGTTAAGACAGTGGCGGAGAGGTCAATATTTCTCTAACCCCTTCTATAATAAATTGGCAACTAAAACAGCATACTCATGTTTTATAATTTGTTCGTTATGCCCTAAATATAATTTTCTGACGCAGCCACTGGTGACACTTCCGCTACGTCACAGTTTGGCAGCCATGTTCAGACACCTTTAAGGTTTACTTGCCAATGTGCATAAGCTCCTTCCTAACCTCTATTATTTCTTTGCTCCATATGGAACCGCTGCAGAATCATTAGAGAATTCAACTTGAATAGCTAGACCAGATTTTTGTTGAAGCTGATTTCCATTTGTCGAATTCACTTGAATACCTAGACCAGATTTTTGTTTTTAAATTTCAACGGTCAACATAGTGACTGGTGTTGAATCATTAATTATAATTTTTTTTAGTAGTTATAAAAGTGTACGTCCTAGACCAGATTTTTTTTGTTTCATTATTTTTAACAAATTGACCCATTTTCATACCAACTTTCCAAAGGAAAGAAAATTTTTCTTACTCCATCAAGCCTGTTAAATCTGTCTGGACCAGATTTTTTTGAATTCAAAACTACTTCAAATACGTTTTAAAAATCTGGTCTAGCAAAATTGTTAGTTTTTGAGGGTTCAAAAAAATTCCACGGATAAAAACATTAAAATCGACCCATTTTCCTAGAAAAAAGGCGTTTTTAAAAAATCTGGTCCAGACAAATTAGCTGATTTTCGGGCGGTTTTGTCAAAAAAAGCTTGTTTTTTCGAAAAATGGTGTGAAAATGGGGGTCATTTCTTTAAAAAATGCAACATAAAAATCTGGTCTAGGACGTACACTTTTATAACTACTTACGGTAGTAACTTATAAAATTACTATCTTACTAAACTCTAATGCCCAAAACCTTGACCATACAACTATGGGTAATTTATACAAATTAGCCATTTAGGGCTCGCACAGCCTAATATTAGCAAATAATAACTAACACTTAAAAATTGAGGTAAATAAAGAGTTAAAATAATTAAAAATGAAATGAATAACTAATTTTATAATATTAGAAGCAAATAAAAATCATTTATGAAATGTTTGCAAATATGTTTACAAAGATTATAAGAATTTTTTTTTCTAAGTACATATAATCTTATTTGCTGTTTTATTCCCAAATCTTAAGTCTACCAAATTAGATTTATAAGTTCTATTTAACAAACACATAAATACAAGGTAACTAAACTGAAACTTAAATCTATATGTCGTTAAAATTAACCAACATTTTATTGTTTAAAATAAATACTTAAAAATTTAAAAAATATCTACAATATGCTTTCACATTTTTTCATATTTACGGGTGTAAATTTTGTTATACAAAATTTATACAAATATAAATACAGCTTAACTTTATTATAAAATATGTTTAAACTTTAACAAACTTAAATTAATTACACATTTTTGCACCTTTATGGAGTTAATGGTTCTGGTTACCTTGTCAAATTGTAAAATGTAAGGTAATAAACAAGTAGTGAGGCTATGCATGGTACGCATGTATTAATTTGTCTAGTGATTAAAACAGCCTTAATGTAACAGAATGAATGTCAAATTCAAAATTGTTCCTAAAATCTGAACATATAAAAACGCCATTGCATTTGAGCAAGGCATTATGTGAGTCATTTACACAATTTTATGTTAATAAAATATGGAATGAGTTAATATACAATGCAAATGATGGCATAAATCGCAATACTAGCACCTTATAATTTTATTAATTTTTTATATGATATAAGATTAATTTTATTAATTAATTAATCATATAATAAAATAATCTTACAATCTAATTAACATCAAGGATCACTTGTGGTGGAAGACGTAGGTGAACTTTTATTGTCGGGGGAAGCACCTGGAATTATTTGTAGAGCTCTTGATATGTTCTCGTAGTCTTTCTGACATTTCTGACAGTTCATGGTAGAATTTCTACATGGAAAATAATGTTAAGAGGGCATGTAATAATTAACCACTATTTTAATTAATAATAATAAGAATATCCCTCTATTGCACAATTTCTTTGTTTTGGATAATTATTTTTGTGAGGGTCGAAAATGATGGGCAAGCAGTAAAAAAATTGTTTTAAAAATCCTGGATAATATTTACTAAAAAAAAATACCTAATGTGCCCATTTGGGAACATTTTCCACTTGAAAACTAAAAAATTACAGAATTTTCTTGAAGAGCATAAATAAACATCTTAAAGTATTTGTGAATTTTGATCGAGATTCAAAAAATAAAATTTTTTTTAAAGAACATCATATATTAAACATAAACACTCAATTTTTCTATGAAAAAAAAATGGAACTTTGGCCAAATGTCTATTCATCTTCTTAAGGTTTTGAATGCTGCCCTAAAAGGTGAGCTGGACAGATTCGATAATGGAGTACCGCCTCCTCTAGTCATTATTATTGTTATTATAAATAATGGTTTTGTGAAAAAAAAAGTTAGATTTGTTGATGTGCACACGTACCTAATAATTTTCCTTAAATTTTCATTTTCAACTACTTTGGAATGTAGCGAGTCTTGTAATGAATCTATTGCAGCTTCTTTTTCCTTCAATTGTTTCTTAAGTTGATAAACTGTATCCTCCAAAGCTTCAAACATCGCCTAAATAACATTTAATTAGTAAAAGCATAAAAACCTTTCAATATTTTCTTACCCGCGACTCTTGATTTGTATCTGAAATCACTGGAGGTTCATTGAGACAAAAGAAGTCTTGTATTTGTTGTGAATTTATAAGCTCGGATTCTCCGAGTATAGCATTCACAAGCGTTTGCAAGCCATTGACCCTTTCCTCTAAAAATATAGAATCGAAATTGTTTCCTAACCATCTTTTTCTAGGTAAATGTTGTACCACGTGTGGGTGCGCCAGTTTTAATTTGTTACATAATCTAACAAAATCTGTGTAGCGACGAAAGACAAACCAGGAATCACCAGTCATTTTATTTTCAATACGTAATTTAAATACCTGCAACATATTTAACGTTTAATTACAATAATTGAATCCAGATGGACACTTACAGTAAATCTGGCCCTTTCTTCCATTACTTCATATCCGACGATCGGTATTTCAATATTGCTAAAGCTCATTCCATTAAGGCACGATACAAAGTTATCGTTTTCTTCCATATCGTTTAAATATTGAGGCGTTAGTGTTACTATTGAATTGTTACTTGATGTTGAATATTGAAAGTTTCGATATCTAAAAACAATACATTATAAATGCTATTATTAACTACTATTACTTCTTACCTTAATGGCTCAGATAAATATTCTTCTGAGTCCGTTGTGACAGCTTCTTCGGCTGTCTCACATTCTTCAATTTTGTTGTTATTGTTTAACAACGGGTGTATTATTGCCGTCTGCACGTCCAAATCATTTATGGTTTTGGCCAAACCATTTATAGATTCCTCAGTCATTGTTTTATAGAAGTACCACAACGAATTAAATCTTATTAATTATTTGAGTGCTCTCTGTGCTATTTATCGCTGTTCAGCGATGGTGCAAAATTTGTATTTTTTTCTTAAGTTTTTACAATTTTTTTTTGTTATAAGGCTTTGATAATTAATTACAAGTAGATATAGTCGGCACAAGGGTTTAAATTATTTATTTACAGCCTTGTTTTCGTAATAGGAACAACTCACCTAACCTAACTTTTATCTACACTGCAACACAAAACTTACGAAAACGGCACGATTTCATGCTTAATTTGGTTATAATTACACGGCTGGATTATTGCTGGTGCCCAGATGTGCATCACATAATTGTTGTAAATACACTTAATATGCAAAGCTGCTACTGTATTTACAAATAAAGTATACAATGGTAAAGAAAATTTCGTAAGCAAGCTGCAAAATACACCTTGTGGGTGGACCTACTAAGGCGGATAATTGCCTACGCGCAGGTAGTCATTAATATTAGTACAATGGTTGCCAGAGTTAATAGACCACAAAAGAATCTACGAGTACGACTTACGAGCAGTCTTTAATCTAATTTTCCAACCCAATAATTTTGTAATTAAATATTAATTTTATTACTGAATCTCTGGGTTTAACATTGACATTTGTAGCTTTCCAAGTTTCGTTAAAACTTAAAAAATGCTAATAATAAAAATATACCTACATCCTACCTAATTTGGGAGTAAAAATCAGTAATTTTGTTTGAAAATCACTGCTAAAAGTATTTTTACATGTCAGAAAAAATCCACTAATTGTAGTTATACCTATACAAATTCGAATTTCCCGCTCTAATTTTGTGTCTCAGACATGACTCCCCAGGCCTATAACTTTGTTATTTTTAAAAATAACTATAATAAACTATATATATTCGTAAATGGGAGCAAATTCTCTATAAGATGGAGAAAAAAATTTTAGAAAATCTGTACTCATATTATGGCAGCGATATTCAACTTTTTTTTTTCAAATTGCACACTATGCTTTTTTTCGGTCATTCTGATAGTACTCTTTATTCTCTTTACAACCATGTAAACCAATATGGGTCTTACATAAGGAAATTCTCGAAAAAAATACGATTGAAAGTTGAAGTCTAGGTTTGCCATGGAAACAACTGATTTTTGTAATTTGTACTCGTCGGGCGATGAAAACAATAGCGTAGTGTAAAAAAAATGCCCATTCATTATTTTTATACAATATTACCTTAATTAACTGAATGCTAATGACAAATTAATTATAATTACAAAAATTGTTCAAAATTCTCTCCGTTTTCAGTTGCGCAACATTCAAGTCTATGTAGAAATTCTCTACTTGTAACTTTTATTAATAATTCTGGAGGAATATTACTGCAGACTGTAGTAATATTATCTTTCAGTTCATCCAAATTTTCAAATGGACTTGAATAGACGTGAGATTTTACATATCCCCACAAGAAATAATCTAATGGTGTAATATCGGGTGAGCGAGCTGGCCAGCGCACTGGTCCGTTTGTTCCGAACCAACGATCTCTATAAACGTAATTTAAGTGATCTCGAACTGCAAGACTATTGTGAGGTGGAGCACCATCTTGTTGTAAAAGCAACCTTCTTCTGATATTAAGCGGCACATTTTCCAGCAGTGTTGGAAGCGTATTTTGAAGAAATAACAAGTAACGATCACCGGTCAAAGTGCCTTCATAGAAATAGGGCCCTATTAAGTGTTCTCCTATTATGCCACACCAAACGTTAATCCCCCACATGTGCTGAAAATTTCTTTGTCTGATCCAGTACGGCTGCTCTGTTGACCAGTATCTTGAATTCTGTGTAGTCACCAGTCCATTATTGTGGAATCTACTTTCATCCGTCCACAGTATCCTTTTAAGAATGTCAGGTTCTTCTGAATAATTCGCCATAACCCAACTGATAAACTCCATTCGGCGGTTACTATCCCCTTGGTGCAGTGCATGTACTCGCATAAATTTGTAAGGTCGGTATGCATTCTTTTTCAAAATCCTACCCACAGAAGCCCTTGATATGTCACACTGAGATGCAACGGTGCTAAGCGAAGAATTAGGATGTAATTGAACATACCCCAAAACTGCCACTGCATGAGCATCATCTGTAGCGGTTCGTTTATTTATATTTGGAATTTTCTTGTTCTTTTTAAATGACCCATGCTCAAGACGGTTCGATGCCAAGTTAATAAACGTTTTATGATCAGGATGTATTCTTTCCGGATACCTTTCTGCATACAACCTTGCTGCTCTTCTTGCATTCTTCTCGCATAAACCATAAATAAGGATCATATCAAGCTTCTCAGAATTAGTGTAATTCATTTCTAATATGATTTTAAACAAGAACATACAAATACAGAAAGAATAACTGTCGTTCTTTGCAACGTAAATTGCAATTGTTTTACAGCTATACGCTATTGTTTTCATCGCCGACGAGTACAAACTACAAAAATCAGTTGTTTCCATGGCAAACCTAGACTTCAACTTTCAATCGTATTTTTTTCGAGAATTTCCTTATGTAAGACCCATATTGGTTTACATGGTTGTAAAGAGAATAAAGAGTACTATCAGAATGACCGAAAAAAAGCATAGTGTGCAATTTGAAAAAAAAAAGTTGAATATCGCTGCCATAATATGAGTACAGATTTTCTAAAATTTTTTTCCCCATCTTATAGAGAATTTGCTCCCATTTACGAATATATATAGTTTATTATAGTTATTTTTAAAAATAACAAAGTTATAGGCCTGGGGAGTCATGTCTGAGACACCCTGTATACATACAGGGTGTTTCTAAAAGTTTTTGAATTATTTATCACCAATTCAAAGGACCATAGATAAGGTAACCAGACGTACCGTATATAACGCAACCGTATCTTTTTTCAAGATGAGATCTGTTTCCGTATTATATCTTATTCCATAAAGTGTTCCGTATTTTAAAAATCGTGTATTATTGCTCCGTTTTTTCATATAGTCAGTAATTACACAAAATTACGATTTATACTGCGAAAAGACGCTGAAAAAAAATTTTTTGTTCTATTCTCTTATGCCTGCAGTGGAGCGAGCGATGAAATTATTTTCGGCATTAAAATATTATTTTGTGTCATAACAACGGATGGTTAGCGAGCGATGGATGTATATGTGTGAGGAATTTTAAACAGCTTGCTGTACAGTTTTATGATGACTGTTTGAATTATCAACAGCAATACCACAAGTGAATTAAAAATTATCGATAATTCTGTCGCATCATTGACAACGACATTGTGTCATTGCTAGGAAATATCACAACTTCGAAGGAGTGATGTTGCCGTGCATAAACACAATTGAGTTGGTCAATGAAAGACAGAATTATAGAAAATTTGTAATTCAAGATCGAGTGTAATTTTTTAGAATATTTATCACACTAAATATTAAAACACTTAGTTGGTATAATTATTTGTTACTTACTGACGTACAAACACGTTATTTAATTATTAAATGCAAAAATAAAATTTTTTTGGAGTCATTGCTCTATGGTTGCATAAGTGATAACACCAGAGCTTCCTAAAAAAAGTATTATCGTGGCCAGTCAGGATGCAATTGGTTAAGAGTCTGAAAGTAAACGGCTGCCATTGGCTGTTACAAAGTTAGTGGAATATTCTAGATTATTCAACGTTATTACAAGAGCTAATAAAAAAATTCAATGTCTAGAATTTTCACTATTAAATTAAATAACTAAGCAAATGCTTGTCAGTTTTTAATGCTTAATCGGTACTGAACCTTTTTTGAAAAGCTTAACTAAAACTACAATTTTCGATAAACCTCTTGATTTAAAATTTCATCAAAATCGGTCCAGTACTGTTGCCTGGCGTCACCTTCACGCTATTTGAACTGCTTGCGCTATAATAAAAATCAGCAGAAAAAAATTCATAGTGAATGCAGACTAACACTATTAAAACAAAAAAAACATTAATTTTGTAGAAAGAGTAATAAAGGTACTAATAATCTGTGCTTACATGGCAGGTACACATTTTCTGAGTAATTACTTAAATAAAAAATACAACGTAATAGTAAAAAAATGTATATTTCTAGAATGATCGGTAAATAATTAATGTTATCAACCAGACGGTAAATACCTACATTCATGATACAATTTGAATTTGATTTATAATCACATTTTTGTTATACAAAAATTCATGTGAATGTTGGACATAATTTAAAAAAATTAATTATGCAATGCACCGATCCTTCATTGATTATCTTCTTTTAATTTAATTTAACAAAAACAGTGCTGTTAAACTAGCCAATACTTTAGATATTAATTTGTCCCACTATTGACTTTCTTGTATTGTTGCGTTTTTCTTTTGTACTTTCATTTTCAACATTTTCAGCATTATCAGCGCCTTCGTCTTCACTTACTGAATTACTTTCAGTTCTTGGAGTTTGCTGATCAGAAGTATCTGTCAGTTTTGCGTTATGTTTCTCCTGATGCTGCTTTGTTGTCATTTCTTGATAAACACTAAATTGCGTTTTAATGTTTTCTTCCAGTTGATTTAAGGTGCCATCTTTAATGCATTTTCTTATTTCTTCAAAAAATTTCAAGTAATGATGAACATTATGTCTGAAACAAAAGCATAAAAAAAATTGTCAGTGAATGTTTCAATGACTATGTTGCATAGCCTAGAGATTGCAAAATTACTATACTATTATTATACAGGGTAAGTCATTTAAGTGTCACTCCACTATTATTACCAATTATATTGGGTGGTTAGTTATGCATGTACAGCGTACATTATTTTGTTATTTTAAAACAAACACCCAGTATGTTATGCATTTTTAAATTTGACATTGAATTCTGTATAAAAACGTATTAAGGTAGGTACAATGATCTTAAAATTAACTTTTTGAGTTATTTGTATTTTGGCAAAAATTTTGCCATTTTTTGGAAGAAATTTTGCTATTTGCACAGACTATTAACACATTATAAAAATTTGGTTGTTCATAATTTAATGCCCATTGTGTAAAATCACAATATTAATACAAACGAGAAAACACATAGAAATATCAATTTTTGATATACAAAACCCATTAAATTTGTTTTAATAAAAATAGAAAGTACTCGAAAACAGTTTATTTTAGAATTATTGTACCTTAATAATGTTATACCTAGAATTACATGTAGAATCTAAAAGTGCAATAATATATGGGGTATTTCATATCAAATACCAAAGTAAGATGTTGTGTACAGCCATAATTAACACCCACTATAATTGTTATTTTTAAGTTATGCAGCAGTTAATTACCAACAACTTTTGTATTTAAAATTTTCCTCTATCTTAAATATTAAAAGAGCTATGGAACAATTCCACATTGTTAGGACACCCTGTATAGGTTATCTAGCGAAGTTAGCAGTTAAGTTATTAGGGCGACCTTGACTTCAAGGCCACTCTTAATGACCTTGAAGTCAAGGTCGGTACTAGGGCATTGGATTCGGAACTGACATTGGACTTGAAGATGTAACCTCGACCTTGAAGTCAAGATTAGTGGTGGGAGTGGAGGTGGACCTGACTTCAGGGTCACAGTTCAAGGCCATTCTTAATCGCTTTGAAGTCAAGGTCAGTACCAGGGGGACTGGATCCGGGACTGACATTGACCTTGAAGTCAAGATCACTGGCGGGGGAAGGGGGTAGAGAATAGCAATTTTACTAGCTCCTAAAAAATAGTAACACATACATGGTAAGCAATAATGATCCCAACAGCTCTTGACCAACCACAAGATGATTTATGTATCCTTTCGAATATTTTGTACATGTCAGACACATACAGCCTGGTAAAATGGGTTGAAAATCTCCTGCGTGTCTGTAAAATTTATCAAAGAATAATTTTTAAAAAAGTTATTGATGTAGTCTTACTGTGGTTGATGCAAATTGATCTCGTATTGATCATTTTTGTCACAAGAATCGAATGAAAAAGTAAGAGCACAAAATCTTTCCGTCAAAATGTAGCAGTATGATGTATCAAACATGTCGATGCCTAGTTTTACTAACTGTAATATTGTTACCGGGTTCCAGCAACCGTGTACAGCTCGCAGTTTATCTTGAGGCAATTTATCCTAAATATTACACATTGTGTAATTATAATTTGCAATGCATATATTATTGTTAAATACTTACAACAACAAATTCAATAACCGGTGTAAGTTCCTCAGCTTTGTATAGTTCAACTTCTGGTCCATTGTTGTGCAAACCATCAATTAAATATCCACCAACTTCGGGGTTCCCACATACAGCGTCTATACATTCTTTTCTTGCCTTTAAACAGTGTCCACCAGCAATAGCACCCATTACAAAGGAATTTTTTAACACTTCTGATTTTTCATGCCTCTCCATGCATTGCTTGAAGTATGCTATGGTGTTGTTAACGGCTTTACTGGTACGTTTAGCCGAGCTAGCTATGTTTGTGTTGCCATCTGACAGCAAATAATACATATCTGGTTTAAACGATTCCACGGAATTCATGTACAATTTTGCGTTGATTAATACTTTTCCTTGTCTGGTCCACAGTGGAATGAAGTCTTGAAAGTGATGACCTGGTTGTGTGTAATCGGCAGGGTCTTGGACGGTTACACATGAAATGCATTCTTTCATTCCTAAAATTATTCTTAGTCACGGACAACGAAAAAGAAACAGCAAAAGGAAGCAAAAAATGCTTATATTCGTTTTCTATATTGTACAAATTTATTACGTACCAACAAAATCAGCTATGTTTCCAGCATATTCCGACATGACATCCTCAAAATTGTAGGTGCTAACAAGAGGGATCTGAATGATCTGCGGTGCTTGACACACCAGCTTAAATACTTCGTTAGTTATATGAGGAATGCTGCCGCCCTAAAATTCATGAATGTAAAAGTAATTTAAAGAACGGAATAATAATGATTGTTAACTTACCCTGGTATACAGCATGGCCATGGGAGTTTCTAGACTCATATTGGGATGTTTTTCTATTTCTTTTAGTACCCCCAAACGGGGGCTACATTTTGTTGCGCCACTTACGAAAAATTTCATTGTAATGTTTTAATACCTCGTGTAGTAATGGTTTTACCTTTTTAAAACATATAAAAAAAAGACTTTCTCTAGTTTACAATAAATATGACGTTTCAAAAAAAATAAACGTCTTTTTCAAAAACTGAAAATAAAGCATGCGTTTTTTTTGAAAAAAAAATCACAAGATGTTTTTTGGACTTTTTTTAATTAAACTTTTAACAAAAATAATCATATAATAAATTAAATACCGGCTTATTTAAATATTATTCTCTAAAACGTTTCTTTTATATTTCTTAACAATTACATACGTATCCTAACCTCAAATTTTGAGAGTTGTCAAAAATCAATTTTATGCTAATTCTGTAACCACTTTCAATTAAAAATAATAACTTCGATATGGTTTACATTCACTTTCCAGCGAATTTTACCGAAGAAGAGCTAATGCTTCAAGCAAAATATCAAAAACTTAAAAAGAAGGTTTGAGTTTTGCATTTTTAAGGTTATATTCAATATTTACTATAATAATAACAATTCTGTAGAAAAAGGCTTTGCAAGCTTTAAAAACTCCCAAACCTGAGCCAGAAAAACCGGTAATACCTAAAAGGCCAGCAGAAGCCAGGGATGCTAGGGAAGTTGCTAAAAAATTAATTAAATCGGGAGCTATAAGCGCAATCCCAAAACAGGAGAAAAGACCAGAACAAGCATTTAAGCGACCTAGAGGTACCTAATCAGAATCACTTTTTTAAAATTTAATTTTTTTTATTGAAGGTCTCGAAAGGAAATTGATATCAGAAAAAACAGTAAGTGGATATCAACCATTCTCTGCTGTACAGGCAGATGATGGTCCCGATAATCCAGGAAATCAACCACCCAGAATTAAAAACCTTTACGATACATTTGCAAATCAAAGAGACCGTGAAGAAAGAGGTTTAACTGATAAGCAAAGGGAAAAGTCGGACAAACCGCGACAGGGAAACACAATTTATGTATCTGGATATAAAATAACCGAGGAATTTTTAAGAAAGCATTTTTCTTCAGTGGGAAATATTGTAAATATATCAATGGAAATTGAAAAAAAGTGGGTTTGAATTGATAAAAATATATTTTAATGTTGTTTATAGAATTAATTAAAATTACTAAGTATTCATTTCTAGTCGTGGATTTGTAACGTTTGATAAAGTGGAAGCTTCTGAAAGGGCTATTGCAGAGGTATTTTTGATTTTTAATTAAATACAATTTTTAAGTTAAGTTTTATTAACAGATGGATGGTAGCATGGTGTCTGGAATTCAATTGAAAGTGTCTTTAGCACGAAGACAGCCACAAATTGAACCTATTAATGATGCTACATCGTCATCAACGTGGTCTACCTTGGGTATTATAATTACAATATTAATGCGGCACATATTATCTAATTCTGTAATATGTTTTAGCTGCAAGTCACTCTCAGAAAGGAAATCATAAAGATAAGAGAAATTTAGTGTCTTATGACGACATGTTTGACTAGGTAATATGTATATTTATACAACATTTAGTTTGGTATATACAAGTTAATTATAGACCTAAACATTGTAGATGTTAGGTTCAAATCAATTTTTAATAAATATTTTATATGTAACACAAAACTGTATTCTGATTTAATAATTGATATTGTTTAACATTTTTTATTTCTGGATAGACTAAAAAAAGGGATGGACCGTGGGGCACTTCTTCACTAAAGTACCATTTTAGTTAATTATTTTACAAAGATGTAAGAATGATTACATGGTTTGGCATTATAGCCTTATAGATTACATATTTAAAGCTGTAGTGTGATGCATTGTTGAGATTGTGCGGCCTGGTTTTGATGAACTTGAATATCTTAAAAATTCATTGGGGAATGAAAAATAAATCCAAAACTGGGAGCAGAAGTCTGACTTGTTTTTTTGTTTCTGTTTATTCTTAAAGTAGAATATTTTAAAATTGATAGCCAGAATTACCAGGTTTGTTCAAAATTTCTATTAGAGCGGCTACACAATGAATTTTAAGTGAAAGCTGTACTTTGCAAAGAAATTTTGAATTTTGATATGCTTATAGAGGAACATCTTGAGAATCTTTTACCGAAAGAGCCCAACCCACAATCGCTGCCTTTTCAGTAGGCGGTTTATTTGTAAAAATCATATTTTAGCATTCCTGGCAAAATGCTGTCCGAAACTATAAAATATTTCTTAATAAAAGTTGTTCACTTGTTAAATATCTGTAAGTACTTATATTTAGGAAACATTTCAAAAAAGTTGTTATTTGCAGTGTTCTTAAATAAAGGTCCTGGACATTTTTTGTATGCAACTTTACTGTTAAAAGAAATGTAGACATGTTAAAACAAGTTTGATTCATATTAACACAGGTTTAACCAACGCTGTGACGTGATTGTCATTTATTTTTAAAAAGCAACCTATCAATTTTGGGCGCTTATTCGATAGGGAATGTTTTATCTTTTTAGCGATACAGTACTTGTATACCCTTACATAACAAAATTTTCGAAATAAACGTGAACAACTCCTTCATGTTAGCAGGCCTTGAATTTAAACAAAAGCCTATTACAATTGCAGTAGTGTGCTTAGCAATCGAAAACAACTGGAAGAACAAAATACGACTGTACTAGGCTGTTATTTGAATCCAACAGTCACAACAACAATCCAACGTGGGTTTGCAATCTACTGAGGAGACCATATTAGAAACCCATATACTTTACCTCCAGTGGTGTTGAAATAAGCAGTTTTGACGTCAAAGGGTTACGTCACATCAAAATGTTACTTAATATTTCTTGTAGGAAATTTCACGGTCTATAACTTTGTCAAGGATCCTTTTTCCTGTACGTGCCACTGTTCGCGAGATATTTGCGAAAATTCTTTTTGAGCGCTATTTTTACAAAAATGTAGGTATATAAAAAATGAACAACTTTAAATAAGAAACGTTTTTATGGTTCGTGGACAGTATTTTACCAGGAATTTGCTAAAATATAATTTTTACAAATAAGCCGCCATTTTGGATAATAGGATTTTCCCTAGAACTGTACCAAAATTGAAAATTCATTTCTGCAATATGCAGTTTTTTTTGGTGTAGCCGCCTTACTATTATGAAGCTGTTGCTGGGAGAGCCTGAGTGGCGGTTTATTCAAAAACGATTTGCCAGATTATATAGATAATATAAAGATATTTTCGAAACCACAAGAACGGTCAAAATTTTTAAAAATATGAATATTTTATACATTATTTGTGAAACTGGTCACACTATTTTTCTTAAATTTTTTAGCCTTTAGAGCTAAGGAATGAGCTATAATTTAGATTTATCTCTAATGTTTAATTTTTATGTGATGTTTCCTGTGAATATTTGAAATTTAAAAATGGCTGTTTATGTGATAAACAGAGGTAATAAAAATTCATATTTAACTACTCACCAATGACAATGGCTAATCTTCACCCCTTTCTCCCACTATTTTGATGGCGAATTTTATTTTACTATCTTTTTCTGCAAAAATAAAAAATGGAACAGGTGTTTCAGATTTCTAATTCCACTTGCATTCTTATGGACATCCGAAGTGTTACACTCAATTTATTTTAAATTATTTGATTCCCATATGTAAGATATTCAGAGATCAGTTTCAAATTTTTATTTCAAAAGTTACATTTTAGATTAACAATAATAAGTTTCTGTTACTTAATCGAAAACAGCATAATAATAATAATAACAAAAAAAAATATACATACAAGTAGGTAATTGAAAATGTACTTAAATAAATAATTAGAAATCTAAGATTAATGGTGAAAAAAAAATCATAATCATAAATCTTTGGGAGGATTGAAAAATTCCCAATGATGGTGATGTATCGTAACTTTATCATCACCACCTAACAGTATTAAACCGGCAATCAAAATTAATAACATTAAAATCATCACGTGCAAGTCTTGTTTGCCATCAGCATTTTGAAACACGTTATTTGTAATATGTGAAATCAGTCTTTTTATAGATCTGTCCATTTCTGTAGCACAAGCGCGCACTAATTGTCCTGTTAACTGTGGTATAGATGGTTCAGGTGATCGATGGTGTCGCCTCGGTGCTGGAGGAACATCATCAGAGCTTGACCTCGATACCGGAGGAGCTTTGTGGTGGCGTTTACGACGAGGTGCCATGGGAATGTCGTCTTCAACAAAATCCGCGAACGGAGCCGATCTTAATGTATAAAAGCTTGCTGGTGGTTGGGATGGGACAAAATCCTGTTGTATAATTGGTTGTGGTGGTCTTGGGGGCGGTTCATCTTCAGATTTGGAAGTATTGTCAGCTGGAGGTTGGGAATCTGAAGATTCAGGTGGATATATCGGCAATACTTCTAATTCATGGGGGGGTCCTGAGGGGTCTTGAAGCTCTGCTGTACTTAGTTCTTCATGTAGAGGAACATGAGATTGTTGTTCACCAAGTTCTTCTAAATTCTGAGCAGTTTTTTCAGTTTGTGAAGACTTTCGCGGTGGTCGAACCGGAGGAGTCAACGCATTTTCTTCTTGAGATTCTTGAGATGGTAAATCAACCACTTCTGGTTGTTCAATTTCAAGTTCTTTGGGTTCGTTCAAATTTTCTTCCAGAAGATCGGTTTTGGAATCGTACCGAGGGGGAACAGGGGGCGCTTCTTCCGCAGTAATACTCTCTATTGTTAAATCATCTTCAATCGGAGTTTTTTTTTGTTCAACTTCCGCATTTTTATCGTGAGTTGCGGTCGTACTTTCAGGTTTTACGGTTTGATCTTCAGAAGACTGTGGAGAGGTAGTTTGGTCTGCTGCCACCGATGCTTGTTCGTGGGCAGTAGATTGTAGTTTATCTAACATTTCTTGAATCAAGTGTGGTGGCAGTTCAATTCCACTTAGTACCAAGTTACCAGATTTGGAGTTGATTTCTGTAACCTGTAAGCTTATTCCATCCAACTCGGAGACAATAATTTTATTTGCTTGTAATTCATTAACTCGAAGTTTATCAACATCTAAATCCGAAACTTGCATTTTTTGAGCTTTGAGTATACCCACTTCTTGACTATCCTGTTGGTGCACTTTTCCTTCAGTTGGAGGTGGTGGTCTGGGTGGTGGATTTTTTAACTTAGTAAATTCTTCGGGTATTTCTGAAGTCTCTTCACTAGCATCATATTGTTTTTGCTCACGTCTTGGTACTGGTTTGGGTGTTGGATTTTTCAACTTCATAAATTCTTCAGGTATCTCTGACGTTTCTTCATCATCATCATCATCGTAAGTTGGTTGCTCAAATCTTGAAGGTTGATCATTTATTGTGTATTCCCGGGTAACTGGTATTGTTCGTTCAACAGGGGGTTGATTAGTAGGTTGTTGAAATTTACTCAACTGAGAATGTGGTAAAATTTGAGCATTATCTATTGGTTGTACAACTAATGATCCATGAGTAATAGTTTCCTCATGTTCGTATGTAATAACTTGATTTTCAATATCAGCTAATAAACGATCGGTGTGTGGTTGCTCTTCACTTGTATACCGTTCGCGCACTGGTTCTGCTTGAATTGACATTTCAGCTTCGTCTAATTGCGTTTTATCAAAACCTGATTCAAAAGGTATGTTCCTCTCATGAGATATATCGCGAAAAGCTTCCCTCGTTGGTACTCTCGGTCTTCTTGGTGGTCTTGGAGGAGCGGGTAGCGGCCGATCCCTCATTTTTTGAATAATATCTCCAGATTGTAGACGTCTAACAGGTTCGCCATCTTCAATTTCTATATATTGACCTAAATCAATATTTTCCTTTTCTTCTCCATGAAGACTTGTGGGAGATTTACTCCTTGACGTCCTAGATGTTCGACTAGAACCTCCTAAGGTACTGTAATTCCTCAGAGGCCTTACTGGAGGCCCATCATGTACGGATCTTGGAACTGTGGAAAATTTGTCTGGTTTTGGACTACCCTTTTTTAATCGCCTTGTTCTTGGTGGTGTTGACGGAAATCTTGACGGTGGAAGTGGTGGTTCTCTATTAAGTCTGGATTTGTCTATAACAGCATATCCCATCGAGTCGCGCATCTCCATTACGCATGCGGGTTCTTCAACAACTTCTGCTTGCTCTGAAACTAAAGAATCAGCCCCACGAGATGTTCGATCATCTTCTTGTTGTGATGCACCTGACTGTGACTGTGTTCTCGAACGCATCCTCATAGGTCTTTTCGGTGGTTCTGGAGTTGGAATTATGTATTCTTGCTCTGCTCTGTAGGCCTCAACCTGAAAAGTTACTTAATTAGAATTTATTGGTTATTAAGCTAAAAACAGCTATGATTACTATTATGATAGCACCATTACGAATAGCGGTGATTATGTACCTATCACATTGTTTCAAAAGATGGTATCTTGGTTCTGAATATAAAATACTTACATTTTGTTGAGGTATTTCCTTTGACATTTTAATTTCTTCTATAATAGAGTCGGCTTCAGAAGCGTTCAGACTTTTCAGACTCCTATGTTTACGTGTTGGTGCTGTGGGAACTCCGTTAGGCTCGTTATCGCCTAAATATTTATCAATATCTTGCTGGAAATTTTCATATCTGTAGTACGGATCCGACACCTTAATATCAGGTTGTTCAATTCCCTGCATGTGCTCGTTTTCGTACATTTGTGGATAACCTTTGTCATATAGAAGTAGCGGATGTTCTTCGAGAATATTTTCCGGTAAAATACGCGATCTGTCGACAAATTCCATTTGATCAGTTGGAGTTGAAGATCGGAACTGTTCTTCGATAGGAATGGTCTCTTGATATGGTATCACATCGTCGGTTGTTGGCTTCTTCTTTTTACCCTTCTTACTTTTACGTTTTGGCCTTGCTGGTGGCGCAAATGATTTAAATTCATCAAACTGTTTTGGATATTCTTCGGGTTCTGTTGTAACTGATTCACGATCATAACTGATTTGCTCTTTAGAAACATGAGGCGTTTTCTTGCGTTTAGGTTTTCTTAACGGCTTCCTTCTAGGGGTATCCTGTAAAGGCTCCGATTGATCAGACACGTCCAAATCGTATTCGCGATCTTCACTTTGAAGTTGGGACAATGCATTGACCGGATTTCTAAATGCTTCTCGTATTTCTGAACTTAAATATTTTCCAACCTCAATATTATCCTGTGAAATTCCCTTTTCCCTCAGGAAAAATTCGTCTGAGTCTATTTCTTCCAGTACTCCTCGTCGATGTTCACTTAAACTGCCCGACGAATTTTCTTCTTTAGGGTGTGGTATTTCTATTTCAAAACTGCCTCCAGGAGGTGTTTCTTCTACATCGTTATCAAGATCCGTAATTCTGTAGCCACCACGATCCATTTCTTGTGCAAACTGTAATGGATGTGATAGTGGTTCTTCATGAAATTCCCCATGATTCCATCTCTTAAGGTAGTCTCTGCTGAACGGTGATGCACGGTGTATATCACGATTTTCCCGATCGTAGTCATCTTCGATATCGATATCCTCGTTGTATCGAGTATGAGATGGCACATCCATCGGGTCCTCGTTATCGGGATGCAACGGAATTCTAATCACATCTTGAGTTCCCTCGTCATCAAATTCTTTGGATCTCCTAGTATCTTCGTCCGCATACTTCATATCTTTAAATTTATTCGCCCATCGAGAACCCACCGGGGCTTTATTTTTTTTGCCCACCCTTGGAACTGTAGCAAATTCCGGAGGGGGTGGTGTGGGTTCGCGATCATCTTTGGCGGGCGAAGGTCCCTTTTCTTTACTTTTTCTGTATTTGTCGAAGATTCTAGGATACGTCCTAAAGTCGAATATTTTTTTCGTGGAATCGCCTGCGTTCGATTCCGTCGAAAGTTGTCGATCTCGCCATGAATCCTTCGCACTCTCTTTACGTTTTAAACTACTAAAGGAAGGCAGGTTTATTGATGGCCTTTCCGGCATTTTAGGCATCTTAAACGTCGGTTTTTTGAATTCGGGCTTCTTGAGTTTGTTGGATGGAAATTTGGGGCGTTGCGGTAAAGTAATATTGGGCTTCTTGATGCCTTGCCATTTCGTTTTTAATTTATTCGCTTGCGTACGAAGGGTTTCGTTGAAGCCCTTTCCTTTACTATCTTCTTTGGCCGTGGTGGTGGTTTTTTGCCTGCTTTCCTTTTTCAACGGTAACGTTTCTAGAGCTGACGAATCTACTTGGCTCGTGTTAAGTTCGCCATCGGTCCTCGAGCTCGTTCTTGTTGTTTCTGGAGTCGAGTTGAAGAAGCGATCTTCAATTCTTCTTTGTGCTTCTTGAGTACTCAAGTTGTCATCTAAACCTTGCATTTCGTTTTCGCCGTGGACTATCAATTCTTCATCTGGCGGAATTCGCACAAAGTGACGTTCGCTACTATCGATGGATTTTTCGGGTGCTTGAATTTGTTGGATGGTGTCCGTAACATGAACAGCTAGAGGACCTCTTGATACCAGTTCTTCAGGGGGTGGGTTTACCGGTTCGTACTCATGGTCACTGCAACGAAAAATCTTTTAGTTTTATTCAAATATGGATAGTTCTAGTTCTGTAATGAACAACATGTGCTTGCTTTAGAATGTTACAAAGGAATAAGAATTGGTGCACTGAACTCAGAGAATCCTGTTCGTTTGCCAGGTTTCGGTAGCCCTATTAATAGTGTCCCGCCTGGGCTTAAGTTATATCTGATTCAAGTCGCGGTTTAGATGGTGACAAGATGTTTCTTTTATGTGTGCTATGAAAAAGAAAAAAAAAAATTACAAACATACCGAAAATGAACAACCGTGTTGCTTGAACGACTACTGGGTCGCATCCCCGTATAATTTGCTCGTTCTGGAAGTAAGGAATCACATTGATAGTACTGACACGCACATCTGACATCTAAAGACATCACCGAAGAGCCGGTGGATGATCTTCTGGAAACATCGTGCGGAGGGGTTGCGTGTTTTGCGCCCTCCGAGTGCGAACGCTTATTTTCTGCTTTAAAAGATGCGGATGATTTTTTCCTTCGTTTACGTTTGATATTCGCGGCCGATGGGTTCTCCGGAACCGCAAATTCCATTCTTGCAACCCACGTTTTGTTCTAAAATTTGAAGATAAAATCGAAAGAGAGACCGCGCATCCGCGTGAATGACCAGGGAGGTATTCCAAAGCAAGCACTTTATTTATCACATTGCTTTTGTCGTTTTTTTCTGCGCCCCAAGTGCTATGCTTGAATATTCGCTGTTCACTAGGAGTTAGCCTCGAATTGTTCTATTGTTAGCTGTAAAAAACGACAACCACCGAGACGCCAACGACGCCGGTGTTATTTTTAAATGCACCAGCATAGCGTTACCTCCAGCTGACACTGTGTTGGCTAGGACTCGCGAATTTTCAACATTTTATTTACATTACAACATTGACATTTCGCCAATTCTATACGAAAGCTATGGTACATAAATGACTTTTGCGCCTGAAAATGACTACTTACTTTGATTTAGACCATTTGTTGTAGTCATCTTCGAGGGAAGTGTCCTTAATCACTTTTTTGTCCAAATATGATTTTTCTTCATCGACCGACATCGATTGAAAAGATTCCAGTGGTTTTAATTTAGCCTGAGGGTCGTCACCGACGTTAGTGGGATCATTGCTTAATTGGACATCTTCATAAATTCTTTCGCCATCTTCTGCTCTGGATCTTCGCTTAAACGACACTTTCTTTTTTAATGAAGATTTTAATTCTTGATCCTTTTCTTTTGCTTCTGGAGCTTCAGTTTCTTCATTTGTTGCTTTTGTACTATCGTTTGCTTTTTTTGATTTTTTTGCCTTTTTTACAACTTTTGCATCTGTTGCGACTTTTGCCTCTTTTGTTTCTTTTGCCATTTCCTCATTTATCATTGCTATTGCAGCATCGCTCAACTTTAACCCATCTTCTTCATCAACCAAAATTTGCTGTTGCTTTTGGCTCAAAACTTCCGGTTTTTCAGCTGGAAGATCTTCATCCATCTTCTCTTCTTTTTGGAGTTCGTCTTCTTTTGACAATGTGACCTCCTGAGATGATTCTGGAGCACTTTGTTCGTCGCTTCCCTCATCTTCTGTTACCGTTTCTAATTTTTTAGCATCTGGACATACCGTATCGACTGCTTTTTTGGCTAAATTTTTCAAGTCGTCAATTTTCACGGCTTCAAAAAATTTCTGATCGGTTTCGGATGGTGTCTCTGGAACGCTGGCGTCCAAAATTTCATCGTCTGATGGTGGAGTCAAAATGATTAATTGAACGGCAGTACCAGGAACATCGGGTGATGTTGGTACCGAACTTTCAGCTTCAGCTTCAACTTCTTTTTCTTTTTTAGGTTCTTCAGGTATTACAATTGGCTCGATAGTTTCTTCTGCAAGATGAGAAAATTCATCTGTTTGTCCGGGAGGTAATTTGAGGGGTATGTGAATGTAAACAGGACCTTGTGTTTTTTTCGCGTCGCCTTTGAGTTTTTGCTTTTCTTCAGGTTTCTTTACTTCTTCAGGCTTGTTGGTCTTAGATTTTTTGGAATCAGCTTTGGAAAATGATGGAAATTTGGGAAGTTTAATTTTGTCTGTAGCTTCCTTCAATCTGTTCATAAAGGCCAGCTTGGATAAACTTTTTCTGCTGTAGCTGCTTTCCAACGACGGCCTTCGCTTCCTTTTGGGTTCTTCTGATTTTGCCCTTTCGCGTTGAGTTTCGACTGTGGGAAGTTTGAAAGCAGAAATTGGAGGAGATGAAGCCGTTGAAGGAACTTGTTTTTTCCATTTTGATAAGGTGGCTTCAAGTCTACGTGTTTTTTCCGGGTCGGGAGATTTTCTAACTGCTTCAGTTTTGCTTGGCCCTGCTTGACTTATACTTTCACTGCTGACGTTCGCGCTCTTTTCTGAAACTATTTCGCATTTATCATCTTTATCCAAATACTGGCATACGTTTTCATCGTTTGAACTATCTTCAGGTTCATTTACAATCGGTTCTGGTGTTCTAGGTTTATTTGATTTGTTTTCATCTGTAGATTTGGTAGATTTATTAGATTTGGTCGATTTTCTGTCATCATCTATTAGTTCTGTTATAACCAATCGGTCACTTTCTTTTCGTTGTATGCGAGCTTGTCCAACGTCCAATTTTTGTGGTTTAGATTTAGCCGAATCGATGCTTTCCACAAGTTCAACTCGAGGTTCGTTTTCAACACTACTCTGATCATCCACATCCATTTTTGTTTCAGGTTCAGTTTTTAATTTTCCTTTGACTTCTTTTTTTGGTGTTTCTTCCTCCTCTGATAAAGGACTGGGTTTTGATTCGCTTGCCCGTCTTTGTTGCTGCAAATCATGGACCTTCTTGATCTCTGTCAGTATCCCCAACAAAGACATTTTTCTACCACTACCAATTCGCTGAAGTTGGGTTAAACTTCCCGAATGTGAACTTGGCGCGCTATCAAATTCTAATTGTGAATATTCATCAGTTTCGCCTGGTGGTGGTTTTAGGGGTATGTGGATGTAAACGGGGGATTTATTCGGTGGAGGAGGCATGTAAGATCCTGTAAACTTTTGCGGTTTTGCGCTTTCCACTTTTTGTTTTTTGGGATTTATTTCTGCAGCTTCAGATTTAGACCGCTTTGGCAATTTAGGAACTTTAATTTTGCCTTTGGCGTCCTTAAATTTATCCATCAAACCTAATTTTGATAAACTAAATTTACTAACTCTGCTGTAACTACTTTCTATTGATAATTTTCTTTTCTTTTTGGGTTCTTCGGATTTAGCCCGATTTCCGTTGTTTTGGGCGGGGGAAATGCTTTTGGCAACTTCTTTGCTGGTGCTTGGTTCTGATGTCTTTTTAATTGGATTGATATTTTCCTTGTCTTCCGGAAGTCCGTTGCGTTCTTTGATGGGGTTTTCCATTATTTCTTCTGTTATTTCTAGTTCTTCGACTTCTGAAATTTCTTGGGTGTCTGATTTGCCTATAGTTGAAGTGCTCCTGCTTCTTCTAAATGCGTCCATGGTATACTCTTCAGGGTCGACCTCTTCATCGAAGGGCGGTTTTGTTAGGTGCGTCCAAGGATATCTACCTCTTCTCCGGGATCTTCGGACGTCTTCCCACTTGTAAGTCTTTATTGGAACCTTAGGAATGTCTTGATCTAGAAAACAGTTTTCATTTAATAAGAGAAATTTAAAAAAATGTAGTTTATTTTGGTACCATATTCAATTTCTTTGATATCTTCTATTAAAATATTGTAACTTGTAAAATTTGATTTTAATTTAGCAACAAATTTTTGCGCCCTTTTTTTAAAACGAACGATCTTAGGCATGGTGATATTAATAATGACTGTTTCGTGCTTGTTAAACGTTAAAATGTTGTATAAGATCAGCATTGCGGATAATGAAAATGTTATCTACAGATCTTTATGGTATTTACTTTTGCTCGGGTCTTATTTACAAGGTTATTTTTAAATGCGTGACTGGTGGTTCTGTATGTTTATGTATTTTTTCGCATTTCAAGTTGGAATTCTGACCGTTTAACTTTAGATATCATAAATTTTCAGGACATAAATGAAAACTGCGAATTTTTTTACACGTTCATGTTGAATTATTATTCGTTATAAACCATTTGCATTGTATTTAAGTCAAGTTTACGTACTAGCTTTAAAATTTATTTTAAAATTGGTAAAATTATTATTGATCTTGAAAGTGTGGTAAAGCATTAAAGTTATGAAAATAAGTGTTAAGCCAAAATAATAAAAAAAAGTGGTGTTCGAATGCTTCAAATTATTTTTACTTAAAAAAAGTTTGAAGGCCAAATTGTGATGGGAATAGTAAATATTCTTCTTCGGAGTTAAATTTTACCATTGATTTAGTATTAAATAGATTAACAACGTCCATACAACATATGGCTACCTCCAACCACTAGATGGCAACCCTTTAGTTGGTTTAAAACTTGTGATATTCAATAAACATTTATTTTCTCAAAAACCTATTTTAAATTATAAACTCGCTTTAAAAATTGTAATAATTCAAAATTTGAAAAGGAAAAGCAAATATTTGTATTTAAACTACATATAAACTGCCTTAATGGTAATTTGGAATTAATTAAAGAAAAATTGATTGAATGAAATTGTTTTTTCTTCTACTTCAACAAAACATAAAAACAGTTGATAGACGAGAGACGCAACCTTTATTATTCAGAACACTGTTAGAATGAAATATTCTATATAACAAGTGTAGAATGTAAGTTATTCCGTAACTAAAAATTGTGTCAGAATGCTTATTATATTCTAAAATAGTCGTAGACAAAATTATTATCCGTTTAAGTTATTGGGCCATAAAAATTTTATTTCGAAAAGTTGTATATGATTATGTAAACGGATCAAATATGAGTTCCGGAAGCCAATGTAAATTGTTTATTGATTCATAAATTTCGGCAAGTTTCAAAGTAAGAAAATGTTTTTAATATTAATCGATTTTGCTAATAATTTTCTGTTGATAAACATCTCCTTCGTATCAGTTTTAAGTACTGCCATTTGCTATGAAAAATCTTATCGAAACGATTTAAAAAAGTTTATTGAGACAATGGGGTCGTTTAGTATTTTTTTAAAATTCGAATTTACATTTTAGGATAAAAAATATTACCCCCTATTTTTTTTTAAATGTTTGAATTAGACGTTTTTTAATCGGAAATGCGTTTAAAACATACGCCAAAATGTGACGTCATTTAGTGGTAAATATGCGCATGCGTAGTACTGTTTATTTTTATATTTTTGTGTTGCTGCTGTTGGTAGAGGGTATCATTGCCTGCTGTTAATACTGTGGTGAACGTGCGACGTATATTTTATTATTATTGTTATCATCATCATTATCTTTATACCTTCCTCGCTAAATAGAGTAAACAGCTATAGGGAGGATATACAGTGTGTCTATAAAGTAACCCCTCCCCAAAGTTCTGAATTGCGAAAATTTCTAAAATTCATAATTTTCAGATTGAATATTTTTCAAAACTATTTGATTATTTTGAGAATATTGAAAGTAAAACTTGACACTTGACACCATGTTACTGTGCACAAAAAAGTTCGAAAAGTTAAAAGCTAAAATGAAGTAAAAATTATTTTAAAATTTCGGAAGTTTTCAAATTATTATAAAATAAAACTTCAAGCAAATGCTAACTCAGTTAGCATTTGCTACTGTAGATGATTACATCGTAATCGAAATGTACATATAGCATGATCTATATAATAAATTTATGAAGAAAGGCTTGAAGTTTTATTTTATAATTTATAATATCTTCATATAACTCACAACATTGATTTTCAAATTATTATTGCTCAAGAACTGGCCACGCGATGAAAAGAGCCAGTCGACTGATTTCCCTGTGACGACTTCTATAAATTTCTGAAAATCAAAAAGTCATGCATCCTTGTTTAATAAATGGGGACAATGAAAAATTTTTGTTTATGCTTAATTGCTTATGAGTGATAGTAGAATAAGATTCAGAACTTAAGTTTTAGGTGCATCAATAATTAGGGGGGTTAGTTTTTCCGCGACACTAATTTATTGGGGGACGAATTGGTTCTTCGGTTTTTGGTTTTCATAAATCCCAAGTATCTTACAAATAGATTTTATTTAATTTGTCGGCCCGTAATACGTTAGTACTAAGCTACTCTTAGAGCATGGTAATGATAAGAAACGATTTCTAAAGTATAGGAAAGTCCACGCGAAGTGCATTGCTCATTTTTTGTTTTATTTCTACGTGTAAAAAATCTAAAACAGGGATTATTTAACTTTTTGGATTATATTGTAATAGGTTATGTTTTAATGTTTATAAGTATTTATCGGTGGTGCCGCTTGACCGCTTAATGACGTCATATTTCCCTCCTTTTTTTTGTATATTTAACAAGTAGTAAACAACCCCAGTGAATCTGTAATAAAAATAATCGAATATTTCGCGCCAATTTGAATTGTAGGTCAATTATTTATAGTTTTTTTTAGATAAGAATGGGATTTAAAACAAATAACAATTGTCTGGAACTTACGACGCCACTACAAGGATACCCTGTACAACGTTGTTCCAAAATTTATGTGGAACCTTCAAGAACATTATTGTTCTTTGAAATTTAAGCTGCGATAAATTAACTTAAGTAACGTGGGAGTGAATATTCAGGTTGATTTTATAGTTGTGTTGAGACAGTCGGAGTTATTTCTGGTGCAGACATACTTGAAAATTTGCTTTTTAGCTGGTTCTAATATTGTATAGCTCACCGATGGACGCTAAATATTATTAGTAGAATTTTTGTGAAGACTTAATCAAATTATTTTTGCTGACCAAGATATTGAAATCTTACACAACACGAATTTTTGTGAATTATTGCGAAATCGTAACTTACACATTTTTGAAGATTATAATTGCTTTAATTTTCTGTGCAAAATAAATTTTTCAGAGCCAAATTGCAACTGGTAAACAGTATTTAATCTTGTGACTCAAAAACGTAAATAAACGGTTTACAAAAGAACCTCAACTATTTTTAGTAAGACTTGAGGATTATTGCACAAAGCACTTCCTCAATTATATAAATACAGCTTGAAATTTTGACTGTTTTGCTCGTTTTTCTCCATTTTTAATTTTAAAACATATTCTAATTATAAAGCACAACTAAAAATGTCACCAATTATTTTTTGCAGTGGTAGCCTGTTAGGATACACAATTTTTCACATAAAATTTAATCTGAATTATTCAAATGTAGTTTTTTTTTTCATTGAGCGAAATTGTTTCTTGAAGCAAAATTTAAAGACAAACAATAAAAACGTGTTGTTTTCACGTTCAAAGCCAAGTGCAAGTCACATCATGCAGTCGCGCCAAAAATGTACTTTTCATTGCGTTACGCATCGGTGTCCTAAATTTACATCGATCACAGTATTAATTTTGACAATATTGTAGGCGTGACTGTATTTTTGCAAATGAAAGCGTGCAAATTCTAAACTTACTTGTAGCGTCAGCGTTTTGATCAGTTCCGTCCATAGCTCCTAACGGCACTACTTATTAGTCGACTCCAAATATCCATCTTCATGAATTAAATACCCACAACCCTGAATTGATGGCGAAAAAATGTTTTTTTTTGATATTTTTAAACGTTTATGCACACGCGTCAAGTGATTCTGACTTACTTTTCAGTTTCCTTCTGGCAAGCGAATGGGCTGGATATTGGTGCTATTTTGAGTGTCCCTATTTTTAAAAATAAAATGACGCGACTTGCAAAACGTACGCGGCTTGGTCTGTGTAGCTGATGATGCGCAAATGTATGTTTTTATTTTTGGGGCTGCCGACACTTTTAAGTGGACAAAACTCAATCTGTTGGGTTGGGATTGTAACAGGTTATATCCAGATGTTTGTTCGCCACTTTGAAAGTAGTAAGGTTGCAGGAAAAAAATCAACAAATGTTAGGGTGGAAATGCAGGTTTCGGATTAAGGTTGTCTTAAATCAAAAAAAGTTTTTTTTTAAACGGGACTGTACGTAAGGTATTTAAATTTTTAAATGATCAAATGGTTTTGATCACCCCCGGAGAACTGGGAATCCCCGAATCATTCCGGAACGATACGAGTTTGTGATAGAACCAATAAAAATAGATTGGACTTTGTCTTGTTTTATTTTACTAGACATTATTCGTACCCAAAGTACTGCTGTTGTTCTATGGTCGCAATAATAATAAAAACAACTTAAAATTAAACGGATTTCGCTTCTGGATGTTAATCGAATATAGTATTATACAAATTAAAAATTTATCTAAACAAGATTTCTCCTACCATTAGAACAAATAATTGTCTGTATTATAAAGAGTACAATGTAATAAAATATCTACTCTAAAATTTAAAACATCATTAAAATGGACAAAACATTTTGCTTGGTCTTTCTCATTCAACAAAGGTTCGTACTAAATCTAAAAGCAGTATAAATGTCTTTTTTTAAAATTGTAGCTCCAACAGTTACCATAATATTACATTACCGATACAATTTAATTGCTTGCATCGCTGGCCAGACGTTGTTTTAAATGCATATACTTTGTAAAATTACCGTAATTTATTATTTATTAGGTTGATAAATTAACATTTCACATCCCTGGTTCTGACTAAATGGGCAGTTTTTTGATTCGCTGAATATCGGGCGGGAAAATAATATAAATTACCGCGAGTAATTTTGGAAATAAAAAAGATGGTAATTTACCATATAAAATACGGTAATTATAATTCGGTAAATTACCATTTTACATTCCTGGTACTGTGTAAATAAATAATTTTCCGATTCGCTGAATATCTGGGGGGCAATGTTATGATTTACCGCGAGTGATTTACGGCAATAAAAGACATGGTAATTTACCACATTACTTCCTCGGTATCATATGTGAAGCAATTGAAATTGAGAAACAATCTAACAACATCAACAGAGAGGATGTTTTTTTTAGTTTTTAGCTTGTACTCAACTCCGCCATTGTCGGTCCCAAGCTCGAATGCAAAAGGAGGAGGGGGAGGAGTAACAACCTCGTTAAAAAACCGGGGTTCAGCTGGCACCGGCTGATAGTATCCTGTAAGGGCCCCTTGCTTAGGGTAACAAGCGAAATCGGACATCGACTCCAAAAGCGGAAGAGGTAAATTGTACCAAACGGTAGAAAAGCCGGATGATCAAACATCAAAAACGGGGAAGATCGGTCTCCTTAGCTGGGGATAGCAGTCTATCTAGGGGATGGATACCCCAGAATCAAAGTACCCGGTCCTCCAGGTCGTCGGGGTTAGCAGCATAGTTACTCGTAAAAAGAAATAATCGTTAAAAATACTAACACGAAGTCTCGGCAGCAGGACGGAAATAAATTACGACAACGTTTGGCAAAGAAAATGACCATGAGAATTGGAACATGGAATATGACAAATAAAACATATTTAACGTGTCAGAATAATTAAGTAATTATGATATAATAAGTAAGTTATATTTTTATACATTATTGCAGCATTTGGGTTGTTATATGTATGTTATATTATGATACATGTTATCGTTACTAATAGTGCTTATTTATTTATTAACAATTTTTTTTTCAGAATTAGGTACATGTTACAATTTAATGCATAGTATTAATTAAATCAGATTTTAATCATCCTTTCCTCTAGGTTCGTTGTAGGTCCTTAAATACTTCTCAAATTCGCTGTTAAATTACATACATTTTCAAATTATTACAATATTAACATTGTGTTCCCCTAGGGCTACTATAATAACTAAAGTAAGTTTATGCCGATCTGGCACCTCGTTTCCGAGTAATAAGACTTTAAATTCAAAATTTTCATAAAATTGTAGCGGCTGCAATTTTGAAGCTAGAAGGTTCGGTAAAAAGCGTTGGATTTGCCCTTAAGTATTTTATCAGATTTTGTTTACAAATTCGGAAAATTGACTTACTAAAAAAGTAAAAAGAATGCTACCTAAAAACATGTTTAACTTCCGCTTGCAGTTTCGTTGTTGTATCAGCTGGTGAATATTGGGACACTTATTGTGGGACACCCTGTATAAAGGATCTATTACCAGAAGAAGCAAACTAACCTCAAAATTGTGACATAATATCTATAAATGAATCTTCTATCAAGAGGAAAATACAGCTTATCTTAAGATAAAATTCCACAGTAATAGCCGTAGTTGATATTAAAATGTCACAGGTATGACTCAACGTTCTTTAATTCTATATTATCAAAGAAAATTTTACGTAATATTTCAGTCAACAAAACGTAGGGTGCCTCCGGCTTTACAAAAAGTTCTAGATTATGATGTATATTTTACAAAGAAGTTTGTATTATGGGCGAATCAGTTTTTGCCCTTTCGTTCGCTTAGAATCCACTATAAGGCCTTAGAGGTGGTATCGTTACATTTGTTTATGAAAACGAAAGTAAAATAAAATTTTACAGATATCATGTCATGGAATTCCATGGTTTGCATGTTGGATGGCTTTTATGTGGTTATGGGGTGAGGCATCATTGGTGCAGATGCAAATTAATATGCTTTTAGGTATGTAACGATTATTGCATTGCAATAATTATTATACTTTTTGTTTTTTCGTAATTTTTATAGTTTTTAACACTGTATTTTTAGGTCTTATAATTGATGTTATATTCATAGCTTTGATAAAAGCATACACACGTCGTAGACGTCCTGTAGCAAATACCGATGATATGTTGGGGCAAATGGGCCCAGATAAATTTAGTTTCCCATCTGGTCATGCTAGTCGAGCTGTCTTTATTGCTTATTTTTTTATTAATTTATATCCATTATCGATGTTCTTTTACCCCCCGCTTTTAGCTTGGGCTACTTCTATTTGTTTAAGTCGTGTGTTATTAAATCGACACCATCTTCTGGATGTTTTGGGTGGTGTTGGTTTGGGCTTATTCGAAGGGTGTCTTTTAGGCTTTTTGTGGTTGCAACAAGACACAGCTGCATGGTTATGGTCATCTTTATCTGATGAGAAACTTGATGGTGGTGAATATCACGTTTAAGTATTGATTTAGATGTTTAAATTTGTTAATAGACGTGTGATTTGCCAAATTTTAATAAAAAATAATCAAAAATGTGTTTGTTTTTTTATATATATTTTTACAGTAAAAATGTTAGTCTGAGAATTTTATTTTAATTTTATTAAAAATGTTAGATTTGTAAAACATTAATAAACAGATAATGAAATGAAGTTTTATCTTTACATTTATTTTTGTAACAATTATTGCATTGCAATAATTATTATACTTTTGTTTTTTCGTAATTTTTATAGTTTTTAACACTGTATTTTTAGGTCTTATAATTGATGTTATATTCATAGCTTTGATAAAAGCATACACACGTCGTAGACGTCCTGTAGCAAATACCGATGATACGTTGGCGCAAATGGGCCCAGATAAATTTAGTTTCCCATCTGGTCATGCTAGTCGAGCTGTCTTTATTTTTATTAAAAATATTAGATTTGTAGAACATTAATAAACAGATAATGAAATGAACTTTTATCTTCACATTTATTTTTTTAATTCATGCATTGTTTCAATTTGAGAATAAAATGAAAATTTGTTGCCTGTTTAGTAAAAATTAAATGTTTTTTTTATCATGTGAGTGTACGAAGGTAGCTGTAGGTTTTGCGTTTGAATCTGTCAAAAACAATTTAACTTTCAACTTGTTCTGTGTCTCAACAATTTTTTTTGATAAGCAAGCTATCCTTTTTTTTTCAATAAAAAAAATAGTTATTTGATAAAGTTGCTTTGAATAGGTTAATACTTCTAAATTTTTTTGTTTTAATAAATCGTTTCTTATAGCGGATAAACGAGAAAGTTTCCTGTTTATACTTAAAATATGCGTAATAATTATTAACCGCATAACTAAATGCTACTCGATATAATTTCCGTTAATTCCTACACATTTTTCAACTCTAGGTATTCCCAAATTCGTTCACACATTTCTTAAAGTTGGTGTCATTGCTAATACTATATTTAATATTTTCAAATTTTTAGGAAAATTGCATGAACGTTTTGTGATTTAAAATATCCCTGCACAAAACCTAAATGTGTCGAGGCTGATCTGGCAGACTGGTTTCATATATAGGGTGTTTTGAAAAGATCTAATTAACAATATAGCAGAAACTAGAAGTTAAAATTAGGCGATTTAACCTAATTTACCTATATCAAAAATTGCATCACCTTCCATACTTTCGAGGAATATAATTATTTTTTTATATCTTTGGAACGGTTTAAGACACAATGTCCAAATTTGGTATATAGTACTTAATGGTAAAGAACATTAACTGATTATTTTTTTAAAACAATTGTACAATGCCAATGGCGTTTTTTTTTTATTAGTCACCATTTTCATGTTGCAGTATAAAATTACGAATATTGTGTCGCAAATTAAAACTTATCAAGTCAAAGCAAACAAATAGACAGACGCATTTTAATTTGACGTTGTAACCAGGAGGTTAAATAGTGAAGCCGGGAACCATTTTGTAGGGACAAAATGGTTGCCCGGCTTCACTATTTAATTACTTAACAGCTAGAGTCTTGTATCTAATAAACCACCTATACAGAAGTCTGTGGGTTAAGTTTTAATTTGTGACACAATATTCATAGTTTTGTCTTGTAACATAAAAACGATGGCTCTAATAAGAAAAATATAAGAAACTAACACACGTACTTCTTAAATTTTGAATAGCTAAAGGCAATTTATTTTTTCATCAATTATACACCTTAAGAAATAATATAGTAGTATATAAACATCTGAATAGTCTGGAATTAAACCCTTGGCGTTGTTCAATTGTTTTGAAAAAATAATAAGTTAATGTTGTTTACCATTAAAAGTACAATATACAAAATTTGAAGATTGTGTCTTAAACTGTTCCGCAGATATAAAAAAAGTAATTATTTTCTCACATCTTTCAAAGGCTGTAACTCCGAAGCGATGTACTTTTGATATAGATAAATTAGGCTAAATCTTCTTATTTTTGCTTCTGGTTTCTGCTGTATAATGTTTGCTACATCTTTACAAAACACCCTTTAAATGGACATTGCCAGATTTGGCAGAAATCTGTCAGTTTCCATCCAAGGCACTTTAGTTAAATATATATCTGGGCTTATTTTTAAACTGCAGTAGTATTTTAGCACAACATCCCCCCCCATCCGTGAAATAATTTAATTTTATGTGATTTTTGGTGTTCCCTGGATATCAGATACTTTTTATTCGTTGAAATTTTGAAAAGTATGTACCTGCAACATGAAATAAATCAACTTACCTAGTGGTGCAACATTAATCCGCTTCATTTTAGTGTATCCAACTGTCCTGTTGTCTCCATACGAGAAAATCATACATTTTTCCTTTGTGTCATTGGACTATATGAGCTTTTTGATTGTAGTAGTATCAAGGACCTGGCAGTGTTTTTTGCGTTCTCTTTCTCTGTATATACTAAAAAATTTACTTTCTGCTGTTTTAAAAATATTAGGTTTTTATGCTAAGAAACTGTAACACCAATGTAATATCGAGGTTAGGAAAATTCTGTAGATTATTCATTGGTTGCTCTCAATTGGAGTATGACTCTCTTATCTGCTCTCGCTACTATGAGTGCCGCACGTCTACCATTGAAACAGTTCATAGATTATTGCTTAAAGTCATTTAATGCTTCAAAACTGAATCTATCCTGAAAGAGGCTTCAAATCACAGTCTATACTTTTAAATAAATTTGATGTAATTATTCTTTTCTTAAATTTTGCAAAACCATTAATAGTTTTATTTACACCATCTTCTGCACAATAACATTGAGTCACATGAACTAGTGGCCCTTTCTTTAAGTTATTAGTTTTTCTAGCTGTCTTTCGACAATCGATGTTGTTTTACACACCCACTGCTAGTACTAAATTATTGATCAAATCACCTGTCTATTAGTGTTTCCCCACTTTAATTCGATAAGTCAATATTGTGATGTAAATTTTAGTTCTATGAAACAGGTCTTGGGTAGGTACTACCAGCGTGGGCCCCCCTTTTTTATTTATTTTTGTGAATATTTATTTGTTTTGAAATTTTGAATCGACTAACTTGTACAATATAAAATAAATTATGTTATTATGATCACGATAAAATCTCAAACCCGATTTTTTGGTCTCTATACAAGTGCCTTTATAAAACTTGCTTGGAAAACCTAGTCAGGCAATCGACTAAAATTAAACTTCGGATGTTTGTCGCAACACTTTCATGCCAACCTCGAAGCAAAAACTTTTGAAACGATTACAGATTGAATGGTGGGGTGATAAGAATATCACACTTGTGGAAAATCGAATATTTGAAACAAGTATTACCTCCATTTTGTAAACTTCGTTCCCAAAGAAATTGGTGGGTTTAGATTAATATCAATCTGATTTTGGATTTGAGGACATCATTAGATTTGTGGTGAAAAATCTGCATTTAGATACCTAGTGTCTAAAGAATAGGGCCATTTGAAAAAAATGACTAATTTACGAAAAAGTGATTTCTTCAAATTCGAATGCTTGTACCTACCAGCATACTCGTAAAAAATCATGTTTGTATTTTTTCTGTTATCGTCTTCGCTCCTTAAAATAATTTCAGCCCGGTCATAACAGTTTAGATTTAAAATAAAAATTGACTCTAAAAAAACCAAGTAGGCTTAAAAGTTATTATAAATAGTGCAGGTGTAAATGTCAAAATATACAGGGTGTCGCGTTTGAAATTTAAAAGGTGCTATTTGGGTAAATATTACCTAGCTATGCTAAGTTTCTTTGCCATATCTAAAAAAACTCGAGATAATAGGGGTTGTCTAATGGTTCCGTTGACACTCAGTATAAACAAGGCATATTTTATTAAAAAAAGAATTCATTCTTCAGGGTCGATAAGAATGGTCCAAAGAAAAGGAAAGCTTAAGGATTGAGCATTAGCATTCGTTTTAATTGTTTGTTTTGTTTTCTTTATTATGTGTAAATAATTTTTAATTTATCTGTTTAACGTTGTTCTGTTTCTTCATGTTTAAATGGTAATAAAATCTGATTTCCTCGGTCAAAGAAATACCTGTGACTAATAAAGCTGTTAAGTATACCAATAAAAAGTTTCTTCTTTTGCTTCTTGGCGTGGCAGGTAGTAGGTTAATGACATAAAAAATAAACTTTGCTTCGGAAACATTTAATTCTTCTATCACTGGGTAGGTACATACTATTATATCGCAGAAAAAACATATGCTGAAGTAAAAATCACTACATAATATAATTTAACATTTTTTGTTGATATTGCATATTCTGACATATAACAAAGCATATCTAATTCACATATTTTTTTGGTAAATGGTAAGAATATAAACATCAGAAGTTTAGTAGCATCATCCTCAGTGTATCATGAAATTTTCCACAAAGATATTTCTATAAATCTTTCTGAAAACAAAAAAAAATGAAGAGGTATTTTTCAATTTTCAGATATTTTTATTCTTATGCGTGCATTTAAGGTCAAATTTGCAACTAAATTGGTGCAGAAACAGAATTGAAATAATTGTAGATAGGTATATTAATTGTATAATACTTCTCTTGCACATTACCGTACATAAAAGAAACTAAATAACTTTAAAGCTATCAGCTGCATGTTTTTACTAACAACCTAATCAGGGCCTAAGTGGTAACCCAACTAATACTAATAAGTGTATAATTAAGATGCCCTTAGAAAATAATAAATTAAGTGTTATTGTGCTATGCAATAATAATTTAATAAATATAACATGAAATGTACATAAGTAAACAAAATATATATAAATTAATGAAGATTCTGTCATATAAATAAGTACATAATATAATAATGTCTTTTATAAAATATAAATTTTTTAGCGATATTAAAAGCAAGGTACACTGAGATCACAATAATAGCTGCGCAGGTATTAAAAGTAGAAACATACATAAAAGTTATACTTATTTATAATTTGCAAGCTGCTACACTCGATATAAAAATTACCACAAACGAGAATGGTAAAACTTAAGATCAAAAAATCCTTGAGCAGTTAGAGGATTTGGCGACTTTGATCTGTTTTCAGAATCATCGCTACCATCAACGCTATTTTTTTCAGAAGAATTAGCTGCATTAAGCTGAGGGACACTTTCAACTATTTCTACTTTTTCCACGTCATTTTCAATATTATCAAGCTCATCCTCCGCCTTTTTCTTACGTTCCTTAGAGTGTACCTCACTTTTAACATCATTTGAAATTTTTTTATCTAAATTGTCTGATTCCTCGCTGCGTTGTATTGATAATGATCGAGGACGTTCCAATTTTGGTGATTGGCCTACTGAATCATCGAGTGCTTTCTGATGTTCACTGGAATATTTGAATTATTTTCTAAACTATCGTAACTTTATTGGGATGCTATTTGGGGCCTGTGGGGGAAGAAATAAAAAATAATAATAAAAAAAATATAACGTAATTTGTTAGTAAAAAATAAACTCGATTTTGTTAAAACAAATGAACTTTTAAATTTATCTAGGGTGTATCTGAATTGACATCATATAGGGAGAAAAATATACCACTGGGGAATTCCCCACACAAACTTAAATATAATACCCAAAATCTGTTCTTGAATTTTTCGCAAAAAATTATTAAAAATAGGGAGTTTCTACCCGGCATTCTGACGGACATATATAATGATTTACACATCCGTCGCGCATGCGCCTTGTAATTTATAAGCGAGCGGATGCAAGTTTGTTATCGTATTTTTCTTAAAAAATTACTTATTTACAATAACCTCGCCCAAACCCCCTAGATCTACAACATCGTTTTAACAAAAAATACAGAAAAAAGAAATAATAATTAAAATAAGGACACCACACCATCTGGGATTTGAATTTGTAATAGTGCGCCACACCAATACTCCTCAACACTGTCCTATTCGTATGCTCTCGGCAATAACTAATATATGGAACATGAAGATAAAAAGCCGTCCGACGAATTTATAATGCAAAATATATCACCGTCAGTCAGAATGAAAACGTTCCGCAAAAATAATACAAAAGCTTGTCAATCTAGGGCAATCCGCTACATAATAATTACGATAAAATAAAATGAAAACAATTGCTGCTGCGCAATTCCAAAATTTTGTTGTCACTAAAAATAATTAAATAATAAAATCATAATCAAGATATTATCAGGTCAATTGTGAACTTATCATTGCTTAATACCTTGCTAATTTTAGAATTGGCAGACAATTTCAAATAATATTAGGGGATTTACCCATTCAACGGTTGCCCGTGCTGCTGCATTCTTTGATCAGACATTTGACCTGATTGATCTTGGTGGAGGGAACTAGGAGAAGGGAAGGGTTAAAAATGTGTTTGTAAGTCTCAGTAATTAATAACATACCCCACTGTTTCTTGTTGAACGATTCCATGCTGTGTCTTATGTACCGGAGCTTGAGATGTGCTATAGCATGCAATATTCAATTTACCCTTGTGTAAAAATTAAAAACTACTATCACGACTCACCTTACCACCTGTCCTGATGGAGTAACATGCTCACTACTAAAGTGTTTTAATAATTATAGAAGCAATTTCATTGTGAATTATTTTGACACTTACATGTTTTGCTGCACTTGGTAGTAGTCAGGCGATTTTTGTACTGGTGACATATCGCTAAGCAATTTAAAAAAAAATTAAATAACCGCAATATTGCAAAATTGCCTTGGTGTGTATGTTATATTTAGGAAAAATTTGTTTTACGTACTGTAAACTCTAAACAGTTTAATTATGAAAGAGAGAGAGAGAGACAATTGATTTAAAAAAATTCAAAGACACCGTCTTACCCAGCAGCATTAGGAATTTGTGATGTATGTACATTCTGAGCATTAGCATGTGGTTGTGAGTAGCCAGTCTTCATTGTTGCTACAGAGCTGAAATAACCTTTCAATTGTCAAATTTCATTGATGGATACGCTACTAATTTACCTGTCATAGTACTGATATGGAACACGTGTTGCATTTTGCGCTAATGTGATATTTGTTTGTGGTGCAACGTCATGCTGTGGCTTCATTTGCACAGGTTGCTCAATATTTGGTGGTTGTATATACTGCTGATACTGTACCGTTCTTTGAGCCGGTTGTAAAATTGGCATGCTCTGTAGTTGAGGTAGTTGCTGTTGAAGTTGGGTTACAGTGGGCATACTTTGTGGTTGTGCAATTTTTAAATAGGGCTGGCTTGGTGTAACTTGCTGTGCTGATAGACCTTCTTGAGGTGCCACAATCTGTGGCGACGGTTGAGATGGTACAGCTTGCTGTGGTGGTGGCATTTGTTGGGAATGTACATGTTGATGTATATGTGGAGTAGTATACTGAGGTACATTTTGATGAAGGAATCCCATTTGTTTAGAATGTGCGCATGGATATGAATGTGGAGTATGTTGATGTGGTAAGATTTGATGTAAGGATACCACTTGCTCAGGATGTGCATGAGGGTGTGAATGTGGAGTATGTTGATGTGGGGATACTACTTGCTCAGAGTGTGCGGGAGGATGCGAATGAGGAGCATATTGTTGTGGCACAGTTTGATGTGGGAAGACCATTTGTTCAGAATGTGCATGAGCATGTGAATGTAGTGTATGTTGAGTCGGTACAGTTTGATGTGGAGATACCATTTGGTGTGGTACTGTACTTGGCGGTGATGTTCCTATATGCTTATGTATTACTGTTTCACTGGCTTGTTGAGGTATACTATCTTGATTAGCCGGTGGTTGTATAAACTGTCGCGGTTGCTGTTGTGTAGTTTGGATCTGCTGATACTGCGTCGATACATCAGGATATGAAATTGCAGTTTGTGCAAACTGCGGTTGTGAAATGGTTTGAACCAATTGATGTGATGGCAGCTGTTTATGCTGCTGGTCCAGTGGCATATTTGGTTGGGAAACCACCTGCTTATGATGCTGTACGTGTTCTTCATAATGTCGTTCATCTTTTCTTGGTGACATTTGATTGTGATAATTTTTATTTGGTTGTTTTTGTTGTTCAAGCATTTTTTCTTGCGGATGCTGTTGCATATTTTGATGCTCATGCATGTGTTGTTGGTACTGAGGCATATTTAATTGTTGGAAATGCGTATTAGGTGGCTGGCTGTGCATATTTAAGTGTTGGCCTTGTGCATTAATTTGTTGGCCTTGCGCATTCAACTGTTGCCCTTGCGTGTTTGATTGCAAGCTTTGCATATTTGATTGTTGGCTGTGCATATTTAAATGTTGGCCTTGTGCATTTAATTGTTGGCCTTGCATATTCAATTGCTGGTTTTGCACACTTGAATGCATGCTTAAATGATGGTGTGTTTGTGGTTGCTGATGCTGATGTTGCATATTTGAATATGAATGCATATTTGGTTGCTGGTGAGGCATACTTTCCTGTTGCTGTGTCATCACATTTGATTCTCCATTGTACTGCACATTCTGCTGCCCAATATTGGGATCTACAGGCTGTTGTGTCTGTTGATAAGCCACATTGGGTGCACTCTGACAAACATCTGCATGCCCTTGATTGCTAAATACAATTGTACATACCTGTTTTAGCTTGATGTTACAAAGCAATTCTGAGTATTACCTGTTAATTTGTTGCGGATGCCCCATGGCTGGTGTAGACTGCGTAACAGTTTTACTTCGCATAGGGAGACTAACACTAAATGAAAATAGAAGGATGTCAGGAGTGTTTTTAGGGTGCAAAGGACACCGGAATGTTTGCTAATTTCAAAATTTAAAAATACTCACCCTGTCGGTTCGTTCGATTGAACTGGCGATTGATTATGTATTATCTAGAAAACACGAAAATCATTTTAGAGTCGTTTTTTAAGTATATGGAATATTTATATGAAACTTAATAAAGATGAAATTAGTAGTTACCTGTCCCATGCTGCAAGGTGGTCTAGGAGCCCCATAGCGACCATATGGTGATATGAAATTTTGTTGTAATCCATTAGCTCCTTTAGTCTTGCTTGGTGAACCACTGCCGCCATTGTTAATCAGAAGTTAATTTTATTATATTAATATTAGCATGAATGAGAATTATTTCTGAACAGGTTTTAAAATTTGCAGGTACCGGTTGAACATTTTTCAAATATATCAAGAAGATTATGGAAAATAATATAATAATATGTAGGCATAATTAGTGTTTTTCTTCCTTGTTATTGCAAGTAATGTTTTAACAATTTCGAACGATAATTGTAGCTTCAATGATGAGTATTTCCAGTGCAATGAATAAAAAACAAATTATACCCCATTTTATTAATTATGGGCATATCTGCCCGACTGAATTAAATACGTCTGTTTTGTATTAAATAAATAAATGGTTATGGTTTTGTAAACGGTTCAACATCTATGGTTATATCGCGTCTGTTCAACAGTCCGAGCAACTTATTTCTTTTGTTTGTGTTTAATTGTGCTGATTTTAGTTGTGAATGAAAATGTATCTTAGATAAGTAAATCGTGCTGAATAAATGTATGAATTTGTAATTAATTACGATAATTTAAACCACTTCAAATTTAGCAAATCCTTAACCCCTTGATAATTTTATGAATTTTATTTCAATTAAAATTGTATAAACGTTTTTGAAACAATTAAATGTAGAGGTTCATACCTGTTACTGCCATCTCCGTTTATATTTTGAACTTGTAATTCTGGGAAAAAACCATCGAAAACCACATAGTTGTTCATCTGTCGCAGGGCACTATTCAGACCATAGTGCTTATCAAGGAAAGAAAGTAGTTTTTCGCTTGGTCTGTCTACGGCCATTTTCACTGGTTCAACTTTTTCTGTCTATAATCGAATGATTAATAAATTAGTACTTTTACACGGTCAACAGCTAATAGCATATCGTGTCTGCTTCACAGTTCATTCTAACAGGACGTTTTATGTACATCCATATAGATCTTATGGACATTCATTAAGGATGTCTTGGGGATGTCCATAGGTGTGACAAATAATTTACGTATGGACGTCCATACGATGTCCTCGGAATCTAATATGGATATCCACAACATCAATGAAGGATGTTCATAAAGCGTCCTATGGACATGCTTGTACTCTATGGGAATTCACCCAACAAAGTTACCACTAGTATAATACGGCGCTGAAAAATAGTTCAGTAATTGACGTAAAATTAATAACAACTGCAAAAATTAAAGGAAGTACCGCTAAGAGATTTACAAACAAACGCCTCATCTCTAGTAGTATATAATCTCTAATTTGCGTGTACGAGAACCAATATTTTCATAATATTGATATAAGAAACGAAGGTTATTAATCAAGTATTGATAAAACTAAATTGGGAAAACTAGGTTGGATAAATAGTAAGAACGTCATTATGGGCTACTATATTAGCTTTTGTGTACAAAACACGAAACGCGTACAATAATATGAGAAAAAGCTTTTGTTGTGGAGGTTGTTATCTTTGTTTAATACAAATCAGCCCTAATTTATTAAAATTTGGGATTAAATTACGGGTCACTTTAAAACACGCTATGCTGTTGAACCGTGAAACCTTGAAGAACATGCAAATATAAAACAAAGAATCCGAATTTATTATTACAATGTACCGTGTAGGTTGTTCTCCTGATTTGGAAATTATGGTCCGTTGGAGTTTTTTTACATTTAAATAAATTGCACTGAACGAGTTGTTGACCTGCGTTAAATCTGCTTTGATTATCATCTAATTAATTTTATTTTTAGTCGATTCTTGGCAAAATATTGCCCAGAACATGTTACCAGCTTCCATTCATGGAAATTCAGTGCAACTCGATCTTGCTGCTGCAAAAGCGGCAATTTAATGAATAATTCGAAACGTCTCACCTGGAGCATGTGCTCGAAAAGCTGTTTGCCTAGACCTGTTCTTTGTCGGGACTCGTGGACGTAGAAGTCGAGGACACAAGGGGGTGATACTTGGTAATGATGACCATCACGGTCAAACACATACAAGCTTTTCTTGCCCGTTTTCAGCATTCCTGTCACCACTCCTTTACCACTGCAAAAAATAAGTGTAAAAAATTTAAACGTGATATCGGTAAGAGACGTAAAGTTGGGATATTTCGAATGAAAATAATAGAACTTTTCGATTATTGAAATAGCTCGAGTTGTCTCGAGAGGTTAAGGAAAACCATTCGAAAAATCTTGCAATTTTAAATTTTGGTTTTGTCTGTTTAGGAGGCTAGATTAGCTGCAAACGGAGAACAAGACAAGAATGATTTGATTTGAACATTAGGGTCGAGCGTTTGAATTATCTACATTCGCATAGTAAATTGTAAAGTAACAGAATGTTGCGAATATTTCAAATGAAGCAAAGCGTGTATCTGTTTTTGCCAAGTCTTTAAGTTTTGATATCGTGGGATTTTGTAACTAAAACAGGGTGCGAAGTTGATTTAAATCGTGATTTAAACCAAACGATTTATATAAAAATCATTGATTTAAAGCAATTGGTTTTTGAGCAGGGTGTCGTTTTCATGTGCAATTTTCCAAGTAGTACAATAACACTCATATTTGACAGTAGCTGTTACACAACATCATATGCAGAATTTTATACCGAATTACAAAATGTAACAATAGACAGGGCGTTTCATTTAAAATCAGTTGGTGTCACTTCCGGTGAAACTGGAAGCTCCAGAAAGTCGTAATCTACGTCAAATAATAAGTGCCCCTGCATATACTAACCATAGCAAATTAGAATTAATTATCTTAATAAACAACGCAGAAAATGGCGTTAAACGGAATCTGTTCCAAAAGAATAAAAATAAACGATTTAAATCAAACAGGTAAATCGATTTTTTAATTTCCTTATAAAAATCACGATTTTTTTGCATCCTGTACTAAAATCGCTGCATTGGTCCGCGATAAACTTTTGATTTTGTACGATAAGCGGCATCTCTAGTGTAGATACTAAAATCATGTAGAGTTGTTGGTAAAATAGAATTTGAAATGAATATTTCGATTATTAAAATCATTCGAGAACCAATCATTTGATTATGCCAATCACTGGCTCAGTGACGTGGCAAGGACAAAAATTGTAATGATTTTCGTTTGTATCTATGAAATTACTTTTTAAAGAAAATAATTGAAGTGACGTACCCATCAAAAGTAATTATTAAGGACAAAGTTATCATACCTAATATTTTATCCATTAAAATTTCTTGTTTATTTATTTAGCCCTTTCACATTGAATTACACAAACAATTACTAACCACAAAATTAAATTTATAAACTGTGACCTACTAAAACTAATTGTCGATTGAACAACAAAAGTTGTAGCCGTTATTAAATAATAGAAACTAATAAACTGCAAAATTAATATCACAACAGACTTTGTTATTGAACAGCTATTCCTCTCTATCTATTTTATTAATAATAGAAGAAAATATGAAGCAAGACGTGTAATTATCTCTAAAGAAGGTCAAGTTCGTATCGACAATTTTTAGAACACAACAGATCGTTTTTATAACATCTACCCATGGTGCTACGTTACCAAAAAAAAGCTATCAAAATTTCAACAGCCCCACATTTACTTTGTTACATTAATTTTCAAGGTGAAAAAGTTCGATAAAAGCATTTTTCATTCGATACATAATTAAACATTGTAGACAAAATTTGTTTCCCACGCTTTATGCATGGATGGAGGCACTTTTGTGTTAAAAAATTCACGGTTCTCTGCTCTGCCCATTACTGTGAATGTTTCTTCAAGCACCATATCGTAACCGAGGCCTTTCAATCCGCAAACTTTTGCAATAGTCATGGGCAAACAACATACTGTTTTATTCTTGATAATTAAAACTGAAAATCTACGAGCAATTATTTTTTTAAATAATTAAATAGGAAATTTTTGATGGTACACTCGACCAACAATCTAATCTACAGGGTATTACAAAATTACATCGACAACCTTCGAAAGGCGATTGCTTACGTCATTTTAACACGAAAACGTTCCTATTGAATTGTCGTAAATTTCTTCCTTACGGCGTTACAGCCCCCCGAAGATTTTAGGCACATTTTAATTGATATCTCTGCCATATATTGAGATATTTGATTAAAATTTTGTATGAACATTTCAGTAGTAATGATGGGCATATTTACTTGTTTATGTTCAAATTAATCGACCAGGGGCGTAGATGTGTGGGGTGCTTGGCGTATCTCTTAACATAGGTTTAACACATTTATGGTTTTCCAATTTTTGGCTTACGAAATTTAATAATACCCATACAAAAATATACAAAAAAGGCACTCTTGTTACAAGTCGCTAAATCCAAAAATTTTCGAGATAATTTAATTTTTGTTAAAAATCGAGTCGTCATGAAGGTCCGAGCAAATCCTCAAAATGCGGAATTAGCTTGTACAAATCGATTCATTTGAACCTAAACAAATGAAACTATAAACTGTCGCTAGCAAAATATCCACACAAAATTTTGAATCGTGATTAAACTGTTCGATCTTCGGTTCCCATACGTTCATGGGAAATTTTTCTCTGACTGACCTAAGAAATCACCTCCCAAAGTTTGTCGGTATAATTTTGCAACACCTTGTACAATGTACATACATTAAATTTTGTACTACCTCGAGTACTTTCACCTGTTTCAAGTTGCACGTTATCAGCAAAAAACGTATTAACCAAAATCAATAACTTATTCATGAATTAAAACATTTTTATTTAAGTTATACAGGGGGTGTTGGTTATCCTACCCCAAAATGAAATAGTGGTTCATGTCAATTTATTGCACACGAAAAATAGCCATTCTTTGTAGTAAAAATGTGCTGATGTAAATGTAAGACGATCATTAAGAAAAATCCGAATGTAAAGTGCACGGGATGTAGCGACACACAACGTGCTTAATAATTATACCTAACGGACTAAAGTAGGAAGTAACACGCGATTCGTGCGTGTTTTAATTCATAAGCACCTGGTAAAAGAAAGGAAAAGATTTAGGCGTGTAAAGCGCTTTATGATTTCATAATCACCTCTCAGCTTGTAACTTTAAACAAGGTCCATTATAAAGAGCGTGAGGATGCAACCATGAGAAGAATTAAGAGAGAAAAAAACTACAGAGTGATTCATTCAACAAAAAATTCGAAATTAATTTCGCGTAATTAATGTAATAAAAATGTTTATTTAACATGCATGAATAATTAAAAAAAAATAACTAAAACTTTATTCACGCACCTCCGTCTACGGAAAATTTCTGTATTTGTAATAAGTTCCGAGATGTTTGAAATAGCCTAGTTTCCGGGTCAAAATTCTCTCCTTCCGTGTGGAAAAACTACTAATCCCACAAATAATTGCAATTAAAGCTTTCACTCTAAATTGCGTAGTCTCACTAATGACTACACGTTTCACTTTAAAACCATTAACTTTTAACACAAGAAAGAACAGAAATAGTTTTTTCGTGTTTTTACCTTCCTCGCTATACGGAAATATAGCGAGCTATAGTTTTTTTAAAAAATTTTAAAAATTCAAAATTTTCAAACTATTCAGTATTTTCAAAATTTTTATTGGTTCAAAATAACGAAAAATTTTAAAACTTGCATATTTTAAAAAATGTTTAACATTTTCTGGATTTGTAATGTTTTCAGAATTAATGATAAATTTCCATAATTTTCTAATAATAACAAATTTTACTTTCATACTTTCATAAATTTTCAAAATTTTTAGTATTTTCAAAATTTCATTACATTATCAAAAATTTTACAATAATAAAAATTCACCAACAATTAAAAAAAAGCACAATTTATAAGTTTTTAAAAAACCCGGTATAAAATATATTTGAAATTTTTCTTATAAAATTGTCATAATTTTCAAAATATTTTTAAAAATTTCAATATATGTGAGGAAGGTCCCCGTGGCGGTTGCCCGGCAGCTTTTTTTTTAATATAACAATGTACACTTTTAATGGATAACCTAAATTTTTGTGAAATTTTCAAGCAGCAAGGCAATTTAATTTTACTGTTTTACATCGTTGTGGACTAATTAAGCTCGCTGATTACACTCTAATTATTATTTAATATTAGCCCGCTTATAATAAATTACTAATTAACAATCAAATCAGTCGAATTAATTTGCCTATGTTAAAACTTTTTTTTTATTTACAAAAAATCAATTGATTTTATTTATAAAGCGCTGCATGCTTTCATTTTAATTAAAAGTGTGTCATATCAAAGTCATGCTTCATTTATTCTGGTCAATAATAATTTTAACTAAAATTCTTGCTGTAGTTTCACCTTGAGCTTGTGGTAAAGTGGTTGTGGTGTAATATTAGATTCTTCATGATCTATCATTTTTAAAACGAAAAACAATACAATACATCTTTAAAATTAAATTAAAAACCCAAGAAGGTAAAATTTCGAAATAAATTTCGCAAAAATGATCACAAGTTCAAAAAAAAGTCTAGATTTGAAAATACGATTTTTGTATTACAAATTTCAAGACTAAAGTCGCAGTGATAACGCACACGACCCTCTGGCGTCTATGATTGGCCGTAGCAGTAGAAATAGGACGATGATAAACAAACAAAAAAGGAAAATAACATAACTTCGATATCGATACTTACTAACAAAATAAATACGGATACCTCCACAATAACAACATTTAGGGTGCTGCTGTCATTTTACATCGCATTTCACATAGTCCATTTGAAGTTTGAAAATTGATCGTGTCAAAAATGATCAAATCGTGATTTCAAATTTACCCCAATTATAAAAATTTCAGTTTACAAAAGGCTCACAAAAGAATGTCGAGAAACTCGAGCGAAAGCTCAACATGCTCCTGTTTAAGCGACGACGCAACGATAGTCGATTATTCTGAGGCCGAACAAATCTTGCAAGACGTCAAAACGGATCTTAAAAGTATTCAAAGCGAAATAAAAACCGATTTCGCAAAAACGTGTTGTCCCCGTGGCAAAACAGCGCGTGCCTGTAAGGTTAGTTCGGTGTTGGTTAAATTGCAAAGTGTTGATAGCAGATTGCTTCAAATAATCAATCTGATGCAACCAGACCAATCGCAACACGTTGATGATCTGGTGAGTAATTTTGGAATGAGCGTCAAATTGGATGCGGCCCGAAATAAATTGAACGGTTTCAAAACTAAACATGCCGAGCTGAGAAGAGAGTGGCACAGTCAGGAGGAACATTTAAACAAAATAGCCAAAGAGGTGGCGAAGAAAGAAAATGAACTTAAATTCCAAAGCGTTTTTTGCACCACCCAAGGTTACGTTTTGAGCAAAATGTTGTGGAAATCGAGCAAATGTGATTGCTTGTTGGATTTAATGGTATCCCATGATAAGTTGACTCTTGAAGTGATAAAAACTTTAGATGGTTGTCTTTATGCCTTCGCTACGACTTTTCAGGATGAAATGCCCGAACCAACAGCGGACGAGTATCAATACGTGTTGTGCCTTTGCGGAGTCTTGAGTAATATAGCGTCGATTCCTGATGGTAGATTTTTTCTAATCAACCAACCCGTTTGTCGGGACGTCTACGACCAAATCATAAAGATACTCCCAAACATTGGGGTCCCGAAAGCTGAAAGTCTCAAGTGGATTATGCTGGTAGCGATATACAACATAATGATATGTAAAGAGGGTCGTGAATACGCCAAAAACAATCGATATTTATTTCAAAGTCTGAACGAATGCATAATTCCGCCCCATTCAAACAAAATTATCATATTAGCCTTGAAAATTATCGGAAACCTCACGAACGATTCCAACAAAGCTTACATGGCATACGTTGGTAGTATTTTACCGGTAGAACGACTGGATAAATTACAGCAGAGTAAAGATTCGTGCACCATTCGTAAACAGGCCAAAGAGATTTTGCGCCAATATTACAGTAGTATGCAACCGGAACAATTACTTCATACAATACAGCTTGAACAGAGCAAATCAAGATATTGTAATTCTGCATGCACGCAAACGTGCAATTACAGGAAAACCCCGGAAGTATTGGCCTATTATGTTTTTACCGATGCAGCAAACACAAGGTCGAGTGGATATACTTCGTCTGGTTCAACTGCTTCTAGGTCTGCGAGCGGATCAGAAGATCGTTCTGGATATGACTCTCCAGTTTCTGCGAGAAGCGATTTTGATGTTTCAGAATCGTTTCTGCGAAGGCCGCATGCAAATTCGGTGCCAATTTCATTTCGTGATGCTGAAGCTGTGGCACCTAATTTAACATCCATATCTGCTTATAATGCCAGAGGACGTAATAATTCAGCAACAACATCACAATTAGCGTTTGGGTCATCTTGTGTGGAAGATCCATCTAGTTACACGTCACCTTCACCAATTAACTGTATTTATATGGAAGATCCATCAGATATCATGTCTTCACCCCATAAATCAATTTGTGGAAAAAATTTAGAAGAGCCAATGTCAAGATTATCATTTGGATCAAATTTCAGTGCCGGAGAATGCGCAGATAACCTAACCGTATCAGCTTACGTAGATTCAATAATACTATCAGCTTTACCTTATTCGAGGAAACATCCAGCACCATCTTACGGCAGCAGAGTATATGAAGATACCTCAGTACCCGTATTAAGCATAACACCTACAGTAACTGAGGTAACGAGAAAGAAAAGAACAACTAACCAATTCTCATCATCATCGTATCTACCGTCTTACGGCACCAGAGAATTTGAAGGTACTTCAGTGCCCCTACCAAACGCATCACCTGAGCCAATGATGCTTGCGACGTCTTCTGTTTCATCAAGTAAAAGTTTAAGAAGTAATTTTCCAGTTAACGTTAGATTTAATGAACACCCAAGCACGTCATGTCATCCCTCCGTTTGGAGTATGCCTACACAACCAATTAACACATTTTACGAAGCGACACCATCACGGAGTGAAGAAATTCAAGTTTTAGAGCGTAAGCTTGCACATTCGGATATTAACAAGTTACTTGCTATGACCATAGGAGACCATTTACAAAATCTCAGCCTGATCAAAAGAAATGCTGGTAATAACACCATTCCAAATGGGCAAAGCAACCCTTCGATAACTACAGTTTTTCGAGTAAGCAAGTCGAAAACAAATTTATCTCCTAATAACTCGTCCGGCCCATTTTGTAATTCTGTAAGCACCAACACCTCATTTTCAAGGGGACGTGCAATGAATGATTTTTTCAGAATAAAAACTAAAAATACTGGGACAAGTCCCAAAAGTAGTAGAAAGCGTGTTTTATCTGGATCTCAAAACACGGAAGCATTTGACATTGCGTATGGCGGTTACGAATCGTATTGTGAATATATGGAAAACGCATCGAAAAAGTCAAAAGCTGAAAATGTTGAAAAACCTCATCCACAATTCGATTATGATTACATCAACATGCCTTCAACATCCACGGGTTATTATGGTCATGAAACCCTTAACCCGTTTGCCATTTATCCCGATCAAAACGTATCGAGTTCGGGTATAAAGGAAGAGGAACAAGGGACTTCTGCAACACCACAGAAGACTTTGGGAGAAATGTCAGAATCAAGAAAGTGTTCGCCGGCGCAGAGTTGTCGGGAATGTCGAGTGGGAAAAAACAACACAAAAACCAAGAAGAAACTTTCGTTTCGTATATATTATTTGGGTCGTAAAAGGAAACGCTGACGCTTGCTATGTTTGGGAGTACGAATTTATGTAATTTTGTTAATATACATAAAAAAGTAATTGCTTTTTGCCCGAGTTGTTAATTTTTATGCTCGTATACTTAATACTTCCACTATTGTCATCGCGAAATAATCGATTCTGATGTTTTTACGAAGCTCTAATCTCTGCAAAAATAAAAAAACTCGGTTTCGGTTTTTACCTACACTCACTTGCACGAAAATTCGGTCACTCTAGTTTTTTATAGATTGGCGAATGATGTATACCCTTCTCCCGCTTCGCGATAGTCAGTTGTTCTTATTGCACCTGACATATTTTGCGTTTCAACGGCCTTTTGTACCATTTTGTACGTAATTGTAATTATGAAGCGTATGCGACTCGCTAGTTTGGTGTAACTTCTTTCACAACTTGCAAATTCGAATAAACTTTGTTAAAGAGATTTTTTTTAAATATTGTTCAACGTCCATTATGGTTATGACAGCAGAAAACGTTGTGAAAGTTATAGCATTATTCGAAGACGACTGAATTCTCAATGATACAAGAGAACGAGTATGGAGCAGCACTTTGCACCCTGTGCTATCTTCCAGATATTTTAAAGTTGAATTTTGTCATACAGGGTGTTTGTGGCAGCAGTTCAAATGTTTCTAACTAATGGATCATAACTCGATTTTTTAAATGGAACATTAGAGTTACAAACATTTGCATGCTGCAACAAACATCCTGTATGACGAAATTCAATTTTAAAATTCCTGGAGGATAGCACATGATCTTGACTAAGGTTCAACAGAAAAAGTTTGTTTAATCTGGGGAAATGTGGCTCGTGCACATTTTATTAGCGAGGCCTGTAAATAAATGTCTATTTTTTTGAAATAAGTGGAATAATTTAGCAACGCCGCAACGGAATTTCAATAACAAAATATATTCAGAAAGCAATTAATAGGTGAATAACAACATGCAAAAATATAGAGGGCGTTCTATTAAAAGAATCATAACTTTGGTATGTCGCTCTTATATGCAACCTCCCGTATAATTGAAAATAATTTTAAAATGTGGTTCTCTTGGTCCCCTAAAACATGTATGCTAACTATTTTTCTGTATTTTAAATAGTAAAGAAGATATCGACTACCACGGCGTTTTTGACTCACCCTGTATATTTTTCATTTTGTCTGAAACAAACTTGCAGCCAATAATACTTTAATAGGTTTTGTTGTATAAAAAATAATAAACATACGATAAGTGTTGTCGCTTTGCCAACCGTGTGCTTTTTGCGTATATGGCGCTGCGCTGCTGTTTTCGCTAAAAACATTCCAGAGAGCATGAGCAGTAGCGTCCCATCATGTACACAATTAAGAAAACAAATATCAAAGCAGTTGTTAAAAACTTTTCGTACATTTATTACTTTTTTATTGGGTATTTAAATACAATCAGGTATAATTTTGATAATTACAAACATAACGTCGACTTCTGTCGTCTTCGAAAAATGCTACAACTTTCACAACCACTCTCAACCATGATGGGCGATAAGAAATTTGAAAAACAAATCTGTTTAATGAAATTAAAAGTATGGGCGAAATGTTGTCATTTTTGGTAATTATAAGTTTGAGCTTGTTTTAGAAACATAAAAGCATAAAATTAAATAATTATCTCTAATGTTTTCGCAAAAAAACAGCTAATATCTATCATTTCTCATAATTTTAGTTCGTCATGCAACCCTCGAACCATTTAAGTACAAAGTACACGAATTCATTTTAGAATTAATCAGATACAAGCAGCACTTTATTTAATTATAGAATTACATTTCAGGCTTTTGGGCAATTAAAACTATAACCAACCAACGTAATATCGACCCCAACAGAACTAAAACGAAATAATTGGCAAAACCATTACATTTCTATTTCATTCTAAAATTTTTGTACCGCAATGTCGAAATTGTCGGTTTCTTTCCACCAACCACCTACATTATATCAAGTGTACCCCTAATTTAACATGATGATCAACTTCCTGCCGTGAATCAGCGTGGAAGTTCAACCGGTGTCATGCACGTATAAATTATTCTTAAAGACGTTTTTTCCAGTGGCGTTTTTCCATTATTATGGAAATACTCTTTAAATCGCCGCTATTACACACGAAAGGTTGACGAAATTATTCCTTGTCATTCATTATATTTACGAAATTTATACACTTTTTATTGAATCGTCATAAAAACACTTTCCAAGCGCGTGGGGTCTTCTCGTGCATGCAAAATTTTGACCATGTTTCGATATTTTGCTCCTGAACTTTTGAGCGCATGACTGATTACAAAAATTCATTAATATTCATATACGTCGTAACAATATCGAGTATTTTTTATACGCTAAATTCTAATCAATGCAGCCTCGACCACAAGACTGCAACACGTACATCATTTAAAAATGTAATAGTAAACTTCTGTTTTCATGAAAATAGATCCATTTGTGTCAAATGCAATTTTCCCTCCTTATCTTACCTCAAAAAAAGCTATTAATTTAATGTGCATGAAAATGTTCCAAAAGGAAATTGAAGGCGATGCTTGTATACGGTTACATGTCGGAACCAATATGAAAAATTGATAAGGTTCCGACGAAGATCCGAGCTTGACGCTGCTGGAATTTAAAGATGATACACCTGTTTCTCAAGGGAATGTTTAGGAGTCACGTATTTGAACATGGCGTGGAACTATTATTTATAACTTCACTTGTTTTTATTGCTGCCCAACAAAATCTACCTTTTTTTGTGGTTCGTTCTAATATAAAAAAATTCACAACTGATAAAAAACGGAGTTTAAAAAATCAGTGGTACACATTGTGCTTGAGTATATTTTGGACAAACTGGACGTTCGTTTAAATATCGATTTTGAATCCATATTTTTTGATTGCGTGAAATAAAGATTGGTTAATGTTGCTGAAAATTTTTGAAATCAAACTCTGTACGAAAAAAAAAGGAGTTTGTAAAATCACAAACCACACTTAAACTCGATTTAAATCGTAATACAGACCGTGGGCTAAACTTAATACGACTTAAACTCTCTTCAAAACAGAATTATTATTGAAACTTACCCTTTGGCATGCTTGTCCACAAGCAAGTAGATGGTCTGTTCTGAATTCCTAAGTCGATCAGAAGTAGTGATGGGTTTGGTGAGTCCTTGGGCTACAGCTGATGCATCACCCATGGCATTTACTACCTCTGAGACTTTGGTCACGACATCCCTGTAAAATGGTAACGTAAACATTGAAAAACAGAATAGTTAAAAAAAGTATTTGTTTTTATCAACTGCCTGTATTGATTCTTATTTCTACCAACATAATAAAGCTATTAACTACCTGCATCCCCTATTGTATGAGTAAAGTTGTTGGATAATACAATCTTAGTTGGGTATTTTATGATTTAAAACACAAAAGATAATTTATTTTACACAACATACAACGTGAGGCATTAGAGAGAACTTAAAATATTTTTACATATAAATTATACCTAAGAAATCACCATATTTTAGCATTTTTGGTGGAACAGATGGAACAAAATTATATAATTACAGTTTTTTAACTTTCATGTCCTATAATTTTTTTTCTCATGCGTCCTAAAATGAAAATGTTCGACTTCCCAATTTTACAAAAAATACGTTTTGGGGGTTAAAAATCCAAAAATATTTTTTTCCAAGCATTTTCAAAATTTTCAATAATTATGAATTTTTAAATTTAAAATTTTTTTAATTTTCAAATTTTTGAATTTTCTACAAGTTTAAAACTCAAAAATTTCATAATTTTCATAATTTTGAAAATTGAAACTTCCAAAAAATATAAAAATATAAATATGCATAAAACTTATTTTTCAAATTTTTAAATTTTTTAAAAAATACATTAAATTTTTAAAAATTTCCAATACTTTCCAAAAATTGCAGATTTCCGAAAAATTCAAAGTTATTGAAATTTTCAAATAATTTAAATATTTCAAAAACTTTTAAATATTTTTAATTATTAATTTTAAAAATTTATTTTTCAAAAATTTTTTAAAAAATTACACAGCCTACACTTGTTTTTTAGAGATAGTAATATACAGGGTGCCTCACAATAATTGTCCAAAAATTCACCAGCTGATACAACATCCAAAAATAAGCAAGAAAGTTTCATATAAACATGGGCCGACAAACGATTTGTTTTTCAGTTTCGGAAAAAAATCGTTTAAAGTTAAACGGTGGCCATGTTGAACTCTTATTGTCAACGATTTTTAGTTTTTGTCGTTCTTGTTGTTGTTTTATTAAATATATTGGGTATTTGTTGAAATTTTACGAATCAGAAATTTAAGATTATTTTTGAATAGCTTTTTCATGAAAACCATGCGTTTTACGAGAAAAATGTAAAAGTACTTTGTTTTCCGGAATAGAACAGTAAAGTAGATGGTGATATCAAATCAGCGGAAAATCCAGTGGAATCGAGATTAAAGATTTTTCAAGACTAGGATACCCCTACATCCACGCCAGTGGTTGAGATATTTCGAATATTTAAACTGCCATTAATGAAGGCGACTAGCTCAAACGTTATGTCGAATTTGAAGATTTTTGAAAAAACATTTCTAGAAATACTTGAATAAAAAATGATGTTTTTTTCTGAAACTTTAACACCCTGTATCTCGAAAACAAAGCATTGTCGGCCCATGCTTATACGAAACTTTCTGCCTTTTCTTAGATATATCAGCTAGTGAATTTTAGGACACTTGTTGTGGGACACCCTGTATAAACGGGGTACCGGGAGTGCCGTCCTAATGTTTTTGTAATTTAACGAATTTTGTGTTCTGATCTTTGAGATGTTTTTTAACCCTCAATTATTTTTGTTCGGCAAACACGAAATCGATTTTCTGGCCTTTATTCCGCAAGGGAAGTTTTCAGCCTTAAACAACACAAAACAGTGTATGAATGATAAATGATAAGAATAACTCACTACTCGTTATATCTTTGCGCGCGGCTAATGTTAGGGTTAGAACGTTATTCTGATAAAATGCTTTTGAAATATGAAAAAACGAGAATCTTTAAAATATGAAATTTAAGACAAAGTATTTTGTTCATTGTCATTTGTATTGTATGTATTACTCGCCGTCGTGTTACCATTACGCCATTACGTCGAGTTTGTCGGTTTAATTATTTTTTGCACACAGCAAAGATAAATGGGAGATGCAGATGCAATTTCAATTAACAGAAAATACAATATTTAACCTTCCTTGCTGTTTTTTTTTGTATATTTTTTATTGTAAAATAAAACTTGCGTGAAGTATGTAATATAATAATACTCTTGTCCTAATGGATATCAAATTATTGTGTACCTTGTTTTGTACTAAACGATGATGTCACGTTTGCAAATGCAAAAGTCACGCTTGATAATGAAAGAGACAACGCACCCTTATGATACGATTTATTCGAACAAAATTATACGGAAAATAAAAAAAATATATTAGCTTTACTGCATGCTTGGTATATATTTAAAATTTCTGCCAATATTGCAACTATAGCTGGCTCGTTTCAGTTTCATCAAGAAAATTGCATGGAAATTTTTCCTAACCCATCCCAACCCTAAGAATCCCCTACGTACTGCGCGTATTGATCGGGATTCGTCTGCTGAACCGCGAGAGTCTGGAGTCTGCTCTGCACAAAAATCTTACTGTGGGGAAATAAATATGATAAAAATGCAAACTAAGTCTATGTTATTAAATCGTAATTTAATTAAGGTGGGGACAAAGTGTTAATTGCGTTTAGTAATTTATAATTAAAAAAAGGCGTTTCCCTGTAGCCACTAGTCTTAATAAATTTTAGACCTAAAACGAATTTGTTCTATGGAAAATTTTCTACTTTTATAAAATTCTTATATGGAGGTAAAACGCAAAAACAAGAAATCAACAACGTAAATCAGCTCCAATCGAATTGGTTCAGTTCGATTCGGTATAGTTGCTTAAAATAATGTATATAAATAAGTTGGTAATGGTTTTTATAAATAAAATGTGACTATTTTCCATAAACATATTGTACAATAATTTTATTTGGCAACTCTTTTTCGTAGAAAATTAATCCATCCATACATATATAAAAGCACAAAGGGTTTTTTCTCCCCTTCCTCCAGCGGCTACCGCTTCACCATTTTGGACCATTTTTTTTTTAAATGAAAGGTCTCTATCCACAGATGGAACATGAACCATTTTTATATTTTTATTCTACGTCGATTTTTTAGTAATAATTATTTTAATTTATAATATATATGAAGGTCGGCTAGACGCGCGTCACTTGGGGCGCCATCTACAATAACGTCGCGTGTCATTATTGGAACTAATGCATCACGTGACTTGACATTTCGCCGGTTCTGTCAACGCTCAGTCTGTCAGTGCATTGTGTGCTGGGGTAACACTAGTTTTTTTTTTATATTTAAACTAAATTGCTATTTGTAAGGGGAAAAAGATATCTAGGCACGTGAGGTACTTTTGTAGAGAAATAACTCAAGAATGGAATTTTTCTGATTAAACCCTTTATTTGGGTGTCCAAAAAATAAGACACTGGGAATGTGAATTCTAACTTGTTCGGAAACCCAGAAAATTTTTTTAAAAAAGGTGATAAAAGTCACAAAATCGTGGATTGTTCGTTTCCGTTGCATTCTACGTTAAAACTAGTTCGAAGGAAGAAAAAAGCTAATAAAATTCTGCGTAAATTACAAAAATGCCCTTCCAAAGAACCCCGATTTTTTTAAGTTTTTGCGCAAAAAAAACGCACTTGTCCCGATGATCATATGTAAAAGTGGTCCAGAGATGAGATTTCATTATTATGAACATTTTTCCAGCTTTTGGTTTTGAGCATAACTAAAATTTTTTGAAACTTGCAATAATTTTTAATTTCAAAATTTTGCAAATATTTGAAAATTGTGGAATATTTGAGTTTTTTGACAATTTTTAAAAAATCTCCAGAACTTGCAAATTTATAAAATTTCCAAAAATCTGCAAATCGTATGCTTTGAAAATTTTTCTTTTTTTGAAACTTGTAATAATTATTGGAATTGATAAAATATTCAATATTTAGTTCATTTTTGAAAATTGTATCAAATTTTTTAGAAATTTTGAATATTTCTTTAAATATTGTTTTGTTTTTCCAATTTTTTAAAATTTTTTTATCATAATAGAAATTCAGAACATATTATAGAAAGTTTGAAAATTTTGAAATTGTTGAAAATTTTGGAAACTTTTAGAAGTTTTGAAATTTTATGATATTTAGGATATATCTATTTCATAATTTGATGATAGTTTTTTGCGATTATCTGATTCAACTGTTCAGATAAATGATCAAAAGGAAAAAAGAAAAAACCGATAGAGAGTTTTATCAGTTTTTTCTAAATTGGAGGTTGTTCGTTCGTACTACCATTTAACATTTCCATGCCCGCAGGCGCGCACCTAGCAGGGCGTGCGTGCGTGCTCTGCACGCGGGCGCCATCTCAAAGGGGGCGCTAAATCTTCAAAAAAAAAACTTAGTACAGCAAGTGCCATTTAACCTTGCAAAAAAAATGACGATAAGTTTAAAAGGCGAGAAGCCGTTACACTCTCAAGCAAAAGCAAGGTTTTTTATTACATTTCTAGTTTCTTTGCTGTATTTTTTATACGTAACCTAAATTATCGTTAATCCCTTCTCAAAGCAAACTGTTTCTAACCTTATGGCGCACGGCCTTTTAATTTGTCAAAAAATCCACAATTATTCGTAAACCATAAATAAATTGACTTTCACTTTTTAGTAGAGTGTACCACACTGTCCAACAGCCAATTAGAGCTAGTTTAAGTTACGACTACCGACGAAACAAAGCGGAAGTAGCCGAATCAAAGCCCACTAAAATTTGCAAGGTTAGGTGGCACTTGCTGTAAAATACCTGAACCCTTACAATGCCTACATCAGCTAGCCACCGAATGAAACCCCCTGAAAAAGCGACTTTCCCGATCCCCGTGGTATTTTGCTGTATCGTTCCGAAGCTGTGCAAAACCTAAGTGAATATTATAACAAATTTTAATTTTTTTTTCTGTTCTGGGTGAAGGTAAAGTCACAGTAAAAAATAAATCAGAAAATTGCGTAAAATTGCGTATTTTTCCCCAAATTTTTAATATTTCTCGGACTCCCCCCCCCCCAAAACAAAAGATTTGCACACGGACGCCCAAACCTCTAGATGCGGGCCTGCATACCCGTTTTGAAGTCGAAATTCCTAAATATTTGAAAAAACAAACATCGATGGTAGGGATGACCAGGAGGTGGTGGGAAGATCGCGCTTGCGCAGATCGGCTATTCGACACGCGTAGAATACAAACCTGAGCGTATAGCGAGGAAGGTAAAAAAGTTGATGCATCTTTTTTATATTTTTTTCTACAATTTGCTGTTTGGGCTAAAAATCATATTTAATAATTTTCAAATATTTTAAAAAAAATTGTAGATTCCCCAATTCCAAAATCTTTACTATTGTTTTCTATGTTCGGTACCTTTGGCTAAGAATTACGTATAACATTTTTTTTCTAAAATTGTTAAAAAAAATATTTTTTATTTCTACATTGAGCATTTTTTATATTTTTCTACAATCTACTCATTTGGTTAAAAATCACATTTAATATTTACCCAAAATTTTTTGAAAAAGTCTAAACTAACATAGGTAGTTTCTATTCTGTATTTCAAGTAGACATATCGGCGGCGTTTATATACATATAAATCGCTTAAAATATTTGGGCATGCAAATTTACCGGTATGGCATGCGCATGTACATATTAAAGGCTCATAATTTTTAGCACATTCCTATTGGTTACAATAATAAGTATGTAATTGGTATGGTTATAAAATAATTATGCATTATTAATTCTAGAATAAATTCAAATTTGGGCAATTAATTGTATCTTTCAGATATGTATCATGATGTCGTCATCATAATCATCAGCATAATGAATCACCCAAAATACAGCATGAAAATCTTGAGACAGACCTTCACCTTGCATTACTACTGATTGCTGTTGACCTTAGTCCTCTAACTTTGATAAATGATAATATTATGTATCTGGGGCTATACGTGTATAGCACATTGCAAAAAAGACCTGTTAGGCTGTTACTGTAATTCCTCAGATTCCTATCGTTAATTTTTATCCGCATACCAATCTTCAACTAACTGTTTTAGAAAAAAAAAGTATTTGAATCCTTTCCTAATTAGTATTTTATACGCAGCTAAAAGAAAAACTTTTCGCAACAACCCATTCAAAAACTGCTAATTTTTTTGGCGCTCAATCAGATAAATCAAACTTACCATAACGCCCTTCTGTCGCCACTAAATCCGGGGGGTATGAGAGTTTGGTTAATTTCGACGATGGGGCCCGGAAAAATTTCGCTGACGTTAAATTTGAACTCCATTTTAATCACAAAATCACTTTTGGTATGAATTTATGCGAATTCAAGTTTGAAGGCCACACCGCGTTACTTGACAAACTGGTATAGCATGGTATAGTACACTAAACACGTTGAAAATTGTAAAAGGCACCGCTTTTAGAGGAATCTCCTCTTCCTTCGGCTTCGACAGAACTGCGTTTTTGTTTTCAGAGCCTCCTAAGTCGACAGGCGTGACGGTACTCCGTTAGTTTTTGTTTCATTAAAGAGAAAAGGAAATGTAGTGGGCATGTGAAAGCATGGGCGTAGGAGCGGGTTATTTATAAATAGATTGCGCAGCAATGGGTTGCCATTTACCTGCACCAAGTGGGGCACTTAAAGGCCACACAATCTAATCAGAAATTGTTTTTTGCTTAATGCGCGATAAGACTATATTAAAAAATAAATATACAAACTATTGCAAAAATTGTCAATTTCCCCGCTTACTACGCCTTTGATGATTCTATTGATTTTTACCATTGGTTAGGGTTTGGCAAGCCTGCGCACTACATTAATCTACACATGGTTAATCATCCAAACTAATATAAAGTATGTAGTTGGTATATTCTAGCACATCCCTTAAATGGTCATCAATTTAAATTGTTAGCGCCAAAATTAATTTTTGAATTTCCGACCTTTCGTGTTTGAGTTAATAATTACTTCCTCTGGTTGTTTTTAGAAAATTAAAACTAGGTTCGTAATTAAAATGCGATTAGAAATTAGTAATCTCTGCAGCGGAATACAAAATTTCCAAAAATCATGCAGGATATTAAATTAGAAGGATATCGTTTAAAGGAAATGTATTGTAGCGCTGTTTAACGATGTTTATTTGAAAATAGTGGCGCTGGTAGAGGAGTTTCCTGTAGCATTAGTAGGAAAAGTTTCCTTTAAGTGTATGTGATTAAAACTACATAATTCAGAGCTAGATGGCGCCACATTTATTTTGCGTTTTGTGAAAAGGGATCCCTTTGATTTTTTTTAAATTATGGAACATTTGTGTATTTTTGAAAGATGGAGTATGAGGTTTGTATTAATAAAAAAAAGTCGTATAATATTTATATGAAGTTGACAGTAAATGGTAATCTCTGAACTATTATTTTTAAATAATTTCCTAAAAGTTTCTTTACTTTTTTACCTGAAACCTTTACGTGCGATGTTTTTAAATTTTACAGGTTTTGAATTTGAAATTTCATTATTATAACAAACAGTAGTTTTAATCAACAGTTCGTAACACAATGATGAAGCCGCTTTTCGTAAAAAAATTTTTAATTTATAAATTTTATAAGCAAATTTTTGTTTTGGCCACAAAATCGACCTTGGCATTGGTGTTTAGCCTTAGCAGCAGAAACAGGTCGACGTTATATAAAATAAATAAATAAGGTTTACATTGCACAGGATGAGAAGAGGGTATGGTATAATCGCTAATTTATGTTTTATATCAAAGTTTTTCGTGTAAAAGGTGTTCCCCATTTTAGTACAGTCAGTAGAATATTTCCTTTCACTGTTATTTTTTAATGGAATAACGTTTCTTGATTTTAAAATGTTGATAGGTTTTTACTTTGCCATACTGGAAGCGTAATGCGTATCGTGCTTATGAAACATCTATTTTGTGTTTTTGATAGAAATACATGTTTTCGAACTTTTGGAAATTTTTTAAATGTGTGTCAGTGTAGCATGGGTTGTTCAATACATATCAGGAGCTAACTGCTTACTGTATCGATTTTAATGAAATTTAGAATGTCCAGGTATAACAAGCCTTTTTGGGCCTATGTTTACAGACATTGTTTTATCGTTTTGATGTCCAGAATTCACCCTTAAAGTTTGTGCAAACAATTTGCTCATCTTAGGAGGACTTTTATGGCACTCTGATTTTTTATAAAAATTTAATTATCTCAAAACCTATGTTTTGGTGTATTTTTGTATGGAGAATATGATTTTAGAAACAAGACTTCAAAACTTATATGAGACACATCTAGTGCACGTGCATTTATTGAAACAAAAACTAGTAGAAATATTAAACTCAATTGATAGTGTTGAGTGACGAAATTGTTTCATTTGGGGGGGGGGGGCTGTAACTCCGTAACGTGTTTTTGCATACAAGTTGGTTATAAATTCAGGGCCGGTTGATTTGCTCATTTATTGTAGTCAATAGAGAAAAAAATTGTATAATTGAAATTTATACAGTTTATGGCGACCAGTATTTTGGGCATGTAAAACAAAATTTCCAACCTTTTTTTGACCAATTCGACTGTATGATAAATTCCGTTTAAGAAACTGTAATACACCTGTAGGCCTAAGGTTAATAACAAGCGAGATATTTTGATTTAAAGTAACGTATGTAATCAATGGCAATGATTATAAATACATTGCAATTGATCGTAGGAAGTTGTTGTTAAGTAAATAATTTAAGCAATAAACAAACGTTTAACATCTGTCACAATAACGTTTGTAGATAAACTAAAGCACTTTTCTTTTAATTTGCCAAACAAGGCGCTTTTAGCTGTTAACCTAGGCCACCTGACCTAACTCCTATAGATTTTTTGTTTATAGATTTAAAAAATATAATAATCAAATGATGTCTAATTGACACAAATTACACGTTTGTTTATTGATTTTATCATTTTCTTTCTTGCAGCCTTTTAAGATCACTTGATTTAGAATCATTACCATTGGTTACATACGTTGCTTTAAATAAATATCTCGCTTGTTATTAACTTTAGGCCTACAGTTTTATTATAGTTTTGTAAATAAAATTTATCATACAATCAAATTAGCCTAACAATACAGGGCGTATCGTTTAAAAAAATAAAGGTATAGTCGCTTCCGCACAAACCGGAAGTTGGCCATTTTGTTTTGTATCTCCAAAATACTCGTCACCACAAACTGTATAAATTTCAATTATACAATTTTATACAATTTTTATAATAAATGAGCAAATCAACCGGCACTGAATTTATAATCAACTTGTATACGTTTAAAGTAAAATCAAAATAATTTGGTTTAAAGAATTCGTGGTTAAATTTATCGGACATTCTGTATGTTTGGGTACCTACTATTTTTCTAGCAATGGAAGTTTGGAAACCACGACAATCTTCAAAATAGAAATGTTTGAATATCTCAAAAATTAGTTCCCAAAAACGTATGCAAGTTTTTCAAATTTTATTACTATCATTTGGTACATCTCCAATGTCTGCTATAACTTTTTGAAATTTACAAGTGAATGTCTTTATACATATTTCATAAATAGACGTAATAAAAAGTCTGCGTTTAAGTTGGAGCAATCTAGATTAAACATGGAAAGGTTGTAATATTTAGGGAGCTAATTCCTACAGTCTCAAAATAATCGACTCGTTCGTTTTTTCTAACGCCAATAAATTTGCCAATAAGATTAAGACCGGTATTACTTTCTGGTTTTTATTTGACACAATAACATTTTTTAAATTACAAATCACTGAAAATTTTTAGACTGAAAAAATTTCAAAAGTATTTAAAGTTTTACAAAAATATTGAAAACTTTTGAAAATGCTAAAATTTTAGGAAAATTTTGAATACTAAAAAAATTAGAAAATAAGGAAATACGACTTGTCATTTTTAAGGGGAAGAGACGCAACAGTTTTAATCCAACATTTTTTTACTAATTGTATAAAAAAATGGCAATTACATTAAACAGTTTTGTGACAGTAGCAGCATTATGAAACAACGGAAAACTCCACTTAAAGAAAAAACATCATTAGTTAATTACCTAAAAAGCAAAGTGAATGTAAAGTAAATGAAAGCATTAATTAGCTATTTTGAACCTTGACAAAAAAGTATATAAAGTTTTTACATTTAACATAAAGGACAGATTCCACTCCATAAGTTCGAGCGTAAACAGTTGTAAAGATTAAAGCTATGTGTCGGTTAGGTAAGTTTCTTTGAAAAACAATTCTATTGTGGTTATGTTGTAATTCATACTGTGTTTTGTATTATATTTATACTGTGTTTTGTATTATATTCATACTGTGTTTTGTATTATATTCATACTGTGTTTTGTATTATATTCATACTGTGTTTCTTATAATATACATTTGCCAAATATACTCTGTTTCATTGCCTGGTAAGATTTCTGTACACTTAAAATAATCCTCTGAGCTGCCACCAAATTATGTTACGACCCTAGCGGTATATACTTAATTGTCGACTTGGGTTCTTGTACTAGAAATCTTACCAGGCAATGAAACAGAGTATATTTGGTAAATGTATATTATAAGAAACACAGTATGAATATAATACAAAACACAGTATGAATATAATACAAAACACAGTATGAATATAATACAAAACACAGTATAAATATAATACAAAACACAGTATGAATTACAACATAACCACAATAGAATTGTTTTTCAAAGAAACTTACCTAACCGACACATAGCTTTAATCTTTATAACTGTTTACGCTCGAACTTATGGAGTGGAATCTGTCCTTTATGTTAAATGTAAAAACTTTATATACTTTTTTGTCAAGGTTCAAAATAGCTAATTAATGCTTTCATTTACTTTACATTCACTTTGCTTTTTAGGTAATTAACTAATGATGTTTTTTCTTTAAGTGGAGTTTTCCGTTGTTTCATAATGCTGCTACTATCACAGTTTTGAAAAGTTTGAAATTTTTTAGTCTTAAAATTGTAAAATTTTATGGAAATTTTGAATATTAAAAATTTGAAAATTTAATAATATATGTAAATTTTTAATATTTTAAGGACTGGATATTTAAATTTTGTAAATAATTGAAAATTTACGTTCTTTTAAATTTTTAAAATTTTGATAATTTTTGTAAAATAAATTTTTTTTTAAGTTTTTAATTATAGTTTTTAAATATTTTAGAAAATTACGGTTTCGGTAAACGATCAAAAGGAAGCCACCAAGAGGTGTTTTCTCAATAAAAAGTTGTTCCGTTTGTCATTTAACATGTTTATACCGATTTTGAAATCGAAATTTGTAAATTATATAAAAACAAAAAATCAGAGGGAGCGGGAGTGACCGGGGGTGGTAAGAAGGTTAGCGCTTGCCCCAATCGGCTATTCGACATACGTATAATACGAATCTACAATACTTTTTCGAGCGCGTCTATGTTGAAGTAGTGAACCCTTTTCCTCCCCTCCCCAATTTTTGAAGCAATTGTCTGGTTTTAGGATATTTTATGTTTTCTAGTTGCAACCAATGTTTATCTGTTGAAATCTTAAAACCAATAGTGCATTTTCATACACCTTTGAGACAAATAGACTGTTCAGGTAAACGACCTAAAGGTAATTCCTCAGTGGTGTTTTCTCACTGCGATTTTAAAGCCGAAATTCGGTTTTAAACAACAAGAAATTGCCGGTGGGGGCAGTAGGGGGTAATAGGGGGATCGCGTTTGCGCAGGGCGCCTATACTTTACATAAAGTACCTCCGTTTTTTTTTGTCGGACCAACCTCATTTTGTTGCGGTTTCATCCCAGTGGAATTACCACTTTGTGCCAGTTTGAGTTTTCTGCGTTAGAGCGTCTGGACTGTAAATTGTACATAAACACAGCCACAGCCACACACACACAGACATACAGACAGACATCGCTGCAGCGTTCTCTTTACCGGTCTTCCAAACCGCTAAAACCTGCCTATTAGTCAAAGTGTTTAGGTGGAAAACGATTGCCGTAAATGTACCTTTCTTTTAGGTACAGCGCGTGTAGCGGCCAGTAAGCCCAAAGCGAAAAAAACTTTATTGCATAATAATTACAATACCTCTAGTGAGGAAGGTAAAAAGACGCATTTTAACAGCGTCATCATTATTCGGATCTTTCTGGCCACCCTGTATATCTACATTAAAAAGGAAACAACATGCTTTTGGTTGCTTTATAATGCATTCATTCATTTTACTAAATTTCTCTCAAGCGAAATAACGCAGATGTACACGATGACCAATACGTTCCGGAGTCCGGACTCCGGAGCCCGTTAGTGGCCACACTTATCATGTAGGTGGTATCATCTGTACACATCTTCTACGAACTCTAAACCATATATCTGCATTTAAAGTGTCTTATTTATTTTTTGTAACGTTCTTTTCGGATAAGAACAAAACTTACCATAATCCTTGAATATTTTTAGACCATTTTTTTTGCGTAACCTCCATTTGCAATTTTATAATGGCATTGAAGTTAATTACGCAAGCTAATTTTTAAAGGGCAAAATCGTCTTAACGTTTTCAAGTTTCTGTAATATGATCAAAGGTTGTTTGTTGATGAAATAGGATTATTATAGCAGCAAAGCACCAGTTCACTCAAGACGAGATATTTCTACTTGATGTACGGTGGTCTCGGGTTGTGGTCTTTGGAGAGCTGACCGTAGGGTTGGATTATTATGATTTATGTATGGTCTCCATATTCGCACAAATATTATGCTGTTTATATTTCAATATTTATTGTAGAATTCATGTTTTGCCATTTACATAAGCATATATAGTTTATTACCGCACCGTTTCGTTTAATTCTAGTACCGAGTCTTGCGCAACCGTTTGCTAAAATTAAAAATTATAAATAATATATTTTAAAAGTAACTTTTCCCACTACTGGGAAGGCGAAGACCACTTTCGCAAACGGCCGACGTTACGTATTAACAGAAGTAATGTTGATTCCGTTAAAAAAATAGGTGAACTGCTACTGTTTAGGCTCCCTGGGACGATTTTTTAAGCAGTAATGGCAGGCCATAGGCGCAGCTAAGTGTACACGGTTGGAATTCGCGTGGCTCGAAGTAACCCGAGCATTCCATACACTTTGCTGCGCTTACGGCGCTGCTATTATCGCTAAAAACGCTCCAGGGAGCATAAAGCGCACAAAACTTTGTGGCGAAATATAAAGTCGTTCAAAAGTTAGCAGGAGGCGGTCTTTTATGGACACACTGTATATTCGACCAATACAGTTTTCAATGCAAATAAAAAAATTGGGTTTACACTGTATGTTTGTAATATTGGAACGCAATCCGCTGACTTCGCTGCTAGCTCTCATTACTAAAACCATCTCAGCGGTGCCGGTGCGCGGCGGGCTTGTATTGGATAAGCGTGAGGTGTAGTCCAGGAGTTCTACTAGTTTTAATTTTTGTTTTTTGCCCAAAGTCTTAAGATAGAAAAACAGTTTCCATAAAATCGATTTTCAACATTAGCCAGTTATAGTTGTGTTGGTTTATTATTAATTCAAATCGAGCTCTGAAATCGTTTTTTTTTTCTCAATAATATTTTCGTTTTGCAGATGCGCCGCCGCTGTAGTAGTAGCTATGTGCTGCAAAAACGAGAAACGCATTATCAAAGTCACTGTTGACGCATAAAACGTTGATAGAATAGTATATTATGCAACGAATCTATAATGATAGCTATTAATCCGCGAGTGTCGTAATTCCGAGTGTATAAATAGCCATTATATAAGAGTTGCATACGCTATTTTTTCTACGACTAGTTAATTTAAAAAAATATTCATTAAAAAAGTTTCTTTTATGCAAAACTGTTTTGCGATGTTAACTGTCAACAACTCTTGTAACCATGGTTACCAAAAACAATGCTTTGCTGCTATTGGTCAGTTTGGGTCGTTTCGAAATGAAAATCTGTATCGAAATGGGTATCACTTTAGTATACGCAGCGCAGCGCACACTTAATAAGTAAATTAAAACATGGGAGTTGAAAAAAAAAACCTTTTGTAAACGTGATAAACTGATCAGTATAACAATCTTTAAAGCATTGCTAAAAGTAAAGACGAAGCGCTTCCCCAATTTATTATTTTAAATTGGTTTTGTTGTTTGTAATTGTGATTTCAATTTAACAAAAAAAAATCTCTTAATTTTTAAAGTGATTTTTGGTTCTAAACGAGTTTGAAAATAAACCGTGCAATTTGTAAGCTAACGTTTCGGGTTAGATGTCATTGAAGCAGCATAGAAACCATTTCTGCTCCAGTTTGTTCTTTTTATCTGAGGCACGTCCGCGCAGGACATAAAGCCGGGTTGGAATTAAAGAAAGGAATGGCCACACTTGTCCCGCGGGTCTATAAACATGGCCACATAAATTTGATGCCCTCTGCCGACCTCCTGCTTGAATATTGATGGTACTGCCGCACTATATCGCTCCAAAGATACAAAGTCTTCGTGGTTTCTTCAACAGTTAAATTGCTTCTCTGTATTTATGGCTCAAATTTACACTCACTTCGGCTCACTTACTTGCAAAATGGCTTCTTAAATTGCCATTGCAAACGTGAAAATTGATTATTCACGGCTAACTGTCTTAAATACCCATTTTTCTTTTAATTTCATTCTCACCCACATTTTTTACAGGTTCCATAGTGTTGTCATCGGAATTTTGCTTCTTCAGTTTTTTAAAGCTACAAATTATTGTACATGCGAACGCAGTATAATTACCTAAAAAATCGTCTAATTTTTGATGTATTTAGGTATCCTTAGGTCGTTTTTTTTTAAATAGTAATTAAAAGGCAAACAATATTAAGAAATTTATACGCGAGGGTCGCTATCAAAATATTAGGTACTTTTTTTTCTTATTATTTTTTGCATAGCTTAGCGATCAAAACAAAATTATGTTTACAATTTTAGTTGGAAAAAATAAGAGAGAATACAATAGGGAACAGCTTAAGCATTTGGAAAATTTTAAGTGGGAAGACTATAGTCGCCAGAATTTCCAAGTTTCCAAGTCCAAGCGAGGACGAGAAAGACGAGATTATTTGTCTTTTGTTTACATTTCAAGGGAAGGGGCAAAACACAAGTTTTTAATAATTTTTAATGTTTAACCAGCTTATGGCAGAAATAACTTTAATTTTAAGACCTTTAAAGGCAATTTTTTTCCATTAGCTTAAGGAAGATAGATTAGTATTGGAGTTTCCTGTTTGTTGAAACTTTTGACTATTTTAATGTAAAGGGCGGCTAGAAAGCTGTATTTTTCAAAAAATTTAAAGGCGAACATCAACAACATCGAGGAAAACATTTTTGATATTGAAAAAGCAGGGTGTATAGGGGGATCAGAGCGCCACCAAGGCTTTCAACCTAAATCTGGTGACGAAAAATTACCCTGGAATTAAATTAAAACCAGATTTGTTTAAAATTATACTAGAGGAATCTGTTTCTAAAAATAACCGGTTCCAGGGGAATGCTTAGTCGTCAGATTTAGGTTGGTAATAATACAGGGGATTTTTTTGTTACCGTATTTAGATTGACAGCCCTGTTGGCGCTTGGATTCCCCTATACACCCTACCAGATAAATATTTGTTTTAGATTTCAACATGAAAGTTTAACGGATAACTGTTGATCTAGGTTTTTTAAAGTGCTAGGGTAATATCGTGTGAGAAAACTTGCATCTATTTAGAAAATAGTAAAGGCAACGAGCGTTAGGGAACAATTCCAACTTTTATAGAGAATTTTTATTGGAGAGATCTTATAATTTAAATCGTGTTATCGTAATTAGCAGCCCCAAAATTCCTCGAAACCCAATATTCAAAGAAGAAGTTTCGGGAGAAATTTTTACATTGTTTGAGTGTGTCCGTCGTTCTATGTTGCGGGTGGGATTGTACGTTGGCTCGCTGAAGTGCTCGGGTGCTAGATTTTATAATGGATTTTATTCTCCGATCAGACTTCACTAGGCGAGGGAGGTTTTTCTCCAGTCTGACTTCATTTTTTGGTAGAGGCTCTTTCCCAGTTAGACTTCACTTTTGCGGAAGGCTCTTCCCCAACCGGTCTGTGCGGTTTCCTCGTACTTGGTTAAAGACCAGGGCAACTGCAGTGGAGGTGACGGTATCTAGGGGTCTAACTACTTGTACAAAACTAAAACTATTTGTGTTCAAGTAATGTTAGTAAGGAAACAACTTGAGCATTAAACCATATAGTAGTATATTGTTAATAAAAACAGAAGGTTAATTATGTAATATATTTACAAAAAAACTATTACACTACGGCGCAAGGTATACAAGCCAAGCAAAGCAAAATACCTACAATACGAAACGGCAGCAGGCAAAATACGGTAGCAAATAACAAACAGTAACAAACGGTAGGAACCCTTGAATAAGGAAGACTAAGACGTTCTAGTATAAACGGTCCGGTATTACTGAATCTAATTCTCAATGGGTAACACAGGTACAGTGGATAAACGGAATAATGACAGATAGAGTAGAAAAGAGAGAGAAAACTGACCCGTGTTAATTCCCTATAACAATCTCTAGGAAAACGGATAGAGAGAGAAAGGAAGAAGAATTTCCACGTGTCGGGTTACCACCACAGATTTCAGGCGGCTACATCGAGGCCACGCGTAAAATTAAATCATATGCAACGGTAAAATTTAAATAAATTACATTTTAATACTTAAACAAATTCTAAAATAAATATGCATCATTGCAATATGTTGAATTAATAATAAACGCTTAACCTACCTTTACTTTAAATTTATAAAATTATTTATCTTTCATGATTTTACTATAACAAAGTTGCAAATTCTCTCATTATTAGAAATTGGAAATTAATTTTTTTCCATTACTTATTCATTGCTACTTATCGCAATGAAAGTCGTATAGTCAAATTTTAAACTTCTAAAAACAGGTTTTACTTAGGATATCAGAAACATTTTACATTTGATACCATAAGCCTCAATAATGATCCGCACACCAAAGATAAAAAAAAGATCCGCATTAAAAAAGAATCAAGTTCAAAGCCAGCATTAAAATTTTCTAACGCGCCTAAAAATTAATGAAGTTCGGTTATCACAGCTTATATTGACACATTGAAAAGGGTTAAATCTAGGGACGCCTTTGACATCATTGACCTCGTTTAATGCTGCCAATGCTTCTTTAATTATTTATTCGCACGTACTTGTTGATACAACAATATAAATGGTCATTATTAAGACTCGTGTCGATTTTTTTCGTTTTTTCTTTCTCGAAATGCTTGGTTGTGCAAGTTCAGTTTGAGTCGTAAATTGGAGTATTTCACGTTACAACCTACATTAAATTACGTTTAGTGGTAGAGTAGACACATAAAATATAATAACAATAATTTGAAGCGGTATCGTTAAATGGACGGCGGGTATAAAGGCTCCCTTGTTTATGGTCAGCCGTGGATATTGCAGAAGCGACGGTTTCAGGAGAGCGCTGACCACTCCGTCCGGCCCGGAATAGTCCGGAACGCGTGCAATTTCATGCCGATATATTAAATATGTATACGGAGATGAGGAAAGAAAACAAGATGAAATACGAGCATAAACAGAAAATGCCTTAAATGAAGTTACTTTAAATATTCAGCAGCTGTGTGCATTTGCACACCGACACGTGATGAATTGTTTTTGTGTAATTCGCCTTCTAAATATTATGAAAATAAGCTACGCTTTCCTGTTTTTGAAATTTTTAAAAGTATAATGCGAAATTTTTCCTTCGTGTTCTTTTTATACGCTATTTGCGGAAAAATGGCTCTGAGTTTGCTTTCTGAATAACGACTGTAACCAAAATGAGATTAGTTATAAAATGTATTTTTTTGCGGTAGATTGACATTTTATAGTTAAAAGAATATTAGGAAGAAAAAAAAGGCTTTATGAAAATTGTCGACATAATTTGGTTGTAATAATTCATCCTTCTGAAAAGGCACAAAAAAGAAAAGCGTCTTTTAATATTTTTAATAAAGTTTATTCCAAACTTCAGTTAATTACCCTATTTACAGAATTTATGTTTTTATTTTGTCTGTCGGATATTGCATACAAAATTGCCAAGATTGTAAATGTTCACCGAACTACACTACAAGTGTTCAGGTGGCGCATTGGTAGAGAATTTGCATTCTGTAGCACAGGTTATGAGTTGACACATTAATAAGATTTTTTTTAAAATTATTGTACTAGAGACGATCAAGTTTACATTATTTTATTTATCAATTCTAGCTTTATTTCATATACAGATAATCATTTTACATTATGTTATTTAAAATGATAATTCTTATTTTTTAATGTTACTTAACAAATATAATCGGAAATAACAGTACAATTATTTAGTTACGGTACCTACTACTACTTTTTATTTTAAATAAAATAATATAAACCTGGTTGCTTAAAAATGAAAAAAAACAAACCAGACCGCATCCAGGTTGTAACTCATAACCTCTAGTATACGGAGCAGCTTCTCTACCGCAACCGGCTATATCAATGCACATGTGGATTGACTATTATTGAGTACTGTATTTAAAGTCGTATTAAATTTGTAAATAAATTGCCATCAGGTGATGTAAAAAATATTATCTATTTATTTAGGGTAATTGCAAGTAATAAAACTCTTCTGGGGTCATAATATACAACTATTTCATATTCTCCATGTTAAACTGCAATGTTTCACCTAAATTGGAATTCCTTTATATGTGCTCATAGGCAAATCAAGCCGCCGCAGCTGGCGCTGATTCAAAAACTTATTAAATTCCTATGTTGCGGGTGGGATTGTACGACGGCTTATACGTACAACCTCGTTGAAATGCTCGGGGGCCAGATTTTGCAACGGAGTTTACTCTCCCGACGGACTCTACTGGGCGAGGGCTTTTCTCTATAGAACTGCACTTTGTAGTGAAGGTTTCCTTCAGTATGACTTCATTTTGGCGAAGACTCTTTCCTAGTTTAACTGCTCTCGTATCCAGTTGCAGACCTGGGTAACTGTAGTGAAGTTGGCGGTGTCCGGGGCTCTAAATAGTTTTACTAACCAAATCCATTTGTGCTCATGAAATGAAATAGTTATTACACTAAAGCGCTAGGTATTATTAGCTAAGCAAAGCAAATTATATTCAACAGCAAATATGGCAGTAACTTAGATAGAGTAGCGATACGGTAAAAAACAACAGCAAATACAATACGGTAGCAAACGGTAGCAACCCAGCTTGATACACTGAGACGTCCTGGTGCAAAACGATTCAATCTTTAGGTTTTGAGGTATAGGGTAGTCGGAATAATGACAGGGATATAAGAAAGCAAAAGTAACACAAAGGAAGAAGAACTTCCTCATGTCTTGGAGACTTCAAGTTTTAGTGATGAACTGTGTTTTTGCTATGGTCTGGCGTTTGCTTTTATAGCTTACCCGCATAGTGTGGACTAAAATATAATAAGCAAGTGACTACTTCCCGCTTTCAGACGTAGAAGCAGAGCTCCGCTCCTACATCTGAAAGCGGGCGGAAATCACTTGCTCCGTCTTCTGATTAGGGCCTCGCATTATCATAGTCACCGTTGAAGCGTAAAACTTGATGATAAGCAACTATTTCTAAAGTATACGAAAGTCCATGCATAGAGATTAACCTATTTGCGTTTAAAAATTTTATTTAAACTGCAAACATTTATTGAAAAGAAAAGAAAGTTCTGAAAGATTTTCTTTTTGTTGATTCGTTATGGTTACAAGATTTGGACTAGAGCAGGAATGCTCTCGGGATAATAGTAATTTTAAAGCTTATTGTGTTGATCCCCTTACCCCAAAAAAATAAATAAATGTATTTACAATAGTTTTAAATTATGTAAATACGGCCCTGAAGCCACAATTGTATAAGCATCGTTTCCTCCTTAATCCGGACGTGATTACTCCAATAAGAATTAATTGAAGTCAATTTTGCATCGACTATATAAATCGAATAATAGTTTCTAGAATTATTAATTGGCAAAAATAACAAGTTGTGTTTTATTAATGGTGCATAATTTATAAGAAGATGCAAGAAAAAGCATTTCGTTCGACAACAATAATACGTTTGTTTGTATAACATGCACTCGTGCAGCAATTTTCATGACAGTAGCGCAAACGAGCATCAATCAAGTGTCATTGAAAAGATGGTCAATTGCTTGCATGATATCCACAAAGTAAGTTCGGATTCGTGACGGTGGTATGCCAATGTACAACATCTTCAAGCAAAGCTTCGACTTCAAAACATACGAGCTTATTAAGTATTTAAGGGAAGACGCCATAATTCGTGTATTTACATGTCAAATCGACATGCCATCGATTCATAATTTAAATCGTGTGCGATTGAAAACATGAAACGTTTTAATTTTTGTCCTGAAATAAAAATTATACCTTACTGAATTAGAATATCTGTCCGAGGTCTGTTATTAAAATATTAAAATAATAGCCCTCTGGCTCTTTCGAGTCGAAATTATAGGTTTCATATTCGATACTAATAAAATTAGGCGTTAGGTGATTTCTCACTGGACGGGGATATCATTCTAAAGTAGTACTTAGGTGTATTTTGGACGTTTATTAGTTATTAGGTAAATTGATCTTATGTGTTTGGCAACATAATGCGACGTTATTTCACGAAATTACCTGTGCAAATGAGTTTTGATTACATATCCGTAACAGACTGTTGTAGAACCTAGAGTTTTATAATTTTTTGAATTTTTAATATTTCTTTACTTTTCTTATTTCGAAATTTTGATTAATATACATGTTTTGGACATCCAGGAAATCAAAACGTTGCCTTAAAAAATGCCTGTCTGTCTGTGAGGGGAAATGTTGGTGTTCGTACAATCTTATCTCCGGAATGGATGGTCTGCGCTTTGACAATTGACATGTAGATAAGTACATAAAAATTCATTGAAAAAATTAGTTTAACAGAAATCTAAAATTAAAAATATGACATGTTTTCTGATATCATTTTTAAGAAATTGAATTGCGTAAATCTAATGCAGCCCCAATCATGTCAGGTATTCCGTTGACGTTACGTTGTGTAGCTGTTGGGGCTAAAGGTTTATATCAATTTGAAAATATATAATACCTAGTTGTTTTTTAAATATAGCAAAATCTAAGCGTAAGCTCTTCTAAACACGTTTAGATTTATTAAATATTCGTAGATTTAATATAAATGTTTCTGTATTTATTGACATCTATAACGATTTATACATGTTTTAAGGATTTACTCTAATAAATAAACATTGATTAAATATTTAAAGAATTAAAATAAATATTTAAGAACGTATTTTTGTTTATAATGATTTATTAACATATGAAGCATGAAGTTACAGGTGTGGGTATATATTGTGACGCTCTTTCGTTACGTGGTCGGTGTTGCGGGTGGAATTGTACGTTGGCTTATACGTACAACCTCGATAAAGTTCTTAGGCGCCAGATTTTATAACGAAAATTATTCTCCGAACGAAGGAGACTTTTCTCTAGTTAGGTTTCACTTTTTGTTGGAAAGCTCTTTCCTAGGGTTACTTCACTTTTTGGTTGGAACGCTTTTCCCCAGTTAAAGTGCACGGTTTCCTCTTACCTAGTTGAAAACCTGAGCAACTGAAGTGAAAATGACGTTATCCATGGGTTTAACTATTATTTCTTACCAAAACTAATGGTGCTGAAGTAACGTTATTAAGAAAACAAATGTATATAGGCTATTCACAAAATAACTAAATTTACAATCCAATAAGGAAAGCAAAATATATACAAAAAACAATACGGTTGGAAGCAGTAGTAAACGGTAGCAGGTAAAATACGGAAGCAAATCTCAAACAGTATCTAGCAATTAAAATACATTAGCCAACGGTAACAAACAGTAGCAACTAAATAAGTAACAATGGGACGTTCTGGTGCAAACGGTACTGAATCTAATTCGCAATGGGCAAGACAGATACAACGGATAAAAAAGAAAGCAAAAGTAAGACAGAGAAAGAAGCACTGCCTCGTGTCGGTTTCCGCGACAGATTTCAGAAAAAAAAAAGAAAGATCTACCTCGTGTCGGTTCTTTCTGGTTCCATTACCTCGGCTGGTTTCCTAGTGATCGGTTGTAGAACTGGACTGGAGACCTTGAAGTTTTAATGATGATTTGTGTTTACTACGGTCTGGTTTTTGCTATTGTAGCCCACCCATATTAGTAGGGAGTAAAATATTTCAATTTCTACGCTTGTTCGCATCTCCGCGAATAGCTTCAAAAATCAGTAGTGTTTGTTAGTAACTGTGCACATATAACGAATAGGTCGTTTATATAAGTTAGATTTTTAACAAAAAATGTGTACCTATACTATTTTTTTTCACCTATATTTTCTGATAGGTTTCAAAGTTAGTATTACACGTGTCCTTCACCTTCAACTCCGGACCTGGATACGATAATCGATCGATTTTTGCAATTTAATAGTAATAATACTTATTAAAAACCATTAGACTTATATTGAATGGAAAATGTCTTTCGATCAATTTTCATAGCAATGATCAGGTTTGAATTACGAAGGAAGCATTAATGGAGTAATAAGAAAAATGAAATTGAGGAAGGAAAGGAGCACACATGTTAGTGTTATTACTTTCAAGCATAATTTGGTCTTGGCGACTTTATAATCTAAAAGTGCAATTTAAAAAAATATTTCTTTGACCTGTGCTGTGTGCACAATTGACTTATATTAATTATTTATGCAATGGTAAGGCCAAGATTAAAGTAAAAAACGGAAAAGCGATAAATAAAAAAAATTTAATTTTACATAAATTTCCAATTTAGTTAATTCTGTTGGATCCAAGAATAACTTTCTTTAATAGCTGAATGTGAACCTGTGAAGAATAATCTATTAAAGAAATAAAATTCAATTTTCAGGATAATGCCCAATTTTTCCGCTTAATGTTAGGCCATTTAAAGAAAAAGAGCCGATAAAATTGTACCGGAATGTGGGAAAGAGGGTGTAATTCGGTTAAAGTGCAAATTGGAAGCTATTGAAAAAAACTCATTTGGAATAAGTATTGGTGCGTCGATAAAGTTGGAATTGGCGGTGCGCGTCATTTTCCGGAAACTGCAAATAGTTTTGGCGGAGTGTGTGCCGTCTGCGCGTTGCATTGTGGTCGGAACTCTTGGGAAATCAACACTACTACAGCTACCATCTACCGAACGAATCTTCTTCATTCGCTTTCGTCTGTTTACTTGTTACTGCTTCCGACGCTTCCTCCTACAAAAATACTAACTGTGTATCATCTTGATCTGCTCACGATTCTATACACGTTTTATACCTCCTCTGCGATTTAATTTAATTAAATAAGATATTTTCATTAAATATTGTAGTGACGTCACCAGTCCTTAAGCTATTAAAATCCAGCCCATTTTAAAAGACACAATAATAGATTTTTACGCAAATTATAAAGATCTTCGCGGAATTCGCTTGTTAAAACACGGACAAATGCCAACTTTAACAAGTTTTCCTTAAATCGCTGAAAATTTTACATAAAGGGTTTCCCATGCATAAATGGGATATTATATTTTTTTAGATTTTATGTTCCCAGATCGCAATAAGTTAATAACAATGTTTACAACGTTCGTTAATGTTTCTGTGACGAAGTGGGTATAAGGCTACTGTCTTGTAAGTCCCATCCTGGGAGGGAAAAATATAAATTTTTAAAATTCTTTGTGATGTTTATTTATTTTTTACGTCAGTTCTACAATCAAATAGTAATAAAACTTTGTCACGATCCAATTTATTAAAATAATTTCAGATCATGCTCATGTCTAATCACGAAACAAATAAATATAAAGACAATCGTGTTTGCTTATGAAAAGTCGCCAAAACCCTACCCATCACATGGTGCATTTTCCATCATGTCATGAGTCTTAATCCGCTTGCCATTCCAAACAACATGCAGAACTATTTATTTATTATAACGTAATTAAATATTAAAGTTTCAGTTATGAGAAGATAAAAAATTGTAAATTAAAAATTTAATAAGTAACAAAACAAACTAAAAATAATTTTTTCCCTCGAACTTCTGCGTACAAGACATTAGTTCCACCCACTTCGCCACAGAATCATTAGGAAACGTTGTTGTTACTTTGGTATTAAAACGCGACATATTGAATTTGTCAATATTTATTTAGATTTTTGTTTATTTCTAAAGGTAAGTTTTTTATTGACTAAACGGTACTGATAACAGCTCATAAAAATATTACGGGTTAAATTCTTAACCAAAGTATCTGGGGGACATGTAATCTAAAAAAATATAATTGCTTATGCATATTGTAAAGAATTCAACTTTGTTGGTTTTTTTTGAGAATAGCTTTGTTGTAACTTTCGAAATTTTTATATTATTGGTAATTGTATATGCATTAAAGCTAATTTCATATTGTAATGACAACGTGTAAACGAATTTAGCTTAGAGAACTGGCATAAATTATCATAGCGGCATGGTTGCTTGTTTTTAAATATTTGTACTAGGTAACGTGAGTGTACATCAAAGTAACAGTGCTGACAACAAATCTGGCAGCAATGTTTTTATTATCTCTAAATTTTAGCAAAGTCAGAGTTGTGACTAATCACCGGTTAATCTTGAAACGCCTGTAAGAATACAGGTGTAATTAGAAGCGATGCAGTGGCATAGCCAGTATCCCCTTTGCATGCGCTCAAGCTCATAATTTCGCTCAGCGCCATCAAAAACTTCAAGCAGAGTAAGGATGCACATTTGCTATTGCTTTGATAAATAAAATATAACGCAATACCAAAATGCGCCATATTTGGTGTGCACCATGAATCAATTCTTTACGTCAATTTGCGCGCGATACATTTTATCCTGAATTACGAAAAACAAAATTACATTTTCCTCAAGCTCTTAAATAATTTCTGCCGCCAAAAATTTAATTTCAGGTGTCGGAGAATGATTCTTTGTCGTCAAAAAATCACATTTTTGTCGTCGAAAACTTCGCGAATCTTGGATAAAAATTTTTATGTATTAAATTCTCGAATCAAATTATTAACAGTAGAAATTCATTAGCGACGGCAAAAAATTATTTTTTGACATCTGAAAATCGTTCGGACTATTTAAAGAAACATAATAAAAAAATTATTGTATATGTAGAAATATGCTGTCAAAATTAAACAAAAAATTGTCTGTGATATCGTAATAGCAATAAATAATATTTGACTTGAATTAGCGTTTTTTTTGGTGTCAACAAATCGGTTTTATAATATATAAAATCAATGTTTTGACGTCAAAATTTGATTTTCTGACATTTTTGATGTATGAAAATTGCAATTTTAAGGCAAAAACTACAAAACAATTATTTAATTGTACATACCTGATTATTGACGCCAGAACACCAATTATTATTGACGCTAAATATTATTTATTGACATCACAAAGTAATTTTTGACGTCAAAATGTATTTTTTTGGCGTCAATAAATACATTTTATATGTAAAAATTAAAAATAAATTATATTTCAAGCCAATAATTGTTTTGACGTCAAAAAATCAGTTTCATACTATAAAATCGAAGTTGTGACGTCAAAATTTGATAGTCCGATATCATTTTTGATGTATGAAACATTAAAAGAAGCTATTTAATTATACATACATGGTTTTTGTCGCCAGAACACTAATTATTGACACCAAATATTATTTATTGACATCACAAAGTAATTTTTGACGTCAAAATGTATTTTTTTGGCGTCAATAAATACATTTTATATGTAAAAATTAAAAATAAATTATATTTCATGCCAATAATTGTTTTGACGTCAAAAAATCAGTTTCATACTATAAAATCGAAGTTGTGACGTCAAAATTTGATAGTCCGATATCATTTTTGATGTATGAAACATTAAAAGAAGCTATTTAATTATACATACATGGTTTTTGTCGCCAGAACACTAATTATTGACACCAAATATTATTTATTGACATCACAAAGTAATTTTTGACGTCAAAATGTATTTTTTTGGCGTCAATAAATACATTTTATATGTAAAAATTAAAAATAAATTATATTTCATGCCAATAATTGTTTTGACGTCAAAAAATCAGTTTTATACTATAAAATCGAAGTTGTGACGTCAAAATTTGATAGTCCGATATCATTTTTGATGTATGAAACATTAAAAGAAGCTATTTAATTATACATACATGGTTTTTGTCGCCAGAACACTAATTATTGACACCAAATATTATTTATTGACATCACAAAGTAATTTTTGACGTCAAAATGTATTTTTTTGGCGTCAATAAATACATTTTATATGTAAAAATTAAAAATAAATTATATTTCATGCCAATAATTGTTTTGACGTCAAAAAATCAGTTTCATACTATAAAATCGAAGTTGTGACGTCAAAATTTGATAGTCCGATATCATTTTTGATGTATGAAACATTAAAAGAAGCTATTTAATTATACATACATGGTTTTTGTCGCCAGAACACTAATTATTGACACCAAATATTATTTATTGACATCACAAAGTAATTTTTGACGTCAAAATGTATTTTTTTGGCGTCAATAAATACATTTTATATGTAAAAATTAAAAATAAATTATATTTCATGCCAATAATTGTTTTGACGTCAAAAAATCAGTTTCATACTATAAAATCGAAGTTGTGACGTCAAAATTTGATAGTCCGATATCATTTTTGATGTATGAAACATTAAAAGAAGCTATTTAATTATACATACATGGTTTTTGTCGCCAGAACACTAATTATTGACACCAAATATTATTTATTGACATCACAAAGTAATTTTTGACGTCAAAATGTATTTTTTTGGCGTCAATAAATACATTTTATATGTAAAAATTAAAAATAAATTATATTTCATGCCAATAATTGTTTTGACGTCAAAAAATCAGTTTTATACTATAAAATCGAAGTTGTGACGTCAAAATTTGATAGTCCGATATCATTTTTGATGTATGAAACATTAAAAGAAGCTATTTAATTATACATACATGGTTTTTGTCGCCAGAACACTAATTATTGACACCAAATATTATTTATTGACATCACAAAGTAATTTTTGACGTCAAAATATATTTATTAATGTCAGTGTAATTGTTTATGATGTCGTATAAACATATCACAACGTACAAAAATTTACGTCGGTGGCTATACTACTCAATATTGAAAATTACAAACAAAGGTTAATTTAATGTTTTTCAAAACTGATTTGCAAAAAAGCCCTAATACAAATATTGTTATATAAAATAACTAGTAATTGAACGGATAAATAAAAAAAAGTAACGTTGCCGATTACAAAATATGAGAACGATCTACAATAATGAAATATGTTCGCAGCTTGTTTATTACGAAAATATCTCAGTTTTAAAGTATACTTATGTTTTAAGAATTGTGTAAACTGGTTCCAATTTTGGAAATTTTCCAAAGTTTGAATATATGACTAAAATGGAAAGCAGTGGCATACATGCACAAGTTTTAAACGTTAACCTATTTAATATTACAACATAATGTGATACAATGCCCTGCCTATTATTATCTCTGGACCCCTGCTGCTTGGATTATAGCCCAGTGAATTAAACACCAGTTGTTATTCATGTGCGGCTTTGATTCTATTACATTCTTCCACGAGAGTGAACTATTTCGATTGAGTGGCACTTTAGTAGATAGTTTTAAATTTACACATGTTTTCGACAATAAAATAAATTTAGAAAATTAGATATTCCATTTTTGTTTTGATCTAAGATGCCCGAAAAACCTAAGTAAAAAACGCACCTGACACTTCCTCCCCTTCTATATACCTCTGAAATTTTAGTGAATAACGCATAAACTATATGAAGCTGGAGTGTGGAATTAATTTAAGATAAAAATATAATTTTCACAAGTATTAACAGTTCTCTAAATGAGATTGACTGTACCGAAAATAGTGTACGGGGAGGGGGGGGATATCTTTACAGGAAATATATGGAAGAAAGCAATGTTTTATGTTTTAACCATTTTCCATTATTAAAATAGCACCACCGAAAATTGTTGGTATCCAGTACCTCCCCCCTTAATTGCTTTTAAAGTTGTAGTTTTTTATATGGTACTAGATGAATTTGAACTATAGAACAAAAATTAAGATGGAAATAGTATTTTCACCACTATTAACTTTTCGGTTATCATTTCAAAAAGGGGCAAGATTTTCCTCCGTGCACTTACTCTTACAACGTTTCTTCGATACATTTTTACAAACACTAATTTTTTTATGGCAATTTTTAAAAATTGACTTCGAACAGACCTCTTATGTACAATCAAAGGTAACAAAATTTGAAAATTCACCGATACGCTTAGTATTACTTCAAATAAAATTTATACCAACACACATCAGTTAAATCCCATGCAAATTTTGACGAATGATATCCGGGTGCCGCAACCATGACATAGGAGTAATTTACAATGGTAATCAGTTGACTGGACCATGATTAAGTGTATGAATACGAGATTTGCTGCGAAATTGCTTATTTGCATCCCTCATTTCATCATGAGGGTTGATTTCACAGCTTCTGCGGACACTTCACACAGGTTACAGGCGCATTGCTTATTTAACGTCAACAAAATATATTATAAACAGAATATTTCATAGTAGGTATACCGTATACGTCATTTCTCAGTGAAGAAGCGACGCGCGAGCTCGTGCAGAAAAAAATCCGAGTCCCTTAACTCGTAAATCTACACCGTAATCGAATATAGAAAAGCGCGTTACCTATGAATAGGAATAACAGTGATCCAGAAACGATTACAGCTGCCAGAAATGAGCATCAATGGAGCCCCTCGAGGCTTAGCCCCTTCCTCTGGGGAAGGGGTGTGCTTAGACCAAAGGGGGTCGTAGTGCATTCTCTCAACGCCAAACAAAGTGCATAAAGGTAATGCATCTAACAAACAAAACAGATCGTATCTAAATTTAATGAAAGGTTCTTCTTTAGTAAAAGCACCGGCACGAGCCAATATGGTTTTTTGCCTTATTGTTATCAATTTCAGTTTTTTGGCACGAGGGAATTTTTTATGTAAGGAAGAAAAATGTGCGCTTATTTCTACTTAACCCATTTTCAATTTGTTGTGTTTTATATTATTAAAGGTGTAAAATAAGACGGAATTTATGCGAAAATTCTATTTTACTAGATACAAAACCAGATGTCGCTGTATTGCTTTGTGAATTAAAGCCAGTTTGTTAATGCATAGTGGGAAGTTTGTTTAAAAATAATATCTACTAGAGGAGGCTGCAGAGCCAAACGCGGTGAAAAATTTTTAAAATTTTCAAATTTTTTGCAAAAATGTTCAAAAGGTTAAAAGTTTTCAGAATTTCCATACACACACCTACTTCCACACCTACACACCGACACCTGCACCCACACCCCCCTCCCCCAAATTCTATTACAATTCTCCCCATACTCAAAATTGGTCAATTTATAAATGTTTCTTAATAAACTTACTTTTTTATGAAGCATTAAGGGGTGAGGGGGATACAGACCCTATACCCTCCCCTGTAGATCCGGGCCTGTTTGATTTCAAAAGTAAATACAATTAACAATCTTTGTTGCAGACTTGGTTGTATAATAAGTTGCCGGAATTTTTAAGACCAATTCGAAGAAAAAACACTCCAAACCTTCCTTATTTGCCTAAACAACTTAAAACTGGGGTAAAAGTGCTATTGAAATCGTAAATAAAATCTTAAAAGTTTGAAATTTAAAGTTTGTTATAGACATTTCTCTTTTATCGTTGTCAATCTCAAATGAACTGACAATTTAAAAAAAATATACTTTTATTGTAAAGTAGATAGAGAAAATTGGTAAGAATTACATTTAACTTTTTTACAAAACATCAGGTAATTCTATAATAACTATAAGCTATCTAAAAAGCGTGAAACTATAACAATTCTCCTAAACTGAGCTTTACACAATTCTAGAAAGGTTTAAAGTATTCCCGTACGTTCCTGAATTTGTCTTTTTAAATTTTATTTGTATCAATTTAGTGACCAAAATCCGTTTTACAATTTAATATTATTATTATACTAAATATGTTAATGCAAAAAAAATATAAAAAAATTTAAATAAATACCTAAATCGAGGGGTACAGTGCTCTTAAGTTAGGCCGACGGCAGCTACCCCCACAGAATCCAGCCGCCCCCGCGGCCCAGCGCCATGAATAATAAATAGGGCGGGTTCTAACAATGACGTAACTACAATCGCGCCATTCTCAGCACAGATTGGCAAGGATCTGCAGCCCTAGCCCTATTTGGCCCTTCTAAGTGCACGCACGCGCTAGTCTTACCCTTATTCTTATAATATGCAACGGCTAAGTTGCTCCCGTTTTTGCGGATACGTCCTGGCACATAAACAGGATATATTTGCGTTTAAGGTTTTCCGTATGGGGTTCGCTCTGGATCCTTTACGAGCCTGTGTTGTTGGCGGTTGGCATATCTTTGTGAGGTTGTCGGAGATCGGAAGAAACTTAACACGTAGTGAGGCACAGAAGCTGCTTAATTTTTGAAGTTTCGGAAAATAATATAATATTAAACGGAATTACATTAAGAATTAAAAAAAAAACGTTTATTTAAATTGTTTTAAGTAAAAGAAGGCTAAAATAAAGAGCTGTTATATTTTTCTTCTGTAAACTGTCCATGCAGTTTTTCTTCTTGCTAAAATTATAGCGAGACTTTGACTTGGTGTTGCAGCTTTGTAATCCGTTCCGTTCTTACATCTAATATTCGCGTCTCGTGGTCAGTTCTGAATTATGAATTCAGTAAAATCTAAAAGACACTTTTTAAATTTTTAATAACATTTTTTTTGTGATTCTTGCGTGTTATGATGTGTAAATGATGTGATACATGATTATGCTTAACCACAATTTTTAGTTTTTTTTACAACAGCATCGATTATAAAAAAATAAGAATTAAGATTCGTATTTATTTCACTATTATTTATTTATTAAATTAATTTTTTTCGTATCGTTTAAATTATTTTAGTACATTATTACTCTGACATATTTTTATGCATTACACTTTACATCATACGAAGCTATTAATCTAATTTAATTATTTTACATGTGCTGTGGAAACAGAAAAGACAAACAAATGCATTATGACAGAAAAATTGGACCATCATTTTTTTAATTAAAATATGTCGAAAGCCGTCAAAATTTATGTAGTAATGTCTCAGCTGTCGCTGAGGTGACTATTACCGTGTTTTAAGAAATGTTAGAAGTAAGTCAAAATTTATATAGTAGTGTCTCATGTCTCACCGCCGTGATTGCTACAGGCAGAAAAAACAAACACATGCATTACGACAGAAAAACCGGACCGTCATTTATTTTTATTAAAATAAGCCGAAAAATTTATACAGTACTGTCGCAGGTATGACTCACGTGACTATTACAATATTAAAAAAAAATGTTGGAAACAAGTCAAAATATATACAGGGTGTTAATGAATTGTAGGGACAAACTTCTAAGGCTTGCAAATCACAACAATTCAAACAACTTTTGTTAATAAATGTGTGGTCAAAAGTGTTTCCTTTCAGGGATAGAGCTTATCAAAGATTCTTTAAGAAGCGCCTAAATGTAGGCAACTCAATTTACTACCTACTATTTGTTTCCATAACTACGGAAATTAATACTGTATAAATAAAGCCCTCTTTCCCACTTTTCAAATTCAAATTAAATTTGAAATAAATTAATTAACAAAATGTTTCAAAACTAAGCAATAGAAAAAAACAAAATTACAAAGCAAAAATCAACTATTTGAAAAATTTACAATAACTAATTCAAAAATTAACAAAATTATAGTAAATGTTCAAAATGTCGCCCCCCCCCCCAGCTTCTTCACACGAAGCACACCTACGAAGTAAATTCCTGCGCACCGCTCCAAATATACCAGCTCCACAGTTGTGTCTGTTGACAACGAATGTACCTTCCTCCAGCAGCCGACGTCAAACTACACTAAAGGTCTTGTGCGATGGATGATTCCTATTCGGAAAACGTTCTTGGTACAGGCGAGCGGCTTCGCGTGCGTTACCCAAAGCACCTCCATACAAATCACAAAACGAAAAAACGGATAACAAAAGGCACAGAAAGAAACGAATGCAAGGAAACTCAAAAAATATCACAAATATATCGAACTGTAAGAAATTGACGTTTTTTTTTCGCGTGACCTGTGCAAAATAATTGAAAATGCAATTTGGGTTGCCTATTGTCAGGTACTTCTTAAAGAATCTTTAAGAGGCTCTATTTTCTAAAGGAAACACTTTTGACCACACATTTATTGACAAAAGTTGTTTGCTTTGTTGTGTTTTGCAAGCCCTACAAGTTTGTCCCTACAATTCATTAACACCCTGTATATAGTAGTGTCTCATGTCTTACCGACGCAACTGTTATAATTAGAAAAAAGAAACTAATAACAACCGTCATTTTTTTATTTAGGAAGCTGGAAGTTTGTCAAAATTGATGTAGTAGTATCTCAGTTATCGCTAACGTGACTATTACATTGTTACACAATGTTGGATGTACGTCAAAATCTATATAATAGTGTCTAGAATCCACAGTAGTTGACGCAGCATGTCTGATTTATAAAACGTGATAGTTTTGCTACTCTTTTATCTAATGAGTTTGACATGACTTATCACTTATATGCCCATCCTTGAACCGCATTTTGCGATGTCCAAATAGAATTGTTGTGAAAACAGCCGCAGTTATACAGGTTTATTCAGTGGCGGTTTTAGAATGCTATAATTGGAGTGCTGTAATTCACAGAAAGTGAGCAAAAATTTCCCGAAATTTTAAAAGTGGGTTTAACAAATTTAAATGCACTTTAGTAACATCTATCAATTTTAAGGTCAAACAAACACAATCTTAAAATGTCAATTTTTATGTTGCAAATAATGAAGCACACTGACATTTTGTCGAATCGAAAACTGGCAGAGAAACTTTTTGTTTAGTTTTTTTTAATCGAATACCGTCCAGTAGTTCGTTTCGGAACACTTTGTGTTTTTCATAGTTTTGTTCATTAACTGAACTTATTTTTGCATGTCTTTCTTGGACTATTTCTATGTTTTCATTTTTTTAAATTCTCTTTCTCATTTCTTCATTTTCCTCGTCGCATGTATTTTTTATTTGAACAGCATAATTTTTTTAATTTTATCTGTCAGTTTTTGTTTTGATGCGAATAGCCTTCTTTAGATTGATGTCGTTATTAATTTTTCTTATTTGCCAACCTGTATGTATATTTTACTTTGTCAAACGATAACAGGTTAGATGTTACAAAAACTTTGTACTAAAAAAATATGTGTAGAGATATTTATTCTCTTATTTCGTTGAATAAATACTAATTCTACTTAAGAGTAGAAATTGCACATTTTGGCGAGCATGTGCCGCAAGGCACGCCATTTTCAGGTTCCCCAATTTAACTAACTTTACACTAATAATAATAATAATAACAACTCTAACAAAACTATATAACAGAGTTCGTAGTAGGAGCGAAACATTTCGTAACAAGTTCCATTGTGGGGTGCGTTAGGGGAATACCCGTTATTACCAGCCCCGCATAATCTATAGGGCCTGTCGGAAGGGTTGCAGCTCGCCGTTATGATTGCCACCGTTAATATTTAATCGAGTAATTAATGCAAGAAATTACCTATTATGTGTATGATTCGAGCCGCTGTAGTAATTGTGAAATACGACTGCTTGAATCCACCGAGAAATGCCAACGTAGTGTGCTGCTTTTACAACTCGTATCTTCACGTTGGCAAATTTTTTGGAAATTTTAGGAAACATCTATTTTGTAATATGTTCTTAGCGTTACTTTGTCATACGGTTCCTATAGGAAGTTACGGATCGTATGCAATGTTATAATGCGATGAGTTTTGTTACATAAACCTATTGAATACAATTTATTTTCTGATTTTTATTAATGCTTATCTCTTTTAATATTTGTTCTAATTGTTATTATCCCTATTTAATCGGGCAGGCTAAGCGAGTCAGAATTTACTTACATAATTTAATAAGTCGTTAACGATATGAGCGTCATAATCATAATAAGTAATTAGATATTATGATAAGTAGTGTCAGACCTACTATAATGTAAAATATTTTTAAAAGTACGTGAGTTTTGAAATATGCTTAAGTTCTAGTTTGTTAATTTTTGTGATTTTTTTTAACGTACAGACACAGGTTTTTCTTGTTTTTTACTATTTCTCGCAGGTTTTACTTCCTGGACCTGAGCCAATACGATTTTATATAAACAAATTTTTGCAGATACAGTAAATACATAGTGGCTAGGAAAACCCCGGCTACTTTTCTTGCGGCGGTCAAGAGATGGCGCTTTAGCAAAGAACAATTAAATTAAAATACTGGCAACAACGCAGAATCCAAGACGTTTTAGTTGTTTTGATTTAATATGGAGCGTATTTAATAACTAAAACGTCTTGGATTCTGCGATGTTGCCAGTATTTTAATTTATTTTTTTTTTACTAAAGCGCCATCTCTTGACCGCCGCAAGAAAAGTGGCCGGGGTTTTTCTAGCCACTCTGTACATTGAAGTAACGACAGCACGCCTATGATGTCATATTGGTTGCATACACGCGCGAAGCGTCCTAAATCTCCCACGATCATTTAATGTGTCCTATGTTGTGCATCCGCATAGGACGTCTTATGGACATCCGTGGAGAATATCTTACGAAATCTCTATAGTTGTTACAAATAGGTTACGTGTGGACGTCCATAAGATGTATGCAGGATCTAAAGTGGATGTTCTATGGACATCCACTTTACATGAAAGATGTCCATAGAACGACGTATAGACACGCTTGTGCTATATGGGTAGGGCAACTCTTAAACCTTGATTTCAAGAATTTACCTTACAAAATCCATCACAATTTGGATTATGTTGTATGATCTGTGATCTATATAATTGCAAAATATTTTTCGTAAGTTTTTCTTATGGAAGTGCTACAGCCCTTTCAGTCCGCCTTTCCGCCAAAATCCGAGCCTGTTAATGACTTTTAAAAAAGCTACAACGTTGTAGTATAAAATGGTTTTGAAAATATAGACGTATGAAGCTTTCAATAAGCTTGCGAAAGTTTAAGTGAGGAGCTTTACCCAATTTTGTATATTTTTTCTTACATAAATCAAAACTAATAATTTGCTTCCGCAAAATAAAACGTTAAAATGATTTGCATCTTCTCGAAAAATTTATTTGTCATTTTAAATGCACCTTAAATAACGTGTAAAAATGTTCTCCAATTTAAAACACATTTAGTTCATTATTGTCCAATTCGGGTTTAAAATTTTCTTTGTCATTCTTTTGTAGTATTCCATTAGAGTTATCCTGCTCGCTCTAATGCACTCTCTTTAACACGGGGTAGATTATTACTTAAAACTCAGGAGGGTGAAATGTAAAGAAACTTGCTAATAAATATTTACAGGGGGCGTAAGCTGCGCTTAAAATTTAGAAGAGTTTCAAATTTACAACGTTAAATTTCTTCTCGCGAAACGTATTAGTGCTTGTGTGGGCACACCAATCGAATATAATCCATAATATCCTTGTTCGATGCAACCCCTTTTTTTGTAGTTACCTTTGCGTGTCCAGCCGCAAGCACAGAAAGCTCGGTCCTGGACAGCTGGCGAGCTTTGCTTCCACGAATTGAAATGAACCGTTGAACTTTTCGATTCTTCGAACATGTTATGACGAAAACTTTGATTGAATTACGGGCTGGTTAATCGAAAAGTGTTCCAAAGGGGAAAAATCCCGGTTTCGAAACGCAGAGCTGACCTATTTTAACAAACACATCCAGGATCACGCATGTAAATACGTCAGAGCGAGCTTTAAGCTTTGTGAAAGCCCCATCCAAATACTCGAGAGCAAAGCTCATAAGCCGAGAGGCTTATCCACCCGAAAGCTAATCATAATCAGGCTGTAATTAGTGCTGTTTCATCTACTAAGTTAACTGAAACAATGGTGGAGATGTGTTCTCAGCAAATAATTAGAAAGTTCCTCTTCTTGCTTTTTCGGTTTGGATACATGTATAAGACGGTTAATTTCGTTGCATTTTTGTGTGTTAATTGGCGCGGTTTTAGTTTGCGTGAGGAATTATAATTAAGTTAGGTCTGCAACGTTGTATAGATTAACATTAAGGCCATCATCGTTGGCGAAGTTATCAACCTTCCTGATATTACCGTCCTTCACTTCAACATCATCATCGTTATCCTGTGTTATGCTTATGTTACCTCGTCCGCTTATAGTCTTTTCTATATTAAGAGCGCTCTTGTGGTTCCGGCTTAATTGAACTTTATGTTCACTTACTTTCAATTACTGCCCGAAATTGCACAAATTTTAACCAAAAGTTTATATCGTAAAAAAATTATAATTGGAATTGGGAAATTCTTTGTAATAACATTTATTTGTAGGAAATTTTCAAAAAAAAAGAGTTGTGACAGTTCGTGGTCAAGACCTAAAATTTCACCTTAAGAACTTTCGGTCAAAATTTTACATTTTCGTTACATCAAATTTTTAGTTAAAATGTGTCTTAATTTTGCTTTAAAGTTTTAGCTTCTACAGGGTGTCTCAGACATGACTCCCCAGGCCTATAACTTTGTTATTTTTAAAAATAACTATAATAAACTATATATATTCGTAAATGGGAGCAAATTCTCTATAAGATGGAGAAAAAAATTTTAGAAAATCTGTACTCATATTATGGCAGCGATATTCAACTTTTTTTTTTTCAAATTGCACACTATGCTTTTTTTCGGTCATTCTGATAGTACTCTTTATTCTCTTTACAACCATGTAAACCAATATGGGTCTTACATAAGGAAATTCTCGAAAAAAATACGATTGAAAGTTGAAGTCTAGGTTTGCCATGGAAACAACTGATTTTTGTAATTTGTACTCGTCGGGCGATGAAAACAATAGCGTAGTGTAAAAAAAAATGCCCATTCATTATTTTTATACAATATTACCTTAATTAACTGAATGCTAATGACAAATTAATTATAATTACAAAAATTGTTCAAAATTCTCTCCGTTTTCAGTTGCGCAACATTCAAGTCTATGTAGAAATTCTCTACTTGTAACTTTTATTAATAATTCTGGAGGAATATTACTGCAGACTGTAGTAATATTATCTTTCAGTTCATCCAAATTTTCAAATGGACTTGAATAGACGTGAGATTTTACATATCCCCACAAGAAATAATCTAATGGTGTAATATCGGGTGAGCGAGCTGGCCAGCGCACTGGTCCGTTTGTTCCGAACCAACGATCTCTATAAACGTAATTTAAGTGATCTCGAACTGCAAGACTATTGTGAGGTGGAGCACCATCTTGTTGTAAAAGCAACCTTCTTCTGATATTAAGCGGCACATTTTCCAGCAGTGTTGGAAGCGTATTTTGAAGAAATAACAAGTAACGATCACCGGTCAAAGTGCCTTCATAGAAATAGGGCCCTATTAAGTGTTCTCCTATTATGCCACACCAAACGTTAATCCCCCACATGTGCTGAAAATTTCTTTGTCTGATCCAGTACGGCTGCTCTGTTGACCAGTATCTTGAATTCTGTGTAGTCACCAGTCCATTATTGTGGAATCTACTTTCATCCGTCCACAGTATCCTTTTAAGAATGTCAGGTTCTTCTGAATAATTCGCCATAACCCAACTGATAAACTCCATTCGGCGGTTACTATCCCCTTGGTGCAGTGCATGTACTCGCATAAATTTGTAAGGTCGGTATGCATTCTTTTTCAAAATCCTACCCACAGAAGCCCTTGATATGTCACACTGAGATGCAACGGTGCTAAGCGAAGAATTAGGATGTAATTGAACATACCCCAAAACTGCCACTGCATGAGCATCATCTGTAGCGGTTCGTTTATTTATATTTGGAATTTTCTTGTTCTTTTTAAATGACCCATGCTCAAGAAGGTTCGATGCCAAGTTAATAAACGTTTTATGATCAGGATGTATTCTTTCCGGATACCTTTCTGCATACAACCTTGCTGCTCTTCTTGCATTCTTCTCGCATAAACCATAAATAAGGATCATATCAAGCTTCTCAGAATTAGTGTAATTCATTTCTAATATGATTTTAAACAAGAACATACAAATACAGAAAGAATAACTGTCGTTCTTTGCAACGTAAATTGCAATTGTTTTACAGCTATACGCTATTGTTTTCATCGCCGACGAGTACAAACTACAAAAATCAGTTGTTTCCATGGCAAACCTAGACTTCAACTTTCAATCGTATTTTTTTCGAGAATTTCCTTATGTAAGACCCATATTGGTTTACATGGTTGTAAAGAGAATAAAGAGTACTATCAGAATGACCGAAAAAAAGCATAGTGTGCAATTTGAAAAAAAAAAGTTGAATATCGCTGCCATAATATGAGTACAGATTTTCTAAAATTTTTTTCCCCATCTTATAGAGAATTTGCTCCCATTTACGAATATATATAGTTTATTATAGTTATTTTTAAAAATAACAAAGTTATAGGCCTGGGGAGTCATGTCTGAGACACCCTGTATATCTAACAAGAATCGACAAATTAGTCGCTTCTGAATACTCATATGAATTGTTACTTTTTACGAAAGATCGTTGGGGGGGGGGGGGGGGGTACTAAATAAATAAGCAAAAACCAGAAATGTATAATTTGTTTGTGTCTATCTACGCAACAATGTATAAACAGAATGCTGGGAAAATGCACAGACTGACACATGAACACTTACGCACATGCACACATTATACACATTTGCACTAGTAGTAATGCTGTTATGTACCAATAGTAATTTAATTGGTTTCGAATGAGATCGGATGTAGCATCGGAGCGGTTCGGATTGGGTCGGGTCGGGTCGGATAAAGCACTCACTCGAGTCGGGTATTCTCGGATCGGTGAAGTAATAAGATCTAATCAAATCGGATTTAAAATAAAACATATCGGATCGGAATCGAATGAGATGTTTTTAAATTTCCTTCCTTCCATCACACATTACTCACATGGTATATAGAACTTTGTGACTTCTCTTGTGGTTGATATGCTGTCAATGTGTTTGCTTGAACATTAAGTTATTAAATTTTGTTGTACTTCAAAAGATTTAAAGAAAAAAATGTTTGCATCATATTTAAGCTGATTTAATCTTGAAGTATAAAAAATTAATAACAGTTGTTCTGTATTAACTTAATTTGTTTCCGAATTGGTAACTTTTGAAATTTTTATTAATTTCTTTTAATAAAAGCAACGATTCAAAGCAAATAATTGTTTATAGATTGATCACTTAGTTTGAAAATCAACTTAGAGTCGAGTAACGAGAGTTTTGTTTGTGCTAAAGGAAGTTGCGACGGTAAGTGATCGGTCCAGAGGTGAGCTGAGTTAACCGGCGCGTTTAGGTGCTCATGCAGTATGCAAGGCTCTGTATAATTCAGCTCTTCGACCCCGCGTCAGCACACTTGACTGGCACACAAATCTTCAGACTGTTCGACCTCCACATCTCCACTTGCCGGAATCCTCATCCACGTCCACCTACCCTCTTCCTACTACCACACCATCGCGCTTGATGAGAACAATAATTTCATGCTCGACTTCTTCCAGACGTTTACATATTTAAGTCTTCAGTTTTATCTCACCTTTTTTGCCCTTCAGCCGTAAATAATACTCGAGGTTGAAAATAGTAATGATAATAATTCAGGGTTTGATTACAAATTGTAATCAACGGATGAGGTTACGTGAACATTATTCTTTTATTTACCTTTTAACTTTGTAAACCTTTATAAAACAATCCAAAACAATTGTTTGGAAAAATATATGTTTAAATTAGGTGCTATTAGCTTTAATTTTTTTCCTACCTTATTGATTTCGGTGGCGTTTTTGTAGTTCCATTTTCATACGATTTTTCATTTTTGATTCTAGTACGGATTAATAGTTCTTACATATCTTTATCTGTAAACTTTTGAACTAAAACTTAAAATACTATTTTTTGTAATGACACGACATTATACAGGGTGTTTTAAACAATGTGCGAACAAATAATAAGGTAGATTTCTCATGCGCAAACAAGGCGATAAAGTCTATATAAACATACAACAGTAATTTCCAATTTAGGTGGAACATGGCAAATTAACATGCAAAACGTGAAATAGCTCTATATTATGTACCTAAAAGAATTTTATTACTTTGAGTAACCCTAAATCGAAAGATATAATTTTTTTACATCACCTGATGGCAATGTATATAAAAATATAATATAAATAATGCTTTAAATACATTATTTCGTAATAGTCAAGCCATTAGTGCATTGATATCGGTTGCATGGTCTTTTTACAGTTGTTTCCATATCATTTTGGTGTTAAAACTCAAATTAAATGTTTACTTTTAGTTATTTTGTAAAGTAGCGGTACAATTTATCGGTTTCAATTAATGTACTTATTTATTTTCTTCAGCTGCAAAAGTTTATCGTTAGCTTTGAATGAAACTGCAGTTATGTAGCATTAACACAATAATAATTGTACATTTTAAACAATGAATATAAGCCCGACTGTCTTTTTACATTAATCAAAAAAATAGAAAAGTATACCTCATAAAGGTTTGAATTCATAAGCTTTCGGTTGAGAAGCAAATCCGCTACCTACATCTCTCCGAGAAAGCGGTTTCGCGACTGAGAGATAGGCCGTGGAACGAACTAACGGTCGGTGGCGTGCTGCGCAATCATAAAGTTGAGTAAAGTGAAAGGGCTTCGCGTTTATTATATTGATGTTTTAAATCGTCATTTAATTTTTAATAATAAGGATTTTTTGGACAATTTTGATTGGTTCAGCCGTTTTCCAATAATTCACAAAACATCTTTCTTATTAAAATAGACAGAATGGTTTGTAGTCGCAACCACGAATTAGTAAATAACGTAGCGAGGATGCACTAAGCGCCTACTGCTGGGGTATACATGACACAATTTTTCACTACTTGTGACAGAGCACGTAAAGTACTCGATCGTGATTCCTCAGTATATGATTTTAAATGTCACCAAAGACCATTTATGTTGCATAGGTGACAATTAATTTCTTGGCGGTGCAGGTGTCAGGGCTATCAGGGAAAACGTGTGTTAGTATTAACAATTGTTGAAAATTGTAAATAGTCAAATTCGTTGCCAGATTTCCCATCATAATTGTTAGCTAAAAACAATTTTGGCGTGAATTAGCACATCCTTGAAATAGTACATTAGTAGTTTCCTTGACTCGCTGCCCTCTTTCTAAAACACTACAGAATAACGCCATGGCAACCAGGTTTCATGCGTACGCTTAAGTTATTTATTATGATCTGTGGTTGCAACCTAGGGGTTGGTAATTAATCGTCTCTGTTAACCGACTTGGTTAGTAGATTTAATTTTTTAGATGATTTCACAGACAGAAAGCAGAGGAGTAAGGTCTGGGGATTTTGTTGGCCACTCGATATGGCTTTACTTTACGATCCAACTATCATATTGGATTAACAGCCTCACAACCCTGAAAACATTATGGCATTTACAGAATTGGCTTAGTTATTGCAAATTTTAATAATATGTTCGCTGAACTATATAGTTTTGTCAAAATTATTTTTGTATAGGTTGTACTTTATGGAGATGAAGCTACGATTCTCTATAATAAATTAAGAGAGCTTCTTAAGATATTTCGATTATTTTTAGTTGAAATGTTCAATCACTACTTTCTAGTCACCCTACTATAGAATGAAGACACAAAAACGTTTACAGCAAAGTAAAATGCACTTAAATAAATATAGATGATAAATAAAATTGAAAAGCAATAGGAAATACGTTTCTTCGCGGGTATGCTTTTTGAATTGGAAATTGTTAAAGCTAAGTTTAAGTAGTAATCAGCTCAATTAGTTTTTCGTAAGTTTATAATTATTATAAAAATTAAAAAGCCGTAAGTTCCTTAAAATCCAGGGAAAATTTCCGATGAACGTCCAGCGGAACACTCTTTGACGTAATGAAACTTTCATCAGATCTGCTCATTACGGGTTTTTGGACTGCAATTTTCATGAGGAGCTTGATTTTGACCACTGCCGGTCAACGGGATGCGTTCACGTCCGTAGTCTGCTTCTGCTTCAGCCACCAGTGATTACTGTTGAATAATTTATCATCTAAGACTTACATATACGTGTTCATATAGCACTAAGTGCAAATCCCACATCTCACATATTTCTCCAAATTCATTGACGGGAAAATTGCGAAGGCAAGTGAACGAACGGCGGCGGCGTCGGCGGCGCGGCGTGGCGGGACGTAATTGTTTTCCTTTTTCTTGAGAGGCCGAAATACTTTCAGATCGAACTCAAAAGTAAACTACTTTAAGATAATTACAGCACTGATTGGCAGTAGATGTATTTCTAGGGTCCCTTAGGAGCCCGCTGTCCTAGCAACTGTCACAGCCCCTTGTTAGTTAGTTCTTGATGAAACTTACTTCCAAGTTTGAGTTGTTAGAAACAGCTTCTAGCTTTATTTTATCTGTTTTTTATCGTTATAGTGAAAACTTTATTATTCATTACCAAAAAAACTTCAATAAACTGAAATCATTCTTAAAGGAGAAATCAATTGTACACAAGACATGATTTGCGAAATAAAATATCTTTGTGACAAGACCGTACTTGTGTAAATGTGATAAAAAGGGGTTTTATGATTTTAAGTACGATTACAGTATATTACCCTTCTACCTTCTCTTTTATTTTTAAAGCTTTACGTAATTTTTTATTCTACAATTAATCAGTTAGTAAGTGAAGCTGGCAATAATGAAGACGACAATGAAGAAAAGAAAGAAATATTAAAGGATGAAGAAAATTGGAAAAAGAGGGAAAAAGACAAGAAAAATAAATTTGTATTACAAAATTACCTTTTGTATTTTTAGGCTCTCGTAGCGTAAGGAATAAGTGACAAATATCGAAAACGACGGGATAGAAGGAAAAGAGGAAAATAATCCCTTTTTTTGCTTAGATGTTAAGAAAAAAGAAGAGGAAAACTAAAGCAGAAAGAGTGAAAACAGAGGGAGAGAACAAAAAAAACTAAACTAAAAATCGGCTTTAATTGTGGGGCTATGCGTTAGCACAACTCCCAGATTCCCGTCTCACTCCCTCACCCGGGCTCAGCGCTATTCACTGGTCTAACGTGCCCCACCCCGAAAAGATACGCAACTCAACATACACACCAACTCATTCAGAAATATATCCAACCATATTTCGAAGCTACTGCCGCTCTAGAGCCTGAGACTCTAACCACCCGCTCACCCAATGAATTGTTAAAGTGTATAAATAAAAAAGCTACAACCAAAAAAAGAAAATATTAAATGTTTGCTTGTTTGTAGGTATCTAGTAAGCTATGAGTATTTCAAAATTTTTCTAATGGCAATAAACTGGTTTCCTAAATAGGCAATTCTTTTCTCATCTAACGATTGGTTACGTTGGAAAACGCAATTACTATTTTTGTCCTGGCCGTTAGTCATGTACTGGAAAAAAATGTGTTCTCTTATCAACAAACTTGATTTTTGTTAATTCTAATTTATGTGATATTAATATTTACTAGTGTTACCCCAGCACACAATGCACTGACAGACAGCGTTGACAGAACCGGCGAAATGTCAAGTCACGTGATGATGCATTAGTTCCAATAATGACACGCGACGTTATTGTAGATGGCGCCCCAAATGACGCGCGTCTAGCCGACCTTCATATATATTATAAATTAAAATAATTATTATTAAAAAATCGACGTAGAATAAAAATATAAAAATGTTTCATGTTCCATCTGTGGATAGAGACCTTTCATTTAAAAAAAATGGTCCAAATTGGTGAAGCAGTAGTCGCTGGAGGAACCTTAGAAAAAACCCCTTTGTGCTTTTATATATGTATGGATATGGATTGTAATAACGTTTATGAACATTTTCGCTGATACCTCTATCATCCTCATCTACATATATTATATGCCTAATTGTCTCATCCTAACTACATGACTAAATTTTGCATCTTGGATAGCTATAACACAACGGCAAGCTTTTGCACGTCGGCTCAATTTTTTTATTTTTTTTTAACGAACACTTCTGTTGCTGTCACGTTTGTTGGTATAATTTGGTTATTTGTGGCTTAGTTTAATTCCAGCGGGTCGGAAATGTGCATTTATTATGCTGACAACAAACAAATACATCAGACGAATTCTATCTTTCAATTGCGAGCTCGACTAGATTCCGTTGATTGTTAAAAAGTGTTTACTACAAAATTGCTTACTACAAATTCTAGCTGCTTCTCTGTAGGAATTCCACTTTTAGTGACGACGTATTCAGTAACATGTCTTACATCTCAAGACAACTTAGATATTTATTATGCCTGCGTGTTTGGATATTTACGTTTAAATCGCGTAAGGTAATGTGGGCCATGAAGCTTCGATATCGACGGAATGTACGAATTATATCATTACATCTTTGTCTTATATGCAAATGTCTAACACGATTTTTTAGTGCATACTAATTAGTTTCAAATCATTTTGAAAATTCCCGTTAAGACACTTCCCTGGAAATGAGGACAACTGATAACTTTAATTAATTTTTTCCTGCTGTTTTAAGGATTTTTTCTGGGGCTACGATAGGATTTTTTTGGGGGATATTTTTCCTGAAAGTTTTGTCTTTTTTTTCTCACGGGGCTTCTTTTCCGGGCATCTTTTGGTTTTTTTCATGGAGTCCATTTTCTGGAGAATCTCCTATTCAACCCAACTTAGCGTAGGAAACATTAGGAGAGGCAAGCGCCGAGTACGAACTTACTATTAAAAAAACGCTGGGGAGGCGTAGCCCAAGGGTCGTGCTAATATTTAGTTAATTTTGATTATAGGCACATTTAAAAAGGTTTTGAAAGTCAAGCATTCGAGAGAAAGTTTACACTTGTACAAGCAATTTAATAAATGAACAAATTGATCTCTTCAATTTGCCATTTTTGGATGTTTTGGAATAAGAAATCAAGTCATCTGCAGACATAGATAACCAAGATCAAGTAATCGAAATCAAGTTTACTTTTATTTTTGCCTTTGATAATGACGTGCATAAACACGTAAAATGCAGTAAAAATAAATACTTGTTGAAGTTCCTTCTTTTTGTCGTTAAACATTATTTGACATTGTTGCAGCTACGCCAAAATTCGCATGAAATCCAAACACTTCCTTACAAAACTCTTGTCGTCAGTTCATCGTAACAAAAAATAAAACCAAACAAAATTAATGCTTTTGTATTTAGACACACCCTGCGACTTATTTCACTGCAGGTCTGTTGGGAGTGAGATCCGGAGCAAGAGAGATCCGGATCCGATTAACAGTAAATGGACATGCGATTGTCTGCTGTCACCGCCTGCTTCTGATCTGTCACAGCGCTAATGCAACCGCCACATTCAGCTAGGCAAGATTTAAAAGTATTTTTTAGAAATGTACCGTTCCCTTGTCGAAAGCAAATTATATGTTTTGACTGTTTTGGTATAAAATTTACAAATGAGACTGTTTTATTTTTTATTTTTTAAAGCATTACATTGAAAACGGTCGATGTGTAGTTATCTTGAAAAAACCACCAATTGTTTTGTAACAAGTTTAATTGAGAAAGGTTTAATTAAAGATAATAATTATATTTTGCCCACGTTTTGATTGAAAATCTAAGTAGAGGAAGGTTTCCAATTACTCGTTCTGTCTCTTTTTTGACATATAAGCAAACGAACGCGTAAACAAGCCCCAAAATTAAAGCTAGACTAAAGTCACGAGTGAATTAGTCGAGTGGCGGAATAAAAAGGAGCGACATGACATTTCACGAACTGCCAGTAATTTAGAATGCATGATTCCTCCCGGTTGAGCCACAGCCTGAATAAGTAAAGCCACAATAAACCATGCAAGTGGGAATACGTTAATTTCTTAATTTACTGGTTAAGTTGTTCCTAGTCATGAATTTCTGATGAGCAAAGAAATATTACTTTATAAATTGCCGGTTGTTCAACGTGTTTCAAATTTGATTAAGCTCTTTAAAACATTTTTTAATGTGCTTTTTCTTTGAGGGTGAAATTAATTAGATTCGGCTCATGCCAGAAAAATACACCCGAATAAACGTCTTCGCGCACTTAAAAAAGAAACTAAAACTCCAATGAGGTTATTAACTTTTTTTTGTTATTATCAAGATGAAGAATATAAACGAGCTCTAGCAAAGAATCGGATTTTTATGGTACGAAATAGAGGAGCAATTAGCAGATGAATATTTTATAAGAATATTCTTCTGCTAAAAAAGACATTTAATGAAAGATAAGGGAAAATTGTATTTTTTTACAAAGGGAATTATTATTCAGTGTGGTAGGAACAAATCTGAACACAAAATAACAAGATTGATGTGAGTTGTTTCAACTATTTCGTGTGGCTTAAATTAAATAATGTTTATCCTCCACTCTAACATGTTTTTCTGTGCACAGGAAAAATGCGAGTGGACCGACCGCGGCGGCGCCCTACTAAGAAAATAAATAAAATGCTGTCTCTTAACACTTTGAGTTCATCGGATCTTTTCCTTGCTTTATGTTATGCTTTTTTATCCACAACAGAATTAAAATGTTAGCAATGACTTAAAGCTACAATAATCAACCGCGTGTAAAGGAAATTAATTAAAACTCAATCGCAAAGTAATTAAGTGAAACTTGAATTAGAAAAACGAAGGGCATATGCCCGTAACTGGCGCCCTCTAGCGAGTTTTATAAAACTATTGTTTGTCATACATGTAAATTCACTTGCTTAGTATGCACACCAAATTTCATCCAAATCGGTAAAGATTGTTCTTAAGTATTTACAAAAAACTGCTTTGAGGCACCACCTTTTGGCTTCCAAATAATGCAATAATTGAAGCCGATTGGCCATTTTTGGGAGGTCAAAAACTTTACTAATTTTCTAAGCAAATTTATGTAACCAACCGCACAACACGCTTGCAGCATACCTTTTAAATAAATTTTACAATTAAGAACGTTGGATATTATTCATTATCAACACTGAAAAGCAAAACATTGTTTGAAACTGTAATATAACAAACGAGCATTGACCTTCTAGAAAATGGCGTCTGGCATTAATTTTTATGATGAAGTTGTGTATCTCTTGTAACTGTATTCGCGATTTCGACTACCGATGCTGCTGTACCGCGTCACGTGACGAGCAAGTCATTACTTTTTTGACGTTTGCCGTTAGTGTACGTTGTTTGTTGTTTAGTGGTTTGTTATATTGTTGTGCTAAATAAATACGTTATTATTATTATTTAAGTTGATTGTGAATTAAAAAATTATTTCATTACTAAACGTACGCTTGACGCTTTGACAGGCGGTTATGACTAGCACAGTTTGCACATACTGCCACCAGGTAGCGTTTTCTTATTTGGAATCGCGAATACAAATATGTGTTCCGATATTATAAGTTGCTACGCAACAGCGACTTCTGTTTTGAAAACATTAAATACGCCTGAATGTTTCTTGATTAAGCAACAGCGACTTTAATTTTTATAATATACTTCGCCCTCTTCTCCATATGCAGATGTTTGTTTATATTGCCCCCCGACGGCACTTGAAGAACGGTATAAAAGCAACCGCATTTACATTGAAGTTAGTTTATTCTTCAAAATTAATCGGAACGGTCTAAAGAAAACAAACCTGAGAAGTTAGCTTCAACAGTTAAGCAGCCTCCAGCTGGAAGCTAAAATACTGACCTGCTTGTAGATGAAATTAATTATAACACATCAATAGGGTGGAGAGGGGGATTCTAGAACCGCAACCTCAGTAGGACTGCCTCTACCTGGGTCATTTTCTACCACTCCTCCTACCACGCGACGTAAGTCCCGCCCCTCGACAAATGAGAGCAAAGCGCGGCCGATTGAACCGACTACAGCTGACTAACAAACAGGGGAGCGGTTACAAAAAAGAAGTCATTTGTGTTTGTGTAACTGCATACCTGTTGTTTGTTCGTTTTAGTCGGTTTTAGTCGGTTACACTTTGCTTTCACTGGTAGAGCGGCAGGGCTTAGACCACGTGGTAAGCACAGTAGTGGGGAGTGACACAGGTAGGCACATATTTACTGCTATTGCGGTGCTAAATCCTCCTTATCCGTCCTAAATCAACCTATTCTTTACTAGATATCTCAAGTGAAGTTGGAGGTGTGGTTATTAGCTTAAAAGTACTCTAGTTTTAGAAAACTTGTAAGTAGCGTATTAATGGCAAAATACGCCTTTGTTCAATTTTTAATATCAGATATATTATAAACATGTTTAACAATTATTTTTTTGTAGGTATTTATTATTTTTGATCCTAAAATTTACTTAGTGTGTTAACACACCCACCTTTTTGTGTTTGCATTCCTTAAATAGAGTTAAAATATTCGTTTTCATCAAATTACTAGTTATATAAATAAATATCTCCATATAATTTTTCTATTCGATTTTTTAGTGGACGAGTTATAAGATACTTGTAACATATAATTAACTTTTATTGGAAGTTTTCTTATTTTTTCCTAACCTACAATTAGATATTTAGTATTTACACTTCCCCACATTTTTCCTTTAAATAAATAATAGAATTCCTAACAAAACTTCAGTCTATATTTTACTTTTTGATCTATTTCTCTACTCGCAGATAATATTGTTTACGTAGTTTAAACAAATTAGCTCGAGACAAGTTTTCTTTTCTGGAAGTTAAGAAATAAAATGCAAAGTTAAAACGTGTTAAAAGACGAAGTTCACTTTCTGTTCTTCATCCCAAAGGACATCTTGTCGCCTCGCCGATGCATAATACAAGAAGACTCTTGTTAATTATTACTCACTTAGGCAGGCGACTCAGAACTAAATCTTAACTAAGAAAATAATTGTAAGTTACTCGTTGCTTCTTAATATTTCTCGCTCGGTAATTTTGAATTCTGAAATCGTAGCGTGAAAGGGCTGTGTGGAAGCTTGAAATTAATCGGGGCATCAATGAAATTCCGACAATTTATTATTTATGGAAAATGGGAAAGAAAATAAAAAAGCCATCACAACAGAGAGCATGTGCTCGCGAGTAGTCGAAAAGTTCAGGTTACAAAAGGCGAATCCCACATAAATAAATTCCTAAATGCGTGGATAATAAATGGAATCGGAGATTAATCGACCGATTAATAATTAAATCCCACTCGTTAACTCATGTTTAACATAAATATTACTAATGTGGCAGCTAACTTTTAATTTTTACTTATTTTTAATCTATATTTTTAACTTGATTCTAATTAGTTTTTAATATATTTTTATTGATTCTGTTCCATGATTGTAAATATATTAATTTACGACGCATTTTGTTGTCAGAAAATGTTTACTTTGAACGTTATAAGTAATTTTTTCCATCTTTTTTTAGAGAAAAATTACAAAAAAATATTCACACTCGTTTTGCAGCACTCTCTTAGACTTAGAACACATATAGGAATACAATTTTAGTTATCAGCCGCAATTTTTCTATGGTTTAGCAAAAGTCAATTTTTCGATTTTTTGTTAAACGAACGACGGTTGTTCTGGGTGCAAATTACACGTGTTGTGTATAGAGAAAGATAGTATATCTGCTTATATTTCTTCTAAGAGTACAGGAAATTCAAGGACAGTGTCTGTGGGCAATAATGCAATATTTTGTGATTGCATTACACGCGAAGATCCTAATGGATTATATTTTATTGAGTTACAATCAAAGACACATTCGCTGTATGCACAGTCTTTAGGTATGTTCGACTATACAGGTTGTCTGCCTGCCGGTTTGTTTATATGTACACACTTTCTGTTAATACGCGCCTTACACCGCTTATCGATGTACACTGTTTTTATCTGTATACGCAGTCTGTCGACCTGTTTGACTGTAAACGCTGTCTATCGAGCTGTTTAACTGTATACGCGGCCTGTCTGTTGTTTAGTTTAAATGTATACGCTTTATGTTTATACTTTGTACGCCGTTCCTAGGTCTGCTTGTGTAAATTTATTGTCTGTTGGTGTATACACATTACCTCTTCGCCTGTATACGCTGTATGTTGGTCTGATTTAGGTATAGTTTCTATCTGTATGCGATGTTGTTGTCTATATATGCATATGTAAATTTGTTTGTCTGTATATGCCGTCTGTGTCTCTACATATACTGTATGTCTGTATACGATATGTATCGGTCTGTTTGACTATATCCCTGTCTGGCGGTTTGTTTGTATGCATACGCTTCCTGTTTATGTCTTGTATGCTGTTTGTCTGCTAGTTTGTATAAAGAGGTTGTCTGTTGGTCTGTTAACGCTGTCTGTTCGTTAGTATACACTATCTGCCGGTCTGTATACGCTGTCTATTAGTCTGTTTTACATACACTGTGTCCATAAAGTAACCCCCCCCCCAACTAACTTTTGAACGACTTGATATTTTTCTACAAAATTTGGTGTGCTGTAATGGGAAATTAAATACTATTTTTCAGATTATATTAAAATTTTGTATCATCCAAAATGGCGACTGGGCCCCATTTTGAAATTGTTTTTAAATAGAAAGGGGGATCGAGTGACACTCATTTGAAAGATTTTTTAGTTCTGAGTTTGATCCTAGAATTTCAAAGAAAAATATTGAGCCATAACAAAATGGAGGATTGTAAACCAATGGACTCACTCAGTTCAAAATTGTTTTGATTTTCTTATCCAGTAGTCCACTTTTTCATTTGCAGGACTAAATTTTCCCAGAAATATCTCAGGTGGCTTGAAATAATATTGAAAACATTATGTTCCAACAAGACGGTGCGCCGCCTCATTATTATAGGCCTGTTTCTGACTTTCTCAACGAACATTTTCTTGGAAGATGGATTGGTAGGCGGAGGCCTGTAGAATAGCCGGCTCACTCCCCAGATTTAACTTTCTAAGATTTTTTTTCTATGGGAATATCTGAAATCGAAAGTGTACAGAACCCGTCCAGAAACAATTGAAGAACTGGAGCAACGCATTACAGAAGTTTGCAGAAATATCACTCCAGAAACTTATGAAAATGTAAGGCAGGAATGTCATTTATATAATCATTTTATATAACCGACTGTGGCAAGAAGTGAATGGTAAACATTTAGAACACTTAATTTAATTAATTTAAGCTTTAATTCTTAGTTTTTTTAAATAGACTTCTTTATCTTCAAACATTGTCATTTTGTTATGGCTGAATATATTTCTTTGAAACTCTAGAATCAGACGCAGAACTAAAAGACCTTTCCAATGAGGTGTCACTCGACCCCCCTTTCTATTTAAAAAAAAATTTTAAAATGGCGTTTAGTCGCCATTTTGGATGATACAAAATTTTAATATGGTCTGAAAAATAGTATTTAATTTCCCATTACAGCAAACCTAATTTTGTAGAAAAATATCAAGTCGTTCAAAAGTTAGTTGGGGGGGGGGGGGAGGTTACTTTATGGACACAGTGTATACATTGTTTTTATCTGTAAACGATCTTTATTGGTCTGACTGTCTGTATACGCTGTCTGTGGATGTATTTTACTCTGTGTGGGCTTGCATTTTTCTACGCTGTATAACGGTCTATTTTACTATATTATGTTGTTTGTCGGTCTGTTTGTATGAACAATTCTTCTGTTGGTCTTTACACGATGTCTGCCAGTGCGCTTTATGTTTACGCTGTTTCTATCTGTATACGCCAATTACGCCTCTGTTTGTCTGTATAATACCTATTTTGATCATTGTATTTGTATAGGCTGTCTGTCGGTTTGTTTTATGTATACGATGTTTGTCAATCTGTTCGTTCGTATACACAGTCGGTATGTTTATATACGTTATCTTTAGGCGTGTATATCCGTATACGCTGTCTAACGATCTGTTTGTCCGTCGGTTTGTATGACATGTTGTCTGTTGGTATATACACGCTGCCTGTTTGTTTGTATACGCTATCTGTCGGTTTGCTGTAGGTATGCGCTGTAGTAATCTGTATACGGTATCTATCGATCTGTTTGTCTGTATAAGATGTCTATCGGTATGTTTTACGTATGCAGTATTAATCGAACTCTTTGTTTGTTTAAGCTGACCGTGGGTATGTATCGGTATACACTGTTTTTAGGCCTGTTGGCCTATGTACACTTTTAGTTTATGTTTTATCTTATACGCTGTTTGAGTGTCTGTTTGTATGGATATGTTGTGTGTCGGTCTATAAACTTGTGTGTTTGTCTGCAAATGCTATCTGTCTGTTTACGCCTTCTGTCGGTCTGTTTGTCTTTATACGCTTTATATGTATTATTATTATTATTAACAGATTATATTACAGAGGAATTTTATTATGGTATTTTCATTTTGTTCACCTTTCGCTGTAAAATTAGGTGGTCAAAAAAAAGGGGCGGAGTAGAAGTAGAATACAGTAATTGCGTAGGACTCCGTCTATGCAACAAAAAATTCAAAAATTCGTAGAGGGCGTCACACTAAACTATTGCTGTGAGCTCGAGGCAAATACTACATGAAAACCTGTTTCCAAATCTTGCAGCTTGCAAAATTGAAAATGAAATTTGCAGCTACTTTGTAAGATATTTTTCAGGTCTACGGTTTTGAAAATACTTGTTTATGTAGCAGTGTAGCATGTAAATCTGGCAACTTATTTTTGAATCGGCAGACATTAAAGTCAAAACGGCAAACAAAATCGGCCAATTTGTATAGACTTACGCAAAATAAGTTTGATTCGAATTAAATGTTCCTTCAATAGTTGCAAAAATATGCTTCTGAAAAACATGTCCAATTTTTTTTCCGGTTTTGGATTCAATTTTTAAAACCTTCAAAGATATTTTAAAAATTTTAATAATAAAAAAAAAATTTAATATATTCAAATTTATCAAAAACACATCGATACAAAATATTTTTGAAAATACACGACGTAATTGTTTTTACGACTTCTTCGTTGATTTGTGAGAGTTAAAGTTTTTTAAATATACGGAAATCAAGACTAGGTAATTTAATCGTTTCTTAAAGACGCATAACTTTATAATATCTCTGTATTAATATTGTTCCGTTCCGGAGATAAGAGGAAAGCAACATAACCAATAACAACATAACCAGATAATAGACAAGAATCCGTAAAAATAATAAATTTCTAATAAAAATGGCTTAGTCACAATAAGTGCTTTGCTTTAAATACTTATACAGTTGATGCTAAATTTCTTGTAAAATAATTCCATTTAAGCCAAAACTTTGCCCAATACGAATTAGAAATTCAGCAACAGTTGAATAAATCAAAACTTATTTCCAGAAGGATTACCAGGGCTTTATTCATTGTAAAATTGACTAGAAAATCGCATCCCTTGCGTATCCAACCCCATCCACTTAAAAGCGTGAAGCGCCCCTGACATCTACTGTAACAGCAGACACAACCCTTGCTGATGCTGCTCCCGTTGATGAGGATCGTATAAACATGTAAACACTAATGCATGGAAATCTATGATACACACCCTTCTTTAAAAACACACTTTTATATTACAAACTGTCAACACACTCTTGTAATATCTGCGTGTAAATTAACGCATTAGGAAATTACTCTTGATTGTTTTTTCTTAAATTTTCTTTAGAACGATTTTAAATTCGTAAATTTAGGATTTTGTCGTTGCTTAGTGTAATAAGTTATGCAGTAGATATTTGAAGACCAAACACAATATACTGACAAAATATAGTTTTAATAATTCTACGCCATGTAATCAAAAGGTTTATGTTTCTCTTAGGCACATGCAAATATATTCCTGATAAAACAATTAGTCTGGTGAAAAAATATCTGGAAATTGAAATGATGAAAAAGTAGATCCATTATTAGTAACATGTTAAGACGAACTTTTAGGATGTATTAAAAATCAGAAAATATGAAAAAAGTTCTTGCAAACATGGGTCCGGAAACGCGTTTTTACGGAGTTACAGCCTTCTGACGATGGAACAGTTTAGTAACATTTGTGTCTACCACTTTTGCAGTAATTGCACTAAAACTTTAAAATTTTATAATCATTTATGTGGGACTCACCTAATGTTTTCTTCGAAATATTTTAGATCTTCACAATTTATGAATTTTGGTTAGAAAAACCTCATTCTCCATGCAAAATACACAAAAACGGTACTATTGTTGAAAGTCGCTAAATCTGGCGGTCTTCGAGATAAATTAATTTTTGTAGAAAATCAAGTTGCCATGAAGGTTTGAGTGTCAGTGTCGGCTCTAGACTTTTTTCCGCCTTAGGCAAAGCTATATAAAGCCGCCCCTCCTTCCATAATCCCTAGCAAGGATAGGTTTTTACAGAAAAGTCCATGTATCTGCCTGCCTAAATTTATATTTATAAATTTTACCAAGTAACAAAAAAATTAAAAAGATTATAAGAAACTAACAAATACCTAACGTACAAACGGAACTGAAATTCGCATATAACAAAAAGAAAAAGAAATTAAATCACTGAAACAGAAATAGACGCTAATATTGGTCTATATCACTTTCATATTTGTTATCATTCTCTAAAGACAAAAGATTTTGTAGCGGCAACGCTTGAAGTTTTTTCTTTGTTTCAGTCAGATAAAGCGCAGGCACTAGTAGACGGCACTAGTTCAACTGGCAACACCGAGTTTTGATGTACTTTTGTGATTAAATTTACCACATTTTTTCCACTTCGAGATGAACTATTTATCAAAATTCCATGTACTTATTTAGAAATATCGTCTACAAAAGTAGCGCCGATCAAAAATGTCGCCGGCGCTATTTTTGCCGGCGACTTTTTTGACCGGCGATATATTTGTCGGCGCTTGTTATGCCGGCGACATTTTTCACCTGCGCTATTTTTAACGGAACTATTTTGGCGGGCGACATTATTGATAGGCGCTATTTTTGACGGCGCTATTATTGAGGCTTAATTATTAGCGTAACTGTCAACTTAAACATACCTTCAGGCGCGGCGCTGCGCCGGCGCGATCTTTTGCAGTTAAACGAAATAGTTGGAATACGAAATAGAAATGCGAAATTCAACGAGATGACTTTCTTATTTTCTCATACATTTTCATATACTTTTACTAATTTTTAATTTTTATTTAATCTTATTATTCTTATATTATTTTCAACCGGTTTTGCCTCTGAAATTTTGCCGCTCTAGGCGGCTGGCTGCTGGCCTGTCGTCTAAAGCCGTCACTGCCGAGTGTGTCCTGAAGATGCGAATATAGTTTATACAAACTTTGAAGATAAGTTCTATACAGCAAAGCAATAAAAATAGAGAATAAACATAGGTCCAAAAACGCTTTCTTACAGAGTTACAGCCTCTTAAAGTGGCAACAGTTGAATTGTTGAAACTTGTCCCACTTCCTAGGGCTACAACTCCATAACGAAGTGTTGCCAAACCTATATTTATTGCGATTTTTTATTGTTATCATGCGTAGAACTTACTCAAAGCTTGTGGGCATCTTAAGAAAACGCTTAGACCTTCATGGCAACTTGATTTTTTACAAAAGTGACGTATCTCGAAAACTGTTTGGTTTAACGAATTTTAACAAGAATACTGTTTTGCGTATTTGTAACCATAATGGCCTTACAAATATATTATGGAAGTATTATTCAACTTCAGGTATCATTGGGAATTTTACCGTGAATGTTTCTGTTACAATAATTTTGTAAGGGCTTAGAATACTTCATTAATAAAATCACAATAGAGTTTGCATGCAATTTTGAGCTCTTTAAAGAGGTCTTACCTACTAGTTTTGTCTATTGCTCTCTGCAAAGTATTTCCTAACTTACGTGATCTTCGAAACCATCCCGCCCATCCTTGCGACTATGATCTAGTAAGAGTTGTCATGACTTACGTAAATTACATTAATACGGTCCTGATTTCTAAAATTAAACCTTAATTACATCTTTTTAGTGTATGTCGAAAGTAGACATCGTGATATTTTATATGATACCACACACGGCTGCTTTCCGATTAAGTGAAAAATATTTAAGCTCTGCGGCGGAAAATTCAAACACCATTCTACCATTCTATACATAAAAATAGTTTTAGCGAAATGTCAATTTCAAAAGTTTAGTTGCTCGTTTCTCAAATTCAGAATATTCCAAATATCCCAACACTCGCAAATAAAAGTGTCATTTCGATTCTGATTCACGACTATTTGTAGATTAATTTTTAATGACATTAGATCAGATGGTATGTTTAAAATTAGTATAAATCAAAGGGCACGCCAACGTCTCCGGGGACAGGTCCGGGCCCAAGGGAGGCCCGTTGCATTATCAAATTACCACCACCCGCCCCCTGGTTTTCGTTAATCTGTTTTCAATGAACTCGGTGTTTTGCACACATGATACTGTACACGAAGAGCACCCTTAATGTTAATGCCGGGCACAATTTTAGGGGCGGCCGGAGCTTAAAGGACATTTACAAGAGATGAGCGGGTTAAAAGCTGCTGCATTCAGAGCGTGTCGAGCTTTTTGTTGTACTTACCAGATGATTCGGATTTTCTGCTGATTTTTATTTTAAATGGAAAACTTTGATCTTGTTTATAATTTTACTTTTCCAAACTTTTAGTAGAGGAAAGTATTGATTTCATGAAAACTGTTCGATTTTCAGATTTTTACGGAAATACATGTTTTGGTCCTCCAGGAACATTAAGTACTGGTTTTCTAAAATGTCGGTTTGTAGGATGGGTACGTGCGTGTGTTCGTTTCTTGTAAACGTTTGGTCTCAATAAAACGTTAAAACGTTTATTCAAGTGAAACTTCTTTGCCGGCGGGTGCAACATGCCATCGTGAGATCACGTACCATAACGGAAGTAATGTAACGGATACACAGTCGCGGCCATCTTTGCCGAGAACCAATTGTTTAAGCTTCTAGCATTTATTTGTCAGTCCGCATATAATCGCGAAGTGGTTTGTACGCGTTTACGTAGGCCGAAGTATGGAACAAAGGATACTTTGTCAGTAGCACTCTCAAAGCTCTAGGTTACTATAAAAAAACCTACTGACCTATATTTTATTTACATGTGTAGTCCATTATTTGTTCTTTAGTTTAGTATATAATTTACAAGGTATAAATAAATACAAGTATGTTAAAGCAATTTTGTTGTACCCTTTTATGAACTCTAAACTAACTCAGTTATTTTTACATGCTGATATCTTTTTCTTACGATATCAATTTTGTTTTTTGGTTCATACAATTGTTCGTTACAATCTAAGTAGCATTTCGTCTCATACAATGTATAGTCGCGTTTCAAAACTTACCTCGGCACACGTTGTTTTTTTTTTGTTGTACGACGATAGAACACGTTTTTATAAATTTGCAACGCGTACGACACATCATTACAATAACTATTACAAGTGTGATTGAAAACGTAAACTATTATGTCAATAGATAGATAGACAAGCAGTCATAAAAATAAAGCATATTTTGATGTTAAATTGTATTACCGAACAATTATCTCTCTCTTCGACTGCGGGCCATTGTTTGCTAGTTTAGATGATACGATTCTCCCGTCCAGTTAAGTATAACGTCAATGCGCACCTACGCGACGTTTTTCTGATCGAGGCTATGGAGTTTGGTCATTCTTCCAGCATTTTACATTTATTTTGTTTTTAAGTTTACTATTAACATAAATGTATGAAAATGGCAGCGTATAAATCACAAATATTAGAGCAACAGCTTTACAAGAAAAACATATTTTTTATTTAAAGCTTAGATGTTCAGATAATTGTTGATAAGAGCGTGACGCATTTGAGCTTTCGTCTACATCGCCATGAACAAATTATAGTCCTACGAAATATGTAGGTGCCGGCAAAAAGGAAGAAGATGAAAAATATTTGAAAATGCGAATGAACTTGAATATTAAAATTACTACTTATCCGGCGCAGCTCAAAACTCACGACGTGGAACCTATCTATTAATTATATGCTTTTCAATCTAGCCTTTTGTAGTGTACTGCGTATCGGTTTGGTTTGTCATTTTTTATAAATCCATATGTATTAAATATTTTGCTCTACTTAAATGCTTTTTTAATATCCAAATTGCAATAGTTTAATGTTCTACAACATATATACTAACTGCACCCGTGGCTTGCAGCCCTGCGCTTTTTTTGATAATTTTAAACTGCCGAGTCGCCTTACGTAACAGTTACATAAACAATCGCCTAAAATAATAAATAAACCTCGTCGAGATGTAGGAATCCTTCTCGTCGTCGCGTAAGGTTGAGACACTTCCGGATTTACTATACAATGTGTCTGTTTAATACTTCAAAAAAACTGAAAATTAAAGCGATTGGCTTGCCTTAAAACGCTCAAATTTTTTTTCCTTTATGAAAATTTAAATACGAGTTACTCCATTAAAAAGTATGTTTCAAAATAAGCGTTTGGTGTCTCTTTCTTTTACTTTGTAAGAGTAGCTATTTTAGAGAAAACTGGAAGAAATGCTGTAAGTGTTAGTGCTTTATAAGATAAATTATGAAAATAGAGATCTAGTTGTCGTAAATGCCGTAAAATAAAAACAATTGATAGTTTTCAATTTTCATATACATATACACGTTTGTAGTTTAATACTTCATATGTTGATAAATCATTATAAGAAAATAAGTCCTTAAATATTTATTTTAAATCTTTCAATATTTAATAAATGTTTGTTTTGTTGAACTTTTCGAATATTTAATAAATCCGAACACATTTCTATAAACAATAAAACTTCGGCACTCGTATTAACTGCGTCAGCAAGCTTACATAAACAATATTTTGGGCCGCTATTTTTAAGTCAAAGAGTGAAGAAAAAGGAGGATTCGCGCTACGGTTTTCCGATTCAGTTTTCAAATTTGAAAAAAAAAACGGTTTAAACAAAAACAAAACAATATCTCTAGCTTCCGCTTCCGGTTTCGAATTTTTTTGAAAGCTTATTTAGTCGAATAATTTTTGATACATCTCTGCATTCGTTCGAGTGATGAGAGCCAAAAGTATAAAATTAAATAAATGAAATAAAATAGGTAGGGGAGGGACCATCTGCTTTATTTGGTTTTCTGAAGTCGCGCCACTGTTCGTACAGCAATACTAACTTAATAAGTGTGAACAACAAAGCATCTTAAGAATTTTTATTCTCTCTGTGTTGTTGAAATATGTCCGCGATTTGTATGTGTATATAGAAATGAACTTACTTGCTCAGTAGGGTTTATACGGAAATCCGAGTGCAACTAGGGCTGCTAACCTAAAGTGCTGACAAAAAATTCCTTTAAATTATTACCAACTCCAATCTGGTGATAAAACGAAGCTTGGAACCGGTTGTTTTTAGAAACAGATTGGTTTAAAATTATGGTAAATTGGTTATTTTTAAGAAAGCGGTTTGTTTCTACAAACAACCGGTTCTAGGGGAATTTTCTGTTACCAGAGTTAGGTTGGTAATACTCCAGGTAACATTTTTGTCACCAGATTTAAGTTGGCAGCTCTGGTGACGCATAAACTATTTTTTCTACGACTAGTTAATTTAACAAAGTATTCATTAAAGAAGTTTTGTATGCAAAACAATTCAAACTGTTTTGCGATGTTAACCGCCAACAACTCTTGTAACTATGGTTACCAAAAACAATGCTTTGCTGCTACTGGTCAGTTTAGGTCATTTAATAATGAAAATCTGTATCGAAATGGGTATCATTTTAGTATAGGCAGCGCACACTTAATAAGTGAATTAAAACATGGGTGTAGAAAAAAATGCATTATATGGGCTAAACATTTAGCTTTTTCGCTTCCGATTTTAAATGACAAGAATATTATTATTATTAATCGAATACTCTGTCTATTTTTGCATATTTGGAATTAGGATAAAATTCTGAGTCTGTCTAAGCCAATTAAATGAAGTTTTGACATCCCAAAAATATGTTTTTTGTAATATTTGTTTACTATGAAAAGTGCGTTGACCCACCAAAATCGTTGTAAGTCAAGTTACATACACATAACAGAATTAAATTTTCAGTGCGAGAAACATACCCCTTTGAAATGTTACATTTGAAAATTGGCTAAAAGGTATTTTTCAAAATAAGATGATGGCGCAAAGGCAAAAAAAGTGGTTGCGCCATGTTTCATTAACACCCGGTATACCAACTCCTAGCCTGTTTATTTTAATAATTATCTGTTTGTCCAATTATTGTCTTTATTTTTCTTAAGGAATGATTTTAATATTGCGCAACCAAGTTCTGCACGCGTCTGCTTGCCGTGGCCGCGCATCGTGAATTAATTTTTTCTGCGCTAGCTGCACAGTCAGCCAATCATACTCTGTAAATTCATTGGCTAATTAATATTTGCAACTGCAGTGGTCTAGCAGCCATTAGCACAGGCAAATGTGCGCCTTATGTAATCGATGCGTGCTGGGCCCGGTGGCAATAAAAGCTGAGAAAGGTGGAAGGGATTCGGATTTAATATATAAGTTTTAATTGTTTTTTAACACTTTCGGGTTGCAGTATTCGGGGACCCTAGGCGCACCCATGCCTAAACGCGCCACTGGTATTAGGGTTAAAACTATGCCTAAAAATACTTAAAAAAAATGAAAAGTAAAATTAAAACTGTGGGAAAGTCTAGGCAAAGTGCTTGGCCCAATTTGTTTTTGTTAACCTTAGCAAAGTTAAAACTGTTAGTTAAAAGAGGTAAATTGAAGCTTTCTTATAGTTATAATAATATTAGTTCTTGTAGTAGTTTACCAACATTTTCTGATGCCTAATGTAAGTTTAGATTGTTTATGAAGTTCGCTATTAATATTTTTGTGTTTCAAACAATAAGCGATTATTAATGTTATATTTGTATTGAATATGGATAAGTAATTGTGTTACAATAGCAGCACGGGTTTTATTGATTTGTATTGCTCGTAAAATTGTGACTTGAATTTCACAAACGTTGTTGTAGTTTGGAAAACGTCTAATATGGGATGCATTATAATTACGGTAAAAAAAGAGATTTTGACGAAAAAATGACATGAAAATGCTACAAATCGAATAAAAAGATTCAATAATTTTGTAACAATTGAAACCGGGGAATTTTATGTCTGTCATTTCAAGAGAGGAGTTTTTCTTAATTAATTTCAAATTCACATTACACGGGGTAGTTTTAAGAGCTGATACCTTTTTTAATTTTCACATTAAGTGAGTCATAAAGTTATAAAGTATAGTTGGTGGTGCTCTAAGAGGGTGTCCCATATGCACCGCTACTTTTTAATGCTTTTTAAGCTTCATTTCACTGAAGGAAATCTAGTGGGGAAAAAGAAGCTTTTCCAGAAGGAAAATAATTATAAATTCTCTCGTGTAACCATTCCAAATGCAATTTCCTTGTAAATATCGAACCTTAGTTTTATACAAAGCCAGAGCCTCGCGGTTTACTGAAAAAGCCCAGCTTGTCCACTTGACGTGTGACAGAATGACGGGTGGATGCATGCATTATGTATTTTCCGGGCCCCGGAGTCAATCAGTGTCTGGTGACGGATACCCTAGATACTGTGAACCATGACCCTTTCCTTCTATCTGTACTACGTTTAAATAACTTAACCTTTGTCAAAATACAAATTTTTTGCAAACATTGTGAAAATGCGTAGACACAGGGATGGAATTGATTAATTTTTATTTAGCAAAAAAGCGGACACGGAAGGGCAGGTCAAGGGCGTTCGGATTACTTGGCACTGTATTTTATAAAATCTTCCACAAATCTTTAGCATTGAAGTTTGTTCCTCTTGATGCCAGAAAATATAAATGTAAAGTAATAGTAGGAATTTTTGTGTTTTCAATTAAATCTAATCCACAAAAACATGTTTTTTACAAAACCGAAACAATGAAATTCGTTCGTTATTCTAAATTTAATATTATACTTAAAATTGTTCTAGGTAAAAATTTTCAGTACCTACCTAAGAAAAGAAGTCTTAGATGCGTCGTTATTTATATAGTAAAAGGCAAAAATGTGGAAATATTTAAACTTGTATTAAAAACAAAATTATAGTTGTAAAATATTTTGTTTCTTTTTAAAAAGAAACTTTTAGGAGGAATTTTTAATTCTTTAGTGTTTTAAGACACTGAAGAACGGAATTTTTATAGTCCGTGGCGTATTCAGCAAACAGCATTTTTGGTTTAGGTCGCGAAACAACAAACATATTATATAGGTATGAGGTTCGTATTTTAAAACTTGTTTTTCAATTTTCTCATTCATAAAGTCATTTTTTGCAAGAACAAAATTATGATACTCTTGGTCCCCATATTTATAGCACATGACATCCATAGGATGTCCACTTTAGTACATTTTATGTTCGTATGTCTTTAAACATGCTATGTATGTGTATTACATTTCAAAACAATATACATATGTTTGGATATCCAATCTTGAACAATCTTTACCACTGGAATTTCGCTCACACGTGCTGTTTGTATTTTAAAGCTTGAAGGCTGCATGGCGTTGGCAAGCTTTTTGTATGCTTTTGCTTTGTGTGGTTTTGTTTTGGTGAGCTAACCATTAAAGTTATCATGTTTTGTGTGTTTGGAGGGGAAAGTAATAGTTAGTTTGCAGTTATAGGTTGTGAGTTTTGCCGTAGTTGCGCAAGGTGGGTTAATACATATTTATCCACAATTATTTGCGACAAATCACTTTAAAAAAAGGCGTATGATTTCCTGACAAACTTCTGTATAGACATGTGTCGATTTTATTTTCTAAGATGTAAGAACTGTCAAAAAACGGTTGAGCAGAGCAAAAGACCGTAGCGATAATGAAAAAAAAAGAACATTTAAAGATTTGCTTTTACATTATTGTGCTTTCTTCATATTATGTGCTTTACCGTGACAAATAAACGTGTTTAACAGATTACAGTTGTTTTTCAAATAATTAACAAGTAAAAATGGTAGACTCGCTGAAATAATATGACAAATTGTTGTCTAATTACAGTGTCGTATATAACGTAAAAATACTATAAAACTCGGATAAATTTTTTTTAATGTCCATTAACTGGCCAGTATTATTACGCTACATGACATCTTATGGACAACCTATGGATTTCATCGGATATCCACTGGGTGTCTTATTTGTTGATTTTAGACTGAACATCCACAATGTTCAGGTGGGGTATCCAATGGACATTCTAAGGATGTCTTTGTGTTGTTAAAATAATAAATTAAGAACTGTTTAGGAAATTAGAAACAATTAAATTAATAAAAATACTTTGCGAAATTTGTTCACTTCACTTCAATTTTCTAAGAAAAAATTCTGGATACGCTATTGTCTATACAGGGTGATTCGCAAAATGTGGGAGACAGTTTTAAGACCAATTCAGAATCTGAAAACAATGGAAACAATTTCTATAAACATGAGTTTCGCTTTTTACGGAGTTACAGCCTTCTGAAGATGGAACAGTTCTAATCATTTTTTCTCGCGTTCATAATTTTTAGCACTAACATTACAGCAACATAACATATTCTAAAATGCAAACACTTTTAGGTAAATGTTGTAAATATATTTGTTAACACACTTAAAAAATTACTTGTATAAAACAAATGTAAGTCCGTCACTGTTCATATTAACATAATACAATAATCACAATAATTATATACCTTTAAATTAAAAAGATACGTTGTAAATAAATAAACCAGATCGCGCAAAATTTGTTGTGCCATGCCTTTTTTCAAACTTCTAACTAAAACATGACTGAATGTCCTCGGTGAAAAACGGAACAAAAAAATATAAATCTTGATTTAAAAATCACAGGTAACTGGCAGCTGGGGACAGCTGATGGCTTAAATGAGTCGACATGGACCTGAAATGGTTTTTCGATGCTCTACTTGATTTGTTTGGTCTTCGTGACAGTGACAAGCTGCTTGTCACTGAAATGCATACGACTAAATTGTCTCCATTTTTATGTAATTATTATGAAATTTCAGCTGAAAAATGTACACTCTAATAAAAATCTATCATTTATTAAATTTATTTAATCGTTATTTAAAATAGAGCGCATAAAAATATTATATAAATAAATTTTTTATTAGATTTTAGAGTTTTATTTGTGAAATAAATTCAAGAATTGTTTAAAAGTTTAATTTTGGGAAGTATCGAAATTACGAACACAAGAAAGAGACGAAAACAATTAACTTTACGAGTAGGATTTTTTTTATAACATTTGCATAAATTTCGTATTGATTTTAAAATTTAGATTTTAACGAAAGAACATGATTTTATAAAAAAATGTTGGTTGCGTATAGGTGTGTGTGTGTGTACCTTAGTTCGTTTGCTCATGTATTCCGAACGGATAGATAGAGTATTCTTTGTGAGCTTTGGGAGGGGGGATATATCAAAATGCATCGCTTTTAAAAGTGCTGAACACAACAAACCACGAAAAATTTTGTCAAAAATATGTTAATTAATTTATTTTAATGTTTGCGTCTTCAGGGAGGAACGGTTCGCGGAAAATTCTGTCGACAGTATGTTATTTAATTAATTTTATAGTTGAGTGTTTTCACGGGCACAAAAATTTAGTTAAATTTATGTCACAGTTGGACGTCTTTAGGTGAGGAACGTGCGTACAACGATTTACGAAGAATTCTTTTAAAAATATGTTTATTATATTTTTTGTATATTTATTTCAAAGCTGGACGCCTTCGGGGCTGAACATAACCCAGAAAATTCTTGTTATTCTTAATAAAGTACTTTAAATGGTCTATCGAATTGATTAAAGTTTATAACGATCCGCTTTTGCGCTTTTGAATAATTAATTAACCAATTTAATTTTTTTTAATTCCCGGAAGGCGTCAGAATAAACTGTGAGAGATTAGTAAATAACAGATTTATAGTTTATTGCAAGTTCTATCGGTTCAAAAAGTTTTCAAAACTTTGAAGCAGCGCCATTGCGATCGTTTTCCGATTTTCAAAATTAATTTTATTTCATCGTATGCTACCTAGGAATGGCTCTCAAACAAGTTGTAGTTGATCCCGATCAGTACTACTTTTTGAGTAAATGGGCGTTAAAGTCGAGATTTTCAAAAAGCAGTAACGGTCGCCATTTTGAAGCTAGAGAGTTCGGTAAAAAAAGTTTTTGATTTGCTTTAAGTTTTTCTCTCAGCTCCCGTGCTTAAATTTCCACAATTTAGTTTTAGAAAACAAAACAGTACCTAAAAAAACATTTCTAACTTCTGTTCCTATTTCGAATTTTTTCGAAAAACTTACCTAAAACTACGATTTTCCATATATCTTCTATTTAAATTTTCGTCAAAATCAGTTTAGTACTTTTGCCTTTAGAGGCGTCTTGCACACACCCACAGACAACTTATTTTTGATTCCTTGAGCCCCAAAATGTGTATTTCCGTTAAAATCCAGATTTCGAAAATTCTCATGAAATCAATACACTCCTATACCGAATGTATGGGAAAGTAAAAATAAGATAAATTAAGGACAATAAACGGGGTAAATACAGTTGTGAGTTTCATCCGTTGCTGAAGTTAAAATTAAATTAAATTTACGAAAATCAAGGATTCAGTAAAATTGGGAATCACCCCCGTCGTAAAACTACATTCAAATAAAATCAGGAAACACTTGATTTTTAACAGCACCTCAAGATGGATTTGCATTTCTGGTCACGACTCGAAATGCAGTTTTTTGTGTTCAGCATTCTGATTTTATTAGCGCGAAATTCGGTGGGCGGATAGATTAAAGTGTGATTATTTGTAAAGAAGGGAGCTTTGGCGCGGACGTTTGGCGAGTCGGTCGGTCCCACTTAAAGCGCTACCTGCGCGCATCTTTGGGAAATTAACACAACAAAATAATTCTTCACGAGTTTTAAAATGGTTGTAACCACAGGAACGTGTTGTGTTGAGTGATAGTAAAATAAGGTTCTACACCTAATTTTTAGATGCAGCGATGTTTAGAACGGTTAATATTTCTTCATTTGTGCCTGATAATTTTTTCCAGTATTTGGTAGTCTTAAAATCTAATTTTGCACGATTACAATACTTTCCTACAATAAAAGTAAAAATTAAAAAACAGCTCCGCGTGCAACGTAAATTTTAAAAAACTCGTCTCTTGGCATAACAGCCACAACAAAACCCTTTAAAAATATATTGAAAATTTTTTAATTCAATTTATGAGAGTTTTTAAATCCTTGATGAGGAGTTTTGTAGGAAACAAGAACGCTTTCGGGAATTTTATAATCTCTGGAGTTGAAAGGAAGTGAACTAAGGAAGCAAGTTAGTTAATCCGCTCCGCTAATCCGAACTGAACTGCGGCGGTGATCTAGGATTAAACAACGCTGATTAATTTTAGCTTGATAAAGGAAGAAGTACTTTGTTCAACTTGGTTCTGCTTTATTAATATTGCAGTTGTTTTAAACAGTTTCGCACAAGGACAAAGTCTGCCTAAAGTTTTGAAAATTTTATTAATTTACGGTATTTTAACCGGCAATAGTTTTACACCAATATTGGAAACAGAAATGTTTGAGTTGGAACAATATTTTTCATGCAATGGGGAAATTAATTCCCAACACATTAATTTTCCGTAATTGAACGGCAATTAGACATGTTAATATGGGTATCAATAAAACTACAAACTGCAAAAACACTTGCACGCATACTATAATTGCGGTTCGTTAGATCAAACAATGCGTCAAGGGTAAAATATTGCCAGTTTAAACGCCATGGAAAATTTAAGTCTCATTTGTAAGAAACAAAAAACTTTTTAATTGAGAAAACTATTGAAACTATTCGTTGTGTTGTTTTAGCTACAGGGTTTCGTTCTAATAACTAAACCCCAAGGCGTAAAGGGGAAGAGTAATAAGGGTGCTAATAAGTTGCAAGTCGTATGATTGATATTCGTATCCAATTATTATAGCAAACTTATTGATACTGCAAGCTATTATCAATCATGTGCGGTATGACATGCGTATGTATGTGCTGCTGGAATCCATTTGTTTTGATAAATTGACTCGCTAGTTTCTTAATTTTTATGTACGTTCAATGATATGGATTAATATTCTCTACTTACATAAAAGAACAGTATACCGTGTGTGCATGAAATAGGGCTTATATTTTTTTTTATAAATAAATCTTGTGTGCTATTTGGTGTGTCTGCGGTTAAAATGTCAAATTTACTTTCTCATACTTCTCTTTTGAGATATGGCGAAAAGATGCAATATTATAAATTTGTATTAAAACACCAGGGGTTTAACATATACAGGGTGTATACAAAATAAGTACAAATATTGAAACCAATAATAAATTAGCCCAAATACAGCCCGTTAATTTATCAAGAATTAATTATTTTTTTAAATAAAAAAATCCACGAATTACTTTGAACCTGAACTTTGAAGTAGATTGGTTTAACATTGTACCTGCACTCTAAAGCGAGCGCAGGCCACAGAGCGCACTAGTTAACAGAGGGATATATGCCTGGGGCGTTAGTCACCTGAGTCAGTACACCTAAGTTACAACAGCTTTTTCGCGATTGCGCAGATCGACTATGCGACGTGCGTAGAATACGAATCTGAACTTGTTTCATGTTTTTATGCTAAACTGTAATGTTCCACCTAAATTGGAATTCACAACGGGATCAATTTAGCTTTTTCAATCTTCTTTAATTATGTACTATAACGAGAACTACGGTTTAAGATGCACTAAGAAGTGACAACCGCAATACAATAACGATAATTAAAAAAATTGGAACTTTGAGCTGAAACCAAACCGTTATTACTGTCTTCTTGAGCATGGTTGCTTCTTACATAATGCATACGTATAGCAGTGAGCTTAGAGTTTTACTAGTTTTAGACTGATAGATCGCTACTTTTATAAATCTTCTAGTTCTTAATGGCAGATTGAAACATTTTTACAAAAAATCCTAGCAAATACTTTAACCATTTTTTTGAATGACTGCAACATGTCGATTCCCTTTGAGAATTTACATAAAAAAGCGCTTTTTTCACCTTTAGCTTTGAATGGCATAGATACTGTATGCAGTCGGCGATGCGTGGAAAAAAGAACATAACTGGAGGAATGTAAAAGATAAGTGACCTTTTTGAAAGTATTCATGCGTACGATATACATATGGTTGTATAAACAGAGATCCTGCCGCCGCCGCGCCGGTTCGAAGCTGCTGCAGGGGTTCCTTTGTGCCGGGAATCTCTCACAGGGCTGCCTGTCACATTGTAAGCGATACGAGGGGATCGCCGCTTTTATATGAACAAATTATATACAAATATGAACTGCTGATTAGAGTGCCTTGTATGCATAAGGGAGTCGCCGGTGTTCATTGTATTCCGATTGTTAGTACATCTAAAACGTTACTTCTTGTTATGGTACATAATAAGGAGAACAAGAAAGATAAATTGATCCCGTTGTTACGGACATGTAAAGCCCTGAAGATGGTAAAGATAGAGGGGTATCGCAAAAAAATAAAAATGTTTACAAAACAGATTGGTTCAATTGATTCAATACTCTGTTAGGGTGCATTAGGAAATTAATTGAAACTTATTTGTCGTTAATGTAATTAAACCAACTATGAATACTATTATAAATGTTAATTAGTGGTGGGATATTTCGAAAGAAAATAATCTTCTTCTTCTTCTTCTTCCTCTTGTTATAGGCCAATGGCCTGTTTGTGTTTAATACCCGCAACTAGTGCGGGTTCTGTGAGCCCTCTTCGCACGTATGCCGGGCAGGAGGCTGGCCTTACCCGTCGAAAGGGGAAGAAGTTCCACTAAATGGTTTACGATTGCCAAAGATGTTAGTATGACAACCGGGACCGACGGCTTAACGTGCCCATCCGAAGCACGGTTGGTTGCAGATATACCCCTATATTGGTCACCCATCCGAGTGGGGACCAGAGCGGACAGTGCTTAACTTTGAATACCGTATGACCGGCATCCGCAGTTTTCCGCCATGCAACCAACAGAAAATAATCGAATTATCTTATTTTGATAAAATATTCAGAGATCTTAAAGAAAATCATTCGAATGTTTTTACGATTTTAATTTTGTCGGTTTTGTCTGTGAGCGTTCAACCGATAGCGATTACATTACATTAGCCAGCTACGAATTCCCAATGCAAATGACTAAGAGTCGTAATATCATCATGCGAATACAGTCAGTATTGCCAAAATCCGAATGAATTGATTTGAAATTCCGATATTACTAATGTTAACCTTCATACTTTTACCTTCTTTGCTAGAGTTGTCTGGGTGTGTGAATTTAAGAAGTTCAATTTCAAAATACATAGAAGGTGTTTGTTTAGTCGTTTGCCTGAACACTTTAATAGAATAATTGTCAAAAAAAAAGGTTTTCATTTAATTTTTTGTAAAATAGATTTTTGGATTTCAGCAGACAAACATTTTTTGCAATTATAAAATATCAAACATCATAAGACCAGATAACTTTTACAAAAAATGGGGGGGGGGGTGCTCTATTTCCACATAGACGCGCTCGAAAAAGAAGCTCAGAGTTGTATTCTACGCACGTCTAATAGTCGACCTGCGCAAGCGCGATCTTTTTACCACTCGACGGCACTTTCGATTTTTTTTTAAAATTTTGTAATTTTGACTCTAAAACCGGTATGGTACAACTATAGAAATGACGTTTCATTGAGGAAAGACCTATAGGATGTTTTATTTTGGTCGTATAAATTTGACCGATTTTTGAATATTTTAGATTTAAAAAAAATTTTAATAGTTTTTGACGTTTCTTAAATATTTTGTAAATAAAAAATTTCTAAAATTTTTGAAAACTAATAATTGGTAGAAATTTTATGAATTTTGACAATTTAAAAATTTTGAAATGTGTAGAAGTTTCGAAAATTGTACAATTTCATTGGAAAATCGCCAAAAATAAACGACTATCGCCATTTTATGAAATTGAGTTTTTCAACGAATTATTGCAATTAAAAACAAATTTTTTTTAAATGTTTTAAAAAATTGAAAAATCTGAAAATTTTAAAAAATTGTGATACATTTTAAAACTTTTTTAATTATTTTTAAATTTTCTACAATGTTTAAACACAATTTTAAACATAATCAAAAATTTTATAAAGTTAAAAATTCTTAAATTTTGTTTCAAAGGAGACACCAGAAGCTTAACACGCGCACGTAAAAATAAACAAATAATTTGGTTAAGCTACCGCAGCATAAAGCCCGAGGAAACGGTAGCGATAGTAGAATCACTACATGTGCATCTGAGCACTCGAATTTCGAACTATTCGAAGCCAAAGGTTAACCTTGTTTTTGCCGAGCGGCCCGAAGAAAGACGATGAGAATCAGAATTTATTCATAAAAGCATTCGAGAAGCAAGCGGAATTATTTCATCCAAATGAATCATTCGATTATTAAATATATTCAAATCGAAAGCATTCGATTATGAAAATAATTCGATTATGGCTATCACTATGTTTTAATCTTGACCTAAAAATTAAAACAGCTTAATCAAACATTTAGTAATAAACACTTTTTAGAAACCCAAAATGTTCGTTTCCGTCAACATTTTATTACGATTTTTCCCATACTGAACAAGTTACAAAAATCAGCAACAAAAATATTGTTTAACTTTAGGAAAAATCAAGAATTATCGTATTATGGATCTAAATTTCCTGATAAACTAGTCTCCGGAGTTTCCGGATATTAACCGGAAGTTCAAGTGTCACGCTATACGTCACAGTAAACTTACTCTTCCTGTCTCATTTGCCCTTAATAATCACAAGCACGCTTTTTAAATGTATTCACCTGAGCACACGAGACCGGGGGGAAATCCTTGTAATTATTTTGTCAAGTGGATGTATGAATTAGGGCTAGGTTTTGTGCTGGAAACGATGGAATCTATGTGACAATGTCCGGAAAATAATTTAACCCAAACATATTTATAATTATATTTTCACACGTCTTAACAATAAAATTTCGGGATGCAAAAAAAAAGAACGACATATTATATTATTATTAGGTGGGACCCTTATGTAAGTGCGTGAGCGTGAGTGGTTGTCAGGTGCGTGCGTGAGTTAGTTCACAGCTCATTAGACCCGAATATCGCCCCCACAAAAGTCCTCTCAACCACTTTTGCTGCTGAAACTTAAGAGTATTCGGGATGACACATTCAATAGGATAAATGGGACGGCAGTATTGAGCTTATTATTTTTATGTGCGTCTTTAATGGAAATCCTTAAAGTATTGACATAATAATGTTTCCCAAAACACGTCGCTGATACTTTCTCATACTTTCTACGTTGTAAATATTCTCGCGCCAATAAATGACTGATTAACGTAGTTTTAATACAAATTTAAAAAAAAATTTAAAAATAGGGTAACGCCACAGCTAGGATTTAAAATTGGCATTGCCTGTGCAATAAAATGCCGTACCAGCGCTCCCCAACACTGTGCTACTACGATTGCTGACAGCATGTGCTAATGTATGGAACGCAAATACAGGATGTCTCACAATAAGTGTTCCAAAATTCACCAGCTGATTCAACATTCAAAAATTAGAAGAACGTTTCATATAAATATGGGGCGACACTGCGATGGACGCTTTGTTTTCGAGATACAGGGTGTTAAAATTGCGAAAAAAAAATAGTTTTTTTCCAAATATTTCTAGAAAGGCCTCTTCAACAATCTGCAAATTTGGCAAAACGTTTACGTGGTCATCAAGGCTGTTGTGATTTATTGTTGTTAATTTCAGATGACAACGTTGTAAGATTATTTTCGTATAAAGATTTTTTCTAGGGGCCAGCGGGTGGTCTAGTGGTTAGAGTCCGGGCTCTAAAGATAGATTCTCAACGGCAGTAGATTCGAATCTTCTTCACATCGGAAATTTTTCCGAATAAGTTAAACGCGGCATGTCCATGTACGTTGTGTGTGTGTGTGTATGTTGAGTTGTATGTGTTTTCGGGGTGGGACAAGTTAGACCGGTGAATAGCGCTAAGTGCGCTGAGCCCGGGTAAGGGGGTGGTAATTATTAAAGAAAAAGAATGATTTCTCTCTCTATTCATTTATATCTTTTAAAACTCGCTTTCTATTTTTAGTCATTATAAAACTAATTCTGGCTGTTATCGATGACTACGTAAACAATTATTATTTATTTTTCTGTAAGCTGATAAAAAATACTACAATAACAGCGTTATTTTAAAATTTCTATTGTAGTATTTATTATAGTTATCCCAGAGGAATTTATTTTAATGTATATGTAATTCCTAATACAACACACAACCGAGTAAAGTTTAGAATCGTAATTACTGTTTTATCGATTACGTTTTATCAGTGCAGCTAATCCAAATCTGCTTTGCAACAACGGGGAAAGTTTAATAACTGTTGTATTTGTCACGCCGAACCACTATACAATGCTTTTATTTTTTGTGTTCTAGCTTTAATATCTTTTTTGCTATGTTTTCGGTTCAAAATTCAACAGTCTCACAAAATAAAAGCAGAAAATTTCAATTTTTGCGGAAAAGGTTGTTTTACATTAAATGTGTACAAGTCAACTTAAACACGAAGGTTTTATAATCGTTTAATAAATAAAGAACTATTTATTAATAATTCAAAAATTCTTAGCGGGTGCCACGGAAATTAAGATATTGATTGGAGTAAAAACCGAATAGTAGTCGCTTCCTTTTTTTACTTTCCCATACTGAAGTATGGAAAGTTATGATTTTATGCAAATTTTCTAGTTGGATATTTTAACGGAAATACACGTTTCGGGTCAAAGGAATGTAAAAAAAAGATTTTCAAAATTTCTTAATTAAAAAAGTAATTCCTCTAAAACTGACTACACTATCTGTTTGAAATTTAATAAACCCGATGATACTTGCAGTGGACTAACAATTTATTTTTTCTAATTTTTCAAATTTTACGCCGACGCTCTTCAAGAATTTTTGAAAAATACGCCTATCAATTAGTTTTGGCTAAAAAAATAATTTTCATTGTTTGCATATTTTTGATGACTTTTTAAATAAACTATTTACAGCGAGTTTTGGTCCTATAACCGAAGCCCAATAGCTAACTTGCTTCCGTACGTTTAAGTCAAAGTTATCGCTGCGTACCATGCTTACAGCTACGGTACGACATTCTATTCCACAAGTTCAAATTTCCGCTGGGGCGTTACCTTTTTCTAATCATTTTTCTCTTGTTCTATTTTTGTTAAAATAATGTTATTCAGTCATTGTTTGGCGCGAGAATATTTAAAACGTTAAAACTATAAGAAAGTAGCAGCGACGTGTTTTGCCCATTTAAACATCGTATTGTGTTTTTTTTAAATTTTTTTCTACTGTTTAAAAGTTTCAGAAAATTCTATTTAAAATTTCGTAATTTTAGATATGGAAACAAATATGCCTTTTTTTATTATTAAATATGTATGCTTTTTTTCAAGATGCTCTGTATTTTATATTGAAACCCGTAATAGAAGCTATAACTTTGGTTAAATAAGGAAAAAAGTGTAACTTTTTCAGCTGATTAAAATGCCGTTTAAAAGAACACATTGCAACGTCCCTTTTTTAAACTATACCATATATAATAGTTTTGAATAAAATTAAACACCCTGTATATTTTTACATACCCCGAGAGAAAATTTAATTCTAAACATAAAAGTTGCAAAAAAGAAATTGAAAAATACTTTTCTGGCAATCATCAAGTTGCGTCATAGCTACACATCATCTATATTAAATCCAGATCCCTTTTACCTGTCTTACCTTTTATTGACAATAATTGTATGCAAACAATCATTTCAAATGAGGTTATCAAAAAAATTGCGAGGCATTGCCCATGAGAATAATCATAAATACAATATTTTATAGAACAACTCGAAAACGCGTCAATTGTTTTTTTGCGGAGTGCATCTCAATAAGACTAAAAAATTACGCTTTTTCCCTTATTTGAACAAATTTGTAGTTTTTACAGTTTCCAATACAGAAATATTATGTGCATTTTGAAAAATACACTCTTTATAATAACCATTTGATGGCGATTTGGCAATTTATTTTGATCCAGTAGAGTGCGAAGAAAAAGCAGTCAATATGTATTAATTTTTCTATCAATAACTAAAATCAATTTACATTTACATTTTTTTTATTCATACTAGGAAAACATCCAATTTTTTTAAGTTTCAGGTTGGATTGAATTTGCACTAATGCTCTCAAAATAGTAAATTTATTTTTAAAGCAAAACATTTACACTTCAACGTTTGTTGTTGTCGTCATCAGTCACGGTTGCATTTTCCTTACCTTGCCCCCCTGGATACAAACATTGGACAGAACGAAGAACGAAGAACCTTACTTTTACATTTACAGAAATGTTATTCTCACCGAACAGTATTTGATTAATTTTTTTAAGCTTCGTTTTCAATTTGTTTTCGTTAAAATCGCTCTGAAAATTAATCAGATAAAAGTCAAAAGAAAACGACAGCATCAATGTTTATTTAGCTGTACCTTTATTACATTATTGGAAAATGACTTGTACATAATAATCCGGAACCTCAATCCATTTGTTTCAAAATTTCTTTTGCCCAACACATAAAAATAATGGGTAATGTTTGAAGATGGTCCTTAAAACATAGTCGAAACGAGGTTCGAATTTTTCTAATAAAACGTTAAATTGGTCAAAAATTTTATTTTTGTGGGTGTATTGGGCAAAAGTAACTTTTCTCTGATACAATCTTAAAGTAGTTAACATTTTCTAAGCGTTTCTCGTTAAAAATTGCAACTTTAACGAACTGGGATCTAATTCGATACAGCTTGGACGTAAAAATAAATAAACTTCCAAGGCTGAAATGTAATTGAGACAGCAGGAAAGAAAATATTTACACGTTCACTTATTTACACATCTGTAGGAGAAATAAAAATTACCCTACGGCAAATTGATATGTATGCGATAGTTTATTTCTTTTTTTTTTCTAGATCTATTAAGTGATATGTCCTCTTACCCTGTTCTATGCGTTTGGAAACTTTTGCAAAAATTTCACATATATAATATTTGCACTTGTTATTGCTCACTTTAGAATTAACTGTAAAACAAAGTACAAAAATTTCATATTATTTACATTTTAAAAATTGATAATTTACAAACAGTTAAAACACAATATTGCCTAAAATATATTGCACTTTTAAATAATTTATTACGCTACAAATAAATAATATCACTTGAGACGATTAATTTGCCCAAAATACTGTTCATTTCGTCTTAATACTGCTGTGCTATGGTCCATCGACTGACTATACAATGACTAGAACGTTGCTCAATGACTGACTGACTACATATAGATATGTATATGTATATATACAGACCAGAATATTTTTTTACATTCACTAGGAGACAGTTACGTGATTAAAATTGTATAAAAGTTGTACTAATTACTATTTACAGAGGATTAGTCAGCGAAACTCACGCTTCCCACGAACGAGTTTTTTCAAAATTCAGATAACCATGAACATAGGAAGTGGCCGCAATTTTATATACAGTGCTTTGAGCATAATATTACGATACGGGGATGCAAAATGACTTTTCTTTTACGCTACTTTGTACATGTTACCACAATGAGCATTATCCGACAAACAACAACAGTTCATGTTAATTCAGTTGACCGGAAATCCGGGAAAGTTAACATCATGTCAGTGTTGCGCAGCAAACTTCATTCTTTTCTGCTTTTGACGCTGATTACAGAACCAAACGCGCACCACGTTCTTCTTTAAGTCTAACTTTTCAGCTATAGCCGCGATTTTCTCCCCCGAGGGTCTTGGTTGCACGGCAAAGTAAGCTTCGAGGCTTCTTTTTTCCGGGGCCGCTATCGACGTCCGTTTCCGTTTCTTTTCGCCCGCTGGAAGAACGCTAGGAGCATCAGGATCTCTCCTTTTGTTTTTCGCTTGCGCTTCCGCTTCTTCTAACCATGCTTGTAAAATCGGCTTTAAGGCTATCATGTTGTTGTGGGATAAGGTTAGGGACTCAAAACGGCATATTGTCGATTGCGATAAAGCCCCCACGCCGGGTAATTTTAAGTTTGCCAAAGCTTTTCCCACATCTGCTTGTGTTACCCCCAGTTTTATCCTTCGCTGTTTGAATCTTTCGGCGAAGGCTTCCAATTCTCTCGGATCCGTGTCTGCGTCTGGATGGAGACCTGCGACTGCGGCAGCTGCCGCCGCCATGGCTGGGTGATGTGCTCCAGGATGTCCTGCGTGGTGTCCCGGATGATGACCAGGTCCCCCATGTCCGGACAGAGGACCTCCGTGGTGGTGATGATGGTTCATAACGTGGTTCATTCCGTAGGAATGCATATGAGATGGTGTCTCAGACATGGGTGTTAGTGTGGTCATTGATGAGGTTGATATGGGGTCGAGCATTTCTAACCCATCCATGTGTCCCATCTGTAACAAAGAAACATTTTTAATTATACTAACCTAATGTCTGTTTTGGTGTGGTTAATTCGATTTTGAATGCTGTGAAATGCAATCATAGATAGCAATGTATCCGTTTACTGCGGAATGTAAGGTGAAACTTTCAATACGTGAATTGTTATGTACTGCATACTGTGAAGTCTTTAAGACTGCTCACTGTGAATTGCAGATTATGAGTTATACACAATGAATCAGTGTACTGCAGATTAATACTGAAGTATTTTGTATTATAAATAATACAGTATGTACTCGCGTACTGTATTTTACAAAACTACAAATATGCAATGATGTAATGTGCATAATGTACTAAACTATGTACTGCACTGTGGTAAATTACTGCGCGCTGTAAAATGTAAACCAGTATTTCACCCAATACTGTGCTCTATGTACTGTTAAGTGAAAGTGGTAGAGTGTTCATTGTAATTTGTGTAATGTATTCTTTGAAATGTAAAGGGGGATGCTTTGTTTCACAAACAAAAATTACATTATCAAATTTATATTGCGTTGGGTTGTTCTCCCGCGTTGTAAACAAATTTTAATAAATAATTAAATAAGAATGGGGTAGAAAAATGCTCCTAATATTGTCTATTACACTACGCACTGTGTCCTATATTCAGTAAAAACAAAGTATATTGTGGATTGTGTTTTAACAACTATGAAATGCATGCGTTGTGAACTGTACAATTGTTGTGTACTGTAATTTAAATACTGCTAACTGTGTACTGTGCATTGTGCTCTGTGTACTGTTAACTGTGAAAAGTGTATTTTAATGGGTGTACTGTGAATTGTTTACTGTGAATTGTGTATTGTGTCATGTGTACTGTGAATGTTGTAACGTGAACTGTGTTTTGCAAATTGTGTATACTGTTCTGTAAGCTATGTTGATGCTGGCAATTGTGTACTGTGAGTTACATACTGTGAACTGTGAATTTTGTGTTTGTATTGCTAACTGTCTACTGTTAAGTGTGTACTGTGAATTGTGTATTGTGTACTGGGTATTGTGAACTGTGCACTGTTAAGTGTGTACTGTGAATCGTGTGTTGTCTACTGTGTATTGTAAACTTTGTACTGTTAAGTATGTCATGTAAATTGTGTACTCGCAACTGTGTACTGTGAACTGTGTACTGTTGTTATGTGTGTACTGTGAGTTGCATATTGTGAACTGCATACTTTGATTGCATGCTGCGGATTGTGTATCGTGAAATTTGTACTGCGAATTTTGTACTTTGAACTGTGTTTGGCAAACTGTGTATATTGTTTTGTAAGCTGTGTAGATGCTGGCAACTGTGTACTGTAAGTTATATACTGTGAACTGTGAATTTTGTTTTGTGTATTGCGAACTGTGTACTGGTCAGTGTGTACCGTGAATCGTGTATTGTGTACTGTGTACTGTAAACTTTGTACTGTTTAGTGTGTAATGTGAATTGTTTACTTTCAACTGTGTATAGTGAACTGTGTACTGTAACTTGTGTACTATTAAGTATATACTGTGAGTTGTGTATTGTGTATGGTGTACTGTGAATTTTGTATTGTGTATTGTGAACATTGTATTGTGGATGGTGTACTCTGAACTGTGTTTTGTGTACTGAGTATTCTATTTTGTGAGCTGTGAGCTAAATACTGTGAACTGGGTATAGTGAATTTGAACTTCAGTGCTTTTGACTGTGTATAGTAAACTGTGTATTGTAAATCATTATCTCTAAATTCGGTATTGTGTTGTGTGAGCTTTGTAGATGTTGGGAATTGAATACTGAAAATTATTTACTGTAAACTATCTACTGTGAAGAAAATTTGTGTGTCTTATAAATTGTGCACTGTTATCTGTGTACTAACTGTGAAGTGTCAATTGTGAACTGCTTACTGTAAAGTATTTCAAACTGTGCACGGTTTGTGTACTGCACACTACTGCACTGTGAAGTGTGTTCTCAGACTTTTCTACTGTTATCTGTTAATTATCTACAGTGTTCTGTGTACTATAAAGAGTGTAGCTAACATGTATGGTGAACTATGTACTATACACTGCGTAATAAGAACTGTGTTTATTGTGAATTGTATACATAGATCTGTTTACTGTGAACTAGTTACAGTAAATGAACTGTGTACCTGTTGTGATATGTAAAACGAACTGTACATCTGCAAACCATGCACATAGAATTGTGCACTGCACCCAGAGGAACGGTAAGATGTACTACTAACTATGAATTTTATTCTATTCACTATGACGTATTGAATGTGGTAACATTTGTGTGTTGGATTATACATATTTATTAATTATTGTTTTAAGGCCTATGCATTAGCATATTGTATACTATGCACTTAAACATAACTACGCGTAAACCGTGAACAATGTACAGTGAAATTTGGACTGCAGAATTTAATGTGCGCTGCTTTCCCCCACAGTCTCAACTGTATATTTACAACTATGTAAAAGTGACAATAAAGCTTCATTTGATCATTTAATTTTAACGGGCTGCAAGATATTTATAAAAGATTACTGTTTATAATGAACTCTGTCAAAATAACGTTAAATATGTACTGTCTGGCTAAATGTTTACACCATGCACTGTTGGCTTAAGCTCCACCTTTGCAGTGTGACAGCAAATGTAGACTGCAGCCAATGTTATATTTGAGAGGCTGTTTATTGCAGAATGACTATTTTTGATTGTGCATCGCCGTGTACAGCGTGCCTGGACAAAAATAAATATTTGTTTGATTATCAATTGCCTAAAATTTAAATGGGTTACCCATTTGCTATTAAACAAGTTTGCCTTAATTACTAGTTATTGTCTTTTAATTTAACATTATTAGCTGACTAACACAAATAGAGAAACTGGAATTACTATTACCATATGGATAAGCCGCAATTTCATTACAACTAGTAACACTTGTAGTGTAGTTTAAAATGAATGGGGCATTACAAACAATCCTAATTTATTTACTAAAGGTGTTTTACCGCTGTCATAGATATCGTAATGTAGAAATCAGACAATAAAAATAGCTGTGCCAGTGCGGTTCAATCAAAATGCGTGTTCCCCTGGCAATTACCAATGAATAACGCAGGTTATCAAATATTTATGTTCGTCATATGTGATCAGCTATCTGATGTGATTGATTATTGCTGGTGGAGTACATACTTTTCTGATTCATGCACATCGAAAATTTCGGGTTTTTACGTGTTTATTTGTAATTCTCTTTTTATATAGCGTTGCTGAGATTAAACAAATTTGTTAATATTTTGTAAAATTCATCAAAATTTGATTTTAGGATTAAATGTAGCATTAAATATGCAAAATGTTGCATTCGGTGTGCGCTGCACAATATAATATTTAATCAATTGAATAGCTTTTGTGGCCATTTTTGTACATTGGGAATTTGCCAGCCTCCAGTTTTAAGCTAACAACAATCTGCAAATTAAAAGCATTTACACAATGCATATTTGATGTAAAAACTATAGCAAAAACCGCATTTTGCAACTTCAATCAACGTGAATTTTATTTTATTTCGTGAAAAACAAACATGTAGCCAGATAAACATAAAACAAAGCCAACACACACACACAGAGGAGAAAAAAATATATAAAATTCTGTACACTGTAACGTGTTTATAGCATGCACACACGAAATTACCGACAATCATAACTCGCGGGAATGTTAATGTAAATTATTATAGCTACCGCATAAACACGGCAATCTGCTGTACAATTTTATTTGTCAGGAAGCCTGTCCTAATTCGGTAAACTGAAAAAAGCTCGGACCGAAAGCTCGCCGCTTTTTACATTCCCATACCGCCAGTATTGATTTTACGAAAACATTTAGATTTAAATGAAACAACACCTCTGGGCTCAATGAAATCAATATCACTGATATTAACGAATAGGCTGACCCGATTTTAATGAAATCTGAAATGAAGAGGTACCAAATTTCAAAAACGAAATTTTTGAAAATATATGAAGAAATTGCTTGGGTACTTAAAACGTAATTTAGTATTTTAGCAGCAGATTGTAATATACAGCAAAGTGCAGAAGTAATGTCGCAAATAGTAGTCGTGTATAGGCAACACACTTATCAGTCAGACGCAAGCAACGACAAACGTTGTTACAAAGCAGTTGTTGTCTTTTTTACTCTTGCAGTATTAATATTGCATTTTGAAACTTTACCAATATTGGTAGGCGTGGCTTGGGTGCACTTAGAGCCTGTCGTTTTAATTCGAATTTTTATAGGTGGGGTCGGGGTCTGTTTTTTTATTTTTTTAAGTTTTTATGGAAAAATGTTGGGTATTAGAGATTTCGAAGGTCATCGAAATTAACAAAATTTTGAATTATTTAATTAAAAATTTTGTATGTTGTACCTTTTTTAACATCTCAAAAATAAGAAATATGTGAACATTTTTTTAATTGTCAAAATTTTGAAATTTTCTGTAATTTTGCTTGATAAATTTAAAAATATTTTAAAAATTGGAATTTTCTGTGAAAATTTTTAATTATAAATTTCTGAAAATTTTGAAAACTAATGAAAGTTGGGAAAATTTTGTAATTTTTTGAGAATATTTTGAATTTAAAAAAGAACCCTATAATTTTCAAAATTTGAAAACTTTGGAAATAATTATTTAAAATGTTTTTCAAATTCTTTAGAAAACCCCTGTTTTCTATCCCATTCTCTGTTTCAAACAATTCCATTATTTTCAAAATTTAAAATTTTTGTAAATGTAGTAATTTGTAAATAAAAAAAAATTTTTAAATTTTACAATTTTCGACAAATTAGAAAAGCATCGCAATTTTCTAAATTTTGAATTATTTTTTTATAACCTTTAATTGTTTGTATATTTAAACGTTTTACAAATATTGAAAATTATAAATATTTTCAAAATTGTCAAAATTTTGAAATTTAGAATTTTTAAAAATTTTCAGTATAATATGAAATTTGAAAATTTTTAATTGAAATATTCTGACAATTTTAATAATATATAAAAAAATAATTCTGCACCTTGCTGTACCCGTGACGCCTTCATGAACTTAAAAATGAATTTTTTGAAACGGGAAATGACGAAACCGATAATAATAGAATAAAATTTAGAATTCCTTTTACATTCCCTTAAATTTTAGTAGATTAGTGCTCGAATTTTCTAATAACAATTACAATTTTCACTACACTTGTATTCTTATACACATTCTCAGCCCAAATAGACACGTAAATGATAAGTCACTACCTGGCACAGCCGAAATGTCATCTAGTAAAATCGTAGTAGTGTGCAAATAATGCTGCAAATATTGAAAACGGTAGCGAAATCTTCTCAAAATCGCCACTTTTAACGGTTGAAAGTATTGTATTATTATTTTCAAGTTTCTTGTTGATTATAAAATAGTCGACTTGTAACAACGGGTTTATTTTTATACGGAATGATAAAAAAATCAAGAGAGGCGTTGAAAAAACGTTTTGACGTTCTTTCTTTGGTATAGCTAACAATGCGAGCGGCAAATTTTTGCCAGAATAAATATTTTGGGGCTCTAATTTTATTACATGAAATAATTTATAAGTTCTACCTTTAAACTTAAAAAAAAAAGCTTCACGCTTTTTGGTATTAAGGTATTGATTTTCTCTTCCCCGTTATAAGTGGAACCCTCTCGGTACAAACTAAACTAAGAATAAACAAGGAAGTACGCAAACACAATTTCTAATCTAGAACGATTATCATCTCCCAAAAGCGTAAAACAAAGACACAATAGAGCTGAAAACAGAACAAATACTTGAAAAACAAATGTATATAGTGTGTAACGTTTGACAAACGGCAGCCGTGTAGTTGGCAAACATGCGACAAGTGCGGCCCCAGGTCACATATAACATTTCCCGTGGGTGCCGTGTCCGTGCCCCTGCTTCGGGCACCCCTAGCTCATGTACTACACGTCAAATGACCACTTTACAGCAATGTGAGCCCTAATGATGAAATATTTTGCTTTTGGGAGACGTTGAATCATTGGAATCTACAGTCGCATAGGAAGAGGCCAAGAAAATTCACGTATTTACAAGAATTAACGCCATAAATTGAACTAATCATCCTAAGAGTTTCGGCTTTTTCTTTGTTTAAATAAACTGTTACTAGTTATTGCCGTTCTTTATTTATTTGTTCATACATTGCATGTTTTTTTTTATTGATTCTTGTTTAACAGGGATGGAATTGATCACGAATTGCTAAGCAGAGACATTAATTTGTTCCTATACCGTACATACAGGGTGACCAGAATGTATGAAATATAATTCCACTGACGTAATATGCATTTTAACAAAAACATAAATAAAAGTTATTTGGCTACCGACTTAAACCATCATCACTGATGGGTGGTTATGGCTACAAACAAAAAATTTAACAAGTTAGGTTAATGCACTATATTCAAACCGGAATCTTATTGCACAATCAGTACAGTAACGAAAAACTGTCGGTAAATTTAAGGAATAACCAACAAAGATTTTACGGTAGTAAGCAAGTAAGTAGTATAACATGTAATAGATTTACCTACGACCGTTCGCGCAAAACTAGCAACAAACGAAAATAAAAACAGTTGACATCTTGCTGTGTCAGTTAACTGCAACCACAATATCACGTACCAAATGGCAGAATCTGCTTTGCTGCCCCTCCCCATTATAGAGTTCATGTTCGTCAAAGTGTTTCCAAATAGGTGAATCGAGAGGGCGTATTGCATGGCCAACTAGATCTCCAGACCTCGCCCTGCTGGATATTATTCTTTGTGAGGTTATCTGAAAAATAGGGTCTAACAGGACACGGGATTTAACTTAAAAGATCTCAACATTCGGTTAAGACACAAAATGCAATTGGTATCAGTAAAAGCTTGCCAAAGTGACCCATTAAAAGCGCTTACTGATCGTATTTGACTATATCAAATGGCTGGCAATGATTGGTTTATTTTGTATTTTAGTGATGAAGTAGATATTTCTAAATTTTGTAGTGTAATACGGTTTTTCAATTTTATGTTAATATTACCTGCGCCTACAAAAGCAGCAATAATTAAGAAAATTAAGGTCTCATAAAAACAATTATTTCTGCGTTGAAATGTACATTTAGGCTGCTAAGCGGCCATCTTCAGTAAACTAAAAAGCGAAAGAAACGAAAAGTTTTGTAGTTTAGAAAAAATATTTTGAAAATTTTTTATATTTTCTATAAAATGAAAAAATCGTCAGAAATATTACTACAAAAAATTATTATTTGGACAAAAATAGTTTGTTTTATTTTAAAAGAATTTTTAGGTTAAGAAATTTAAATAATTTTAATTCTTACGGTCTCAACCGGCGGCGCTTCGTACTGTAGCGCCAGTATGTAGCCTGTTTTCTTAACAAAAGACGTTTTAAGTATTTTTGGAAAAAAATATTATAATTATCAGTGTAAACATTATCCTATTCTTTCTGGTCACTCTGTATGATTCTGCCGCGAAGAAATTAAACATCTACTAAAGAGCTTTCACATATTGAACAAATTTATTCCCCAGTTTTAACCATAGGAAGGTATTGTGTTTGTGATAAATTGATTCTAACATTATTAGTAGGGTAGATAGGGAAATCTAGCACCGCAACTGCTACCAACCCAGAATCTAGTGAGGATCTAGCACCAGAAGAAACTTAGGAATCCGCATTACCGACAGACCCAAGAAGAAGCGCTTGGATTCCGAGCCACTCTAAACGGATGTGTCTACGTGACCGGTGCTGTTTTGCCAAGCATGTGCATTTTGCTGCGCCTACAACGCCGTCATGATTGCTAAAAATAATGCATGGATCCGAAACAGTAGCATTCCATTATGTACACAATATTCAACAATAATAAAAACATTGCACCGTGTTTTAAAGAAGCATTAAAAATACATTAGAATAAAAAAGTTTCCGGGACGGGGATTTGAATCCACGACAAAGTATGCCTCAAAACGCGTTGCATGTCATTATTCATCTGTTTCACCACGTTTGTAAAGACAAAATGCTGAAATGCGGAATACAATCATGCAATTGCGACAAAATAGCGGTTAGGCCAAGGGCGGCCGGTACCGGTCGGTTAGACACATCCTTTACAAAAGAGATCGCTGTAACTAGCCGACCGGTACCGGCCGGCACAGTGATTTGAACCAGCGACAAAAAGTAGGTCCCAAAACGCGATGCAAGCTTCTGTTACACCTAGGCTACCAGCCTTGTGAAGACAAAATGCTAAAATACGGAATACGATAACGCAATCGCTACAAAGTACTGATCGGGCCACCAGCCGGTACCGGTCGGGTAGACACAGCAAAAACAGATACCGGTATTAAAGCGTTCTTCTTAAGCCGTTCGGTAATGCAGATTTCTAACTTTCATCTGGGGTGCTAGAACCTCCACATGATTTTCGGTTGGTAGCACTTGCGGTGCTACAATTTCCTTATCCACTAACATTTGCGTAAAAAATCTATTTAGAAACAATTGAAAACAGTAAAATTTAACGATTTACGTAAGTTTTATATTTTCAAAAGATCTAGTCCTAACAGGTACCGCAGCAAAGATCGGTATGCTCTTGAAATGTGCGCTAGGTTCTGACTCGTTGCGTCACTGGTGTATACTCGTAAAGTCATAAGAATGCAAGTGTAGTTTATTTTTGTAATATTATTAATATTGCTTTGAAAATCAGTAAAAAGTTTGACTTTGTACATTTTAATGTTTTACAAAGTTTTTCATATAAAAATTGTGTTCGCGACTTGTCATTTTTCAACTTTTTTTTGTAAATAATATATGGGCATATACGCACCAATAATTACATCAACTTTAATAAAGTATATTATAAAACTATAGTACTTTTCGAATTCCATTTGCAAATATTTCATTTAATGTTGACCATAAAAAGGCATGAAAAAGCATTATACGCCGTAAAAAGATGCAGAGGGTGGAAGTGATCCTTATTATATCTATAACTAATATGACGTAAAGCTGTAAATGTGATACGTCCGCCCCTAAGGTTAATATCGTATCAAAACGACTTTTTGTTATAATACCGAAATTTCATGGTCTAATTTAGCACACCTCTGAGAATTGGGGTTCAGTCGAAATGTGATCACATATGGCCCCCTTTTAAAATGGATTCGATGGAAATGTACTTGCAAAATTGACTGTTTCGGGGGATTTATTTCTTCGATTTACTGCTCTATGTATGTTTATAGAAGAATATCACTGCTACTGTTTCTGTTTAACACAATTTTTTTAAAGCAGTCCACGTATAATACGCTAATAGAATAAAATTAAGGCACAAGAAATTCAATGTTGGTGTTTTGTTTTTAAGAATATTAAAGACTTACCTGGTCTTTCCAGTGCTGCAAACAAAAAAGAAACAATTTTATATCAATAATGGGGTTATCAAGCATTTCAATAATTTTTTTATACTTTGAGACAGGAGAAAGAAATATTCTGTATCATCTTGTTTTTTTTTTACATTTTTACAACTTTGAGTGTAATATATTTCGTGTTAACGTACAAACAATTAAATATTTTAAAACAAATTGGCGAAGCACTTTTCCTGCAGTTTTTCATACTTCAAAAATAATTTACCTGAGTTGTATATTTTAATGAAAATTTGTAGCACCAAACAGAAATCGGCAATATTAATAACATTTGGCCGTTCGCAATGCCATGACAAATAGTGACTTATCACTGGTGTGGCGCTTAGACTCGGAACGCCAGTGACAAATAGGCATATGTTGTTAGAAACAGAAAAAATTCCCTACGATAACGACTAAGATTAAATTTATTACGGAAAAATAGTTGCGGATTCGAAAATGCGAAAAATCAAAAAAATTAATTTGGTTTAAGACAGTATATTGGCCCCTTTAAATATACTTTTTTTAATCGTGGCGGCCATCATGTTGATGTTAAAGTGTTCCGAATAAGAGCATTTAGTTCGTCTGTGTGTCTTCTATCCCATTTCGTTTCCAGATTTACAAAAAGGCCTTGGAGAGTACTCCGGCAGTCGTGCTACTAACTGTCTTGTTAAAGCTACGACAGTCGGATAATGTGCACTTTGCTGCGCCTACGAAGCTGCCCATTGTTGCTAAAAACATCCCAAGGAGAATAAGCAGTAGCGTTCCACCGTGTATGCAATAAAAAACACTTGCTAACAACTGATGTTCACTAATCACTATGGCAATAGGAACTATCGAATTATTAGATTGTTAACAACTATTCGAATGAAACGAAAGAATTTAGTAAATTTGCTAAATTAGCAATGAGATCACGCCTAGCGCAACAAGAAAAGCAATAAGGTTTAATGCGAAACGCATAAGTCTAACGAACGACAGCGCCCATTGGTAAATCGCTGTAAAACTCAGCCATGTGCGATAGCCTCTGTAAATATTAGGAAGTATAAGCATCGTAAATTCATAAAGTTATGTGACGTAATTTGTTTTGTCGCATAGTAAGCGCTTGCACGTCGGTTGTCACTATTCGCGATATCTCCTTTAAATTTTTTCGAAAAAGTTATTGGAATGAACTCATTCGATTGTATTGTAATCGTTCATTTATAAACTATTAATAGTTCATTTCATTCGATAGTGCTCATCACTGATGTAAACCTTTTTGATATTAAAAGTAAAGTAGTGGACTAATAAAAATATTTTACCCCTGCTGCTAACTCATTTTCCAATTGAGCTACCACAGGTCGGTGACAGTAAACGCTGCAAAGACATACGCGACTTGCGTAGCTTTAACAAGGCGGTTAGTACTCCGATTGTTTTGGTAGGATACAGCCCTTAAACAAAATGATCGAAATCGAAAATTTTCTTATAACTGAAACTATGAGAAAGTAAAAATCGATTGGTGAAAATGCACGTTTAAAAAAGCTGTCTCTACTTTTTTTCTCTGTCTGGCTCCCTTATTTTCACTCCCTTTTTTTTTTCTCGTATCTGTTTTTTCCCGTTTTCTCCTACTTTTCCGCTTAGCGTCTACTAAGTCACAAGCTAAGTGTTACTTTTTTTTAATGAAAATGGTTGCATATTTTTGTTGTTTGTCTTTACCTTCCCCTGTTCTCTTTCTGTCCACCCTCTTATTTCTTCATTATTCCCCCCCCCCCCCCCCTCGATTTTACTTGCTCCTTTTCCTTTTCCTCTCTTCGCCTATCTCTCTGTCGGTATACATGTGTATAGTGGCATCTATATTTTGAAAAAAAATGCCGAAATTAACTTTCGCACTGGTTTTGAAACTTTAAAAGCTTATTTTTCCCATGAATATTAGATTCAATCTAAAGTTGCAAGTTTCATCAAAATCGAACTAGCTTTAGCCGTTCCATTAATATGAGAAGTAAAAATTGTCAAAAACTATCAAAAATTTTAATATCAACTTTGTATAAGAAATTTAGAAACATGTCGTAGATTTTTAATGTTTAGGATCAGTGATGTTAAATTACCGTAATTTATTTTTTTTTGGTAATTTATCAATTTTTGTTATATTATTACTTATTAAATACCTAATTTTTACGAGTATATGATAACCAGCAAAACTCGTAGGCTGTGCCTCACACTTTTTTGGCATTTTTTTAAAGTAAGCTGTGTCGAAATGTAACACACATCGGCGTATTTCAAATTTTTTAAACATTTTACGGTTTTGAATTTATTAAAAATTTTTGTGCAATTTTTGAAAATTTTAAATGTCTGGAAATTTTGTAAATTTTCTAAATATTAAGAAATTTAAAAAATTTTAAAAGATTAAAAATTTGAAAATTGTTTGAGATTTATTAAATTTGAAACATGAAAAACCATAGTTTGATGTAATAATGACTAAACTAAAAATCAAAAGCCGTAAAAAGTTTGACCCTCAGTTGTTTTTTCTTATATACAGAGTGAGTCAACTGAGCCGCGATGGTCAATGTCGCCTTTATTATTTAAGTAACAGAAACAATTTCAAATCAGAAATGTAAGGGATCAAGAGGACCATATTGTAAAATTATTTTTAATTATACAGGGAGTTGCGTATAAGAGTGCCATACCAATTTGTTTTTTAAATAGGACGCCCTGTATATTTTTGCATATTATTTATTGGTCGGTTTTTAATTGTGCTTCTGAATGTGTGTTGGTTTAAAAAAAGATATCTACCTTGTTTATTCATTATGTATATGATAAGAGTTTGTGTATTAAATTAAATTTAAACCAAAAAGTAACCTTGAAACTTGAAAAATTTAAAACGACACCATCGGGGAAGTTTTGTAGGTGATAATCAATTGTTTTTATGTTTCTTTTGATCAATAATTGGACGTAATGTATTTATCAAAATTGGTTTGAAACAAATTCAACTAAAAATAGTTTTCCATTTAATTAATAATTTACGTTATATTTATTTTTCATTAATTATTAATAACTTCACGGCTTTGGAAGTCGCTGTTTTGCTGATCCTACCCATTTAACCTTTTTGTTTTTGATAACTCGTTATAATAATACCCAAAATAACTCTATGCACGTTGCTTTCATAACTTAAAAAAAATCCAAGTTTGAGAGTGTGTTTTTTGTTATAGGCAGTGTAAAAATGTGCAAAAACAGTTCATTTTCCCCTCCAACTCATGTTTCATGAAAACACGCACATAGATATTTTATCACACTAACGAAAGCCATCGACTTACCTGTGGTCTGCTAACAGGTGGAGGCGCTCCCATGCTATGGTACATCATGTCGTGTTTGAGTTGAGGAAGGCCCGTGGGTCCTCCGGTTCCTTGGTGCTTGATATCGACGGCGGCCAAAGCTTCCGCCCTGCTTATCAAGCCATCGTTGAGTCCGGAGAACAAATCGCCCTGCAAGAACAATTACCTAAATTCCGTTAACGAATTCCAAAGGGTGTCACATAGGTACACAAATACACATACACACACACACACTCATACGCGTGTATTAAATCACACATGCACTCGAAACATGCCGGGGTAGAAAGAAGTATTGAAAAATTCAGGGCGAAGGGCGCCGAGTGCGCTCATAAGAACGACTCAAACCTTACATCCGCACCTACTTCAAAATTTATGTGTTGAAATTATGATAAAATGATTCGTTAAATTATTTATGATTTTTCCACTAACTTTTGCAACGTTCGCCGATTATTCATGTTGTTTTTGTAAATAGAATCTTTAAGCGATCCTCTGACGGTTTGCTGCATTAAATATTGATGGTAATGGATGTATAAGTTATTTGTACGTATTCTTTTGAAAGTAACCGAAGTTCTATTACGCTCAACGAGAGTTCAACGCATCTTTTACTCATTTTGTCGAATTGTTGAAGAAGCGTTTCGGTGCGCTGGCAAAAAAATAACCGGCCAGGTTTTTGAGCAGTTATCGATTTTTATCACGAGATGCTGTTGGGAAGAAGATTTAAAATTTGAATAGAGCTTTAGCTTTCGGTCTAATACACATAGTTTTATCTTTATTTACCTAGAGATAGCGAACGTACTTTTGATGAATAAAAAAACGTAAAAAATTATGGCTAAACGATGAAAAAAGAAGAGGAAAAATACGTGACTTTGAGCGGTGGCAGTTGCTTAGTACAAGGGAACGGGTTGGGGTAAAAAGAAACTCAGCACAAGACGGGCTGTAAACGTAAGCAATGAGAAAATTAACAAATTCCTCATGATGTTGTGAAGAAAAATTTGATACATTTACTATACGCTTATGTGAACACTGAGCAGGAAACTCTACAGATTAATAAAACTACAGCAGATACACCGGCCACCGGTTGCAAAAAACATATAAATGCGTGTAAAAAAACGGGGTCAAGTTGGCTAGCGTTAAGTTTTGTCGAGGGGTGGGCACTTGGGCAGGTCTGAGCGCATAGGACACACATAGGTTTGACAGTTAAATTGGTTAACTTGTGAAATTTATTGTTTTTCCTGTGCTTTTAGTAGGCATGCCTTCAATTACGTAAAATTCAGTTTCTACACAACTAATATACAAGTATTTTTACAATTCACTTGCACTTAACGTTACAGACTGGTTTACACGTTGTAGCAGAAGAAATTTTTGATTTAATCTTCTTTTCGCGCCGAACATAAGGTGGACGAGGTTTAGGCATGTTCCGTACATTTCTACCTGGAAAATTTTAGAGTCAAATTTTCAGAAGTTGCTGTTGACTGCAAACAGTTTGAACATAGTCTGCATCGGTGTGTTAACCTTTTTTAACCGACTTCAAAAAAAGGAGGAGGTTCTCAATTCGTCTGTATACATGTTTTTTTTTATGTATGTTCGGGCATAACTTTTTTGTTTATGAACCGATTTTAATGATTTTTTTGTGTTGGGTTCAGTATAGTTCCAAGGTGGTCCCATTATAATTTCATTGGTATTGGAGCTTGAACTTCGAAGATACTCTTCAAAATCTATTTTTTTAAGCGACTTTTTAGTGTTTCCGTATTTCATCTTCCGTTTCAACTAGCCGTCATTTCCTCATTCGAGAAGCATCTTTACTAGGTCTACCCATCACTTAAAATTGTAAAATAATTAACTTTTAAGAAAAAAGACAACCGACTTAAAATAAAAACACAAAAATGACATAAGTTAACTAAAAAGCAAAAAATAAATGTTTTTTATACAACAGTTTAATACTTATTTGTTGTTCCGTTTAATGTAATTAAGAAATTGTTGTTTATTTTATAATTATTAATTGTTTTATAATTTTTAAGTCGGTGCCAAGTAAAACATAACAATTCGAATCTAATTTGTTATTGCAGCAAGGTATATAATTTTTATGTTTTACTTGGCACCGACTTAAAAATTTTAAAATAATTAATAATTATATAATAAACAACAATTTCTTAATTACATTAAACGGAACAACAAATAAGTATTAAACTGTTGTATAAAAAACATTTATTTTTTGCTTTTTAGTTAACTTATGTCACTTTTGTGTTATTTGAAGTCGGTTTTCTTTTTTCTTAAAAGTTAATTATTAAGAAACAGGAAGCATCAGTAAAAGAACAGGGTAGCGGCCGACCACCAAAACTATACTGCTAGAGAAGTTATGGAAAATGTGCCTAAAATATCTATTCATCACTTATCGCAACAGCTGGAGCTTTCTGTGGGTCGCACAAAATTAAATAAGGATCTGTTGCTTTTTTATATCCACTGACTGTGGTTCATGAATTGCTGCCAGTGGACCTACCGCAAAAAATGCAATTTTATGTCACACTAAATAATTATAATGTTACACAAAAAAAAACTTTATTTACAAACGATGCGTGGTTTGTCTGTAAACTTCCAAAATGCTAAAACTTGGATTATTGAAATCGTTATCAGTTTGTTGAGATTTTGATCGCCCTGAAAGGGTTGGGGTTTGGGTATCCCTTAGCGAAAGGAGATTAATTAGACCTGTTTTCTTTTAAGGCAATAAAACATTTTATGAAACCAACTTTTAGATTAAAAACTTGCGTTTTTAGGTAACGTCAACACAGCCAGATATCGACAGGAAACGTTGCAACCGTTTTTGGAGGAACTGCGCTGTGATGAACTACCGCAGAATTATTTCTAGCAAGACGGAGCAACACCTCGGTGTACACAAGAAACGTTGCTTGGTGAATTCTTTCATAAGCGAATAATTTGTCGAAACGCTGCTCTTCCGACGTTACCTTAAAAATGGTATATTTGCCATCATTTACAATTTACAGAAACTGAAGCAACGCATAGCGCAAACGTGTGAAGAAAATAACAACGCTGTACATAATATTCTAGAAAGTGTTGTGAATGGCTTTAAACGCAAAATTTTAAGTTGTTTCCAAGACGATGGTGGGTATTTCCGGCATCTAATGTAATGAAATAAATTTCTTTATATTATATCGTTTTATTATAAAGTACTTAATAAGCAATTAATATTAAGCAAATGGCGACTTATAGTGAGATTGTGTAAAATAAAATGTATGGAATAAATTGAGGCATGCGTTTACGTAAAGAAAATTAATTCACTCCCTTTTTTTAACACTCGTTACTTATATTAACAGTGCTTAATATCAATACTGCAATTTAATTTCGGCTTTACAAATTACATTGCATAATCAGGTAAGGACTGACCTGCAGCTTGTCTGCCTTTACAAGCATTTGCTCTAGAAGTTTAAGCCATAATTGTTCGTGGGATCTGCCTGCCTAAACAGGGCCCTGTGCTGAGATTATTTAAACCTTGGGACGGAGAAAGATTTGATCTTAATGCATCTTGCTTGTCAAGACAGGAATACTTAATCGGCTTATGCATGTTAGCTGCCTGTGAACCCATACAAAGTAACTTTTGTAATGTTTGACACTATATATTTTTTAATTCGGTTTTGGGTTCCTGATGGCATTTTCTGCATGTCTGCTTAAGTATGTTAAGAATTCTGGTCTTGTGGGTTTGGTACTCGCTTCACAAAACACTTTTTTTTTTTAATTAAAAGAGACAGAATAGTTTGTAGTTGCAACCACGAATTCATACATAACGTAGGAAGGATGCACGAAGCGTCCGTTGCTAGGGTATACATGACTCAATTTTCCAGTACATGTCACCGAGAGATTGACATATTTGTTGCCGGATTTGTAATCATAATTGTCAGCCAAAAACAGTAATAACGCGAATCTGGACATCCTTAAAATATATAGCACATTTAGTGATTTTCTTGTCTCCCTGCTCTATTTCTAAAACACTACAGAATAACGCCATAGCAACCAGATTCTGTGCGTACTTTTAAGTTACATATTATGTTCTGTGGTTGCAACCTAGGCGTGGGCAGTCGATCTCCGTTAACCGCATTGTTGGTATTTTATTTTCTAGATGGTCCCATAGATAAAAATTTTAAAAAATAAGGTCTGGAAATCTTGGTGGCCACTTAATATGGTTTTACCTCACAACCCTGAAAATATTGTGATTATTACAGAATTGGCTTAGTTTTTGCAAATTTTCATAATTTGTTTGCCAAACTGTATAGTTTTGTCAAAATCACTTTTGTACAAAATGTACTTTATAGAGATGGAGCTACGATTCTCTATACACAAATTAAAGCATCTCTACAGAGGTATGTAAAAATGGCTACTACCCAAAACAGAAGGAAATGAATCTATTAAAGTATGGAAAGCAACGCCGATGCTTGATGATGTTATCAGTTAAATGTAGTAAAAAAAAATTAAACTAGGACTGCCAAAATATAGCTTGTTTTTTGCTACTCAACTTTTATTTGGGATATTTTTTAATGAAATGAATATTAGCGCCAGTAAAACAATTCGTTTGTTTGTTTTAAATAGTTATGTGCTTAATCGAATGATTTTCATAATTGAATGATTGCCATTTAAACGAATATAATAATCGAATGATTCATTCGGATATAACCAAGCGGATGAACCTATGCAGTAAAAAGTAGTAAAAACGGTCTTCCCTTGTTTCGCGAATGATCTAATGAGCGAATTCTTGTTCTCGTCGTCATTCTTCGGGGCGCTCGGCAAAAACAGGGTAATGCTTTGGCTTTGAATAGTTTGAAATTTAAATGCTTGGATGCATTCGTCGTACGTCACCGCTAATCGTAGTAGTCGCTACCGTTTCCTCAGTAGTAGCTTAATTATTTCATTTTGTTAATTTACGTACACAAGTTAAACTTCCGGTGTCTCTTTTGAAAGAAAACATTCATTCCTTACAATATTTGTTTGCTTTATCATATTTCATTGCTATATCTGGTCTAGTTTTTGCATAATATTTCTATAAACCGCGAAAAACAATACATGTTTTTGTTTTATAAGTCAATTATTTTTTTTAAACGAGACCAAGAACGAAAAACATCTGGGCTTTGGAACTATTTCTCAAAATTTTTAGACAATAACTTTGCAACATGCAGTTTGTGCAAAAAAAGTATGAAGCTTTTTAAAAATACGATTATGAATTATTATGTTTTGGTGGTGTGTCCTACTTGTTTTTATCATCAGTGTTGTTTCAAATATTAATAAGTCTATTTATAGTTTTATATTTTATTTATATTTAAACTTTTAGAACAATATTAAAATTTTTAAATACGACCCTGCTCTGAAATGACCGTGACAAGCAAAACAGTACGGTGCTAATTGCTGTGTCTGCTATTCTTAATATCTGTAATATTCGGGGGTTTAAATCAAAGCATTCTCATCTTTTGTGTCTTTTGTGTTTGCTTGGCGAAGAACGCAGTTTTTATTCATTCGAATTCTCCGAACTCTGTCTGCACTTGCATCACGATATTACACGATTCGTAATATAATGCATTTGCAATAGGGGTTTACAACGGGTCAATTGCTTCAACGCTGATATTTCGATTATTTTTGAGAAATATTTTATCACCTCTTTCTAGTCACCCTGTAGAATGTAACATACAAAAACGCTTGAAGCAATCCAAGAAGAATGCAGATAAATGTAGATAAGTAAGATTGAAAGGGAAATCGGAATGCTTTTCTTCGCGGGTATGGGGCTGCTGGAAATTATTAAAGCAAAGTTTACGCATTATTCAGCTCAATTAATTTTTCGTAAGTTCATAACTATTATAAAAATTAAAACACCGCAAGTCTAACGGAACACTCTTTGACGTAATGAAACTTTAATTAGGTCTGCTCATTACGGGTTTTTAGAAGTAGCATCAATTTTTTTAGACATACATAAGAAACATTTTTTTGTTTTCGCGTAAAAGAATTAATTTTACTTCATTCGATCAAGCCTAAAACATATTGATACGAACATAAAGAAAATGTTAAGAAACCAAAAACGAAATTAAAATTATAGTGTCATTTAAAAACTCCTTCATGACGTCACTACTTCCAAAGAGGTGGGGGAAATTTTTTTTCAAGTACACAAATAAATCCGCAAAAGTAAAACACTTTTTGACGTATCCGACTGGTTTTTCGAAGAACCTAAAATTATCGAGGCATAAGCTTATATCCATACTTTATTAACACCCTATATAAAAAAAATTTGCAAAAGCAGCAGTATTATGACTCTTTTCTTTAAAAATCAAAATAACATATTGAAAACCTTTTACTTTCTTTATAAAAAAAACATTTTGTTATTACCAAAATTTTCATTAAAGGAAGAACTGCATTTAATGAAACATTCCATTTAAAGATGAAGTCTGATAATATTTCCACGCCCCAATGCCTCTCGGAAATGACTAAACAGCTTGTTAATATAATACTCGTAACTTAGCAGAATGGGGTAATTTATAAGCGGAGAAAGACGAATGGGGACCTAACCTCTAAATGAGTTGGTAGCCATGATAAATTTACACAGTTTCCCCACTGCAACAAACGAGAAAGAGCAATGAAATTAAGGCGATTATCACTTGTCTCTACTGCTATAACTCTTCATCTGTTTCCGCGGTGCTGCTTCCGTTTGCGAAAAGCTCGCCCCGCTGCCGCCACTATCGCCGCCACCGACGCCGGAGCTGTCTGATTTTTCCGTGTGCATTCTTACCGCCGCGCCGCTGCCGACGAATATGAAAGGCATTTTTGAGACGTACCCGAATGCACACATCAAAAACTTTCCTGAATACTATCACTTTGGTGTGATATATAACGTGTTGCTTGTCAGAGAAATGACAAAAAGCTTACAGTCCAAACTCAAGAGCGCTTTACCTGAAGCTTTTCTGTCAAGTATTTACGTTGCCTATTCGAGCTTTTCTAGCGCAATACATCAAACTCTTTTCGTTTTATTTTTTTTTAACTTTTGTTAAAACAATGCCGTAATATGATAACAATGTTGTTTTTTCTCTGTTTAAAAGCTTTCCTTGAGGGTTTGATTAAATTTTGATTTTTTTAATTAATACGACTATATTTATAATGGAAAAATGCGACCAGGTTCTTCAACGTAAATTTTCCAACAGTAAATAAATATTTAAAAAAGAGTGTAATGCATAGAAAACTTCAAATTTAAAATTGCAAAACGTCTAGGGTTAAAACAATTTTTTAAGAAGCTTTTTTGCCGCAAAAATAATGGTATTATTTTTTTTATTATTGTCGTCCCATTCCTGCTACTAAGGTTTATCACCGACACCAGAGGGTAGTCATGACTTCTGGAGGAAGTTATCTTTTTTTTTCAACAGTTTTATAGAAATTTTTTTACTTTACGATGCTATTAAAATATTATGGGCGGGTTACATAAACATTTTTTTGACTACATCATAGACAATTTATTTAACGACGATTTTTTAAATATCAAAAGTGTTTTTCCTTTTATTTAACAGGGGACGACACACCATTTCTGTTCAAGCTAAATCACTCATCAGTGATAGTAGAATAAGATTTACGACTTAATTTTTAGGTACGACAATATTTGTAGAGATTAACGCACATACTTCTATATTGTTTTGTTGTAGAGATACACGACTGCAGCTTTTTAACAAACAAATAAGTGAAGCCTGTCGGCCATTTTCTTGAAGGTCAAAGTTGCTGTATATTTAACAAAAAAAGTTGCTGCATTTTGTAATGATCATACCTAATTATTTTTAAGCCTTATAACTTAACTCAAAAAACTGCCAATCCGGGACATTTCTCTGATTGCTTTTCAAACCGTCGACACAACACGCTTGCAAACATACCTTCCAAATTAGATTTTACAATTAAAAATTGTATATATTAATCGTTAACAACACTAAATTTCAAAACACTGTTCGAATTACATATCACAAATTGACAGTGACCTTCTACAAAACGGCGTCTGGCTTCACTTTTTTTTTATAGAAGTCGCGTATCAAGTTTTACTGTAAAGAAAACTGTGGGTTATTGTTACCCCTGCCACCAAATTTTTGGCCGATGAAATTTTCTTTCCGTTTCTATTTTTCTTTAATATCAAGGAATATTATTCCAATAAATAAAAAAATCGATTTATTGCGAACACTACGTTATGTCGAAGAACATTAACGATAACTTGACTGGTTTGGCTGCAAGTCATATTATGTCCCGTTGGTGGCACTTTCTCATCGTTGTGTACTGCAGAAAAGAAATGGGATATGTGTACACTTGTACAGCGCCAGTTTTAATCATTTAGGGGGCGCCCTTAAATTTTATTTACAATAAGGGCGAATTAACGTAAAACCACTGTATGTGTCCGACTTATTATGGAAGCTTTTTGCAAGAGGCCTGCATTTTACTACTATTACTGGTAGTAACTTATTGCGGCTGTTGGGGTTACAACGTTGTACATAAATACTTTTTAATATAAGAAAAATAAAAGTTTCTAAACTATAAAATCGTCTAGGCGAAATGCTTTACTTATTTTTAATTTCCCATACATCCAGATGGCAATGTATTGTAATCGCAAAAATGTTCAATTCTGAGATTTTGACGGAAATACATATTTTGGAACTTCATAAACCCACAATATTGGTTTTTAAAAAATGTTTGTTTGTATGCGTGTGTGTCTGTAACACAAAATATATAAAACAACTCCATGGATTCTAATGAAATTCGGTACCCCCTAGTACGACAGCAATTTCTAGAGCTAAACGAACCGGAACCGGAAACGGAAATTAGATAATTGTTTTGTTATAACTTAAAAAACAAAGAAATTTTAAAAAGTTTTAATAACACAGTTTGATAGTGATGGCTAATACCAATCGAATGTTACCATGTACAAGATTTTACGAATTTATTAAAATTGGAATATAAAAATATATACAAAATTTAAGAAATTTTCGAAAAAATATTCCTCAAAAACACAAAATAACACCGACACTAGAGGGTCGACTTTTGGAAACGTAGCCAAACCATTGTTTTTTAATTTTTTACTTTTTATAACAATAATATTTATAGAACTACAGGTTTTACACCCATTTACAGATAAACTTAAATAATAATTAATTAAAATCGTCAACACAAATTAAACGTAACTCCTCAGGGGCCAGCAACTTATTTGTTGGCACGGGCATTGCGAAGCCGAGGTACCCGAGCAAACGGTCTTCCCAAAATTGGGAATTCAGCGTAAGGCCCGCAACATCGCCTGGTTAAAACCCTAACGCTCCGTATGCTCGCAAAGAAGAAGACGGACATATACATGTTATGGAAACTAAAGTAACATGCGCAAGTAGAGGAATACAGCGGAAAATAATGAGTTATGGAGGAGATATGTAAAGCAAGCAGAAATCCACCAATGGTTGTAGTATGCCGTGACTTTACGACTCAATACCAGCTGTTGTTAGAAGTTTGCTGCAACTGCGAGTTAGAGTTTGAAGGATAAATATTGCTAGCGAAACCCGTGGGATATGTATCGCGTTATTTCTGTTTTTTTTGTAATAAATAAGCTAATTAAGTAGGTACTGTAGCGGACCGCGGATTGAATTCCTAGTTTTATGAACTAGATAGCAATTGCTGTATCTGTATATTTTAAATCCGGATTCCCTCTACCTGCCTCAATTTTAAGAGAATGAGGCGTAGCTCGGGGGGTAGTTGTTCTTAGTTGCGAATTAGTGCAAATGCATCAGTTTGTTACCAGCGCCAACCTTTGATCGTAATATTTGAGTCAAGCCTATGTATTTGTAAACATGAGCAGGACACCGTGTCAGTCAACAAATCAAATCTGTTCATGCAATCTCATAGCTCAACTTAATCTTGAAGTGGGCATTATTGTGTTATTAATTTATGAGCAGAAATCGTTTCTAATATAATTGTTCTGTGTATATTTGTTCAATTACTGTTTTTACTTGTACATATTTTTAGATGTATAAGCCGAAACGGGATATGCTCAAATGATTATTATTTATGTGTAGTCTGTAGTTTAGTTTTATATAAGCTATTTTCAGCACATAACGACCTCGCTGTTGCGATACAATTCAGAGCTAGGTGTGGTTTTGCTTTAAAATTCATTTTTATTTCTGCATTTCCATTTTTAGCTTTACAGTTTTTCCAGAATTTTTGTTATTTTCAAAAACGATTTTGACGGTTTTGCAACTTTTTAATAATCTTCGATGTTTTCGAAATTTACGAAATTTTCCAATTTAAAACATTGAAAAACGTTAGAAATTTACGAAAATTTTAATTTTCTTTTTAATTTTTATTTTAATTTTAGATCATTTCGAATTTTACGATATTTTAAATACGTTGAAAGTAACGTTCTAGTTTAAATTACAAAAGAAGAAAGAAAGCAGTTGGCTTACGCAAGCAAGGTCACGTGGCGGTGCGGGTGCTCGACAGCTTTTTTATCTTTATTAACAAAAAAATTTTATGATCCTTGTGATTTTACTCGAGTTGCGTCAGAATTATGATCTTATAGAGGAGTACTTCATTGAAATTGTATTTTGAAACTCTGATTTTTGCTACTGGCATTTTTATGACTAAAATTTAAATTTTAGCAATGCCAGGTTTTTACGAATTCCTTATTACAGCACATTACAAATTCAATTTTTAGAAAATTTTATTTTTAATCCAAGACAATGAAGACATTTTTATTAAACTTATGAATATGCTTTTAAAACCAACTTTTGTAGCCATTTCTGTCTTTAACAGGCAAAAAATCCAATTTTTCCTTTTGTCAAAGTTGGAACGTATTTTGATCAAAAGTGCTCAGCAGAATCATCTCGTACAAACTGTAGCGTTATGTTTTTAGAACCAAACAAAAAGAAAAGCATATGTATATTTTCCAAACTTCTCTGTGGGGAAAACTCTGCACAGTAGAAGTGTAGCGCTGACTCTACACAACTCTCAGAATTATATATCGATTCTTCAGGTCGATATAACATTCTTTGTTTCACAAACTACACGTGTGTGTGTGCGGATACGATTTCTGGTGTTTCGCTTGTTTGTTTGACGAATTGTTCCTAAACTTACATCTTCAAGTTATCACAAATTATTCTACTTTAGGCAAAAAATCTCACATTTAGTAAAAATATTGCATATTGCGTATTTTTGCTCGGTTGGCCTAAAACTAAAAATTTGTGCGTGCAACTTGTAAAATACAAGAAATTTCAATTACCAGAGTGAATCTGATATCAATTAGCGCCCATAACCCGTCACTTAATAAAGGCTGGCCGGAAGTGCTAGTGTTGTACCGGAAACGGGAGCGGAATGGCGAGGGGAGCAACTCTAACAAGTAGGGCCGCCCTGAATTATAAATGAGCAGTAAGAACTAACTTACGCAGCCCCTCTGTTTTTATACTTCCTCCCTCCTCGAGCGAATTTCTGAATTTTAAGCTTGATATTTGATGGTAATGCGAATAGTGCTTCGATTATTAGGGAACAGCTTTGAGGTACCCCGGCTTTATGTTATTATTATCGACGAAGTAGAGAGGATAATGGGAAAATGTTCCAGGTTTGAAGTTGCCGGAATAATGCTACCTACTCTACTAGTCACTTTTCTATTATTAAATTAAATATCAGAATATTTTAACCAAATTTAATTCCGAACTTGCAAAACTACTGTTTCTGATATTAGATCTGAAAAGCTCGGTGTAAAAGCAAAACTGACTGATATTTTCCCAGACATATTTTTTCTTAGATCGCAAGCTAAATGAATAACAAACAATTTTAAAAACCTTGTAATTTAATTGGTTCGGCCAACTTATAGTGGCCCAAGTCACAGGTTGCTAGATTCATTTACTTAGGTTAGCCGAAGGTCACAACTTGTTAGGTTCATCATGATATAAAAAGAGAAAGAAATTTTCAGTATAAAAGGTATTTTTATAGTTGACCAAATACAGGAATTATATCCGATAATATTAGCAGCGGGTGGCTTGCGGCCACCCTAAGTTGGCAACTGTAAACACCTACAAGACCTAGTTATGACCAATATTATTATTCATTTCGTGAAAAGTAGGAGGACGAGTTTATGAACACTTTCACTCAGTTTAATAAATTATGATGCTTACGTTATATTTAGGTGACCATGAATTGCACATTATTGAAGCGTCTTCTAATATTCGACTCTGTAACAAAAAGATAAGTTAGTAATTTTTATACAGTTTTTGTTTTGCCTTCCATACGAGTAACATAGTTAACATTAAGTCAAAAAACTATTGCTTCTATTAGCGATAAAATTAGTAAAAATGCAACGCAAAAGGTTGCTAAAAAAATTGGGTTTTCATGGTACCGTTTTTTAGTTATAACCAAATGTTAACTTGAATGTTTTTCATTACAACCGTTATTTGGCAAAAACAACCTTAAACGGGTTCTTGTTACATTACTACTGAAAATTTGTTGTTTCTAAATAATTTCGTCTGTTCAAACAAAACTACGGCTGGTAGGCCATGAATGCTAGATTTCTTCCGATCTCACGCAGTATAGCATTATGAACTTTATGCTAAGGTTGGGTGAATATAAATCGAATTTCCAAATTACGATATTGTCTGCGAATCGACTATTTTTTAGCGGATTGAGATCAAAAACCAAATTAGGAGAATTTTTATATATTTTTTTAAAACTGCTACGGTTTTTACTTTGTCACCTCGTCATCGACTCTCTTGTACATGATGTAAATGCACAGATTTCTGTTACAGAAATATGTAGATTAATCCGGGTAAAGCTAATCGTTAACTTTTACACGCTCCTAACTGGTGCTGTCGAAAAAAAAATATCCGGTTCCGCAAGATTTGTCCGGTTCTTAAAAACCCGGTTACTGAACTATGTCAAACCTCTATGATAAATAGGTCTGAAAAACCGGTCTGAAAATCGGTCTAAAAAACCGATATGAGAAAAATAGTTTAAAAATCTGGGCTGAAAAAAATACCGAATGAACAATTTTAAAAAAACCGTCTGAAAAAACGGGTCTGAAAAACGGTTTGAAAAACCATTATCTGAAAAAAATACTGTGAAAACAATTTAAAAAACCGGTCTGAAAACCGGTCTGAAAACTGGTCTGAAATAACCGGTCTGAATAAACCGGTATGAAAAAATGGTTTGAAAAAAGGTCTGAAAAAAACACTGAAAAACAATCTTAAAAAAAACAATCTAAAAACCGGTCTGAAAAAACCGATTTGAAAAACCGGCTTAAAAAACGTATTTTTTTCTTTTTCGCAATTTCGATTTTCAACGGGCGTACTGGCCCCCAAACGGTGGCTCCGAAAAATAGTGTGTTGTGAATACTTAAGGACACCCTTGGCCGATTTAGATGAAATTTGGTATGCATACTAATTAAGTGAATTTCCATTTGTGGCAAACGATAATTTTCATAAAATTCGCTAGAGGGCGCCGGTTACGGGCACTAGCAATTGTTCTGTTTCGGTCAGTTCTGTTTTGTCCGATATTCTTGCATTGCAGCTGCAGAATTACCGGTACAAAATCCTAACACAAAATATACACTGTGTCCATAAAGTAACCCCCCCTCCAACTAACTTTTGAACGACTTGATATTTCTCAACAAAATTTGGTGTGCTGTAATGGGAAATTAAATACTATTTTTCAGACCATATTAAAATTTTGTATCATCCAAAATGGCGACTGGGCACCGTTTTGAACTTTTTTTTTAAATAGAAAGGGGGGTCGAGTGACACCTCATTTGAAAGGTCTTTTAATTCTGCGTCTGATCCTAGAGTTTCAAAGAAATATATTTAGCCATAACAAAATGGCGAATTTTATACAGTATTCCACTTTTTCATTTGCAGGACTAAATTTTCCCAGAAATATCTTAGGTGGCTTGAAATAATATTAAAAACGTTATGTTTCAACAAGACGGTGCGCCGCGTCATTATTATAGGCCTGGTTCTGACTTTCTCAACGGACATTTTTTTGGCAGATCGATTGTTAGGCGGGGGCCTGTAGAATAGTTGGCTCTCTTCCCAGATTTAACTTTCTCAGATTTTTTTCTATGGGAATATCTGAAATCGAAAGTGTACAGAACCCGTCCAGAAACAATTAAAGAACTGGAGCAACGCATTACAGAAGTTTGCAGAATTATCACTCCAGAAACTTATGAAAATGTAAGGCAGGAATTTCCTAACCGACATTTTATGTGCCAAGAAGTGAATAGTAAACATTTCGAACACTTAATTTAATTTCTTTTTGCTTTAATTCTTAGTTTTTTTTAATAGACTTCTTTACCTTCAAACATTGTCATTTTTTTATGGCTGAATATTTTTCTTTGAAACTCTAGGATCAGACGCAGAACTAGAGGACCTTTCCAATGAGGTGTTACTCGACCCCCTTTTCCATTAAAAAAAAATTTCAAAATGGCGCCCAGTCGCCATTTTGGATGATACAAAATCTTAATATGGTCTGAAAGATAGTATTTAATTTCCCATTACAGCACACCAAATTTCGTAGAAAAATATCAAGTCGTTCAAAAGTTAGTTGGAGGGGGGGGGGGTTACTGTATGGACACAGTGTATACAAAACAGTTAAGTATTTAGTGCAAGCAGTGATCTCACTGACGTCGACCGAGGTTGTTCTTTTAAACTTCCAGTTTAAACCTACAAAACATCGCAGTCTTGTCTGTGCTACAGAAGGCAAATTTTATTACAACTTGCAGTTTTTTTGTTAGTAAACCATTAAGTAACTAAATTATACCAACAGTGGTGACAGTTACATAAATAATCGTCGAAAACAATCAATAAACTGAATTTGAGATGCAAGAGGCCGCCCTTCGTATTATGGTGATAAATTTTGTCGAGATGTAAGAACCTGTCGTGTTGTTATGGTAAGACAGTTAGAGATGTAATATATAGACTACTCCGACATCCCTTCCCTGCACACCCTAAAATAACAGAAATTCAAAAAATGTTGCGATTTATCCCCATTTAGAACAATATTATTTGTACACTTACCCTAAACAGTGAAATCACATCACAAAGCAAAACAGTACGGTACTAACTGCTTTGCTTACTATTTCTAATATCAGTAATATCTTAATGTTAAAATCAAAGCATTCTTATCTCCTTGTCACCCGGCACACATTTCTATATAGTTTTACTAGAAACACAACTCCAGCTTCTGACCAATCAAATAAGTGAAGCCAGGCGGCCATTTTGTAGGAGGTCAAAATGTCAAATTAAATGGCAGTATAGCGCCATTACATAAGCTTACATTTACATTTTTTTAGCTGTCTCTTGCTTTGTTTTAATTTTTTGCGTAGAAGCGCTTTGGTGGCTACAGAATTTGTATCAAAACGTCGAATAGAAGGGGGGTTAGTTCCTTTAAAGTAGACGAAATAGGTTCAAAAGGTAACTTGCTGTCTATAACATTCTTGTGAGGAATATGAGAATACAAATAGAACTGCGTCATTTCTATATAAAAAGATCATGCTATCATTGTGTAAAAATCACGTAAATAACCTATTTTCCCTCTGTGCAAAATACTTTCCTGTTCTTAAATCTATAACAAGAATAACGTTTCTTGAAAAATACAGCAACCTTCTACACAAATAACTAAATACTAGATACGTATTTCAACAGCAAAGCTATCATCATTAGTGGTAAACTGACGCTCACTGACACTGACACTCAGTATCAGTTTACCACTGATGATGATAGCTTTGCTGTTGAAATACGTATCTGGTACTTAGTTAATTGTGTGGAAGGGTGTTGTATTTGTTTAAGTGTTGTTATTCCACAGTTTGGGTGTTTTTAGTTCAGGAATAACTTCTACCGCAACTAGCGTGTGAATTTTTGAATACGCCGCTTGTAAAACCTAAATGACAGATTCAAAATTAAAATGTTAGTAAAATATCTCGAATAAGCTGTATATTATAACCAAAATATTCTCGTCTAACGAAGTCTTTCGCAGAACGCCCTTTACATTTTAATTTGTTTCAATTCCATAATAACAATTAGCTCAGTCTTGACTGAACGGAAAGGGAATTTCTAAACACTCGCTTGTTGCAAGTGTATATTATCACAAGCCTTTATGCGCTAATTGAAGACATGAATCAGTAATAGCCTCCATCTGTACTTTTCAGCACATCCTTGCCTAACCCTATCTTTTCAGAACCGTTCGCAACAATGCGCCTGAAAAGAGATATGAGATGACCTTTCAGCTCGAAAGCTAAAATTTCCTATAATTAAGAAGCTGCTTTTGGATGTAGTTACTACTACGTCTTAAATTTAGCAACATGCAAATGTCTGATGACGATTATAACACTAATGTAAATGTGAATTTTAGAGTGTTTGTTCAAATCGCGTTATAGCGTTAAGTTATAGCTTACAAAAACAAAAGTAATCTGAATCCGAACATTAGGTAGGTAAAAACACTTTTTTTCGGTAAACGACTTTAGAATTGTGAGGGAAATTCTCCGCTGCCATCTTTATAAGAGTTAACCAAATGTTTGCCTATAATCCGTGTTTTCGAGGTCGGTAAAACAGATTTTTATTTTATTAGAACAACATTTTTGTTAGAAACATAATATAAAATAATTGTAGACAATATTAGGCACAAAGACCGTCTTTGCGTTTGATTATATTTTATTTACTGGCGAATGGGTGAAGAGAGGGTTTGTAGTTCCGAAAACCGACACCGAAAAGAAATAGATGGCACTGCAAGTGGCAAGCGTGAATTCATATGTATTTGTTTAAATAATTTGAGACTTTTGGTTCCTAAACCTTTGTGCCTTCCTAATTTTAATAATTATAGTGTTTAAAAATGACAGTCCTATTTATAAACGCCGTTTTTAGTAAAATTTAGTAAAATGTTTTATCTGCTATTAATTATCTGTTATTAAAAGAATGTATATCAAATGGTTTTATATTTTGTACTCGCCAGAAATATCTTCAAAAAATTAAAATAAAGCGGGTACCGGATGGGCTCTTAAATTACGTCTACATTGCAAGGCGTCAGCGATTATGACGTAAATACTTAACCAAATATTGTTAACAAACCAATCAAATCATGTTAATTTTTATTATTTTGGAGTCAAATCTCGATTTAGCGATAGTGACAGCTGCCGTAGTGCAGCGTCGCTGAAATATAATGCAAATTCGTAAAATAAAAGTTAAGACCTCATGTGCAACCCAATGCTTCCACTCCCGCAAGTGTTAGTGCAATTATTGCTTTTACTTGTACATACCATACGAAATGTTTTATATCTCAGTAATATTGCATCACATTTTTTAATACATTTTAATAAGAACGTATTGCAAATGCACGTGTTCTCGGCTGTATTTAGTCACATAATTCCGTTGACCGGTTCAATATACGTCCACTTCGGAGTTTTAATTGGTAATGAATGCTCGGCACTTATCGAGGCAATCATACATCCAAACAGTGTAAATCCAATTTTTTTTATATGTAACTGACGGGTATAGCTGCTTATAGGGATTCGGCAGCAATAAAAGCTGAGACAGGCGGAAGGGATCAGTATTTACTATATAAATACTTGAAATGTGTAAAACAGGCTTTATTTAGGTTTAATAAGCTAAAGTATAAAGCTTGTAAATTGTTTTCTGCTTGATCTAATTTTATATTTCGTGAATTAATTAATTTTTCAATAAAATTCAAGCATCAAGTTAATGTTTGACTCTAGAAATTATTTACCAATAATTTAAAAAGTAGATTAATACATGTAAAACAAACTTTATTAATGTTTCAATACATAAAAATCTAAGCAACGTCGAGTCTATAAATTGATTTTTTTAATCAAATCTTAATTAAAACTTATAAGCTAATTCAGCTGAATCTGATTAACTTTTAAAGCTTAAATTATAGTTTACGTTTTTTAATTGACTTAGAAATAAATGACAAAGTTTAATTAAATCCATAACTATAAAAGAGCTGTTATATCATCAAATATTGAACTCTCATATTCAACTAATTTTACTTCTACACCAAGATTTTTGTAAAAGTTTCCCGTTAATAAATTTAAAAATTAATAAATTTGAAAGTGTAATTTGGCCTTTACTTAAACACTTTGTTAAAAAATTCAGAATTAACTAAATTTGATGATAACAAAAGCGAAGCACTCGCATCCGGACGTTTAAGTAAGTTTTAACGTGTAAACTAACCTTTAATTAGATGTAGAATTAAGGAGGTGATGTAATTGGGTTTTAATTAGTTCTAATTTTATAACTATTACAAGAAATAATTTATTAATATTGATTTGAATGTGTAAAGTAGGTTTTAGATACTGCCAAACTGTTGACTGGTACCAAATTTTAACATGACAAATGGTCATTGTGCAATTTAGTCTTTATGTGGTTAAAAATTCATAAATACATTGGACTTGTAAATTAGGCTTTAGAGTCGTTATACACAAGTGCAACGTTGAGTTAAATTAGACCTTACCTTTCAAAAAATTTTCTTTTAAATGTTGAGCCTCAAATTACTTATATTTTTACTTTCCTATACTTTTAGTCAAAAATCGAATTTTTTGCCGCTTAATAATCTGTTTGTCCTTAGAAGAATTTCACATACTTTCTACAGCAGTTGTATTCTTGTACTAGTCGTTTAATGTTCAGTGTAGGCTAACTTTTTTATTTTAATAGATAGACTCGGAAACCCAAGAGCAAAGTTGTAGGGCAAATTCTTCTCGATTGTATTTAAGAAAAAAACTTGAGTTTCCAATTTTAATATGGCGGCCACGGTAAAAAATAACTTTTTTTTAAATAGAAACGTGGCATTTTGGCTTTAAAATCAGAAAGGTTTTGAAATTCTAAATGCAAATTAATAAGAGTAATTTCTTGCTAAAAATAATACTTCTCGAGTTATTAATACATTTTCAAATATCAATTTCCGCCCTTCCGTTGATTCAGTCCGAATATTTTACCCAACCATATGCTTGCAGAGCGCAGCGGTCGGTCTTTCTTCAACCGCTTCAAGATGTTACAACTTATAAGAACTATTTACTTTAACTAGTCGTGTCCTAGACAGGTGCATATCGAAAGTGTTGGAAAATATAAAACAATGGTATTTTATAAGTATAGGAAAGTCCAGGCTCATTTTTTTACAATTGTGTTAGTTAAAAATTGCATGTATTCTCACACGAATCAATACTAAATTAAAACATAATTTTCAAAATCGGTTATTTTTATATTCATATTTATCAAAATTAATTTACCGTGTAGAGCAAGATTTAAATGCAGTTATGACTGTTTGTTTACTGGGCAAAATTTTAACATAAAAATTAGGCCACTAAATATAAATCCTTAAATGATGAGCTTTCTCTCGGAAATCACGGTTTAATCGGTTAAATTCGTAAACCGTTTTGAAACTATAAACGGATGGTATTTAAATTACTAAAAATAAGCAAATCTATTTAATTAATACGTGTAAATTAGGATTCATGTACGTCAAAATTCATAAAAAAATTAAACGTGTAAATTAGGCTCTAAAGTTGTTATACAGAGACCAAAACTATTAAATTAGAACGTGTAAATTAGTCTTTATTATGTAGTTAAAAATTCGTAAATAAATTAGACGTAAAATTAGGTTTGAAAGTAGTTATACCGATACCAAATCCATTAAATTCGATCGTGTAAATTAGTCTTTACGTATTTAACCATTCATAGATAAATTATACGTGTAACTTAGGCTTTAAAGTTGTTCTACAGAGACCAAAATTATTAAATTTCAACGTGTAATTTAGGCTTTACGTGGATTCAAAATATATAAGTAAATTAGATGTGTAAATTAGGCTTTACAATTGATATACAGAGTCAGAAACATAAGCAACATTTTAATTAATTTGAATGAAAGTTTGACTTAAATTAGATCTTATTTATTAAACAAATTTTTCTTTTTTTAATTCTAATTTTTACTATATCGTTTAATTTAAATTTCACGTTTTCTCACGAAAACTACAAATGAATTAAAATATACTGTTCGTTGTTAGATAACTTCATATGCAGAGGGGTGTTAAAATTCAACACTGCCAAACAAAATTGAATAATTTAAGCACGTGTCTAACGCGTGTGGACATGAGTAGGTCGAGCGCCTACCAATTGAAATTGGTCACTTGGGATCTCAAGGGGTATTGTGACAAACTACCGGATTATTCTTACAAAATAAAACTCGATTTTAGTAATTTTACATTTAATATGTTCTGAGCAACTTCTAAAAATTTCTTTTAAATTTGATTATCGTTGGTTTAGTTTTGACGCAATCATATAAGAATTAAAGTTTACAACAATTATTTGAGTTATTAAAAAAACAATCAAAAGAAACAAATATAAACCTGGTTTTTCTAGTCGTTTTAATAAGTGGTTCAGCAAGCTAACAATTTTTTTAAATTTCAATCACAGTTAAAGTTAATTCCCCCTAATTTCGAAGCACCCTGTACAAAACGGTTTCAAATTGTCGTGTGTAATGCGTGACAAAGTTAATTTATTTCGAGGAAAACGTTCTAAATAGAAACGGACGTCTGCAATTCTGATCAGAAGAAAATAAATAATCGTCGGCAATTTACAACAGTATCGACATTCACCTGTGCGAGGACAAAAAGCTTAAATCTGTAAAAACATCTACATTGTGCTTTACAGTTTATGGAGGGGGTGAGCTTTCGGACTAGAGGGAGTAAAATGGCGGCTTGAGTGGGAGAAAGAGTGACACTGCGATCGATAAAGCTCAGGCTCTGATTGGTGCATAGGCCCGATCGGGTGGAGCGAGCTTTTATAGCACAATTTTACTATCTGTGATTTCAATGGCATATCTTGATGTAAATTTTTATGAAATCCGTTTATTATTGTCGTGTTTGTTCCAGATCTATGATATGCTGATGATTTATGCGTGCAAATAACGCCCCGTTTCACCTCGAAACGAATTTTTCTCTTTTTTTGTGCTTTGTCGCTAATGCAATGTAATACTTATAATAATAATAATTATGTGGGCATTAACAGTACAAAATTGGTTTTATTTTTTAATAAGGAAACCTGTTTTCAAGTAACTAATGAAACATTTTGTTATTTCGTCAGATTTGTATTTCATCGTAATAATAACAAATATATAAATTAGCTGTCAGATTAATAGCAGGAAACCTTCCTCACATACATCGCGATATTTGTCGTATTTTAAATTTTCCTACCTTTTTTTTTCACTTTTTCCCGGTTGTTTTTTTACATTTATATTTTCCGGGTCAGAACGACCACGAACTATTTTCTAATTAGAGGATATATAATAATAATTTTTCTTTAAACATATCTTCTTTGAATTTGTTTATTCATCAACAATAAATGTTAACAAATACATAGGAAGGCTTAGACACTTTTGCCCAATAGTTCTAGTTTTTCACACGGTGTAAGAATGTGCATTGAAACAATTTTAGAAAAATGAGTAAACTAAACAATTAATGTTTTTAATTTACATGAAACATATTGTGTGTATACAGGGTGTATCAAAAATGGGTAGAAATGTTAAAACCCGCGATAGATTACAGTATATACAAACCAGAAAAAAAAACATTGATTTTGTTAAAGGGACCCTTAAGGTATGAGAAAACTATTATTGAAAATTTGACCCAAAATTGTTTTAGTACTGCAGGATATTAACAAAAAACAAGTTGTCGGTAGAGAAATCAAAACTGAAAAGAGGAGCTAGAAATATTCAAGCGTTTAAAAAGTATATCACCTGGGCATTTATCATTTTGCCACATTGGATTTTAATTACAACAATCTGAACCCGTGGGCTATGCCTTATGTTTTTAATGCCGTTTTTCCATTAATAAATAAGCTAATTAGGTAGTTAGTGTAGTGGACCGGGGATCGATGTCCTAGTTTTATGAATTCTATAGGGATTGTTATAATTTTAAATATTAATTTTCGATTCTTTCGACCTGATTCAACATGAGAGGAATGCTGCTGCTGCTGCTGCTAAGATTATACAAACCAAGCGGCGCGTGACGGTTTTTATGTTTTCCAAAGTTACCAAAAAAAAACAGGGCTTCAAATATTTGGGTCAAATTTAGTTTAGAGCGTAACCTCGGCCGCGCACGATAAACATAATTAAATCGGGTAATTCCATCTCATAGGTAAACTTGTGGTGGCCATATTATTATTTTATATTATAAAATGTGTTTAGAAAAATTTATGAGCAATGTAATGTAGTTGTTCAATGTGCGTTTGCTTAATTAGTGCTTTTACTTGTACATAATTTCCGATTTAAGTTTAGCTTCTTTCGCAGCACAACTAAATAAATACAAGTAAATTCGCAATGCCGTTACATTGGAGTTCGAGATTAAAGAGCTTGAGTTCTCCCCCTTAATGGCTCGATGTACTGTTCTCGGAGTATGTTTTCGTAATGACGTTGTCGATATCAGCTGTTTATGTTACAATAATACAAACAAATAGTAAAATCCCAATTGTGCTTATCTATAACAAAAACTGTAGCGGTTTTATGCACAAACGAATATGCGTCTTATATAATAGACGCGTAAGTATGTGGGTTCTCGTAGCAGGGTCACCACTAAAAGTTGAGACATGTGGAAAGGATCCGGATTTAATATGCAAGTCAATAAATCCAAACATTGCAAATGTGTTTTCTTTGCATTCATTTAGACTTTCAAATCACAATTCAAATGTAATTTAATTTCAAGTCAATAAATCCAAAGCTTGAGCTTAAAAGAAAGTTTTAAGTCAACATGTCTAAACATGGCAGAAGTTTGTTTCTACTGCAGTCGGTTTAGATTTTCTCACAATTTAAACAATACAAAAGGTATTAGCTGTTGCATCAGTTTATATATTTAAATTCTTATTCAAATGTAATAAATTTCAATTCAATTGAAACCTTAAACTGAGAGCTTCTAAATCAAATTTTAAATAAATAAAACCCAATATGGCAGAGGACTTATACTTATTAATTAAGGCGCGGAATGGAATTACTGAAGAAACGATCGGCCACACACGCAGGCACCCGAAAGCTGAGACAGCCGAAGATCAGTGCCGTTAATAGATGCATTGGTTTAATAACCATGTAGAGTTTAAATGCATTTTCTGTCAATCTCGGCAGTTTTTAAACAAACTTAGGTTTACTTTTATTTTTTTATAATATTTTTATTGCAGGAAAAAGATACTTAGATGATTTTTGAATAATTGTTGATACCACTGGATTTTACTTAGATATTACTATAATTGTACTTTTTTTTCGATACACTTTATATATGCACCCTGTTTCTAATACAGTTTAGGCAGTGGTATCTATAGATAGAGGGGACCTACAGTTGTAGGTGACTTTAAAACCTCCAGTAGCTGTTGCAAGTAAGGCTTCTATCTGCAGAGCACACTTGTGGTTGGGCACAATTTGACAGCTAAAGCCATAAACCTGAGACTACCTTGAATCGAACCGTAGTTGACTCGCTCAGAGTTACGCACCCCGTTAGGTACTAAGCTACTATGAAAACTAACAAGAAACATATTTACTAAAATTAAATAAAATATTTGTCATTTTTGACTGATGTTTTGTAACCGCTTGCGTTTCCATGGTTTCTATTAAATAGGCAACGCTTCTCTCTAAGAATTTTTTGTGGGGCTAATATAAGATTTATTTCTGCGCAATTTATTCTTGGAGCGTGTTTTTTTACGGGATTATTTTTCTGTCAGCAAGTCTCAATTCCGAGACCGATTCAACAAAGGAAACATTGAAAGCGGCGAGCGCTGGGTATGAAGTTATCAAAAAGCGAGAGTGAGCGTAGCCTACGAGTTCTGCTAGTTTGTATTAATTCATCTCGTGAAAGTTTACGAGTTTTGGACTTCTAGGAACCTATGAAAGTTGTTTTACGCCTCCTATCTCTTGAACGGACGGGCCGATTTCAATGCGCTATCAAAAATTTATCGACAAAATAAGTTTTTAAAACTGCGAAACTGGAAGTTTTGTATGTAAAAAATGTCTGCTATAAATTGAAATATTTAGTTTCAAAAATTGTGGAGAGATTTTACTAATGATAATTTATATTGTCGTTTGTTTTCGTTTAAATTTGTTAACCAGGTGCGGTGATATGGGAGGGTATGCGACATATTTCACCTACGCTCCTGGTTAACAGAATTGATCAAATAAAAATAAATTGTTAAATGGTCAATGGAGAAATATTCATACAAAATTTAAACCAAATATCTCGTTCCGGTGCGATAAGTGTGCGATGATCCATCAGACGAGTGCCGTTTATGGACCGTCTTCGGGTTGCCGGGGAGTTTGAGAGCCCAAAAGGCCGTCGTTAAAATTTCGTTATTTTGGTACAGATTATTCCATCTTTGAGAGGCTATACCTCCATAAATAAGCATTTCTAAATCTACATTTATAGAAATTTTTTACTTGAAATGATTTCAGGGATGTGACACTAAAGTTTGTGTAGAAAAAAACCTCAGATGTGAGTCACAGACTAAGTATAACAGTTACACAGTATATACATCGGTTGAGAAATGGTTTTCAAACTTCTGTCTTTAACAGACTTTAACCTACTTACTACGTGGAACTCACAGTTTGGGATTTTTCAAATCACACTTAAATGTGATTTGCCTATAATACTTTTTTTTAAGTGTACAACCCTAATGGAGACAACTAACAATTCTACTAAAATAATGAATCAGTGTATTATTGCTAGAAAATTTTCACAAGGTTCGTAACATATAAACGTAAATAATTTATAAGTAAATTTGTGTAATTGATGTTCGCATGCTGTTGTCTAAAAAGTTAAATCTCTTTTATTTGTGTCTAATTTCACTAGCGAATATCGTGTCATCACGCTGTGTCGCGGTCACACTCGCCATGGATTATTAACATATGGCCATTATTGCATTAGAGCTAATTACTCGATATTTCATTAGCGTGCGTGATGGCACTAGCTGGGCACGCAAGTTATTACATCATAATTTTCCTTCAACTTAGCGTGGGATTTAAAGTTCTAACACAAACTTTTTTTTTTCTATTCTATCGAGCTTTCCAACATTGTGATTTTACACAATTACACACATATTTCCCTTAAGGGGGCCAAATTGACAAAATCGTGATTATTCATAAAATAGTGATCTAACATATGGCATTAACACCATCCAGATTTATATCAGCCAAAAATGAACATATGGTGCAGACAAGGCACCTGTGTATAACATACCTGATGAAACGTGGGGTGAAAACACCCTCCCTGAAAGAGGGGTTCATTATAAACCTGTTAATTTACAATGAGAGGGTAAAAAATTCGTGTCATTTATGCAACTTTTTGGATTGATTTTTGTTTGGAATACTATAAAAACATGTCACGAGGAAATGAGGAATTAAAATTTTATTTTCTAATGTGAAAAATGCATGCAAAATCAATGCTAATCAAATAAAAGTTCCACTCAACGTTTTATAAAGTTAATTACAAAAAGCGAAATAAAATAAAGTGGGGACTGTGATCACATTTAATGCATTCCCCAATGTTGAATTTGGTAACGAACTTTAAAACTTTAATTGTTATACTAAAATTCTTAGAGCAAAAATGCTTAGCTTCCAATTGTTTACGTTTCTGCCTTTTCAATATTTTTTGTCTTTAATTGTTCCGGAGCAATAACGTCATCTATATTTGTTTAAAATATTTTACAGGAGTTTTCAGGAAAGTTGAACTGTTTGCAAAATTTATGGGAAAATATTTATCCAGATTTTATGGAATTTAGGAATCCTTTTATTTAAATTTTTGCTTAATTATAAAGCAAAAAATAATTTTCGTTTTGATTCAACGGCGCTAATAACTGCTAATCACAATAATACAGTTTTAATTGTTTGTCGAAATATCAAGGGGATATAAAATCTGTAAAAATTTATTTCCAATAAATTTTGCAAATAGCTCGACTTTTCTGGGCAACCTGGTATAGTTTTTTGTTACAGAATCTGACATAATTCTGATACGTATGTTAAAAGTTTTATAATTTTAAATCGGGACGTTTTTAAGAAAATGCGAAAATTTAAGCGATCTTGTAACTAGTAAACTCCAATATAAAATAACATAAATATTAATTTTCTTGTGCAGTGTTCAATCTACAGTGAATTCAAATTGAGGTGGTACAAGGCAGTTTAACATGTAAAAATTGAAGTAGTTGTATATTATGCCCTTAAAAGAATTTTAATGCTTGCAGTCGTCCTAAATGGAAAGATAAGATAACATTTTTTACATCACTTGGTAGCAATTTAATTAAAAACTTAATACAGATAATGCTTTAAATAAATTATTTAATAATATAAACAATCAAACTCATAGTGATTTGATATAATCGATTGCGAAATAAACTCTGTTCGGGTTGTCTTGGTGGCGCATAGGTAGATATTCTGCTTTGTAAACAAGAAGTTATGAGTCCAAACCGTAGTGAGGTCTGTCTTTTTTTGTTATTATAAAAAGGCAATCGGGTTTGTTATACTTTATTTAAGACTAATAATACTTATTTTGTAAAGCTGCAGCACCCCAGTTTCTAACGAACCGCAGTTTAACAAAACTAATCGGTTGAAACATAAAACGCCAACTATAAACTTTTTACAGCTGAATAAAGAAAGTGGGTACATTAACTGAAGTCCCTAAATTGCACTGCCATTTTACAAAATAACTAAAAGTAAACATTTCATTTGAGACTAACACCAACATGCAGACCTTATCAAGGTATAAACTTATAATCTCTTGTTAAGATGACCAGCTTTTCTAGGAATAACTGTTGATCCCTAGCTACTTTAAAACTGATATGGTGTCATCTTTAACAGGTACCACATACTGTGTAATTTTTATCATTGTCGGTTTTATGGAACTGATTATTACAAGAGCACGTGACTATTCCAAAAAGTCTTAAAAAGAAAGGTGGTGAAATAACCAGTTTTACGAAACCAATTATGATAAAAAGTACACAGTATGTAGCAACTGGTTGAGGATGACTCCATATCAAGTTTGGAGTAGCTAGCACAAACCGATTAACAGTTATTCCTAGAAAAGTTGTATTTTACAAGTCATTTTCAACTGCTTGCAGCTCTTCAGGGAAGCATTTTTGGAAATGTGTTTATACAATTTTTTCGTCTTATTTTTAAACGTTCAATACGGGGACAGCAATTTCCGAACACCCTGTAAAAAAAATTACTGTAATCGATCATATTAGTATTCTACATCAAATTAAAAGTAATTAAATTTTCTATTTAATAATGTTAACGAAACCTTCGTCAGTGTGCAGGGAAAAAATATACCATCAAAACAAGTTCAGATCAATAACAGCTTTTTGACTGTCAACACTGTTGTTCAATTTTCAGTGATTATTTTGGAAGAGTTTTAAATTAGCTACAATTTGATGCCCCGCCCGTCATGATACCTCGTTAAATAAAGGGTGCAGTGCACACCTCATCCTTTAGCTACGCCACTGGATGATCTAATTTTACTGAAAAGATTGACAAAACACGCTTTTTATTCTTCAGACTTATATTTGAACTCTTAAATATTGGCAATAATGAAAAGTTGTGTACGTTTGTCCAAAATATGTTTTGCAAATAGTGCTTATAATATTAGTGCTGTATCACAATCAACTATTGGCTTTAGACACTGTCGTACCATTTATGCTAAACAAATTCATATAGGGCAAACCTAACGTAACAAAGACTGTTAGTTATAAAGAAATAGAACGAGGAAATACAACCCCCCCCTTTTTTTTTTCTATTTTTCTCTTTTTTTTTCTTCGGTTTTTCTCCCTTTTTAATATCTTGCTCCTTCTTTGTCTCTGCTTGTTTATCTTTTCTGCTGCTTATTTTTTTTCTCTTCTTTTGTATCCCTTTTTTTCGTATTTTACATTTTTCTGATTTTTTCTAGAACCTTTCTCTATATCTCCCCTACCTCTATTTTTTGCCAAATATTACAATTTATGCAAAAGAAGCAATCCAGAAAACCACAAATTAATATGCAACGGTGAGAATAGACAGGTGGGACTGCTACTCTTCAAACAAAAGTGGCCGTAGTCGCAGGTTGCTGCCCCTTGTAATCAACTTTTATAAAATTTTAGTTTCATAATGTTTATATTGTTTTAATAATGTTTTATTAGCATATCAACCCTCGAATTCAAACAAATGGGAACAAATATTCAAACCAATAGTAGATTAGCACAAACAGAATCCAGTGGTACCCTTCGCTTTTCAAAAATTAATTGTTTTTTACAGTTAACATTTTGTTTGAGAACTCCTGAGATTAATAAAAAAAAGGCATTAAACCCTATGATTTAAATCCAATGTGGCAAAAACACCTTGCCTTGCAAGTGATAGGAAACTTTTTGTACGTCAACATTTCTTACTCTCCTTTCCAGTTTTGCATTTTCTACCGATAACATGTCTTTGAACTATTACCCTGCAGTAATAAAACAATTTTGGGACAACTTTTGAATAATGATTTTTTACTAATAATAAATTGAGAATAACAAAACTCTACGTAAAAACTGAAAGCCAAATGTCATTTTTTAGAAGGTTAATGACAGTTAGTGATATGTTAGAAATACAGTGTTTCGCATATCAGCGTTGATATTAATATATACAATTGTAATTGTAAAATCGACATAAAAGGTATGCTGCAAGAGTGTGCGGTTTGTTGCAAAAATCTTCACAGAAAATGAGCCGGATTGTGTTAAAATTATGACAGAGGCATCTAGTCTTCCGGATTGGAGCCGCGTCATCGGTGAATAAACTGTCGACGTTTCGTCCTCGGTTGCACGGGACGTCTTCACAGCTGTGGTCACTTTTGATTCTGTAACACAACAGTTGTGTTCCATATCCTAAAATGATTACAGCCCTGAAGATGTGCCGTGCAAACGAGGACGAAACGTCGACAGTTTATTTACCGATGACGCCGCTCCAACCCAGAAGCCTAGATGCCAATAACAATAGCCGCGGAAGCCTGCAACTCAAATAAGACACATAATTTAAATTTGAAATTTTGACCTCCTAGAAAATGGCAAATAGGCTTCCCGTATTTTAATGTTTGAAAGCTGCAGTCGTGTATCTACAGTAAAACTGTATAGAAATCTGTGATTTTTTAGCTAATCTTTAAGCCAGATTGGTTTTACTCCAAAAAAATATTTTCTACTGCTGTTTCTGTACCATAAAAAATGTTGTACCCAAAAATACACCATCTGATTTGGAAAAAATAAAAAACGTTAAGCCTTGTGGTATCACCAACATAAAATATTTGTCTGAACTACGGTGTGTAAAGGGGAAACAGATTTTGTAAAAAGTGTAGAATTAGAAGTTTTTAAATTTTCGTTGTTATATCATTAATTTGCTAATATTAAGTAAAAGAATATTACATCTGTGGTCTTGAAATTTGACTTTCAAAAGGCAAAAATATTCCACTTTTGCTTAACCGATTTCAGTTGTATGAAACCTTCTTTTAAAAAGTAATAACTTTTTACGGCGCCGTATCGGTTATAAGGCGTTGGATGATTTCTCTCCTGTGCATGTATAAGCGCGTGCTAAGTAACACACATGCACAGAGGACCTACAATTTAACGTGGGCACCGAACCACGGGAGGTATACTTCTACTTATGCTGCAGAAAAAACGTTACTACGGCATATTGTTCCTTTCTGCTTGCTGGAAGCCTTGCTCGAAAAGTATCATGCGAGTCCATGGATTTTGTATCAAAAACTCATGTGTATAAAAACTCGTATACTTCACAAAGCTCTCAAAGCTAACTAAAAGTGCTCAAGATGGTCGTACATAATGGTTATAATTATTATAACCAACAACTCCAAAACCATTATTTTAATGAAAGTTTCAGTTACAAACTTATTACAAGGTACTTATTTTTTAAATGTTTTGATTACCACCCTGTGTAGCATCGAAGTTTGTTTTCACCTGTCCCAATTTCAATAAGTGGTATATTATCCTCTTCAGGATGAACAACAGTTTGACTTTGGATGCTTATTATATAAACAATGACTCATTAAATCGTGAAATTTTCAGTAAAAGCCTTGTTCTAATTTTAAATATAATAATAACCGTTTGTAGCGTATATACCCAGTGGAATATATACCTACGGGAAAAGTTCATGAATTTCATCTAGAGCCGCTAAAACCTAAAACTCGGAGACCTGTTATTACGAGTCCTGCGAGGTAATATTGTTTGAACGGTCTGTATAATGACACCTCTCGGACAACTCGTCCGATATCGATTATCAATTACTCATATTTCAGCCCTGGTCTTCAGTCTAACCCCTACAACTTTGTAGGGAATTATTTGATTGATATTTGCGTTATTTGTCATCGGAAAATGCTGTTATTCTAATTAAATGTAACTGTTTAATAGCGCACATGTAAAGTTTTCCGTGCAATTAGTCGTTTCGAATTTCCGTTCGCTTTTTCAGGACAAACTTTTTCACGAGTTTTTTTTGCAAGCATATTTTGTGTCATTGGTATTAGTGAGGAGAGACAGTGGCGTGTGTGCTGTGTGCTCTAATAACAGTAGAGTACGTTGCGGCGAGTTTAAGTGACGTATAATCAGGTGGTAGCACTTGCGAATTTCCCACGCTGTTCCACTATTACCAACCTATTATTAATATACTGTTAGAGGACAATTATTCCCTTCTAGTTATTTCGTCTCTATTATTATTGTATTTATCCCGGAGGCAACCATTTTATTTTTGGGTAATTATTGAGTATCGATAACCCAAAATTAATTCTTCGTTTATATACTTAAGCACGTAGGTTTTCAATTGTACTTCATTATGGTGCGTGTATTATTTTCTTTTTAATACGACATCTAGTTACATTTTTTTGAAACTAAAACATTGTTGTCGAAAGCTATTTTGTAGGGCCATCCCATACTTGGAAAAGTAAATAAAAACAGCAAGTTATATAATAGTAGAGAGAAAAAATACAGGAAAAAAGACGATGGGTGTAGAAAAGGGGTGAGAGAGAAAAATCAGGCAAAGAAAGAAGTAAAATAGAAAAACAGACACGAATAAAAAACAAAAAAAAAGAAAGAAAAAAAGGGTGACAATGAGGAAATCTGAAATTTATAATCAAGCTTTAATATCTAAATCAAAATGTTTGAAAAATATAGGCAGACATGTGAAGAATTAAAGGAAATATTGCAAACAATTTAAAATAGTCGTGAATTTACTTTTTGGTGGAGTAGAAATATTGAAACAAGTTAATTTAATTACATTAATTTAGGAAAGTAGAATAAGGGAAAAATAATAGAGAAAGAAAATGAGAAACGGGTAGGGGGAGATAATAAGAAGAAGAGAAATAACAGAGACAGAGAGAAAGGAATAGAGACCAGAAAAAGTAAACACATACAGGAATGAAAGAGAGGAGAAGATACACAAAACAGAGTAAGAAAAGAAGAGACCTACAAACAGAAACAGAAAAGCATAAGCAATAATATATTAAAAGAAAAGGAAAGAGAGAGAGAATGAAATGGGAGGAAAACGACGAGGCACAGGGATAGCGAAGAAGGACAGGTAAGGTGGAAATTAAACAAAAAAATATGCGAAATAGAATGAAAGCGAATGGCAAAAAATAGGCATTGCGGAAGAAAAACTGAGGAAAAACTAGGAGAAAACAAATTCAAAAGAAAAAGCGGAAGTAGAAGAAAAACAAAACAAAAATAATTTGATTATATTAAAATTGACGAAGTACAACGTGGCAAGAAAATGAGAATTAGTCAAAAAAAGATAGGCAGGCAAAAAGAAAAAAGAAAGAAATTAATAGATGCATGCAGAAAAAACAGAAGAAACAAAAAAGAACAACGATGGAGGAACCGAAAGAGAGGATAATACTGAGAAAAGCGGACAGAGAAAAGGACGACAGACCTGCATAAAGTAAAAGAGAAACATATACAGTAATAAATTAAAAAGGAGGGAAAGAGGTAGAAAAAATATAGAAAAAAAAAGAGACCGAGCCTGAGAGATAGCAAAAAGAGAAAGGTAAAACGGAACTTAAACAAATAAATGTCTGCAACGGAGAGGAGAAAGGTAAAGAGATATAGCGGAAAAACTGTGGGAGCACTAGAAAGAGACAAAACATTTGAAAAAGAGGGGAATGGAAATAAGAAGGATTTGGAAAGAAAGCTTTATTTTAAAAATGAAATATTAAAAAAATTAAATATGTACGACATACTAAAATTAGATTCTGAAAAGTAGGGAAAGAGGTAAAGAATGAGGCAGCAAAGTAGAGAGAAGGATAGAGAAAGACGGAGACTTAGAGAAAGAAAGAGACATAGAGGAAGTGAAAAAGAAGGAAAAACAGAAGATAGACAAAAAGAGGGAACAAACAGAAAAAGTGAGAAAAACATTTAAAAAATAGAGGCAATGAAGAGCGAGAAAAACGTACAAAACGTGAAACAGAGGAAGTAAAATAGGTAGAAACCGAAATGGGGAGTGAAAGGATTCATAGCAAGAAAAAAATTCGAAACGAGTATCAAAATTAATTATAATTAATTAATAACGTTTAATCTTCCAACATGTGAGCAAACGAAAGTGACATCAAGCCTGGCTTTGAAAATTGAAACGTATGTCTGTTAGAACTTCAACTTTGACATGATTTTTTGACACTTCTAGAAGTAAAATGCACATGACAATGTGATTTCGCTTTCGTTTGTTCACATTGAGTTAATCACAGACATATGTTTCAATTTTCAAAGCCAAACTTGATGTCACTTTCGTTTGCTCACATGTTATTACAAAATTTAATTTTTTATAGAAATATTAAATAAAACAAAAATTTAGTCAAAATATAATCAAAATTAATGCAATTATACCTATAATTTTAATACTTATGGTATTTTAATAATTCTAATTAAAAATAACAAAAATGCCAAATCAATACTTTCGAAATAACATTTTAATTTCTTTATTTTACGTACCGGTAGTATAGCTAGGGGAAGGTAACGTTATCGTCAAACATTCGAAAGTTGAGATTTCGCACGAAAATATTGAAAAGCTTTTATCGCGTCGCCATGTGCTTCGAAAATTTTCAAAACCGCTTAAAATTTTTAATATTACCAATATTTTTAAAAATGTACTAAAAAACCTAAAACTTTTTAATTTTCATTTTTAAATATTTCAGATTGAAAATTACTATAATTTTTTAATCTCCATAATAAATTTTCGGAATTTTAAAAGTACCTAAAATTTTTCATAACTTAAAATTTGAAGAAATTCAAAAATTTTCGAAATTTTCGATTTCAGAAAAAAATCTTGCTGAAATTTAAAAATTCAAAATTTTCAGTTTCTCAAAATGTGAGAATTCTCAAAAACTGTTTATTAATATGTAGGCAAAGCAGTCGCTTGCGCAACCCACCTCCCGAATCATATACCGCACTCAGAATTTGATTATGTGAAAATGACGATTCTATCGACCAATAATATTATTTCAGCATAATACATTAGGAATAAAGTAAAAATGGGTTATAAAAGGAAAGTTTTTAAATACTCTTGCCAAGCGAATATTCTGCTTACAGGATCTGTAAGTTATAGAAGTTTCCTTGAAAACGAATTAAATTGTTTTCTAACTAAAAGTGGTGTTTGATAAATTTGTTATTAAATAGGAATAACGCTAGGAAGTAAAATTGTGCGCTAAAAATTCAAAATTCATAAAGATGACAAAAACGTATTGACGTGACTTCTACAGTGAATCGGCGAATAGAAAAAAAAAAAGCAGCCGGTGTCCCACGACAGCTTTTTTAAAATAATTAACAGCTTGCGACTGACGGTTAATTTTAATAATAAATTTTAAAAATTACTTTTGTCAGAAGTAAATCGAAATTATTTTTTACAGTTGAGAAGACAGCACTGACAATTATTTTAGTAAAAAATAATCAATGATTTCTTGTTAATTAATTAAACACTGTGATTTTTGGTTATTTTATTACTTAATTGCAGGAACAAAAAGAAAACCCAATCTGTAGAGCTAAACGGAAGTTTATCCACTTAAAAATTTAAACCACAATTAAAATTTTATTAATTAACCTAAATCAATAGACTTAACTAAAAACTACCCATCAGCAATAATTAGACAAACTTATTAGATCATCCACGTCAAGGAGCTTCATTGGAAGATATTTCTGGCGTTAAATTCTAGTGTTGATGATTATGCATTTTTAATACGTTACCTAACAAATAATTATAGGGTAACTCGCACAACCTGTAATTGAGCCTGAACAAGTATCAATAACCGGCTTGAACTTTTCGTTAAAATACCAATAGATACGTGGTTATTTATAATGTAGTAGGAGTTGTTTCGAAGTTACAAATATGAATTGAAAACGAAATAAATTTTTCTGTCGTATAAAAAAAAACCTCCGTGTCAGATACGTGGATTTTGCTGAGGTCACTCGGAGAAGCTTTTGCTTAAATTATGTATGAAATAAGAAAATATTAATAAAATGTTTAAAAAGAAAACGGGGATATTTGTTTGCATCCAACAGCAATTGGACGATTTTATTTTACACTATATTTGCTGAAACAATCATGCTTTTGCTGCCACAGAAAGAAACAATCACGACGCCCTCACGAGAGCATGACTTTGCTAAGCAGGAAAAGTTTTCTTAAAAATGACGAGGCCAAGCTTTAGCTGTAAAGGAAAAATTTGATCACACTTGATGCATTTTGAAGTCTATTTCAAACAATAAAAAATTAAAAGTAAACTTGTTGTGTAATCACAATTAAGCATAACTGATTAGAACTTATATTTTCCTAGGTAGGACATGTGATTAGTTCCAGAAGAATTAATTACAGACGTATTGGAAACGTTTGTTTTTTCTTAATTATATAAGTTAGGACAACCAGGTATGGTTGGTTCATTGTATAATATTCAGGCAGATGTCAGATTTGTTTTGGGTCACTTATTTTGTTTTGTATGTTAGTTCAAGGGCTAAGAGCGGCATACATTCTTTTTTTTTAATACCAACCACTTTGCCTATAAAATCAGAAGTGGTTTCAGAGAGGCATCCATTCCTTCATTCTTGATCAGCCAGATCAAGACTTGCTAAACAATTCACGTACTCATATAAACTACCTTTCTGACTGACAAGCCAGTTGCAGCAGTAAGATTTCCTTCTCCTTACCAATATTCTGTGCTAGCTGCAACTATTTTGTATGCGTTAGCTTAAGATATAGGGAATACATGTTCTGAGTGTCGTTACAAAAAGGATCATATTTAATACACAAAGTTTATGTTGACCACGAGTACGGACACTTGCTGGTTTTAAAACCACGCTTAGTCAACATTCTTTTAGCCAAAATTTTAATAATATTATACCTGATATGACAAAAAAACCACGTGAAGAGTCATTGCAGCCCACTCGTTTGATCAGCGTCACGGTACCTAACATAAACGTTAATCCGCTACGGACATGGTGAGACCACAACAAGCTACTAATATGACATCAAACTGCAAATCCTGGTCCCCACTGAGAAGGGGAGAGTACAAAAATCTCTAGTGATTCTGCAGATCAGTTTACGATCTGAAACGCAGCTCACCCATCAAGCCGCACCAAGACGAACCTTGCCTACACAGGCCTACCACTGCTAACGCAAGTTCTACACGTTGCCCAAGGACCTAATCTCTGTGGAACCAGTGAAAAAAGTCACTGGTTGGGTTTTTCGGAAAAGCGGAAGCTAACCGTCCAGTAGGCGACTAGTAATCCCAGTACTTTTCGACTACGCATCGTCCCCAGGAAGGTTGGTAGTCGGTCTAATCATATTAACTGGTTGATAATTAACGACGTCAGGAATGTGGGGTCCCTGAATTAATACTTTGATTATGGACGTGAATAGACAAACTGTAACCGCACATCTAACGCCAGCACACTTCCCACCCCTTCCTGGATCTCACTTTCACCTGCCTATTAATGACCTCCAACCGCCCAGTTTGTCTGTTAGGTTTATCTACAACCCATAGGGCCTTCTAGTTAGTGACTGAGACAAAACCATATTTATAGCCACAATCCTATTTTAGAGGTATTTGGCAATCACACTACTATTTAGTGAACCTTCCATCTCGTGAAAATCACTCACCCAGTTCTCTTTGGTCCCAATGAAAAAGATCTTTAACTTTTCCGAAGAGATGTGAACGTACCAAGTTGAAATCACCGGAGTGGCCGTTATTACAACGCCGACTCCACATAAGGTGTCTTTGCTGACGCCTTCTACTGAGATAAGGGTTCTTGGCCGTTGTTAGAATTTGAAGCGATACCCATAACAGATATATGCTAGTTGATACAATGACAGTAGGAGTAGTCAGGGTTCGTACACATACGAATTGTCGCATGATAATGTGCACAATTACTTTGTGATGTTAAAAATGCGGAATGCACTAATGCAGACATAATTACTGGAATGCAAACGCATAAAGATATAGACAGCGTCCTGCGGCGGGGAACAACGATACAACAATATTTTAATTTGAACATTCGTATAATGCTTTTGTCCCCGGTCTGTTTAAAAATTAACGGATCTGTTAACTGGTTTGTACGGCTTTTAAACAGCACTTGTTTAAAAATTAACGGTTAACAGACCCGTTGATTTTTTAACCGGTGCTGTTCAAAACCCGTTTAACTTCTTTGATTTTTACTTTAAACTAGAGGAGTGGAGAATATTGCATTTTTATTGGTTGAGGGGGCGGGGCTTAATCACGTGGTAGGAGAAGTGGTGAGAGTGGCATTGGTGACGTCATACCTACTTACGAGGTCACGTCCTTATGAAGCCAGAGGTAAATTTAAATTTCCTAATACAAGGAGGTGATTGGGCCTTGTCTTGGTTGCCAAGGAGATGTAGCTTATGATGTAACATTGTGGAATAATTTCTGTAACGGATAATTTCTAATCTATTTCAATATTTTTATGATATGCCTATAGTGACATTTATTTGTTTGGGATTTATTTATTTATCCATGCGCAGGGAATATCATCATCAAGGGTGGGTTGTGTATGGGTAGTACAATTTTTTCGTAGATCATTTACCTGTTATGGTACTGATTACATTAGCAATAATCATAAGCATTATCGTTAGCAAGTCACTGTAATGGTCCAACAATCAAGTAGAAGCGCAGATGATTAAAGACTCCCTCCTTCGTCCAAAAAGTTTCCAAATAAAGTCTTATTATAAGTTGTAAATTTCCCTTCAGTTTCTGTTCTGATGGCTTTTAATAAATTACAGTAATTAAACGTGTATTCCCGGGAAAGTTTAAAAAGTTACGAGTTTATGTTTGGCTTCCTCGTCATTTAACTTTTTTTTCTTAATATTGATTACCAATTATGTAACGAAAATAAGTGAAAATCGAACATTTTCCGGCATATTTCACGTTACTCCTTTAAAATACGATGTCGTAGAGGTTATAAACTGCGCCATAACTTCTGCAATGACCAGTGTCCGACATCGAGCGGCCATAAATTAATTTAACAACTTTAGGGCGTCTTAACGCTCGCCACAATTTAGTGCACCATCGGGAATTCCAAAGGAAATTTATTTTATTAACCTTAAATTCTTTCCGCGTTTCTTGCAAAACTTACTTTTAAACACCCTGTAGATACGGTAAGGAACTTTCGCTCTTGCAAACTTCAAAAACAACTTCAATAAGTTTTTGACGAGAACGGCTTAAGCACGTTCAAAAATGATATAACTTTAGACCACTTTTGCTACATATCGTATTTAGTGGTACGTGACTTTCACATATTTAGCCCGCGTTTAAAATGGCCGGAAATTACCAGTCTTTGGCGATTTTTAAATTAATTTTGGAAAAAGCCATTTAAATAAATTATGGGCTAGGGCAATACAAAATCTCATACATTTTCTGCTTAAACCACTACAATATGGACAATATTTACATATAATATTCCTCTGTTTTAAACCACCGCCGTTGTCAGTGTAATAATGCTGTACGCGATTCTATAATATTATAATTAACTTTTAAAAAAAAAGGGAACCGACTTCAAATAAAAACACAAAAGTGACATAAGTTAACTAAAAAGCAAAAAATAAATGTTTTTATACAACAGTTTAATACTTATTTGTTGTTCCGTTTAATGTAATTAAGAAATTGCTGTTTATTATATAATTATTAATTGTTTTATAATTTTGAAGTCGGTGCCAAGTAAAACATAATAATTATATACCTTGCTGCAATAACAAATTAGATTCGAATTTTTGTTTTACTTGACACCGACTTCTAAATTATAAAACAATTAATAATTATATAATAAACAGCAATTTCTTAATTACATTAAACGGAACAACAAATAAGTATTAAACTGTTGTATAAAAACATTTATTTTTTGCTTTTTAGTTAACTTATGTCACTTTTGTGTTTTTATTTGAAGTCGGTTCCCTTTTTTTTTTTAAAGTTAATTATTTTACAATTTTAAGTGATGGGTAGACCTAGTAAAGATGCTTCTCGAATGAGGAAATTACGGCTAGTTGAAACGGAAGATGAAATACGGAAACACTAAAAAGTCGGTTAAAAAAATAGATTTTGAGGAGTATCTTTGAAGTTCAAGCTCCAATACCAATGAAATTATAATGGGACCACCTTGGAACTATATTGAACCCATCACAAAAAAATTATTAAAATCGGTTTATAAACAAAAAAGTTATGCCCGAACATACATTAAAAAAAAAAAAATAAATAAAAAAAAAAAATATATATATACAGACGAATTGAGAACCTCCTCCTTTTTTTGAAGTCGGTTAAAAATATCGGGTGATCGCAAAACAAATGATTCTGAGCAGGCCATGACCGAAGTGTTAAAGTTGGCAATACTTAATATAAGCCAATTGTCAAATTTTGACAGCTGTAAAAAATTTTTGTTAGATACATTTAACTTACTATCTAACCAAAAATTTTTTACAGCTGTCAACATTTGACAATTGGCTTATATTAAGTATTGCCAACTTTAACACTTCAGTCATGGCCTGCTCAGAATCATTTTTTAACGATCACCCGGTATATTGATATGCGTACTTTGATTCAATTCCCTGAGCGTTTCAATTATGATGCCACTAAAATTTAAAAATAAAACACCCTAAATTATGCATGATCAACGCTTGGCTTTGCATGATTACATAAATACGAAGCAGTCAGTCATCTTTGGGCTTTTTACTGACGAGCAAAAAACTAAAAATAAAGTAATAATAGTAGCAATCTGAGCTTTCCCTGTAAAAGCTCACAAACAAGCAAACCCGGCTAACTAGATCTAGTGAGTAATGCATGAGACCGCGATCGCAGCGCTCAGGTAAGCGCATCAATGATGCAAAGCGTCACCCCAGTGTTGTTGACAAACATTCCGCCAAGTTACATTATCAGTTTTCCTTGCCCAAAAAAAGTATTTCATTTTAGTTCTATCAGGCTATTTGTTTTTTTTTGAGTAAAAAAGTTTAATAAACAATATCTGTTGTTGATTGATTTTGATTTTTCAATCGTTTATGCTGAAAATTTAAAGACCCGTCGGTCACCTTAATACGTGGCACTGAGCCACCATTATTCAAAATGCGATCACAAAAATGTAGGTACCCTACAAATTTTTAAGCATAATCGAGTTGAAAATTTGAACTTATTAAAAGAAATATATCGATATTTTGTTACCATTCAGACTGAATGTATTTCTTTCAATTTATAAAAGCAAATATTGAATTTCGTGTGTCGGACGAGTATCGTAGACGGGCATTGAACCACTATATAATACCTTATAATACCACAGATAAGGTTAACACTACAGCCCCTTTATACAAAATGTCCGCTCATATTTGGAGACGAAATTAGCGTTAGTTTGGCTACAACGCACCGGACCAATTTTAGGGCGCTGCTATCGCTATTTGTTTATTACTGTTGAAATGTGTTGGAAACTGTTTTATCGCGAATTTGAGTGCATCTGTCACATCATGAATATAATTTAAGTAGAATTGGCTTCAATATTAATTATTTACGAAAAATTGCGATTTGACAATTAAACATGGCAGATGGCTGTCTAACTTTTGGTTTGAATATGTGCTAAGTAATCTGCTCAATTACAGTCATCTGTGACTTAATTATAAATTGTCATTGTAGCGCCATCTTTTTGCAGATTATTAATCATATAAAACAAGCTGCCGATAGGTCACATATTTACCGTATATCTGTAGTGTTAACCTTATCTGTGATAATACAGAAGGAAAAATAATGTTTTGAAAAATTTGTTAATCATCATTAGTTACAATTCTAGTGTGTCATAAGACGCCAACTTTACAACAATCACATAATAATTAGAAAATATTAAAAATGTTAAGCATTTTACACATACATATTTCTTAAACGAGGTTGTAGCTAAAGCCTATTTTACATGTACACATGTTTTAATTCTGATTGCAGCTAAATTACACGTGCAAATTTGTATGTCAAATAATTACTTGAAGTTTCATTAATTTTTAAAATATTTCTCTGTAAATTAATTTTCAAAAATGTTGAAATAATTTTCTTCTAAAAACATGTGTATTTTCCTTTTTGTCATTGTGATCTTTTTACATTATTTATAGCCTTCATCATATTTGCGGCTTATTTTTTAACTAAATCAAAGTAATTGCAAAATGTTGTTATATATCACAACCGTTAGTTACTAGCACCCTGCGGCCTGCAGCCGCTTATGTTGCTAATTCATTACTTTATTAATCTTTAGCTCATAGTCATAATCAACGGCTACAGCAAAATAGAAATTGCACCTTTTAATAACTAATGCAGAATAAGCTACATAAAATTTATGTTTTTGCAATTAATTTGACATGATTTTATGCCTGTGACCATTCTTGACACGCATTTTACGATGTTCGAATTCATTTATTTAATGCAAAAATTCCAACAATTTAAATTTAACACAAAAATGGCTCTTGTGTAATTTATTTGGGTTTCTGGCCAGACATGAGCATGATCGAGGACTATTTTATTAAACTGGATCGTAACACTATTGCTACTGTTGATATTTGCAATTTTTTACTTTCCTATACTTTCAGTATAGGGAAGTATTGATTTCATGCAAATTTTCAAAATCGAGATTTTGACGGAAATACATGTTTTGGGCTTCCAGGATCCTAAAAAAGTGGTTTTTAAAAAATGTCTGTCTGTGGGTGGGTGGGTGGGTCTGTGGGTGGGTTACGCTCCATATCTCCGGAACGGCTGGACCGATTTTGATGTGCTTTGGAATGAGGGGGTATATCAAAAATTCACCGACAAAATAAGCTTTTAAAAAATGAACGAAACCGGAAGCGGAAGTCAGACATGTTTTTTTGGTAGCATTTTTTTCAGAAACTGAATTTTGGAAATTTTAATAGTGGAGATTAAAGAAAGCCTTAGAACAGATCAAACGTTTTTTTACCGAACTCTCTAGCTTCAACATGGCGGCCGCTACGAATTTTTGAAAACTTCGACTTTAACGCCCATTTACTCAAAAACCAGTTATCTGATTGTGATCAACTACATCTTGTTTGGTAGCCCTTCAAGGGTACTATACCATGAAATATCATTAATTTTGAAAATCGAAAAACGATCTCAATGGCACCACTCCAAAATTTTTGAAATTTTCAAAAAAATATTTCTCAAAAACTGCCCACACGTTTTTGTTTAAACTTTTTAAACTGATAGAGCTGAGAATCTTCTACAATTTATTTTTTTGCGCATTGCTATAATTTCACTGTGACGCCCTCTGTGAATTTTTGAAAATTGAAAATTGGTACCCTTTTATTTATTTAACGGGGGCAATAAAATATTTTTGTTAAAGCAATATAGCTCATCATTGATAGCAAAATCCGAATATCATAATATTTTTTTGCTACTTTAATATTTAGGGGGGCTACTGTTCCCCCTCCCCCCCAAAATGTTCGCTACAAAATTAAAAAATTGATTTTTTCTTTTGTTTGCTCTAGGAGAATCTTTTTACAAACAATCAAAAATCGAGTTTTTTCCCATTAATAATCTTTCTGTCCTTAGAAGAATTTCACATACTTTCTACAGCAGTTGTATTCTTGTACTAGTCGTTTAATGTTCAGTGTAGGCTAACTTTTATATTTTAATAGATAGACTCGCAAACCCAAGAGCAAAGTTGTAGGGCAAATTCTTCTCGATTGTATTTAAGAAAAAAACTTGAGTTTCCAATTTTAATATGGCGGCCACGGTAAAAAATAACTTTTTTTTTAAATGGAAACGTGGCATTTTGGCTTTAAAATCAGAAAGGTTTTGAAATTCTAAATACAAATTAATAAGAGGAATTTCTTGCTAAAAATAATACTTCTCGAGTTATTAATATATTTTTAAATATCAATTTCCGCCCTTCCGTTGATCAGTCCGAATATTTTACCCAACCTTATGCTTGCAAAGCGCAGCGGTCGGTCTTTCTTCAACCGCTTCAAGATGTTACAACTTATAAGAACCATTTACTTTAACTAGTCGTGTCTAGACAGGTGCATATCGAAAGTGTTGGAAAATATAAAACAATGTTATTTTATAAGTATAGGAAAGTCCAGGCGAAGTGTTTCGCTCATTTTTTATATTATTTCTTAACAGAAATTTTACTTGTCAAACGTAGAACGTGTAAACAGATTTTAAGTTGATATTTTGATTTCCTACAAAATAGCCACTCGGCTTCACTATTTGATTGTTTAGAAGCTGCAGTGGCGTATCTAGTAAAACTATCTAGCAATCTGTGGTTTTAGATTAAATTCTGCCACGCCTGTATGAATGTTCGTTTATATTGCTTAGAAACGGCGTATAAAAAATTGTATATAATTAAGTACATTTGCATTAGAAAGTCAATTTATTCTCAAAGAATGAGTCGAGCGGTCTCAAGAATAAAACAAAGCAACACTATCAACACTGGAGCTCCTTCAAAAACCTCCAACCTCTTTCCAGGTGGAACTAGTCTAAAGCCAAACAATCTCACGAATCTTTTCGAGAGCAAAGCAGCGGATACACCAGGTCTCGGCTGAGCTTGCCAGCACTGCGAGCTTTTTCAAGAGCAAAGTAGCGACTACATCGGGTTGCTATAATTGGCGATTTTTTCGTATACCTAAATGATTCAGTGATTTTGATTTTCGCACAAGTCCAGAATAGCACCTTTGGTTTCAGTAAAGGAATCCAGCACAGCAAACTTCTTTAAGAACAGTGCAGCGGTTTTTCTTGGTCTCGGAGAAGCCTTCTTGCACCGCGAGCTCTCTGAAGAGCGAAACAGCACCTGAACCACGTCTCGACGAAGCCATCCAATACTACGAACTCCTTCAAAATTGAAGCAGCGGTCTTGCATGGTCTCGGAAAAACCTTCTTGCACCGCCAGTCTCTTAAAGAGCGAAGCAGCACTTAAAGCAAGTATCAACGAAGCCGCCCAATACTACGAAATTCTTCAGGAGCGAAGCAGCGGCTACATTAGGTCTCGACGAAACGTCGCAGCACCTCGAGTTTTCTCAATAGAATCAGTGCCCCGCAAGGACCGCCACGAGAACATACAAGCCTCTGGCCCCGTCTCTATGCGGATCACAACCTCCAAGCCCCTTATTCTTTTTGTTCTTTGAGTTTATTTGGTTATAGAAATTGTGTTTTTCGTTCATGTATAATTTGTTGGTCAAGTTCAATGTTATAATAAAACATATAACTTTGTCTATCCAACAAATAAGTGAAAGGTTATTTTTTTACATAAACTTTTAAATTCCTTATTAACTAGTTCGTTTCCTTTTCGACCACCTAAAATTGGTGTTTTTCAAAGTTGAAATTCACCGAATCCCCCAAAACTCGCAACCCTCCACAAAGAAAAGGCAGCAAAATAATAAAAATAAACCGGAATGGGTTCGATCCGAGCTTTTACAAGCGATTCTCAGTTTATTGAGTCGATCTGCGGTTTGAAAGCTCGCCACTTGCGCTTGGGAGAGCTTTTATATCCCAAAACGCACTCCAAACTTGCGCCATTACTTTGACGAATTGCATAAACGAAATTATTTCGAATTTGCGTGAAATTCATTTACTGCATTTTGTAAACCCGGGGATAAGCCCTAATGTTTACGACTCCTCTGCTTTAAGTTATTATTATTCGTTGCCGAGTGCGTTTTCTGAACTCACCCCTGGTTCGTATTCTCTTGAACATCTCTTTAATATAAGGGCTTTATTTTCCAGCAGAATTAAATTGTAAATTTTAACTTTTCTAAGTGCCGTAAAGTGCTTCATTGTTGTACCTACCTCGTATAATAAAGATGTTATTTTTAAACGATTACGAAACAACTGTGACAGGGTAAAGTGAAGCGAATGTTTTTTTTTTATTATTTAAGTTGTCAGTTTATGTAATAAGAGCTTTAAGTAATAAACAGGTTTCGTGGGGTAAAATATTAACTCCACTTTTAGTTTGTTTTAATATTAATGATGTATTTGTAGATAAAATAATTAAAGAATTTTTGGTGAATTTTTATTATTTTTCGTGACTATCAAGGCGGTTTTAAAATTACGAATAGGAACGCTGAAAAACCAAATTCAAATTCAAGTTTTTACAACTTTCTTAGCTTAATTTTAGCTGTGATAAAATCCTAATTAAGCCAGTTGTGTGTAGTCACAAGTATAGTAAATAGCCAGATGTGTGTAACGTTACAATTGCGCCAAATACTCTGTTACGTGTATAATAGCTTAACTTTAGCCAATTTTCTTGCAGTGGCGACTAAGACTGTGTGTGGTCTGTGTTGCTATAAGTACTCAATAGCCACACAAAAAAGGAAAAGTTCACAAATCAACGTAGTTGGGCCATAAAACTATTTTGATGTAAATTAGTTTAACTTCAGCCAATTTTTTACAGTGATTGTAAAATCTATAAACTAAAGCTGTGTGTGGTGTTACAACTACTGATCAGCCATACAACTAAAAAGGCAACGTCACAACCCAACGCAGTTAAATCAAAAAGCTTGTTTTATGTACATTATTAGTTTAGCTTTAAATAATTTTTTTTGCAGTGTCGCAAAATTCTGTAAACCAAAGTCATGTACAAGTATTAAATAGGAAAAAAATAAAAATGTCAACTCAACGTATTTGAGCCAAGTTTTTTTGATATAAATCAACAGAACGTAATTCAATCAGTTGTGTGTAGTCACAAGTATAGTAAATAGTCTAAAGCAGATGTGTGTAACGTTACAGTTGTGCCAAAATGCTCTTCTACGTGTACAATAGCTTAAATTCAGTCAACTTGTTTACAGTGGCGACTAAGGTATGTGTTGCTACAAGCACCAAATTAGTTTAACTTTAGCCAATTTTTGGCGGTGACGAAAACAGCTTTTCTTTTAATGTAAATTAGCTTAACTTTACCCAATTGTTTTACAGAGGTTATAAAATCTATAAGCTAAGGTTGTGTGTAGTGTTGCAACTACTGATTAATAATACAAGAAAAAATGAAAACTTAACAGCCCAACGTAGTTAAGCCAAAAATTTTTTTGTTTAATATAAATTAGTTTATAATTAAACCAATTTTCTTTAGTGAAAAAATATCTGTAAACTAAAGCCATGTGTGGCGGTACAAGTATTAAATAGCCAAAAGAAAAATGAAATGTCACAACCTAACGTAGTTGAGCTTTTTTCCTGTAATGTAAATTATCTTAACTTTAGCCCATTGTTTTATGGTTACTTATTAAATATTTAAATTAGAGTTGTGTGTGGACCTGCAGGTAATAAACAGCCAAAAAGGTAACAATGTCACAACCTAACATAGTTGGGCCTAAATATCTCTTTTCGATGTAAATTAGCTTGACTTTGACAATGCTATACCAATTTTTTCTTGCATAAATGTGAAGAAATTTAAAATTCACCAAGTTGGTACAACCAAAAGAAGTGAAGAATCAAAATCAAACGTGGGTAACAGTACAGTTGCGCTAAGAATTTTTTTAGATATAACCTGAATTAACTTTAGCTATTGTATTAATTGTGCCGCCGAAAATCTATAAAGCATAACGCTGTGTTCGCGATGTGCGCAACTTAATTTGTTTGTGCCAAATTTTTTTCAACATTATTGAACTGGAAATTAACTATTATTTTAGTGTGAGTATGCAGAAATCTGAAAATTAAAATAGCGCAAATAATCAATATTAACTAAAACTAACGTCACAACTCAACCAACTTATGTCAATTTTTTTGTTTCTATAAATTAATTCTAATGTATTATTTTATTATAGTTAAGCAAATAAAATTTTAACTACGTTTTATAGGCTATAAAACCGCATTATATGGGCTAAATATTAAAGTACTTTTACTTCCGGTTACATCGGAAATGATATCAACTTTCTTATTTTTAACGGAACACTCTGTATGTTTTTAGATATTTGGGATTGGGATAAAATTCTAAGTCTTCTAAGCCAATTAAAAAAATTGCAAATATGTTGTAATTTTGGTTTACTATTAAGAGTGCTTTTATCTACCCACATCGATTCTAATCAAGTTACATACGCCCAAAAAAAATTGCAACCTAGAATACATACCAGTTGAAATGTTAACTTTGAAATTTTGCCAAAGGGTTTATTTTTAAATTTATTTTTTCAATCGGAAAGGGGATGGCGCACTGTTTTTTTTTTAGAATGCTAGCCTTTATTTAACATTTTAACTAGCAAAAAACTATTTCTAACTAATTTTAAATTTGGTAGTGTTTTTGCATCAAACGAAAAAAGTAGTATGAAAGTAGCATTGCTAGTAAGTTTAATAATTAAACAAAAGCAAAAATTTACAATCAATAACAGTCTGTTAAATTGATTAGAATTAATTTGGATGGTCAAGCCATTCTTAATAGCAAAACAAGATTTACAAAAATTATAATTAATCTTAATTACCATAGCAACCAAATATAAAAACGTTTAAAATATTTAACGATCAACTTTTGTTAACGCTATTTTTACATAGAATTAGTATTTACGAAGTTACAGACATTACGCGTTACCTTTTAATCACCCTGTATATACGTTTAATGATTATTAATATAGATTTCCGAAATTTTTCAAAATAATCGCAAGCTTCTGAAAATTCCGAATTTTTGCATTGCTATACATGGTTTAAAAACTGTATTGCTAGTTTTTGAGAAATATTTTAATGAAAATACCAAAAAGTGTGATTTTTTTACCTTTTAATTATCATGGTTCCAAAAATGTATTATAAAAACCAAAGTTCATGCCGATTTCACTTCTCATTTATGTGTAAATTGTTAATATCAAAATTTTCAAAAATTCATAGAAAGCGTCAAAGACACTAACCAAATTGTAGCTTATCTCTAGCCCTCTCTATAAGTATACAAATATATTTTTTTAATAATATGTTCAGTTTTTAAGCAATGTTTTTGAATATTTTCAAAATAATGAGAATTTATTCACATTTTTGTTGTGGTCGTTTCGAAAATGCTCCCTACATAGGAATATTGTGTACCCTTAATGAAAAATATTGCCGCTAGTATAAAACTAGACTCGTTTTCAATTTGGTGTAACACCCTCTATTATATTTTGCTCTTTAAATTTAAAAATTCCGTCTAAATAAATTATTGCATAAAACAGATTCAACTTCCGTATCCGGTTCCGGTTGTTAATAAAATGTTGTATCGGCCCGACGAATTTTTGTTTTTATTGTAAACGATCTATTAGTTGCTGAGATTCCCGACGTGCAGATTCAAATCGTAATATTACGAAAACAACTTTTTTGGGTCGCTGGAGGTCCAAAACATGTATTTCCGTCAAAATCTCAAAATCGAAATTTTGCGCGAACACAATACCTTCCCAAACTGGAAGTATGGGAAAGTAGAAATCATAAAAGTTTTAAGTGGTTCATGTCTAATAATTATAATTTCATCACAAAGTTTAAATTAATTTAACAATTTTCTACAATTGAAGTGGAATTTGTTGCATGTTTCGCCCTAGGCCATCATCAAGCAATATAAAACAAAGTTGTAAATAACTGTCACATGGAGAAAACAATTATATTGAACAAAATGTTTGGAGTAAAATTAATTACAATAAAATTGTGACGCACTAACATTCAATGTGCTACTTGTATCCTATTTCGTTTGCTATTTCCTGATGATGACTTAAGGTCGAAATATGTAGCAAATTTTAACGTCAATTATGGAAATTTTTTAAATTAATTTCCTATGGGAAGACTTGGAACTAAAATTTTAATAGTTTTATTAAAAAAAATCTGTAAATTAAAAAGATTTGTTTTATAAAATGGCACCCAAAATTCGTTGAATATTTGACATTACAAATTAACAATTTCTAAACATTGAATATTCTTCAGTAAATTTAAATATTTAAATACATGAACAGTTCTGTAGGCTATACAAGCGAAATTTTGAAAATTTACAAGTTTTTAAAAATCAATTAAACATTTCGATATGTAAACTACTTTATTATTGTATTTCATGTTAGCTTGTTTTGTGCATGTGTTTATTGTCCATTTGTTTTCTTTTTTGTTTGTTATATTATTGTGTGTTTATTAAACTATTTATTTACTACTAGCTTACTTAATTATTGAGGCAAAATTACAGTAATTACATCAGCTGATTTTTTTTGTAAGCTGTCTTATTTTTAAAATATTTGAAACACATTATGCTATTATTATAAGTTAATTATTAGAAGATGAAGTTGTCAATATTTGAATTTACTTTACGTATAGAAAACATATTTTTATCAATGTGTAAAGTATGTTGTTATTAAAGAAAGTATGGAAAATTACAAAAAACCCAGGAAAAATAATTGGTCCAAGTTTGACGTTTCAAAACAAAACACAAACGTAATTTTTTTAAGCAAAACGGAGTTCCTGCATCTAATCTTCTTTAATGCTGAAGTTGTGTTTGAATCAATTAATTATAAATTTGTAAAAATAATCCGAATCTAAATTTATCCACCCAACTTTTTTTTTTCGAAATTCCGATTGAAATTCAGTTGTAATGTACCTACAAATGTCAAATAAAGCGTAAACATTGGTTAATAATTAATAAGGTAAACTTACCGACGGATTGGGCATACATCTTCGGCCCATCGGCTCCGGACTCCGGTACGTCGGCGAATACCTTCCCGGAAAACAGGGTCCAGTTGAAGTAATAGGTCCGTGCAGACCTGTTGGTCCTTTGGACCCCATCATTTTGTCAGGAGTATACATGTCACACTCCTTAATTTAAGTTCGGTTAGTTATTTCATTACACGTGCCCGTAAAAACACTCAACCAAAGTCTTCTTGTTTCTTTTACCCTACAGTTTTAACTCATTTTTTTAAATCGAACAAAGTTTGTAAGCATCTCGGGGGTGCAAAAGCGAAATAACACACATTTGTTTGTTGTTTGCTTGTTTACGTGCGAAATTTTAAATACAATTTCCACATAATTTTAATTATTGCGTTAATATTGCAAATATGTATTGTTTAATAAATAATTAATCCACTTGGTGCAAATTTAAAGGAACGAGGAGGAATATCTGAGGTGTTAGGGCTATTATGCAGTAGCACTGAGCATTTATGCAGATGCACCCCTGTTATCGAGGGTTGACTAAAATGTAGACTGAGCGTCTGCCATTGGAGTCCTGGCGCCACATTCGAGCTGCTTGTCCTGTGCGCAGGACGCGGCGTCGTGACGCCCGCCCTCGCCACCCTATCTGATGCCGCATTCGCCTACAACAAATTAGTGGCGTTTTGATGGTATAGATTTTTGAATTGCAATCGAAATTGTGTTAGAGAGTTGTAGCGGCACTCGTGCTTGCCATTTCGAACTGTTATATTGTCACCGTATGATTTTTTACATCGCTTCAAGTTTTTCACCTTGGGCGAACAAATAGAAATTGCCTTTTTTTAGGTTTATATTTTTGTATCTGACCCGATGATGGTTATGTGCGAAAAAAAGGTTTTGAAAATCAAATTTTTGAAGGGTTCAGAGTAAAAAATTAACGTCGATGTTAACCTACTTAAAACGGCTACCGGTTGAGAGAGGATGCATAAATCAAAACGAAAACTGGAGGGTGGCATCCGAATAAAGGCTATAAATGTTTAAAACACTATTAATAGGGCGATAGGTCATCTTTCGTTCGGTGCAGTACGTATGGGTATTGAGAGGGCGAATATCCAATTGTGGGGTTCTTTTTAATTTTTTGATTTTATTTATATTTTTTTTTTCTGTTCTATACATTACATTGCGAATGGGACGTAGTGCAACTGTAGATACCTGAAGTCAAAGTAAGACAATTGTTGCATATTGTTAATTATTACTTTCCCACACCTTCGGTATAGGGAAGTATTGACTTCACGAACATTTTCGAAATCTAAATTTTAATGGAAATACACGTTTTGAGGCTCACAAGGAACCCAAAAAAGTGGTCTTTAAAAATTGTCTGTCTGTGTGTGTACACCTATTGATATGCGTTTAACTACAAACAAATAATTTTTTATTAGTTTGTTGTATTTTTGAAGTAATTTGGCGTCCTAACATTTAGCGGGTGAGTAATCAATAAATGATAAATAAATAAATAAATTTTATTTTTATCACTCAAATTTGTTATGAAAAACTGAATTTCTTAGGATCTAGCTGGGTGGGCCAGTGGATTGGCCAATATATATTTTTGGCGGCGCTTCCACCCTGGCCCACCCGTAGTTACGTGCCCTACCAGGTTCTCAAACCTGGTGCCTCACATCTTTGGCGCCCTTGAACAAGTCTTTTACCAAAATAGTAATAGAAGCACCTACCAAGAAGGCTTATGAAAACCTTAAATATATTTGATACAAATAAACAGATGCTTTTATACAATAAAAGGTTAATTTATTCAAGAAACATAATCGCTACAATAAAGTTGTGGGAAGTCCAGGAAAAGATGCCTTTACACAATAAATTTAGAGTCTCTACAAAAAATAGCAGAACATACGAACTTACAGAAAGAAGGGGAAAAGAAAACAATAGAGGGGGGTAGGTAGGAAACTATTACAGAATGGTGGAGAGACGAGAAAATGGACAAAAAGAAAGGAAGGGGGAGAAAAAGAGAAAAAGGAGGAGAGGAAAGAAAAGAAAGCTTAGGGTGGGAGTTAATGGGGGCCTAGAGAAGGGGAAGAAGGAAGGGCGAGAAAAGGGAAAGGGAGAGAAGAAAAGAACGGGGATAAGGAAGGAAGAGACAGAAACAAGATGCGGAGGAGAGGTCTTTAAAACAAGGTTGTCGGTCTAGGCGGTATACGCGAGGTTTGGTTAGGTTAGCTTACGTTAGGTTAAGTTTACAATTTTATTGTAGATGACAAGGACTACCTATTGTTTTTGTGATTGTGGCTACTGAAAATTTGCGCGTCATAACGACATCCCAAAACTTTGATACGCATTTTTAGGCAAACGGTTGATTTTATGTAAATAAACTAAGGGTTTAATATTTTTTTTAAATTTCATTTTCGACAATAACCTCAAATTTAAAAATTTTCTACAGATAACAATGTTAGAGCTTAAATAAACTTTAAGTGCTACGTTAAGTGCCCCTTATGGTTAAGTCTATTTTATGAAAATTTTTATATTTGAGTAGTACACAACTATAGGCACGTGTACCAAATTTAAAATAAATAACTTTAGATTTTTGGAAATTACAACAAAATGAAAAAATTAAAAATTTAAGGTCCTATAATTTCTTACGGAAGTACTTTCTACCAAGGTATATTAAGGTTAATCGTTTAGGTTTAGGCTGTGTAACTTTTTTTTGTATGATAGAGATGGCTTAGACAAATCGAAAGCTTTTAGCGTATATACTACAATTTTTTGAAAACTTTGACTTTAATATCTTATTACTCAAAAACTAGCTGACAAATCGGGTTAAAATTTGTTGCTGTTGTAGCTTTAGGAGAAAGCAATGTTACGATGTACGAGATATGTTTAAATTATTAAAATTGGAATGCAAAAATATTATCAAAATGTTGAAAATTTTCGAAAAATAGCTTTCTCACAAATTGGCCCAAGACATTTTTTTATACTGTATACGCTTGTATAGCTAAAGCTGAGCTATAATTTGGTACGTGTCTCAGTTTGCTAATTTTTCTGTGACGTTTTCTATGAATTTTTGAACTTTTTAACTTTAACACCTATTTACTATAAAACGAGTTGACAGGTCGAAATTAAACTTGACACTACAAGAGCTCTAGAGGCCCACAGCATTACTATGCAAGAGAATTTTTTTGTACAAACGAAAACCGTGTAGCAAAATATTTTCAAAATTTTAGACATTTTCTCATAGAGCTATCCATCAGCTACAATTTGGTTTGTGTTCCCCTTTGCTAATTTTTCTGTGACGTCTTCTATGAATTTTTTTAATTCGAAAATTTATGATCTCTTTTTAATACACTCGTAATCAGCCTTTACGTCCCACTTCTAGGCACCGGCACTCTTCTCTGCCACCTACTCCCTTTAGCGCTATGGTGGAGTACGGGGGACCTACAGTTTAACGTCGAATCCGAACGACTAAATTCCAGAGAAGGTTTCAGGCATTAAGACCCCACGGCTGCCTACACCGGATTGGGGAATGTGAGTAGCGGGTTGCGGTATAGATTTTTATTGCTGCATGGCTTCGGCGGGGAATCGAACCCTAGACCTTTAGCCTTAGAGGCTGAGCGCCCAACCTCTGATCTACCGCCACTCCTTAATACACTATAAACGATAAAAATGTTTTATTTAAGGTGAATTGCTCATGAGTAACAGTAGAAAGAAATTCAAAACTTAATTTTTAGGCGAAGCAGTATTTAAGGGGATTAATTTTCCTTCCCTTTCCCTAATTTTATGGCGAACGAGTTAGTTTTTGCGTGTTTGATTTTTTAAATCTTTGACAACTTAAGAGAGTGCGAGGTAGATTGCAAAACAAGTAGTGCAGAAGAGATGAACATAGTATAATTCTGTATTATTAGACATAAGCTTACTTATACACGATCCTGAAATTTCTACACAGGTAGTTTATGATTGTTGTGAGTTGTCCGCTTTGTAATGAGGGATTAGCAGGGTTTTGTATGTAAATACACTACAATTTTTCTTTTCACTTTGTTTTTTTGCGTTAGCACATTTCCATGACTCACGTTCCGCTCCCTTAACCGGACTCAGCGCACTGAGCGCTATTCACCGGTCTAACATGCCCAACCCCGAAAAGACATGCAACCCAACATAGATAACGTCCATGGAAACGCCGGGTTTAACAAGACAATTTTAAAGATCTTCAATATTGTAAATAAATTAAAAAAATATGAGTTAGAACAATTAAAGTTCGATTTACTTTTCCGAACAACCCCTTTGCATCAAACATACAAACAAAATCCCCAGCAGGTGTTATATTTAAACCAAGGTACACCAAAAATCAAGGCCCATATGGTTAAATACAAGTCCAAATTAAAGTGATAGTAATTTCCTAATTGTCCGTAACGAAACGATATCTGTCGTGATTCTAGATTGCATGACTTGCACTCGAATACAATTTTGTATCAACAAAATTGATTTGATTCGATGACGTCACTTCCTATAAAACACAGGAAGTGGTCACTCTTGTTTTAAGGGTTGATTTCTATACCAAGTTGTTAAAACAAACGAAAATTTGACAGTGAATATTTGACAGGTGTGTCCACAATAAGTGCTTGTTCGAAAAAATTATAAAACACCTTAAAATTCAGAGACGAAATGGATTCAGATTTTGAAGATGGACCTTTAAATATCTATTCGTTATTTCCCGAATGGTTGTTAGATGTGGAAACTCAAGCTGTTATAATTGCGGGATTGTGTTGTGTGGGAGCTTGGGTTATTTTCCAATGGGTCATTCAGGTATTAATTTGAGTTCACACTTCCGCTTAGGTTAATTTGTACAGAAATTTTGTTTCTGTTTGCAGATTATGTTTTCTGTTTTATGGCCCTTCTTCGTGGTAGTAGCAGTGTTTGCTTTCGTACCATCTTGGAGGAAGGTTTTCGCCAAAGGTTATCTTCCGAAACATATTCACGCAATCAGATCTTTTACACGTCGTTTGGCGGCTGGATTTAATTCTACTACATCTTGAATTTAATTATTTTCACTTTACTTGTTTATTAACGAATTTATGTAATGATTGGTTTTTTTAAATAAATTCAATTCTATACGTCAATATGGCGTTAATGGTTTTTTCCTGTAAATTCGGAATTTAGATTAGGTTGACTGTTTATATAAAGCGAGTCAGAACCATGGAGGCACTGGTTTACTGTAATTAATAATTTTTTAGCGAAGTAAGTGTAAATACAAGTTATTCAGAAATTTTTATCTATACAGAGTGACTAGGAAAACCCCGGCCACTTTTCTTGCGGCGGTCAAGAGATGGCGCTTTAGTAAAGAAAAATTAAATAAAAATACTGACAACAACGCAGAATCCAAGACGATTTGGTTATTAAATACGTCCCATATTAAATCAAAACAACTAAAACGTCTTGGATTCTGCGTTGTTGCCAGTATTTTAATTTAATTTTTCTTTACTAAAGCGCCATCTCTTGACCGCCGCAAGAAAAGTGGCCGGGGTTTTCCTAGCCACTCTGTACAGGGTGTTTGCAAAATTCTATCGAAATATTTCTGCGCTGATTGTACACGAAAAAAAATGAAAAAAAGGTTTGATAATTATATTTCCGAAAGTGCTTCTTAAGGGAACTATAGACCCCTGAAGGGGTGTCAAAAACTCAGTTTTTATTAAATATCTCAGGAACTAGTTAAGACAGTTTCATGACAATTGAAATACGGTTTCGTATTACAAAGTTATGTTATCCCACATTATTGACTTACAGTTGTAATTTTTATTATCCACTTTAGGTTACTATTGTATTAGAACTACAATACTTTAGTAATTTAACCGACTTCGCAGCAATAATAACAAAGTTAACCTCGATAATTTTAAACAGCCTGTGTACATGTTTCACATTGTTTCTGTCTCTTCTTTTCTGCTCACTTCGTTCCACATCCGTTTTTTTCCTATATTTTTCTCTGTTCCTTCCTTATTCTGTCTCCTTTTCCTCTGTTGCCCTTTTATTCTGTTTTAACTTTTCTTTCTCTTTCTTCCCTTATCTATGTTTTAGGATGTTTTCCTTTGTCTATGTCTCTCATTCTCTCTATACCTCGCTGTATATCTATGTTTGTTCTTTCTCCGTCTTTCTCCTTCTGTTTCTTATTCTTTCGCTCTTCAGCAAGTCGTTTTTTTTAAACCTCTCAATTATTCGGCATTTAGTTCAAGTATTAAGTCCACTTTGTCGTTACACACAGTGGCGTAACGCAAACTGTAAAGGTCCTTCCGCACACTTTTATAATATGCCTCCCACCTATAGTTTTGTTACGGACAATTTTATTAGTATTATGTCTTTTCGGGGTGGGGCATGTTAGACCGGTGAATAGCGCTAAATGCGCTGAGCCCGGGTAAGGGACGGGAATTATGGAGCTGTGCGTAAGCACAGCTCCATGATTCCTAAAAATAATAAAAAAAAACATTACTTAAACTATTACATTATAGCAAGTAAGCGTACCTTATTCTCGTCAGGTGGTATTTAGTATTATTTACATATGTTCCAGTTTATTGCCAGTTTTTGCAGTAAATTTATAGTATGACTCCCAACGCGACCTTACTTTAAAAAAATCCAGGGTTTGCAAGGGCCTATTTCTAAAATGTTTGGTGTACTTAAGTCCACGTTTTTCGTGATAATTTTTTTTTTCTGAGCGTCACTTAGTGGTTTAGCTAGATTCATATTTAATAATACATACTAGCAGAACCCGTGGGTTACGCTCTCTGATATTTCTTGGTATCTTCGTTACCTCCCCTGAGTCGGTCTGAATAAGAGTTGCTCCCGGAACTAAAATGCTTGGAAAAATCCAAAAAAGGCAGAAATATAGCCGCGAAAAAAAACGAACGGAAAGCTCAGAAACACAAGCCTGTACAAAAATTTAAAATAAGCTAAACCCCCGTCACATCTTCAGAAAAAACATCTCCCGAAAAACACTATAGTCCCAAAAAATTCCTTAAAACGAAGCCCAAAAGTAATTAGTTAAACTTATCGCTTGTCCTCATTTCCAGGTAAACGTTAACGAAAATTTTCAAAATGGATCTAATAAATACGCACTAAAAAATGTTGTTAAACAAGCATAATAAATATCTGCTCGACATGATAATAAAAGCGTCGTCAGTAAAAGTGTAGTTCTTACAGATGCTTCTCAGCTTTGTAGTAAAGTCTTTGTAATAGTAAGCGGAACCTAATTCAGATTCTAGTTTTTAGACGATGAATGATGAAATAGTTCTGCTACTCATTATTGTTCGTTGTCAGCGCGATAAATACACATTTTAGACCAGCTTAAATTAAAGTACTCATAAATAACAAAATTGTAACGACAGAAGTGACAGCAATATAAATTTTCATTGAAAACAATCAATAAATCGAACCGACATGTAAGGGTCCGCGAGTGTGTTATAGATAAATCTTTCGGAGATGCAAGATTTAGTCGTGTTGTTATGGTGAGACAGTTACGGATTTACTATACTTTAAAATTAAACCACAAATATATTTAAAATTTTTAATTTACATGCACGTTCGGGATTGCAACCGAAACTGAACTAATCATTTCTAAATTCAACTATGTAGCTATTGCGCTGACATGGGATTTTATGCTTTTCTTTAGGTTACAGATTATGGAGCTTTTCTTTTCACTTTTTTACTTTTTGGCGGCCCTTGATTGCTCTGGGCCCAAAAGGTCTTGCTTCCCTCCTTGCTGTGCGGGGATGTTTGTTACGCCACTGCTTACACATTATTAAATAGTTTTGAAGAAATATTAAAATCTGGCAGCCTGTAGTTTACGCGCAACTCAATATTCTTGTAAAATCATCCTGTTTTTCACTTGCGTCTAAAGCAATAAAACCGATTAAGTATTGCAAGTAACAAATTACTTAAACTAAAAGCACAAAAGCCGCAGCAAGTGGCAAAACGGAAGGGAGCAATCAAATTGCGTGGGGCGGCACGTGGCAGCCACGTGATACACTACAGCTACATGATTATTCGTATCTAATTGCATCCAGATAATCACTTGATAGAATTAATGCTTTACTTGAGAGCCTCGTGTCGGCGTTGCATTGCGTTAAAGCACAAGAGCTTGTTTGCTCTACCTTCGGTCGAAGCACGTGCCAGTTCGGAGGGTTAAATTGCAAAAATCGAAACCCTGCGGGCGCCCCTTGCGATTGCGTTTGTTTCCGTTTTTTTTTTCGAAATTTGTACATTAAACCTAGGGATAATTTTCCTTCAGTTTACTTGCGTGTTTAAGGATAATCAGACGAGTTATTTGTTAGTTCGTGGGGTAACGTGCAGTTTGTCCTCGGACGGTTGACAGGACTTAACGTTGCATGACATCTTCACAGCTATACACTCATACTAGCGGAGGGGTTTCTTATTTTTACGCTGATTAGTCTCACGAATCAGAAAATGCGAACTAACTGGATAAGTAGACCTTCTAATCGTTGTTCCAGTTATTTTATTGGCGCATAAATTTAAACCTTGTGTTTTTGTGACCACCGTCCAGGAGAGTCGAACCCGAATTTAAGAACGGTACGGATTTTGAATTTTTAGTATCTTGTTTATGTGCGTTTATTTGTTATCTCCCAATATGGGCCTACTCTTTTGAAAATATTAATTGATGTTCCTTTAATAATAGTAGAGGAGAAGGGGGTAATATGGAACCCCATTTTGTTTTTTCCCAATAAAACAAGCAATTTCAGCACAATTAACTAAAACTAGGTACCACCAGATTCTGTAATTGTTCATTTATTGTCCTTGTGAACAAATTTTCCATAATGGGCGCAGTTTAAAAAATATACGCAAATTAGTAAAAAATGTCAAAATCATGTTCTGTCAAAAAGTGTGGGTAATATGGAACCGTGTAAAAATATTCAAAAAAATTACTGTAGATGGCAAATAATGTATTTATTTATATACCAAACCAGTAACAAACTTAATATAATGTATAAATATAACGTAAAAAAATAATTTTGCGACAGAAGTCACAAATGTAGGCATCTTTTTCGCAGCTTGAGCACTCATAATGAGCGCAGAGCTGGCACATTATACATTGAACCCAAAGTTCTCCTCTTTTATCCTGTGAGTAGAATGCATCACAGAACATACAAACTGCATCATCCTCTGAAGGTTGTTTCCCAGTTGAATGGTCGCTGTCATGGGAGGTTCCATATTACCAGCGATGTAGGGGTTCCATATTTGACAAACTACTCGCTGTACTAAATTGTTAGGTTATACTCTTGAAGATCATTTTAATCAGCTTTTGTCAGCTGGCTTTTGAAGAACAAATACTTCATCAACTACTAAAATATTAAACATTTACATACCATCAAAACACTCCACAATATTAATTAGAACATCGACAGAAAAAAAAATTGAAAATTTTCACAATAATACAAAAAGCATTTACTACGAATGAAAACTGTAAAGTGACCACAGAATGATATGTATTCTATCCTTCGCAGAAACACAACATGTTTAGCCACTTACAACATAGATGTCGCTTGGAGTTTCGTAATTAACACTGGGTTCCATATTAACATCAGGTTCCAAAATACCACCTTTTCCTCTACGTGAAAAGGTTCAAAATTTTGATTAAGTTTGAATTGGTGATTTTTTTTCTTCCGTTATTTTATCAAAGTGAAGTGTATCTCTTTGAAGGACAATTGATATACGTGTTTGAACACACTCGCAACCGGGAAACGGTAATAATGTTTACCGCAGAGCTATTACCGGTACGTTAAACACCCCTCAAGAAATCATCAACTAGACGAGAACCCTCGTTAAAGTTAGTTTTATTGACTAAATGACGTCTTTCGACTTAAATGTTGTTGAACCGTTGGAGCTTCAGGTGAAATTCTGATTTTCTAAATCTATTTCACGTGTTCCATGATCGTTTATACGCACAAAAAATGTCACATAAAAATTAATACATTAAAACATGTAAATTTCATGAGATAAGGGTTCTCTTTATGTCCTTTACAATTAAACAACAATTAGACATGTTTTTTCTTAGAGTTGCTTAATTTTTTGTTAGACATTTTAACGCCTTAATATTGAAAGATCTTCGTAAAATGAAAAAATGGATCAAGGACTTTTCTGTTTTTATAAATAATTGTTTGAAAGTTTTAAAAATTAGCCAAGTTTTTGAATTTTTTATGATTTTGAACATAATTTTTGATAAGAACTTTACAATAGAAAATTTTCTTCCTCTTAGAGGCAACATTTTCAAAAAACGCAGTGGTCGCAATTTCCAAGCTACACAGTTAAAAAAAGCGTTCGGGTTATGACGGTGAATTCAAACTTATACAATATTTGGTTGCTTTATTATTACAATACGAAGATATATAAAACTACATGAATAAATAAAGTTTTTTTATTATGTGCAATTATTATTTACAAAAGCAACGAAAAATAATATACTCTCCGGAACGGTAAACCACTGAAGTTCTCGTTTGCAGCTCGCACTTTATAGATCTCTGCAAACTCGGCTGAACCGCGGAAGCTGGAATTCGCTTACTGTTATCGGTACTATACCTATAATCAATAAAATTTCTTTTGTTTATACAAGGTAATTACTTAGTTGTAACTTACAATTGGCCAATTAATTAGATTAAGATCGTCTATATGAAATTTTTTGTTGGCAACAACAAATATTGCCTTGAGAGAATTGTGAAATTGTCCTGGCGAAAGCAACTTTTAAAAAAACTTTGAACGAAATTTCTGATATTTCATCGTGCTTGATTTTATCGGTGAGCCTCAGGTATAACCGCTTTTGGGTTAACATAATTATTTTTTTGGTCGGTACTACGGTGTAGTTGTAGAAAAATAAACATCTAAAATGGTATGAAATCAAGCTTTGTAATTACGGGGTTTAATTAGCCCGACTGGGGATTTTTCCCGTAGTTGGGCTAAAATAAAAGAAAACAAAAATAATTGTTTTAAGTAAAACTGTGGATTACTGTCGTCGTTGAATTGAAATAAACTAAAATTAGTAAAATAATTTTAGTAGAACTGGGGATTTCTCCCGTCGGTAAGCCAAAATAAACTAAAATCGGGAAAATAATCGCTTGAAGTAAAACTGGAGGTTTCTTCTCTTGTTAAGCCGAAATAAACTAAAATCAGGGAAATAATCGATTATAAGAAAATAATGAATAAAACTTGAGTTTTGTACCGTCGTTAAGCCAAAATAAATCAGGGTGTCCTTACTTACACGTGCTCAACTTATTTTGCTACTTCGTAGCTCTTACGCTCGCTACGTCATATTGGAAAAATGGTTCCGAGAAACAGTATTTCTTCAATATCTCGTTTCCGGTGTTTCTTATAGCAAAAATAGTTATTAAAAAACTGAAAAAGAATTAAATACTTTATAAATTACGTCTAACACATTTTTTTCGTAAAATCAATAGTTTCGATGTAGCAGCTAAGTAAAGTAAAGCAATTTACTCACTTGCAAAAATTCGCGTTCTTCATATGTAATTCCTTAATTATCAGCTTCAATAAACCATTAAGTAATATTAGTTTTTGGAGAGAAAGAACTCTTGAGTAATGTGATTTCTATTTTTATTTATCCTACCTATTATATATATTGGATCAAAAATGCATAGAGGGCGTTAGAAGAGTGGGGGAAAATGTAATTTTTGTAAAAAGTTCATCTAACCTAGCATATAAATTTTATCAAAAAATCATAAAAGGCGGAGAAAGTTGTTTTTTTACAAAAAATTGGATAAATAATAAAAATAATTTTTGAAAATTTGAAAAATATTGAAAAAAGTGTCACGTTTATGGAATTTCCAAAACCACTTCCTATTCTAACATTTTAAACGATTTTAACTTCAAAACGCATTTTTCCATAAAAATGGCTATACAATCAAAATTTTAAAAAAATTCTAAAAAAATTAATTAAATTTGTTTTTCCCGCCCCTGTTATACACTATTTTCGTATTCAGAAAATGTTCAGCCCAAAACTGATGGTGAGCGAAAACATGCTTTACCTCTGTTTTCATAGATTTTTGAGTCCCAAATGCGTATTTCCGCCAAAATCACAAAATTAATTTTTCTTGCTTAAAATACAATTGTGGTCATAAATTCCTGGTAATATGTACATGAAATCGAAAACCTAATTTTTTTTTATTCCAATTATTTAAAGTTCAACTGTTAGACTAAATAAGTTTCTGTAATGTGAAAGCTTGAAAATCAGAAAATCCACTCTATATCTGTGTATTTTCACATTTCCTTTCCTTACATCCTCCGGAAAAAATCCTAATTGAAGATCCCGTTTATTTATTGGCTGGCTCGAGCGACTCCGGGTATATGTAATCTAATACAAGGCGAATAAATCCACATTTAGGTTGACAGAAGCCGGGCAATCTTGAGCGAACCATCTCTTAGTGAAATTCGCAGCTCGATGCAACACCAAAATCGACTTCTTTACTGTTTTTTTTTTCCGAAAAACTTTGCTTTTCTGATCGGCGCAATATTAAAATTTCCCATCTCGTCATAACTTGCAAAAGGAAACGCCAACATTGGCTTTATTTTCCCCATTTTAAATCATATTACGAACAAAGTATGCAATACAATCAACATAAAGTTTCTTCATGGCGAATATTCAGCGATAAATTATTATTTTTATAGGACGATATGTTCCCTACACGGGTGCTTTATAGAAGCCTGTGTTAGGCAATCTTAGCACAAGTGTACGTACATGACAATAAAATAAATATACAGGGGGAGCCCCTTTGATCCCTTACTTCGGGGAGTTGCCAGACTCTTCCCTCTTTGCTTTATATACTCCTACACGTGTAGGTATCTTATGGATGTGTGTGTGTGTCGATGCATTATTGTACCTTTCTGAAATTCTGTATCAAAATGTTCCTTTGTATCTTTGTATAGGAAAACTTGTAAGAGCAAGACTTGAATTTTCATTTTAACAGTTGAGTTTTCAACGTTTCTCACGAATTTCCAAGTTGAAGTTTTTTCCCAATTAAACTTTATTTTTGATAATTTTTGTTCTTAAAATACCTGTGTAAAGTTTAACCAAAGCGTAGAAGGGTCACTTGGAAAAGTTTTTATGCGATATTGCAACTAATTACTTATCGTGTAATTAACTAAACTAAAGGTTCATAATGCGAATTTGAAAATTTGCTGATATTACTAACAGCTTACTAACACGAGGCAATCAATTTCATATTTTGAAATTTTTTGTTCATAACTTTTAAATTTTAACTTTTAATGAAATTTCCTCTTATGTAAGTTGACTTCAATTTCAAGTTAAAATTACTGTCACTGAAAATTGCAATTGAAGCTTATTCAAGCTGATATTTCAAGTTTGTTAAATTTGTAGCCACATTGAAATTTCTCTGATAAGTAGCCCGATAACTCAACTTAGTTACTAACCGTACCTTACCAACTTAGTATCTTAAAAGTTTTTATTTAACGAACTGAAAAGTACTTACCCTCCACCACTGACTTCGGCTTCAAGGCCACTTGACTTACCCCGGCCACAGAACTTGACTTCAAGGCCACTCTTTCAAGGTTACCCTTAACCACGGAACTTGGCTTCAATCCTACTCTACTTACCCCAACCACAGGCTTTGACTACAGGCCACTCTTTAAAGTTATCCCACATCACCGACTTTGGTTTTAAGGCCACTATTCTAAAGTCCACCCCCCACTGCTGACCTTGACTTTAAAGTCACTATTTCAAGGTTACCCTCCATCACTGACCTTGCTTTCAAAGCCACTTTACTTACCTTGGCCACAGACATTGACTTCAAGACCACTCTTTTAAGATAACTCTCCACCACTGACCTAAGCTTCAAGGCCATTTCTCTTACCCTCCCCCAGCGACCTTGGTTTTAAGGCTATTCTTTCAAGGTTACTCACCACCGCTGAACTTGGCTACAGGCTTTGACTTCAAAGCCACTTCTTGAAGGGCATTCTTCACTATTAACCTTGTCTGCAAAGCTATTTCTCTTACCATCCCCCCACTGACCATGACTTCAAGGCTCTCCATGCATCACCTGGCTTCAGAACTATTTCTCTTACCCTCCCACAACTAACTTTTACTTCAAGACCACTTTTAAGGTTACTTTCCACCACCGAACTTGGCTTCAATACCACTTCTCTGACACTTCCCTTCAATGATTTTAACTTCTGGGCCACTCTTTCAAGGATACCCTCGTCACTGACCTTGGCTTTAAAGCCACTCTTCTTACGTCCACCATTAACCTTGACTTCAAAGCTACTTTTTTAAGGTTGCCCTTACCATTGAACTTCGCTTTAATACCGCTTCCTTTTCCTCAACTGACTTTGACTTCAAGGGCACTCCTTCGGGGTTACCCCCCACCACTGATCTTGGCTTCAAAGCTACTCTTCTTGCTTCCACCTCTTTTCTCTCCCACTGAACTTGAGTTCAAGGCCACTCTTTCAAGGTTACCTCTACTACTGACTTTGACTTTAAGGTCATTCTTTTATGGTCGCCCTTCACCGCTGACCTTGGCTTCAAATTACCCCCAACACTGACTTTGACTTAGGAAGGTATTTAGAACTGTTGATCTTGCCGCACTGCAGTATTTTATCTCGTAACTTACTACGAAGTTGCAATTTCAAAATTATGGATTAGATAACATTAGTAACTAACTTGAAATTATAACTGTTTGAAACCAACATAACACTTGTACACTTTTTTTGTTGCAAAAGTTGTTGCCCTAGTTCTGAATTTTATTATGTGAAATTTGAAATTTCATAATGAAAACAACATTTTGGTCAAAACTGTTGTATTCAATTACTTATAAAATTTAAAATATTCTTTTTTGTTAAAGCTGCATTATTCAAACAAAACAAAGTTGAAGTTACATGCGATTTTATTAGGACTGCTGTTAAAACACAAGAACATCAGCAGCCTTGATAATGTTTCATGTAATCGGGGACAAAACGTTGGTTTAATTTTTATACGCACAAGGAAAACAATTTGTAATTCGGAACGCGCTTTAATGCGCGTTCGATTTTCCTGGCCTAGAAAACTAATTTTCTCATATGGAGCTGGATTAGAACAACCAAACGATGTGGTAACAAAAATTAATAAATTACCAAACTTTCCATTTAAAAAACCACAACATTATTGTGGTAACACACACAAAATGAAATTCAATTTCCTCATAGCCGATACTGGTGAAAAGTGTTGCGGTCACATGTGGAAAAACACAAACGGCGATAGAAATAAACGATAGGCATAACAAATCAGTGCGAGTGGCTGAACAATTAAATATTTGAGAGGGTGTTGCAGGCTGGGTCAAGCAGCGAGTTAATAATTGAGCCGCGTGGCTTTTAACACGGCAACTGGCTGTTCTTTTATTCAATACCTTAGCTTCTGTAAACGAGAACTTGACACCTAGCCGCCGGATTGATTATAAAACCACCCGGGAGTCGCGCCACTCATCACACCTACACTCAAACCTTTTGCCTATTAACTATAAATTAGGATCTCTCTCTTATCCGTTTACCGCTTACACCTCCATCTTGCTATTTACATTTAAGTAGGACCTTGAAAAAGTTTCAGTCGGAAACTGCAAGTAGCTCGTTTCCTGAACTAGGACGATCGAACCCCGAAGTAAAGTGCGGTAGGGATGAGAATAAATACAGACATGTTTTGAAGGTTCTTTTTCTAATCGAGTTTTACATGGGAAAAGCTTGTTCTGTGACCCAATAAAATCATACCCTGAGGCCAGAACTAATTAGCGACCTGTATTAAATATTTTTGGTAAAAATTGCAGCATGGTAAAAATGTTCAAACCACCACATTTAGGTGCGTAAGAACAAAAATTTCAAAATTTAGTGAAAAACTTATGAATAGCGTGTAGACATTTCTTTGTCGGTTTTTGCTGTTATTTGACATTTTAAAGTATAATTTAATTTCACCTACGGGTTCTGATAACCTGTGAAGCTCTTTCTATGTTACGGGTGGGATTGTACGTCGGCTTATACGTACAAGCTCGTTGAAATGCTGGGGGATTTCACTGGGCGAGGGCTTTCCTGTAGTAGAACTGTACTTTGTGGTGGAGGTTTTCCCCAGTCTGACTTCACTTTTTGGTGAAAACTTTTCCCCAGTATGACTTCACTTTTTGAGGAAGGTTTTTCTCCAGTTGGTCTGCACGGTTTCCTCGTGCCTAAATAAAGACATGGGTAACTGCAGTGAAGGTGTTGGTCTCCAAGGGTCTAAATGGTTTTTCTTACCGAAACCATTTGTGCTCAAGTAATGTTAATAACAAACAACCATAGCATTAAACCATATATTCAATATAGCAACAGATTAAATATATAGGCGGTTTACAAATAACTATTACACTACAGCGCAAGGTAACCAAGCAAAGCTAAATATGATAAACACAAATGCGGTATCAAGCAGTAGCAAACGGTAGTAGGCAAAACATAGGAGCAAACGGTAGCATACGGTAGCAATTAAAATACAGTAGCTTTTGGTAGCAAACGGTATACAGTAGGAATATCTGATTACGCAAGACTAAGACGTTCATGTGTAAACATTACTGCAATTAATTTTACAATGGGTAAGACAGGTACAGCGAACAAACGAGATTATGACTTTTGTTTGCAAATTCTCTTATAATAAATTATTCGAATGAGTTATTAAACTTTTTTTAGTTCGGGTACTTCCAGCAGTTGCTATAGGTACGCAGTAGGGCTAATAGATCGCAAAAAAATCGAGACTTTGTTTGCACTACACGGGATTAAAATCGAACTAAAAGGGTTGGGAGGGTAAGGGAGTAAATTGTTTTTAGTCAATATTCAAAAATCTCGGCTCAAAATCGAGCTATCGGGATCCACTTTACTTTGTTGGAAAGCCAATCTAATGGTCTAACAAATTATTCTAATTTAAATCTGTTTGGAAAATTTTTTTATTTGTTTCTAATTTTTAATGAAATATCGATAATTTGCTTAGACATGAAACTATTGTTTTTAGAAGCGGAAATCGTAATTTTTTCTCAAAATTTTTGGAATAATTTTTGTCACAGTTACAACGCTTTCCCATACGAAAGCAAAATGCGGCAAAAATAAGCAGAATTAAATTCACAATTACAGCACCTATGTAGCCACAATTTAACTATTTAATTATGCCAGATTATTTCATTGATATTTCGTTTCAAAAATCTCACCAAAAGCACCCAAAAAGGTAACCACAATGGCCTCCAAAGGGAACACGACTAAAATATTCAGTTAAAGTCTTCTAATTCTGTAAGATACTGTCAGTAAGCGGCGTAACAGAAGCAGCATTCTCGGTGTGATAAAATGCTTATAAAATATTTCGGGTATACTTAGGGTAGTTAAGGGGTGACATCAAAAGCCGTAAGGATCGTGTATTGTTGAAAAGTTAAAGCCCGAGGTCCCGCAGCGCACACACGTAGAGTGGAGGTTCGCCTTCGGGACTTCTAGATGGAAGCAGACCCCCAGGACTAAAGCTGAATATTCTTTATATTCTACACTTAAGCGAATGTCTTACGTATCAAAACGCACCAGACTTTTTTTTTTCATAATGGACCTTTTTATTCCTGAAAATCAAAATTGATAGTCAAGTTTTTCAAAGACGCCTTGAAATATTTGGTACAGAAATGTTGAGCAAAATTATAACAGATGTATTGTTTTTTATTAAATTTCAAGATCAAACACATATTAATTATTAAAACAATTAAAGTAATCCTGTTCAATTAAATTTCTTTTATTAAATTTTATGTGCAGGGTGTTCACATATAATCTAACAGAAAATGTTACAAATAAATGCCAATTAAAATTAAATAAGGAAAAAAATTGAGAGATAGTACAGCAAACCTGGAAGTTTTGATTTTCAGCACATTTCACTAGCTTTTGCCAATAAGGTTTGAAGGAGCTGCAAAAAGTAATGCGGAGAATAGACAGCGAAGCGAATAAAATATGATTCAAGATCAATGATCAGAAGACCAAGCATATGACAACGCGTAGAGGAAAATTTAAACAAGAATACTTGACATTAAGCTACCAGACCGACAAAAAAAGGAAGTACGAAGTAGTAGAAAATTTTAAGTAGCTGGGGTCAATATTCAGTAGAGACTGCAACTAAAGCAAGGAAATACAAACAAGGATTATGACAAAAAATATGAGTATGTTTACCTTGATGCAAGCCATACTAAAAATGAGCGAAACACTTCGCCTGGACTTTTCTATACATTTAAATACAATGTTTTATATTTTCCAACACTTTCGATATACACCTGTCTAGACACGACTAGTTAAAGTAAATAGTTCTTATAAGTTGTAACATCTTGAAGCGGTTGAAGAAAGACCGACCGCTGCGCTGCAAGCATAAGGTTGGGTAAAATATTCGGACTGAATCAACGGAAGCGCGGAAATTGATATTTGAAAATATATTAATAACTCGAGAAGTATTATTTTTAGCAAGAAATTACTCTTATTAATTTGTATTTAGAATTTCAAAACCTTTCGGATTTTAAAGCCAAAATGCCACGTTTCCATTTAAAAAAAAGTTATTTTTTACCGTGGCCGCCATATTAAAATTGGAAACTCAAGTTTTTTTCTTAAATACAATCGAGAAGAATTTGCCCTACAACTTTGCTCTTGAGTTTGCGAGTCTATCTATTAAAATAAAAAAGTTAGCCTACACTGAACATTAAACGACTAGTACAAGAATACAACTGCTGTAGAAAGTATGTGAAATTCTTCTAAGGACAAAAAGATTATTAAGGGGCAAAAAATTCGATATTTGATTTTTTGTAAAAAGATTCTCCTAGAGCAAACAAAAGAAGAAATCAATTTTTAAGTTTAGTAGCGAAAATTTTGGGGGGGAGGGGGAACAGTAGCCCCCCTAGATATTAAAGTATCAAAAAAATATTATGATATTCGGATTTTGCTATCAATGATGAACTATATTGCTTTAACTGAAATATTTTATTGCTCCCCGTTAAATAAATAAAAGGGTACCAATTTTCAATTTTCAAAAATTCACAGAGGGCGTCACAGTGAAATTATAGCAATGCGCAAAAAAGAAATTGTAGAAGATTCCCAGCTCTATCAGCTTAAAAAGTTTAAACAAAAACGTGTGGGCAGTTTTTGAGAAATATTTTTTTGAAAAATTCCAAAATTTTGGAGTGATGTCATTGCGATCGTTTTTATATTTTCAAAATTAATGATATTTCATGGTATAGTAACCTTAAGGGGCTACCAAACAAGATGTAGTTGATTCCAATCAGATAACTGGTTTTTGAGTAAATGGGCGTTAAAGTCGAAATGTTAAAAAATTCGTAGCGGCCGCCATTTTAAAGCTAGAGAGTCCTTCTTTAATCTCCACTATTCAAATTTCTAAAATTCAGTTTCTGAAAAAAATGCTTCCAAAAAAACATGTCTAACTTCTGCTTCCTTTTTTAAAAGCTTATTTTGTCGGTGAATTTTTGATATACCCCCTCATTCCTAAGCACATCAAAATCGGTCCAGCCGTTCCGGAGATATGGAGCGTAACACACCCACCCACCCACAGACAGACATTTTTTTTTAAATTACTTTTTTGGGGTCTATGGAGCCCCCCCCTCCCCCCCGACTATTTCCGTTAAAATCTTTCCGTTAAAATCTCAACTTTGAAATTTTGCATGAAATCAATACTTCCCTATACTGAAAGTATAGGAAAGTAAAAATCAATGATATATCGCAAGATGTCAAGTCTAAAGGTTACTTTCCTACAATCAAACCAACAGTGGCATACTCAAGCGAGACAATGACATTAAACAAAATTGAAAAACAAAGCTGTACATATGGAAAAGGACGCAATTGAGAAGAATCTCTGAAGCGATAAACGAATGAGGAAACAAGTAGTATCAAAGCACAAAGAATACGATGGATAGGATACATATTGAGGATGGGTGAAGCAAGAATATGAAAAAAAAATTATTTAAAAAGAGGCAAATAAAAATAGAAAACCCGAAGAAAAGATGACTGTACAATAAACAATATCAAGGAAGATCTAGGAACTCTGAAAATACTACACTGTAAGAATAGTACAGAAGACAGGACGAAATCAAAAGAGATAAGGATAACTCAACAAGCCAAAAACTGTCATGGCGCGAAGTGCGGTACATTTATCTAATCGACCCATTGCAAGCATAAAATCGATCATTGGTTTAAAATTTATCATGTATGTAACATAAAATAAAAAATAAAAACATTGTAATGATTTTACATTTTCTTCTTCTTTTCTTTCTCCTGCTTCTATTCCTGTTTCTTTTCCTCTTCCTCCTCCTTCTTTTTCTGCTCCTCTCACTTCTACTCCTTTTTCTCCCCTCTCTTTTCTCTCCTACTTCCCCCCCCCCCTCCTTCTTCTCCACGCTCTTCTCACATGGTTGAAGCACTTTGGTCCGTTGCAGCAAACTGTTGATTGATCTGATCATCGCTCCTTTGGTCTTCCCACAGATCTTCTTCTTCCAGCGGTATATCTGCAAGCTTTCAGTGGTGTTCTTTCGTGGTTAATCACGTTATATACATATATGCTGTATCCAGTTTTGACTCAAATTTTGGATTATTTCATTCAGAAATTCTATATTTCAATTTCTTCTTATATTACTACTCATCTGCTGATCTCTTAACGTTGTTCCCTCCACTCTTTGTAAGAATCACATTTATGATGTTGGTATTCTATTTTTATCAGCTGCTGATTTTCTATGATTTCTAAAATGGAAAATAATACTTCGCATTTTATTTGCCTTGGGTTTAAATTACAGATTTTACCTTATTAAAAGTGATATTTGTTACGAAACCAGCAATTTCTTCTTCCACAGAAGCTTAGCGGATTAGAATTCTTGTAAGATTGAATATTCTCCCTCGCATATTAAACATTTACTGGCTTCAACAAACATTTTTGACATCAAGAAGTGCTTTTTGACGACAACGTCAAAAGTTATTTGTTATTTGGAATTGTCTTTTAGACTTTGAAATTGTTTTTTAACGTAAAAACTTGATTGTTTGAAGTCTGAAAAGTAATTGTTTAATGTGGAAATTTAAGATATAACTTATTTATAATTAATAAATAAAACGGATAGTTTTGACGTCAATACAAACGTCTTCAACAACAAAAAGACTTTTTCCCCCAAAAAAAATATTTGCTGAAGTGTGAAAATCGCTTACACAATTTAGTATTAAATAATACATTAACGTAAATGCTATCCTTTAACTATAATTAGTTATTTTTAGACGTCAATAAATTAATTTTCATTGTCAGAAATGCATTCACTACTTTAACGCCAAAAAACAAACTTGGACGTCAAGAACTGAATCTTTGACGTTAAAAACAGAATCTTAGACGTCAAAAACTGAATATTTGACGTCAAAAAATCATTTGTTGAACGTAGGAAAATGCAGTCATTTAACGGCGCGTCGGACGTTTTGGTGTCAAAAAATTATTTGTCGACTTCGGGAAATGCAACAACGCAACGTCAGAAGTGCATTATGTATTGACGTCACAAAACAATTTTTTAAGTCACAAACAACATCTATGGCGTCAAATAATCAACTAATAACATCGAATAATGCAGCCATCTAACAACGCACCTGGCGTAGTAGCAAAGTCTACTCTATCACCTCATCAAACTAGTTACCCTTACTTTATTTAGTTATAATAAGAGTACGGTTTATACTAGTTTTATACAAGGTTTACACCAACAATTGTTTATACGGATCCAAAAATTTGTAACGTTCAAAATCTTTATATCATGTGCTTTGTAAATGCTTAAAGTTTTTGAAATATCACTTTTCGCAAGTCAGGACCGTACGAAAGAAAAATTTAACATTAATTGTTTTCTATTTCCATTTTTGTCGATTCTTGAAATCAAGTAAATATTCTAGTTTACGGCTAACAAACTGTAATTTTCTCGCTTCTGATGTTTTTTTGAATCTCATATAATGTCTAAGTGACTACCTACACCAATTTTTGGAACTTTCCGTCGTATCTATAAATATAGAAACTAAAAAAATGTTCCTTCGGAGCAATACACTACTGGAGTTCTCGTTTGCAACTCGCACTTTACAGGTCCCTGCAAACTGGTTTGCATTGTAATGTAAAACAATTAACACGTTAAATAAGTTCGATGATTTTGGGAACTGGTACAGTTTCTGTAAATGAACTGAATTATAAAATTGTTAAAATAATGTAAACTGAATAGTGGAGAATACGACGTTTTTGGACACTGTCAGTACAGATCGGATTTACATAGATCGACACTGTTGCCAGCTCTATTTTTCTTATTGTAGCAAAAAATAGAAGAACCTGGTTATACTGTTCTGAATCAGCAATTTTGAAGTGTTAAAAATTCATAGGAGGCGTAAAGAGAAACTAGAGTGATCGTTGAAAAAACAATTCTTTTGTCAGTTTGTACTAGCAATTTTTTTTTAAATTTCAATATTCGGTTTGGTAGTTGAGCATGTTATGACTCATCGTATGTGCTGAGATTTTAAATGCCTGTAAAATACAGCGGCAGTTAAAATTCTGCACTCACTAAACAACGAAAAAACAGCTGGTGGCCGTTTAATAGGTTGTTTTTCTTAGGTCGTAAATTGGGTTGTTGATTTGCGTCTTAATGTTACTACCTATTTCTCTCTTCCACTAGGGTAGTGTGAATTTAATCGAAAACTGCTTGCTTTTTCAACTAAATCATTATTTTTTTTAAATCTATTTTGCCATCATTGCTAAATCTTTTTCCCACATTCTCGCAGCTATTCGCCGTCTTCAAAAAAATTACCATTTATTTTAAAACTCTTTTTTTTTCCTCCGTCGATATTTTAGCCACGCACATGGTTTAAATTTTTTTATATTTGGGGACATCTCCCGAAGATACTTAAAGTTTTGTGTTTCATTAATCTTGTGATGGTTGCCTTTTTGTTGGATTGTCTGCTATTTTCACCTCGTAACGTTGCGTGGCGTCGTGAATTTTACTTCTACTTATTTAAATAAGCAAATAATATTAAGTTTATAAACCGAATGCGCATGCTGCCATCTGATGATGAGAAAGGTATCTAAAAACCAGAGCAATTTTATGTCGATCAGTCTACACTATATGCTACAAACATATATCACCGACACCCTGTCATTAGTGTAGTACAACGTACAAAACAACACAAAGTGACATGCAAGTTGTACCAACTGCATAAATTCCTATCGTATAATTGCATTATACGTACTGGAAACCCTTTTGGGAAATAGAACTAAGTGACAAGTTGCATCAAGTGCCAAAGGGCATTGCGAGCCACGTGACAACATGCCTCCATCTAATTGGTTAAATCTGTGACATCAATAATTGTTCTGCTGCTTTAATTAACCAGATATATAACCTACCTTGCAGGTGGAACAAGGGGCATGTTGAAAGTTTTGGAAACTTGCCACGAAATTCAGCTCCCCCTCCTGGAAACAATATTTCTTACAAACGTACGCTAAGGAAACGTTTCAAGGTTTGTTAAACTAACAGACTTACACAACAAAATAAACATATGCGTTTACGTTACAACCGATCTGAATCTAATTAAAGTGAGGTTTTCCTCTAAATTTTCCGAAAAGTGCGCTACTTTTCTGGTGTAGGAAAATTGATGCGGGATAGACGTTGGCAGTATTTCGCGTCACATCACATCGCTTAATCAAACACGTATCAGTTAGGTTTAAATCAGCCACATCTGTGATTAGCAAACAGAAAGTGAGCTAACTGAGCTAATGACAAACAGTGCCTCGGGGGTCAGGGCTTAATCAGGGCTGCTCCCCCGTGAGCCCCAGGGCTACATCGATACGCCACCAAGCTGGCTTATTAAAAAAGTGTATTAAAAAAAGTTTAGCATGTCCGTTAATTTTAATGCTATTTATTTTACTGTTTTTGATCTGCTTTTTCATTCCTCCTGCATTTTAGATCGTGTTTGGTTTTGGTAATTTTTGTACTGCTTTTTCTTTACCCCGCCTGCTTCAGTTTTATACCTCGCGGTTCCAATTTTTTTGCAAAATTTCAATCAACCACCGTATCATGTAGAATTTTGTTGATTTCCTGATTAATTAATATTTGTTCAGACCTGCAAATTAAAGTTTACATTTATGGTTTAACACTAACACTAAAATGGATTAATTATGAATTGTTCTATCTATTTGTTGGGAACGACAAGTCATGTTTCTGAATCCAATTAATATTTAGGAAGTAAAACGTACTAAATTATTACTAATGTTGCCGAATCTACTGAAATACATATATTGATGGTGATTATTATAACTAATTATTATTGTTGCTGGTTAGTGTATTCTAAAATTATTGTTACCATTGTTGTTCTCACGAAAATATGCCAAAATGTTTTGATTCGGATATTTTTAAAGCGACTTTGTCAACTTATTTTTTATAGTTTCCAAGCTCCTGAAAATGAACCGCGTAATCACTTTCTTATCGATAACTTTTGCGGTAGTTGCACTAATACATTAATTTAGTATTTCTACAATTTTTTTTGTGAATAACTACACCAGAAGTGTCTCATATGGGCGGATCACGTAGTATTTGCATCTAAATATTTTACAACTTTACAGTCGTTTTGATTATAAAATTTTATTCTCTATACAAAAGACACAAAAAGGCACGTTTAATTTAATAGTTTTCGACATAACTCAATATTTATGAAAAATCGAGTTGCCATGGAGGTGTTCTCGTAAGATGCAAAAATAATTTCCACATACTTTTAGAGAATAAATTTAACACATCAAAGCAATAAAAACAGTTTTTATAAATATAAGTCCGGAAAAAGTTTCTTACGGAGTTGCAACGGATCAACTTTTCCTTAAACTGATGCAAACAGTCAAGATTTGTTGAAAATATATATGAAGTTGTGATTTAACAATTATGTACAAATTTTATTGCCACAACGCTAAAATATATGAGTGTATTTGATTAAATAAAGTGTCTGTCTTATGTACAATATTGACTTATAACGGCGAGAAAAATATCTCTCCGGAACAAAACACTACTGGAATTCTCGTTTGCAACTCGCACTTTACAGGTCCCTGCAAACTCGGAGGCGCTGTAACGTAAAACGATTAACACACTAAATAAGTCAGATTATTTCAAGAGTTGGTACAGCGTCTGTAAATGAACTGAACGACACAGTGGTTAAATGTGAACAGTGGAAAATACGATGTTTTCGCAGCTTTTGCTTTCAGTTTGCTGTTTCTAGTAGTTATTGTTGAGATGTTTGGTATTCCCTAGAATTTTCCTTTGTTTATAACAGGTAATAAATCAATTGTAACTTCTAGTTGAGTAACCAGTTAGGTCGAGCTGGTTTATACAAAGATGTTTGCTCGTAACAACTTATACGGCTTTGTGTTTCTAGTGAAACAGAATTGTGAAGTCGCTTAGGTGAAAAAAAATATTAACCTCTTTGAACGCTTCAGTGTTTAAATATTTGTACGCCAATAATGCAGTGTAGTTTGTAGGAATTTAACATTTAAAATGAACGAATTTAGGCTCTGTAATTATGGAGATTAGTAAGTACAGAGCGAGATTTTTTCCGTTACTAAAAGAAAAATAAAATAAAATCTAGGAAAATAAATGGTTTTAACATAACTAGGTATTTTCTCTGTTGCCAAAGAAAAAATAAATTAAATTCAAGAAGATAAACGGTTTATCAAATCTGGGGACCACTCCCATCGTTTGTACCAACAAAAATAAAATTTGAGAATAAATGGTTTGCTGAAACTGGGGATCACTCCCGTCGGTTGTACTAAAATTTATAAAAAAAAATTTCCCTATTTTCAAATTCTGTAATAGATTTTCCTGAAAGTGCGTCCCATAAGTATGTATTCCTACATTTTAAAGGTCATCCAGATCAAACTATCCGTTTCGGAAGAAAACATGCGTACCACGCACCCACCCACAAACAGTTATTTTTTAAGCTAAAACCTTGAAAACGTAAATTTTCATGAAATCGATACTTTCCTCTACTGAAAACATGGGAAAGTAAAAATTAACTAAAACTTGAACTGCGTAATTAATTCACCTTATTGTGAAATTTACAAAAGTTTAAACTATTAGAATAAAACAAATAACCAGTTTTCCATTTGCGCATTTCCGAGGGGATATAAAATCGGTATATCAATCAGGAACTTTGATGCTATATATTATAGTAAACGTTAAGCCAATATTATTCCCATAAAGCTTCTTTCTTGAGCTTATTAAGTTCAGGATCTGAGAGACTCGCATCTCTGCCATAAAGCATTCTTCTTTATGTCCAGCACACGGGTAGGCATACAATAGCTTCGCTACGCTTCCGGCAAGCAAATTGCAATGGTAGATGCTAGATATATAATAGCTTACAGAGGCGTAACATCGAGGGATAAGAAATCAAAAATAATTCCTCAGTTCTTGTCCGGTTTTTTTTTTGGAAACAAATTTAACCTTTGCGTCATCAGTTTCGATTTTATTCTTAATACCTTAATTGGAAAAACGCAGAAAAGCCATTTTGAGGAAACAGAAACTCGGCAGGTAATTTGATACGACCCTGGAAAGAACCGAAACAGTTTTACACCTCTCACGAGAGAAATTTCGAGCCGCGTTTAAAATTGCGAAATTCTTAGAGTTTTCCTTATTTCACTTACTGCTTGCTTTTCAGAGTTATTATTTGGCTACTAAAACACGTACATGGTGCTCATGTTTCACCAGAATATCGGGGATTCCCTGTTGTTGTTTAAAAAGCGGCGTCGTGGTTAGATTTTTCTAATGGTAAAGATGTCGCAGGTTTTGTTTTTATGTAATTTGGGGTTCGATTGGTTTGCAGTATTCAAGAAAGAGCACACATTTCTGGCTTGTCTGTTTGGAGAGCGAACACACAAAACTAGTTCATGTATAAAAGAAAAAGCTCAAGTAGGAAAGGAAATCATCTGGTTCTATTGTAGCAGAAATAGTGAAACATGTCTGGCAACTCACGTGCCTTGTGCCCAAGGGGGCAGTAACACGCCAGCGCCATCGCGGCCTTCCTGAACTAAGAATAATAAAGTCGACTTATGGAGCGCAATTACACAAAATATATTCACGGTTTTTTATAGCTCCTTGCGGCCAAAGAATTGCTCCATTCTTTTATTGTTCCGAAGAGAACGGAGAATTGATATGTAATTGTTTTTTTTGTCGGTTATTACTCGCAATTTTCTTTTCATTTTCTAAAAGGCTGCACGCTCTGCATGCTTCAATAAATTTCAATTGCTACGCTCTTCTTTTGCAAAATGCTTAATCTTGCACTCTTATTTTTACACAAAATTGTATCAAGAACAGACACTCAGACGATAAGATTAATATTAAAGTTAAACGATGACCTTGAATTTACTTTTAGAAAACAATATTCTGAAAAATTGAGAATAATTAATTAATTATAAAACTATACAAGGGAAAAATAGACAGTTCTTATTCAAGATCGGATTTTGTAAAGTTTTAGCTAAAACGATTTAACATCTTTAAGATTGGATGTATTTTAATCAAACAAAATTATGTTTAAATTATAGCATCTAATGTGAACAAACAACAAATTTAACATTAACAAACTAATTCAAAGAACAAAGGGTTCTGTCTGGAGCTTTAGAAGGTTATAGTTCGCGTAACAACCGGGCCGGGGCGCTAGCACATCCTGGTGTTGGTGTTTGCACTTTGCTTCGCGGTGCTGGAGGCTTCGTCGAAACCTGCTGTAGCCGCTGCTTCGCTTTTAAAAAAACTCGCCGCGCTGCCTGGGGAAACTTCGCCAATACCTGCTGCAGTCGCTGTTTTGCTGTAAAAGGACCTTGTAAAGTTGTTTAGCTTTGGACCAGTCGTTAGTTCAATGGTAAAGCAGATGTAAGCTCTTAGACGAGCTAGGTACTGGTTGGCACTTGAATGATCCTGTAGCTATGGTTTGCTTTAGATCTAAGGCTAATCCTTGTTTCTAAAGCAAGGTGCAGTTGTAGTAAGAGCTGCAAAGTTGGTTTTCTCTTTTGACGATTCTGATCGATCCTGAAGCGAAATTCGACAGCGTTTCGTCTTTGGAACGTTTTGATTGACCCTAAAAAATAAATCGATATTCTTGTGTAAACGTGTTGCCTAACCAAATTGCATCAAACATATAAGCAATATAAACAAAACAACACAGCTGATTTATTTTTATCTTTTTATTAAACAGTTGATTTTATTTGAGAACATTCAGAAACGTACGTCGGACCGTATTGTTGCTTTATGAGAGAAAGCGGTGTCCGGCCTGTGTAAGAATGAACGAAGCAAAATTTGTTATTGTAAACAACCACGCTCACCTATACGCTGATTTGCTGTGAGTGGGGTAGAGGGTTGGAGCTTCTAATTATTTTGTAGATCTCTTAGACTGACGATGTAAGCAGCGGGAAGCGGACATTTAAATTTTTTAAATCATTTCAAATTTATAAAATTATGTTAAAATTGAGACCACAAAGAAATCGAAAAACATTTCAATGAACAACTAAAAACAAATGCATTGTGACAGAAAAACCGGACTTGGCTTATTTTTCTTAAAACGTTGAAACTTCGAACGCTTTCGGATTTGGCAGCAAAATTTATATAGTTATGTCTCGCGTATTGTCGACGTGACTGTTAGAAGCATAAAAAACTAACAAATTCGTAACGAGAGAAAAGTCGGACGTATTTTTATTAAAACTAGTGTTACCCCAGCGCACAATGCACTGGCAGATTGAGCGTTGACAGAACCGGCAAAAGTCACGTGATGCATTAGTTCCAAGTGAAGCGCGTCTAGCAGACTTTCATATACATTATAAATTAAAATAATTATTAATAAAACATTGACGTATAATAAAAATATAAAAATGTTTCATGTTCCGTCTGAGGATAGAGACCTTTCATTGAAAAAAAAATGGTCCTAATTGGTGAAGCGGTAGCCGCTAGAGGAACCGGAGAAGAAAACCCTTTGAGCTTTTATTGTATGTACTAGTGTTACCCCAGCGCACAATGCACTGATAGACTAAGCGTTGACAGAACCGGCGAAATGCTAAGTCACGTGATGCATTAGTTCCAATAATGAGACGCGGGGTTAGGGTAGATGTCGCCTCAAGTGAAGCGCGTCTAGCAGACTTTCATATATATTATAAATTAAAATAATTATTTTTAAAAAATCGACGTAGAATAAAAATATAAAAATGTTTTATGTTCCATCTGAGGATAGAGACCTTCCATTGAAAAAAAACGGTCCAAAGTGGTGAAGCGGTAGCCGCTGGAGGAACCGGAGAAGACCCTTTGAGCTTTTATATATGTATGGATGGATGGATACTGAAATCCAAAATTTATAGAGTAGTGTCTCAGGTATCGCCAACGTGACTATTACAATATTTAAAAAAATTTTATTTATAAATTCCAGCTTTACTTCGCTAAAGTCCATATTTAATGAGTATCTGTATATAAAATACTTAATTACCTTAACAATATTTAAAAGAATGTTGAAAGTGCGTTAAAATTAAATAGTTGTGGCTTACGTCTCGCTGACGCGACTGCCAGAAGTAACAAAAGTAAACAAATAACAATCGTAGAAAAAATACAAGACGGAAAAAGATCGGTAGAAACGCAGATAAATCATAGCAATAGAATGTAACCTTCCATGAAAACGAATACGAAACAAATACGAGAGAGCAAAAATTGGTGTTAATGGACAAGAAAGCAAGAAGAAGCATGTAGTAGGCTACACAAGATTAGAGAAGAGGGGTAAAATAAATAAGAAAGGAAGAAAAGGTAAGTGGAGGGATTCCATACAGACAAACAATGGTGGTAGAAGATGGGGGCAAAGAGAATAAAGTAGAAAAGGAAGAAAAACACAAAGAAAGGGCCGGTAGAAAAACAGAGGATAATGTTTAAGAAAATATATATAAAAAAAGCAATGGAAAAAGAAAAGAAGGATAATGTTAAAGTGTAAAACAGAGGAGAAGAAGCTAGCAGAAAGAGAAGTGAGAAACTATACTATGAATGATATGGCAAACAAGTCAAAACGTACAATAAAAGATTAAAGCGGTAATAGATAACAAAAAGATGACGAAGCAACTGGTAGTCGAAGATAAACTGGGAAGAACGGGAGACAGCACGAGAAATAAAGACTGAAGAGAGAACTTAAGAAAAAACAAAGAAACGTTCAAAAAGAAGGGTTGACTAAGAAGAATGTAGTTGGTAGAGGAATATAGGAGAAGTGGGGTGGAGAATTCAGCAGCAGAAAGAACTAAAAAAGAAATATTTAAAAACAGTTATAAAGAACAGGAATGATGCATAAAACCAGCGACGAGCTTTATTTGATGAACTACTAATATAAAATGTACGACATTATAATATACAGGGCGTTTGAAAATTACTATTCTTGTTTCTTGTACGTTTAGAAATAAGACCTCTAAGCTGCAGGTTTTCTTCGATAACTTTAAATCGCTTCGAGCTAGCTACTTCAAATTTGATATGTACTCATCCTTAATAGGTTGCTACATACGGTGTAGTTTTTATCACAATTGGTTTTGTGGAACCAGTTATTTCATCAATCTCACGTGACTATTTTACCTGTCAGACCTCTTTTATCTAGTCACGTGACCTAAAACTTAAAATAACTGGTTCTATATAACCTGTCATGATAAAAATTACACAGTATTTAGAAACTTATTAAGGATGACTGAATTTTAATAAAAACACAAGAAAGAACAGGAAAATAAAGACAATTGAAGACAAACCGGAATATAAAAAAAAGTAGAAAAAAGCAGAAAGAAGAGAACGGGAAAAACTATTGTCGTACACTTTTCACTATATTCTAGCTAATAACGTTATTAATTAAATAAAACTAGAAATATTTTTCTATTTAAAAATATTTAAAAGAAACAGGCAACGAAATGAAATATTGTATATTGATACAATTCCTTTTAATTAAAAATAATTTTAACAGCGAAAACTACAATAAGTCCTTTGGTCTGAACTTACCAATCTGCATATTATGAAAACTTTTAAGAGAAACATCGAGAAATAAATAAAACAATGCATGACAAAATCCCTGCTTTCGGATTTCTAAAACGTCGTATCTTTTTTTTTATTGTAAACCAAAACACGTGGAAGGATGCAGATGAGAAAGTAAAGGGATGATCTCGTCCGCGTGTGATGTACGCGTTTCCGATATGAGTTATGGGCCCCCGGTGGCCGCGGCGACGACTTGCCAAGGATTGCTATCAAATATGCACGCCCATGTATATGTATGCCCCATGTAGTGCCCGTCCGCACCTTCGGCTGCCCCTGCAGGACTACTGCGGTACGTTCGTTGGAGGAATGTCAAAACATTCCTGAAATATGTACTTCTCTCTATCTGGTGGAGGATTAGGCACGCTTGGCTTAGATCGATTACCTTTTCTAACAACACGGACAGGAGCAAATATTTTTTTCCTTTCGACCGCTGCAAACCTTCACTTGAAGAAGCATTTTTGAAACTGTACTAAATTCAATTGCGTCACAGAATTTTAAGTTTGTTTTTAGGAAATTAACCACAAATTAAACGGCGCCAGATATTTCCTATTTTTCCACCAACTAAAACAAAAAAACAGCACAGAGTTATATAAAGCAGTCTCCCATCATGACTCAATAATACATAAAAAGTACCAGCGGTATTGTATTCTTTTAGATTTTATTACTTACCTCGATGACGTGAGCATGTACATGAATCATAAAAGACCACCTGGTTTAAGTGATTTTTTTTTAATTCGGTAAGTTACATGACGTAGGCACTGGGATTGGTCATACCATTAGGTTATTTACTGACCACTACTCTACACAAATGCAAACTTATAAAAATGTGTACTACATTTTGCTCTGCTTTATGAAACTTTGTTAATTTTTACATAGTTGTTGTTTTTTTATGAAACATGTCCTGAATTAATATTTAAAAATTTAAATGAAATTTGTTTTTAATGATTTTTGAATTTAAAAAATTTACTATTCTGGTTACAATTAAGTTTGTCAATGGGTGCTACTGTTTTAATTTTTAAATTATTATTAATATTTAAGAGAATTTACTGCACCTGCTTACATATTGGTTTACTGCATCTAATCATGTGAATAGCTGCTTTCTCCGTGACGCTCTTTATTTGGCTATATTCATTAGACAAAATCGAATTTGTTTCTTGGCGCAAAAAAATTTTCAATCAATCCACGACGATAAGACGGACCTCGTCAATATTCGTATACATTCGTAAATCCGTTCTTGGACAAATTTTTATTGCCTTTTTTGCTGTTATATACAGGATGTATCAAATTACGTGTTAACTATGGGGATCTACGCTCAAATAAAGTTTCCTGAAATTTTCGCGTACTTAATACACTACTCAAAACGAATATAGAGACACTTATAAAAAATTGAATATTTTTGCTTAAGTAACACTGGATTTGGTAAAAAGTGTCTTCGACTTTTTGAAAAGGATTACTCTTTAAGATGCGAAGATTTCAGCCTTGTTGAATAAGCATCTAAGAAAAAAAATGTTAAAAATTGAAATTGGGAATCATTTAATTAACAAACTTTTAAACAGTCAACAATAAGAAAACAACAAATTTAAAAAACTAATAATGGGTGTGGCCTCCTCTGGCCCGGATGACTTCAGCGCAACGGCGGGGCACGTTCTCAATTAAATTTGAAATTGTTTGTTGAGGATGTTGCTCTCATTCTTGAGAAAGAAGTTCCTCAACCTCATCTAAATTTTCAATAGGCTGACGATCCAGCAATCTTCTTCCCAATACGTCCCATAGGTGTTCGATGGGGTTAAGGTCTGCACTATTAGCCGGCCAGTCCATTACTGTGATATTATGGTCATGAAAAAAATTTGTAACTATCCTAGCCACATGTGGTCTGGCATTATCTTGCTGATAGATAAAGTCAGGTCCCATTTCTCCAGCAAACAGAATCACATGTGGTTTTAAAATGTCCCTGATATAACGCGCCGCCGTTAGAGAACCTTCCCGAAGAACCACTAGCTCGGTGCGACCATTCAAAGTTATGCCGCCCCATACCATAATAGAGCCTCCGCCAAAACGGACAGTTTCTTGAACAGTGGAGTCTAAATAGCGTTCACCTTGGCTTCTCCACACACGCATTCGTCCATCGTTATGGTCTTCGCAAAACCTGCACTCGTCCGTGAACATTACATTGCTCCATTGTTCTCTAGTCCAGTTACGATGTTCTTGTGCAAAGTTTAACCGAGCTCGTCTATGTGCTGGTGTTAACCGAGGGACTTTAACTGCTCTCCTTGCACTAACTGAATCTCGTGAAGCCTATTCCGAACTGTTTGGTCCGAAATTCTGGTTCCACTAGTGGCAACCAGTCGATTATGTAGAGACCCGCGGTAATTCTACGTTCTCTAATGGTCCAAAACCTCAATTGGCGGTCTTCGCGAGGAGTAGTGGCTGTTTGTCTTTGAGGGTAAGGACGTCTTCTTACGATACCATTATTTATATTCTGTTCCATGCCCTAGCTATAGCAGAATGACTCACATTTAACATTTTAGCAACGCGTCGTCTTGAGTATTCTTCTCCAATTAATGTCACCGCTCTAACTATCTGGTTTCCATTCAGATATACTATTGGTAGTCTCCTTCTCCCTAACACATCCACATTCATGTTTCTACCAACAAATTACACTGCGAAACGGTAAAATCAAGTGAAAAAATTTTTTTGTTGAATTTAAACTTAAGCGTCTTTTTCGTTGTTTACTTTGTTTTGTAAAATATCCAAGGAAACAAGTGCCTACTTTTTTACAGGTAAAATGTAAAGGTATGTTCATATTATCTGCCAAGTTATAGATTGTTTCGTTGAGATTTACAAAAAATACACACTAATAAGGAGGTGTCTCTATATTCATTTTGAGTAGTGTATATCTAAAGGCCAAAGTAAATAAAAGTAGTATTTTGTTGTACTTCCATCAGTTCATGGTCTACTAGAATTTTATCAAAATAAATTAAATGACGTGCTTTTTCCATGACACTCTTGTGACATTTCTATTTTCTGTAATAAAATGCTCAAAACTTAAACAAAATGCAAAGTGTGACACATCGTTGAAATCAGAACTAAAAACTCTATTCAAATATGAAAAAATTTAAAATGTCGACCATAAGAAAAAAAAAGTTGACAGTCGAAAATGAGCAATGGTAACAGTTATACCAAATCTGATAGAAAATTTAGCTTCAGCATAAAAAAGTGTCCTAATAATGCGTTAACTAGAAATATGTAACATAAATAATAAATGAGTTATAGCCGAAAACAAAAATCCAAAATTTCAGTTTTTTCCAGGTCTTTCACAAACTAAGCAAGCTAGGTCTAATATCTTTTCAGATTATTAATGGGCATACAATTTCACAACTTTTCTTTCATTTAACCATCGTCGTATCTATTCAAATAAGCGAGATCCCTATAGTTAACACGCAATTTGATACATCCTGTATATCCATATACAAAGTGGCTAGGAAAACCCCGGCCACTTTTCTTGCGGCGGTCAAGAGATGATGCTTTAGTAAAGAAAAATTAAATTAAAATACTGGCAACAACGCAGAATCCAAGACGTTTTAGTTATTAAAAACGCCCCATATTAAATCAAAACAACCAAAGCGTCTTGGATTCTGCGTTGTTGTCAGTATTTTAATTTAATTTTTCTTTACTAAAACGCCATCTGTTGACAGCCGCAAGAAAAGTGGCCGGGGTTTTCCTAGCCACTCTGTACAATAAACTGCAGATTAAAAAAATTAGATTAACAAGTAAATGCTAACTGCAATGCATTGTGGGTCTGTAATAATGTTTAAAAATTATCAAAACTAATATTCACTTCCCACAATGCACTGTAGTTTGCATCTATTTCGTAACCTAAATTTTACAATTACAGTTAGTTTTAAGTAGATATTTTGTTAATTATGCAAGCAAATTAGTGTTTTTCAACTCTAACAACTTCAACGTGAAATCAAAAGTTTTGCTAAGTTTATTTTTTCATTCAATATAACCAAAAACTTGCAACAGGTGATCTATAATAAACATAAATAACATCCTCAGGGCACGTCAATGGTTGGTAGTACACAAAAAATCTTTAAGAAACTGCATGTTCAATCACTATTTAAATCTCGCTATATAACCTCTTTTTATAACCGAGTGCGTAGCAATATAAACAAACATTTACAGACGAGGCGAATTTAATATTAAATTTAATTAAATCTGCATAGCTGCTGCTATTTTTATATTAATTAATTTTGTTTGAACATCGTCAAAAGCGGATCAAGAATGGTCGAGGGTATAAAATTAGTAAATCATGTCAACGATAACTTGGCACCGTTGAAAATGCATTTTAAAAAAGAACGGAAGGAAAACCTAATAGCGCAGGTCTTGAAATCTCCATTCCCATTCCAGACAGTCAAATAAAACTTGTGGAAAAAGCTACAACTAATCGTGATAATAATATGGAAGTGTTATGCTACTTTTTAACTTTTACTTATTGTTTGTTTAATCTTTCACCTCTTATACCCGAAGGTGTCGAGGTTCTTCACTCCGGGTAGGCTATTTGCTTGTGCAGTAGGAGGTAGTGGGGCCGTTTGGCCTTTAGACTGCTATGCTCCTGAAGCTTATGCCACCCTTCATGCACATTCATTTAATGTCATTCACACATGTGTTTAATTGTATGTTTATGACTTTGGTACTTGTCCTGGTCAGTAAGTAATCAAGGCAAGCGCCGCTAATTGTAACCCAACGTCGAATGGTTACCGAGCTCGATACCGATCCACAGAATTACAGAAAAATGTTCTCCCTCTTCCAGGATTCGAACCGAGAACTCACGCATTGTGAGCCTGGTCCTCTACAACTGGACTTTTACTTATAAAATATTTTATTTTAAATTAACAATAAAACAAAGTTTTTTGATTATTTAACACTGCTAAAGCAAAATGAAATGTATGATATACATATTTTGATATCTGTACTACTAGTGATGTTTCAAATATCGTGTATATTTAAACAACGAATTATCAATTTTATAATGTTGAACTTTTCAGAATACAGTTTCATTTTTATGTTTTGCCTGATATATACATTTGTTTCTGCTTGCGTCTCGTCTTAAAATGCAACAGTGTAATCTAAGACTACATTACAGCAAATTCAACTGGTATCTAATGTAACAAACAGTAAGTGAATCTGACAAATCCGAGCTTACAGGATGTACACCCTCATCCCTAACGAGATATAACTTTATCCCTCTAACACTGTCTCTTTACCTTCTTTCGTTAATGCGTTGTTATTAGGTGTTTCCTCCAACTTCAGGATAAAGCTTGATTTTAGTTTTTTTTTAAATTAGTTAAGAGAAGAGAAAATGAAAACATCTTCAGATAATTGAAATAATTGGAGTTTTTAATTTGTATTAACTAAAAACAGTCAAACAACGCTGATTTTTTTAACGTCAAAAGTTAATTTTATTACGGTTTAAAATAATTGAATTTCGAATAATAATATTTATGTATTAAATACAGTAATCTTTTACGTCGTAAATTTATTTATTGTCGTCAAAAATTTGTTTTCTGACGTCAAAATATAATTTCTAATTTACAATAAAAAAAAAACAAAAAACCTAAAGAATTAATAGTAAATTATAAACTATTTTCAGAAGCCAATCAACAATTTTTGACGTTGATGCGAATAAGTAATTTTATGACGCCAAAAATTGTTTTGGCAGAAATGCTGCCACCTAACGGAATACTTATTTAGGTAGTAGTGGGGGCTAAAACCATACTGCGATATAAACCCATAAGGAAGCTACCCGTCACAAGAAGCGCATTAAAGATATGAACGTATAAACATCCAATTTTTTGACATCAATAAATACATTTTTGACATCAAAATTATTTATATACGTCTAAAAATAAGGAGTAATTATGATTAAACAATAGCTTTCGTCGATTTCTTATTTAATTCTAAATAATGTAAACGACTTTTAAAAAATCAATTTTTTACGTCAAAAAAATTGATTCTTGACGTAAAAATCCGTTTTATGTATTATTAATTAAATACATTTTATTTAATTCCTGCATTAATGATTTTATTTAGACATGAGAAAATCATTTTTGACGTCTAAAATTTATTTTTCGACGCCAAACAATAAACTTGTGAAATTTATTTTTTGACGTCAAAAATTAAATATGTAACGTCGCAAATTAATAAGAAGTTTTGACTTCAAAAAATAAATTTCAAACGTCAGTAATTAGTTTGTTGGTGTCCAACAACCATTTTCAGACGTATAAAATTTATTTTTTGACATCAAAAATTAATTTTGTGACGTCAAAAATTCGTTTTATGTATAAATAATAAAATACATGTTTGACGACAATACATGATTTTTATATGTCCAAAATGTTTAGCACCGTTAGAAAATACTTTGACATATTCATTCAAACATTTTTGCTAGTCCTAGAACACATTTTCGTAATTTGGCCGATTATTATTCATATTTTTTTACGGAACTGAAGGACTTTTTTCTCGTTTGACTGATGCCGACAATCAAGATGTGTCGCAAAGTGGTATGTTTGAATGGGGGAAATGCTGCGCGTTCGTACCGTTGAGTGGTCGCACGTCTCATGTGCATGCACACATGCGTTGGGAGTTTAAGTATTTGTTTTTGGCTTAGAGCGCAGGGATATCGAGTTCTTTCAAAAATCTTTATGTTAATTCTGGATCCCGTCGACCTGTCTCAACTTGAGGTTATGCTACTTAACTGGCGGCCGGTAGGTATTATTTTTTAAAAGAATTAGATTGGTTTCCGGCGGCAATTTTTGGCGTACAAAATACAAAAAAATAATAAGATGACGCGACGCCGCGCTAGTTCGCACATCAAAAGACACTGAATTTAAGAGAAAGCGAGAAAGTGAGGAAGAGGGGAGATTTATGTTAACGAAAGCTACGTCTTCGCGCAGCGTAACAATTGTGTTCCTTAATCTTCAATAAAATTGTTCGAAATGTTCGAAGTTAAGAAAAGACATTTTTAAAATCTACAGCTATTCATATACTAAAACTGAAGACGCTTGCGTTTTACATTGTTTCTAACGAATTAATTTTTTGTACAAAATTCCGCTTTTAAAATCTGTTGCTATACACCCGTACGTACCGAGCGTATAAGAAACTCTGCCACTGCTCCTCCACCAGTTCCACGATTCACAGTAACAACTCTGTCCTCAACCACCTTTCACGAAACATTCACTCATAAGCAAACACAAATTAGTTAACACTAAAAAGTGACAGCAATTATGGACTATCTGCTTTTTTTTACATTGCTTCCGTTTTTTTGCTACAGCCACTCTAAATGTCACATTAAGATTATTCCGTTTAAAAAACGTTTAATTTGTTGCAGTTGGTAATATTCCTATAACTTACAACCGGTTCTTTGGACATTCACATTGAAATTTTGTCAATCATTGTTTACTGTTTTTTCCTTGACCGTTATCTCGTTTGATTACATTTCAATATTTTTCACAGAAACAACTAAAGCCATAAATAATAGGGTTGTGCAATCTATGATATATTTCCAAACACATTTCAGCAAAATCACAAACTCCAGACTTTTATTGCATATATGCACCAAGCAAAAATAAAAACTTTGAAGTATTTCGAAGCTGAAAGCAGAATAGGTAGATTTAAAAATCATGAGAAATAATCTGTGTAAAACCGATCCAGCCAATTAAGCGAGTTAAGTCAAAGAGCGAACCGTAGCTGAAAGATGGCATGCAATATGCATGGCGCCTCCACCCCAAAGGGCCGCATAGCGATACGGCATTATGCATTATTCAGCAACACTCGATTCGATATTACTTCCGATTCTTTCAACTTATACTCTGTTATTTGCAAATATGGTATGACGGATACATTTGAATCACGGCTCAACTTTTTCACAATTTACTAGAAAAAATGCGAACTTAAAACCAACTTGGATTATTTTATAACTTTCTAATATAATCAGGCGATTTTGGGTAAATGAATTTTAGCCACAGTCGAGGAAAAGTTTATGAAAGGCCATAAAGTAAACAACGTAGGTATATAACTTAGTTATTTCAAATAATCGACGGTTCCTATAATATTCTAAGTATAAAAGAGCTGGGAAATTCGTTTACAATGCGTCTGCACTGGAATAATATTTACTTTTAACAGGCGTTTCGGTTTCAACTTTCAAATAATTTGTTTTCATGAAAACCGCTGCAAAGAATTCCTTTTCAATGATGGCGTAATTGATTCTTTAAATTTAAGATTTTTAATTAAAGGGTAAAAATGAAAGCAATTATTATTTAACTCCAGCAAATTTATTTCTATTTGGTGGCAAACAAATTCCAAATGAGAACAAAAATCGTCAGTACGTTGTTTACAACATTTAATTTCCCTCGTGAGCACAAGTTTCTTAGTTATAGTCTTACAACAATTGAAATTATAAATTCATGGCCATAACTTAATTAATTATAGTCCGACAACGATTATAAAAAATTTACGAAAATTTTTGAACGACTATATCACTCGCATTATAATAGCCAATGTTTATTTTCAGGATCATTCACACCCTGACTGATGGTGATAACACTTTTATTAGTAAGCACCCGGTGTTATCGCTGTTCTAACCACGGCAATCACATCAACTTATTTTTTTTTGTTTTTGCGCTTGGTAATTAAGTAACGCGTTTTTAGGTCAGTAAGTAACGAATAATTATGTCAATTAATTTTCTATAATGCTGTCGCTTCTTTATTGACCAACTTAATTGTGATGATGCACGGCAACGTCGCTCCTCTTTCGGACTCTTGTTGTCATGAAACGACAGAATTATTGTTAAATTTTTAATTCACTTGTGGTATTGCTGTTGACTATATCGGGCACATTTTATTTCGCCAATGAGAGCGCTCGATATCCGCGTTAACGCCCAATCAAATTAATTTGAAGATGACAAAATCACCTGTGAAATTTAAATAAGTAGAAGAAACACGACAAAATTACTTTTAAAACCATTCGTTGCTATGGCTGCGTTTGTTAGCGACGAGGGCGACAACGCAACCGCACAATCATTTCCGATACGATCCGTTAATTGAAAATACGTCCTACTTACCTAGATGTAATATAGTCGTTACAAATACAACACGTGGTAGCGTTTTTCGTTTTTGTCCAAAATTAACTAGCACTTGTTAACAATGTTAAACTCGGCACCTGAATGGACATTGTGTATGGTGTGTATGTTGGGTTGCATGTCTTTTCGGGGTGGAGCATGTTATACCGGTGAATAACCCTAAGTTCGCTGAGCCCGGGTAAGGTCTGAAATCGGAATCGTGGAGTTGTGTTTACGCACAGCTCCGTGATTCTCTAAACAAAGGTTTACAATGCAAAGTGGTTAATAGTTTTTTTTTTGAAAGAACAGTTAACTTATGTTACTCCCTCCTATTATTTGTCGTTCTTTTAAATAAATAAACAATTTTAAATTAAGAATTTTTTTCCCTAGCAAATTATGTAACATATTATGAACAAATGTTTACATTCACATAATTAAGAATGGCACACAAAATTGCACCGAATTAGGGTCGCAAATTACCAAAATCAATCTTGTTAATAAGACGTGTGCTTAGTGTAATAAGCTTTGGCGGAAGCAAGTGTAAGTAAGCGATTCTAGCCGCACTTATAGCGGCCAATTTGTTAACTGTCCAAGTTAGTAGAGATAAATAGCGTAGTTAGCGCACTGTAAATGGTCTCGAAGTTTCTGCTTTTACTTGTGCGACTTCTCTAATAAAAACATTTTTTAAAACAACCCTACTAATGAAAAATTCAGCATGTTTCTGGCAGAAAATCGGACCCGAACACTACGAAGATATATAATATAAGCTTTAGCTAAACCTACACGTATTTGAATCGACACACTTTTTTACAACAGTTTTTACCATTCATTTTTAATTATTTTTGTAAGTTGTCTCAAAATATTATTTTATATACCAATGTACGATCAAAAATGGTATTTCAGATCTAGATTAAATGGGCCTACAGCTTTTATTAACAGGTTGCATCCAACTGCATCTAATCCTTAGATGATCTGACTTTGGAGCTGGACAATAATTGTTTATCCATTTATTTTGTCAGTGACGTCAAAAAAAACGCTACTAGCGTCAAAAAATTATTTTAACGCAAAATTGCATGAACCATTTTCAGGTGTCAAATAATGATTTTCTGACGTCAAAAAGAATTTTTAAATTGCCAAAATATGATTTTTTGATGTCAAAAACAGTTTTTAAATTGCCTGAACTGTTTTCAGACTTGAAGGAATGATTGTTTTACAAAAAATAACAATTTTTAAATTGCCTGAACGGTTTTCAGACCCAAGAAATTATTTTTTGGCGTCAAAAACAATTTTCAAATTGCATGAACCATTTTCAGGTGTCAAATAATGATTTTCTGACGTCAAGAGAAATTTTTAAATAGCCTGAACGATTTTTAGATGCCAAAAAATGATTTTTTGATGTCGAAAACAGTGTTTAAATTGCCTGAACTGTTTTCAGACTTGAAGAAATGATTTTTTTTTAAAGAAAAATAACAATTTTTAAATTGCATGAACGTTTTCAGCTGCCAAGAAATTACCTTTTGACGTCAAAAATAATTTTCAAATTGCTTGAACGGTTTGAAGGCGTCAAAAAATGATTTTCTGACGTCAAAAACGATTTTCAAATTGCCTGAACCGGTTTCACACTTCAAGGAATATTATTCGGACGCAAAAGCAATTTTCAAATTGCTTGGACGATTTTCAAGCGTCAAGGAATATTTTTTTGTCGTCAAAAACAATTTTCAAATTGTCTGGACGATTGACATGCGTCAAGAAATAATTTTTTGGCGTATATAATAATTTTTAAATTGCCTGTATGCATGCGTTAAGGAATGATTTTTTTGAAGGTCTAAAACATTATACAGCGAATTGGTTAAGAAATGCACAATTTTCTGTCTGGTTTCCGCAAGAAACCAACTAGTGTTTGCGAACCAAACAGAAATGGTAAGTTTGTACAAAAACTCTCACAATTAAATTATTGTTTGTTTACTAATAACTTAATAAGGCACACTTATGTTAAAACAATTTATCTGCGGATAATGTTATCTCTAAAATTATTCATTGGGATGTTTGTGGTGGTAAAACCGCTTATTGGTGTGTTTTTACCAAATGATATAGTTTAATTAGCTGTCGGTAATCTTTTATAAAGTTCTTCTGCGATAAGATTATTTATAACATCCGTTGGTATTTCAGTTCTTAGTTGTTTTATTTTATGTTTTCAGTAGCACATTTATTATAAGTTATTTAAATTATTAAAGCAATGTTAAGATTTAATTTAGGATTTCCTGTTTTTATATATTTTAAATTAATGAACAACAAAACAAATCAAAGTTATGCAACAAGTATTTTGAAAAATGTACTTTATGAGGAACACAAGAACATACAGGGTGATTTAGAAGCTGCGTGCCAAACGTTAACAGGTGATTGGGGAGGCTGTTTTAAGTAAAAAAAAATTAGATTGGCATAAGTCCGAAAACGCTTCCTTACGGAGTTACAGCCTCTGGAAGATAAAACGGACAGTTGCTTTTCTGTCGATAACGTTAGCATTTCTGGTTACATAAAAAAAGTTATTTAATTAAGCATTTCTAATTTTTTATTGGATAACTGGAACAAAGGTATTTCGTGTGGAGTATCACAAAATATTTTATATCACTGTACATTTTTTTTAATATTGGTTAAAAAACCGATTCTCTCTCCCTACAAAAAAAATCGTGTTAAACGTTATTATAGTCTCCAACTCTTATCAGCAGTTACCAAAATTCTGTGTCGACAGTTTTTGAAAAATATGGGATAACATTTTCATATATACCTCTTAAATTATGCAGCACCTATTTAGGGCTAGCCTGTAGTACCCTACAAGGATAATTCAAAAAAGTTTATAAAAGCAAACAAAATTTTGAATTTTTGCTAAAAATATTAGTTCAAAATTAAGGATGCTTTAAAAAATGTCAGGCAAAAATGTAGGAGAGAGCATCTTCGATAAATGTTACTGCATCTAAAAAATTGAAATTAATTCTTGTTATAATGTCACTTTTTGAAATTTGTGGTATCTTTCATAAACTATCAGAGAGACACAGAGAAAGAAAAAAATATTTTATACCTAAAAAGCACGGTTAAGAGACATTTTCTAAAGCTATTACTATAATTCTAGATGGTTAGTAATACAATTGTAAAAGCCTGTCGGCTTAAAAAGTGTCAAGTATAGACTTTGTAACAGTAAAATGTAGCAGCAATAGATAATTCCAAATTGAGCGAAGTGGTTCGTCTGGAATTTCCTATACTTATTCAAAATAATCACTTTTATGTATATAATCACAACAATTACAGCACATCTAACCAAGAACTGTTTAGAGATTTGGTGTATTAAAATAAACCCCCGCTAATTCTACTACCTGATTAGCAATTTCATGGTGGTGCAGAACGCAGCGGTCACCTTATGCCTATTATGATGTGATTATACTATGTTTATCTCTTAAACACTACATGTTTTCCTACCTAACTTGTTGTTTGTCTTAAGTTGTCAGCGCTGTTCCTACGCTGATTAAGTTACATGGAATTCTTTTTTCTTAAACTGATTTTTTATTATTTGGAATAAATTTCTCGGGGTTTGAAAATACCAAAAACGCATGGACAAACTTTTTCGCCAGAGAGAAAGGTGGAAAATCTTCTCTCCCTAAATTTTACTGCACCTAAAAATTAAGCACTAAATCTTATTCTAGTGTTACTCATGAGCAATTGAGCTTAAACTAAAATTTATATAGTCCCCGTTTATTCAATACAAGTGTAGAAATTTTCAATTTTCAAAACTTTATACATGTCGCAGAAAAATTAGCGAACTGGGACACGAACCAAATTGTAGTTGATTCGAAGTTCTATTAGTTTACAAAATTTAAAAAAAAACGTGTTGCCAGTTTCTGAGCAATATATTTTAAAGACTTTCCAAAATTTTGAACTTATTTTTCACTTCATAGTATTTATCTTTTGAAAATATTTGTACACAGTAACAGTAAAGTAGTTTTTGAGTAATAAAGCGCTAAACTCGTAATTTTCAAAAAATCGTAGAGACCTCCATTTTGAAGCTAGAACGCTTTACAGATCTATGTCGTTTAAAAATATTGCAAGTAAACCACATTTTTATGTTTAATAAATTTTTTATTTAGAAATATTGATCTGCTGCCATAAGGCTTACGCATTTTTTAAAAACTTTTTTAGTTACCACAACTTTATCAAAAATAACACCACTTTGTAACCACAGCTATATCGATTATAGTCCTACAACTTTGTAAGCCAGTTCATTGTTGATAAATCAGTGCTCTATGTCGAATTGTTACTTAAAATGAATTTTAAGTAGTTTTCGCAACACCTTGTAATCACTTTTTAACAGAGGTAAGTAAACACTTACATAATATATATCATGTGTATTAATTTTATTCAATTGTGATGAAATTCGAAAATAAAACCTTAGGTTATGTTTACCTAACCGGGAGGGGGTATGAAAAATGGTGGTGTGAGGTTGAACAATTATGGTTTTAGACACGTTATTGTGATTACAATGCTGCTAAAACCGCGTAATCAGCAGCTAACGTTAAAATTCTTCAATTGCAACGTGTAAATTATGCATGCGTAGTATTAAATTGTGCGTGAAGACAGTTCATAACCGTAAAAATGGTGTCCATAACTCAGTGCTTAAATGACGCAAATAACGACGGCCAGGGGTTGTTTATGAGGAAAATATGTTCTGCGTTATTCTACGGAATTGCATCTTTTATGATAACAGTTGTCAACAAAACTGTGCTCACTTCATACGGATTCCCTTCCTTCCAAGTCCTTGGTTTAGGACAAATGACGGCTTCAATCCTGGTGCTCTTCGTTGCCAAAAAACTTCGCATTGTAAACTTTCCCGACCTCGAACTCAACACTTTTGGTAAAATATGGCCTTTACCTCTGATATACATTGGAAATATGCTGTTCGGACTTGCCGGCACCAAAGAATTAAGCTTGCCAATGTTTACCGCCCTTCGAAGATTCTCCATATTAATGACTATGATTGCAGAACTGTATATTCTAGGTATTAAACCTAGTTGTAGTGTGCAGTTTAGTGTGTACACGATGGTATTTGGTGCTGTTATCGCTGCCACTAATGACTTGGCTTTTAATTTGCAGGGTTACATATTTGTTTTATTAAACGATTTCTTTACTGCCACGAATGGTGTGTACATGAAGAAAAAATTGGATTCTAAAGAATTAGGCAAATATGGGCTTATGTATTATAACTCGTTATTTATGATCGTTCCCACGGTTTTCTTTGCTTTTTACACGGGCGATTTGGAAAATGCCTACAACTATAAATCCTGGGGGGACGCATTCTTTTTAACTCAATTCTTAGTTTCCTGCGTGATGGGTTTTGTATTATCCTATAGCGTTATACTTTGTACATATTATAATTCTGCTTTAACGACCACAATAATAGGATGCCTGAAGAATATTTGTGTTACCTATTTGGGTATGGTAATTGGAGGCGATTACATATTTTCGTGGATAAATTTTATAGGCTTAAATTTAAGCGTTATAGGTAGTTTAGTTTATACATATGTTACCTTTAAAAAGAAAGATCCCACACCATCATACACGGCCTTAACTTCGGACAAATCTGGTAAAATGGATGTTGTATAGTATAAAATTTATTAATAATAAAAATTGTATAATGTTGTAGTAAAATATTTTAATGTGGAAATGGTTATCTTATCAGGGTATTGAAGATGTTTATACAAGATTAATATTATTTACTAAGGTAGTAAGTTACTGTGGTGCCATGTTTCATACTATTTTTTTTAATGGTAATGAAAATTTATCATATTATATAAAATTAAAACTTAAATTATTATTATATTTTTAATTTCTTTTATTGCTAACACAATAACCGTAACATACCAAAGTAATTTTTCAGTCCATTATCAATACGTCCATTTACTTTGCTCATGTTATTAAATTATATTCAATAACCAATACATAACATTATTTATTTGCTATATTGGTTGCTAGTGAAACTATGTACACCCCCGTTTTTCCACATTTTTTTAATTAATTAATTTAAACTTGCGGATGTATATTTTTTAATAGAATTTTGTAGAACCCCTTCCCCATAAGCTCTAGCAAGGATAGGTTTTTACAAAAAAGTCATCCATGTGTCTGACTGCAGAAATAATTATATTTATAAATATTACTAAGTAACAAGAAAATAAAAACCAAATCTAAGACACCAACGAAGTACGTACAAACAAAACTGAAATACGTATATAACAAAAAAAAAATTCTTATACAGTGAATTCAAATTGGGGTGGGTGGGACATGGCAATTTATCATGTAATAGCTAAATTAGTTGTATATTATGTCCCTAGAAAAATTGTAATGCTAGCAGTCATTCTAAATGGAAAGTTAAAATTTTTTTACATCACCTGATGGCAATTTAGTTAAAAATTTAATACAAATAACGCTTATATAAATTATTTGCCTGTGCTGCATTCATATTATTGGCTTCGAGTTAAACCCTCCGCTGTCTTGCTGGCGTAGAGGTAGTTTTTCTGCTTTGTAAGCAAGAGATTATGAGTTCAAACCTTCATGAGGTCTGCTTTTTTTTGTAAAAGACAATCAAGTTTATGTTTTTTATTTAAAATGAATAATCCCTATTTTTTAATACTACATATTTGCAGTTTCTAACAAACCGCAGTTTAAAAATTTGCTTCTGGTGGTGGAACATTCTTTTCAATATTAAGTAGAATATAAATCATTTTGGTGTTAGGCTCAAATTATATGTTTACTTCTAGTTATTTTGTAAAATAGCAGTGCCTTTTATAAGCTTCCGTTAATGTACCTACTTTCTTCCTTCAGCTGTTAAAATTTTATTGTTAAAGTTTTGTTTCAACCGATTAGTTTTGTTAAACTGTAGTTTATTAGAAACTGGGACGATGTAGCATTACAAAACAAGAATTATTAATTTTAAATAAAGTAATACTGACTGTCTTATCAATAATAAAAAATTTTTAAAAAGGCATACCTCACTAAGAGTTGAACTAATAATCTCTTGCTTACAAAGCAGAATCTCTACCTGTGCGCCACCAAGACAACTGAGGGTTTATTTCGTAACCGATTGTATCAATGCACTACGGCGTGATTATTATCATTAAATAATTTATTTAAAGCATTAGTTCTATTACATTTTTAACTAAATTGACATCGGGGGATGTAAAAGAAATGTTAAATTAGCTTAGACCTTTAATTTTGTTTAGCATTATGATTTAAACTGTTGTAACAGGAAAACGATATCTGGCAACAGTTGAATAGAGAATTTAATGTTCTGAATCTATTAAAAAATGTATGGGATACTGTTTAAAAATATGTTCGGTTTAACCGAAAGTGCTAGATTAGTGACCCGGACACTACATAATCCATTTTTATGAACAATTAAACATCAAGTTTAATTTCATTACCTTAAAAAATGTAGGGAAAAAGGGGGGTTTACCTATTTTCCTTTACACCCTCTATACAAAATGTTCATGAATGAACCATCAAAGAAGCATGTAAAAAATGTTAGGTTTTTAATGCATTTTTTAGTTACAATTTGGTTTAGAAACCACGAAAAAAATGAATATTCTGGAACAACCTGTATAATACCAAGACGTTATTAAAATGGTACATTGGTATGGGTTATCACTTAGATGCACGTGTCTTGTCATTTTTGTAAACAGTGAATGTAGTTGGCTATATACAGGGTATCTATGCGTTAACGATCAAAATTTTACTGTTGCTCTCTCATAGTAATTGTTTGCTTTAATACTCTTTTTTGTCGATTTTTTTTAAAGCTCCCAGAACACTGTATATTTTATATTCTGAAACAACCTGTATTATACCATATTAAAACTATACTATTGTATTTTATTCCTTACATAATTTGATAATAATATACAGGATGATCATGAATTAACCAACAAAAGAATTTCTAGATAATTTAAGTTTTCTCGGCTAAAATCCATTTTTTGTTTTAATACAAATTTTAGTACAAATTTTTTGCAAATCCACAAACTCTATATTGTGGAATAACCCACTATATTGTTAAAATGGTGCATTGATATGGGTCTATTTATAGTATTTTATCGCTATATGTGGATGTGTCTTATCATATTATTAGTTTTAACCAATTTGGATAGGAAACAATCTGCATAGATTTAAAACTATATAGTTTATAATTTCTTGATAGGATTTTAAGTTCATGTTGTTTTAATAAACAATTATGTGTAGTTATCAGCTACGTAATTATAGTTAAAATTTATTATGTGGTACTATAGGTAAGTAGAAAAAGTACGTGCTGAATGTTTCATAGGATGCGTAATATAAAATAATTAAATTTGTTACGTTACCGTTTTAAAACGTATGTGTAGTTGTACCGTTTTTTACTGTTCATTGTGTTTTTCAATTTCTTGATTAATATCCAGATGTTTATTAAATAAGGTATTGTTAATAAAAGAAGTTTCATTGTTGTGTTAGACTGATTTTATATTGTTGATTTGTTCTGTGATGTATATAATAACCAAATAAAAAATATAAATTACACCTGTACCTTATTTCATCATTCCCCAACAATAATTAAAGGTTTGCTTTACAAAAACTCGAATACAATGCCAGGTTTTTTTATACAGGGTCAGTAGGGTGGTCGGCTTTTACTATTTAAAAATACAGAAACATTTTTCAAATAAAAGTTGTAAGAGAACCACTTTGTAAAATTATTTTCTGTTGTACAGGGGGTTCCATAATAAAGAGTGCCATGCCAAACTTGTTTTATTTTAATAGAACACCTTGTACATTTTTACTTTCTCATACTTCTACTGAAGTATGAAAGTTTTTGAATTTCAGATTTTAACGGAAATACGCGTTTTGGGGCCCAAGGAACAGAAAAAAGTGTTTTTTTTTCAAATGTTCCTTATGGATGAGAGGGTGCGTTCATTTCCTTGTATCTCTGGAACCCCTTGGCCGATTTTTATAAGATTTGGCATATGGAAATTTTTTAATTGCAGGTAGTAGTGCACTGTGGTTATTAACTGGAAACCAAAATTAGACATGTTTGTTTGGTATAGTTTTTTAATGCTTTTTTCCAAATGCTGTATCTCTACAATGAAGGCCGCAGCCAATTGTTTTGGTGTGTGGTAAAACAATGTTATTCAGCCATTTATTGGCGCGAGAATATTTAAAACGTAAAAACTATGGGAAAGTACCAGCGACCTGTGTCGCCAATTTTTGCATATTATTATTCAGCTTTAAATTGCCTTTTGGAATATGTTGTTTTTGAAATTATATATATATAGCACTGCCAAGTTAATTAACTGGTTTGCTTATACAGGATGTTTGTCGCAATGATACAAACATTTTTCATCCATATTTAAGACAAAATTTGCTTTCATAATAATCACATACTTAACCCATTTTTAGACACTTGCTTAAAAAATTGCAAACACAGTATTTAAATTTGTAAAAAGTACAAAACTGACATTGACCTTCCACAAAATGGCGTCTGGCTTCATTTTTTGTACAGCAGTCGTGTATTACTAAATCTATATACAAATATGTGGTCAGAGGAGATGTGATTCGGTCATACTTTTGTGATGGTAGAGTCAATGAAGATATTTACTTGAATTTTTAAGAAATACTCTTCCAGATTTGTTGTCTGGCAAAAACACAAAGATTTTGGATTTCTAGAAATTACCTGATTTTTTCCTTGAGGTTTCCAAATTCAACTTTAAAACATATAAAGGGTAATAAGTGGTCTTTACTAACATTTAACGGAAAAAGTTTGTTTAATCTGTGGAAAAACGGCTCTTGCAGATTTCATTAGTTAACTCTGGAAATATCAATTTTTTGTGAAAAAAAGTATGAATAACTTGGCAATGCCACAACGGAATTTTAACAATGTAGTTTTTTCCTTCAGTTTAATATAAACTACTCAAAAGAATTAAGGGGTCAAAATTTCAAATGCTTGAAGTTTCTTTAGGGCCGATGGCATTTTAATGAAACTTGGTATACGCATTGTCGAAACATTTACTTTAATGAAATGCTATAAAAACTGAATATCATCTTAACATCTACCACATCATTGAACACTATAGCTGATATCATAAGGAAGACATACCTTCTGAAAAAAATGACCCCTTAATTCTTTTGAGTAGTGTATAACTTTTGTGTTGTAAATCGTATAATCTAGTTCGTGTTTTTTGATAGTGTGAAATTGACTTTAAATGTAAAGAGGTTAGGTTATACTTATAATGTCTTGTCATGATTTCATGACTTTGTTGTACTTTAAAGTAATATCACAGTATACTTATATATACAGTAGCGAAAGCGCCCATATAACGCCTGGTAAGCTATAACTAGTGGCGCTCCAAGCGGTCGACAAGTTAAACTATCGTTTAAATTATGGCGGGTTTTAAATTCTAATCCAGTTCGTTGTTGTTACCATATTTTTAATGAGCAAAACAGAAAAATTACGAGCTACATTATATAATGGTTTTTAAATAATACAAAGATAATGCCAGTAGTATGATTTATTAACATTTATAAACTGCGAATCTTCAAAATGCAGCGTACACAAAGTGCAGTTTTTATTCAAATATCCCACCTCCTTTTCACGTAAATCTTCACGTCTACAGTTTACAACCCACTGTTTTGATCTAGAACGACGAGAAAGTCAAACTTTAATGTATTAATATTTATTAGAATTTATTACCTTTTTTTCATCTTTGGGAAATGTAAAAATACTAAGGTTAGGATTCTTTCCTTTGTTGTTTTCGCAGTTTACGGCGGAACATGCGCTCCCTTTCGAGACTCTCATAATAGATTGGTATATCACTAATCACATTTTTATAAAAACACTGGAAAACAACTTGAAAATTGTTCTTATAACGTTCAAAAAGCAGAGAAACACTACTACCGTCAGCTGTCAGATTTTAGTGTAACTTGTTCGCCGCTTGGTGCTATAATTACCATAAATGACCTTTACTTTCGCTACTGTATATATAAGTATACTGTGGTAATATAATGATACATACAATACAGAGTATTAAATAAGTATGTATTAACCAATATACAATCATACCATCACCATAATTTAAAATGGTATAATAGAATAAAATTAAAAACATAAGTTGGTATAGCACTCTTATACCCCTAGCGTAATTTAAAATAATTTTACAGAGTGCTCCTTTTGGTTTTCCCCAACTTTTATTTGAAAACTTTTTCGGTTTTACAAGTAGAGATATCGACATCTACCGTCTTTTTTGAGTCGCACTGTATTATTTTTTAATTTGTCCTACAGTTAATTCCGATAAAAGTTTTACTTATTGCAAACTTGTCTTTTTTTTACAGATGTTACGCAGTAATCAGAATATTCGTGTAGTGAACAACACCCTGAAACTAGCTTGCACCTACAACACTTCAACAGAATCAACCCAACATCTTGACAACTTCGAGCATGACTTCCACAAAAACCACATCCCTACAAATGCTTTCCAGAGAGTTGTTTTATCTGTTGGGTCAGCAGCAGTTTCACTTTTGGACCCGCATCGCGGTGATATGATTGCTTGTTTGGGTGAAACAACAGGTATGGTAAGACATTTGAAACAACTCGTCAAAATCTAACCGGATATAGATGGCGGTAAAGTTTTTTCTTTGACATACTGTAACTCCCAAACCAGGTGGGTTACCGATATGGGGTTTGCGCAGTTAGGTAGAGCTTGTCGAGATATACAACTCTGCGCAGGCGAAGTCAAAGTCGTAAATCTTTTGAAACAGGATATAATAGAAATTTTATAAAATCAATCGCATTTTCGCTTATTAAAAATTTTTGTTTTACAAACCAAAATTTGTTCCCCACTTTCGAACAGGAAATCTTGATCTACATAGCATTAGGCATCTATTTTTGCAATAAACCGAATGGAAGGGCAAATTTTTGCATTAATTTTCTTGGAATATTTTTAGTTTTTCAAAATTTCGAGATAACTTTGCTGGATCGGTTTCGAGCTTTACCAAATTTATGTCGCACATGTAAAGAAACATACTGATCAACATTCCATAACCAGAATATGGGTGCAGCGTCTGAAAATAATTTCAGCGGTAAAATTCTGAAAATCGTTAATTCCTGCTTGCACCCATCTTTAAAAAATCAGGAAACAGTCCGATCTTAACCAAACTTAAAATGGACATTTAGGAAGGACTATTCTACATCTTAGAGTAGGAATTTCTCACCGGGGCTGTATCGGGAATTTTTTATACAATTAAACTGTATTGTACTTTCACAACTTTAAAAAATTATTTTTACGAAAATCTAATTTGGGCTTCGATCTTCACCAAATTTGTAACACATATGTAGAACAAAATACTGAGTAACATTTTATCACCTCGCAACGCCCGCCGCTGATTGGAATTGAAAATTCTAATATTTAGGTGCAAAAAAAGGACCCAAATTTCAATTAACTTGAAGGCTGTGCTAACAAAGATTTCAAAAAATTTCTTAATTTGTTTGAAACTGCCATTCTAGCTTTTTTAAATAAAAAAAAGTTGTAAACACGTTAAAATATGTATAAGGTTAAAACAATGTTGAAGTCATAAAATTATTATTTTATTTATATTAATTTAAATTTATTTTCAGGACATCAAGCAGCCCAGTATGTATTAAATAAAATGCAATCTTCGCCAGAAGGGGCAGAAATTTTGAAACAAAGACCGAGGATTAATTCAAATACTGTCGATCTTAACAAATTAAAAATACTACCTGAAGGAACCTTAGGAAAAGTTTACAGTAATTTCTTAGAACATAATGTATTTAGTTAATATTTACGGAACATTTTTATTACTTTATAGGAATTCTTTTTGCAGAAAGTCACTCCCGATTCAAGATTAATGGTGCAATTTGTAGATGATGTAAATCTTGCTTATGTTATTCAAAGGTACCGAGAAGTCCACGATTTAATCCATACAATTTTAGAGATGCCCACAAACATGCTTGGTAAAGAATTTTGTTTGTTACCCAAAATATTTGTGTGATTACCAATCAGGCTTGAAGGTCGAGTAAAAACTGACTAATAATTAGGTCATCACTAATCAAGCAACTTGAGGTTTAATTCGCGGTTTTTTCAATTTTTTTGCTCAAGGACATGACCTTAAATAAGGATTTGTATTTATCATGGCCCCGTGGATTAACATCAACTTGAAGTTTTTGCCAAATTCAAATAGTTTGTGCGGCAGCACTTTGTATAGAATCGTCAAGTGGATGATAATCCAGGAGGTCCTGGTATCCATAAATGATTTTTTGTTTTCCAGGTGAGGTTACCGTTAAATGGGTCGAAGCAATACAAACGAGATTTCCTATGTGCATAGGGGGAGCCCTATTTGGTCCTATAAGACTGAAAACAAAGTAAACTTCAATAAATTGGTTTGGAATGTTATAGTAGTCAAGTGTAGTAATGATGGATGCAATGCTTTTAACAAAAATGAAATTGAATTGTAAAAAATAAGTTCAAATTGTTGTTTACCAGCTCCTTTACTATATGAATATGAATAACGGACTTTAACTGGACTTGAAGATGTAAACTGTTACTGAAATGTATGTTTTTTTTAGGCACAGGCAGTTGTACAAACAGTATTACTTACCTTGGGCATTACAAACGGGAAATAACAGCGATTTTTTGCTAAATATATTTTTTGAAAATCGTTGGGAACAACCACTCTCTGAAGTGCATAAAGAAGTTGGTATAACTTCATTGGTTTTGCCAGCAAAGAAATAATTTTAAGTATTAGAATTGTTTTGGATTGTAGTTTTATATTGTTGAATAAAAATGTTTGAAAAAAAGGCTTTTTTTTACAATAATGAAAGAAATAAAAAAAGCACAGTAAATTGTTTTGTTAAAATGTTTCAACGGATCGTTTATTTCTGCTGTGTTGATTATTAATAAAAGTTTTTTTTTGAAAGTGTTTTAATTTAAAATAATATAATTCTTAAACTAAACTTGTCTGTTATAATTGTTTAATTATTAGATTAACTGGTTTAGAAACATTATATTTGTACATTTTATCACAAATATTTATCGGTGACTAATTAACCAATTTTTTAAAATGTCTTGGAACTTTCTGAAGCTTGAATTGTCTTACGATTTTGAACTTCTCAGAAGTTGAATCCTAAAAATTATAAACTTCTAGTACTAGCTAATTTTTCTTTCAATTTAAGCTCTGATTGTTACATTTTAATTATATTTCGATGAAGTTTTAATTTCAATACTAGTGATTGCTTATTTTCATTATTATTAATGAACAAAAAGTGTGTAGGTACATGTTAAATTTATTGTCGTGTAAGATTCTTATTTGAAAAGTGGCTGTCTTATTAATTTCCCTAATAAATTGGGAGGAGTGCCCTTTTCATATCAATTGTCATTATATTAATGATACCAGCCTTTAAAAAAAAGGTATAGTTAATAATTTAACTATTTCAGACCAACTTTTACATTTTGTCGAACATATTAATCATTGGCGGATGATATTTAGAACTTTATAGATCTATAATTTTCCGCATGTTTGAGATTTTTTTTTATTTAATTATAAACTATTAAATTTATTAATACAGTTTACCATTTCAAACACGGAAATTTGGAATGTTTACCTATTTTGCTACATTTGTCGTGCATGTAGTCAAAACCGTGTCGTTCTTTGATAACTCTGTTAACATTAAAGAAAATCTTTAAATGGAAAAATTGTTGGTAATCAACTGTTGCGTATCTCAAAATTATTATCAGTTATACCGAGTGTTTGTTTATGCCCATACAGCACTAGGTTGTTATTTTAAATAAAACACATTTTTACTTTTTAGATTCTACATTTAATTACAAGTATCAACGTTTGATGGTATTAAATTTAACATTTTTCGTGTTATTTTATTTTTTGCAAAAATTTTGTCATTTGCTAACTAATATTCTTTCTTTCTCCGGTATCCTTTATACCCTCACGGGTGTTGGATATTTGTGGGTTCCGCGTCCTTTACCCATTTCTTCCATCCTTTACGGTCCTTTGCCATCTTATTAATTTCTTCTATTGTTTTCCCTCTTGCTTTTCCTATCCCTTCTATGCACTTCGTCCAGGTGAGTCTCGGTCTTCCTCTTTTTCGTTTCCGCGTTCCTTTAGCTTCCATTACTTTTTTCGGTAGTCTGTGTCTGTCCAATCTCTGTAGGTGTCCATACCATTCTAATTGCTTCTTCTCACTTTTTTGTGGTATCTTTTGTTGTTTTAGTTTTCCTATGATTTCTTTGTCTCTAATGTGATCTAGCTTGGTTTTCCTCGCTATTTTTCTAAAGTACTTCATTTCTGCTGCCATCTGTTTTGGTTTGTGTTTCTGTTGTAATGTCCAGGTTTCACTTCCATATAGGATCGTTGGGGCCACTATTGTATTACATACATATAATTAGCTTGGTTTTTTCGTTTATTTCTTTTTTCCCATAAATTGACTTATTTAGTGTGTAATATACATATATTACACTTGCTTGCCTTCTTAATTCTGTTTGCTATTTCGAGGTCTATTTTTCCGTCGTTTTATATAATAATTCCTAGGCATTCCATTGTGGTCACTTCTATAGGTTGATTTTTGTACATTATTTTGTTTTGTTCTGCGTCTTACAGGCTATCCATTCTGAGTGGCATCACAATTCCTATGTCCCATTGTAGTCTGCAGTTTCTCAGTTCTTTGTCTTGTGTTTTTCAGTAGCTTGTCCATTTACTATTATAAACAAGTATAGGCTTAAAATGTCACCTTGTTTTATACCCTTTCTGATATTAAATGGTTCTGATCTATTGCCGCTTATTTGCACTTTTGCTTGTGTATCTTCTAAATTTTAGTTTTTGCAAAAATTTTGTCATTTGCTAACTAAAAAATTAATACTTTAGATACCTAAAACGTTTTCCTATTTTGCACAGATTAATAACACATACACTATTCGGTGGTATGCTGAAAACGGCACATTATTATTTATTACATAGGGTGTTCATAATTTATTGTGCAATTTCCTAAACAATTTTAATAACTTGTTTCTCAAATGCAACGCCCAGTATTTTTTAACCCAGTCCAATGTAAACCAAGATCAAGTTATGAAGAATTATTTTTCCTATCGCAACACTAACTGTTTACTTTTAATCTTTCTTTTGAAAATGGCATGTCAACATGTCGAAATACGTATAAGGCTAAAATAAGAATTGTTTAGTTTAAAATAAATTAATATTTCTTTGCATGGTTTTTTAAACCGAAAGAGGTGGCTCTACAGTTAACGCGTGCACCCTTCATATGGGTTCAATTCCTGACCTGGACAACTGTCCTCTATCTCAGTTTTTTCCGCGGTTTATCTGGACCAATAGGTGAATACTAGGACAGTACTTTCCGTGGAAATCCTCCTTTATCCAAATTCCTTGTTCTAACCCATCCTTTCTCGACTGAAGAGGGGCTTAGGACTCCAGTGCAGAGTCCGAAAGACCCCTATAGCGCACCCCCTTCCCTCTTCAAGAGGAATGAACCGACACTGGTTTTCCTTTCTTAATTTAATATCGGGCTCTAAATCAGGAGAATTTTTACCATAAAGTGTGATTTTCGGGAAAATTAATTGATTTCTTGTGTTCTTTGAGGTAAAATACAAAATACATGATTTTTAAAGGGTTTTCCCTGGTCCAGAAGTTTGATGCCAAGAGAAGGTCAAAATCAGAAAATATATGATATTTTGAGATAGAATGAACAATTTTGTGAGGTAAAATATAAGATTATTTTAAGTAGGAACACAATATCCCGATTTTCCCAGAAGTTGATGGAGTTTAACAATTAGGAAACTAATTTTTGATGTAAAAATGGTCAATTTTTGTGCAAAAATCATCGCGTTTTTGTAATGTTCAAGATAAAACATCTCCCGGTTATAGGTGGTCCATACAAACTAAGGATCTTAGGAAGATTTGATCTTTTTTAACTATATCTTTAAACATTTTTGATTTTCAGCGTATTTTGGCTTAAAAGGCACCTCCCGATTTTGAGGGGTCTAAAATATTTGTCGTCTTTTAAGAGTAATTAAAGTTGAGTTTAAAAATTTTATATTTTTATGTAAATTTGGGCATTTTTTATGAAAGCTTTTTTAATGTTTTTGATGATTTTGAATCTTCCGATTCTCGTTGGTACAGAAATGTAGAGTTTAAGGGGTTCAAAATCAGCAGAATTTTTCCTACGAGCCCGATAAACTCAAATTGCCTGCTGTTATCTCAAAATACTTTTCTTATTTTCCATTTAAAATTCCAATTTTCACCGCTCATTTAATTAAATCATTCTGACAACTAGCCACGTGGATGGTTTGTTTATTCCGTGCGCGTGAGTGGGTTAGGTGTTGCCAGTTTGCGGCTTCATAAATTAAATGTAATCCTTTAAATTAATTATAATTATGTCTGGGTCATTTACTGGCTTTAGTGCAGAAGATATTCGCAAACTAGCCAACCCTTCCGAAGGAAAATTTAAACCTGCAAGTAGGTGCAAAATAAAATAATTTAAAGATTGTTCTACACTGCAACAGTTTGACTTAAGTCTGATTTACACAGCTTAAGCTGTTTTAGCGGGAAATTTAAACGACTTTGTTTTTTCTTAGGCAATAAGAAACAAGATAAACCAGTTTTAAAACCGCAAAAACGTTCTAATAATAATTACCAAACAAACGATGAAGTAAGAAGCAAAATATTAAATGAGAAAATTCAAAATTCTCGAATCGAACCCATAGTTGAAAACGCGAAATTAAATAAAGTTCCAGAATTAGAACCTGAAAAAACTCCAGAATTGGAACCTAAAAAAACTCCAGAATTAGAACATTCATTCCTTGCAGATGATAAACCAAAACAGAATTCTGACAAAAAGGTTCTGAGTTCTGTGGAAAATTTTCATTTAGATACCACACCTAAAAATAGCAATATCGGTAAAATAACCGAAGGCGAGTCAAGCACGGAATCGATAAACAAATCCAACGAAAATGAAACGCAAAAAGAAGTCTTGTTAGTTGAGAGAAAGTTAGATTTAGAGGAATTTCAAGCAAAACAGAAATTAATAGAAGAGCAAAATAGAAAACGGAAAGAACTTTTAGTGAAAGCCCTCACTGTTAAAACAAAACAAACCCAAGCAGAGACCCAGAGGTTAAACGAAATAAGAGAGGAATTAAAAAAATTAGACGCTTTGCTTTCAAACGATGTTAAAATTTTAAGGCAGCAAATCGAAGTTGCTAGTTTGGATTACATGGAAGCTCAGTAAGTTAAAATTAATATTTTTTTTAAATTATTACAATATGTTTTTTGCAGGAAAAGGTACTTCAGAGTGGAAAAAGAATTTTTGGAATCAAAATTGCTTTTGCATCAAAAATTAGAACGCAAGGAAATGCTCACTGAACATTTATGTACTATAATTGAAAAAAACGAAGAACGTAAGGCTGAAAAGTTAAACGAACTATTGTCAAAGTTAAATTTAAAACCAGATTTGCAAAATGATCACGATGACAAAGTTGAACAAATTAGTGATAACACGAAACAAACTGATGATAATGTAGAAACAATAATTACTGAGGATGTTAAAAGTGATAATACAGAAAGCAATAATGGGTAGGGTTTTTAAGTATCCACTTTCGGGTTTTTAAATATTTTGTAAGCAAACCTCAAGAAATCTTCGCATTATTGTTGCCATTAAGTAAAAGTAATAATATTATGCATAATATGTATTGTTGTAAAGTATTTACATAATTTTAATAATTCATAAACTTTTAAATACTTAATTTATAATTTTTTATTAAAATACTAATCATTGGTACAAATTTAATATTATTTACATACAAACTTGTGCAAAACTAGTACATTTATAATATAATTATAAATAATAAATTATTAAAAAAACTATCTAAAGGTGTCTAATTCTAATATTTACAACATTTTGGTTCAAATACCTAAACGTAATAGAAAAATGGACAATACCATATATCGCGGCGTACTATAAAGTCTACTTGTTGTACAAGCAAACTTTAAATTTGTAAAGAAAACCCTTAAAATGTGGCTGTATCAAACATAAAAACATTCTCAAAATTGGGAATGCTAAAAACGTGTATTTCCGTAAAAATCCGGCGGACGAATTTTTTCACGATCACAGTACTTCCTTAAGTATATTCAGACCTAACGTGTTTTCTCAATTCGCGTTCTTTTTCGTGGCTTTGGAATAACGTTTGCCCATAGCAGTAAAGAATTTGCATTCTAAACCGTTATCCTTTTTAATTTATTACCGCGAAATACGGTATTTAAGAATTACTCACTATACTCATAGTATGGCAGTCATGAGATTAAATGCTAATTAATAAATATATTTACAAACAACTTAGGGTGTGCGTGTTAGGTCTCACAATGAATATATAAGCAAAAATTTTATCAAGTCTAATCTAAATCATTGAACTAGTTCATTCTTTGGTAATTACTGGCATTTTTTTGAATACATTTCAATCAAAATCAAGATAATTTAACAAATGTCCCTTTTCTTCAAGCGCATTTCACTTGTTGATACAGCAATCCATTCGTTGCGTGAACTATCAAACCAAGTCAACCCCAAATTGTACCTCCCATTCAAATTGGCGTGCTGACAATGTGAAAACCACCATCCACCTTCGTAATTGCTAGCGCAATGCGTGTTTGAAATATCTCTATCGTTATCTATTGTTGAAAATTCCATTCGGTTTTGATAATCCAATGCGTCGCTTGCATTTCCCTTATATTTATCCACGACCAATTTAAACCCAAAACTATAATCAGCAACCCTAAAATCTTCATAAGTTGCTTGCCAGTACTTCCCATAAATGTCTTTCATGTTAATTTGTAATTTTGTGCAATTATCTTTCGTTAAATAATGAATATTTCGGTTGCCCAACCAGTGCTCTCCAGTTGCTGAACCAAAACCATTTGAATACTCGTTCCAGTTGCGGTTAAAGTCTACAGACCCATCATAACGTTTTTGAATTGTAGTCCAGCCTTCATAACAATATGCCATTATTGGTTCGCCATCTCCGGGCGAAATTAAGTAGATGCCGTTTGGACCCGAAACCTCCCCGCAATGATGTGGTAACTTATTGATTATACTTTTGTATTCTTTTTCGAAAGATTTCAATTCTTGGACGAGATGTATAGTAGATTTTGTTGCGTTTAGGTCGATGGTTGATGATTCAGCCTGAAACAATTGTAGAAGAAATATTAATATATCTTTTAAACGTAACGTTTTCTGATTTTTACTATTTATTTAATTAGTCAAAAAAATCTTTTAACTTTGAAAACCACAAAACCACCATAATGCATAATGTAGTAGTATCTCACGTATGTGGACGTAACTGTTACAAGCAGAAAAAACAAACATGCGTTACGAAAAAAAATCCAGACATCATTTATTTTTATTAAAATGCCGAGACCGCCAAAATGTATATAGTAGTGACTCCTGTATCTCTTACGCGAATGCTACGAGCAGCAAAAACCAAATGCATTGTGACAGAGAAACCGGACGGACGTCTTTTACTTTTATTAAAACGTTGAAACTTTCAGCGCTTTTGGTTTTGGCGGCAAAATTTATATAGTTGTGTCTCGGGCATTGCCGACGTGACTGCTACAAGCAGAAAAACAACCAAATGTATTACGACAGAAAACCGGGCCCTCATTTATTTTCATTAAACGCTGTCTACCTGGACGGTACCGGCTGCTACTGGCCCGACCGGTATTTTGTTGCGATTGCGTCATCATATTCCGTATTTTAATGTTTTGTCTTTACAAGCCTGGTGACGCAGGTGTTACAGTAGCTTGCACCGCTTTTTGGGACCTCCTTTGTCGCTGATTCCCGGCAACTTTTTTTTTACTTTTGTGGATTTCTTTATATATTTTTTATTGTGTACATGGTGGCCTGCTACTGTTTATGCCCCCTCCCCCTCGGATGTATTTAACCGTCAGGCGTGTGGACGGTCTGAATGGAGCGTGTCAGACGCAAGACTACAGGTCGAGCGAGTGCCGGCCGGTACCGGTCGGCTAGTAACAGCGTTTATTAAAATATACCAAAAGCCGCTATAATTTATATAGTACTGTCTCAGGTATCGCTGACGTGACTATTACAATGTTTACAAATGTGGGAAATACGTACGTCAAAATTTACATAGTAGTCAAGTAGTGTCTCATGTGTCACCGAAGTACTGCTACAAGTAGGAATAACGACCCTTATTTTTTAAAATTAAGGGATTGAAAGTTCGTCGAAGTTTATATAAATAGTACTGTCTCAGGTATCATGAATGTCCTTATGTGCCGATTTTGCCATTCTAACATCGAAGTAGCTAAAATGCAAACTAAACGGTTTTATTATATTTTGAATATGTTAGAAATAATTAATAAAACTAACTTCAATAATGAACTCCTAAAACGAAATCAAACTGATCTTTGACGTTAAATTCTCTCCCCTTTGAAACACGACACGATAATAATATACATTCCACCTCTTTGTGAACAAACAATCAAGTTAAATATTAGTAGAGTGATGAATCGATAATGCCATGGCTCCTGCAGGTATGCGAACTTTTGTATGGACATAGATTCCACCGCTTTCTATATTAAAATTGATTTATTTGTAACAATAGCGTAACATTAACTGGATTTAATTGAAAGTTGCATGTGGTTTGGTGTATAAATAGCCGTTCATGTGAAATAGAACGAAGGAAATTGATGTTTGATTTATTTTATTATTGGATTTTCTGTTCTCATGTACGATTATTGTAAAAACGGTTATCTATTTTTAGCGCCTTGTTAGGCTAGCGGTTGAGCCGTTAACCTTGTAAGCTGTGGGTTCCCGGTTCGATAGTGACACTAGCTAGAGACTGTTCGTTTCTGAATCTTAACAATTTTTTTATCTTACCTTCAATATATGATCATGCAATTTGGAAGTTTGCACACTGGACGACTTTTGTAAATTATTAACACTGTCATATAATTCTTCCAATTGTAAATGATCAGAATCCATTTTGTCTTGTAAATTTGAAACGCTAACGCCAATTGCCTTAACCGATTTTCTAGTATTAGTCTGATCTTCTTTCAATAAAGCAAGTTCTGAGGTTGCTTCGGCCATTTGTATTTCCAATTTCGAAATTTCCTTTCTGAATTCCGGAAAGCTCTTATCCACCTTATTTTCTATACTTTCCACATTTTCCAATAGTTCCAACATTGACATGTGCAGCTTATCAAAATTCGATAACTGCCTGCTTAGGTTGAAAATGTTATCAGAGCTCATTTTTTGACCGACTTCCAATTTCGACAATCTTTCTTCATAATTCAAGTAATTACCAGCAGGAACATTGTTACTAATTTCATTTAATTTGTGCATTTTTATATAATCATCGATTTCATTTCCCGCAATTCTTTCCAGTACAGGTTCATTTCGACCCCTTTGTAAAATACGCATTTCTTCTTCAAGTTTCAAGATTCTCGATTGAAGGTTCTCATTTGTTCTTTTTAGAGTTTTGGCGGTCTTTTCTAAGTCAATGATGTGTTTTTTCAATACCCTCTGGTGACGTGAAGAACGCCCTTGGTTGTCCTCTAGAGATAAAGTTGGCAAAGATTTATTTTCGTTGAGTTGTTTCCAGTTGTAATTCCATTCCAGTTGGGTGGCTTTTAACTGCAACAAAAGAGATATTTAGGATCACGCAAAGTCCAGACAGCAAAAAATTTCGTTAAAATTCAATAAGTAAACAAAAGCCATGGGCGTACTCAAATCCATTAGGTTTTACGCAAAACGTGTTGCACGATTTTGCAAGGTTTTGTTAAACTACAACTGCAATATTTGAGATACATTGTTTCGTTCAGTGTTACTTTATTGTAGAGCTAGTTCAGAGAGGTTCTGCACTCCGTATCTTGAGATGGAGGAAGAAATGATATTAGATAAAGAAAATAAATAGATTAAAATGAAATATTCGTAAAATTGTTTCGCGTGGTACTTTTAAAACCCGCGACCATTCTTATTATACGACTCGAAATGATAAAGCAGCCGACGAAATAAATAGTACGTAACTAAACGAGCTCGCTAAGATCAACCATATTGTCCTGATGCTGTAATAATCACGTAAATAATTCGTTTAAAATTATATAACAGCTACAACTATAAATTTACAGAAATTATGCAGGAATTTATTTTTAATTTATTGTCTCATACTTTCAATACTGACTAAATACTAGACTACATATCCGAACATTGACTGGATCAGTTTAGATTCTGTACTGAAAAGTATGGACAGCCGTTTTATTTTTTGATAAACATTTGTTGTAACAACATTTTCTTGACATCAAAATTTGATTTTTTGACGTCACAATTGATTTTTGACGTGGCAAACTCAACTTAATACTGAAATAGTTTTTTAACTCCTACATTAGAGATGATTTTAAGACAGTTCAAAAACTATTTCAGTATTAATAAAAAAATCAATTGTGACGTCAAAAAATTATATTTTGACGCCATAAAATAGATTTTTGTCGTCAAAAAGTCGATTACAGCATGTAACAGATAAATATTTTTATTAGAATTTGATGATTTTTAACTTCAAAAATTTAATTTAGTTTTCCACAATTTGGATGAATAGTAAACCGGCGGTATATACAAAAACAACCAAATTTACAAGAAGATGCAAAAAAAATTGTATATTTAAATTGTCCGTTTTTTCTCCCCAATTTTTTTTACACCAATTAACAGTTTTTAAAGTTCAAAATTTGACGGTTTTTTTTAAGCTACTCCTTCCCAAAAGCATCAACCGTTTAGTTTACATAAAAAAGGGCAATTTGCATTTTCGTTAAACTATTAACGCATCCTTGCGTGAAGTGTAGCCAGTTAAGCATATGTTGGCGATCGCCCCAGCGAGGCCTTGGGGTTAATTATGTAAGTCAGGTATAACTACAGACTTTGTACTAAACCTGCATGTCTTGTTATACATCCACTTCGTTACGTGCTCTTACCATCATGCGGGCGAAAACATAATATTTATAGAAATGCTGGTACCCCGCACACATGGAATTATAATTAGTAAAAAATTTTAATTAGACGTATAAATTACTTTTAGATTATATTTTGTTCTACGCGATACAGAATTTTATAATTTTTGCTGTGATTAAAGTCCCGTAATTAAATTTTAAATTTTCAGTAACTATCTCATTCAAAATTTAATACCAAAATTGCACGTTTTGTGTTAGGGTGAGTCAAGCCCGTTGTTATTAAAAGTAAATTTTGTTCAGGTCGTGGAAATTCTGTTTGTTCTCTTTTTGCTGCTTCCTAACTGATGACCGCACAAAAACGACTGGAAGTTTTTTAAAACAAAACCTGAGCAATCTAGGTAAATATTTTTAGACTGGAATTTCCTCCGAAGACTCAAGCAATGGCAAGACATTAATTTTTTAGCAATGCTTGACAGATTCTCAATAATCTGTGGTTTACTAAAAACGTCTCTTTTCTACGACGTTTCAAGCAACTAAATTTATGATAAGATTATACTTTATTTGTATCTACATTTTAAAATCAATTGTGACACTAAAATACATATTTTGGTACAAAATCGCACTAAATTCAATGGAAACCTGCCTAAATTTAACGGGAAACCAGCGAGGTGAATTTTTCCCCAGGAAAACCTCTCTGGAGAAGTGCATGCACTTCCTGTGGTTCGGAGCCCACGTTAAACTGTAGGTCCCCTATGTCTGTCTGTGCAAAATATACAGGATGTTCAATTTTAAACAAAGATATTTTATGGAATAATTCTAAAAGAAGACGTTTAATTGTTTTTTTGAATACAGCATCGATGCATCGTTAGCAATGGTGCCTCAATAATTGCGAGCACACTGTATATGTGCATCCGAATGATTTTAGCCGAATGAATCATTCTATTATTAAATTCGTTCGAAGGGCAATCATTCAAATCTTAATAATGTTCTTATTTCAATCTTAAAGAGCACAAATAGTGGAAGCACGATTTATTAAGCTATTTCTCAAATTGGCCGCTAGATGTCGCAGGACCAAGTGCGGTTATAAATTATTTGTAGCAACAGATAATGCCTACGAAAATGTTTAGTCCAAAAGACTGACCATTTTGGTGATTGTCCATTCTGTGAAGCAGAAGGAATCATTTATAAAACTGTTAATAGTTAACAATTAATTGTTAAAAATTTTTTCTTTTATAATTGGTGTTCCCCTTCTGTAGTAAATGTTACGAGCCGCGGTGGTATCATACGGGACTTATCACAGTCTTGGTAGAGACCTAAGAAAAAAATCATTTTATATCGTTTTATCACAGGTTTTATAAAAACTCAGAGTTACTTGGCCAGTGTTAGAGAACCAAACCCAAAGTTTTTACTCAGCGATTGAATAAGAATGAAATTTATTGGTAGTTAAAACAAAGAAATTTAGAAATTTCTCTAAATATTGTGCTAATTTGTAGAGATTATAACGTGATATGTACTGAGGCAGGGTCGGACTGGCTCACCGGGCTACCGAGAATTTCTCGGTGATCTGTGAGTCGTTGGGCCTTCGGGCTGTTTAATTTATATCGTTACCGCGTTCGTTCCTGCTGACCGATTCCCATATAAAACAAGGACGTCTACAGGACGTTATATGGACATCCTTCTTGGATGTGGGGGATGTCCATAGGCCATCCATTTGAAACCTTTAGGTTATATCATGGACGTCCATACGTAGTACATTTGTCATAACTATGGAAGTTTCTAAGCAGTGGCGTAACTTCAGATTTCGAGACCGGGACAAGAAACAAAAAGCCCCTTTTCATCCCGTGGCAGAATGGGTTGGCGGAGAGCTGTCAAACTTGTTGCATGTGAAAAATGTTTTGAAGCTGATTTCTATTAAGTCACTCTTCGAAATAACTGAAAACATCAAAAGCCCTAAATGCGATGTAGTGTTTGCATTTGCTACTAAAACAATGCTGACATTTGCGTGACACATGCACACGGGCCGCTTGTGTGGGTCCCCCACCCGCCTCATCTTGGTGGTGGGGGTGACACGTGGCGAAGATAGACAGGTTATGAGTCGTTACCTATGAGAACGTAAGAGTTTAGACAAGAATGCCACGTTTTTGATTGGCTCCGCCAGGCGATATTGAAACGGTGTGAAAGTAACGTCAAATAGAAATAGAATTAAAAGATTAATTCAAATATTTGTTCATGTTCAAATATTTAGTTAGAAGAAAACTTCAGTTGGGTTGTTAGCCCAGACAGGTGGGCCACCTAGGCCTTCGGCCCCAGGATCTTTGCCCCCTTAGTAGTTACGCCACTGTCTCTAAGCATCCCCCATGGATGTCCTATGCGAATGTACATAAAACTTTATTAATTTCATGGATTATAATGCGTGATTTACACCTTCCAATTTAATATTACTTTTTTGGACGGTAAAGCTTGTTCTACACATTCTAAATTATTTTAGAGTTTGATGAAACATAATGCTCGCCTTACGAGTTTTAATTTACTCCTGCACTGTAAAGCTTAATTTACACATTTTAATTTATTACTAAATGCATGAATTCCAAACCATTTTTTTCAGTTAAGATGGTGACTGTTTTAACTGAACTACTATGTTTTTAAATAAAATAGTTAACTGGATTGTTTCTATTTGTTTTTTCCGCTGTTGGTTTGAAAGGCATGTTAATCAAATTTTTCAAAATTATGAATTTTTATTATACTTTCGTGTTCTAAACTTTCATTAAAATCAATGTTTTCGCTATTACAATACATTCTCATAGTAGCTAAATATGAGAAAGCAAAAAAACATAAAATATGATGTGAAATTGAGACTCTTCTTAAGTTTTATATTTCAGAACTTTTAGTTAACAGTTTGAAAGTTGAAACTTGACACGTTCAAGTAACAATTTTCTTCTTGATTTAATTAGGAAGTTATTATCCAACTTTGCTAGGAATTTGCAGTTCTTATACAACACACAAATATCACAATCGTGTAATAACAAAAAAATGTTGCTCTTTGGAATTTTCTAACAAACTCGATTTAATTATATAAAAATCCAATAAAATTCTTCAAGTGATTTAAAATTTATTTGAAATTCTTTCGTAATTTTTTTACCATCAATACAAACTGGTGTGTTTGTATACAACACAGGTACATAAAATTGAAATACTACAACTGGTTCATCGGGGACTCAGGACCACATTCTTGCCAACGGTATCCTCAAGCAAAACTTTTCTATTCACTTTGAATAGGAGAGCAGTTAACAAAACAGAATCAAAGATGAAATTCGATAACAGGTATAAGAATGCATAACAGTGAACTGTATTCAGTGGGGTATAAAAATCTCGGCCAGCATTTTGTAAATTTCTCCAAACATTTGTTGTGAAAGAGCGGAACCGCATCATTATTGCCATTGTTCGGATATCTCAGATCTTCTGGTTGGGCTTCTTTTGTGTATTGGTATGTGATGGACTAGTAGCGATGAAGAAAGCGGTTTAATTGTAAGGTTTGATAGTTTTCTAACAGTGCCTATTTTATTTAATCTGATACCAAACGATTCCTAGAATAGGAATTTTTTAGGTCATTATTAACTCAAAGATGTACAATGTTAGGGAATTTTAAACATGCATTTCAAACCAATAGTGTATAAAGCACAACCGGTAAGACTCCGATCCCGTTAAATTAATGCAATAATTTGGAATGTAAGCGAGCTTTACCATTCAAACTGTAATGTTAGGTTGAAATGTGTAAATCCGGCTTTATGATTTATGATAATAATAATGAATTCAAACTTGTACATCGCTCAATATGCATTATTTTATTATTTCTATAAATCAGTATAATTATTAGAAAATTTATTTTAGCAATTCAATTTTATTAATAACTTGAAACGGGTAAATCAAACTTTATTATCAGCAAACTTCATTTGCATTCAATCACTGAGCAATAATTTTGGTTTTGGATTTCATACATTGAAAAAGTGAGTGAGTGTGATTTTTTAGAAAATGTTTTAACAAATTGTACTGTTATATTTGTCTTTTATCAAACTTTTTTGAAGATTCCACAAAAATAGGTTTTGGTAACTCCACGTATTTTACTAAATATTAAGCACTTTATAGAATGCCGCTTAGCTGTTTATTGAGAATTTATTAACGTCAGAAATATTTATTAAACACAAAAATAATTTTTTTCGTCAAAAATTATTCTTGAAATTAATAATTAATTTTGTGTCGTTTTAAATTAATTTTTCTCGTGAATAATCTTGTGACGTGAAAAAAGCATTTACAAGCGTCTAAAAGTTATTTTGTTCGTGTTAAAAATTGATTTTTGCGACTCCAAAAATGGATTTTTAACGTCTGAATATTATTTTTTAAGTCGCATTAAAAAAATATTTAATTATTAGTAAATTAACCGGATTTTTTGACGTGAATCGATAACTTCCTGACGTCAAAAAATGAATTTTTTGACGTCTAAAACGTATTATTTACGTCCAAAAATAGACTTTTATAACGGCAAACATATACTTATTATTGGCGTCTAGAAATCAATTTATAGGTTTACAGGTGAATTTTTTACGTAAAAGAATTATTTATTGATCTCGAAAAACGATGCTATCTAACAGCGCAACTGGTGTAAAAAATTGCCTTTGTGACGCCAAACATTGGATTTTTACCGTAAAAAAATTTTTTTTAACAAAATTTGAAAAAAAATAGTTATTTAAGTACTAGTAAATAAATCGGTCTTTTACATCAATACATCTATCTATCTCTCTATAACCTCTTATACCCGAAGGTGTCGAAAACTTTCACTCCGGGTAGGCTCTTCGCTTGTGTAGTAGAAGGTAGGACTTTAAACCACTACGCTCCTGAAGCTTATGCCATCCTTCATGCACATTCATTCAATGCCATTCACACATGTGTTTGTTTGTATGTTAAAATGCTGTGTGTGACTTTGTTACTTGTCTTGGTCGGCCAGTAATCAAGGCAAGCGCCAATAATTGTAACCTAAAGTCGAATGGTTACCGAGCTCGATACCGATCCACAGAATTATAGAAACATTTTCTGCTTTTTCCGGGATTCAGACCGAGGACTCACGCATTGGGAGCCTGGTCCTCTTACCACTGGACCACTCGGACGTTTTTACAAAAATACATAATAAATTAAATTTTTTGACGTCAAAATGTAGTATTGAAATCCAAAATTTGATTTTTTTTTGACGTCAAAAATATATTAGTGTCGTCTAAAAATCAATTTTTTCAAACAATCATTTTCAGGCAACCAATAACTTTTTTTGACGTCAAAAATTTATTTTGTAACGCCAAAAATTGGATTTTTTAAGTCTGAATATTATTTTTTAAGTCAGAATTTAAAAGAAACCATATTTAATTATTAGTAAATAAAACGAATTTTTGGGCGTGAATAAAGATTTTCTTGATGCTAAAAATTAATTTTTTTTGACGTCAAAAATATATTAGTCACTAATATTTGATCTAGTTGCCTTAAGACTTTAAGAGTGTGCTTTATGTTGGGTTTATACAAGGTTGTTACCAAAGAATAATGTTTATACGTCGCATCCCACGGATTATTCTACGTTGTCGTCAAAAAAAACTTTTTGACGCCAAAGAATTATTGATTTATGTCTGAAAATAATTTATTTGTAGTTTACGCATAATAATACTCGTAATAAATGTCTCGTTTTTTTATTGTTTTATTTTAAATTTACTGAACGGTTATCAGCCATCAGGAAATTATTTTTGGCGTCATAAAATGTGTCACTTCCTCTATTTTTCTTGTAAACATATTATTTTACAATTATGTTCCTAAATCATTTAATGCACTTATCGATCCGTATAACTTTTAACAATCCAATCCGGTATGTGGAGTTAGCTAACGATCTAGATAACTTTGATAATAATTCATTGTATATATGTATGCAAGGTCGAACCTTATCAGTTTTTATACTGCTTTTATTCTGTTCGTATTAGCTTTGCTTATGACTTTCCTGTTGCGCTCATGGTCGTCGCATTAGTTTTAGCCATGTAGGTCGGACATCAAATAATTTAAATATTTGAACTATTGATCCGGTTATTAAACTAAATTTAATATGCTTAGAAATGTCGCTGTTTCGGGACATTACAGATAATTAATTTGAATTAACTAGGAACAAGCGTATAACATTTCGAAATTGTTGATTTAAACAATAAAGGTACGGAATTATAATCGGAAAAATATTCTGAAACGGTAAAGAAAACAAGGGAAATTTAGGTCATGGACAAGGCTGCTAGACCGATTTTTTTAAATTTGAAAATTATTAAATCGAGCTTGAAAAACAAATGAATAGTAAAAACGAAGGAGTAAAATAAATAATTACGTCCACTTTAATTATTCCAAACAAAACCGTAAAAGGTTTTAAGACCACCCAACTGTCCCCAATAGCTTATTTTAATTAAAACTCGAAAGTTAACAAAGCCGGCTGATTTAGGAATTTAACTCTTAGAGTCCTTTGCTCTTATTAGTTTGTAATAAAATGCAAACCTAATCTTGCTTGGATATTAAAAGTGCGAGGAGGTGATTATTCCGTGTCACGGCGACCGGTGCAAGTCGGCAGGTGCTTCTGCTGGACGCCTTCACGTGTGTCCACTTCTTCGTGGAGTTCCACCTGCCTCCGCTAGCCAATGGCAATACCCAAATTTTTCAACCTACCTGCTTCTTTTCTCTCTTTTTTCTTCGTTGGAATCTTTACATCAGATCAACTCTTATTATAGTTATACGGCACTTGTGATGTCATTAAATAGCTTTCGAATATTTTTTCACGGCCTTTCTGGAATGCACAACCACTTTTTTTTTTTAATTTATATTTTGGTATAATTCAAAAGTTGATCTCAATGAAGAACACGTTCATGTTGTAGTAGAATGTCTTTTGAATCGGTTGTACTTTATCTACTTGAAAAGTAAATGCAGCTGGTGATATCTAAGATTCACTCGAAAAATATTGGTTGAGCGAAAAATGCTGTAAACAGCTTTATCTAAAATTGGTTATAAAGCAGTTTCGGCAGAAAAATTTTAAAAAGCCACTCCAAATAGGCCTTAGGCCACAAGTTGCTACTTTTGTATTTATTTAAAAAAGCTGCCCCCCCCCCTTCCTTTCTCTCGATTCTGAAGCCATAGTAAAGGAAATGACCTAACGTAACACGTAAGGTTAATTTTCTGGGGAAAAGATATACAAAATTAACAGAAGGAACAAGTACCCCCTCTCCCACTCCCCCTTCGCTTCATGTAAAAATTACCTAACCCAAATATTTCGAGTTTTGCTCTTGCTTTTTTTAAAAAGAAGTCGACATGATGAAACAAATAGAAACTGTCACCGTTTGCTTTTTTCTTCCTCTTTCTCCCTCTCTTTCCCCATACCCCACCTGTTAGGCCTTTTTTCCTCACTCGTTTTTTGCTACTTCTCAACTCCTTTTTTCTTCCTCGTTCTGCCCCTCCATTGTATCACTTCCTCCCTCTCCCTGTTTCTCTGTTTGATTGGATCTCTGCCGCTCCCCTTTTATTCTGATTCCTATTGCACTAGCTTGATTGTGATATTCGCTGAGAATTTTTGAATACTGGTATGTTTGCCCTTTATTAAACTCCCATGCCGGTTCGACGAAAATTGTTTATAATAACTCCACATTAAATATTTATAAATGTTCAGCACTCTGCGGAACGCCATTTTACTTTTTTGCTAAATTTTTATTGACGTCAATAGCATTTTAGAAGCAAAAAAATAAAATAGGACAACAAACATGTTTTTTGGTTGTAAAAAAATATTTTTTGGCGTCACAAAATATTTATTAGCGTCAATAGTTAGTTTTGGAAAGCAAAATAATCACTTTCAGACGTCTGAAATAGATTAGATTGATTCAAAATTAATTAGTCAAAATTAAATAAAACAATTTTTTATTTATAAATAATACGGATTCTTTGACGTCAATAATAAAATATTTGCCGGCAAAAATCTATTTGTTCAAGCCCAAAAATCATGCTGGGCGTTCAAAACTGAATTTATGACGTCAAAAAGTATTTTTTGACGTCAGTAGTTACCTTCGCGACGCTAAAAAAATATTTTCAGACGTCTAAAATTTTTTTCTTACGTCAAAAATCGATTTGTTTGATTCAAAATTATTTATTTAATGTCAGAATTTACTAACACAATATTTCATCATTAGTAAATATTACGATTTTCTAACGTCAATAATTAAACATTTGTCGTCAAAAATCTTTTAGCGGTCAAAAATTCATTTGTTTAAATCCAAAAATCAATTTTGGCGTATTAAACTGAATTCTTGGCGACAAAAAATATTTATTGACGTCAGAAAACGTTTCTTGACGCTAATAGTTTTGCTAGGCTATAAAATCATTTTCGGACGGTCTGAAATCGATTTGAATGATTCAAAATTATTTATTTAAAATCGGAATTGAATAAAACATTCGTTAATTAATAATAAATAACATGGATTTATTGAAGTCAATAAATGTATTTGTTGAGGTCCATAAATCAATTTTGGGGTGTAAAACTGAGTTTTTAACATCGACAAGACAAGACAAATATAAACATTCACTCTCTGCTTTTGTTTCTAGCTTTCTCATTCTCTTTTTCTGCCTATTTCTCTCTTTCCCCTTCTTTATATCTGCTCCACCTCTGACTACCCCTTCTCACGCTTCACACTCGTTTTTTGCCACTTCTCAACTCCTTTCTTCTCTCTAGTTCTGTCCCCCTCATTTTTGACTCCCCCCCTCTTCCTATTTCTGTGCCCGATTCTATCTCTGCCGCTCCCTTTCTCTACTTTTTTCACTTTCACCTTATCAATATCTACATATTTCTCTATTCATCATTTATTAGAGAAATTACAATATGTGCTCTCTTCTTTTCTCGTTCTCACTGCCCCCCCCCCTTACTGATTCTATTTCTCACGCGTTCTTTGCCGCTTCTTAACTCCCTTGTCTCCTTCTTTCTCCCCTACCCTTTTTTACTTCCTCTCCCTCCCTGTTTCTGTCTGTCGCCGCTTCAGTCTTTCTCCGCTTCAGTCTATTTCCGCCGCCGCTCCCTTTCTCTCTTTCCTTTTTCAATCTCTGCTTATCTCTCTGTTTTATTAATTATTCTTTAAGAAATTAAAATATTTGCTCTCGTTGTCTTTCTCTCTCTCTGTCCGTGTTTCTATCACTACTTACTGCTGCTTCGCACACGTTCTCTTATCACTTTATGAATCTCCCCTTATCCCTCCATTTTATTTATTATGCATGAAAGAAATGAAAATATTTGCTATAAAGCAACGTTTAATCAACTATTAACCCAAAATAATTAAAAAATACAATCCTGATATTTTTATCACTGAACCTGCGAAGTGAAATTTCCGTAAACTAAACAATTTAGAAAAGAAGGTCTTAAATTTGAATTTAATTCGAACCGAAAACCGACTCCAAATTATTATTTTACTGGTGGTCTTAGCCCAACCCAATCCTTAAAGCTACCAATTTGAATCAGATTGTAATCATAGCTAAGCCGCGCTTGAAACTTTCTTGGAAATTACTTCTCTGATTTATGATAAAAACAGTAAACATAGGTATTAACCTAAAAGCAGAATATTAAGATGTAGTCGAGGCTGAATTTTCTAGGCAAATGCCGAGGGGCGCCAAAGTTTTATGAGACGCCAATAACTTTTCAAACAAAAAAGCTTTTTTTTTTGGTAATTTTGATTGAAATGTAATAAAAGTAATCTTGTATTCTGCTTCCTAATTTGAATCGTCTACAAATGTGAATTGAATTTGCATTACAATTAGCCTCGGTTTTGGGACACGTAATGAAAATTAGCATTTCCCACTTCCTCTGATTGATTTTAAAAAATTCTTAAAAGGAGCTGTAACTTTTCATTTCAACCATATACAATATTCAAGCGACCCTTCGTTTCGTGTCCGATTAATGTAGATTCTATTTGGAGCATAATAAAGCAATTATTTCCACTTCAGTGTATTCAATCGCATGACAGGTCGAGAATATGCAGTTTCGGTAATAAATTTTAAATGCAATTCGAAAGTTACGTCTGGCTGTCGGCTTGCTTATGCAGTCTAAAAGCATTGCAATGTAGGTCCATCTCATACACTCTCATGACAACCTCCGAAAGGATCTAAAGTTGCAATAATTTTGTCAATGAATGCACTTTCATGAACCGCTATACCAAATTACATACAAGAATGCAACCTGTTCTGTACCCAAATTTATTCAAAATGGCAATCAGCATTCCTTAGCAAATAAACGGAACGGACGCCTTAATGATTGTTTTTACTGGGCAAAATTACTTTTGTTGCGACAAGGAAAATGTGCAAGTCGGCATCAACACAATTGCAAGTTTTTGCACAATTCTGAATTAATTTATTGAACATTTTTCATTCGCGGGATTACACACATTTCAGTTTCTATGTTGATCTATTTTTTCAGGAAGTGACCGTCTGCGGGTCTGCAATCGGTCCAAATAAATATCGAGTCTAACCTTATTGTCTAGCACACCCTGTAGAGTATGCAATTCCGTTTTAATTTTTATCAAACATTTAAAAATACATCGGAAAATAAATTTTTGGCGTCAAAAATGTTTTTTTGCGTCATAAAACGGCGTTTTTCACGTCAAAAAACATGAATTGGCGTAAAAAGATTTTCGACCCTTTTTGAAGATACAAATTGATTTAGTGACGCCAAAAATTCATTTTGTGACGTCAAAAATTAATTTTGTAATTATTTTTTTAATGTTGGACCATGACAAAGAAATTTAATTATTTTGTAAATAAACCGGCGTTTTTTGACGTCAATTAACAATTTTTTAAAATCAAAAAATTTTGACGTCAAAACATTATTTAAACACGTCTGTCTGTAAGTAATTTATAGTTTGACGAATAGTTTTTCATTTTTTAATTAGTATTTTATTTTAAATTTCCTGAACGGTTTTCGCCAAGAAATCATCATTACTGCATCATTTTTGGCTTAATTTTTTGATACGTCTAGAATAATTTTGAATGTATGAAAAAAATATTTATAATTATAATAATCAGCGATGAGTATAAAAAAATCAGGATTTTTCTTTGTTTCGGTTTAGAATCCGATTGATATCGTAAGCAAACCTCGCAGAAACTCCAACGTGTTGGATAATTTAGTTATTGCAAAAAAATGGCATGGTTTTGGTCGGGGGACGTGTACGGCGATTTGTAAAAACAAATTCCGAGTCCCTCTCTGTATAAAATCTGTTTTCCTTTTGTAATTCCACGGTAAGTGGTGTAAATAATTTGCAAAAAAGATAATCTAGTTACTGTAAGTTAGAAACGGAAGTCGTAACTACAAATAGGAATGTTTTCCTGAAAGTTCCATGTCCATTGAAACGCGATTATGCAATGTACGTTTTTAAAGTTGCTAGCACCGACTGTATGCATATTTTTACAATTTATCAACAACACGCATTTTTATCTAATTTATTCCTAAAAACTGTGTACCCATTCGAGTTTTCCGCTTATAATTTTAGACGTAGATGTTATCAAACCGCGTTGCAATTTCGTTCATAATTATTCGCACGAGAATTAAGATTATATTTTACGGCTTTGTGTGGGCCTTAATTGCTCATGTACGAAGGCAGAAGGGAATGTAAACTTTCTGAGACTACGAACTTAGGTGAAGCGTAAACGAAAAAAACTAACTTTTACGAGTTTGCCTTTTTAACAGCATTCGCGTGGGGACGTCGGGAATTGTAGACTTTTTTCGGCCATAATTCGTAAACTTTTGAACTTTTCGTCGTATGTTTACCTAAAATGGTTAGCCTTAAATTCCCGACCATCTCAAGCTGATATTGTGTACATAAAAGGGATAAGAAAGAAATTTAAAACGAAAAGTAAATTTAGCGAAAAAAGTTTGGCTTTTTTTGTAAATTTTTTAGAAAACGCACCAGGGTTCGCCCACTAACATCCAAGAGTATTTTCTAGTATTTATGTGCATTAAGATTATTTTGACAAATCAACGAAATAAATAATATAAGTGTGAAGGGTTCGCAACAGTGGGCGAACATATCCCAAACTAATGAATTAGTGAAGCAAACTTAGAGAAATTCACTGCAAGAATTTGAAAGCTTACGTCATGATGCTTTCAGAATCAAAATTTGGAAATTTTCTATTCAATGTTGGCAGTCCAAAAAATTTTGTTTTAGGAATTTAACTTCAAAAAATTTAAAAAGATTATTTTAGAATTTCATATCTGCAATATTTTAGGGTGCTGTGGGTGCGGGAATACCCCAATGTCCCGTTTACTTAACTAAAACGTCACATAAATCTAATTTACTTCAATACAGAGAGAATTTATGCTAGCCAGAAAACAAGATACATGCTTGCAATATGATTTATGGAAATATCCAGTAAATGTGCAATTGCCACAGTAGATATTTTCTAAATATTCCCGATCCGAAACCACCCCTATTCACTTCTAGTGCGTTTAATCAAGCACTATATTGTTTCTAATCGGCAAATTACGAAACTAAAAACCAGAAAATCGAGAATACCCCAATTTCGACATTATTGTTGCTTCATAATATTTTTAACACGGCTATAAATCCGCCTTACGCTTTTCATTGAACATTTATTGACGTCAAAAAATATTTTTGTAGTCAAGAATTTAATTTTTGAATTTTTTGACGTCAATTAAATAATTTTGATGTATTTTAAGTCAAAATCTGATATTTTAACGTCTGAAAATCAGTTTTTGTAACCCAGGAATTGAAGCAAAAACATTTAAATCATCAACGAATAACACTATTTGTGTAACGTCAATAAAATAACCTTTTGACGTCAAAAAATCATTATTTGACATCTGGAAATCGCTTACAAAACTAAAATTAAACAATAACTCAACATAAATTTCATATTTAATTATAATCAATTAAATTGAACGTCGTTATTTCATTTTTTACGTCAAAACTGTGTTTATTGAGGTCAAAAATTCAGTTTTGTCATCAAAAACTGATGTTCATTTTAAGTTGCGATTGATCACCCATTCGCCCTAGTGCACATGCCACATTATTATTAATTATTTTTCAGTGTGCTTTAACAATTTCGTGCGGATGTACGTGCGTACGTCAATTTTTTTTGTCGTCAAAAATTCAATTATTATTATTATCATCTGAATATAATCTATTTCTACCTTACTAATAATGTTTGTCGTTCTCGTATCATGTTATTTTCAAATGCATCAACAGCGATTAGACGTCAATTAATGATTTTTTGACATCAAAATAGATTTTTGACGTCAATAAATAAATTTGTGACGTCAAAAATTGATTACATGGTTTGTTAGGTAAATATTCATATCCGCAATTATAATTTTTAGTCGTCATAAAATTATTACTTTTTGACGTCACAAATTGATTTTGTGACTTCTAAAATTTAATTTTTTGGCGTCCGAATATCGGTTTTTTAATGTAAATTAATTTTTAATTGAAAAAACCCTTAAATTATTAGTAAATAACGTTTTTTTATGTCAATACATTTTTTTAGGTCAGTTGTAAAAAGCCCCACGCGCTCGTCGTCTATTGACGCCAAAATTCATTTTTTGACGTCATAAATTCATTTAGTAACGTCTGAAATAAATCTATTTATAGCTTACTAATAATGTTTGTCGTTCTCGTATCATTTTATTTTCAAATGCATCAACAGTGATTAGACGTCAATTAATGATTTTTTGACAATAAAATAAATTTTTGACGTCAATAAATAAATTTGTGACGTCAAAAACTGATTACATGATTTGTTAGCTAAATATTCTTATCGGCAATTATAATTCTTAGTCGTTATAAAATTATTACGTTTTGACTTCAAAAAATTCAATTTGTGACCTCTAAAATTTAATTTTTTGGCGTCCGAATATCGGTTTTTAAATGTAAATTAATTTTTTATTTAATAAAACCTTTAAATTATTAATAAATTACACGGTTTTTTATGTCAATAAATTTATTTTAGATCAGTTGTAAAAAGCCCCACGCGCTCGTCGTGTATTGACGCCAAAATTCATTTTTTGACGTCATAAATTCATTTATTACCGTCTGAAAATAATCTATTTGTAGCTTACTAATAATGCTTGTCGTTCTCGTATCATTTTCTTTTTAAATGCATGAACAATTATTTAGACGTCAACTAATGATTTTTTGACGTGAATAAATGAATTTGCGACGTTACAAGAAGAATATGAATTTTTTTATTTATACCTACTTTTAAATTGTTAGTGAAAAATATAAGAATTTTATAGAATTAAATTAGGCAAATTGTAAAATTAGAAATGTTATTATTTATAACAAAAAAGCAAAAAAAAAATTAAAAATAGCTGCAATTTACTTAATTCATATTTTGTTGCTTTAAATGCTCGCATATATTTTTTTCTGTAACAGAAAGAGGCTTAACGCCCGAAGGATTATAATTACATAATACCTCCTAGCGCATATGTTACATTAAGGATTATCATTAATGCCTTTTAATCCAAAAGATACACCCCGTAGATCGATTATATTTACTCAAAACAGAAACTGGGGGTTTGGTGATAGAGTTTCCGAGAGCTTCTGCAGTTTCAGAATACGTTTTACGTCAGCGAGGAGCTTTACTAGCTTTCCCTTTATCTAAACGTTGATATTAACTCAGCTCACAAAGCATCCCTGAAATTACACCAACATCATTCGCTTTTAGGCCCCCTTTTGACCTTGCTCGTATTCCAAGCAGAATGAATAAAATTACTTTGCCGAAGTGTTATCTGAGTACAAACGTAATAAAAAGCTACATAAAACACTTAAGAATGGTAGAACAGAAAGTTATCTCTAAAAGTTGCCAAGATTGAGGACTGTAATAATAAATTAATAATATTATTAATAATTTATTATAAGAATGAGCTTTTTTCTATTATCAAGCATACGCTTGCGTGCGGAGAAGGAACGTACATACTCCAACTGGGCTATTTTAATCAGCTTATGGAATACATTTGCTAGGGGAATTCCCGAGTCTAAAATATCATCTTGATCATTTGAAATTTTCCAGAATTCTCGAAATTCTCTTTGGGGGGGAATTTTTAAAGATCTGAATCCTTGACGATTCCAAATGCTGTACATTTTTCCCAGACATTCAATTTCTTTCACACTTTATCCGCATTTTTTAGGAGAATCTTCGAAATCTTATACAGATTTCCCAAACATCTTTATTCTTGACCACCGCACATTTTTAAGGGGAATCCCCGGAGTTGAAATATTTTCGCATATATCCCAATTTTGCCAGGGGATTCCCCTGAATATTTTCTAAACTTCTCTAGTTTTTCATATTTCCTGCACATTCAAATTTTGTAAGGGATTCCAGGAGATTTAAGTCAGGTGAGATAGCCAGTTCTAGAACCAAGGGCGCCAACCAATTTTTGTCACGAGCATTAAGATTTTTACTGGAAATGTCACTAGATTTTGGGGAATTTTTTGTCGTCACCTTGGTGGTCCTAGAACGCTACTGTTTAAATATTTCCGAGACATTCTGATCCTCGACCAATCTGATTTGTTTAAGGGAATTTCTGGAGCTCAAAAATTTTCTAAACGTCCTGCTCCTCCCGTTTCAAATGTTTTAGGGGGATCCCCGAAATTTCAAATATAAATGTCCATTCCAAATTTTCTAGGGAATCTCCCTTAGACAATCTGGTTCATAGATTAAGTGCTGATCTTTGTTCAATAAAGTAACAAAATATGTAATAATGAAAATTGCTAAAATTTGCTAAAATTGGGGAATCCCAAAATCATTGTTTCATTTTTCTTGCACCTTGGTGGAAATCAATTAGTTTTAAAAACTATACGTCGGAAAATTGTATTTGTTTGGCTGAAACGCGAGACTTCTAAACTTGTTTTAGGGGAATCCCCGCTCTTATAGAGTTCTAAAATGTTTTGGACCCTTTTGTGCACGTCTATGTTATGCAAATGAAAAACCTACGACTAAGCTTTTGAAAGAAAAAATTCGGAAACTCCTCCTCAGTTCCCAAAAACTCACAGCCGTGAAAATAAAAGTCGTGCCGTAATAATTATGCAAACAAAATGAAATATCGCTTGATTATCTGATAATCACGTCTGCATCAGAAAAGCACACACTGAAGCACAACAAAGATGCACACAAAACTAGTTGAAGATAATTTTACGATGTCTGAACGTTTATCACATTGCTACCATCCGAAGGGCGTGGGAAATCAAATAAAAATTAACTCCGGTTTAAAAAGTTACATTAATTTGTTCAGGCTGCGTCTCGTGCGCTCTCATTTAACCTTCGGCCTTTAGAAAAAGACCGAGCGAGGCGAGCAAAGGTAATTTTATTAACAAGTAGGTTTTTCGCTAAACTCTCACGAGCGAGCCGCGTTTTTCCCATGAGTTTTTGACAACAGTGGAGTTCCTATGAGAAAATGAAATAAATTACCCCCCGTTTATATCGGGGCCTTTTTAATTCGATAGCGGGCTCGTCTCGACCCACACGATTTGTTGTCGGTTCTTCTGTTATCCTCTCGGAATGTGGCACAAAAAATCCGGTAAAAAATTGTTTGGGTTAGGGGATAATTCGAATACGTTGGGAGATGAATTTCGAAAGGAAAGAAAGTGTAATAATGCTCATTAACATTTTTCTGTAAAAGTGGCCTCTTTTTACTTTCCGATTTCGTTGTCTAGAAATTTGTAGACTCGTGAGTCATTTCAGGTTAGTTTCTAGCAGTTGTAAATAACACAAACTATTAATTTTGTCAGGAGCAGTGGGAAGTTGTGGTACTGTAGACTAATATGCTTTTTTCTCTCGATAGATACATGAACTTTGCACTAATTCGTTTATTTTATCAACAGATCGAGAGTCTGTCTGTCTCGCACTTAGAAATTGATTAAATCCTCGTGATTTTATTAAAATGTTCAAGATTTAGGGTTTCGGAAGCGATGATCGGTGGCCCTGACCCACCGTATTGCAGGCCAAACTCCGCAATGGAGTGTACTGCCTCTGACTTTACTTTATCAAGATTTTCGAATTTATAATAATGTATCATGAGTAAAAGCTTTTCTTTGTTATCTACCATAGGCGTGCGTGCGTGTGGAGAGGGAACGTGGATACTCCAACATCTTTCAAACTAGTATATTTATAGGCGTGTGGAAAAAGTAATGAAATCTGTAAATACGGAAATTGTCTAAAAGTCGAAAATATTTCCCAAACATTCTAATCCTTTGATCATTCCAAATTTTCTAGGAGAATCCTCAAAATTCTAAATATTTGAATATTTATTAAGGGGAACCCCTGAAGTTTTTAATATTTTTTTTGGCCATCCCAAATTTTTCAGGGAATCCCCGAGGTGTTAAATATTTTCTAGATTTGCTTGTGCTTGTCTACTCCCCTTACATTTCTTAGGTAAATCTTGGGAATTCTAAATATTCTAAATTTGCCCATGGAAAGCCCTAAATGTTTTCTAAATATTCTGATTCTTGACGAATTCTTTTTGGACGGTTTCCCCAATGTCGTAACTATTTCCTAGGCCGTTGTCTATTCCTAATTTTCTAGGGGAATCCTATAGTTATGATTTTTCCCCAATTCCAATTTTTAGGGGAATCCCTGTACTTCTTAATATTTGCATGACCATCCCAAGTTTTCTGGGAGAATCCCCAAAATCCTAAATATTAGGGAGAGTTGTGATCTTTGGCTACTCCAAAAATTATTAGGGGGAATCCCTGAAGTTGTTGATAGTTTCCTTGGTCATCTCAAATTTTGCAGGGAATCCCCGGGGTTTTAAATATTTTCTAGACTTGTTTGTGCTTCCCCCTCCCCTTACATTTTGTAGGAAAATCCCGGGAATCCTAAATATTTTCTAAATATTCTCATTTTTCTGATGGAATCTTCTAAGACTTAAATGTTTTCTAGACATTCTGATCCTTGACCATTTTTCTAGGGGGTTCCCCAATGTCGTAGCTATTTCTTAGACCGTTGCCTATTCCTTTTTTTCTAGGGAAACATCCCGGTTCTGCATTTTGCAGATTTTCTAGTGGAATTCCTGCGTTTTTTTTTCATTCAAATTTTACCAAATTACTCAACAATGGTTACTTCATCTAAGGATTCTGCCAACTGATCGACTTATTTACTGACATCAGCTTAAGCTCTATTAGTTTTAATAAGCGAAGATGTTAGCATCATTTACAAATAGGTACAACCTAAGAGCGTTTCGGCCTTACTAGGACTTTTCAGTTACGTATAGTTCCTATTTGTCCCGCCATTTTTGCGTGGAGTATTTCATACCTCGCTGTACATTATACAGATCTCTCTAGGGACATCTATCGCCGTTAATTTTATTGGCTTTGTTTTGAACCTTCTCAACCGCTCTTGAGATTATGTCCCATAAATTTGTTTTCGCTTCAAAAATTGCCAAATAAACTTAATATCTATTAAAACATGGCTTGTGTATTTATCTAACTAAACGTATTTTATCTGATTCAATTTTTAGCATCTTTTCGTACTGAATTTGCAATTTTGCCTTGAAATTATTGAAAGTTTGTCCTATTGTCAATAATCATTCATAAGAACCGCGCAACATTCCTTATTCAAGGATTTCCTGTGTGGTCTTCATTGAGCTACTGTAATCAGTCTAATAATGCATGAATGAGACATGTCATGTTGTGGGACAATTAATAGATCATAGAATACGATAATAAACAATTAATTTAATTTCACTATTTTTTCAAGAAATTCCAAACATTGACCATTTAATTTTCATTTTAACCTGTGAAGGTCATGGTCGGATATACAACTTTGATGGAATCTAATGCGTAATTGTAATTTAGTTCCTATTCGTTGAATTTTTGAAAAACACCGGTTTTTACATTAAACACCTCAACCTTTTGTTAGTATTCTAATAAAATGCTATCTCTGGTGCTTTTTACATTTGTATTATTGCTTGCAACAATGCGTACCGACTTAATGTTTCAAGATACATACACTGTGTGTTCCAGCACCATAACGAATCAGGTTTTAAACCAATTTTTTTGCAAGAAAATCAGCGGGGTTTTCCTTTTTTGTCTGGTCGTTCACACATTTAAAAAAAATCATTACCTGCCTACTAGTGCTGAAAATAAAATTAAAAAAAAACAAAATAATTCCATTCACAAATCAGCGATTTACAAACAAACATCCTGTGATGGCACATAATACCAAGAACTTCCATTGAAAATTCTTTTGTCTTCTATTACTTCTATTATGTAAGGCAAAACACGCCAGAAGAGCAAAGATCCTTCCGTGCTGGTCTATTATTACACAGTAAATTTAACTCGACGTCGTTGGCACGTTTTGAGCAATTTCAGTACAATTGACCACATTCAAGGATAAAACAGTGACACGTTAACATGTTTGCTTAATTAAGAAACTTATTCTTCATGCTTGTAATATTATTTAAGTATCAGTTTGAAATTTAATAAGGTTAATATTTTAGAATGAGATGGCAAAAAAATTGTGATTGTGGTATTTAGTTACGTGCAATCATTCAGGTTAATGGATTAAATTGTGTCATTTTTTAGCAATGAAACGTTCCACGGATTAAAGTTGGTCTTTCTGAAATGAATGAACCTGACCAAGGACGTTCTTGGGATTTAAATGTATATAATTGTTCGCTGAACTTAATTAAAATTGAAAGAATCTCTTCAGTGTTTCTGTAAATTCTAAAATCGAAACTTTTAACTACTGCTGATTGGACCATCGATTTTATATGAATCAAAATGCGTTTATGATATCGAAAAATCAATCCAACAAATGACCAACAAAAAAGCGACTGTTTTTTCAATTGATTAGGTTACTTTGACTATTTGACTTTATACAGGGTGATTCATAATATGCGAAACGCAAGATAGATTCAAAATCTGCAAATAATGCAAAAACTTCCTGTAAACATGGGCCTGGAAACGTTTCATCCCGCAGTTTACAGCCTCCTGAATTGGCAGTCATTCAAACAAAATTACCATAAATACCAGACTGAGAAAGTAAAAAGTGCGGAGACGGGTTCATCTTCACGAGGCTGTAACTCCGTAACGAAGCGTTTTCACGCCCATATTTTTAGGAACGTTTTGCATTATTTTCAGATTTTATATTCATCCTGAAAGGGCGTCGCACGTTTTATGAATCACCCTGTACAAGGTTAGTAAAGTCTACAACACTTTACTCGTCCAAGCTAAAGTATCTGAACTACTATCAATAGTAGGAATATTTTATTTGAATTTTATTGGGTTAACCTGAACATTGATTTATATTAAACAGATTTATAAAACGTGTAAGACAATTTCGTGGCAAATATTACTTGGTTGAAGGTATCAAATGAATAACCAAAAGTAGTTATATTGTTTTTAAATTTTTTGGGGTTAATTTCGCCATTGGTTGTATGTGATACAGATTATTAAAACGTGCTGAACGTGGCGAAGGTATCCAACAACTGCCACAAGTGGTTACATTTTTTAAATTTAATTAGATTTGGTTAAATATAATAAACGCCAAAGTCTAAAGCCTAGTCCCCATAAGCCAATAATTGTCTGCGGTAGCTTTCCTATTGGTTGAAAATATTTGAATCTTAAACGGCAGGAATTTGCTACGAAAATGTTAGGAGTGTTAAAGAATATTATCGAGCTATTTGTGTCTTTGTATTGCCTTGGGCACGGTTAAAAATTCAGGGTAGGCTGCGCGCTTTAACCATTGTTTTACGTGTTGTTTACGTATTAGTGGATTGAGGTTATACCTTTGCGTTTCGCATCTCGAAATTCCGCCGCATGGGGACTAGGCTTAAAATAGATAAGGTTTTAAGTGTAGTCCCCATGCGGCATTGTTTTACGTGTTGTTTACGTATCAGTAGATTGAGATTATACTTGAGTTTAAAATTGCGGTCTTCTTGTCGCGCAGTTCGCGTGCATGGGCACTGGGTTATTTTAGTTGCGGATTTTTAGCGTTTCGCGATTTGCATCCCATAATTCTGCCGCATAGGGACTAGGCTTTAGATAGATAAAATCTTGAGCCTAGTCCCTATGCAACGGAATTTTGAGAAGCAAATCGCGAAACGCAAAAGAAAATCGCAACAAATGACTCAGTACCTAAGCACGCGCATGCCGTTACAAGTGAACGAAAATTTTAAACTAACGTTCATTCCATTATTACATAAACAACACGTGTAACAATAGTGATGCGCATAACCTAACCCTGAATTTTAAACCATGCGTTAGGGTAAAACGGATACAAGGTACTAGTGTGACAAATACAATATAATAATGTTTGCAAGGAAGTTAAAATATTTTCAACTTTATTGCGACGTCAAAAACCGCCGCAGCTTAAATATTTTGCAGAAAATTCCCGCCATTTTAGATTCGAATATTTTCAACCAATAGAAAAGTTTTTGCAGAAATTATTCGCTCATGAGGACTAGGCTTTAGAGAATTTTTCTTTAACTAATAATAGGGTCGTTTAATGAACCGATATTAGCTGAAAACTTCCCTACTTAATTATTTACTAAAGAAACCAAATATTTACAGAAAGTAGCGACCAAAACACATTTTGAGGCTGAATATTTTGACAGTCACAGTGCTAAATATCTCGCCTAGGCAGAAACATACAGATGTTTTAATTCTGTAATTCCCTAAATTTAAATTCTTTTTCTCGCTTTGCAAAAAAATTTAAATCTAGGTTTTTTCAAATCAATTTTTTCCGCAACCTTTATTATCAAGAAAATTGCCATCACTAAACTTTTCCAACTCCAATTTCCCTTGAACAGGTGGCCACCGTTTACATATTACACGATATCCAACACGCTGGAAGTGTTGAATAAAATATTAACGTTAGTAAAATAACAATTTATTGTCGCTTTCGACTCTCACAAACTTTGTAAACTGGATCGTGATTTAAATATTCATCAAAAAGGTTTCCCATTCTTTAAATTATCGCCTTTAAAAATAAACTAAGTTCTCTAAATTAAACTTTTTTATATTCCCGTGAAACGTGGAATGGAATTTAAAAGTTATGAATAAACTAAAAATGCAAACCATACCTCGACTATTAAGAAGAGATTAGTGTTTGATCCCTTTTATATTTTTTTATACGTGAGTTGGATTCCCCTTATTAATTTTATATCAATTTATAGTAAAATGTAGCTTTAATTCACTTATCCACATTTTTGTTTTCTTATTTCCAAGAAAATACTTTTGTAAAGCCTTACCACGTTTCAATTACACAAAACCGTTTCATGTTTTCAAGAAGAGCAAAAAAAAGCGGCATATACTACACACACGCCTGTCACCTGCTGTTTTGTTCTTTCACCAAGGAAAGGTATTATTACCTCGTGTTGTACAGCATTTCAAAGTGGTTCACTTGGTTAACATTACAATATTCGTTTAATAACTGGTTTTACAACGAATCAAGCGTTTAATACACGATCAAAAGTTTCGGAAAATGGGCCTTTTAATGGCTGGCAATTAGTTCTCGCTTTAGACCACCCCCGTGAATAATCTAATCGGATCCCCAATTCATTTAAAAACTGGGTCTATCCCTTTTTATCTTCAACCACAAAAAGCAATTCATGGAACATAATGAGAACCGAGATGGAAGTGAAATAATAAAGGAATCTTTTGTTTTTAAATTATACCAGTGGCGGTACATGTAAATACTCTAAAATTTAGTGATTTATTCATGAATTTTCAACAATAAACGTTGTGCAATAATGCGACTCAAATTTCAATGCAACATTTTGCGCAGCGCTGAGGTCAGTCAGGTTACAAATAAGCGTGTACAATCGTTTTACTAAACATGTGAGAGTAAGAAAAAGCATATGCGCAGTCTGCCATAGAACAAAAAAAGTGGCAGACACCGGAGCGGAGGCGTGAATATTTTGACGGGGGATGCCGATCGTACCCGAGGTAGCAGATGCCGAGAGCGTAAACGTTCTGACGAACGAAACCGATCGCACCCGAGGTGACAGATATCGAAGGCGTGAACATTTTGACGAGCGAAACCGATCGTACCCAAGATGACAGATGTCGGAGACGTAAATATTTTGACGGTGGCAGCCGATCCCACCCGAGGCGTCAACATCCTGACGAGCAAAGCCGATCGTACCCGAGGTGGGAGATATTGAAGGCGTGAACAACAACGTGATAATAAAAGGGAACAAGGCGTGTTTTATATTCCCTGTGTCTTTTGCTCTATGAGAGCCTGTGCAAATCAGCAGATGCCTTTTCTTTCCCTGTGTTCTATAAAACAATTCTACACCGTGGATAATGTGAAATAGACAACGTCGATTGTGTTACAATTTGTTATAAGGCACATCCGCGGACGAGATTTTACGCTTTTCACTTCTTTGATGTTGGTTGGAATCAAGTTATTTTGTAGTTATGGTACAATTTAAAATACTTTCAAAGCTTGTATTACGCAGTTTCCAAAGATTTCTCTCTATAAACATCAATCGAATCTAGAAAAGTTTGCAAAACAAACTCAAGTCTTAACGAAGTTTTCGATCAAGCTCGTTGTATGGATTTGGGACAAACAGAAACTTTTCCTATGTTTTAATAACTTTTGATTGTACAGATTATGTGAGTTCAAGCTGAAATTCGGATTGCTTTCATTAAAACTTCTCGTAATACGTAAATAATCAGTTATCCTTGCTTTCGAAGGGCGCACAACTGATTAGGACCGAACTTTGCCTTTTAAAAAACAAAATTAAAAACGCAAAAAAAAAATCTTTGAAGATTTAAAAGAGAAACGTTTTTAATATTATATGTATCTGCAGAATTTACGCAACTTTCTCAATCAGGATGAATAACAGAAATCAATACATACCTGATTTTTCGTTTTTCCACACATGACAGCCGTAGCTCTGCAATGATCCCTTAAAGAGCCGATTTCTTCCCTAACTTCGAGAAGTTCCGCTTCATATTTAACGTTTTTACTCCTAGCAATTCCCAGCTCCTTGTTCAAATTGGAAACGTCAGTCCTCAATAGACTCAATTCACTGTGGACTTCCTCGTGGTTCTGGAGAATTACGGTCGAGTTGAGGGTTGTCTGAATTTCAGATACTTCCGTTTTCAGCTCGGAGACTGTGTTAGACAACCACTTTACGGTTAAGTGCTCGTTCTTCTCCTGGGTTGCGTATTGATGGTGTTGTGTTTTGCGGAAATTACCGTTTCGCAATTGTTCGATTTCTAATCTGTAATTACGGAAAATTAGGTTTTCTTAGAGCTCGAAAAATTAATGTTTTTAGGGAGAGTGAAGCATAAAACGGGGGAGAAATACAATAGTCGCTCCTTTGTTGGCATCTCTCACGTACGTGGTTATCAATTGACAAGTAAAATTAAGTGCAGACGTTAACTACCCTAACGCTGTTACTACTTAAAATTCCTCAAAATTAAACTTACTAGTTATGACTAACGAATTAAGCTCATTCTTAAGCTACACGAAGACTTTTCCTGCAATTTGGGTTTATTATTGAAAGCTACGGAATTAAGCTCGTTCTTAATTTACTGACTCACCTTTACTATTTAAAATCCCTAGTCTTTTAATTCATTAGTGATAGCTACCAAATTAAGCTGCAGGTGCACTTTGGCTGCCTAAAATTACTAAACTTTGAACTCGTGATTATGGCTACAAAATTAAGTTAATTCTTAAGCTGCAGGCACACGTTTTTTATTTGAACTTCTTAAAATTTGAGCTTATTAGTGATAATTATCGAATTAAGTTCATTGCTAAGGTACAGGCACAGCTTTTCTGTTTAAAATTCCTAAACTTTGAGCTATTAGTCATATTTACCAAATTAAGCTCATTTTTACACTACAGACTCACTTTTTCTGCTTAAAATTCATAACCTTTAAAGTAATAGCTATAGAATCAAGTTCATTAGTAAGCTGAAACACTTTTATCTGCTTAAAATTCCTACGACTTGAGCTGATTAGTGATAGCTATCGAATAAAGCTTATCCTTAAAACAAAGGATTACTTTTTTTGACTTAAATTCCTAACATTTAAACTTATCGGCTACTGAATCAAGTTAATTCTTAAGCTGATACGCTTTACTGCTTGAAATTCTTGAATTTTGAGCTTATTAGTCATAGCTACCAAAATATTCTGATCCTTAAATTACAAACATTTCTTCTCTTTAAAATTCCTAATATTTAAGCTTATTAGGGATAGCTACCGAATTAAGCTCATCCTTATTCAACAGGCCACTTTTTCTGCTTATAATTCCTAAACTTTGAGTTTATTAGTGACAGCTACCAAATTAAGCTCAGGCTTAAACTAAGACGCACCTTTTCTGCTTAACATTCCTACGACTGGAGCTGATTAGTGATACCTATCGAATTAAGCTCATCCTTAAAACAAAGGCATATTTTTTCTGTTTACAATTACTAACTAAGCTAATTCTTAAGCTGACACACTTTTTCTGCTTGAAATTCCTAAAATTTGAGCTCATTAGTGATAATTACCGAATTAAGTTCATTGATAAGGTACAGGCACAGCTGTTCTGTTTAAAATTCCTAAACTTTGAGCTATTAGCCATATTTACCAAATTAAGCTCATTTGTACGCTACAGACTCACTTTTTCTGCTTAAAATTCGAAACCTTTAAACTTAATTAGTAATAGCTATAGAATCAAGTTCATTAGTAAGCTGAAACACTTTTATCTGCTTAAAATTCCTACGACTTGAACTGATTAATGATATCTATCGAATAAAGCTCATCCTTAAACCAAAGGATTACTTTTTCTGATTTAAATTACTAACCTTTAAACTTATTAGTAATAGCTACTGAATCAAGTTAATTCTTAAGCTGACACGCTTTACTCCTTGAAATTCTTGAATTTTGAGGTTATTAGACATAGCTACCGAAATATGCTGATCCTTAAATTACAAACATTTCTTCTCTTTAAAATTCCTAATATTTAAGCTTATTAGGGATAGCTACCGAATTAAGCTCATCCTTATGCTACTGGCCTTTTTTTCTGCTTACAATTCCTAAACTTTGAGTTTATTAGTGACAGCTACCAAACTAAGCTCAGGCTTAAACTAAGACGCACCTTTTCTGCTTAACATTCCTACGACTTCAGCTGATTAGTGATACCTATCGAATTAAGCTCATCCTTAAAACAAAGGCATATTTTTTCTGCTTACAATTACTAACTTGTTAGTAATAGCTACTAAATCAAGCTAGTTCTTAAGCTGACACACACTTTTTCTGCTTAAAATTCTTCAAATTTGAGCTTATTAGTGATAGCTACCGAAATATGCTGATCCTTAAATTACAGACTTTTCTTCTCTTTAAAATTCCTAATAATTAAGCTTATTAGTGATAGCTACCGAATTAAGCTCATCCTTATTCTACAGGCCACTTTTTCTGCTTACAATTCCTAAACTTTGAGCTTATTAGTGACAGCTACCAAATTAAGCTCAGGCTTAAACTAAGACGCACCTTTTCTTCTTAACATTCCTAAAACTTAAGCTTATTAGTGATACCTATCGAATTAAGCTCATCCTTAAAACAAAAGCATACCTTTTCTGCTTAAAATTACTAACTTGTTAGTAATAGCTACTAAATCAAGCTAGTTCTTAAGCTGACACACACTTTTTCTGCTTCTAATTCTTCAAATTTGAGCTTATTAGTGATAGCTACCGAATTAGGCTGATCTTTAAATTACATACACACGTTTTCTGTTTAAAATTTTTAAGGATTAAGCTTATTAGTAATACCTACCAAATTAAGCTTATACATAAGCTACAGGCACACTTTTTCTGCTTATAATTCCTAAACTTTAGGAATTTTAGTGATCGAGTTAACAAAATCCTTAAGCTGCAAACACACCTTTTTTTGTCTAATATTTCTAAGAATTGAGCTTATTAGTGATAGCTAATGCATTAAGCTTATCCTTAAGCTACAGGCACACATTTTCTGCTTACAATTCCTAAACTTTAGCCTTATTAGTTATAGCTATCGAATTAACCACATCTTTAAGCTGCACAGACACTTTTCTGTTTAAAATTACTAAGAATTGAGCGTATTAGTGATACCTACTAAATTAAGCTTATGCTTAAGCTACAGGCGCACTCTTTCTAAATACGATTCCGAAAATTTGACTTCAATAGTAACGATTACCAAACTAAGCTCATTCTTAAGCTGCGGACTGCACTTTTTCTACTTTAAATTTCTACAATTTAAGGTAATTTTTAAGCTACATTAGCACCGTTTCTGCTTACAAATTTTAAACTTCAATACAGCAACAGTTATTATTTGGTTACAAATACACGTTTTCCGCTTAAAATCCTTAAACTTTGAATCTAATTCATTTGAACTTATTAGCCATTGTACTAAATTAAGTTTATTGTTAAAACACAAACACCCATTTTCTGCTTAAAATCCCTAAAATGTTAATTTGTTAGCGATAATTTACCGAACCAAGCTCATTGCTATGCTACAGTTAACTCTTACTGATTGTATTACTTATTAGAGATTGCAACCAAATTAAGCTCATTTTTAAGCCACACATACATTGTCCCTACTTAAAATCCTTACAATTGAAACTCAGTTATAGCTTAAGAACATTTTTAAGCCACAGACATTTTTTTCTACTATAATTCAAACATGTCAGTGATAACTACTGAATTACGCGCATCTTTAAGCTTCCGAATCACTTTTCCTGATTGATATCTCTTAAACATTGTAACTAACGCAAAACACTATTAAAGTATCATCAGTGAGTCTAATAAATTGCTAAACTAAATGGTTCATCATTATAAAGACAAAATGAGCGTTCGTGTTCAAGAAAAGGTTATGATAATTACACTAATGACTTAAATGTATTCCAGGAACATTACCGCTAATTTGTTGGTTCGACGCAACTTATTTCTATGCGTAACGCGTTCTAATGAATTAAGAATGTAAAATTGAAAGAGGTCCTAAAAATGTTTTCCTTATCAAATTAAACAGCGTTAAGCAAAAGGCAATGTTAAATTATGAAACTTTTCCTGAGCTTACAATATCAAATGCGTTGAGTGTCGAAAATGTGGTCATAAATCCAAACGTTGCACGAATAAACAGTTAACAACAGTTACGTATTTGAACCGATTTACATTCACTGTTGAGTGTGACAAATTTAGGAAGAAGTAAACAAGTCGGACACATTCTTAATTTCGCTACATCATTAATGTTAAAAATTATGAGGTAGGCAGTAGCGTAATTATTTTAATATTCCTCGGGTTGTGTCAACATATGTAATAAAAATAAAATTTGAAAACGCCATGTTTATATGTAAAAAATGTAGTTTTTTTTATCAAGAAGTTTTTTTTTTCTTTTTGACAAAATATTATGCTGTTTTCCTTATTTCTACACATATGCGACTCATCGCAACAATACAATTCCTTCGCCCATTTATTTTTGAAAACGAACGTATAATAACTCACTTTGAAAAGCAATTTAGAAAAAAATGAGCTTGTCACTCATACAAACACATTAGATTTATCATATTAAAATAGCGTTTCTGCCTAAAATTGCTGCGTAACCAGGAAATGATAGCAGAAGTCGGTTTTAGAGCTTCATTTCAGGCTGTTCTTGAGAATTGGTTCGAATTGTACAGGCCTCAAGACTATTATTGGGTTTCCGAAACCGCCAAGCTGACACTTTAATGCTTTACTGAAAGTCTAAAATACGAATTCGCCGGATTTCAGATTTGAAAGGTTCATTCTAAATAAAAAAGCTCATCAAGAATTCAAGTCCATTGTTATATTTTTCAGGCGACATGTCAGATTGGAAATGTAATGAGGATACAAGAGTTTTTACTGGATATTCTGGGTTATTTTAAATAAAATATGGGAGGCTGTAGGTTTTAAATTTAAGTTTTAATAACGTTCTTTGTACTATTTTGTTGACGTAACGCACCTAAATCCGTTCTTTTATTTATATTTCCCTACAGTATGGTAGGAAATACGATCTTATATAAAATCAGCGTTCGTTATTCCACTGAAAATATGAATTTCCACCTAATGTTTAGGTGACTTAAGCCGGCCATACACGCTACGGTCTACCGGAGAGGTCTACCTGTGCAGGTGTGCCTGCGCAGGTAGACCGCATGTCGTAGCGTGTATGGGACGGTCCGGTATGCCGGAGAGGTCTTCAGTTCGTTTCGCTATGGCATCGACTGAAGACGACGACGCACTGGCGTTGATGGGCCTTGCGTTAATCTTGAAAAATAAAACAGTAAAAAAGAAGCGAACAAAGTGGTGTAAAAATTCGATAAAATCTTCAAGTACTTTCTTAGTTGAATCTGATGGCGCCATTTTTTACCACGCGGCTGTACGATGCTAGCGATGATCACCCGCTAGACAGAGAGTAGAAAACAACTAAGCACGACCTGCGCAGGCGACTCGGACACGCACACACGCACAGGCTCACCGTACGGTGTCACGAAAAAGAATTGATTTTCGATCTTGCGCCGGTCGCCTGCGCAGGTCCAAAAACCTGCACAGGTCTATTCCAATACACGCTCCGGTCTACCTGCGCAGGCACACCTGCACAGGTAGACCTCTCCGGTAGACCGTAGCGTGTATGGCCGGCTTTAACGCATCTCAATATATTTTTTAAAACTGATTTTTTATTTGCCATAAAAACCAAAAAGTACCTACTGTATTTTATTTCCCAAGAGGGTAAGTTCATGACTCTATCTAAAATAAGTATTATTTTGTTAACGTAATGCAACGAAATCCGCGTTTTTTCCCATTACTTTCAGTATTGATTGTTAATAAAATTCTTCAATTTCTTAATTATTCGCGCCAGTGGCTACGCGTAACTACGGACCCGCAACCGCACGAGGGCCCGCGAGCATTGTAGGGCGTTTTGGGGACCTTACACTTCCACATCACTTCTTTTGTTATTTATAATTTTCCGAAGGAAGACCCGACAATATTGGTGCGCGGGGGGGGGGGGTCATATTGTAGTTACGCCACTAATGACAGTTACTAAATTGGCTCTGGTTTCACGGTTTCGGTCGGCGGATATTTAAATGTATTTTATTAAAATTTTACCGTAGCGTGTAATTTAGTTTTACGCGTGACCTTGATTCAACCGCCGGGAAGCGAGCGAGTCCACACTCGCGAACTGGCTTGTAACGCACGCATTGACTAAAGTAGATTTTTAAATATTTTAGTCCCCGCTATATTGGTAGGCTATATCAAAAAAACAGACTGTAGCAAACATTTTAGAATATTCTGGGGTTTGTATTTATTTTATTGTTGTATTGATTACCTGTTATTTTATTTCTTTTCTCTCTTTTCCTTTTTTTATTTCTGAGATCTGTTACGGGGAATTGGCGCGGTGCAGACTCTCTTTCTCTTTCTTTCCGAAGACTGTTACTGGGAATTCACATGGAACAGTTCTTCTTTTTTATATCTTTTTATTTCTGAGATTTGTCACGAAGTAGTTGACATGGGGGAGATCTCTCTTTCGCTTTCTGTCTGAAGACTGTTAGAAGAAACTGACACAAAACAGATCTTCTTGGTTTTCTCTCTCTTTTTTAATATACCCGTCATAATCCCGTTTGCCCGCTATGCCTATCTTACCCATTGGAAAATTAAATTCAGTAATGTTTACACCAGAACGTCTTACTCTTGCTTAATCAGATAGTCCTACTGTATACCGTTTGCTACCGTTAGCTACTGTATCTTAATTGCTGCCGTTAACTATCGTTTGCCACCGTTAGCTACTGTATCTTAATTGCTACCGTATGCTACCGTTCGCTACCGTTTGTAACTGTTTTTTGCCTGCTACCGTATGCAACAGTTTGCGCTTTCTTTTAATTTTTCAAATTTGGAAATCATTACCCTTTTATTTACTAAACGGGAAGAGTTCTGTGCAAATCTTAGTCGAGTACGCATGTGTAACGACGCTGCTCAGCTTCTGAAAAGTTAAAACGAGAGTTTTTTACTATTTTTAAAAAGATCAATTTATTGTCAATAGCTCTCAGAGTGATAGTGTTAACTACCTTAGATTTAGTATATCAGGTGCAACAGGAGTGTTGGTGTGCCAGTTACAAAAACTATCAAACAATAATTGAGTGCTACACACCTGTAAGGTCAGAAGAAACACCTGACTGAAAAACCTGTTCAGCGGTAGAGGCACGCAATGCTAGACGAGCCAGAGCTAAGTAGTGGATAATAAGTAAAATTCCTAGTAAAAAATACGTCGACACGTAGGGAAAGGCACCTGAACCAATCTCAGTGTCAGATGCGAGAAGGGGCGTAATTCGCATTACACAGAAAGAAATAAAATAGTATAGATAGAGAATCGTAAGGATAAGTCAGTGTAGGGACAGAGTACTTCATTATCGCGCGACGATTTGAAGTCGCTGAAAGAAACTTGTAGCCAAGTAAAATAAGATTTCCAAGAATTGTCGTAGACTGTGGTGTTTTTTGAAAATGTTGACTGTAACGCTCTATTGCACAAATACCAGTTGCTAGAATGACCCCTCTAGGGAAACACATTGTTACAATGTTTCGTTACAAACATTTTTGAAACCATGAAAACTGTGTGTTTTAGATTTAGCATTTATTTTCAAAATCAGGAAAATCACATGACTGTCTCTTTAAAAACAAAGAATTTTAGCCGATTTTTCCGCATGAAAAATCTTACTTTTTGCGTAGAGTTTTGTTGACGTAGCGCAGTTTGTTTTCTTTTATTTACTACTAGCTCCAGTTTAAAATTAGCCCGATTTTTGTTAAGCACGTTAAAAATACGAGGCTGTCTCTTAAAAGGGGACATTTTAGCCTAACATTTCACTCGAAAGAAATTAAAAATTTAGTTCGTGCATAATAATGGACGGGAATTAGAAAAATCCTTGTGTTAATGGAACATACAAGTCATTGAGTAGTGGCTTTAGAAAACAACCCGGCTGCAAAACGGGACACAATAAAACGACTTCAAAAGCCTTTTACAGGACAAAAATGTGGATGACGATAACACAAGAGGAAAAAGTCACTCGTGCACGACGAGTCCTCGTTAACAAGCGCCATTATATAGCTCTAGCTTCCTTCAACTTTCATTCTCTATGTGTGAGTGTTTGGCCTCACAGCCTTACAACGACATAATCCTTAGCTGCCATTTCTAATTGTAAGAACGATATGTATTAATTGGTCTTGTGAAGATGCTCTACGTGCTCGCACAACTAACTAGCTGCTCACAAAAATTTATTTAATTAACTACTAGAGTGACACTTCGTTTACGTAACAATTATTAGGCGTCCTAACAACGTATTTCTCTAATTTACTTATATACCATATAATTTTTCCGGCGTAAATGTGCGAATATGCTGAATGAAAGAAATAATATATCTTGTAGCGTGCTAATCGGTATTTAGTACAGAATTTACATTCGTTTAACATTTTTTATTAGAATTCATTAATTTTACGCGCTACGCTCACATATTTTTGTACAATCTAACATTCATAATTTTCTAAAACAAAAAGTTTGGTCCGGGGGCTCTCCAAGATATAACAGTAACCAACCAAATCTACCAAAATTTACAATTATGTCATTTACGACAATTTTTTAAAGTTTATTAAGTTTTTTTGTTTTTTTTAAGTTTAAAGAAATTTCATTACAACAGGGGTTCCCAAGATGTGACAGTAACAAACCATTTCCGGCGAAATTTGAAAATACTTAATTCTCGACGTTCTAAACCAAGATTTATAACGCAAAAAAATTCATTACATCAGAGGATTCCCAACATATGACAGTTACGAAATCTGAAATTATTTAATTTTCTGCAATTTTTTTAGTTTTTTTAAGTTTAATAAAAATTTTATAATTCAAAAAATGTCGTCACATCAAGGGGTTCCCTAAGATATGACAGTAACGAACCATTTCCTACGAAATTTAAAATTATTTAATTTTCTACAATTTTTTTTCAGTGTTTTAAGTACAAAAAAGTTTTATAATTAAAAAAATATATTACATCAGGGGGTTCCCCAAAGTATGACAGTAACGAAAAAAAGGTTTTTATCTTCAAAAAATTTCATTACATCAGGGGGTTCCCAAGATGAGACAGTAACGTACCATTTCCTATGAAATTTGAAATTATTTAATTTTTAAAGTAGAGGAAAAAATTTTTAAATTCAAAAAATTTTTATTAGATGTGACGATAGCAAACAGTTTCCTTCGCAATTTAAGATTTCGTAAGAAACAACATTTTTTAAACTTTTAAATTTACTATTCCGTAAAAAATTTATAATTTATTTTCATATGTGTCTTTTGTTTCCCCCCCCCCCCCCCCCCCCCCATCTTCAAGAAACAACTTTAATTCTGCGAAGAAACATTTCTTGTAGCGTGTTGATAGTCCCACGGGACCGAATTTTTTTTAAACATTTTTTTTATTAGAATGCGTTAATTATTTTAGGTGCTACGCACACACATCACCGTCCTTACTTATTTAAAAACAAACCATTAAAAGTAAATGGTATTTTTTTGAAATCGACCCTTACTAATCATTTAAACCTATCGATTTCAGGTAGGTGTGTAATAAGTTTTCGAGTAGGTGAAGGTTTTCGACTGATTGAAGCTATTTAAGTTGGAACATTTTGAAGCTAATTGATTTTCACCCTCCATATAGACATATAAGCATCCCACCAACTTAATTTCCTTCCTCATAGGCGTCGAATCGTGCTGTTTTCGTTTGTGTAAAGTTTCGGTTCTCTTCTGGATAACTCAAACACAATATTAAGAAGTTTAATTGAAGGGAAGTTAATTAAATGCCAGTGCTTTACATTAAATTTTTAGAAGACTGCGTCTTGGCTTAAACATTAAAAGAAAACGAACCACAAACATGAGCGAAGCACTTCGCCTGAACATTCCTATTCTTTAGGTGTTATTACTTATCATATACAGGGTGTTTCTTAATAACATGCTAATATTTAAGGAGGTTATTCTTGGGTCCATTTTGAGAAAAAAACCTCATATAAACATATGTCCTAAAGGTCTTAACTTTTGAACTACAGGGTACTAAAGTTTTAAGAAAAAATTCTTTTTTTTATGATAACTTTGGTATGACCTTAGATATTTTTGTAAAACGTAGTACGCATTTTCTACGCATCAAAAGGCATTTTCTACTGTACAACATAATTTTTTACTCTTGCCAGTGGCGTTCGTGCGGGATTTGCACTGAATCATTTTAAAGAGAAAAGTGATACGCCACTGCTTTTTCTTAAAGTAAAAATTATTTTTGAAATCCTCACTTCTTTCTGAGCAAATCTGGTCTCTTGATTTTTTTCGTTTGACGTATGGTTTTCGCATAAAAAAATAAAATTCATTCATTTGCATCTCGCTAGACCACTTACGACAAAAACCAATTTATGTAACTTTAAACAAAAATTTATTTAAGTGGACAATTTTTAAACGGTAAAATTATAAAATTAAAGTAATCTAAATACATTTTGGAATGCTAACACAAAATTACCCTGAACGCACAAAGAAATAAATTAAATCAGATGTTCAAAATGTGAACTTCCTGCACTTTTCTCTTTAAAATGATTCAGTGCAAATCCCGCACGAACGCCACTGGCAACAATAAAAAATTATGTTGTGCAGCAGAAAATGCCTTTTGATGCGTAGAAGATGCGTACTACGTTTCACAAAAATATCTAGGGTCATACCAAAGTTATCATAAAAAGAAGATTTTTTTCTTAAAACTTTAGCACCCTGTAGTTCAAAAGTTAAGACCTTTAGGACATATGTTCATATGAAGTTTTTTTCTCAAAATGGACCCAAGAATAACCTCCTTAAATATTAGCATGTTATTAAGAAACACCCTGTATACAAAAGTGTATCATTATTAATGTGTTACGCCCCAACCTTGATTACAAAGAGAAAATAGTGAAGCAAAGGTCGACAGGTAGCCGTGTGTGTAAGTGTGTGTACTTCGGCGTGTGACCGAAGACTTCGTTCATCGTATGGGAGTCAGAGAAAGAAAGAGAGAGAGAGGGGGGGAGAGATATTGCCCATAATGTGTCAGTCACAAAAATCTTTAACATAATAAATTTAGAATGGTCATTATAAACAATGGTCACAGCATGACCCCCTAAGAGCTAAACGTAGTTCAATTTTATTACGTAAAAATAATAAATTAAATCGTCCTCTAGATTGCAAAAAATTATGAGAATCAAGAATCAACATAATATTGATTCAGCATTAAATGTATCACCTTCGATTATCGCAAATAGCCTCAGGCTAAGCTCTTTGATGCGCCTCAGGCGAAACGTTTCGTTATTATAAAAATTATTCTTTCTACCTTTCTAACAAATAATTATTTTATTTTTCCTTTCTAATAAGTATGATTTACAATTTGTTGTGCTATAAATTCTAAATTTGTTTTTTCTGCATTGTTACATATGAATGAATCTTCAAAAAAAAACGAAGCAGAAGACAAAATGTTTGATTTTCTACTTCTGATTTTAGGAAGTGTGTTTATCAGCTTAATGATAACACGATGATGATAATTGAGAGTAATATGTGGAACTAAATTTTCAATATAGTAATGACTGCTGTGCATGAATCAAAAACGGTTAAATAAGTTCAGTAAAAGCAAAATCGTTATTTTTTCTTGTTATTAATGTTTCTGGTTCATTCGTCATATTTATTCAAGTAATGCTGATAACAATCAGTAATTACCAAAAAGCTTGAAAATGACAAGTAACAAAATGGAGATATTTATTAACCAGCAAGTAGAGGCTATTTTTATTATAAATTTTTAATAAATAAAAACATTAATTTCTTTTACTGGAATAAGTTGTTTTTTGATGAAACAAAATATTGTTTAAAAACTGGCCACATATATATTTTTTTTTAATTTCATATGTAGGGATGAACTACATTTTGGTGCGTGTCTCAGCCTTTTAATTTGTCTGTGACGCCTACTGTGAATTTTTGAAAATTTTGATTTTAATGCCTATTTACTCGAAAACGAGGTAGGAGGTCGAAATGAAAATTGACAATGTCAAACTCTGCAAGCAAGGGTTGTACCGCAAGTAGAAGTACGTGGAAGTATGTGGAAGTTAGTGGAAGTACCTGAAAGTATGTGTAAGTACGTGAAAGTGCGTGGAAGTAAGTGGAAGTGTGATGGAAGTACGGTGAAAGTAAGTAGAAGTACGTGGAAGTAAGTGGAAGTATGTGAAAGTAAGGTGGAAGTATATGGAAGAAAGTGGAACTATGTGGAAGTACGGTAGAAGTGTCTGTGTTAATGGAAGTAGGTGTACAAAATTTGTATGGTCCGCAAGGAAGTGTAGTGCTTCCGACTTTACTTTTCAATGCCCTATGGGTACAGAATATTACAGATTACAAGAACTTTTGCAAATGGCCACACGATTTTATTTTAATTCTAGGGATGCGCTACTATTTGGTTTGAGTCCCACTCCGTTAATTTTCCTGTAACGCCTTCTATGAATTTTTGAAAATCTAAATATTATACCCTTTTATTTAATACACTGGAGACGATAATACATTTTTTATTAAGCTGAATTGCTTATGAGCGACAGTAGAATAAATAGAATTTCGTCTCGCCAAAAACTTCAGCAACCTACCCGTTTCATTTACATCTCTCTCCGAAGCCTGTGAGCGATATTGCGTGTACGGCTGAGACCGAAGTATACAATCTAACGGCGCATGACTGAAATGCCTAGCTTATACTGTTATTTTTTACGTAAAACTTTCTTATATTTACACTTTTTTAATTATGTAGGGTGTTCTTATAGTGTGTATATGCTCTCGATACAGTGGTAAGAATGGTAAGATCTCATTGCAGTAAATTTTGACGCGTAAAACGTTAATACAAAAATATTGGTAAGGACGAAGTGCTTCGCTCATTTTCTTACATATATTTATTTATCACCAACAACAAAGGGTGTACCGTTACACCTTAAAATTTTGTTTTATAATCTTCAATGCTTTTTTTTTATCTAAAAAGGACCAATAATCTCAAATACTTGAGAAAGAAATTAGTGCGATATTCCCCAAAGTGTAGTAGTGTCAAAGAGCTTTTTCTGCTAAACATATCAAACAATCATGCGTTATTTACTTAAAAAAAATTGAATTAACCCAGGGGGTTCCCCAAGATGTGATAATGTTATAGAGTTTTTTCCACGAAACTTTAAAATTATGCAGTTTTCGGCAATACTCTCTTTAAGTTTTTAACCGATCAATTCTTGTTAGTAATTTATTTCTGCTTCAACAACAGTACTTTACAATCCTTTTTCTCCACCCTTCTAAAAATCTTCTTTAAGTGTGTTTGACAACAGAAGGATCTGTGAGCAGTAAACTAAAAAAAATTTTTTTGAGTATATTTTTAGTCGCTTAAAGTATTTATTGAATTTTAGAGTTCTGTAAGGAACAGCAAGATAGTCGTTTCCGGTTACTCTTTTTCCCTACTTAAATTTTCAAATTTATTATTACATTAAATTTGTTTAAAATTATCTTCGTATTAATCTTAGATAAATTTTCCCTACTTCAACTTGTTTAATTACTTTTTCTTTAGTTATGATTAATGAATCCATAAAACCTCGCACGTTCATCATAATATCGTAAAGTTTGCTTTTTTCTCTCATAAGGGAAGGGTCAAAACTTTTTTTTAGAATTTAAAAAGATAATAAAAAACTCATTTTGTACCTTAAATTCCTCATTTCCTCCTGAACATCATTAATTTCTGGACTTTTAAACAACTTCTTTCTAAGACTATCCTCAATGAGCTGAAGGTCCTCCTTTCTCCTATCCAGAAGGGCCTTCACCTGCTTGCTGAGCACTTGCAGTTGCTCCTCAAGTTCACTAGGTCCTTCACTGTATGCAAAGCACACGCTCACCACGAGCATCACGCTCAAGCTTAACCACCCCCGTTTTCCGAACATTCTTGAATCAGACACCGGCTGATTACTGAAGCTCAAAGCGCTATCAAATTGCTTTATACGAGCCGCTGCTTCTGCACGCAAGCGCCTTTTGGGCCAGGTGTTACAAGGTGTACGAATTTCAATACCCGTTTCTTTACCATTCACGTTCTTTCGGATCAAACGTGCTCGGACGAGCGTAGGTGATGGGTTTGGCAGAGAGATGGACAAACGTAGTGGGAATGGGGTAGATTTAGCCCTTAATTCGAAGGGCCTTTGATGGATTTCGCCTCCAAGGTAGATATATTTTCACCTGCGTGGCAGATGTTTCAAGGGATAGCAGTCGGACTGTAATGAACTTCGGTTTGGTTAGGGATGGATTTGTGTTCGAGAAAAATGGTTTCATTTGGAAACGAAAGTCAAACTTTTGTGAGACTTCAAATTGTGAATCATAAAAACAACATTGCAAATACATCTGAGCAGAAGCAGCAAATTTATTTAAAATATTTAAATTTTGAAAAAGTTTGATACAAAATGGGGAAAAGTCTTTAGAATTGAATGAAGAACACAGTTAACTGGAATTAAATTGAAGCTAAGTTATTTGAAGTATATTTTTTAAATTACTGGATTGAAAATTGTTGAGTTAATGAGTACATGTCAATCACATGGGGAAAAAGCTATTTTAAATCACCATTTTAGCTTTAAAATCTCAATTTGTTTTCTAAATAATTACAATGTAATATTTTTAATAAGAGGCGAATATAAACATGGGAAAACCCTCTGTTAATGGACCGAACATTGGAAAAACGTCATTTTAAAACCAAACCAACAAAGTTTAGAAAATCAAATATTTTTTTCATATAATTAGAATGCCCCATTCATCATCCACTTAACACAACGGCCACTTGTATACAACGACCACCTTGACACACGGTTTCAGGCAGAACGACCAAGCGGACACAACGGTCACCTGAACACAACGGCCTTTGGTCACAACGGGCACTTCGTATTTCGCGTGCCTATATCGGCCACATTGATCTAATGAACAAAATGGTAACCTTGGACACAACGGCCACCTTGGACACAATAGCCACTGGACATAACGGCAACGTGGGCACAACTGCCAATGGTCACAAGAATACTTTGTATTTCGCGTGTCCATCGGCCACTTTGGTTTAGTGGACACAATGGCCACCTTGGACACAACGACCGACTTGGGCATAACTGCCACCTGGACACAACGGCCACTGAACACACCGAGCATTTTGTATTTCGTGTGCCCATATAGATTAGATTGCTCTAGTGGACACCACGGTCACCTTGAACACAACCGTCACTGGACACAACGCACACTTTGTATTTCGCGTGCCTATAGCGGCCACACTGGTCCAGTGGTCACAACGGCCACCTTGAACGTAAGGGTCAACGACGCCTAGTGAGCACAATGATCATCGGCACTAGGCGGTTTTGGTCATTGTCTCCAAGTGAAGGTAAAGTAGTTGTGTTCAAAGTGGCCGTTGTGTGCAAGGTGGCCGTTGTGTCCACTAGACCAATGTGGTCGATATGGACACTGTGTCCACCTGGCCGTTGTGCCCTAAACCATGGTGTCTACCAACGTGGAAAACCTGGAAGTCGGGGATTTCATTTACTACTTGTAAAACTTGAAAAATTCTGGGAATTATACACAAAAACCTAGAATTTTACTAGAATCGGGATAATAGTTATTATTTTTTAATGCTCCTTTGCTGAAAAAATGTAATTATATATTTTTTAATTTTATTTCATTTTAAATTTTCCGCCCATATACAACTGTAATAGTTGTTCATTGTTTTAATAAACGTGGGAAAAAAACAATATTTGTGCCTAAAAAACCTGGAAAATGAGGGAATTTTAGAATGAAGCTCTGGTAGAAACCATGCAAACCAATTTTAGGGTCAAATTCAAGCTTATAGCTAAAGGTCAGATCATATAACAAGGGAATCTTAAGGTTGAATCCCCCATTATAATTTTTTTAACGCCGGGCACCCACATCCATTCGTTAAATAAAATGTGAATTTATGTTTTTGATTCTTATATAAAGTGGCATTTTAATCTGATACCAAAGTTTAGTTTTTTTACGATATTTTTTAATGGTCGATCTATTAATTTCTGCTGTTAAGGCTTACCACCAACGCAAGAAGGTAAATGACTTCACCCCAAGCTTCAGTTCTTTCTATAAACTGAGAAAGTGCAATTTCAGTCGGAATTTTTATTTTTTATCTTGGTAATTTCGAATTTTTTTCTAGATTCTGAAAATAAATGCAACCTATATTTTGACATGACATTTGTGTCGTATCTTGAAACTCCAACTTTTGATAAATCGATAGCTTCCAATAATATCCACCATTTTCGTTCGGGTTTGTATCTAATCCATGTTCAAATACCATTTAGTAAATCGACAGTCATTTCCAATACAACGTGTCGCGTCTTATACCAATACCCTGGATAATAGCAAAGTAATTTTCTTTTACTAAACCGTCACTATTTTGTTGTCGTATTTTCCATTATTCTTGACAGCTGGTAAAATCGATACAATTGCTTCTTGAATATGTTTCTTTTTTTAGAACAAGCACAAATGTATTTATTTTCCTTGACCTTTACAAAAAAAATCTTTATTTGGTAACACATAATTGGAGTGACCAATGTTTGTTTTTCTAACTGAGTATTTTGAAACACAAGCAACATTAAAATGGAAATTAGTCCACAAATCCCATTGAAAAATTTACGTTATGTGAAGTTTCACGTATGAATAAGGTTGCACTCCCTTATCTCACAGTCTTTATCATTCTCAAAATTACAGTTAACTAAATGTAACAAGAATTTATTGAAGCAGAAGTGTTAAAAATAATTTGTGCACGTAATGGGGAAAAGCCTCGGCACAGTGGGGAAAAGTCATTTAAATAGCAATTTAAAAATTTTCTGCAAAAGTAATTTCTGGAACTTAAAATCTCTGGGTTGCAGACACATTAGCACCCCTCCTCCTGTACGGTAATGTTTGTTTTTTTCCGCTATAAAACAAATGTGTTATGTTATATTCGTTCCACCTGTCAGTATTGTTAGCATTTCACGTAACTAACGGTATCGCATGCAAATTATGGGCGTAGGACGAAAATAAGCCATCAATATCTGAAAGCTTGTTAAGTAGCTCAACAAGTTTTCCGCCATACGTTTCACGCATACAGAAAGCCTCAAAAGCGACCATAGAATATCATCTTCGGCACATTAAATACGGTCTGGGTAACCTGGGCCAGCAGTAAAATCCAATATCATTTAATTGATCTGCCTCTGGGGCCCTAGCATCATTAACATGGGGCACACGTGCGGCAGCTGCTGCTCTTCTATCCTATGGACACCTTGCACCAACAGCGGGCCAGTTCTAGACCATCAACTTTTAATAAATTTACACATGTGCACACCTTTTCAACGTCATCTTCATGGTTTAAACAAGGACGAAACGTGTCTTGTAACAAAAATACCCAAGTTGGTTCGCACGAAGATGTAAAATTTCTTGTTGAGCCCCTCGAAAGCAGGAAAAGGCAGATGTCTTTCGAAGAAACTTATTGTTCGAATTTTAAACTATTTGAAGGTGCACGAGCGCACAAAGAAGAAGAATAACACCTTGCAATTTGAGATTCATGTCTTAGACATTAAGACTTTCTGGAGGAATTTCAGGAGTGGTCTCGGTGGCTTTATTGCAAAACGTGAAAGCTGCTTTTTAAGGCATTAATTTAAAAGCATATGCAGTGCCATTACAGGAAGTCTGTATTATAATTATAAAGGCAGCGGCACCTGCAGGACACCTGCAAAATTTTATGTTTTATAATGGACAGCAAAAATACATTTACGGCAAGATTAATTTTTATTTCGAAAGTTTTATTTGGTAATTGTACAGAAAAAAAGTGAAAGAAAGAGTTTTTATTTGGTTTTATTTATTCAAGGGCTCGTGCTGCTTAGATAATAGTCACAGCATAACTTTGCAAGAGAAATATATTAGCTAAACCTAAATCGTTTCCATCGCTTACATTTATTTCGATCTAACTGACCTCGGCCTAGTCACTTCGATACGACTCCAGTTAATTTTTTTTCCTTTGTACAAATAACATGCTTACTCATCCATTATGAAAATTAAATTTGTCTTTCCAACAAATAAGTATTTTTGAAATTCTAAAAACTTTTACCCAGCTTGCTGCGTAACAAACAATAAACTTATGTTCCCTTTGTATTGTTACGTATGAGTGAAGCTCCAAATTCATAGTTGTATTGTAAACAGCAAGGGTGTTGTTATTCGTGTATTATAAACATAATTATGTTTGCGTGATACAACAATAACAAAAAACTTTTTATACCTAGTCTGCGGTATTTCGCTTCTGCCTAAATTAGTGGTTAACCCACATCAGTAACACTAACAACCATTTGTTATTATTGCATTTTCTATACCGCCATTGTTTACGTTATGTTTAGATCAATTCAAAATAAATTAATAGTGAAAGAGGACAAGAAGTTAATTGCAGGAACAGGTAATACGATAATGTTGCAGCCAGAGGCGTAGAATGATTTATGGATTATATTGTTGTGTACAACTACCTATAAGTTAACTTGCTGACATGTAAGCATCTGCTTGTAACATCCCGCGGATTATCTTGTTGAAATCTTATATTACATGCGTTATTACACTTTGCTTCAACTTCATAGACAGTAGTAATGTTTTAGTTACAAAAAGTTTAAAATTAAGGTTATTAATGTATAGGAAATTACAAACAAAATAAATTAAACCAGTATTTAGAAACTAAATCAAAAAAATTAAAAGGGATAAACTGCAGGTTAAAATTTGTACACCTACTTCCCCCTAGTAAAGGATTTTCCCTAATTCTCTCACTTTTTTTGGACCTTCCTTACACAAGTAAGGGAGAATTGCTAGATTCTGCGGATGCCCACAAGGGCATCCGCAGAATCTAGCAATTTATTTAAAATGCCCCCTTCTTCTTGGACTTGCCTTATTTTTCTTGAACTTTCCCAACTTCTGTAGGACTTCCATACTTTGCCCAGACTTTCCCTACTCCCTCCAGACTGCATACGCAGACTCTAGAAATTTCTTTAAAATCCTTGCTTTCTTGGACTTTCTTGGCTTGCTCTAACCGTCCCTCGACTTTTGTAGGACTTTCCAACTTTACCACGATTTTCATCTGATATCCCCTGCTTCACCTGGACTTTCTTTGAACTTTCCTAACTACTGGACATGTGCAGATTCGAGAAATTGCTTTAAAATGTCTTCTTTCTTCGACTTCTCCAACTTCCTTTGTACTTTCTCGACTTCTATAAGACTTCCTAACTTCGTTAGGGACGTCCGTCTGACTTTCCGTATTTTCCCCAGATTTTCTTTAAACTTTTCCAACCTCTAAGCATGTGCAGACTCGAGAAATTTTATAAAAATGTCTCTTTTCTTGAACTTCTGACACTTCCCTTGAACTTCCTCATCTTTTGCAGGACTTTCAGCTGACTTCTCCACAGATTCTCTTCTAACTTTGCCAACTACTGGGCCAGTGCAGACTTCAGCAGCTTGGACTTCTCTGAATTCCTTTAACTTCTCTGACTTCTCTTGAACTTCTTTGACTTCCGTGGAACTTTCATCAAACTTCGCTTGGGGCTTTCCCAACTGATGGATATGATATTATTTTTAAATGTCTTCTCTTCCCTTGACTTATCTCTTACTTCTTGGAATTCTCTTGGACCTTTCCCACTACCTTGAGGGTTACTGACTTTCACGGAACGTTCTAACTAATCTATATATGCGCATTCGAAATAATCATTCGTGTTTAAAACCGCGCATGCGAGCAATGCTCGGCGATTTTAATGCTATAGAATGTGAATTTGCCAACCTTCCAACATACATATGATTCTTTTTTACTTTCCTGTACTTTCAGTATAGGGAAGTATTAATTTCATGCAAAATTTCAAAGTTGAGATTTTAACGGAAATAGTCGGGGGGGGGGGGGGGGGGTCCATGGTCCCCAAAAAAGTAATTTTTAAAAAATGTCTGTCTGTGGGTGGGTGGGTCCGTTACGCAAAATTCAAAAATTCACCGACAAAATAAGCTTTTAAAAAAAACCGAAACCGGAAGCGGAAGTTAGACATGTTTTTTTGGTAGCATTTGTTTCAGAAACTGAATTTTGGAAATTTTAAAAGTGGAGATTAAAGAAGGCCTTAGGACAAATCAGACGATTTTTTACCGAACTCTCTAGCTTTAAAATGGCGGCCGCTACGAATTTTTGAACATTTCGACTTTAACGCCCATTTACTCAAAAACCAGTTATCTGATTGGAATCAACTACATCTTGTTTGGTAGCCCTTCAAGGGTACTATACCACGAAATATAATTAATTTTGAAAATATAAAAACGATCGCAATTACATCACTCCAAAATTTTGGAATTTTTCAAAAAAATATTTCTCAAAAACTGCCCACACGTTTTTGTTTAAACTTTTTAAGCTGACAGAGCTGGAAATCTTCTACAATTTGTTTTTTTGCGCATTGCTATAATTTCACTCTGACGCCCTCTATGAATTTTTGAAAATTGAAAATTGGTACCCTTTTATTTATTTAACGGGGGGCAATTGAATATTTCTGTTAAAGCAATATAGCTCATCATTGATAGCAAAATCCGAATATCATAATATTTTTTTTGATTTAATATTTAGGGGGGCTACTGTCCCCCCCCCATTTTCGCTACAAAATTAAAAAATTGATTTCTTTTGTTTGCTCTAGGAGAATCTTTTTACAAAAAATCAAAAAATCGAATTTTTTGCCCCTTAATAATCTTTTTGTCCTTAGAAGAATTTCACATACTTTCTACAGCAGTTGTATTCTTGTACTAGTCGTTTAATGTTCAGTGTAGGCTAACTTTTTTATTTTAATAGATAGACTCGCAAACCCAAGAGCAAAGCTGTAGGGCAAATTCTTCTCGATTGTATTTAAGAAAAAAACTTGAGTTTCCAATTTTAATATGACGGCCACGGTAAAAAATAACTTTTTTTTAAATGGAAACGGCATTTTGTCTTTAAAATCAGAAAGGTTTTGAAATTCTAAATACAAATTAATAAGAGTAATTTCTTGCTAAAAATAATACTTCTCGAGTTATTAATATATTTTCAAATATCAATTTCCGCGCTTCCGTTGATTCAGTCCGAATATTTTACCCAACCTTATGCTTGCAGCGCAGCGGTCGGTCTTTCTTCAACCGCTTCAAAATGTTACAACTTATAAGAACTATTTACTTTAACTAGTCGTGTCTAGACAGGTGTATATCGAAAGTGTTGGAAAATATAAAACAATGTATTTAAATGTATAGGAAAGTCCAGGCGAAGTGTTTCGCTCATTTTTAATATTCGCAACATTCTGCAATTTTACAGTTTACTAAGCGGCTATGTGAGCGCAAATCATTCAAACGCTCGATTCTAATATTGAAATCAAATTATTCATTAGTCATCGGATTTTAGAAGAAGAAGAAGAAAATTCTGCCTGCATTAGGTATTTGCAGCTGGCTATCGCTTAAAAGCTCAATGTGAGGGCTTTGCTTTAACAGTTGCTTCTGAAGCAGATAAAACCGAAAATTTTAAATTCGTAAAATCATTCGAATGCTTTTCTGTAACCCTTAGAGATCTCGAAATATTTATCGAATGGTTCTATTATTTTTATTCGCAATACACTATTTCTAATTTAAATGACGTTTATGGAAACTGATACAGTGGCCGGTACGATCTCCTGACTTGACACCTTTCGAATACGATTTATAAGGTTATTTTAAAGAAGCTGTTTACAGGAAACCTCTTGCTAATATTGCAAGAAAACCTTATAGCATAAGAATGCGCCATCTCTTAAAATACCATAATGATTTGTTAAATGCAAGATTCACCCCCCTGTATAATTTTTGTTATGAAATGTAATACCCTTTTACGTTACCCAACGCATTTGAATGTTGATGTCATATGTAATACCCCAGCAATGTATTTTGTACTGTATATCTTCTTAACCGATCAATTTCTGAAGCCTGCTTTATATAATTTCATATCGATTCATTGTCCGGCAAATAGTGCCCAGCTTTGGTTATCAAATTCCTAACCCATATCACTGTAATTTGACATTTAATGCTTTGTACGCGAGACAAGGGTTAATAAATCTAGATCCTATCCGATCTGTTTGGCTTTAAGCATTGAGCTATCTTTGACCATTCTGTCTAATTGTTTTAACGTTTCATCGTTGAAAATCCGAAAAGATATGCTGAACATCCTGCTTTATTGTGTCGACTCGAAACAAACACTGCTAATTATCCTAAATTATTCAGTTGCAGTTTCAGATTTGATCTTGTATGTTCTTCTTCTCATGGAAAAAGTTTTTTGCAGTTTTAGACTTTCGGTGCTGAATTATATTTAGATTAGTTTTTTGCACTCTTCAAGGATACATTCTAAATTTGAATAGGAAAAAGTATAAATGAATAAAATTTTTAGAAGGAAGTGATGTTCTAAAAAAAGAAGTTCAAATTTTATGCTACTTTAAACAGAACGCGTGCCGTTTGTTAGCTCAGATAATTAAGCAAAATAAAAGAACGAAACGAAGGTGCCAAACAAGTCCACAAAATTAACAAGCTGGATTTTCAACATCACCTGCCTCCTGTTGTTTTTAAATTATGTTAATTAGTTTGTAAGATTTGAAACAATCGCGAGGTCGTAATTAACAAGAATCAACAAGGGCGTCGCCGCCAAAAGCGATATCGTTTTTAGTTGTATATAGCAACAAGAGTCGACACATACGTCGATGTTAAGAAATCGTAGCAATGGGAACACTGTAGCTTTTTCGTACGCAAACATTTTGTTGCTTAAGAAGAATTGACAGGGACGTCGGTTAAAAAAACGTTCTATCTAGAATAACTTCCATTTGTTTTTTTCGCGTAGAGTTAGTTTTATACTAACAAGAATATTTATATTTTTGTTACAATTAGCATTCCTATTCTATAGAAATGTATTACAAAAACTTTGTGCGGCGATGTTATTCGAATACGTAATATAATGCATTTTTGCATTTCTCCAAACTGTGATACAGACATTCGTTATTAAGCTACGACGAAAGAATTAATTCAAACATTCTTATTATATTAGATCCGACTTGACTGTTCAACGAAAATGCGATGCAGAAAAGTTATGCAACGCATTTTTTACTTAATACAATTCATGTTGACGTTACATAAAATTTAAATCATAAATTACGCGCAGTAATTAAGTCAAGATTTAAAAATTTTGTTCAATGGTACTAAAACTAAAAACTGTCGCTTAAACATTTTTACCCTTAAAATGCATTGCCATAAATTTTCGTTACATAAATTTGATTCAATCATCTATTTCGTATTGTTTTTAGGCAATACTTAAAACATTCGTCTATATGTATTAAAACTAACATTTTTACGGACCAAAAAATCAATGCAACACATTTGTAACTTTAAATGTTTATATCGAATATTCAGTTACCTGATACAAACAGTTTTACTAATACATCATCATCATAATCATAATCTATCCTCATATACCTGAAGGTGTCAAGGACTTTCACTCCGGGTAGGCTCTTCGCTTGTGTAGTAGGAGGTAGTGGGGCATTCGGCCTTTAAACCACCACGCTCCTGAAGCTCATGCCACCCTTCATGCACATTCATTCAAGCCATACGCACATGTGTTTTATTTGTATGTTAATGTTGTGTGTGGCTTTGTTACTTGTCCTGGTCAGCAAGTAATCAAGGCAAGCGCCGTTAATTGTAACCCAACGTTGAATGGTTGCCGAGCTCGATACCGATCCACAGAATTACAGAAAAATTTTCTGCTTCTTCCGGGATTCGAAAAATGTTTATAAAGTACATGCAATAAATGTTTGTTACAGAAATTTATCGCAATACATTTTAAGCAACAATAATGTTAGTTTTAGGCTTCTACTACATATGGACACTACTGCTGCTCGCATTTACTAGCAGGAAGCGAGGAACAACCTAAGACGCGTTTCGTTTTTGTTGAGACTCTTCAGTCAGGTGTAATTCTTGTCTGTAAATGCGAGCAGCGACAGCACTTAAACCGTGCTAGCAATAACATAAACGGTGTAAAGTTATACAACGGACACAAAGCACGGCTAGGGAATTTAATGTATCAAAGCTACAATCCACACTAAGTTGGATTGTTACATTGATATTTGAAAGTTGAAAATTTACAATAAATAGTTTTTGTTTAAATTATATTATTCATAAGTAACAGTAGAATAAGGTTAACAACTTAGTTTTGAGGAGCAGCAAAAATTTCTGCTTTTACCCAAATTTTGGACGACTAATTTGCTATACCGTTCTTGGTTTTTCTCAACCCCACGAAATCTTTTTCTAAAAAATCAAATATCGATTTTTTTTTCTCATTCTCTTTCTTAATTTCGGTTCTACATGCAATTACACATGCTAGCAAACAAAGTGGATACGGTTAAGTGGGGCGGCGCTTCATGAAATAATCATAAATCGATTTTTTTGTCTCATTTTTTTTTTATAACTTCGGTTTCTAAATACAATAAAACATGCCCGCAGGCAAATTATATAAGGTTTAATGAGCCAACGCTGTACGCTTGATGTATTAGCAGTGATATAACAGTTTGCTGCGCTCGGGATAGGTGCGGGGTAGTGTTTCTATGCGGTGTGCGGGCAGAATGCAGAGCTAGTTCTGTTCGCTTGTAGCATATCGTTGATTTACTTTACTTAATTATTATATTACTTGTTTTTAAAAGAAAATAGGGAGAATGTGAGGTGTTCCCAGTTTCACACACATAATTATGTATCTTATAATTTAAAACTACTTCATGTGCATTATTCCAGAATTGTATTATTCAGGCTACTGGCTTTTGACCCCACGCTAGCCGAGCCGGAGTGGTGGAGGCACCAGCGCGATCTTTAAAGTCATATTTTCGGGTCATACAAACATACTTTTGAAATGTGAAAAGACAATTAATTTGTATTAATAAGTTCTGGCGTTGCTTCGTTGAGGTTCATTTTTTCATGTTGAAGTTAAGAATTGTTTTATTTACAAACATTTAATTTGCACAAGTATACATACAGACGAAGTCGATGTTAAAAACGCGTGACAATTATAGTACTTTTTACGCACACAATTTTATGCTTAACAAGAATTGCCAGAGAGGTCGCTGCCGAAAATACATGGCATTGGGTGGCAATGACATGTTACTTTCCCTTACTTCAAGTATCAGCTATACGCTGATAACAGCGCCACTAATAATAGCACCGCCAATAAAGCGCCATGAAAAATAGCACCAAGCAAAAATGTCGGCTGCAAAAATGACGCCTGCAAAAACTGACCGCTTGAAAAAGTCGCCGCCAAAATTAACGCCTATCAATAATGCAGCTGAAAAAAATAGCGACTACCAAAATTGTCGCCTGCAAAAACAGCACCGGTCAAACCGTCGCTGGCAAACATATCGCTGCCAAAAATAGCGCTATTTAAAAAATGTCGCCGGTAAAAATAACGCCGGTCAAAAATGTTGCCGGCAAAAATAGCACCGTCAAAAACAGCGCCTTTTTAAAATGTCGCCGGTAAAAATAGCGCCTCAAAATTAATGCCTTAAGAAACAGTCACCGTACATATACTACATTTTGGCATTTTGTTTTAATTAATTTCGGTAAACTTTAAATCAAACTTTCATCAAAATGCAAAGTATTTGTACAGCGATGTTTCTTAAAGTGTTAACTGTGAGGTGCCATTATTTTAGCCGCCAACATATTTGACCGGCGCTATTTTTGACGGCGACATTTTTAAACGGCGCTATTTTTATCGGTGCTATTTTTAACGATGCTATTTTTGCCGGCGATATTTTTACGGCAAAGTTTTTGTAGCCCATGTACTGTGAACATGAAATAATCGATTTTATTTTTCGACGGAAATACACACTTTGGACAAGTAGTGAAAGTGGTGGATGCGTACTTAACTTAAATCTGTCAATGTATGTGTGCGTGTGTATAATTTCATGAACCACTTGCACTGAGACGAACGTAATGAAAATTACAATACCCAGGTATAACACACAGAATTTTCTAAATGGGTATAAGTCGATTTTTAAAGTTTTATCAAAAATTTTAAAATTATGTTGAAGTTTTGAATCTGATTGAAAACGCATGTATCGATTAATCTTTATCACAGAGTGTGACATAAATCTAGTAAAATAGCACTTCTAACAAAACTATGAATAATATAATCATAATTGACGTCGGTGATTGGCCATAGCACTAGAAACAACGATCAATAAATATTTAAAAAAAATTAAACCAAATAGAATCTTTAACTAATATTTTCGTTGAGGAAATTTAACAGTTAAAGTTAAGAAAACGTTAGAAATTTTTAGAGCTAATCAAATACCTGTCCTACGAGAGATACGATTGTCTCATTGTAAAACATTATTGTTAAATACTTCCAACATCTCATTCTATTTTCCACATGAAGCTTGAAGCATAAAAAATCCTGTCCATTAGATATGGTTATGATAATGTCCAGCCTAGCGTGAAATTTGCAGAAATAACAAAAAAAAATGGGTCAACGTACAATTATAACTAGTAGCCTCCATTTCCTAAAATATCGCTAACATTCGAACCATAACATTTTCCTCATTAATAACTGTTAATTTTTGATCCAATTAAACAAGACAAAAACCGACAGGATACATCTGCTCGTTGCTCGTTGTACCAGTAGGTATCATTAAATATTACTTTATACAATAATGTGGATGGAACACCAGAGCAGGTGGTTTTGTTCGAAATGCAGTTTGCACGAACATATATATAGCGGAAGTGCGTCCGCCCTTATCCTACTTCCGGCCTTTTCGTTATTTCCTCTTTAACCGCTCACCTATAACTTAGACACTGTTCTATTTGTTTGCCCACATTGCTATCTCTGAAAGCAATTCACAGAGCATGAAGAGATCTCCTGTCGTTTCATCGAATCTCGTAACAGTATTTTCATTTAACTCAAACCTACAATTTCCGGCTATCAATCATCTTCTCTCAATATGACTTGCGAATCGAGAGTACAAAAAAGATAGACTAGAAAGAATGTGTGGTTCTTTCTTTAAAAGACAGAAAATTCTATTAGCAAAAGTAACCGTTTTATAGCTCATCTTCAGCACTTCGCCGTTCTCGCAGAAGGAGGAAGGTATTGTGTTCCGTCTACAAATCGGCATCAAGATATAACGGATAAGCACGTCTTAAGGTCGGAGAATAATGAATATCGTGCGTGTATGTGCATGCGTGGGTGCTTGTTTTCGTGTTCTTCCAAAATTACATTTTCCTCAAGTCCCGAATTTATCGCCAGAAATTCTTTTGGTGGCAAAAATCGTTCTGATAACGTCTGAAATTCGTTGCAGTAATTTAAAATAGAATATTAATAAAACAATCAAATTATTCGTAAACAATAAACAATTTATTTTTAAACGTCAAAAAATAATAATGTATTGACGTTTAAAAATCAATATATTTTTGACGTCAAAGAACCATTTATTGGCGTCAAAAATTTATTTCTTGTTGTCAAAATGATTCACTTTATATATTATTAATTAAATGGTTTTTTTAAATTCCTATAATGAGTAAATGAATTTCAGACGTCAAAGAATCAATTTTTGTCGTCGTCACAAAATCAATTTTTGACGTCAACTTTTAGACGTTTTTAATTGCTTTTTACGTCAAAAACGATTTATAGACGTTTACTATTATTTCTTGACGTCAGAAAATAAATCACTGACACCAGGAAATATTTTTACGCCAATAAATGTTTTTCGTTACTTCAAAAAATCATTTTGTAAGTAAAAACATTTCTAGACGTCAATAAATATATTCTTGACTTCAAAAAATCATTTATTGACTTCTAAAAATGATAAATACGGGAATTTTCGCCAACAGACTTTTTGGCGTCAAAGAATCAATTTTTGACGGAAAAGATTGTTTTGTTGTCGTTAAAAGATTCATTTTATACCGGTATATTATTAAAAGTTCCTTCATTAAAACAGTAAATTTCATACATCAAAATTATTGTTTTTGACGTTACAAAATAGATGTTTTACCTCTTCTTCTCTTTAGCCATTCCTTTTCTTAGCGATGTCAGTAAATATTTTTTAACATCATAATACAATTTTGGGCGTCCGGAAATTTATTTTTTAAATATATGCATTGAATAAATTAGTTATAAACGACAAAAACTGATTTTTGACGTCAAAAAATAGATTTTAGACGTTTTTAAAGTCAAAAACCAATTATTGACAACACATTATTATTCACGGCTGAACATAAATTATTGACGTCCAGAAACATTTTGTGCGTCAAGCATTTATTTTCTGATTTATTTATTATATAAGTTTTTTGAGCCAATACAGTTAATGGCGTTCCCTACTTGTTTATCTTGGTGCATGTAAATGTACCAAATAATAAACTGAAATAAATATTGGAAAACACTAGCGGAGCGTTTAAAAAAAATTACCAGGTGTCGTCACAGTTGAGCTAGAGCATTTGTCTAAGGTTGTACGCAATCTCTAACCGTTTAGTGTTAAAAGTATTGAAGTTTATTAAAAATATTTTAAAAAGGCTACAAATGATAGAAAATCTGTTGGAAAGTCATAATTAATTATAAAAAATTATTAATTTATTTTTTAAATTTCTACATTGACAGAATTACTTTCAGAAATCACAAAACCCATATTTAACTTTTAAAAGTTAAATTTTACACGTCAAAATCCAATTATTGAAGACACAATTGTATTTTGACGTCAAGAAACATTTTTTCGCGTTAATATATGTTTTTTTACGCCAAAAAATCATTTTGTAAGGTCAAAGACATTTTTTTGAGCAGAATAATTATTTTTTGGCATATTTTTCGACGTCAATATATGTAAACTATACCGCCTTGTTTGTGTGTACCTACAAAACAAAAAAATAATAAATTGACATAAATATTGAAAGTGATGTGTAAGGAGGCAAAAAAGAGTGGGGTCTTTTAAAAATTTACATGGGTCATCGCAGTTGGGTTAGAGGATTCGTATAAAGCTGTATGCCATCTCTGACTATCCAATGTTAAAAGTATAAAAGGTTTTCGAAAACACTTTATAATGTTTACAAACAGTTAAAAAATTTGTTGTAAAGCAATTTTTATCTGAAATTTTTTTGTAAAAGAGTTTTCGTTATTTAAGTATTCAAAAATGCAGTTTTATTTTTAATTTAATAAATTTAAGGACATCTTTCTGTACAGTGTAGAAATAAAAATAGTATTCTATATCTATCTATCCTGTAACATACTACTATGTATAGTAAATTTATAAACCAATAGCTAACCTGCAAAAATGTATAGCTTATTAACCAATAAAGTCGGCTAAAATAGTAACAATGCAAATGGAACCTCAACACCTGCTTTTATGCATCCCTTATTCATTGGGCAGAATCATTACAGCAGATGCTTGCCTTGGCTTTTGACATTTATGCCTATTTGCGCACGACAAATATTCCAACCAGTTACAAACGAGCGTCTTTTCTTCTTCCTACCAATAATATAATACCATTATTGGTTGGTGTATGTAGATGGTACAGTTTACTTACAAAAAAGTTTCTTCGTGTGTTTTATTATCCGCTTTTTATTCAGAAAGTTCAAAAATGCATAGAGGGCGTTACAGAGGAAAAATTAATTCATAGCATGGACAGTTTTTCCAAATTATTCAACGTCAGCAACACAAAGCAACTCCTTTAGGTTTACACTCGCTTTATAGTTTTTTAAACAGAACTTATCCTACATTCGAATTGGCCTAAAAATACAGGGTGTTTCATTGAAAAAAATAAAGATATAGTCGCTTCCGCTTAAACAGAAAGTCGGTTATTTTGTTTTATATGCCCAAAATAGTCGCCACTATGAACTATAGAACTTTTACCTATAATTTTTTTTTCTACCGTCAATAATAAATGAGCAATTCAGCTGGCCCTGAATTTATAATCAACCTGTATAGCACGAAAAAACTTAGTTGTAAAAAAACGAATACAATAAAACCGCATTTCCATTTACACTTTCATTCTACGACGTTTTATTGTAAATTTCCGTATCTATTCATTTTATATCCAATATTAATAGCCATTTATAACATTTAATGTACTTAAAGAGTCTATTAAACATAATTTATTACATCGTGCAAGTTACTAATTCAAACTTTTGCACTTATGGGAGGATACACAATAGTTCAGGTGCAATAGTGATATCATTTTAACCATTACCTGACTTTCCACTTAAACTTGATCATTTCTTGGGAATTTATATTAGATATAAACGGCTTTGTCGTTTTAACAACGGTTGAAAGTAATTGGATTACTCCACTCGCTGAAAACCGAGTAATAAACGTTTTATTAACCTAATGTATCCACTTTCCCGATAGGGTAATTAATAACCAATAAATTAAATAAGAGAACTCGAGTTGAAACATAAAAATGAGCGAAACACTTCGCCTGGACTTTCCTATACATTTAAATACATTGTTTTATATTTTCGATATACACCTGTCTAGACACGACTAGTTAAAGTAAATAGCTCTTATAAGTTGTAACATCTTGAAGCGGTTGAAGAAAGACCGACCGCTGCGCTCTGCAAGCATAAGGTTGGGTAAAATATTCGGACTGAATCAACGGAAGCGCGGAAATTGATATTTGAAAATATATTAATAACTCGAGAAGTATTATTTTTAGCAAGAAATTACTCTTATTAATTTGTATTTAGAATTTAAAAACCTTTCTGATTCTAAAGCCAAAATGCCACGTTTCCATTTAAAAAACAGTTACTTTTTACCGTGGCCGCCATATTAAAATTGGAAACTCAAGTTTTTTTCTTAAATACAATCGAGAAGAATTTGCCCTACAACTTTGCTTTTGGGTTTGCGAGTCTATCTATTAAAATAAAAAAGTTAGCCTACACTGAACATTAAACGACTAGTACAAGAATACAACTGCTGTAGAAAGTATGTGAAATTCTTCTGACAAAAAGATTATTAAAGGGCAAAAAATTCGATTTTTTGATTTTTTGTAAAAAGATTCTCCTAGAGCAAACAAAACAAAAAACCAAATTTTTAATTTCTTATCGAAAAAATTTGGGGGGAGGGGGAACAGTAGCCCCCCTAAATATTAAAGTATCAAAAAAATATTATGATATTCGGATTTTGCTATGAATGATGAGCTATACTGCTTTAATAGAAATATTTTATTGCCCCCCGTTAAATAAATAAAAGAGTACCAATTTTCAATTTTCAAAAATTCACAGAGGGCGTCACAGTGAAATTATAGCAATGAGCAAAAAAACAAATTGTAGAAGATTCCCAGCTCTATCAGCTTAAAAAGTTTAAACAAAAACGTGTGGGCAGTTTTTGAGAAATATTTTTTTGAAAAATTTTAAATTTTGGAGTGATGTCATTGCGATCGCTTTTATATTTTCAAAATTAATTATATTTCATTGTATGTTACCTTTGAAGGGCTACCAAACAAGATGTAGTTGATTTCAATCAGATAACTGGTTTTTGAGTAAATGGGCGTTAAAATCGAAATGTTCAGAAATTCGTAGCGGCCGCTATTTTAAAGCTAGAGAGTTCGGTAAAAAATCGTTTGATTTGTCCTAATGCCTTCTTTAATCTCCACTATTAAAATTTCCAAAATTCAGTTTCTGAAAAAACTGCTACCAAAAAAACATGTCTAACCTCCGCTTCCGGTTTCGGTTTTTTTTTTAAAGCTTATTTTGTCGGTGAATTTTTGATATACTCCCTCATTCCAAAGCACATCAAAATCGGTCCAGCCGTTAAATAAATAAAAGGGTACCAATTTTCAATTTTCAAAAGTTCATAGAGGGCGTCACAGTGAAATTATAGCAATGAGCAAAAAAACAAATTGTAGAAGATTCCCAGCTCTATCAGCTTAAAAAGTTTAAACAAAAACGTGTTGGCAGTTTTTGAGAAATATTTTTTTGAAAAATTCCAAAATTTTGGAGTGGTGTCATTGCGATCGTTTTTATATTTTCACAATTAATTATATTTCATGGTATAGTACCCTTGAAGGGCTACCAAACAAGATGTAGTTGATTCCAATCAGATAACTGGTTTTTGAGTAAATGGGCGTTAAAGTCGAAATGTTCAAAAATTCGTAGCGGCCGCCATTTTAAAGTTAGAGAGTTCGGTAAAAAACCGTTTGATTTGTCCTAAGGCCTTCTTTAATCTCCACTATTTAAATTTCCAAAATTCAGTTTCTGAAAAAAATGCTACCAAAAAACATGTCTAACTTCCGCTTCCGGTTTCGGTTTTTTTAAAGCTTATTTTGTCGGTGAATTTTTGATATACCCCCTCATTCCAAAGCACATCAAAATCGGTCCAGCCATTCCGGAGATATGGAGCGTAACGGACCCACCCACCCACAGACAGACATTTTTTTAAAATTACTTTTTTGTGGTCCATGGACTACCCCCCCCCAAACCCCGACTATTTCCGTTAAAATCTCAACTTTGAAATTTTGCATGAAATCAATACTTCCCTATACTGAAAGTATAGGAAAGTAAAAAGTATTTCTTGAAAAAAAATTTTTAACTTTTACGCCTTGTTTCCAGTGCGATTTTACACCGTAGATGTGCAAATAAAACTTTAGAAAATTTGAATGTGAATAAAGGTAAAATTTCTTTGTTTTCTCAGTCTTGTAGCTTATTCTATAAGATTTGAATGCACTTCTACCTAAGCAAATCCTAAATATCGATATCCCCCGAGGGTACGGCAGCTGGAAAGCAGGGGAAAGCATCAGACAGGGCTAGAATACAAAGGGAGCCTGACAGACGCATGGCACACGCCGTTTTATACTTTTATTTTCCTTTTCTGCTTTCAAAATGTTACATCTAATTTAAGATGTTAGAATGCGGTTTTTTAGAATATATTTATTGACAGCAGACGGCGTTTTTATGTAACTTAAAAATATTGTAGAAAAATATAATATTTAATTAATTTAATTGATGTAATTCGCGTAAGGTACAATTTTTAGGACTTTTAAATAGACCAAAACGTGCATTTCCGTCAAAATGTTTATGTGACATTCAGCATTTAATAAAACTGTTTAAATATTCATCAAATAGGTTTTTACTTCTATTATGCACATACAATTATTATCTCTAGATCTGTGTTTGATTCTGTTTGCTATTGTTAAGCTAATTAGTTTCTTGAAATTGAGAGATGATCCATTAGCAGAAACTAATAGAACTAAAACAATGCTAGATCTATTATAGTCTGGTGGTACTACATTTGAGCTTATTATATTCGATGCTTGAAATCAAATGTTTTGGACATTTTGCTTTCTGTTGCAACAAAGACGCTTATTAGAGTGTCTACGTTTCTGAAACTCCATTGTTGTACAGTTTCAATGTATTAAATTGTAAATAATAAATGTAGTAGTCTATTCCAGTTTATTAGATAGATTTCGACGCTAGTTTAAATCTCCTTGCACTATAGCATAACCTTTTTTAATTTTAATAAGTTCAACGTTAGAAACGTAAATTGCATATTTTATAAGTACTTTTCTTTTGTACAAAGAAAACCGTCCTGACGTGATTCAATAGTTAATGCCCGCGCTCCGCCGCAAGCGATTCGAAATGCACGCTAGGAATTTTTCGAAGTAATGAGACTACAGACACTTTAAATGCGCTCTTACCCAATCAGCGCCCTGGAAGGCGTGGTCTGACACAACTACGAATTAAACTTCGCAAAGGGAATGGAAACCGCTTCCAGTCTCTCTCTGCACCACAACCATTTTCTGTCGCGCTCTCTCTAGACATTCACATTCTCAAAAATTAGGTACGTGTAAAAAATAGCAAAATTCATCCTAAGGGTTACAACTATTGACCGGGAACTCCAAAACTAAACACAAAAACGAAGAAAAATAAGTTTTATCTTTAGGATCGATTAGATCAACCATACGATAAACGCCTCATGCTCAGATTAAGTCCTAGCCTACGGTCACCAGATCGAGCTCTAACCTCCGGCCACCCGCAGATCGGACTCCAGCCTCTGGTCACGCGCACTAGTTTCGTGCCACGGATACCATCTTTATAGTCTCTTCCTAGAGTCGTACGAACTAACCCCCAGATCGAGCAATAGCTTCGGTCGAGAGCAACTTCTTTCCACGGGTCGATAAGCAAAAAAATGAATGCCGAGAAAAGATTCTTTGGTGTCAATCAAATCAATAAATGTTTGCCGTCGAAAAATTGTACTTCTTAGCGGGATACAGAACCATGCTGCAATATCCGCACCAGCTTGTCAAAAGCATACCGGTCAGTAATTAATAATAATGTGGTATGTGCACTAGGGCGAATGGTTGATGCGTAAATCACAAAATAACACTATAAAATAGTTGTTGGAATAAAACGTATAAACATGCTTTTGTGTAAACCTTGTGTAAACTCAGTATAAAGCTCATTCTTGCGGCAACTAAATCAAATACAGGCAAATAGTTTATTGTGGGGACCGACAAGAGCCAGCTGCGCCGTTAGATGGTAGCACTTTTCGGCGTCAACAAATGATTGGTTTTATTTGTTAAATAGTAATTTACTGTTTTTTTTTAATTTCTTAACTAAAAACTTATTTTCAGTCGTCAATAAACCGATTTTTGACGTCACAAAATCATTTTTGGAAGTCTGAAAATGCAATAACCATAAACAAACAATTATTGATGTTATAAATTATTTATTGGCGTCAGAAACTAAGTTTTTGATGTCGAACAATAGTTTCGTAAGCTAAGAAACATTTTATGACGTCAAAAAATTATTTTATGACGTCACAAAAATGCTTTGGTGACATAAATTAGTTTTCATAAAAATTAATACGACGCGCCATATGTATTCTCCAAATTTTTTTTATTAAGGGACATACAAGTTCGCAGATTAATGAATGTGAACTGTTGATGCTCCTGTAGTGCATGTCCAATAAAGAAGTAAAAACTTACCATTTATTATTAACTTGCAAATTAGGCTTAGTATACTCATGTTTAGGTATACATATATTTTGTTTAGAGAAGAACTGTAGATATTGGAATATGTATATTTTTTACGCTTGTCGTCTATATACAGGGCCGGTTATACAGTTTTGCAAAAAATTCGATCAACAAACAATCAGCGAACTCGTTTATGATGTCATCCACATCCATGTTTTTTTTTCAGGTTTCACTGTTTATGGATTATAGCACTAAAGCATATAAAAAATTAAATTTTTGGTTTCCACGGTCATCTTTTATCGACATTTTTTTGATCATACTGCATTTCTTATATTATTCGAAAAACGCCCCTAAACTTTTGTCGCCCTAGGCAACTGCCTAGTCCGCAGCTCGGGAAATCCGGCCCTGGTCGTCTACTGAAAAGCAAATAAGTAATCGGATACTTGAAAAGCGAGGCAATAACCTAAAGTTTTCCACACCTCTCTGAAGTGTCTTATTTCAGTCGCTATCCATGACAAAACAAAGGTTCGTAATACAAAGGCTTGCGGAATGGTATTGATTATTCAAACATTGAATTCTACATAATACTTGAGTAAGTAGGAGAAGACAGGACGCTCAAAATTTGTAAAACTTAAAGCCTTGCATTTTATAGAACTGCTTTGGGAAATTAATCTAAATTTACAATACAAAGCAACGACCCAAAAATCAGAATTTCATGAGCCTGAGAGAGTTATTTTATGCTAAACTTTAAAACATTGAATGGGCAAAGAGAAGTTTATACCTGCACCGATCGAGAATTTCTTTACCTTAAATGTTATGTACCGACGCTTGAAAAGTTAAAAGCAAAAGTTATGTTTGTGTTTACTGAATAAGGTTTATCTCTAAAAGAATCTGAATATTTATATTTTTGTTATTATTAGAATTACAAATTAGTTTTTACAGAACTAGCTTTTATATTGTGTCAGGCGTTTGCTTAAGTTTGTTTTATAATTTTATAATTCTGAGAAACTTGCATGTTTTCAACTAAGATTATATCCTGAAAAAAAATTTAAACAAAATCTAATCTCGAAAATTTTTTAAACATGGAATCTAAATTCCAAACTTTTACTTTCCCCTACTGAAAGTACCTATGAATGTGTTATGACGGTAAAATAATTTATTATGAGATTTTGACTATAGTAGACGTTCGAAATGTCACGAACTACTGGACCGATTTTAATGAAATTTGGAATACACATATATAAGATACGTGTTTTGGTACCATTTCTTTTACATACATAATTTTTCAAATTTGAATACAGGATGTCAGGACATATCGAATGCTTTTTTCCTGTCCAGTTTAAAAAAATGCGATTTTTTTTGAAAAAGTAGTACACCATAAATTGATTTTTTTAAGTCAAAAATTTATTTTATTTATATGTATTTATCATGAATTTTTTGAAAAAATTATATATCTATTAAATCTTGTAATGGTACCGACGTCACAAATTGATTTATTGACGTCACAAACGATTTTATGGCGTCAAGAAATCATGTCTTGGCGTCTGAAAATCGTTCAAGCAATTTAAAATAAAATAAAAAAAATCAATAAAACCAATGGTAAATTCTGAATAAATTATTTCAAACGTCAGTTCATAAAAATGAATGTTTGACGTCAAAAAATAAATTTCTGACGTCAATAAATAAATGTTTGGCGTCGAATAATGTCGCCACTTAACGCGATACTTGTGGTAGAACTGTAGGCTAGAACTATGCTGCTATCTGAACCAATAATGGAGGGTCTAGGACACTTCGCCCAAGGACCACATCGCCCACAACGGTCACAAAGCCCAAAAATAGCTAGAAACGCAATGCCTAATGTTCCCATAACGCTCAATAATTCAGGAAGGCCATAATGCCCACTATGACCATAACGCTCAAACTGCTACAGGTTCATAAAGCCCAATGGGTCCACAACGCCCAATTATTTTATAAGACCACAACGACCAAAAAAGACCTACAGTGTCCACCTCCGCTAAGTGCAAATCGGCCTTGTCAATCAGAACTTACAAGGGACACAACGCCCAACATTCCCGCACCTAGGGTTTTCAAACGTCCTTTATTTAAAAGAACAAGTCTAAAATGTTTTTTGATGCACATTAAATTCCATGTGTCCAATGTAATTTACGGAATTTGAAGCAATAATCGTCTTTTAGTGGAAAATCGTATTCCAAATTTTTGCCGGAACTAGCTGGTCAATCAACTTGAGGGATGAGCATAGTTCGGATTTTAGGCAAAATGGACTTTTCTTATTTTTTTAGGGATACCTCTAAAATTTCAAATGTATAGGTTTCATATAAGACGGGTCAATTAAAACCCTATTTCTTATCGCCTAAATTGCCTAAAATGGGATTTAATGCACTGTTTTCATTTTTAGCGCTTAAAAGTGACCAAAAGCAATTTGTATGGGGCTTAAAACTGACTAAAAGCAATTTTTACGACGATTTAATAACTTTCAATCTTTTTTTTATTTTTGTAAGTAAATTTACAGGAAGAAATTGTTTTCAAATATACCTACCAATAATATAATGCGAAAATGTTGGGCGTTGTGTCTCTAAGTTCTGATTATCAAGATCGACATTACACAAGCGCGGGTGGGCATTGTGGGCCTTTTTGGGGCGTTGTGGTCTATAAAATAATTGGGCGTTGTAATGACAGCATAATATAATCAAAAATCCGCAGGGTCAATGTTGAAATACTAAGAAATGTCATTTATACGAAAACTTCAGATGTGTATTCACGAAAACGGAGGATATATTAAACACTTTTTATCATAATTGTTGTCAGTTTTTCAGTTGTATTGTGTGAATTTCTTTTTTTTTTTCTAGATTTTTCATTTGGATTTGTTGTTCAGTAGGGAAATAATCGAAATGAAACCATAAATTTTAAACAAAAATTCTGATCTTATTTAGTAACTATTGAGGCTAGAACTGTGCTTTCTTCTTTTTATAAACGTTTGAATAAGAAAAACTTTAATTATTTTTGGCCATGGCCCAAAAGAAATACCATAAGTTTTCCATGGAAGTGTTTATAGTCAAGTACTTGTATTTAAAGATCCATTTCTCCCACCACTAATAAAAAGGTTGTTACCCCATGTTAAATTACACACTCGATAAGGCACTACCGTGTCGAATTCAATTATTAATTTTCCACGTTTCCGTAATGAAAAGTTGCCGCAGGTCATATTTTTCAATTTAAGACCGAATTTAAGAGACATTTAAGAGCTTCCGCAAGTAACGTTCGTTTTTCTCACTTATTCCGATACTTTACATCATCCCCGATGCTCTCATAAGACGTGTCCGTACCAAAAATAGACATTTTAAAATCGAGTGACGCTTAACCAACTGGAAAATTGATGAAACCTGGAGGGTTGCCTCTTTCCCGTTGATTAAATTTTTGCATTTTCTCAAGTCGAAATTAGCGGGAAAAATTTACTATCGCAGCGAAGCAACCCCTACACGTGCCTATTTACCAAATGGTTAGCGGTTACTTTGTCGACATTATTATTTTACAAACCAGTGCACACCATTTGGGCAACAGATGGTGGGTGGTTTGGGTTACGATGCAAGCTGCACTTATATGAATTCGTGTGTTTTTGATGTTGTAGGTTTTGAAAAATAAAATTAAATACAATTGAAAAATTCCTTCATAACAAAAAAATATGCGCTTCAATGATTTAGCATCTAATTTCAGCACTTTCTCATACTGCAAATATTTGCTATGTGTATTTTTTTTTTAATATTTTCTATCGCCAAGTGTAATTAAAGCTGACACCGTCGCTAACGAAACAGTGGTATATTTCGAATGAAAATAATCGAACTTTTCGATTATTTAAATATCTCGAGTTATCTCGAGACGTTACAAAAAATCATTCAAATCACTTTAGAGATTTTAATTTTTTGTTTTGTCTGCTTCGGAGGCAAGCTTTTAAGCGATAACCAGCTGCAAGTGCACGTTTCGAGCAAACCCGAGGAACAACGAGACAAGAATGGTTTGATTTCAACATAAGACCGACCGTTTGAATGATTTGCACTTGCTGAGTAAATTGTAAAATAGCAGAATAGTGCGAATGTTTCAAACGAATTGTGTATCTGTTTTTGTCGAGCGTTCCTAGAAAAGACGATTGCGCGGGGACGAATGCGACACTTGCGCAGGGACAAATACTTTGCTTGTGCGGGACGAATACGTCGTTTACGCCGGGACGGATGCTTCAGTATGACACGGCACAAATGCGTCTCTTACGCGAAGAGAAATGCGTCACTTACAAGGGACGAATGCGTAACTTGCGCAGGGACAAATGCTTTGCTTGCGCGGGGACGAATAAATCGCTTACGCGGGGACGAATGCGTAACTTGCGCAGGGACAAATGCTTTGCTTGTGCGGGACGAATTCGTCGTTTACGCGGAACAAATGCGTTGCTTGCGCGGGAACGAATGCGTACCTTACGCGGGGACGAATGCGTCACTTACACGCAGGGACAAACGCATATCTTACGCAAGGACGAATGCGTCGCTTGCATGGAAACAAATGTGTCGCTTGCGCGGGGACGAATGCATCACTTTCATGCAGTTCTGTAATAGGTAGTATTTTCTTGGCTTATGTGAATGGTAATTCACCGCGATGAGCTTTCTATTTCATTCTTACTTATTCAAAATCCAACTTTTGACAATATTCTACGCCGCTTTGGGGATTCTACAAAGTTGACCCTCGGGTAGATTTACTTAATATGTAAGCTGTTTAATAAACGTTCTCGGCGTTCTTGCATGGAAATCTTATTCAAAAATTAATGAATAACTATTTTTTATATATTCTTCTTTTCTCATATTCTTCCGTAGCTGTTTATTTTTATCCGCTGGTGTTTTTCCGATTCTCTCCCCATCTCTGCTGTGCTTTTCTCTTCGCAATATCTTCAACTTTGGTCTTTTCTCTAATCCGATGATTAAGTCTTACGATCTTTTAGCGAGGTTCCCAATATTTTTCGTTCAATTGCTCTCTGATGTACTTTCATTTTGTTGATGATGTCTTCTTTTCCTTAACAACTATGTTTCCGCCTCGTACATACTACATTGTGCCAAGGAGTATGCAGTGATTGTATATTTGAGTTTTTAATTTTAGGGGAATGTTCATATCTACCGCTTGCTGCAAACAGAGTAGGTACAGGATTTTACTTTTTCCTAGTGTATTATAAGTACATATAACGTGCTTTTTACATAGAATGTTCTTGAAAAAATTATTCTAGTTATTTGGCTGTACGACCTAATAAAATACCATAAACAAGGGTAAAATAGTACAAACGTATCTGCAACCCAACTTCAAATCTGCAAAGTGTGTTGCATAACTTTCTATAAATTTTCAAGGTAAAATTCAACAGGTGTATGAAAAGGTCAGAGCTTACCGGTTGGCAAGGCAACAGCGTTCCAAACAATACAAAAAAAATTCTTTACATGTAACTCACTAAAAACCATCATGAGAACTCAACCTAAATGGGTTGATAAAATACAAGACAGTGAAAAAACTGAACAATGGTAAGCTTCTCAAAACTTGTACTTTACTTCTCTTTGACTTTGTGTAATTTCAGTATTTATGACTTATGTTTCAACCCGGATGGCACCCAATTGGTAGTGGCTAGTGGTAATCGGGTGTTAGTATACGATACAGCAGATGGGGCCTTAATTCAACCACTGAAGGGCCATAAGGATATGGTTTATTGTGTTGCATATGCTAGGAATGGTCAAAAGTTTGCTAGTGGAAGTGCCGATAAAACCGTCATTGTATGGTCCAGCAAACTTGAAGGGTTATTAAAATATAGCCATGGAGATGCAGTTCAGTGCCTAGCTTTTAATCCATTATCACATCAGTTGGCATCTTGCGCTATTTCTGATTTTGCTTTCTGGACCGCTGAACAAAAAGCTGTACAAAAATACAAAATTCCTAATAGGGTAAATTCCTGCTCCTGGACCAACGACGGTCAGTACTTGGCTTTAGGTTTAGGAAATGGTATTATTTCCATTAGAAACAAGGTGAAAGTAACAAAATCATTTTTTTTTTCAATTCTTAATAAGAAATTAAATTTTAGTTGGGAGAGGAAAAGGGACGTATTGAACGCCCAGGGAATCCAGCAATTTGGGCTCTTTCGTGGAATCCAAGCAAAGATGACCCCTCTGATGTATTGTGTGTTACAGACTGGAATAACACTTTATCGTTCTATACGCTTGCTGGAAAATTGGTCAGCAAAGAAAGACAACTCGGTTTTGATGCACTTCGAGCCAGATATTTTCCAAAGGGCGAATATTTGTTGATATGTGGCACCAACAAGGCTTGTAATTTATATACCCGTGACGGTATTAAATTAGGAATGATTTGCGATCAACAAAACTCATGGGTTTGGTGTTGTGCTGCACATCCTAATGGAAATTTTGTTGTAAGTTTTAAATTATTGGAATCTACGTTTTATTAAAATTTAAAAATTTAGGCTCTTGGCTGTCAAGATGGCACAATTGCTTATTACCAATTAATTTTTAACACCGTCCATGGCCTCTACAAAGAACGATACGCTTTCAGAGAAAACATGACCGATGTAATCATACAACACTTGCTCACAGAGCAAAAAGTTCGAATAAAATGTCGCGATCTTATTAAGAAAATTGCTATTTATAAACATCGTTTGGCTGTAAGTTTAACTCACTTTACGCTGTTACTTTCATTAAAAACATTTATTGTTTAGGTTCAATTACCAGAACGCATAGTAATATATGAATTGTATTCAGGAGACATGAACGACATGCATTATCGAGTTAAAGAAAAAATAACTCAAAAACTTGAATGTAGCTTATTAGTCGTGTGTGCAGAGCATTTGGTTGTTTGTCAAGAAAAAGAGTTGCGAAGTTTAACCTTTTCTGGAATTAAGGAGAGGGATTGGACGTTTGAAAGTGCTATAAGATACATAAAGGTTATTGGAGGCCCACCCTCTAAAGAGGGTTTAATATTAGGCTTGAAAAATGGTCAGGTAAGTTTCAACACTTTTTCATAATTACCTCTTCAATTGAAGGACGTGTTGTGTCCATTTTAATTTTGCTTGGAATCTCGAAAACTATAAGAGATACAAGGCCGGTTAAATTAGAAAAGAATTATTATATTTTTATGGATATCAAAAATAGCTAAACAGATTTGCAATAAGTCAACACGATTCTGAAATATGGAGATAAAATTGAAATTTGAACCTTCTTGAATATGGTATTGCCTTATTGCCAAACTCTCATGATTTTTATAAGGAAAATTTGTACGTGTAGATATGTTGACAGAATCCAATGGCGTAAACAGAATCGCCAAATTTTGGTTTATTTTTGGGATGCAATAGTCAACTATATTCAATTTTTGCAATTTGATAGAGAAAAAAACAACCTTTAAAATAATATACTTTAATTTGTTCTCTTACTTAATAGACAAAACCTTTCTGAAATCAAATATGCCATGAAACCAATTAAAATGGACACCCTGTATGTCTAATTAATTTTTTTTAAGGTATGGCAAATTCACTTAGATAACTCATTTCCTATAATGAAAGTAACGGTAAGTGCCGCCATAAGATGTTTGGACTTAAGCGAAAACAAAGAAAAACTAGCCGTTGTTGATGAGACGGGGCTCTGTCAAGTTTTTGATGCTGTTAGCGGCGATTTATGTTATCAAGCAAGTATAAGTAATATTGACTTTAAGCTTAAGTAGTCATGACATATATTTAAAAAAAAAATTCAAAATGCGGACATGTATTTTACAGGAACCCAACACAAACAGTGCCGTTTGGAACACCCAGTATGAAGAAATGATAGCCTTTAGTGGCAATAACTGTCTTTCAATTAAAGTTGCCGATTTTCCTGCCCACAGACAAAAATTAGTTGGTTTTGTGGTAGGTTTAACGGGCTCGCGTGTTTTTTGCCTCAATGGTCCCACCATGACAACTTTAGAATTGCCGCTAAGTACCCCCATGTATCAATACATGGAGAAAAAAATGTTCAACGAAGCTCACAGAGTTGCCTGTTTAGGTATTGGATGTTTTTATAAATTTTTAGCTTGATTTTAATTGAATTTTGTGTAAAATAGGTGTCACTGATGGAGATTGGGAGGATTTAGCTTTTACAGCATTGGAAAACTTAGAACTGGAAGTTGCAAGATTGGCGTTCATCAAATTGCAAGATTATAATTACTTGGAGCTTATTCGTGATATTCAAGTATACCTAAAAACTTTTTTGTTTTCAAAAATCATGTTTTATGTAATGTCTATGTTATTTAGGAAAGGCAGCAAAAGGGTGAAAACAACCGTGATGTATTTATTGGTGATGTTTATGCATATAGGTGTAAATTTAAAGAAGCTGCTCGATTGTATCAGAAAGCAGGACAAGAACATAGGGCTCTTACCATGTACACGGATCTGCGTATGTTTGATTTGGCACAAGTATGAAAACATCCTCTTATATTTATGTTATTACCTACCAATTTGATAATCTTTTAGGAATACCTGGGAGCGGGTGATAACGTAAGCTTAGTACGCCAAAAAGCTGAATGGGCAAGGAATATTAATGAGCACAAAGCTGCAGTGGAAATGTTCTTGTCAATTGGGGAAACACAAGCTGCTATCGATATAATGGGAGAGCAGGGTTGGACGGAACAGTAAGTTATACATCTCATTATGCCTCAACTGCTCATATAGCACAAGGATGACATAGAGTATTTCACTGTGGATATGATGATATTCATAAGACATCCATGTTGAGTAGACTGGACGTCATATGGATGTCTATGGCAGGTTGATTTGTCATAATTTTGTACATTTAAAGAATATCCACTGTAAAATGAATGTAAAAAATTATTATATATAGGAACAATAATTTAAAATTATGTCCATATATGGACATGCACTGTACATCATTTGTAATATGTCCATAAAATATTTGTTGTTAAAATATCCTGCGGACATCCACTTTAGGTCCACTTAGATATGGGACGTTTTCTGAATCTAAAGTGGATGTCCATAAGATATCCCATGCTGCATGGGTGCATTAACTCTAATTTTTCTAGATTAGTGGATCTAGGCAGACGCTTAGACAAAGCAGAACGCTCTTCTTTGATATCTATAGCAGAACACTTAAAACGATTAAATGACTCAGCAGGAGCTGCAGAAGTGTACCGTCGTCTTGGAGATTCAGCTGCTGTACTACAATTACACGTAGATGCTAAAGAGTGGACTCAAGCTTTCACACTGGTGCAAAATCAACCACAACATAAGTCTCTGGTTTATGTTCCTTATGCCCTTTGGCTTGCCGAGAGTGATAAATTTGTTCAAGCTCAAAAAGGTATCGTGAGAACTTGTTACAAAATTGAGTAAAATTAAAAATTATTCATATTTAGCTTTCCACGTGGCTGGTCGACCCGATGAAGCCTTCAGGGTGCTTCAACAACTCACGGATAATGCTGTGAAAGAATCTAGACTTTTAGATGCCGGTTATTACTATTGGATCTTATCGAGACAGTGTTTGGATATAGCAAACGAAGAGTAATACTACTGCAAAATTATTTATTCTGCATTAAATGTAATTATGTTTTAGTTCAACTCAACAGAACCAGATGTTGAATAGGTTCCATGAAAATGAACATTTAGCAGATGTATATTATGCATATAACGCTCTTCATCGGTATTTAGAAGACCCTTTTACGTCTTACATGCCAGAAGCTCTATTTAACATTGCACGTTTTGTTATGGCGCACACTGCACAAAAAAGGCCACAAGGAGTATCTTTGTTGTATCCTTTATTCTGTGGCTTTATCAGTGGGATAGGATAAGATTAGGAGTGAGGCCGTCTGGACCCTAAATCCAGCATTTTGAATAGGATAGGTTTATTATAAGGAGCCCCTCACGAAAAAGTGTTGCAATGCTCCAAATAGCATAGATATTTTATAACTGAGGACATCTGACATTAGAGATAGCATAGGTGTTTTATGAGTGTGAATTTCAGAAAAAATATGATTCGAGGCTCTCAAAATCTCTTAATCCCTCATTGCGGATAATAATATAATCTGTTTTCTTGGAAACATGGAGTTCCAGGGCTCCCAACACTTTATCTAATTTTTCACTGCCGATAGGTGGGGCTATTTTTTAAGTAGTGTGGCCCTTCTCTTCAAACAAATTTTAAAACTAATAATCGGATATTGCAGATGGTAGAGGTTTTTTATGGGTAAAGGTCTCCAGAATGAAAAATACTCAAGTTTTCGCCTGCAATTCTAAATGTGACATTGAAGACAGCATATGTATTTAATAAGTGATATACTCCAGAAAAAATTGGAGCTGGGTCGTTCAAATCCTGCAATTTAGTATAGCGGATAGGCTAGTCTGTTTTCTGTTGCAGATAGGATAGATTTTGTATTGGCGAAGATTCCCCAGTGCCCCCCGAGACCCTAAATCTGAAATTACAGATAAGATTGATTATTTTATTTATGAGTGAGGTCCCTAGAAAGAAAAGTGCTGGAGGGGCCTTCCAAAGCCCTGAATCTAGTGTTACAAATAAGATGTTTTTTTTAATGAATGAACATCCTTGGAAGAAAATACTCTGTTTCCCCTTAGAATAGGTTTATTATAAGTAAAGGCCCCAGAGCCCCAGTACTTTAAATATCGCATTGCAGATAGGATTAGTGGTTTTATGAGCAGAGTCTACAGAAAATAAAGTATTCCAGGCCTCCTCGAAACCCCAAAACTGCTATTGTATGAATATTAATCCTTAACGTTAAGCTTTACAGTTCAGTATTATACACCTTAGCAAAGCAAGCAAGAACATTAGGAGCAAATAAATTAGCCAAACAGTTATTTGATAAAATTCAGTCATTACGAGTGCCGCAAAAGTTCCAGGAGCAGGTTGAAATATCAACCATAGCTGCCAGGGCAAGGCCATACAGTGATCCCGAGGAACTCCTACCAATGTGTTATCGATGCTCAACGTACAACCCACTTGCGGCCAATAGCAATACATGTGTGAACTGTGGTCAAAAATTTGTTTATTCATACGTTAGTTTTGGTAAGAATTTTTTTCCATGAAAATAATGGTAAGTAGTGATAAACAATTTTTTTAGAAATTCTACCATTAGTCGAATTTGAATTAGATGATGGTATTACTGATATGGAGGCAATACGGTTGATTGAAACCCCTCTAAGCGACAGAGTACAAGATGCAGATGGTTGGAAACAAGAAGTCAGTGAAACTCATGAAGCTCTGCAGTTGGATATGGATATGGATGATACGGAAGATCCTTTTACATCACGACTTATTAATTTTGATGTAATAAATTCCATGTTTTCTAATTAATTTGCAATTTTAAAATCGAATTTTAGAGCGGTGCTAGTAATAAATTTCAACCAGTGGTTGTAAATCGAAAAACTTTATTATTGATGGATAATTCAAGTGTGTTAAGTTGCAAATGGAACCCTCCATTGCGATACCGGTACTACCGTAATTTATTACCGGATGTTCAAATTACTATGTGTTATTCATGTTTTAAGGTATTTGCAGGTATAATGTGTGGTTGGTTTAATAATTTAATTAATGATTTTCTTTGTTTTAGTTTTTTCATGTTGATGATTTTGAACTTCAGGTGCTTCAGAAGGGTTATTGTCCATTCTGTAGAGCACCTCCAGAAAATAGTGTTGAAACTAATGTGGATTCGACAGACGATCTTTTAGCTTTTTAAGTTGAATTTGTATTGTTTAATAAATTATTATTTGCTGGAAATAGTAAATAATGTTAATGTAGATGAATGAATTGTTTTTGATACAGTCTAGTACCTGTATCATTAAGAAGAAATTTTATTTTAATATTTGTTTTGATTAATAAGAAAAAATTAAATAGAATGGGGAACATTTTTATTATTGGAATTTTCCAAAAACTTATTTTTGGGATCGCTTCTGCATCTCAGATAATCTAAGAATTGATTTAGGTGGGAAATTAAAAAAGATAAATGAATTGGCGAAAAATAACCTTATTGGAGAAAATATCAAAAACAGTTATTACAAAAAAGTGAATTCTAACGTCATGTGTAAATAAGTTTGAAGCAAAAATATTATTAAATTAAAAATAGCGATTTTTTCTAATTTTTTTTAAGTTAAATCGCCAATTCTCCATTTTTTTTTAATGATGTGATTCCTGGGAAAGTCATTTTTGTTTTCTAATAGACCTTTAGAGTTGTTTAATATTGTTTCTCTACGACTATTAAATAATACGCTCATTCTTGTTGCATATTAAATTGAATAATAGCATAAATTCTTCACACCCTGATTTCTTACAAAGAAATCACTCTGGATTAGCCAATCACATCCTTTGATTTTTAAGAATTCACGCTAATATGAACAAATGACATTGCTTTGAAAATAAAAAACCGACCGTATCTTAGCAACCTCCTAATAAATCGCCATTTGAAACGTCAAATACACCAATTATTTATTGCCAAGATGCATGGATAGCTAATATATATATATTGGTGTTTTCACTTTTTAATATTTACATTGTTTTGCGAGGGACCCACAAATGTATTGCCGCGAGAGGGCAGCAGTGACGGTAGATTTCTCTGACAGCGTCCGTGAATTTTAACCTAATCCTCCTGAAATGTTCTGACAGTTGACGAGACAATTCGATTCCTTCAAAAAGTAAAATAATAACGAATAAAACCATACTTCGGTGATTTATTAATTAACACACCAATGTAATTCACAAAACTCAATTTAGTAGAAGCTTCAGCTTAGTAAAAAGACAGACTACCAGCAGAAAATTAAAGACGAGTAAGTACTGTTTTAATTTTAATCAAATATGTATGTAGAATAACAATTAACTAGTAAAAACACAGTTAAGAAGTTGAGAAATACTTAAATTAATTATTTTCAGGCAGTTAAAACAATTGTACTTCCGATCACTGTTGATAATAATCACAGCATATAAAAATTTCCTTTTGCTGTAATTTAAACAATCAACATTGTAAAGGTGCGCTGCCCGAGAATAAATAATTTGTATCTGATTTTGATTTAATTGTATTGTTTTATACTTTAAAGTGGGAGCTCCCAGAATACGTAATGCACTTGTCTAATAACTTTGATTTATTTACAGGAATATTATATTTCTTTCAGCAAATACAGACTTTAATTAACAGTGATCAAGTGACTTAACTAAATTGCTATGAATTAGTCTTAGTTAATCTTAAGCAGGTGGTCGTTTTAGAACAGCTGCACACATTCTTGTACATAAATGTAAATATTGTAAAACACATGTTAACGCGTATCAATGAGTTTGCCGCCTGTTGTGTGGATTATTGGGGTCAATCTAATATTTAAAAATTTCACGCTCTCGCATTTTAGGGATTAGGGTAAATATTGGGTTGTAGTAATTAACATAAATTGGGGAAACTTGACAGCTTCAATTAGCACAAGTGTTCAAGAAAGCTTGAGAGTGTGAGACAAAATTTTATTGATACTTCTATCCAATCAAAAGTTAAAAAAGAGTGGGGCTGTAATTTTATTGGAAAAAGAAACAAGTCCAACCTCTTGGAGGATGGACATGAATTTTAATAAAAGAGTATGTTCCCTAAGGGAAGGGATCAATCTTCGAATTCTCAAAGATCACTCAGTTCGCTGAAATCTGAACGTCAGTTTGAAAGCATTATTGCTAGCATTCTATTACAACATTACAAGTCTGGGACTTGCAACTTTAAAATAAAATATAATCTTCTTGGGTTTGGGGCTACGAGGGGCACATTGCCAAAATCAAATAGGCTTAGGCGTAGTGGCTCATTCTTGCCGGTGTACCTGATTAGGCGTATCAAAAGCGGCGCTATTGTTCCTCTTAGGAGGGAATTAGGCGTAGCAATTGAGGCGCTATTGCAGGGAAGCCGATTGGGGTGAGTGACGGCGCTATTTCCATATTGGTTGCGGCACGGGGTTTTGGGGCTACGAGGAGCACATTGCCAAAATCAAATAGGCTTAGGCGTAGTGGCTCATTCTTGTCGGTGTACCTGATTAGGCGTATCAAAAGCGGCGCTATTGTTCCTCTTAGGAGGGAATTAGGCGTAGCAATTGAGGCGCTATTGCAGGGAAGCCGATTGGAGTGGGTGACGGCGCTATTTCCATATTGGTTGCGGCAAGCTCTGTTCGCGGGTAATTACACATTTTACTGACGTAAACTGCACAATACTCGACATTTATAAACAGTCCCAAATAGAAGTATCAGTGTGGGTAAAACTGGGGTAAATATTTAGATTGGCAACTTTACTCGATACAACTAACAGGCAAATTCCATCTAAATGGTTCTAGCACTCATAACACCAATATTTTCAACACATGAATAAATAGATTCTTCAAAAGGTTTACTGTTGTTTAAATCAGCTTAAAATCTTATCCTTTTTAACCCCGATAAAGACAGGGTAAATCAGCCACGAGCAAATAATTAAAACACAACGTAGGTCCGACACCGATCATCGCAAATAAATAAGTAATCAAGCGTAAATACTTGATAAATTTTAAATAATACAATTAAAATTTGTAAATAAAAATATCAGCGAAACTGCACGATCACAACATCCTTTGTATTTTAGTAGGCAGCTACATGTTACAATGGAAAAAGCTGGTTTAATTTAAAATTACACTAATGCTAAATTAACTACAATTTAGCATACTCTACAATTTCTAAATAGTTAGGTATATCTATTTAATTATGTTTCTCATAATGATTGCAATATTTTTTAGGATTCATAACAACACGAATAAAGGAAAAGTTAAAAGAGCCCCTTTACTTCATTTAAATGAAGTCTGCACAATTTTCGTTTGCCAAACCAATGGTATACAGTGTGATTCATAACATGTGGAACGAATTTTCAGGATAGATTCAGAATCTAAATATAATCGAAAGAATTCTCATAAACATGGGCCTGAAAACCCTTCATTATAGGGTTACAGTTTCTTGAAAATAAACCAGGCTAATCACTTTTTGTAGATAACTTTTGCAGTAATTGCACTCAAATTTTAAAATTTCATATGTGAGCATTATTCACGTAATTAGTTATTCATGTATTTGTAATAATTTTGGTTTGAATAAGAACACCAGAGGTGTCTCGTACGGGGGGGGGTCACCTAATTATGTTCTACATATTTTAGATTTTAGCATGTTTTTGAAAAATCTTATTCTCCATACAAAATTGCCCAAAAACATGTTCTCATGTTGAAAATTTCTAAATCTAACAATTTTCGAGATAATATGCTTTTCAAAAATTAAATTGCCATGAAGGTCTAATAAGTGTTTTCTTAATACGATAGAATAGAATAGTTTACACAAAACTTTGAGAGTAAATTCTATAAACATGTGTCCATAAAAGCTGCTTATGAAATTAAATCTATGGAAGAGAATACTGTTCCCACTTCTGTAGACTGCAACTTGCCCGGTAATGAAGAGCTTTTGGGCACATATTTATAGGAACTTTTTATTATTTTCAGATTCTTAATCTGTACTGAAAGTACATCCCAACATATTATCAATCATCCTGTGTGCATCGCCACATATAACCACAAAAATATGCGTTGATTCCTCAACTGCAACTGGTATGTCACCATCCTAGTGGCAGAATTACCAGGTCGAGAACCCTGTGTTATGATTACCTTGTCGACGTGCCATCATAGTAGGACAACGACAAATATAATAGTGACTACTTGTTCAGTGAAAGCTGCATTTGTATTTATTCAAAGCGTACAGACATGCAGTCATGTATGGTTTATGGCTTAATTATAATTTTTTGCAGACTTGCAAAACGCATTAATTATTTTATAATTTAAAAGATTTTTTTAATGAATTTATGTTTATATCAAGTATATGTTATTGGAATGCTTGTCTAGTGCTTAAGTTAACATGCTAAAAAAGTACTAAATTAGTTAACGTAGATTTTAATGTTTTCATGTTTTTTTACGTATTTTATGTGTTTTAATCCTGGTTTATACAAGCTACCCTTTGATATTTAAATCTTAGGTTTGAGATGAATATTATACAATGTTTATTGTGATCTGTATAATAGGCAGGATCCCTTCTGAAATTTTGTAAGATAATCGCTATCCGCACACAAGTAAATAATAAACTTTTGAAGTACTTAAAATACTTGTTTTTATTACTAATTATAATGTTAAAGAGATGCACTATGTCTAGAGTGACTGTCCGCACAGATTTTGTCAATACAGTACAATTTTAATGTATTATTATGTACTGATTTTTGTTTCTGTTCTATTTTTAATGTTTTAAATTACGTTTATCATTTTGTGCTTATGCGGTTTGTATGTTACACAATTATAATATGTGCAGGTAGATGGTACCCTCGTAGGCAACTGTTAACCGAAATGACATTAAAGCACTGCATTAATTCTACGATAAAATTGCGCAGTTACTTCGTTGTCTTCTAATTCGATTACATCTTTATACTTTACTACTGCTATTGCCTACTTTCACTAAATAATTGCAATAAAAATTAGTACTCTACAGGGTGTCTCAGACATGACTCCCCAGGCCTATAACTTTGTTATTTTTAAAAATAACTATAATAAACTATATATATTCGTAAATGGGAGCAAATTCTCTATAAGATGGGGAAAAAAATTTTAGAAAATCTGTACTCATATTATGGCAGCGATATTCAACTTTTTTTTTTCAAATTGCACACTATGCTTTTTTTCGGTCATTCTGATAGTACTCTTTATTCTCTTTACAACCATGTAAACCAATATGGGTCTTACATAAGGAAATTCTCGAAAAAAATACGATTGAAAGTTGAAGTCTAGGTTTGCCATGGAAACAACTGATTTTTGTAGTTTGTACTCGTCGGCGATGAAAACAATAGCGTATAGCTGTAAAACAATTGCAATTTACGTTGCAAAGAACGACAGTTATTCTTTCTGTGTTTGTATGTTCTTGTTTAAAATCATATTAGAAATGAATTACACTAATTCTGAGAAGCTTGATATGATCCTTATTTATGGTTTATGCGAGAAGAATGCAAGAAGAGCAGCAAGGTTGTATGCAGAAAGGTATCCGGAAAGAATACATCCTGATCATAAAACGTTTATTAACTTGGCATCGAACCTTCTTGAGCATGGGTCATTTAAAAAGAACAAGAAAATTCCAAATATAAATAAACGAACCGCTACAGATGATGCTCATGCAGTGGCAGTTTTGGGGTAATATTGTATAAAAATAATGAATGGGCATTTTTTTTTACACTACGCTATTGTTTTCATCGCCCGACGAGTACAAATTACAAAAATCAGTTGTTTCCATGGCAAACCTAGACTTCAACTTTCAATCGTATTTTTTTCGAGAATTTCCTTATGTAAGACCCATATTGGTTTACATGGTTGTAAAGAGAATAAAGAGTACTATCAGAATGACCGAAAAAAAGCATAGTGTGCAATTTGAAAAAAAAAGTTGAATATCGCTGCCATAATATGAGTACAGATTTTCTAAAATTTTTTTCTCCATCTTATAGAGAATTTGCTCCCATTTACGAATATATATAGTTTATTATAGTTATTTTTAAAAATAACAAAGTTATAGGCCTGGGGAGTCATGTCTGAGACACCCTGTATAGTGTTTAAGGAAATATGTAGAGTAAGCAATAAAGTATGATTCAATTATCAATTTTTTTCATGTTTCTTTTTTTAATTACAATGCCTTACAGTCATCTCATTCTATAACTACATAAACTGTAGCATTCCACCGTGACCCATGCACATAATAAACATCAAATCGGGCGCATCAAATTGCTTTCAGAACCAATTTTGTTTTCAATTTTTTTTTCTTCGTATTTTTGCTTTGCAATAAGCCTTTTGGAGTCTTATCGATGTCAAAACTGAGTACATTGAAATCTGTTTTTTTTTCGAATTTCCCAAGAAAATCAAAACCAAGTTTTACCGCCTCCTCGCATTAACAATCGTTTTCCCGAAGTTGAATAACTACAGTGATAATCAGTGTGAAGATATAAATTTTCAGGCTATATTAAATATTAACCTTTTCAATATTGCAATAAATAATGAATTATAGGAAAATATGATCGAGAATAGTTGTCACTATAATGTTCTTATAATTCTTGAATTATGACAGTATAATATCACAGTATGAACAAAGTCAGGTTAGAATAGCATTGCGTGCGGATTTCAAATTTGACGCGCAAACGTCTTTTTAGTACCTACTGCGCCATCTCTCCGCAAAACATTTCGTGACGCCCATATCAAACTCAAGTGACAACACCATACCTTCCAGTCATCTTGTTTATTGCTGTTGTCTCGCATAATTTTTATTAATATAATATTTACAATGGACGTTAGTAGTGATAGTGATAATAATCTAACATGTACGCCTCCCGAAATTCGGGAAATTGCACAAGCATCCACAATGAATTTACTGCCGGAAAAGTCAAAAAAGCAATTAAAGATTTGTGTTAAAAACTATGATTTAGGTATATAATTTCTTGTAGTCGTAGAGAAAGTATAGTCTTCTACTTGCGTAGAATGGATATTATTCACTTAGATGATTCCAACACTCGCTCGCTCGTGTCGGAAACTTCATCCACGTGAATAATAGCCATCATTCTACGCTCGTTGAAGAATGTACTATTCTATGCGTCAAGATCAAATATATTAAGCTTTTTTAGGCATACTGGCACAGACATAATATTAAAATTAGTATTGGTTCCCCAAAGTTCCTCAAAATTAAGTAGTGGGCCTGTAACAGTTTCCCACAGGTCTCCGTTTGCTAATTTTGTAAAGTTTTGAGATTATAAAGCCGAAATTTCGAGATGATAAAATCAAAACTTCGAAATTTAAAAGTCGAAACTTTGAGTTTAAAAGTTGAAATTTCGAGATTTCTATTGTAAGTGAAGTTTTTATTTTTTTTTATTTAAAAATAAATTGCGTCCCTTTTACGCCTTCGTTGTATTTAACTAAAGAGCTCATTTATTGCAACTCAGGAAATTAAAAAGTAATCCGGACTTCTCAACATTATTTGAAAGCGCGCCAAAGAATTTAATTTTAGCTGAAGATGGCCGCACTTCCTTTATTGGTGTAGTGTCGAACAGGTATGTCGTTTTGCTTAATGTTTTGCAGTAACTTTTAATTAATTTCCATTTTTATACGTTAAATTTCAGGTAATTTACTGTTACTAAGGTCTAAGTTTAAATTTATTTTGTAGTTCACAGAGATTTTACCAAATTTAGGTTATAAATCGTAAAAAGTGTTGTACCAACCACGTGTGTGGTGCTTTTTCTATTTGCATTTTATTGAATAATATTAGGTCTTCCTTATCTTTGTAGTGTTTCGGTCTTTAACAGTAACAAGTTTTAATATTTCATAAATGCATCAAGTGTAAAAAATACATTCGAACATTATTTTATTGTACATTGCAGACCACAGCATCATGTCGGCCCATTTAGTTTGGAGTATTATACGCAACAACAATGCGTTTCTTTCAAAGAAACGTAATATCGGCAAGCCCTTCAGTACCGTAAGTACGTTTTCATTTGTGAATTTTTCCTTATTATTACTATTTTTCAATAATAGTTTCAAACGGAAAGTTTTTTCACTCTATTAATCAAAACTTTCTTTTAATAGGAACCCAACAATTTGACCAACTTGAATTCCTACAGATATAATGGACTCATTCACAAGAAGTCTCTCGGAATAATCGACACTCCTGATAAGAAAGGTTTCACCGTTGTATGTAAGAAAGCCAAGAGACAGGTATGTGGGAAACTTTACATTTTAGTTAACACTTACTTATCGTTGGATGCAAATGATGTTTTGAATGCACTTCTGGATGCCTTACATGAAGACATATACTCATCACCCACTTGTCTGATAAATCCAATTTAAAAAAAAAGTTATGTAGTATTTGTATTTGTCTAGATTTAAATGTTAACGATTATTTGCAGTACAAGCCCAGAAAGAGTGTCGTAAAAACCACAATGAAGGCAGGCCCTCGTCGATCTCTGTGGAAATTGAAACGTTTGTTGACCAAGAACTGCTACCGTACAGATTTGACCAAGGTATAATTACATTTTGTTATTATATATTATTAAATTGGATAGAATAAGTTTGTCATGATGATTATCCACCAAGATCTCCGATTTTTGAAGAAAACCTTTTTACTGATGCTTTTTTTTTATAATTTTTAGTACTTTGAGTTTTGAATTTGTGTTGTTTTAATTTTGATTTTTTACAGGTTGCTCTACGCAGAGCCAGTGCTATTCTTAGGTCACAGAAGCCCATTCGTGCTAAGAAACAGCGCCCAAAGAAAGAAGCATAATTTTGTAATTAAGTTCTAAATAAAAATTTTTTATTAAAGTTGCTATTTTTTTTATTTATTTTTAAAACCTAACTTGAGCGGCAAGCTGCAAGTGTTTGATGCTTTTTTAGCAAGTGTTAAAAATCATTAACTATCCAATTATTACACAATAAAGGCATATTTTTGTTTTAAATGTCTAATATTGCTGCTGATATTTGTAATATCTTTATGTTACTACTTTACACAATTTCTCTGTTCACTGCTCTGTATCGGCCCAGTAAAGTTTTTGTTGAAAATAATGAATTTTTAGCCTACCCAGTATGCTAAACAACATTTTTTTATGATTTCGTAATATAATTTGTAAGTTTCCTTTTTTGATATATCTAGAAATATTGCTTTCTGTCGATAAGATAAAACTTGCATAGCACCAGTACGTCCATGGCAAATCTACTGATATCTAACCCGGACACTGAATTTTCAACAAACGTTCAAAACCAACACAGTGGATGTTTGTTTGCAACAACTTTGGACGACTATATAATGTACATTACATGTCCTATGGTGTGATACTGCTGGACAGTTAATGGACATTATATGCATATATTATTAAATCCCAGAGATTTATTGTGTCTAAACTTACGCTATAAAAATTTGAAAACTATAATTATGTATGATGCATGTAAGACACTGGAATTAGCCTTAAACCAAAAATTCGTCATTTTATGCAAGTCCAGCTTAAAACAATTACAATCCCTTAAACACGTTTATTTATCACGGTAAAGCAAAGAATATGATTAGGAACGTCAATAATGTAAAGGCAAATCGCAAAATTTTTCTTTCATTATAGATAGCTACGGTCTTTTGCTCTACACAACCATTTTTTTGAGAGCTTCTTTGCAATGTTTTTGCGTTGCTCTCGAATTTATGCTATTTTAGCCGAATCTGTAATATGCAAAATTGCATCTTAGATTTTCCAGATTTCTATAGAACGATTGGAAAAAACTTAATCAATGGAGACGGTGAGAACAAAACCACATGTCTCATGTTCAATATTCTTTTTATGTCCATAGATGAATGTCTAGTGGACATCCACATCGTGTTCTTGGACATACGGACCTAAGATGTACTAAAAACTAACAACCTATAGATATCCTGAGCTGTATAGGAGGAGGCTGCTGCTATGTTATCAATGGAAATAAAGCATTGTTATTATTATAATTGTGCTGTAATATGCAAATAATTTTTTTTTAAGTTATTTTGCAATAACATTTAGGGGGGCACAACTTCCTCCTGCCCACATATTTTAATTGACAAAATTTCTTTTGCGTTGTATGGTGTTCTTTAATCCCAAACAATAAATCAATTTATGTTTTCATTCAATGTATGGCGGATTTGAAAATATTTCCTTTGTTATTGGTTTGAGAATTTAGTCACCCTGTATAAAATAACCCTACTTTTTCCCATTGGCATTAGATCTACACCTGGGCTGATTATGAGAGATAATACTCATTAAGGTTTAAAAAATCATGTAAAAAGTGCTGACGCTTATGATTGTTCTGCAAAATTGTAATTTTTTCCAGCTCAGTTTATTAACCAAAGGTCCCTCCTAATGGCTTCGTCTCAACACTTACAACTCTCGCATTTCATCAAAAGTACCCATCAGCAGCTAAGAAACGATGCAAAACTTCTGGGACCTGATAATGCTTGGAAAAAACATTGTGCCAACAAAATCATGCTAACGGAATATTCCCAAGCAATGCGAGAACTTGCAACCAAACACTGGGAAGAGAATTGTGCAAAAAAGGATTCAGGAGTTAAATCGAGGGTCCAGTGGGTTTATGACTTTTGTGTTTATTATTTTTTTAAAGGTGAAATATTAAGACAGCAAGCTCGGGAACAGGATATTGCAAAGAAAATAAATTTATCCATAAAAATAGAGCGGACAACAGGATACAACTGTAATAAAATTTTAAAATTATTAGATGTTGGGAGTTGTTATAATCCCTTCAAAGATTTTGCTTGCTTTGATGTTTTAGCTATAGATATTGCTCCAGCAAGTGAAGACGTGTATCAGTGTGACTTTTTAAATTTAAATATTGTTGATTATTGTAATCAAAGTGATACCAAAGACAAACACATTTTTAAGCTTCCACAATGTATGTTTGATGTTGTAGTATTTAGTTTATTATTAGAATATTTACCATGTCCAGAACAAAGAATGTTGTGTTGTACCAATGCTTACAAGTTATTAAAATTTGAAGGCTTATTAATAATAATCACTCCAGATTCTAAACACGTAGGAGCAAATGCCAAATTTATGAAATCCTGGAGATACAACTTAGCTCGTTTAGGTTTTTCTAGAATTAAATATGACAAACTATCGCATATTCATTGCATGGCATTTAGAAAAAGTATTCGATTAGAAATTGCAGATCGTTGGACCAAGTTGCAAAATGAAGAGTTTTTTGATAAAATATTCATTCCTCAAGATTTTAATACTGTACATGAAGAAAACAAGGAAATAAGCGAAGCTCCTTATATTGATATAGAAAATAAATTGATTATGTTAAACGAACTGCCAAATTTTACAGAATAAATATTTATCATAATAGAAGTGGTTTGAATTTCCCACCAAAATAATGGATGTGACTATTCTATCAGCTTCCGGTAACTAAAGTGACCTCTTTTAAACAGTGTGTTTGTAAACAAATTTAACTGTTGTTGGTAAAGTATGCAGTTCTCTTTTTAAATGGGGCAAATGCCTATACGTTTTGTGCTGTTCAAGGAAAGGGTTTGACCATGACGCCATCAAACTGTTTATTTACGAAGTTTATATACATGAATCATAAAAATTAAGTTCAATTTAAATTTTTCAATGCCTTGGTTTCGTTAAGGAACAAACACAGTTATTATTTTTAATGGTTTTAAAATGTCCTTAAGTGCTAGTGCTGAAAATTTATCAACAGATACACAGGTGTGAAATCAGTTTTTAAATAATTTTCGCTTATTTATTTTAACTTGATCTAGTTACCCACTGAAGTGAATAATTAATATTTAAAAGCTAACTTGACCTTTCTAACATCTATTCATTATTCTCCAGGCGTACGATGGATCGAGTAATATGTGTTTGGAGCTAGCATTGGAAGGAGAACGACTGTGTAAAGCTGGAGATTGTAGAGCTGGTGTTGCATTTTTCCAAGCAGCCATACAAGCAGGTACAGACGACCTCCGAACGCTCAGTGCTATATACAGTCAACTAGGAAATGCTTACTTTTACCTTGGTGATTACGGCAAAGCTATGCAATATCACAAACATGATCTTACATTAGCTAGGTAAGGAAATATTTAATACATTATTAATACTTCAAGCTAAGATTCTTTCCAACAGGACTATGGGTGATAAATTAGGTGAGGCTAAGTCTTCGGGTAATTTAGGAAACACATTAAAAGTAATGGGGAGGTTTGATGAAGCCGTCCTCTGTTGCAAAAGACATTTGGATTTATCAAGGGAGTTAAATGATAGACAAAGTGAAGGCCGTGCTCTCTACAATTTAGGTAACGTATACCATGCTAAAGGTAAACATGTCAGCCGTCTGGCCAACAAAGAACCAGGGGAGTTTGCAGACGATGTTAAAAGTTGCCTTCAACAAGCTGTAAGCTTCTACGAGTAAGTAATAGCGAATTATAGCATGTGCATGTATAATAACGTTGTTTGTTATAGAGAAAATCTGGCACTGATGCGTGAGCTCGAAGATGTTGCTGCGCAAGGCAGAGCATGTGGTAATTTGGGTAATACTCACTATCTGTTAGGAGATTTCGCACAAGCTATTCGTTATCATGAAGAACGTCTTTCGATTGCCCGACAATTTGGGGATAAAGCTGCGGAGAGAAGAGCACATAGTAATTTAGGAAACTCGCATATATTTCTTGGACAATTTGAAGATGCTGCTCATCATTATAAGTAAGAAAAATTGTTAGTTATTATCACAACCTGAGCTAATGTTACTCTTACATGAGGTTTTATATCACACCCACCTAAATAAAATAGGGTTATTTCTAAGAGGTAAAACGTTATCTCCAATTGAGATTATATTGTTCTTAGTGAGGTTTTATTACTCCTAAGTGCAGTTTAACTACCTCGAAACAGATTATGTTTAACCATAAGGGAAGTTTTATTATTCCCAAGATGTTTTTGTGTTTTCTAGTTCGGGTTTGCTACCCTCAGTGACATTCCCTTAGTAGGTTAAATTACCCACAAGAGATTGCCATTAAATAAATCATATGTAGAGCGGCCGTAGCTCAATGGTAAGAGCGCGGGCTACCAATGCAGCGGATCCGGGTTCGATCCCCGGCCCGGTCGTTCTCCCTCGCAAGGCAACGGGAAACCAGCGAGGTGGATTTTTCCCCAGGAAAACCTCTCTGGAGAAGAAGTGCATGCACTTCCTGTGGTTCGGAGCCCACGTTAAATTGTAGGTCCCCAATGTCTGTCTGTGCAAATTATCTATCGCCGCGCACCAAACACAGACATAGGAGAGAGGTAGCCAACGCCCTGAATAGGGTATAGCACTACAAGAAGAAGAAATCATATGTGAATATGTACTTCTAAGTAAGGTTTTACTACCTCCAAATGGAGATCCAGTACCCCTAAGTATGTCATATGAGCCATAGATGAAATTCCTCTACACCTAACTGAAGTTTTACTACCTCCATTCCTAAGAGGTCTTTGTACTCCTATGTGAGATTTTGTTTTTTCTACTTCAGGTTTGCTACCTTAAGAGAGGCGACCCCTAAGTAGGTTAAATTAGCCACAAGTTATTTCTATTACATCTAAGTGAGGTCCTGCTACTCCTAAGTATGTTAAGAATCATATGTGAAATTTCACTTCTCCTAAGTTAGGTTTTACCAACTCCAAGTGTGGTTTTACTGCTCAAGTGAGATTCTTTACATTGAAATAGGTTTGATTACCCATAAGTCAATTTCTATTCTCTTCTAAAACGTTTTAGTACCCATAATTAAGGTTCTGTTTTTCCTAGGTAACATTTCAAACCTTAAGTGAGTTTTTACTACCTCTAGATGAGGTTTTCTTTTTCCTAGCTAAAGTTTGCTATGCTAAGCAAACGTCAATTAACGCTAAGTCAAGTGCTATGAATCCTAAGTGAAATATATTCGTTCAGTCTACATCAATTTCAACATTAAAAGTACTTTTAAACCGTACAACCTCCACATTAATCACGTTACTTGACACATTCATTCTTGAAATCATGTAATTGTTTTTTTATCATTACAAGGCGCACCTTGGCTCTGGCTCAAGAACTAGGCGATCATGCAGTTGAAGCACAGGCCTGTTATAGTCTGGGAAATACATATACACTTCTACGTGATTATGAAACAGCCATAGAATACCACTTGCGACATTTACTGATAGCACAACACCTCTCAGATCGTGTTGGCGAAGGTCGTGCTTGCTGGTCGTTAGGAAATGCATATGCCGCTCTTAGTAACCATGAGAAAGCTCTTTATTTTGCTAGCAAACATTTAGAAATTAGTAAAGAGGTAACAAGAGGTTGCAATTACTTTGGTATTTAATTTAAATTTGTTATCTTTTTTATTTAGTTAAGTGACGCAATTGGAGAGGCAACAGCCAGAGTAAACATAGCTGATTTGCGTAAAATTATGAATCTCCCAGAAAGTCCCGAAAGCAACGAAGCTTCCAACACATCAGATGCAACTAGCCCTGTATCACCATACCCAATGGATCATCCTCCGTCCCATCAACGGATTCATAGGGTGAGACGCGAAAGCATGGAACAGCTCAGTCTTCTTAAGGTAGTGGTGCTTTATGTTGTATATTTTGCTTAATAGTAAGTATTTTTGTACATAAATGTGTTTAAATTGTAATCGTCTGTTGTTTGTGGTAATTTGTACAGAGTGTTCACTTTAAGTTTAGTTACATTTTTTTTTTTACTTTTGAATGGCAATTAATTTAAATGAAATGGAAAATATATTTTAAGCTACAATTTTTGTTTGGGCATGAAATTTTGTAAATAATTGTAAAAAGTTTTAACCGTTTTGCATGCCAACAATGAATTACGAAATTTCTATTTGAAATTTAATATTGTTTTATAATCAGATGACTCCAGATGGCAAGCCCAGGCCAGGTTTAACGTTACAAGCTCCCCCGGCAGTGGCAAGAGCTCCCTCACCAACGAAAAATGAAGATGAAGATTCATTCTTTGATCTGTTATCGCGCTTCCAGTCCAAACGAATGGATGACCAACGATGTTCACTAAATGTTGATAATAAGGAAAACACAACTGTTGCTAATTTACCTCGCGATGGTCCCGAAGATTTGATTGATATGATTGCAGGAATGCAGAGCAAACGAATGGACGAGCAACGAGTTTCTTTACCCCATTTACCAGGTGAAAATAATTTTTGTACAAAATAAAAGAAATTAGGTAACGCATAAGTTTATTGTAGGTCTTCAATCGAATTCTCTACAACGACTGGCAGATTCTAATCGTAATAGTATTCCGGATGATTCGTTCCTAGACCAATTAGTGCGTTGTCAAGACTCACGTTTAGAGGACCAACGTTCACCACTGCCACCAGCCGCCGTGGATGCCGAATTAGACCCCCCTTTAGCAATTTCTGAAAATAGTTCAAGGAAAAGTGGAGCCACCGTCCCCGATGAAGATTTCTTCTCGCTCATTATGAGGTTCCAATCCGGCCGAATGGATGATCAACGTGCTGCTATTCCACGCATGGAACATAGGTGAGAATAGATTATTTCGGGCATGGGTTGACATGTTGAAAATCTCTTTTCATATTATTGATAGACATGAAAATAAGAAACTTTGTTGTAATTTAACCGACCTTGTATCTGTTATAGTTTCTGAGATCCTATTGGCAACTAAAATTAAAGTGTCGAATTTTCAGTTGTTTCAGAATATTTCACGAATGGATTGACTTATGGAAAATTTGTTTCGATATTATAAATAGCCATGAAAATATGAAGCTTTTTTTGTCATTTAACTGACTTTGTATTTTTCATAGTTTCCGAAATCCTAATGGTGATCAAAATTAATGCGTTGAATTTTCAAATATTTCAGGGATGGTTCGATTTATGGAAAATATGTTTTGGTGTTGTTGATGGCTATGTAAATACGAAACTTTTTTGTATTACGCGATAGTTGTATCTCTTATAGTTTTCGAGATCCTAATGGCGACCAAAATTTAAATGCAACACCCTGTATGTATACTGACATACTACATTCTAGTCAATTCTTGTTCCTGGAAATAGATCTCGTGGGGTTTCGTTTCATTGAAGTGCCAAAATTCGTTTTTAAACTAAAATATAATTATACAGAGTGTCTCAAACCACGTGCACAGCAATAAATGTCTAATTATAGTTCCTACAGAAACAATTTAAAATTTTCTTAAATTTAATACCTTAATGTTTATATAAATAAAAATAAACTTCTACACATCCATTATTGTTTTGGTTTTATTCATTTAATTTGTAATTTTTCAAGAATTAATTTACATTATATTATATTATATGCTTCAAATGTGATTGTGAATTGTTTTATGTACAGGATGGCAAACGGAAGTATTCCCCATGCTCATAACGGAACCACAAGTAACACTCACTCAGGTGGAAAGAAGAAGAAGTAATTCAAACAGTGTTTCGGTTTTAAGGTTTTCTTTCGGCCTGGTTAGCGTATAAAATTGTAATCATGTTCTGGAAATTGTATATCGAAGGCATGTTAGATAGGAAAATTCCATATCTTATGCAGTCTGACTGCCAATTTAAAATGGTATTATGTTAACACGCAATTTTTATACTTAATATAGGAAGGTATAAATCGTTAGGCCTAAAAATTATAATATTATCCTTAATTTTAGTATTTGGAATCTATATAAATCCGTTTATATATATTTTTTTTTATTGGAGTACTTTATTTAAAAAGTATTTTTAATGTTATAGAAGTTTATTACGCATTTTTTTTATTTTAAAAATGGCCACATTTCTTCTTACTTCAATAACCCTCGAATAACATTTAAGATAAAACTACTAAAAGTGCATTCTAATTGCATAGTAATGTAATAATTATCTTCCAGGTTCAGTCATTGATGAACTCGATATTAAATTAGTGCCAAATTTTCACTTATTATGTTGGAGTTTTTCATACGTAATGTGAGATCTGTCACGTATGCATGTGTTGTAATTCTCTTCAGCTTTGTTTATAAATTTTCTTCAACTAATCCTTCATCATTGTAGAGTGTAAACAGTATTAGGAAATTCAAATGCAAACGTAGCTTTATGCAAACAGTATAGAATTCAATTAGCCAAAGAATTGTTTGTAAAGTTTTTACATGTATACAGTTTATATGAAACATTTTATTATCTGCAATGAATGCTGTTGAATTTTGAACTGAATATATTATATATTTCAAAATGTGGTACAAAAAATACATACATAGAATTTTAAGACGACTCAATTTATTTTCCAATCCTTTTCTTAGTGGAATAGATGGTACATATCTCAAACTCTAACCTAACATATAATCTTAACAAAAATTTGAATCATTTAAACAATTTTTAAAGTCCAACACCTCTTATAAACCGAGCATACCACATAAAACTACTAACAGCACATAAACTATACCAAGTCAAAATATACGACAAATGTTCATTTCTTAATGTTATCCGTGTCTGCCCCCCAATGGGCCCTCCTGCAATATCAAAATCAACCGTTGCATCTACAAATATCGGATCGGCTCCTGTTAATTCACACATTTGATGTAGATCTCTGCAAAAAAACAATCAAAAACCTCAGTAAAAATAAAAATGATTGAACATACCGATAAAACCAGGTATTGGTATCTGGTTGATTAGAAGGCATGAACGGGGGTCTATTTTCGTGTAACCGAATTACTCCCACAACATCAACATCATCTTGAACTTGCGCCGTTGCTCTTGTCTTTGGATCTTTACGTTTATGTGGGACCCAACCGCGATTTACCAGGATAGTTTCTCTACGACATTCATGGGATTTAAATTTAACCGTCTATTGCGCAATGTTCCCATAAGGGAACATAAGCCTGTATGTTACATAAAATTATTGCAAGCTGCATGTAGTTCCCGCTTGGAAACGTTCAACTAAGCGCTTTCACTTATAAGATGTCACCACTTATCTGTTTTTTAATAAAGCAGTTGGCAACGTGATGACGCCGTGCTTATGTCAAACAAAGCTTAGTTGTTTTATTGTGTTTTTGTGAAAAAAAGTAACTATATTGCTGAATTTTTTTAAGTATGCAAATGATGAATTGCCTTGATTTTATGTATAATGGTGCTCTCAATTGTTTGTTCCCAAACGGGAACATAGTGCAATTAGTCTCGGAAAAGATTTTATTAATTTTTTTTATAGAGCGAAAACTGTTTTCGCGAGTTTCACATATATATGCGTGTTGTTTATATTTAATAGAATATGTTCATTAAAAACTGTTTAATTTTTTTAAATGTCAAGTAGTTCATTTATGCTTTTCAAGAAAATTCTGTGATTTTTCAGTTCTCAAGTGCACAATGTTCCCAAATGGGCTAATTAGTTTTTTTTGTTGTTAAATGTCATCAAAGATTTTTTAAAACATTTCTTACAGTGTTTACCCTTCATATTTGAGCCCCATTAAAATAATTATCCATAATAAACAAAAATGCAATAGAGGGTTAATGTTAATTTTGTTAAGCGACACTTACTCCCTATCCGCTAACTTAAACGGCGTAACGACTAAGTAACCATGGGCAGTACTCTGCCCTCTTGAAATCAAAGAGCTCGTAGAAGCTGCATCTCCTTCATGTATTAAAGAACGTGGGCCCAAATAAATTTCTTTATCGTGCAAAAAATGTCCTCGTACATGTACGGGGTGGTATTCAAGCCCGCCGATTTCTTCCAGGCTAAAATTGGTATTATAAATAATCAGCTCCGTATTTTAAAAACTATCACCTCTTTGGTAAGTCAACTGGATCGATACTCGTGCGAGTTTTTAGTTCGTTGACCAGATTTTCTTTCCATTTTTTACGTTGCACTTGCCATGTTCCCAGCGCAAATGTTGAAGTTGGAATACTCTATGATGAAATGTAATGTATTTTGTTGTACATATAATATAAAGGATTTTATTTTTACCAAAAGAAGCCAACCTAATGGACCGATCCTCCTACGGTTGTCTGACTGAAACGTTTGTTGTAGTACTTCGGTGTATTTGAAATTCCGTGACTGAGAAAAGATTACTCTGCACGTATGCAAAACTTTTAAATTACGTAAAATTCGCGACATTTCTTGTTATGTATTTTTCTTCATATTCGTTTTTGAAAATTAGGTTATGTTTTTGTTATTTATTGGCTAATGGCTAGGTTGTGGTTAATGTCCACCCGCTAGTATTATTAGTGATGGATGCTAAAGGTGGCTTTATGTTACAAAAATAAACAATTAAACTAAATGATTATCTGTAAACAAAATACTTAATTACTTTAACAATATTCATTGTTTTTAACCTTATACGTATTTCGGCATGTTTACATGCCATTGTCGAAGGTTATATTAGAAGTATTAGAAAGTAAACAGTTAGTGTTGTTATAGCAATAGAACTTGGTGACTTGATCTCGGTAATCGTCTGCAGATGACTTGATTTTTTATTCCAAAATGTCCAATAGAGAAGAATTTAAGAGATCAATTTGCTCATTCATTAACGGTACAGTTTTCATTACTACATTACTTTCTGCCGTATGCCGACCAATCACGAACCTTTGCTTTAGCAAACACGTGCATGACGTCATAGAGTTTAGTAGCTTGTTTACCGATTTGAAGGCTGCTTTAACGATTCTCGCTAGTATAGAGGCGTGAAGCGCCGTCCAGCCAGGCAGGGGGTTTGCGTTCGATTCGGGGCACTGCCGTTTTTTTTTTTCATTTTTAATTTTATATACTGCTTTCTTAAAACAATGTTTTTGGTCTTTACTGTCTACCCGAGGTTATGGTTAAGAACAGTTATATTTTTAAAGAAAAAATACGAGAACAAAGTTGCATTCACTCACTGATAATGCGCGCAAAGCTAAAGCAAAAGTAAAAAATGCTGGCTTGTAGCCACACTTAAGTGCATCTTGGGTTGTCTAGACAGTAGGCGTATTTTTAATATTTAAGGTTTTTTGAATTTGGCGCATTCTGTTACTCCGCCTCTTCTTCGTGATTGGTCGGCATAAGGCAGAAATTAATGTATCCTCTGAACTTGCTGAAACGCGGAAACGTGGAATATAAAGAGTCCGACCGTGCGCGAAGAAAAATTGTAGGCGGTCCGACCGTTACCTTTTTCTTTTGGTGGGTATGCATTTGACAGAACTTGCATTTAACAGAATGATATTTAAACAGAATCCGAAGTCGCCCGAAGCGAATTCGTATTCGGAAAACGATTGTGCGTAATCACCGAGCAGAATGTGTATTGAACAGAATTGCAATAATCAGAACCATTTTAAATTCGGATAACTTCGATTTGTATCAGTGTAACCAACATAAAGAAAAACAGTTCAACTGTTTGAACCATACAATTAACATCCAAATATTACGATAAGATTGTTGTTTAGGCAACACACTCTACAAATTGTTTTCCTGAAAGTATATATACATAAAAATAGGTTACTAACGCTATGCGCTTCGCTGTGTGAGAGGTTAAAGTTTCTGAAAACAGTTTTTTACGATATAGCTTCTTTAAAAAGAGCATGTTTTACTATAAAATTATGATTCTTATAACTCTACATTTTCCTTGAATATTTTGCTCCATAACACCTCTAACTTAACACTAAGATACGAAGTAAATTTCGCCATAATTTTCGTACATGTAGAAAATATAAATAAATCTGTATTTATTGTTGGGTGCAGAAATCTTCTGGCAACTATTGTGCGTCGGTCAGATCAACACCACCTATAATAGATGGTGTTGGTCAGATACAAACCATTTCACCGGGGCCCGTTTTTCAAAAAACAAATCTAGGTTGGATTATTGGGATACCATAAACATCCCTAATGGATCGCCGGTACGTTGTAATTTGGCCATCAACAGCGTAAGCCAGCTGGACAACGGTTTAAAAAGATTTTGGGAACTTGAGGCGCAAGCAGACCACCATAAAATATGGACCCGGGAAGAAAGAAATTGCCAAACGCATTTTAAAAAAACGATGTCCAGATGTGCCAATGGCAGATTTATTGCCAAACTTCCTTTTAAAGACGTTTCGGTGAATTTAGGTTTTTCCTATGAAATAGCATTGAAACGATTTTATAATATAGAAAGAAAATTAAATAACAAAATACAATTTAGGAAAGAATATGGAAAATTTATGAGCGAATATCGCAACTTAGGTCACATGGAAACTTTCCATTACAAGAGGTAGAAGCGCCAAGTTTTTATTTACCCCATCATACGGTAATTAAAGAATCTAGCACCACTACCAAATTAAGAGTAGTATTCGATGCCAGTTCAAAAACGTCAAACGGTTTAAATTTGAATGACAATTTGATGTACTCAGACAATGCCACAAATTATGTAGGAGCTAAACGTGAAATGGATGTAGTGGCTAAATTAATGAAAAATTTAAATTTTCAAAACGTAGTTAGTTAATTAAAAATTAATTACGATTTTCAAGCAACTTGATATACCACATAAGATTGCTGTTTATGGTTTCGTGGGACAGTTAAAAGTTACTGAAGTCTTGCGAGTTTACCTTTATATTAAAAAGATAAATACAGAAAGGACGATTGGCATACAGGGTTAAAAATTAACGTTGGATTTCCATGTCAATTTTTCTAATTGTACACCAGGTATATATGCAGGAATACAACTTTTTATTTATTTATTAACACAACAAATTTTCTGTACCACTTTTTCGCAGTACAACAGAATAACTACAGCGTTATAGTTTTATTTTATTTTAAATATGCATTTCCTACCGCACAACGCTACTATTTTATCTTTGTGCTAAAACATTAGATTTTGATTACTTAACCAAAGGTATATTCTGTGTACTTAACCTTCAAATTCCTAACCCTTTTGACTGCTGTTTGTTGACGTTTCAAAAATTAGTCTTTTGTGGGTATCACCACAACAATTCATCAAAATATAACTAAAAAGTACTAAAACCGAAAGAACACGAATAAAGTGACCTCTTCCAGTATTCTGTTAAATTCTATTCTGTTAAATACAATTTCTGTTAAATGCTATTTTACGTTCGCATGTCATCGGCTTCGGCTTCGGGTATTCTGTTCGTTGGTCATTCTGTTCTTTGCAAATTCTGTTCATTGCATGGCCATCTTTCTTTTGTTGTTGCACAGTCCGACCGTCCACGAAGATTAAATTGCTAAAACATTTCTCAAATTGTATGAAATTACGCAGTAGTGTATAATTAAAAAAGAGTAGGGTTAGCCACGCCGAAAGTCTCCACACCGAATACGTCCCAGATCTAAACATTGGATATGAATAGGAAATTGACATTCTAAACGCTGACACAACAAAAACCACGCCTCTCTCGTCAGTGGTCTTAAATAGTACGGAAAACCAGCTTGGGAAAATACATTAGGCAACTATTTATACAGCCACAAATTAAAAACTCTTTTTGTCGTAATTACTACCCTTTTACTTATTTATAATTACTGGTAAGCGTTTTTAAATTATGTACTTATTTATGAAAATAATAAAAATGATCCAACTAGTTCAAGAACCAACTTATTTGAGACCACTAATTGAAACCTAATTGTTCGGCCTGAGAATGTTTCGCGCTGATAGAATTGCTGTCGAAATGGAGAGTATTCGCGTTGGTAAAATTTCGATGTGAGACGATTCGGTGTGGCAATAAGCTTCGCAAAAAAGTGTTAAACAGCCATAATTAAATAACAACGCATTTAAAATGCCCCAAAACATTAATATTGGCATTCTTACAGCGGAAGAGTACAAAAAACTGAAAGACTTTGAAATAACTTACGGTTTTGCAGAATCCAAGTTTGGTCCATGTATAATCGGAATCAATAAAGATCAAGTATGTTACACTGCGTTTTATGATGAAGGAAAGGATAATTCAGCCATCGATAACTTGAAAACTGATTGGCCAAATGCTGTCTTGAAAGAAAACAACGATGTGATCAAACCTGTTGCTGAAAGAATATTTGGTACCAAAAATGCAGATGCAGAATTAGATGTCCTACTCAAAGGAACGGAGTTGCAGATACATGTATGGAAGGAATTGGCTAAGTTGAAGCCAGGTGTTACTACAAGTTATGAAAGCATTGCCAAGGCAATCGGAAAGCCCTCTGCTGTCCGTGCTGTGGCTAATGCGATTGGAAGAAATAAGGTTGCATTTGTGATCCCCTGTCACCGGGTTATACAGAAATCTGGAAATATCAGCAAGTATCGCTGGGGTGTACAACGTAAGAAGGATATGCTAGCATTTGAAAAGGCAACCTAATTTTTTCTGTTATGGATTTGACGATTTAATTAAGAAAATAATTAGCGTTAATTTAAAATAGTATTTTTACTTATGAATAGTTTATCTTTTGAAATAAAACGAATATGTTATAATTAGTATTAAGTCGAGTACAACTTATTAATAATATATTTTTGGTTGCTCAAGAAGTATTTCCATAAAAAAGGTTTATTGTAACTTGCTGTTTGAAATACATATAAAAAGCTACAAAATCGAGCTATTTTTTTAAATAAAATTAAAATAATTAGTAGAACTTGGTTTTTTACCTTTCTTGCTATAGAGGAAGATATTGTGATTGCCATGTAGGATTTGGAGCAAATGCGATCATTAACCGAAGTTTTTTTTTGCTTTAAGTTTACTGGCCGATATACGAGTTATGCCTAAAAGAAAGCTACTTTTATACAAACATTTTCAACCTAAACATTTTGACTAATAAGGTTTTAGGGCCTTGGAAGACCAATAAAGCGGACGCTGCAGCTGTGTCTGTATGCACTTTACATTCCAGACGCTTTAACACAGAAAATCCCAATTTAGATCAAAGATTGACCGCAAGAAAATGAGGTTGGTCCCCAACAAAAAAAAGAGGCAAAGGGAAGTAATACTGTACTTCAAATGGACATGCTAGAAAAAGAACTTTAGATTTGTATTCTAGGCATGTCAAATGCGGATCTGCACAAATGCAATCTCCCTACCAGCACCCACTCACTAAGTTCAAAAATGTCAAAATTTTCAAAAGTTCTTATATTTTGAAATTATTCACATATAAAAAAATTTTTAAACAAAACTTTTTGAATTGCCAGAAATTTTTTATATTCTAAAAAATATCAAAATTCTTAAATGTTTAAAAATATAGTAAAATTTTTCAATTTTTTTCAAAAAGCTTTTGGTATAAAATACGAAATTTGAAAATTTTTCAAAAATTCTCGTCGTTTTCTAAATTTTCATAAAATTGTCATAGAACTAATCAGTAGTCCTAGTTAAAATTACTTAACTTCCGGAAAACGCGTTGTTGGTATTAAAAAGCATTGTTAATTTTTAAAATGGCTTGAATTTAATTTTCAGCTCAATAAAATACACTACATCCGATGGTGTATTGAACTGTTTAAAGTTTATAACGATCGGCGTTTGCGTTTTTGAATAAATAACTAATCAATTTCAAATTTTTCAAAAATTTCCCTCAGTTTTGAAGATGCAGCATTTGGACAAAAACCATTTGATTTGCCTTTAAACAACTAGGGATGGTTAGCCTTCAAACGGTCGAGAGAAATAGGGAACAAACGCAAACACGCGCCCATCCAGAGACAGGCTTTTTTAAAAACCATTTTTTGGGTTGCATAACGCATATTTTTGTTAAAATCTGAAATTCGAAAACTTGCATTAAATCATACCCTTCATACTTCAGTAGAACTATGGGAAAGTAAAAATGTGAAGAATTATGCTTTGTTCTAATTACATTTACACAGAGTGCATTAATCAGCAAAGATCATTACATTATAAGTAAGCAAAATATGAGTAATGCTTACTGGAAATGTACAGTCACAGTTGTTATTACCATGTGGGATGCAGTGTGCCTGAATTGCTTGCTTAACAGTGTTTCATACTAGGATGGGTGAATGTTTTATAAGAAAACTATTACTTTAAATTAAAATAAAACGGGTGCAATCAGTGTAATATGGGTGGCATAGGTAGGTAAGTCTGCAAGTTGTCAACTTTAAGTTTCACATACAGAATTTGGATAGGATACTTTTATTGGTATTGTTCAATTTCTTTGTGCAGTGTAGGCTAATTTAAAACTGTTGGTGCATATCGGAGAGGCTATCGATGGGTCCTTGCATATACATAAATAAAAAACTTCGGTTTCCAAACATTTGATAAACAAATTTTTCAATTAAGGAGATTTGGCATTATCACATTAGTTATTAGATTCTTTTTGGCTGTACCTACCAGGAACATATTATTAAAGGTGTGTAAAAGCTAAAAAGAAACTAGTTTCGAGAAGGAATCTTCTACAAATTAGTTCGGGGTGTCAGGTAGCTGGTATCAGCTAATATGAGATTGTTGCTACATTTAATATGATAAAGATTTTGGTCAATCATATGGTGATTGGTGAAGTCTTAGGAGCAATGGGTAATCAAAATGACACTTTAGATTAGGTAAACATTGCTTATTATTATTTTTTTTTATTTTCACTTCTAAAATATACAAAAAAAAAACCTTGGTTCACAAATATATTGCACATCCATTATACTGATCCTATTGCTAAAGAAATTTTGTTTATTAATTAATTACAAAAAGATAGTTGAATTTATAATACTAATTTGAAAGTTAATTTTTTGGAGGGAATATAACGTTATTAAGCGGTAAAGTGGAACTACTACGCATGCGCATAATTACCGCTAACTTACCTCGTACTTTTATGTATTTTTTACACTTAAAATACAAATTAGTATGGCGGATAATAATTAATTTTACGGTAAATACAACGTCTATTTAAAAATACAGGTGTTTACTTATTCCTACCGCACTTTTTATAACTGTTTTTGAGGAGTGAAAAAATATTCTTTCAGTATAGGGAAGTATTGATTTCATGCAAAATTTCAAAGTTGAGGTTTAACAGAAATAGTCGGGGGGGGGGGGGGGTCCATGGACCCCAAAAAAGTAATTTTTAAAAAATGTCTGTCTGTGGGTGGGTGGGTGGGTCTGTGGGTGGGTCCGTTACGCTCCATATCTCCGGAACGGCTGGACCGATTTTGATGTGCTTTGAAATGAGGGGGTATATCAAAAATTCACCGACAAAATAAGCTTTTAAAAAAAAACCGAAACCGGAAGCGGAAGTTAGACATGTTTTCTTGGTAGCATTTATTTCAGAAACTGAATTTTGGAAATTTTAATAGTGGAGATTAAAGAAGGCCTTAGGACAAATCAAACGATTTTTTACCGAACTCTCTAGCTTTAAAATGGCGGCCGCTACGAATTTTTGAACATTTCGACTTTAACGCCCATTTACTCAAAAAACCAGTTATCTGATTGGAATTAACTACATCTTGTTCGGTAGCCCTTCAAGGGTACTATACCATGAAATATAATTAATTTTGAAAATATAATAACGATCGCAATGATATCACTCCAAAATTTTGGAATTTTTCAAAAAAATATTTGTCAAAAACTGCCCACACGTTTTTGTTTAAACTTTTTAAGCTGATAGAGCTGGAAATCTTGTACAATTTGTGTTTGCATTGCTATAATTTTACTATGACGCCCTCTATGAATTTTTGAAAATTGAAAATTGGTACCCTTTTATTTGTTTAACGGGGGGAAATAAAATTATTCTGTTAATGTGAAATAGCTCACCATTGATAGCAAAATCCGAATATCATAATATTTTTATGATACTTTAATATTTAGGGGGGCTACTGTTCCCCCTCCCCCCCAAAATTTTCGCTACAAAATTAAAAAATTGATTTCTTCTTTTGTTTGCTCTAGGAGAATCTTCTTACGAAAAATCTTAAAATCGAATTTTTTGCCCCTTAATAATTTTTTTGTCCTTTCATTTCAATTTCACATACTTTCTACAGCAGTTGTATTCTTGTACTAGTCGTTTAATGTTCAGTGTAGGCTAACTTTTTTATTTTAATAGATAGACTCGCAAACCCAAGAGCAAAGTTGTAGGGCAAATTCTTCTCGATTGTATTTAAGAAAAAAACTTGAGTTTCCAATTTTAATATGGCGGCCACGGTAAAAAATAACTTTTTTTTAATGGAAACGTGGCATTTTGGCTTTCAAATCAGAAAGGTTTTGAAATTCTAAATACAAATTAATAAGAGTAATTTCTTGCTAAAAACAATACTTCTCAAGTTATTAATATATTTTCAAATATCAATTTCCGCGCTTCCGTTGATTCAGTCCGAATATTTTACCCAACCTTATGCATGCAGCGCAGCGGTCGGTCTTTCTTCAACCGCTTCAAGATGTTACAACTTATAAGAACTATTTACTTTAACTAGTCGTGTCTAGACAGGTGTATATCGAAAGTGTAAGAAAATATAAAACAATGTATTTAAATGTATAGGAAAGTCCAGGCGAAGTGTTTCGCTCATTTTTCATACTGAAAGCAGATATATAACTGGAAGCGTGAAAAATATGGGACCAGTCCTAAAAGTGTAAAATGTTACAATATAAAGATGTATTTTGGAAACCATAGGTTAGTCATTGTGAAAATTTAAACAAATTATTTTTTTAATAGAGCTAATTAAGATGTCAGTCTACGGACTATGATCGGATCGAAGTTCCAATTTCAATTCACAATCAAGCCAAATTGCTCATTAAGGAAGTAGGTAGAATAAGACTCGAAACAAGGCTAGACTGAAAAATTTTATTTTCTGCTTTCTGGTGTTCTTTATTTCAATTTTGGTAATTTTATTTCGTGCTTCCAAAATGGTCATCTTCTAACTATACTTGTGTCCTTATAGGCGTTCAAAGTGTAAGCGAGGACGATGAGTCGTAATCTGCTTAACTATAGGCACCTGACTTGTTAGGAGATTCTATTTTTTTTACAGGGTCTTTGCGAATCCATATATGCAATGAAATGTGCACGACCAAAAATGTTTTAAAGGTAAAATGGCTCTTCTGTGATATAGATACTTAAAAAGTGTCAGGCTAATGCTGCTGTATCAGCTTTTTCTTATAAACTTTTTAAGTATCTGTTGCAGAAAAGACACTTGATATTAAAAGTCTATTGTTTAACGTAGACGTAATAATTAACCTGTTCAGGTGATGGACCAAAATTAAACCTCATAGAAGTGTTTACGTAATGAAAGATTTTTCCTGCTGTCACGTTATACAAAGTTTGAAGCTGATGGTTTCAAAATTTTGATAAAGCAAAAAATATACGAGGGGAGCCGCGGAAAGAGTTAATAAAGGGGGTAGAAAGAGAATAGAGAGAAACAGTAGTTTGGGGTCACACACTGTTTGTGTTTTAATTCAGGAAGACCCTGTGCAACTGTTGGACTTCAAATGCAGTATTTTTAAAAATACGAGAAGTAAATATTTTAGACGTATAAAGGCTGGTAGGATGCTTCGTTCGCTATTTGGTTAGGTAGGTACCTTTGGAGGCGCTATTTTTTGAATGTTTGACTTCATATATTTTTAACTCCCCAATATAATTATTTTTATTAATGAACCAGGAACCACAGTTCTATTTTTATACTGTTTAGTAATTGACTCATTGTAGTTACAGAATTACCTATATTTTAATTAATTTGTTCCATGTGTTATGTTTCATTAGCATTTTGTAAAAGTAGTCATGATAATTCTAGATAAATAAAAATTCATTTCCTGGCATTAGAGTGTGCAAAAGTGATAGGGGCACTGATGTTATTCAACCTGTTATGATTAAAATATTTCAAGGACTACATTTTTTTGCTGGCGCACAAAAGCCATCAGTAGTAATGAATAAACTCTAAGGCTTAGTCATACGCTCCACCTCCATCCCAATGATTTTTTTCTTTACATAACTAATGTTCCTTGCCTTATTGCGTGTATGCCAATGACACTCAATATAGCATATGGCTGTTAATGCTGTTCACTGATTGATTGTTGTCTCGAATAGCCTATAACGCGGCACGGTAAATGAGGTGGTTATTGTGTCAAATCCTGTGTGGGAATATTTTTTTTTATTCTGCTACTTGTTTTTATTATGTGCCAAGTCTCCACATGTTTAATTAACTCTACTGCTTTATGCTGGTTGAAATGTTTGAAGTGGAATTGCCGCCCGTGCGGTTTTGCAACCAATCGGCGACCAACATTTTAAGCGGTATGCTATGTTGAGTGGGATTGGTATAAATGGTTCTTATCGTCATACAACAAGACGAAAATAACCTTATCCAACTGGTAACTGGCACAATACGTTTTTATCACATTTCAAAGACCTTCTGTATGACTAATATAAACATAAACGTATCATTTTCATTACTGTTGTCACATAAGTTCGTATTGTTTTGTAAAGGATAACAGTTAAAAATAATCGATAAAACGATGATAAGTTAGCCTTATCACTTATCAATTAACAGGTTTCTTATATATAATTACGAAATGTGATTCTCCAATAATAATAACATTATATTCATTAAAAATTTCAAGTGCACAGGTTTACAATAAGGATGAGCGCTCCAGTTCCAGCTCCTCGTTCATGCAATGAACAGAAAAAACCAGTTCCAACGCCAAGGAGATTGGTTCCGATTACACAAGAAAAGTCTGAAACCAAAAATGAGTCCGAAACCAACATGAACACCTTCTCCAGACGTGTCAAAACTTTAAGCAGCACATCGAAACAGTTAACGGAAGAACTAGCCGGTAAAGTACAGGAAAAAAAGAAGGCAGTAATAGAAGGCACACGACAAAGTGTACGTAAAATAACTCGGAGGTTTACCACTGCAGGTAACGAACAAACTTTAGCACAAGTGGAAATTGATAGAAAATCAGAACCGGCTGATATAACGGACATATTTAATTCAATTAGTTTCCAATCGCCTATAAGGTCAAATGAGGAAACTAGCATTTATAATAATGTTGATGTTTCGGAGTTCGACCATGCAAGCATTAATAGTTCGGACGATTCGGTTAGTTTACCTCCACCACTTCATCCACCACCACCTTTAAGGGAGGATTCCATATACGACCAGCCCCAATCTCTCGCATCTGGAAGCTCCAATAGTAATAGTTCAGGAAGTAATCAGTGTCCTCGTAACCAATACGATTATGAATGTGTCTTTCCCTTATATCCTTATAATTCGGATACGGATAGTTGTGTAGATATGACCGCAGGTACCGTGGAGAGAAGTGTCAGTCTTTCAAGATCGGAATCGTGGAACTACTACGATCCTGTTTCACAAAAAGAAAACATTTATAGTAATGTCGATTCAACTCCAGTTCTTAGTATAACAAATTCTGAAGTAAATTCAGAAATAATAGAAAATAATAAATCGCACTTGGACGTGCGCAATACATTGTACGAAAATCATGTAATCATAAAACCACCACCGCGTACTAAAAAGTTAAATAAAAGACCTGCGGATAGTGTTATGATTCAGTTTGATCCACTTAATAATGTTAATTCCAATAACTACTCTAATGTAAATGATTTGAAGGCTTTAGAAGAAATCCTGCAGGGTGATTTGTATGGTAGCATTTCAAACGCCGGTACCTTCGACAATTGGAGCACCTCCAACGAATCGGAAGTGGAAGAATACATGAACCCTCCTACTCCCCCAACAAGATTTGATTCGTTACCCGAAGATGTGCCCGTAACAGCCAGTGTCAGTGAGAAATCAAAAACGAATTGGTTTGTAACGGAAACCACGACAAAACCAACTAGTACGGCAAGTAGTAACAATGCCGAGTCAAAAGCCATGAACTGGTTCAAACAAGTTAATGAAGTTCTTAAAAAAGCCCCAGATATTGTCAAAAGCAATAAACAAAAAGAAAATGTTATAGTAAGACCGATGTTGTCACCAAAAGGTGTTGTACAACAGAGGGGTATGTTGTATAAAGTAACAAACGGGCCCGTAGAAGATCTTTTTGGAGAATTCAGCTCACGATGGTGCGTTCTTGAACAAGGGTCATTTATTTGCTATTCCGACAACACAGGGGAAAATATTAAGGAGAATTTTCCTATGGATACCATTTTGAGTATTCAGGCATTGTTGGATCAGAAGTTCAAATTTAAGTATGTATGTTTTATTTTTTTAGTTCTAATATGTTTTGTAATATAATAATTTGCAGTGGAATTTTATTTTAATTTTGTTTTGTTTCTTAATAATTTGTGGTATGAAGGTATAATTATGATATAGTTTTAGAAAAGTATTTTGATTCTCTATCCAAACATCTAACGATATACAGGGTGTTCTATTTAATAAACCAAAATAAGTCGAACACCCTGTATAAAAATCAAAACGTTAAATTTATAGATCAGTTTGAGATGAACAACTCGCATTAAGAAGTTTTTTACTTTATTTGCTAAAATACTGAAGCTATTAAAAACATACGTTTAGCCGAATCACCCTGTATACGTATCGTTTATTTTACAGATATGAAAATGAAGATTTACACTGTTTGGAAGTAAATGTTTCTGGCAAAAGTAGAGGTGGCCATGTTTATGGTAGCAGAAGTATATCGGAAAGAAGAATTTGGATGCAGCGTCTTGCAGAGAGTCTCACAAATAAGTTTAGTGTGAAGATTATTTCCGAGTACAGCCGGATTGGATGGGCTTACGTTAAAGAAGGTATGTATTTTTTATTAATGATTGTAAGTTTATATTAGAACTTAAAACGGATAACGAAAAATGCCTTTGAGAAATGCAGGGTAATTCCATATTGTTTTGTTGCAATAAGCCGAAAAAGCGTTTTATCCCCAATAATCGATCCCTGGAATGCCGTTTTACTTTTAAACCTGAATTATGGAAAACAAAATTGCATTTTTCTCAACTCGCTAAATAATTTTTGATGTGAAAATTAAATTTTTTAACGTTATTTCTAACATCAATAAATCAATTTTTGACAGCAAAAATTGAAAACTTGGCGTTAATAAAATGAAATTTTCGCATCAAAAATGTCAATAAATGAAGTTCTGATGTCAAAAATTGAAAAAAGATTTTAAAAATCAATTTTTTCATCACAAAATCAATGTTTGACGTTAAAAAAGATCATTTTTGTGTCAGTAAATTTTGTTTGACGTCAGTAATTTTTTTTACCTACAAATATTATTTTGTAATCTCAAAACGTCATTTTCAGACGTCAAAAATTGATTTTGTGTTATGAAAAATTAAATCATTGACGTCTGCAAATTGTTTTTTAATGCTGACATAAAAAATAGTGTTTAATTATTTATAAATAAAATGCATTTCTTTAACATCATTAAATAAATAGAAAAGTAGTCTAGAACTAAATAAAAACATTTAATTTTATTGTTGTAGAGAAGGAAGTTTTAATAACAATTTTGTCTAATCAGTTTTTGTTTTTGTTGGATTTAGTTATCCTTATGACATTATCAACTTTTAAATGTTCTTTAGACTTTATTTAATTCTTCTGAATTATATCATCTGTTATGTAGACTCATACAAAATCAAACCAAAAATATCCTGCATCAATAAATTGTTCCCATGTACTGTTACATAATAATTACTGTTAAGTGTGTTATATTTTCTGGGACAGTTAGGCTATAAAATAATTTCCTAATAATTTATATGAAGTTACTATAAACTTATTGTTATCACATTACAGGATTATCAATTGGATTAATTTTGCAATATGACTACAATTTATAATTGATTCCAGTCTGTCTCAATAAAAACAAAACCATTAAGAAATAATTGAAGTGTTAATGCGTTTTAACTATGTCAATTTGCCGTCTCCTGTCTAGAGCGACAACCTTCATATCACATCAGATTTATATTTTTTTATGCATCCATGTGAGGAGTTCTTAGAAAAATTGAAAGGTTAATTCAAAAGATAGTAAAAACTTTGAATTATTGTACCTGTCATATATCTATTGTTTTTTTTACGTTATTAAATGATTTTTTGACGTCAATCAATTTTTGATGTCAAAATTTTTTTTGATTCCCACTAAAGAATTGCATTTTATTTATTAATAATTAGTTTTAATTCCTCCATTAAAAAACTAATTTAAAAAAATTAATTTTTTACTTCACAAAATATATTTTTGACATCAGAAGATAAATTTATGAAGACAAAAATATTTTTTTAGATATGTTATGTATTTTATACCTTATTTACTCTATGTATTTCATACCTATCTACTTACATATGTTATAATCGTTTACTTGTGTATTTAATACCTTATTTACTTTACGTTAGATTGTTTTTAATGTTGTAATTTAGCAATTTCACCATCATGATGCAATTGTTAGCTTTATTATGACACATCAGAAGATGATGCACTAGATTGCTCGGATTCTGTTATTATAAACATATAAATATTAGTAATGCATGTAAGGTCCCTCATCGGGGCCCAAAACCACTCAGGATCGTCTTGTTCATTTGTTTATTTGTATAAAACTCGTGATTATTAAACACATCAACGTTTTAATATAAATAGGTTGTACCCATTAAATGTAACAGTCTTACAATAACAGTCTTACAATAATCTTGCAACTGTCTTGCTACTGAATTCATGCTTTTGTTTCAATAAAAGTTATTGTAATAAATTGCTCTTTATTTAATAATTGTAAGTTAACTCAACAAGTTCTGAATTTAAATTAAATTCAACAAGTACAGAACTTAAAAGATAAATAAAAATTTTTACGTCAGCAAATTTTGTTTGACGTTGCTAATTTTTTTTGCCTCTAAACATCATTTTATAATATCAAAAAGTTATTTTCAGACCTCAAAAAATGATTTTGCGACATGAAAAATTAATTTTTGACGTCAGAAAATTGTTTTTTAATGCAGGCGTAAAAAGATATTTAATTATTCATAAATAAAATGCAATTTTTCAACAATAAATATCATTTCGAAAATTTGGACAATTTAGAAAATTTTTTTGTCTTGAAAAATTTTAACATTTTCATTTTTTCTTTTAATTTTTGGAAAATTTTGATTGCTATGAAATTATTCAATATTTTCTAAATTTTTGAAAAAACTAGAAATATAAAAGTTCTGAAAATATTTAAAATTTTGAAATTTTTGAAAAGGTTTGAAAATACTTAATATTTTTCGAAATTTAGAAATTAAAAGATTTTTTAAATTTTGTGGAAATTATGAAAATTTTGAAAAAATTTAAAATTTTGAAAATCTGAAGATTTTAAATATTTTTTAAAATATAAAAAATTTTGAAAATGGAAAACTGATACTTTGACTTAATTTTAATTTTCAGGTGTTAGTGGAGAATGGGTTGGTGTATGGCTTGTCCTAAGCAAACGCATGTTACATTATGCAGTAGACCATGGTCCAGTAAAATGTATCGATTTACGTAAGGCTCGATGTATAGTTCTTCAAAATTTCCAAGAAAACGAGTTTATTCCACGTACCAATGACCGGGGTCCTAATATGCTAGTGGATTGCCCCAGTGGGGTTCTGTACTTGCGTATGTGGACTACAAGAGAAACCAAAGTAAAATTTTGTTCGATGGAATTGATTTTGTATTATTTATAGTTTTAAATTTTAGGCGTGGTGCCATATAGTTCGACTAGCGGCGCACAACAACGGAGCTCTGTTAGAACAGCAACAATTAACCAAAAATGACATTCCAGTTATTGTAGAAAAATGCATCAATTTTATTTATGCCCACGGTAACGTTTTAATGTGTTTTTGTATTAATATTTTTTTGCATGAAGAATTTAATTCTCAGGTAGCATGAGTGAAGGGATTTACAGACGGGCAGGAAGTGGGACAACTGTCATGGACATTTTAACCAAATTTAGAAGGGATGCTTGGGCAGTCCAACTTACATTGGATAAATATAACGAGCATGATGTGGCTACTGCTTTGAAAAGATTTTTCCGTGATCTCCCGGAACCGTTATTAACCGCTAGCAATAGGCAGTACTTATACCAAGTTTCATGTAATATTTCTTTTTATTTTTGTTCCAGTTTAAATAAATAAAAACTCATTTTAGTGGTAAAAATGGCAGACGAAAAAATACGAATGTTTAAGGCAGTTTTCGATCACTTCCCACCCATTGCATATAAAACAATAAGAAGGTTATTAGGGCATCTACATTTTTTAACTACGCAGCAAAAACGTAACCTTATGACTGCTGATAATTTAGCAGCCATTTGGGGACCAACATTGATGTGTTATGATGTAAGTTTATCTAGAAAATCTTAAACTTTGATTATGTTTTATAAATGTGATCGTGAAATAACTAAGGAATGAAATTTTTTGCTTAAACCCCTTATTTGGGCGTTTAAAAAAGGCTCCGAGTTTGTCACCGCTAACTCGGTCGGAACCCCAGAAAATTTTTTTGAGAAGGTTCAAAATATCACAAAATTGGGGATTGTTCATTTCCATTGCATCCTACGTTAAAAGACGCTAAAAAAAAGAATTTTCCCTAATAGTTTCCAAATTACACCTTTCCAAAGAACCCCATTTTTTAAAATTTTTGGCCCAAAAAATTTACTTTTCCGATTTCTTGAAGTACCGTTGTTCCTGATGATTATACGTAAAAGTGGGGCAGAGATGATTTAAAGTACAGTCAACTTCCTGGAAATCTAAAAAACAACAACCATGTTACCCTAATAGGTTGCGAGGTATCACCTCCAAAGTAGCGCATTTTCGACAGTTTTTCGAGTCCGATTCGTAATGTTGCAGTTTTTCGAAAATAGCTTCTTTTGAGTGTTTCCAATGTAAAAATGAGCTAAACTAAAACGAAAGAGGATAAAATTCCTCGTAAAACTAAAAAAGAAAGCATGTTCTAGCTCTAATAGTTTCCGTAACTGACCTGCGTAATAGAGTTGTAATTTAATTACAAAAAGATGTGATTTTTGCATGTTATAATTGAGCTCTATTTTTTAAGGACAAAGCTGGCTCTCAATACGGACAAAAGGAGTCTGCAGTGGTGTCGCAATTGATCTCGTTATATCGCAACATATTTCCAGAAAACCCTGAGGAAATTGAGCAGGAAAGACTGATGCTTCAAGTTTTGGAACGCTGCATAAAATCCCCACAAGGACCTGTTAATACCAAAGCATCTGGGGATCTTAGGGTGTGGGTTTATTTGTACAACAAAGAGGGGCAAACGTTTAATATAGCTGTAAGTTTCACATTATAGCTTGAAGTATAAATTCCAGCAGGTATTTTATGAAACTTGAAAATGTTTTTGAAGGTTTTATTCTCACAAAAATGGAAATTGTTAATTATTGTAGTTTATATCGTTAATTAATTGCTTTCAGAAAAATTTTCAATGAGATCTATTTTTTTTAAATTATCAAAATTGTTAAAAATTTTAGAAATTTTAAGAATTTTTAATTAAAAAAAATTTTTAATAGTATGAATTTCGGTTTTAAAATCGTTATGAACATGTTAAATGACAATAGGAACAACTTTCCATTAAGAAAACATCTCTGGGAAGTTTCTTTTTGGTTGATTACCTGAGCAGGTTAATTTATTTAATTTTCAAAAATTGTCAAAATTTCCTAAACTTGTAAAAAATTTTGAAAATGTTTAAACTATTTGAAAACTTTTATTATTTCCCAACATTTTTAAAATCTAAGTGTCACCCCGCTTTTATTTCCTAAACTATTGGGAATATCAAATTTTTTCTTAATAAATGTTGATAAGTAACTGCTGCATAACCTAAAATTATTATCCAATACACTGGGTGATTAGTTAAGCCTGTACAGTACATTACTTTGTTATTTTAATTGGAATTTGTGATGAGACATGCGGGCAATATTTCCAAAGTGGGAATTGAATTTTTAAATAATTTTAAAATAATTGGGAATATCTCAACAACCATGCAATTTAGGTACAGGAATACCCTATACTATCTTATAAAAAATTAAATTTCTGTTCAAAAATGTAGTAATATACAGGGTGTTCCGTTTAAAATAACGATTTTAAATAACGTATTTTACCTTGAAAAGTAAACACCCTGTATAATGATACGGAACTGTTCACCAAACAACTTTTGCGTTTAACTTATTTTCGTAAAGTCATTATTTAAGGCTGTAGCATCGATATTCCATACTTTTAATTCACTCTGTAAAATACGATGCCTATACGTATTAAAAGCAATAATACAGTGAAAGGCTTTAGAAGTAGCTTAAGGAGTAAATTGTAGATGGTAGAACAGGATAGTTCATTTTTTTGTGTGAGTTTTCTGTTGCCTTGTTTTCGTACTTAATGATATATGTTTACTTTTGTATTAATTTGTATTATGGATGTATTTTTATATAACCCCTAGTTATTAAATAAACGATTTTTTTTTATTCAAAAACACCCTTACACGAACAGAAATAATAATAATGAGAAAATGCCAAATTACGGTCAGTTTTTATATTTTTTTATACATCTTGTAACACATAACAACTAAAGGGATAAAAAGACCCCATTCGATAGTTGTGTAAGTGTGAATTACACTCTGGTCCCATATTTCATTCATAATGTTTCTGTGCTGTCTGCTGTCATGTGTGCTACACATCTAATAATTTTAAATATAATTGCAGATTGGCCCCCAAAAAACAGCTTATGAAATATGTGTGGAGTTGAGTCCTAAAATAAAACTGGGGGTACACGAATTGCAATTAGAAGAACTGGTTTTGAATGACACGTTAACGAGACCTATACATCATACAGAGAAGGTATTTATATTTTAATTTTTTTTTTCCTTGTTGAGTTCTGTAATTTGGAGTCGTTTTGACCGTCAAAGTTGGGCGCCCTTTAGCCGCATTACAGAAAAGCTCACGACAAAAAATTGCACATGGTCGTAAAGCACCAGCCGAGGAGATCCACTCCCCTCACTTGGACTTTCGATATCAAACAAAAACCATTTTTAAAATTTATGAAAATTTTCAAATATTTCTAAACATTTGAAGAATTTAAAAAAATTTTCATATTTTTCAAAATATTTCAAAATTTTCAATAATTTACAGATATTTCCGAATGTTTCAAGAATTATAACAAATTTTCAAAATAATCAAAAAATTTTCAATTGTTTCACAATTTTAAAAATGGTTTTTATTTGATATCGAAAATCCTAGTGAGAAAAGTGGATGTCCTTGGCTGGTGCGCTACAACCATTTGCGATTTTTTGTTGTGAGCTTTTCTGTAACGCCGATAGAGGGCGCCAAACTTTTTTCTCCTTTTCCTGATTGCTCGGTTCCAAATTGAGCAAGGGGAATGGAACCAGCCCCATTCATTGCGCAAAAGGGTCAGACACAACCGCCAAAGTCGTAAACCTTTTGCTATGGCTACAACCAAAAACAAAATTATTGGAGGAAAAACATTGGAAAAGTTGGAAATTGGCATTTATAAACGGAGAGCTTTGAAACTTACTGATAATTTAGCCTTTACCCCTGACTATAATATATCGAAGGTGGAACCCGGTCAGTCAACTCGTTCACGAACTTTAAATAAAGCTCGCAAAATCGGTTTTTGGACGGATCTGTCCTGACCCTTCTTTCCACGGGGGTTTGTTACCTGATCTCGGGAAGGGTTGCTCAGGTTTCAGGTTTCCTTTATCTTCATATGAAGGCTACTTGCAGGTGAGAGTGGGAATTGGGTAGAAGCAGGGTCGTGTATTGAGCAAAAAAGACTTTTCTACAACTCAGAGTTAGAATTTCTTGCCAGGACCGCACTGGGAATTTTTTATAGAATTGCAAAGTTGAAATTTAATAAACCCCATTGAGTTTATACATCTTTAAATTTTTTTTACACAAAGCAAGGTTCGGCCTTCGCTTTCGACTTGGAAACCTTGATGTGCTTAACATAAGGCAACAATTTTTGCAATAAACTTGGGGGGTCCAAGTTTTTGAAAATTTTCGGTTCTACAAAATTTTGAGATAATTCAGCCGGGTCTGCTCCAATCTTTACCAAATTTATATCGCACATGTAGAGCAACATGTGGATCAACATTCCATCACCAGAATTAACGTGCAGCGCTTGAAATTTTTGTTGTTAATTATGGCACGCACACCCGTAAAAAAATTAGGAACCGCTCCGATATTAACCAAACTTTAAACGGACACTCATGAAGGACGGTTCTACAACTACAGAAAGAATTTTTCAGCAGGACAGTACCGGGAATTTTTTATACAGTTACAAAATTTGGTCGTGACGTAGGAGTTGGGAATCAATGTTCTGTGGTATTGACCAATAATTGTAAATTAGTAATTCCTGTAAATTGTGTTCTAATCCAGCATTATTTTTAGGTTCTAGACGTAGTATTACGATGGGGCTACTGGGATGAGCCAGATAGAAAAGACAACTGCCTGATTTTATCACCAATTTCCAAATACTGGGAATATATTCAGGAAAAACCATTACCAGTATCAGGTGAACTGAAATTTGCCGATAATAAAACAAAAGCCTTCAAAATGTATATGTTTGAATTTGCCCAAGCAAAACTAAGTTTTTACAAAGACAGAACTGTAAGTACCTATTTAATTATTTATCCATAGATAAATACATTTTTTTTTATAAATTTATCTTTTTAGTGTTCCATAAAATTGGACTCGTGGAACATAGAAGACATCTTGTGGTATATGGGACATGAACCTCGCAGAAATCCACAATCTAGATGGAGTATTACATTTATACCAAAAAAGCAACCTCCGAAACGTACAAAATCGGCCCCTTGGTTTGGCAATATTATTGCATGGAGTAACCCAGGCCAGCGAGCTTCTTGGTTGGCTGCCATGTTAAAAGCAGAACATCCTAAAGACTTGACCCCACCTCCACAACATGTTAATTTAATGTCAAATTAAATTTTGATTACAATTACGATACGGGCAAGGTCAGACGACTCTATATCAATTTTTTTACAATTTTTTTTTTGATAATCTTCTGTCGTCCAATCGTCCTAATGTCCAATTAAATTGAGCGCAAAGAGGGCGAGGACTTCACATCAATTTTTTTACAACAATTCTATTTAAAAATTGCTTTCAACATGCAAACTTTTGAGTGTGATATAACTGTGCCTTTTAAGAAGGTTAATATTTACAAATCGCTTCTAACGATACAGCTTTGGGAAGAGTAATGACGTACGATTGTTCCTATATTTGTATTACAATGAGGTAATGAGTGTTGGCGTTTGATGATGTTTGTTGAACCGAGGATCAATTAAAACCCCATTTCATTATTTAATTAATTGAATATGTGACTGAAGCAGTGAAGACTGTAGGAGGTTTTTTAATTAGAAACAATTTAGTAAATCAGGTTCGATAATTGGTGCAATCAGAATAAAATATTTACCATTTTTATAATATTTAGCTTTAAAGAAAAAACGTTTACGAAAAATATAAAAAAATTTTCGCATTATATGATGAATGCGGCCTTCTTCCAAAGAGCCTTATTTAAAACCTTAAATACAATTGTAGTGCTCAAATTTTAGACTTAGGTTTTAGCTCAAATTTTTAACACATTTTATGTATACGAGATTTTTAACAAATTTGAATGGTTTGTGTTCACTTGAATGCTATTTTACATATTTGTATGTAACTGTATGTTTGTTGCACAGATGCATGGAGTAAATTTTAGTTCTCCCTCTGAATTTTATAGTTTTTAAAAATTGTAACTATTTTTCTTATAATTCATTTTTTACCTTGTAATTGAACTGAAACCATTAAATATGGTTGGTTTTTCCCGATATGGTGCTATGAAGGGTACAACACTCTTTAGTTTTTAGTTTATATAGAAAAATGAGCTTATTCAATTTTTATTGTTGTTATTCGTAATTAGAAATTCGAGGCGTTTCCCCATATTGAAACAACAATTTTTTTTATATATTTATAACGAAACACATGAATTTTCCCTTGCTTATTTTAATGTGGTGTGAATGTGTGTAGCAAATTTTATTTTTTAAGTACTTCTATCTTATTAAAATTATTTTTCACAACATAAATAGTTCTTGGGATTAGACGTATAAACATTCTTTGGTATAAAGCTTGTATAAACGTAGCAGTCTTCTGGCAACTTAATCAAATAGGGGCAAATAATTTGGTATGGCAACTGGCTAAATTTTTGATACTAGGCCAGCTACGCTGTTAGATGGAAGCATTTTCCGACCTCAATAAATGGTTTTTTTTGGACGTCAAAAATTCAGTTTTTGATATATTATTTTGCGAAAATAAATACCCTTTTTAGGTCAAAAAATAATTTATTAGTGTATGAAAATAAATCGTTCAGGCTAAAATAAGCATTTCCAGATGCCAAAAAAATTAGTTGTTGACGTCAAAAAAATAAAAAAATTAATTTTTAACGGCAAAAATGCAATTAAAATTAATTCTTTTTAAAAAATAGTAAACTAAAGTTAAAAAAGTTTACATTGTAGGCAATTTTTGACATTAAATTTTAGTCGTCTGAAAATAATTTTTTTTTTAAGTATGGCGATCCATAGAACTGAAACTATTAACACTGGTTGATTTATAATAAGAAATTTATGGTCTTGTTCCATATTGCAGCAACAATTTTGTTTATATATTTATAATGAAACAGAAAAGTATTTTCCCTTGTATGAATGTGAGTAGTGCATTTAAAATTTAGAGTTTTTCCCTTAAATGTTACAGTTTCAATTATCAATTTTTAATTTGTAATTAAATTAAAACTATTACTATGAGGAGTACAACACTGTAATTTTCAGTTTGTATAGAAAAATATGAACTTATTCAATTATTTTTATTCATAGTAATAAATTCAGGATATTCCCCCTACATTGAAGCATAGATTGAAACAGTCAAGTGTTTTCAAACCTTTTTCTATTAATAGTATGCTGTGAATTTTTATTTAAAAGTTTTCTCTTCTTTGAATTTTACAATTTCAAAAATTATAGATATTTTATTTCTAATCCATCCAATATGGTTGATTTTTCGTGATAAGGTGCTATGAGTGGTGTGACATGTTTTATTTTTTAAGTTTGTACAGATAAATATGAGCTTGTTCAATTTTTTTTACATTTCTATTCATAATAATTTCAGGGTATTTCGCCATATTGCAGCAACAATTTTTTTTTATATATTTATGACGAAACCGCAAAATGTTTTCCCTTGTTCTATTAGTATGGGATATTTTGGAACGAAAGGTAACTTTTAAATTTATTCGATGCTGTAGTTTTTAATTTTATATTTAAATTTTTTTTATTGCCTTTTGTATTATTATTTTGGGTATTATTAAATTTATATATCTATGAAGGTGTTGCTCAATAAATGGAATAGGTTTGGTTTAGTAATAAGCCATACCAACTCTTTTAACTTTGCTGTATCAGCAACATTTTAAGCCGGTATTCCCCCTAGTGGGTGAATTAAAATGGCCACTGAACGTTTCAGATTAAATGTAATTTAAACATAAGGTTGTTTTACACTAATCTTGGAATTCATTTACAACACCTTCAATATTCCTATAATGTCTTAGCCATTTTAAGTATGTGATTATCATTTATTTATGAAATATAGTCTCACGCAATTAATAATTTTCTAGATTGTAGGTATTTAAAAAAAACGCACAAGGCAAGGTTTTTTTATTTTATTATCAAACATTTATTATAAAACGTATAAAACGTTTATTGTGATGCATTATTACATATAAAATAATTTAAGTATATAATAAAAACCATTTTAAGTACTTTGATTTAACCATAATAAATACTGCTAGTATAAAATACATTAGGGGTTAATCTGTATGGACGGTAATCTACCAAATCGAGCACAGTTCTCCATGCAAATTAATCTCTGTTGTCAAAAACAAAAAACAAATAAAACAATATCAAGTATTACTAATTATAACAGGTCTGTTTTCTTCCGTCCTAACCTTAGAATAAGTGTAACTGTATCTGCTAGCCCAATGCAAGTAGACGTACCATATTGCGGTAATTCCGCCCAAGCCATTCGTGCCGCATGAAAATATTATTAATATGGTTAAAATGTTATCTACTTCTGGGCAGTTGAGGTCAACATAGTGGTAACTTTTGATGGGCAATGATGTGTCATTGGAAGACTCCACTTTGCAAAAGCATGTTGCATTGAGTTGGTTTATTGGAGCACAAGACATTGTGGAGAGGGAAACCAAGTGAATTATTGCAAATGCGCATGCAGTTAAACATGCCGCTCCTGCTGTCGTACTTAGAAATACACTTAAAATCTGCAATGTTAAATTAGTGTTAGAAATTGTCAGAATTGGATTTTTTTGCATTGTGTCTATTTTTAGTGATTTTTTTTTTTTCAAATTGAAATGGTGATGTTAGTCCAGTTGCTCTTTTTATTCTGTTTATGGGAGGCTAATTTTTTTCCCAATTACAGTATGTCTATAAGGTATCCCCATCCCCCTACGAACTTATTAAAAATTTATAAGATAATTCTTTTTTTCGCTCTATTCCTTACCTTAAATGAGTATACAAAATATCCTTTGGGCATTCCTGGGTACTCTTTTTTGCAACAGCACAGTAATCCCAGACCAAACATCCCCGATAATAGCAGCTAAAAAAGAAAGTAAAAGTTGTGTAAGTTACATCATGCACGTCATATTAAAAAATTAAAGCTGAATGTTGGTTGTGGCAACGAATTTGCATTAATTCTAACATGTTCAATATTTCCAAAAATTTACAAAATTAAAAGTTTTTTTAAACTTCTAAAAATTTTCAAACATTTTAAAAATTTATTCTTTGAGGCTTTCGCGGTTTCTCGAACTGTCAATTTTACAATTTAATTTCGGCTTTGACCGCGTCGTCATTTGGGAACTACACCCAGCATAATCAGGTAAGGACCGACCTGTAGCTTGTCTGCCTTTACAGAAAGAAAACACATACAGACAGGTATTTAAATGCAAATTCGCATCATCACCCGATGCAGAAAGCAACTGTGCTAAAAACTCTAACAACCAGAGCAATCCGAATATCAGATGCAGAACACCTACAACAAGAGAAAACTCACCTCTTGATGTCGTTACAACAAAACGGTTATACAGCCACAGAAATTCACAGAGCAATCAGCAATGCGGAACAGCCCAAGGCTAAGGAGGAACTGGCACCTCCGGAAGGCTTAGCTTTTCTACCTTACAGTAAAGGCATTACTGATAAGATTGAGCATGTTCTTAGAAGGTACAGCATAAAGACAGTCTTTACGACTAATGAAACTTTGGGAAACGGTTTTAGATCCGCAAAGGATCAAATATCCAATTTAAAATCAGCCGGGATCTACAACATCCCTTGCTCTTGTGGCTCAAACTACATCGGACAAACTGGTCGTTCCATTGAGTTAAGATTGCGAGAGCACAAAGGTGATTGCAAACACAAACGCATCACAAAATCTGCGGTGGCTGAACATACTGGTTTAACTGGACATACGATGGACTTTGACAATGCTCGGGTACTCGCCAGAGTACCTCATTACTTCCCTCGTATCATACGTGAAGCAATTGAAATTGAGAAACAACCTGACAACATAAACAGGGAGGATGGTTTTAGACTCAGTAAAGCTTGGACTCCAGTAGTTTATCCTCTGAGGACTCCTAAGCATCATCGATCTCACGATCACGCTCCACCGGATCCGTCTTTTGCCCAACGGTGACAGCCAACCAGAACTCCGCCGTTCTGCTCGACTGGCTCAACGAGGTTTAAATACCTCCGCTTCCCGGATTTGAATTTAGTGTTCTATTCACTCTGAAGATGCAAGCTGCAATGTCTTGCGAAACGTTAGTTTGTATGGGTTCACAAACAGCTAACAGGCATAAGCCGATTAAGTATTATTGTCTTGGCAAACAAAATACATTAACATCAAATCCTTGTCCGCCCCAAGGTTTAAATAAACTAAGCACACGGCCCTGTTTAGGCAGGCAGGGCCTACGAACAAATATTGCTCAGACTTCTAGAGCAAATGCTTGTAAAGGCAGACAAGCTACAGGTCGGTCCTTACCTGATTATGCTGGGTGTAGTTCCCAAATGACGACGCGGTCAAAGCCGAAATTAAATTGTAACATTGACATTTTAAAAATTCTTGAAAAGTTTGAATGGTCAAGCGGCGTTTTCCACAGCCTAGCCGTTATTTATGCTTAGTGTGTCCATTCGTTCGTACAGTGATGGAGGAGTCTCTGCCTCATTGACAAAACGAATCCCCAAGCTAAGGGCCGAGTCTCAACAAATCGCAGCGTGGAAACTGCTCTATCGAGTACAATACCCTGTCAGGTATGTAAATCGTCTGCAGACAATTCCGAGTTCCAACATCGAACCGATGGTGCACCCAAGAAAATTTTTAAAATGTTTGGAAATTATTAGAAATTTGTAGAAATATAGAAAATTTTTTTAATTGTAAACTGAAAATTTTGAATAGTTGTGAAATATTTGAAAATTCTGAATTTTAAAAATTTTCAAGAAAGTTTGGAACAATTTTGAAGTTTTCATTATTTGAAAATTTTTGTAAACTTTGAAAAATTTGTAATTTTTTAGAAATTTTCATAATGAAGCATATTTTTAAAATTTTTGGAAATTTATTAAATTATTGGAAATTCTGAAAATTTTTAGAAATTTTGATGTGAATTTCAAAAACAAATTTTTTTTTAAGTTTTGAAATTCATTAAAATCTAAAATTGATTTTTAAAAATGCTAATTGTTTTGGCGATTATTCAATTAAACTGTTCAGGTAAAAGACCAAAAGGAAGCCTCAGAGGTGCCATATCGATTTTGAAGTCGAAATTCATAAATTTTTGCATAGCAATTAATTATCAAGAGCTTGTGTTAAGAAATTAATTTATGATTACCAATAGTTTAGGAAATAATAGTGGGGTGACACTTAAACGACTGTATGCTGTTTTTTCTTTTTTTATAGTCCTCGTAAAATTTCTTTGTAGGCTATTCCAAGTTGTTTTATGGCAGTTGGTTAATATTTTAATAGTTTTATAATTACACTAGGTTTATAAATATTGAGAAACTTGTCGTGCATTAATTTATTACAAACATGGTAGAATGCTACTGTTAATGCTCCCTGGCATGATTTTAGTGATAATGACAGGGCGTCGTAGACGCAGCAAAATGCACACGGCATGGGTGGAGGCCCATGTTTTAACTTACAACTTGGCATTTTTAAAATAAAAACTTAGCAAAATGTCAATCAACTGCGCATGATGAAAATAAAATTTAGTAAAATCTAAGAACAACTTAACGCTAAAATAGCACCCACTATTTTTGTTTCTTAGTTGATGTTTAGATACTTACTGGTATGCCACTCCAATATGGATTATCCCTTGTCCTTATATTTGGAGCCCATAGCAACAACCATAGGGAGAAAGTTGCTAAACCAAACCCTAGTAATGTTTGCAATCCTACTAAAGCTTTTGCTAATTTATGAAATCGAATTATTGGAGGTAAATATTTCTTCGGCACTGCAATTACAAAAAAAATATAATAAAACAAATTTTTATAATTTCAATTACAGCTTCATTTCGTGCATGCCTAAAAAACACTAAATTTTTACTGTAAAAACAAAAGGGAAAAGTGAACGTAAAACAGTAAATTTATTGAGCAGGTTCGTTACATAAAATACCAAGTAAAAAATAAGTACAGGATATGAAATTTAAAAATAGAATCACTGAAGTGGTGCTGCTGAGCATAATTATTTTTGGTGCATGATAAAATAAGTAAAGCATAAAATTACTTCCTTTTAACCCATCAGAGGAATAGGAAATAGGAAGAGCATGCGTGCTAAGTGACATATGTTCACTGAATACTAATGAATTAAGGTCTACGGCCCATTGTTTGGTTTTCAATATTTAACATCCATTAGCTACTTTAAAATTTGCTTAGAAATTTTTAGAAACATCCAATCCAAACAGACAAGGGATTCAATCACATTGTGAATGATTATTCTAGTCTAGGCTATTGAGATCACAAGCCAGTGAAGCGATAAACAAAAAACTAACTACCATTTCCAGTCCTGGTCATGACGATCATTCGACTGTGACGTAAACTATTCCTAGTAGGTTCATGTCTGCTTCCAAAATTAGTACCGCCAATATTTTGTGGAACCGTTGTGTTCATTAAATGTAGTTGTGTGGGACTTCTTTCTCTTTCGGGCCCCAGTTCTTGAAGTTCAAACCCATTTTGACTTAAGGAATGTTCTAATCCTTGCCCGTTTTCTCTTATATTATCGTAAAAGCTTACAGGTCGACTAATATTACCGGTATCGTTTCTATTGCTTTGGTTTTCGCTGAATGTAGTGCCCACTCGAGGAAGCGTAACACTTTTGTTTCGAGCATCCATTGTTATCTTGTATGCTTGTATTTGTACATATGTAGTGTGAGAAAGAATTCGTTATCCTACAAAGGTAAAATTTGATTTTAGTTTTATTCCCTATTGGGTCATGCTAGCTAATTAGCTTGCGATGAAGATTAAAAGGGCCTAAATTATGGCTACAGAAATCAGTTTTAGCTTTGCCTGTGCTCAAATATGACGTTTCGTCCGTTGTGATTCTCAAGATGACTTTTGAAGTTCGTTTTTATTGAAAAAAGGTTAGGTTAGATGCTAGGTGAAATTGATTCTTAAATTTACGATTTTGTTTTTTGATAAAGAAGTGTAGGTTTATCACCATATCTGTCAAATTTATTTAAATTGTTTTCAAGTCTATTCCAACTTAACCTGCACTCCCTAAAACAGGCTAGGTTAGGTGCCATTTGAAGTGCTTGATGTATAGAAACAACAAACAATACAGATGCACAATTGGAATTTAGGTAATTATGCGTGAACGTACTCTATTCCAAACAAAAAACAATCAATTGTTGTCCTTATGGAAACCATTCACTTGTTATTCAACATGGTCGATGTTAATTTCAAATGTGCCGTGAAACAGCGTATTATAATTAAATCTCGCGCTCGGATTTCTCGATAATGCAGGCGCCAAACCGGCTGAAATTTTACGCAGACTCAGCTCACAGTTCCAAGAAAATACATCCAAGAAGCCGTAAATATTTGAATGCGTTAACCGTTTCAAAAATGATCATGAGACTATTCGTGACAATCAAAGAAGGTAAGGTTCAATTGTAATAAGAGTAACTTCTGCTGTCATTAAACGTTTTTTTTTTATTGCACTATTTCAGAGAAAAGTTATTCGGCGATTTGCATTGATCAAAGCTGTAACTCTTTCAATGACAACAAGGATGACTCTTGTTGCAGTTGAACCTCCCTCTCCTGGATTGTCAGGAACAGTTTCACGGCCAATTTTAAAGCGGTTCTGCGTAAAATTTCAATCGAAAATGGACTATAATAGGGTGTTTTGTTTTGTCTTCTGTAAAAAGTAGAGTACGTGGAGTAACACACAATTGCATGGTACATTAAACTCACCATGTCACTGCCTAAATTCCGGTATTAGTGTGAAGTACCCGCGTATATAATAACTTTAACTAGCATCTAACCTAACCTCGTCCTCGTCGCAATGCCAATATATAATATCTACTCACAGTCAATACCTCACATTTATATTTTTTATTATGCCACTCCAGAATGAAAAAGAGTAAATTTTAAATTTCATTAATTTTTTGATCGTAAAAATTAAAACAGTATTTTCACAAACCATTCGTTAGAAAAAATGAGGAGTACATTTCTAACAATCTAAAACTTTCACTCTAATAATATTTCGCAATTCAATTTAGACAGTAAAAGTGGCCCGTTTTGATTTTCTAATTTTTTTGTTCTAATGCCAATTAATTTGCCAATGACCTTAAATAATGAAAAAATATGCATTAATATTAATTACGCCACGGAACCCGAATGCGTTTTGCTAATTGTGTTTGGAATTATAATGTATTTATGCAATGCATTCTACCACCCACGGTTGTGCTTAACCACAACTCCGCCTTGTAAATACAACATCAGAACCAGTCGGCACATAACTGAATTTGTACTATATACACAAAAAACTAATAAACATAAATCATTAATCGGAACCGAATAGATTTTGGTCATACACAGCCGGATATTCAAATTCCTTTCTAGAAAAGGAAAGCTGTTTGCGTGTTTGGGTTTGTGATGCTGCCGATCATTGAATTTAATAATAGTCATTCGTTGGAAATTTTTAGGCGGATGAACGGCTGAATAAAATAGGACCCAAGGAAGAGAAATCAAAAAACAGGATGCGTATAATCAAACCTTACCCTATTAAAATAGTAAAATTATTTAAGTACACAATATAAATACAAGATTATATTTTCAGTACGTACAAGACTTCCCACGTTGTTTCTTGTTTAGTTTGACCCTGGGTTTGAACAGATAATAGTTTATTGCCTGCATTGACTAGATACAGAAAGAGGTGTTCAAACCCTGCTACTTAAATTTAAATGTTTAGAATTTACGACTTGTTTCTTTTAGTGGAATAATTTAAATTTGTCGCGTACTATTTGCATTATAGTTCCAAAAATAAACAACTTTAATTGAAGATTAGACGAATTTCGACCACATCGCGTGTAAAACTAGCACCATGAAATTACTATTTGTAATTTCTATTACATCCGGGATTATTTTCTTTTTAAATAATTGTATTTGAGCACAACAAAGGTTCATTACAATAATGCAATCATGCTGGTTATTAATTTTTGCTTTCTATCATTATCCCAGAATTTGCAAATTATAAATAATGCATACGCATTCTGCAATTAAGCTAATTGTTTTGATTGTTACTGTCATATCGCATTGTAATTGTGGTTGTGAGAATTTTATTAGAAAAGCTGTTAGGAAATTAACTGGTAAAAGACAGTTATTTTGTAATAAGTGATATTAAAAATTTTTATAAACATGTAAGTAGTAGGCAAAGGTCACCAAGATAATTTTATTTGCGCATTTAAATTTTAAAATAATGTTATTTTAAATCTAACAATTCAACATTGGTATTATTTAATTGAATTCTCGGCGAATTCCGTCATTTTTGTAAGGATCGTTTCAAATATTAGTCATTTTGTTCTTCATAATACTTTCTTACTTTTCAATAAAGTATTAAAAAAAATTCCTACCTGCAGTTTACAACAAAACATCGCCGTTTTGCCAACACAATTAATACCCATTATTCGTTTTCATATAATATCCACTTTGAGGGTAAATAAAAAAACTTCATCGATCATTTAATCTTCATCGCAATCTTTAAATTTAACTAGGACACAATTAATAAACGCACCATATCCGTTTCGTTAGAACTGGTTTGTTGGTTTGTACGACTGAGGCTAAATTTCAATGTCGCGCGTTCATTCTGTAAATACAAAAGGCGGGTAGAGTGTGGGCACTTGGTTTGAAAGGAAGTTGAACAATTCACGAATCGTTCCGCAGCTTGACTTCAACACAACTGCACTCTTTCTAATGGTTTTCGTTCATGCGATCCGAACCTTTACTGTTTTTAATGGGTACGTAAACCTGAAGCAAAATTACACTCTAGGTGGCCTCTCCTTCACGCTCCTGTTCATGTTGTTGTTGTTGTTGTGTTCTTAACCAAGCGAATCAATTTTTTTGGGGAAAAATTAGTCATAAACTTGCATTTTTATTGTCCGGCTAGAAAAATTGCTAAAATACGCATTTGTGATGCGCAACGAATATATTTTCCCACTCAAAACATTTATAAATAATCTTGTTAACGTTATGCGGTTTTATGCTGATAATAAAATTGATAAACGTTAAAAGGCTACCGCGAATATGCACAAATTTTCTTCAAAGTTCTTACTGAATAAGCAGAAGAAGTAGAGAGGGATAGATGAGAAAAAAAGGTGAGTAACGGGGGAAAGGGGAATAAACAGAGCAGGCAGAGACAAAAAGAAGAGAAGAAAAGGGGCGAAATCAGCAAAGAATAAAAAAGGAGGCGAATGACTACGAGTCAAAGCGAAGGGAAAGAGATAGAAGAAGTAAATGCGAGCTTACGGAGTAGGTATAGAGGGGATAAACAGTAAGAAAGTAACAGATGAAGTAAGGTTGAGAAAGAAGCAGAATAGAAGAATATAACGAGAGGCAAAAAGAGAAAGCGGAGGAAAATAGCGCCCAACAAGGGACTACAATAAGCAGAGCAAGAAAGAACAGGCGCGTGACCACGTAAAGCCAAAGAGAAAAGGAAAAGAATGATTCGGGGAGAATAGGGAAAAGGAGGATGGAAACGAAGCGAGACGGGAGGGAAAAATGAGGCAGACAAAGAAGAGGAGAAAAATCGTCATCTGCGGAGGTGAAACAAGCAGAGGAAAGAAGATGAGGTAAATGACAACATTGAGACAAAGGGAGGAGAAGTCAAAACAATGGATATGGCACCAGTCGTGAGGCACAACACACTGAAGCAAAACGGAAAATATAGAGGGGAGAGAAAAAGAGAGGGAAGAAAGAACAACGAAGGAGACACATACATAAATTCAATGAAACAGAAGAAGAAACGGGAAGAGAAATGTACAACAGAAAAGAAAAAGAGGTCAAAGAAATAAAGACAGAAACAGAAAGAGGGGGAACAATTAAACACTTAATGGAGAAGAAGTGCTGAAAAAAAGGAGAACGAAAAAAAAAAGAGCTTGAGCAAATAAAGACAAATACAGTGAGATAGTAAATGACAAGGGAATAAAATGAAAGAAGGAGGAGGAGGAGGGAAACAAGCTAAAATGGACAGGCAGAAAGAGAGAGAACAAGAAAAATAAATAATTAAGAAATGGGGTAAAAGAACGACAAGGGAAAACAAGCCAAAGAAAGGGGAAAGAACTTGAGAAAATAAAGGCAGAGACGATAAGGGGGGGGGGGGGCAACTAGAAAGTAAACTGAACGGGAATAAAATAAAAGAAGGAAGAGGAGGGAAACCAGCCAAAGTAGAGAAGAAAGAATTCAGTAAATATAGACAGCCAAAAAGAGGGGAACAAAAGAAAATGAAGTATAAGAACGAGGAGGGAGAAACAAGCCAAAAGAAGAAGAAAGAAGTTGAGAAAAAAGGTAGAGAAGAGGGAGGCAGTCAAAAAGTAAACGAAGTAAAAGAAGGTGGAGGAGGCAAACAAGTTAAAAGAAACAGTATTGCGGAACCGCAGAAAATGGAAAACAAACGAAAGGAAAATGAACAAAAGGAGGAACAAGCAATCTAAAGGAAGGAGAAAAAGCATGAACAAAATCAAAGCAGATAGATGGAGGAGAAGAAACAGACAGACAGTAAACGGATGAGGAATAAATTAACAGGAGGAGGAACGAAACACTCGAAAAGAAGGAGAATAGTTTGAGAAAATAAAGACATAGATACGAGATGGTATAAAAGCAAGTAATAAGAAGGGAAATAAATTTAAAAAAAAAAGAAAGAGGAGCCAAAATAGAGAAGAAAAATTGAGGAAATATAGAAAGCTAGAAAGAAGGAGAAAACGGAAAATCAACGAAACAGAAATGAAGTAAACACAATTAAGGGGAGAGAGAGAGAAAGAGTGAGAGATAGAACAAACCTAAGAAAGGAGAAAGAGGTTGAAGAGTTTAAAGCAGAGACAGAAGGAGAACAAGTTAACAGACGGAAAGTAAACGGAAGAAGAATGAGGTAAAATAAGGACGGAAAGGAGGAAAATAAACCAAAGGAAGGAGAGATAGCTTCAGAAAATGAAGGCAGAGCATAGGCCCTGAGTTTTCAAATTCCCAGGGGATAGAGTACTATTCTCAGGGGCGTCATTCGAATAAAAAAAACTGTGTGGTGGAGGGCGCACTACACTAAATAAAAATATTTCATAATATACAATTATGTATTATTACGTGGTTTTGTTTTTATAAAGACTTGGTTGGGGGTGCAAATTACAAATAGGGGTGGGAAAGTTTTTATGAATATTGAGGATTTAGGCATGTACTTCCCCGGTTATCTGCGATTACCAAGCATTTATTTATAAAAGGAATTTTTTAATTCGTTCAATAAAGCCAGGTACTTCCTCGAATATCTCGCTTGGCGTAAATCTATTATAGGTAGACCCTCGAAACACCCATGTGTAATTACTTATTTGCCATTTCTTTATAATACAATAATTTTTTTTTAAGAAAAGTACACAAAATACATACATTTAGAAAAATCTACCGAACTTTGTCGATGGAATATACCGACTTAGGGTTATTTACGCGGTGTCAACACTGTTTAGGTTTGCCTAGTATTCTCCTGAGGGTTGAGATTCGGATTCTGCACCGACTCTTGATCTGTTGCTGGCGCTGACGTCGTTGCGAATTTGCGGTAATATACATATATAGCAGGCACACACCCAGCGTAGCCGTTTTGAAGTATTTTCTACTACCTTTAGTTTTTATTTGTTAGCTTACACTTAGTTTAAGCAAATGGAAGGTGAGAGAGAAACTGAGTTTTATGTTTTTTTACCAAATTCGTCTTTTTTTATCATTTTTTTAAAATAAGGTTTGACTGTAATTTCCATTTCCAATTTACATAGAGGGATAACATGGAGCCCTTGCTCCGGGTAACAAAACTGAGGGACGCAGAGTATTTTGTATTTTTATGAAACAAATTTTATGGTACGTAAATAAAGAGCAACCTGCAGAATTTACCATTTCTTGTAAAAGTACAACGAATTCTAAAATTTTCAGGAAGTCAATACTTCCTTTCCTATAACTGAAAGGATAGGAAAATAAAAATTGTTCTTTTATAGATATTCTTCAGCACAAGGTAAGGTTTTAATTTTATTTAATATTAAAACTAATTAATGCATTTTCAGGGTCTCCAATTCACTTATGATGTGTCGAAATGGAAAGAATTGAATATTTGCCACTCAAAATCAAATTCAATTGATGATGAAAGCATTACAAATAGAGACACTCATATAGTTGTTAAATGAATAACACATGTAAGGTACTTGCTGATGACAAAGTATGTTCTTAACCAAAACAAATAAGAAATTTTCAAGGGTATAAACGTAGTCAGGTAATAATTTGAACTTTGAAGCCCAGAAGAAATGCCACCAAAAACCAGTAGGTGGGTTTTTTAGAAGGTTGTTATTTTACAGGTTGGTTTTCCCATTAATTGAGATTCAATAAATATGTTTGTTAATATTAAATATGTATTTGTGATTTTTAATCAATTTTTTTGCCATAACACGAAATGAAGCAACTAACATATAGCTACTTACAGCAATAAAACTGATAAAAATAATCTTCATGTAGAACAAACTGCAGTTGTTTTCCTCTACACTCTCCATATGGTGGACGAATCGGGAACACAATCATTAAATAAAATTACTTCAATAAACTTGATAATGCAAATACAATCATGCACAGCTTGAATTTACTGAAGTCATAAAATTCAAACAGAGGGACTTATTTTTAGAATCAGCTACTGAGAAAATGTTTACGGAACAACCTCGTTAAATTAAACATACATAAAGAAATGGCTGAAAATAACTTTTAGGCAAATAAGTGATGAAATATTATTTATGATTTTTGATGATCATTAATTGATCAAACAGTCGAGTCATCAGGCCGCAAAAAAAGGGGGTGTATGGAAATAACTTGGAAATGGAATTTTTTTTGCTTTAACGCTTTATTTGGGCGTCCAAAGAAAAACCTTGAGTGTGTGAATTCTAAATCGCTTGGGAACCCAGAAAATTTTTTTAATAATGCGCAAAAAATCACAAACTTTGAACTGTTTGTTTCTATTGCATCCTATATTAAAAGTAGCCCGAAGAAAAAAAAGCTGATAAAATTCTGCGTAAAGTGTAAAAAGAAAAGATTGTTTTAGCCCTAACAGTTTTCAAAATACGCTCTTGCAAAGAACCTTAATTTTTGGCACAAAAATCGTACTTTTCAGACTTCTTGAAGTACCGTTGACCCTGATTATCATACCTAAAAGTGGTCCAGAGATGAGCTAAAATACACTCAATTTCCTGCAAATCCAAAAAAAAAAACGGTTGACCCTAATAGGTCGCGAGCTATGGACCTGTCAAAGTAGAGCATTTTTGACCGTTTTAAGAGCTTGTTTCATAGGTTAGCAGTTTTTCTCGGGACTACTTTTAAGTATGATGTAATGGAAACAAATAATCCACAATTTTTCTGGGTTCCCGGCTGAGTTAGAATTTACAAACCCAGGGTCTTTATTTTTAGACGCTCAAATAAAGGGTTTAAACCAAAAATTCCATTCCTGAGTTATTTCGCTATAAAAGTACCTGATGGCTGGACTGACTATTAGGAATTAATTGCACCTTCAAAGTTAAAACTTCTGACGAATTGAAAAATTTACCTCGGTAGATACGAACAAAAAAAGTTATGAAGAATTAAAGTGTAAATTGTTTTTATGTGTAAAATAATAATAAAACTTCATTTATTAATATATACATTTCTTTAATCTTAAGTTCTTAATACAACCAGTTCATAAAATAGTAAAAGCTGTGTAAATTCTATCACAGAACTATAAAAGGTAACACTTGTAAAAGGTTAAATAATATGGTACCTACTTACGAATAAGTAAAATAATGTATAAGGCACTTATTGTTTAATAATTACTGGATACTAATAATATTGGCAAAAACTGAATAAATATACTTACGAAATATTGGAAATGGAATGTTGATTATAAGTAACTATAATTGATAAGTAACAGTTGTCAAAATCGTAGGTCATGGGGCAAAATTACAAAAACTTTTTTTGGTAAAAAGACAATTTTCAAGTTTTTATTATTTTTTGTCTAAAAGCTACACATTTTGCCCCCTTTCTCTCTTTGACAACCCTGAAGGACCTTAACAGTATTTTTACATTAATATAGTTTTGGTAACCCACGGCCTCCCGGCTTAACAGCGATTTAACGTCTCTACAGGGTGAGTCATTTAAGTGTCGCTCCACTATTATTTCCTAAGCTATTAGAAATATAAAATCTTTTTCTTAATATAAGTTGTTGCTAATTAACTGTTCTATAACCTAAAATTATTACCAATTATACTGGGTGTTTACTTATCCCTGTACAGCACATTACTTTGTTATTTTAAATGAAACACCCTGTATATTATTACATTTTTGGATTCTCCATTTAATTCTTGATATAAAAGTGTTAAGGTACTATGATCTGAAAATTAGTGGTTTTCGAGTTGTTGTACCTTTTTCAAAAAATTATTTTATGGACTAATATCACAAAACTAATTTTTTAAATACCAACAACGTTCATCCATTGCTATTTTGCACAGACTATTAACACATTATAAGGTATGTTAAAAACAGCAAAGTTATTACATAGAATATTTATAATTTAATGTCCTATTTTTGTAAAACTTTAAATATCAATAACTTTTGAACTAAAAAACACTCAAACTGTGGAATAAACAACACTATATCCACTCAATAACTTTTGTTTTTTAAACTAGAACACTATCAAATGTAAAATTAAATTTTGTTTCAATTTGATATAGGTTTTTCTAGACCAAAAAATTAATTTGAATAAAGTTTTGTTTTTAGAGTTTAGCAAAAGAGGACTTTAAACTATGTAATAATTTGCTATTTTTAACATAATGCTGAATACCTATTAATGTGGTAATAATAGCGATGCGTAAACATTATTTAAAAAACCCACAAATGTCAAAATTTTCGAAAAAAGTTAAATAACTTGAAAACCACTAATTTTAAGATCATAGTACCTTAACACTGTTATATTCAGATTTAAATGCAAAATTCAAAACTGCAATAATATACAGGGTGTTGTATTTAAAATAAAGTAATGTGCTGTACAGGTATAACTAAACACCCAGTAGAATTGGTAATAATTTTAGGTTATAGAGCAGTTAATTATCAACAACTTTTATTAAGAAAAAAATTGCTATTCTTAATAGTTTGGGAAATAATAGTGGGATGACACTTAAATGACTCACTCCGTATACGGCATGCCGCGGCAGACAATATTTCAGTTCGGCTAACACTTCATCAGAATTTGGCGTCATCCAGTAGTGTGCAGTGAAAGAGACACATTAAAACTTTAATTGCTTAAGTCAGATTGCCTCACTTATCAGTTCACGCAGCAATTCATTTCTTTAACAACAGTAAATTGCAAAGAAATTTATTTTTTACTGATTTTAGGCTAGCAATTACTAACTTAATCTCAAATATATAAATTGATTTTGATGCCAATTGGCCATCGGTTCGTAGCGCCTCTGCAGCACAGTGGAATTTGTAGGAAATGTGTGATATGGCAGACTGTATACAGACATCAAGTCAATGTTAATCGAGGAGGCCGTGGTTTAACCAATAGTTTCCTTGGACTTTGGTTTGTATAAGTGTTATAATTCACAATAAATATGGTAACAATATTTTAATACAAATGTATACCGAGCAAATCCACAAAACAATATATTAGAGCAGGCCTTGATCAGCATGCGCCACGTCGGGAAGATATATTCAAAAAACTACCAAGAAGATTGACATTGACATTTGTAACTGTTCTACTGGATTTTTTTGTGGATCACCCGATACAATAGGGTGTTAAAAAAACTATCATGTTTAGGACAAAAAAATTGCAGTCATTTAGTACATTATTTAAATTTCACCCTGTATACGGAAAGCAATTTGGAAGATAACCGTTATACAATTACAAAAATAAACTAATTGGTTGCTGAAGCTACATATCGACAAATAAAATTCCTATGTTCGCCGATAGGGTGTCCCATACATTACTACCAAACCAAATATCTTCTTTATTTTTGAAAATAGCCTAATGAAACCGAATACTGGGTGTAAATGAATCTAGGTACACCCCCCCTTTTTCACATTTTGTAAGTCAACGAAATTAAACTTTGATGTTAATTTAAAGTTTAGAAATTGCTTGCACTTTAATATTAGAATTTTAAGTTTTCACCAGTGGCGTTCGTCAACCAATGCCAGGATCGAACCGCACGACCAATATCTTATAGCCTAGTGTGTCCCAAAGCTATGACCGAAAGGGGTCAAACTATTCCATTTCCGCAAGGCCGAAACGTACAATTTTTAAGTCCAAGTCTGCAAAATATTGAACCTCAAATTTAAAAATTTACCAAAAATTCCCTAAGTGAGATATCAATTCGGGGTTCGTTTTATTTGTAGAAAAACATGGAAGACACTTTTGAATAGTTCGAGAAATTTTATTAAAACTTTTTGACGCGCCGCCTGGAAGGTAACAAGTTTTTTTGCACTTTAAAAGTTTAAGTTTGCACCAGTGGCGGTCGTCACACGATGCCAGGATAGAACCAGTCGCCCAATATGTTATAACCGGAAGTGCCCCGAAGCTACCTGCAAAAGCAGAACTACAGCATTTTCCATACAGGGTGTTGTTTTAAATAACAAAGTAAGGTGCTGTAAGGGCGTAGCTAAACACTCAGTTTAATTAATAATAATTTTAGGTTATGCAGTAGTCCATTATGATTATGTTTAAAGTTTTTCTCTATCTCTAATATTAACAGAACTATGAAAGAATGCCTCACTATTGGGGCACCCTGTATAATCAAAACTCTGACATGTGATTTTGTGTAATTCAACTTTTTTACTCAAATAGTGTTCAAATGTGACATTTAAATTCCTCTTGAATTTCCATAGTCAATTGTAAAAGTTTTGCTGTTTATTTCTATTTTTAAACAAAAAAAATAACAGGATTAAATTTTACGTTTAGTGGCCAAGTTACTTCAATTTTAGTTACAAAACAAAACGTAGTGCAACTGTTTTTCACACAGTTTTACCGACAAGCAGCCTGTATAAAGAGGGTTGCATGTTGGGGGCGCTGGAATCAATGTTGGGTATTTTTTGTTGTTACCCAGGTTCGGCAGTAGATGGCTCTGCAGTTGATTTTAAGTATTAAATTTGTGTCCTTTGATCTCTGCTTTAAATCCTCCATTTAAAATGATTTTAGGCTGAATGTTTCAGAATCAAATTTAATATTTTTAACCTCGACTGCAGAGCCATCTGTTGCCGAACCTAAACAAAAAATAACCAACATCAGTTGCAGCGCCCCCCACAAGCAACCCTCCTATTCTTTAATGTCACCTTTAAAAATAAATGCTAATAAGTTAATTTGACAGATTAATAATTTGTTTGGTCTGGTAATGATGCCTAGGACACCCTGTAAATTTGAGATTTCCCGTTCTCAAATTAAATGACCTCTTAAATAAATGATATAATCCAGTCATCAAAAATAGGGGGTATATGGAAATAACTCAGGAATGGATTTGTTTGTGTAAAACCTTTATTTGGGCGTCCTAACTTGGTCGGGAACCCAGAAAAATGTTTTGAATAAGGTGCAAAAATTACAAAATCGTGTAATGTTCGTTTCCATTGCATCCCACGTTAAAAGTCGTTCGACAAAAAAAAATAATATATAATAAAATTCTGTCTAAAACTAAAAAGGAAAGATTGTTCTTGCCCTAATAGTTTCTAAAATACGCCCTTCCAAAGAACCCCAATTTTTTTTTTAATTTTTGGCCGAAAAATGTTACTTTTCCGATTTCTTGAAATACCGTTGTCCCCGATGATCATACGTAAAAGACTTCCAGAGATGTGTTAAAGTACACTCAATTTCCTGTAAATCTTACAAAAAACAACTCTCTAATCCTAATAGGTGGCGAGCTATCACCTCTCAAAGTAGCGCATTTTCGGCCGTTATATGAACCTGTTTCATAGGGTTGCAGTTTTTCGAAACTAGGTCCTTTTGAGTACATCCAACGTGAAAATGAGCAAACCAAAAATGAAAGAAGATTAAATTCCACGTAAAACTAAAAAAAAAAATGTTCTAGCCAATAGTTTCCGAAATATCACCTTTAAAAAAACCGATTTAGTTGTATAAAAATGTAAATCACGTTTTTTTTGTTACATTTGTGCAGAAGGAAGTTTTCTATAATTTTTCCGAATGAAATTTTCTGTTAAATGATCAAAGAAAACCCACACTACTCAAAAGAATTAAGGGGTCACTTTTTTCAGAAAGTATATCTTCCTTATGATATCAATGATGTGGTAGATGTTAAGATGATATTCAATTTTTATAGCAATTCATTAAAACAAATGTTTCGCCAATGCGTATACCAAGTTTCATTAAAATGCCATCGGCCCTAAAGAAACTTCAAGCATTTAAAATTTTGACCCCTTAATTCGTTTGTGTAGATTATATCGAAAAAACGTAATTTTACATTTTTGTACAATAAAATTGGGTTTTTTGAAAGGTCATATTTCGGAAACTATTACCACTAGAACATTCTTTCTTTTTTAAGTTTTATGCAAAATGTTATAATCTTTTTTTGTCTTAAAACTGCTTTTAACGTAGGATGCAATGGAAACGAACAATACACGATTTCGTAACTTTTTGCACCTTCCCAACCGAGTTAGAATTCACAAACTCAGGTTTTTTTTTGGACGCCTAAATAAAAGGTTTAAGCAAGAATCCTGAGTTATTTTACTACAAAACTACTTGACTAATATGAAACATTAAACTAAACTAAATCACGTTTTTGGCTGGTTGACAAATCCTTATATGACAAGTACATTCGTTTTGTTTTTATAAATACTTCTAGCATATCATTTAAGCCACAAAAAAAGACACTCCAACTTAAATATCATTAAAACCAATCACTTTTGTATTTATACAAATTTAACACTCCCCATACCAATTTGTGCATCATACACGTGCGTGTTTAACTGAGATCGGACTTCCGGAACTTTTTGGCGATTCCAAACTGTCTTCGAATATGAGCAATTTCTTTTCTTCCTTCTTCTTGGCTTGTTTCCTTTTGCCCCTATTAATAACCCCATCCTCCTCATCCATCATTCGAATCATGTGGATTTGATCTGATGAATCGATTGGAGCAACTGAGATATCTCGAACGGCTCGGAACTTGCCACAGTTGTTCAAGTGCTCATTCTCAAGCCGGAAAAAGTTCCAGACGAAACGACGGAAAACTTCCAATGGCGAAAGGATTGATGTCATCAAATCGCTGCTTACGTAATGCATCTCTGTTAAGTACAGTGATAAAGCCCATACGAAACGTAAGACAAAATCTTCTACTATCGCGAAATAGTAGAAAAACTAATAAAAAAAATGGTGTCAAAACAAAATCATCAGTGAACTATTTCAAATCTTACTGTAGAAGAATAAACAATTTCTTCCCTTAGAAGTTTGTTTTCTCCTGCAGACTTGTCAAAAAGGCCCCAATCCATTTTAATATCCCACGTATAAGCATAACATGAACTGATAAATGATGCACCGATGAATAAAAATAAGTACGGGTTATCTGCTTGGTTTGGATAATCGTCTAAAAAGAGATAATTTGAAGATTTCGTTCATTTCATAAAAATATAATTTACCTTTGTAAATGGATCTAAGTGTGCCAAAAATCACGACAAAAAAAGTTGTAGAGTACTTTCCGGCATTGACAAGATGTGGGAAGGCTTCTTTTGTATCACGATAACGTCTTAAACATTGAGCAAATCTTATCCAAGCTGGAATGCAATTGACAATCGGACGGGTAAAATAATTGTGCTCCATACACTGAGCTGTACCTAAAAAATACGATTTTTTAAAACAATGAGAAAGTTCTCATTGGCTTTAAATTGGGACCCTTATAGGTTTCCTTTAATTAATACAGGGCGAGTCATGTCAGTGTCACCCCAGTATTATTTCTTAAACTATTGAAAATATTCAATTTGTTTATCAATAAAAGTTGTTAATATCTAACTGCTGCATAACCTAACATTTTTACCAATTATACTGGGTGTTCACTTATGCCTGTACAGAACATTCCTTTGTTATTTTAAATTAAACACCCTGTATATTATTGCATTTTTCGATTCTAAATTTAATTCTCGGTATAAGTTAGGGGTTAAGGTGCTATCATCTTAAAATTATTGGTTTTAAAGTTATTTGACTTTTTTCAAAAATTATGACTTTTGTGAACTGATATTACAAATTTAATATTTTAAACACCAAAAACATTCACAAATCGCTATTTTGCACGGACTATTATACTGTATTTAATGGTATGTTAAAAACAAATATTATTACATAGGGTGTTTATAAGTCCATGTTTTAAAACTTCAAATGTCAATAACTTTTGTTTTTCAAATGCAACACCTAGTGATTTTTAACACCATTAAATGTGGAATTACATTATTCATACATAAATGTAGAATCTAAATATGCAATAATATACAGGGCATTCCATTTAAAATAACTAATCTGCTGTACAGGCATAACTAAACCCCCAGTATATTGGTAATAATTTTAGGTCATGAAGCAGTTAATTATCAACAACTTTTATTAAGAAAAAAATTTAAATTGCTCAATAGGTTAAGAAGTAATAGGCTGTCACACTTAAATGGTTCACCCTGTATATCAGTGAAAATGATGAGGAAGTATTTCCCATTTCGGCCATTTCAAAGTCATTTTTTTCATGGATTTTTTAATTCTTTTTCCAAAATTTTCCTATATTGACAAAAAAAATTTAAATTAATTAAAATTTAAAAACTTTCAAAATTATCCAAAATTTTTAAAACTTCGATAATTCTAAAATTTAAATGTTTTCAAAATTTCCAAAAATTTTTCAAAACTTTCAATGTTTTCATGAGCTTTTTTTTAAGTTTTAAATGAGGAACAAGTATTTTCCATTGCTGTCAATTTTTTAGGGAATAAAATGTTTTAATATTGCCAAACTCTTGGTAACTTAAAAAAAATCTATTAAAACCTTGTTTTGTAGCTTTTCAATGTACTTACTCAGCACAGATTTACATTTAAAAAAAGTTTTAACTTACTTCCTGCATCTAACCAATTTCCATTATTTATAATATAAAAACACCCTAGAAAATGGAAATCCAACAGTGCATTTGCTAAACTGTTCAACTGATCTGCAAGCCAGAAATCAGCAAAACCAACATGGAAAAATGGAGCAGCAAACATACGCATCTACAAAGATTTATGTTAATAACCGTTAATTTAAATGGAAAGTTGACTCAAAAACAACTGAATGCAGCCATTAATATAAACTAAATTCTGTAAATCCTATTTACATTTTTATTACATAAATAAATTTCCAAGAGCATCTAACCCAAATCTGACTGTAGATAACTTGAATTAATTTTAAAATGAAATTTTGTTAATGGATATTTTTTAAAGCAGGCCAGACAACTTTTATTTTTAAACTTACACAAAGTCTCAAAAACCAAAATCTGGCCTCGTGCCTAAACACTTTGAACGGATTAACGATAAAGGCAACCATAATCAGAGTCAAAGCTAAGGGGTTGACATAAGGCGGTATGCTTAAACTTGCACTGTACAAAAAGCTCAGCAGGCTTAATGTCCAGACCACACCAAAAATCGCTGCCATTTCCATTAAGTGCTGCTCCGATAAGTGATTCCTAGGGTCCAATTCGAAAATAAGAACATGATTAACCCCGGAAGATCTCCAGCCATACACATTCACACCAATTAAAAAAAGAAATTCTATTATCAATAATGGACCTCTGTATAAACGGAATGCTATTTTTAAATTTTCACTCGACTCTTCATGAAATATTGCTGGAAAAAATTTGTTTTATTTACAATATTTTGTTTTAAACTTATATCCGTGCAAAAAAAATACTACGTCTAGTAGGACGTGAATGTCGCACTTCCGCTGGTACCACCCAGTATAGAATATTCGAGCTTGTAATACTATATTGAGTGGGACTGGCACAAATGTGGTATCTCAGGTATTTTTTTATAGCACGATCTTAACTTACCTGATAAAATAACTGTAATAAAAAGCACAATAAAAGACCCAGAAAAAAGACCAACTTTAAAAGTGGTCCAGGGTGATTGCTGTTCGCCCAATGGGGGCACTCTGAGCCGCTTCATCGCTTTCTGCCGATCGCCACCCTCCAAATCATTTGTTACAGTTGCTTCAGTATCATTTATGAGCTTATCAATATCCTTGTTCATGTAAAAGTGTGACGTTTCGACATTTTCTGTTCGCCATTTAGCTCCTATATCCACCGATAACAACTACAACAAATTAATTAAACAACGCAAATAAATTATATTCTGAGTTCGCAAATTATTACCTTATCGTGCTTTTTAAGAATTTTCCGGAAACCAGTAAAATTAAGGGTCTGATAATTTTGCAACAAAATAAGACTAAGATAAAATTCACTAAAAGCAAGTTTAAGTTCTTGCATTTTTCGAAAGGGAATGGCTTGTTTTTGGGGGTTTACAACTTTCAGTCTCGAGTGTGACGATTTACTTTTCTGTGCAATTAAACCCTTAGTTGTTTTAAGTTCGCTACTAAGAGTAGCATATTTTCTAGTGGCTTCTGCTAATTTTTCCGAGTAAAATGTATTAATTTTCTTTAGTTCCTTATCACAGTAATGGAAAAATTGCTCATCGAAGTTTTTAAAATGACGAGTTAGTATTTCTGGCTCCACGCTTTCTGCTGACGGTGCTTCTTCTACTGCTAAGTACAGCAGGCCCTTCATCTCCTAAAATAAAATTAAATGTTTGAATTTCCTGCCAAATTTTGAATTGTGGTTTAAGGTTAATAGATGGCGTGGTTTTTGTATAACCCCAATTTTTTGTCTTTTGGAAATATCTTTTTGTGTACCAAAAACAAAACGTATGATCATTCATTTATCATTAGAAAATTATGAATGAAAATAAAAATGGCCAATAATGATCGAGAACGAAAAACAAAAGGCGAACAATGAAAACGGGTGGGTTTTTCAAAAATTACAAATATCTACCTCGTAATTTATGTACTGTTTCCTCCATTCTGGGGTGATGTGTGCACAAAGGTGTTCGGCGAATTTCATTTTCTGGACATTTAACACTTTAATGTGATGCACGTCTACGCCTTTGTGATGAGTCTATGTGCATTGTACACTCGAAGAAGTTCGTACTCTTAACTAATCTCGATGGTTATTAATTAGTTATCTTATATGTAATATCTCGGATCTAATTTCTTAACAAATAGTACTTCGTCTTGGTAAACATTATGCGTTTTATATTACACTTCTTCCGCCTAATATATTGGAATTTTTTTATACTTTATTTAGCAAGGAAAAATAAAGGTTAGGTAAATATTCTACTAAATCGTTAAGCGACAAAAATAACCTTACAAATAGGTTTTTAAATCATCGTGTTATTGCGCATTTACGCGACAATCGATGCAAAATTGGCACATCTTCATTATTAAAGTCCTTTTATTTCAAAATAAAAATAAATTTCCCTTTGGTTGCGTTCAGCACGTGTAGGCATTCACTTATCTGCACTACTACTCGCTTAATCACTTCTACTGGAAGATTACTTTGTACATATTTAACAATTAAACAATAATTGTGTCTCACTTAATTGCTAGAGGTTATAAAACGCAATTGGAGATTGTGTTTACAGTATTATGTAATGACTGTCAAGGATGAACTTAACAAGGACAAGATATTATGTATTTTATATTTAAATTAGTACAATTTATTACTGTTTTGAGTTATACGCCGTTATTTTACGTTAATTATGAATACACGTACAAATCAATATTTTAGACTAGATGCACTTGTTCAGCTTCTAGATAAATTGTTTAATAATTAAATTACATTAAAACAATTATTCCCTATCTTAGGTTGGCTATTGTCTATCGTAGGCTATTGTACATTTAATGTTACGCTTTACATTGCTTACACTATTTACACTGTTATTTCTTCCTACGCTGATGTCATGCTTTACGCTGACAACTACAGAGTGATCAAATAAAAACTTAATCGCAGTCGCCTTTGAAAAACGCATGGAGCTATTATCAACGGCAATTTCTCATATTTAACATTTTTAAACAATTACAGGTGGTCATGGTAAATTATTTTTAACATTTATTGTTTTTATGTTACAAACGTACATGATAAACGTCAGTTGTGAACCGTGGCCCATTTAACACACATAGTAGAAAAAAATGTTAGACAGTTGTTTGGTTTAGCGGTAAAGGCGAGGGCTTGTGAACTGGTGACACCAGTTCAAATCCCGTGACAGACCTGTGTTTTTTCTTAATTTGTTTTTCTTTGTTAACACCATCTATGTATTATGGACCTGTATGCTGCTAATTTATGTGTTTTATGATGACAAGAATCGTGTGGTATTGTATTGTCTGTTTGTGTAGGTTTTCTATAAACAGAATATTCAAGGTTATTATTTGAATTAGTTTTTATGTTTAAAAAGTTATTTTGTTCAGTTTCTAGTGTAAATTTTGTATGGATGCAAACTTTTCACGTTTTTGGATTCAACAACGGTTTTCTTTCTGGTACAAGATTTTCTTCGTAGAATTACATAATATAATTTTTGAATGAAATACCCTTGAAGTTCAAAAATTTCGCAGTTGCCATAGCAACCAATCAAAGAAACGTATAAAATATTTACCATCAACAAAGCATATGCTGAAATTTAAAAACAATTAAACTAAAAAGGATAAAAATAATACTAAACTATTTATTATTATATCTTATAACATTAAAAAAATATTCAAGAATGACAGAACCATGCATGGAAATGTGTTTGTGTTTCGGAACGTTACTCGTAGGTCGTAGTCAACCTGCTTATACATTACGCATTGACAGCATTATTGAATGATTGCTATTCGAATGATTCATGTGAATGCTGAAAAAACTAGTGAAAATGCTCTCTACTTGCTTCTCCGATAAATTTCTCCTTCTCATCGTCTTACATCGGGCCGTTCGCAAAAATAGAGTAAACTTTCGGCTTCAAATAGTCCGAAGTTTAATGCGCGGATGCACATGGCACCTGTAGTGATGCACTCGTAGTAGTCGCTATTGCTATCGTCCCCTCGGGTTTTATGCTTTAGTAGTTTATTTATTATTTGTTTATTTACGTACGGAAGTTAAACTTCCGATGTCTCATTTAAAACAACATTCATTTCTTAGTATTATTGTAAATAATAATAAAATTATTTATATTTTTTTATTTAGACTCAGAACAATATTAAAATTTTTAAATACGACCCTGCGTTTTCATGGAAAGCAAAACAGTGCGGATTTCACTCGAACGATTTTTCATAATGGTTTGTTTTATTTCAATAATCGAAAGATTTAACTTTCATTCGAAATATTACTGCACAACTTTTGGAACGCACCTTCTATGATATAACCACTTTATCTCGCTAGAAGTACTTTAGGCTTAACACTTATTTTTCCAAATTCTAGTAAAACAATAGCAAAATGAGTGCTTGGAGGCAAGCGGGGCTTAAGTAAGAATAACTAGTACTACTATTTTCATTTTTACATTAAACAGTGAGGTTATGCAATAGTTTTAGCCCACTGGATCTTTTTTCAGAATTATTACTTATAGAATACTTCTTTTGTTTTAGCTACATTAACTATTCCAGCATAGCAGCTAGGGTATTGCGAAAAGCACTAAAACCCGAAGCGAGAGTAGAAGCTGCCAAACGTACTGCATCGCATATTAAAATAACACCATGGGTCGATGGAAAAGCACAGAGTAAGTATATATTTTTCTTATCTTAATGCAATTGCTATGATTTTAAACAACCAGGTAATAATTATACAATGTTTTAAATAGGTCGAGAATAAAATGTTACAGTATTGAGTAAGTTTGAGTTTAACGAGTGCACATTAACAGTTATGAAATTATTCGAGCTCTAGATTAGTGTGTTATTTACTAATGGTTTTAATTTTATAAATATTAATCTTATGCCTGTTTAAATTTGACTTAAAAATTGTTTGAGCTCTGATGGGCGATTTTAATATTTTAAAATCGACTCTTTATTAGCCGATATACATTAATAGTGAATATTTTTTGTTTCAGAAATTGCTCCTACACCGGAATCAAAATCTTAGTAATTTACACTAGCAAAGAAGATAAAATTATGTAATTTTTGTTATTAGAGAAAGGGTCATGTTATAGTGAATATATTAATTGTGCCGTCAGTAATTAATGTTTTATTTAACCCGTAACATAAACAATCTTTAACAGTAAAAAATTACAAAATGTATAAAATTTATAACGACACGTCTTACGTCTAATGAACACCTTTTCCCGATTAACACTTAAAACAAATAAGCCATTCAGGGCCGGCGTTACGTACAAGTACAGCATGTCCGTGCTTGTAGCGCAAAGCTAGGGGGTGGCAAAAGCGCAAACTAGTGGCTTAACTTCAGAAAATGGGCCCCAATGCAGACACAAATTGAGGACCCCTCCTATACACATTTTGTTTTATTTTTTTTATATGTATTAGGTGATTATATAATCTAAAATAATTTGATATTGCTTTTAAATAACAGAAGTAATATAATACTAAAAAGATCTGTACTATCGGTGCCTCCACGCAATTTATATTTTTGCGCCTCCCGATGGAACGCAAATAAATACTCAAATGCAGCAATGAAAAATTTTAAATATTACAACCAGGACAGTCTTTTTGTAGTAAATAAGCTTCATGCCAGCCCTGAAGCCATTTAAAATATAATAACAAAAACAGTAACCTTTATATTATTTCCTAGATTAATACTGAAAAGAATGAAAAAATGCACACCTCTCCCATAAAATACAACAATTCTAAAAACAACTTGTTTTTAAAGCAATATCCGTGGCAGACCAGCTTCATTTAATAAATGATCTCCGGAATCATCTAAAACTTTAGGTCCGTCACCCACTTTTGTATGGATTATGTACTTCAAGGTTCCTGCGTCGTGTTTCTGGAGGTTCACCGACTTTGTTAATTGCTGAAACAATTAATTTTTTTAATTACCGAAAAGCAATAATTTAAAAAAATTCTGTGTAAGCTCAACTTGAAAACTTCGCCAAGTCCCCAAATAGAGATATCGATTTGAGGTTTGTTTTATTTTAAAAAGCATGGATGTAGTTTCAAACTGTTCAGAGATTTTTTTAAACGAGCTTTAACGCCGCCTGAATGTATTTTCAAAGTTTAGTAATTTTTGCACCTTAATTTGAGAACTTCAGTGCCGTTCGTCATGTATTTTCCTAATTGAACCAGGCATTTTATATATTACACCTTCATGTATGCCGAAGCTATGTACAATGTGTGGAATGACACCATTTCACGACCAATTAAAATTATAATAGTACATTAGAGCATTCGATTAGCTATGTGTAAAAAAAAAGCTGACAGGGATAGCTTAATTTAAAGCCAAGATATGTTAACCTACAGATGACATTTTGCATGCCTCACTTAAACAGGTTGACCAATCAAGTTTCCGGTTTCGTTAGGTTACAGCGAGGGGTTGAAGCTAAATCCTCCCCAAGTCTCAAGCCTCTATATGTTCATAAATGTAAATTTCCTACTTTTTCAAAAACATTTTTTTAAACCAGAGTTTTACGACTCATGTCCAGTCCTTATGCGTGTGGAATATCATTCCTGTTCTCCTAATCCAACTAGGGACAAGCTTTTGGTGGTTTCTAGCGAATGTATGAAAAAGCTGACTACAAAAACTTGTACACTGCCATAACCGATCCCCAATTCCAATTTTTGATATTGACCAAAAACAATTTTGTCCCTTGCCCCCCTCCCCCGCTCTTGTGATCGATGAATTTCGACACTGATGATACAAAAAAACTTTCAAAGTTTTTTTTACAATATTACTGCCCTGCTATGGGACCTGAGCTTTATTGGAAGTTTCTTTAGAAGGCAAACTCCAGAGGACCAGCTTTAGAATTCAGTTTTTTGTTTACTTACCTCTGATAATACGTGACGAGCTACAGGCAATCCTTTAACATATTCCAAATTACCAAGACCAGCTGGAAAATAATCCTGAACCAATGCCGCAACTTCCAATATGTCTTTTTCCAACATATAAAGACAAGCATTTGGACCGGCATCAAAAGTATATGCAACCTACATTAATGTAACGTATAATTTTTCCAAAAATCAACACTTTCCTTTCTACCAAATACCTTGTTCGAACCCCTAAAATCATTATACGCATGAACCAATTCAACAATTGAATGAGACACATCGTTCATATAAGTACATGGTGGGAATGTATCTAAACAAACTGAATGAAATTGATTGGAATCTTGCATTGTGAGGGCAGCAAACGTTTCAAAATCTTTTTCTTTAATCGCTTTTATCATTCGTACTGTCCTTTCTGGTACCACTTTTTCTGCTCGATATTTTAAAAACGGAGAAGTGGCTACACTTTGCTTCATTCCTGATGTTGAACTATATTTTTTGCGTTGATCATTTACCACTAGTATGAGGATTCGCATTTCGGGCCAATGTGACGCCGGTGCAATTTGTGTTGCAATTGAATCGGAACCGTCTTTTAAACTGCCTGCATGCCATTGCACCTATTATATTAAAATTAATTGTTGTTCGACTTTTTGTGGTTTTTTTATCTTACCCATCCTCCGAAAACACTTCTACAAGCGCTACCGGATCCACGTCGAGCAAATGCAGAAACGTCTCCTTGTACTCCGTACAAATTCGCCAAAGCATAAACTAAACAAGCATAACCGGCAGCAGAGGATGCTAACCCAGCTGCTGTTGGAAAATTGTTTTCGGAGCAAATATGAATATTCCATTTTGCAATTTCTGATGATTTTCCTTGAGCACGATTTTTAACTAAAATGAAACTTTGAAAACTTGTGCGTTTAAAAATATTTTAACCTTTGACCTAGAAAAAATAATAATACCTACGATCTTTTAGGCAATTAGCCAGCCTAGGGTTAGCAAATGTTTCCTCTTTACCGTTAAGCCAAAATTTATTTTCCTTAAAATTAGGACTCGCAGTAATTGTAGTTTTTGCACACATCTAAAAATATACTTAAGCATTTTGGTTAAACAAAAATTAAATACTTACATAATCTAAACTTAAAGTGCTGCTTATGGAGTCATTTAATGGCAAAATTAATTCCTCATCTCTTTTGCCCCCTATACAAAATTAACATTTTAATTATTTAGAGGTTAGGAGTACAAATAACAATATAAACCTTACAGTATTTAATAACGGCAATATTTACTGGTGCAATGCATGTTACAGTTGCCATATTTTCTGAAATTAAACAAATTTTTAGAATAAATAAATTTCGAACTAACCTCTGGCGGGTTTTTGCGCCAATTATTTAAACATTGGAAGGTGGAGTGGAAATGAAAAACAGTTGACGTACGTGACGGAGAGGTCAATGTTGACGCAAACTAATGACGTCATAAGTTGTTCGAAAGTAACTTGTTCATATTATGTTATTGTTAAACCTTTGAATTTAAATAAACTGTGTGTACCAGGATTTAGGAATAGATAGACAAGACTACTATGAATTATTACGAGCAAATAAAAATAACGGTTACAGTACACCAAGGCAGAGTTAATCAATTAACATTAATTTTAAAATTTTACAGCATACAGGTTGATCTATTTCTTTTAATTTTTTACCATTAATTTTGTTATCAAAGTATGTATTTGTTATGGCTCAAATCAATAGAAAATTTTCATGCCATTCAAATTTTATTCACGTAATTTTTCTATATTTCCCTTATGTTTCTATGTAGTTACAGATTTGCCTATTTATTCGTGGGACACACTGTGGTGTACTGGCTACCTACAAACGTAACATTTTAGGACAAAAGAATTGTTAAGATACTTAATTTTTCTCTGATGCCAAAAACGTGAAAATAAATACACAGGATGTGATTTAAAATAAGACATTTCCGGTTAAAACGGAAGTACAAAGAAGATTTACATTTAGATTTTTTTGTTGGGAATTAAATGGTCTTGCCATTAAGATAAAAAATATGGGGTATTCCATTTAAGAAAAGTATTATCTTATGAATATTTTTTTATGGGACACCCTGTATAAGTTTTAATACGTCAGTTGATAAGTACGTGGCGGTTTACACAACTTTTATTATTTACTTTTTTACCTATTTTCTCTAATAGCAGAAATATATTAAAACTACCTATACCTTTACTCTAGCCCCAGTCTTCACTGGTGGGGGGACATAAGCTACAACTCTACCGATTCTGCAGATCACTGCCCAGTCAAAGTCACTGGTTGGACCCCTACTGGGAGCTAGTGAATACTCCACCTTGTAAAATCACTCACCCAGTCCTCTTTGGTCCCAATTAAAAAGACCTTGAACTTTTCCAAAGTGATAACAAGTTGGAATCACCGAAGTGACCGGTACAACGTCGCCGGGCCCGTAAAAGGGCAGCATTCAATATCATACATGATAAAAGTTTGGAACGCAAACACAAAGTTTTGCTGGTAATGGGCAAACACTTATTAAATTCTTATAAAATTTGCTTTTAATATGTTATTTATACTATTATACAGTGTCCCATGAACAAATAGGTAAACCTATAACTTCATAAATTTTAAAATCTTCAAAACTTACAATAATTATTAAAATTTCAATTACAATGTTTTAAAAATTTTCAAACATTTTCGAAAATTTTTTTTTATTACCAATAATTTTCAAAATTTCAATTCAACAAAATTTCTAAAAAATTAAGAGTTTCTAATTTTCAAAATTACAAAAATTTATCAAAATATACAGAAATTTTCAAAATTCGTTTAAATATTTTGAACTTTTAAAAATTCCGTTTTTGAAATTTAAAATTTTTTTTTATAAATTTTTAAAACTTACCTGAGATACCCTGAAAGGATTTATTGAAAATATAAGGCAACCCATTCTACGCTTCCAAGCCCAACCTTAATTATGACCTCGCAGGAAAAGTCAGAAATTTATACATGTTTCCGATATTGATCTTTATTTATCACATACAATTCAAGGGTGTCAGATACAAATTCTAAAATACTGTAAATTTAAAAACTGAAATTATATTTACAATTAGCTGCACTAAGTCTAAAATAAAATAAAACAAAAAAAATTAAACGACACTCGCTAATAATATCATCTAAGACTAAAACTACAACAGCACGCATTAAAAAATAAAACAATAGTACATATTTAAACGGAAATTATACTTAAAAGACATAGCTGCCACCAATAAAAAAATAAATATACGAATAATAGCATAAAAAAATATAGCTTTTTGTATACTGGAAATAATACTTCGGACGCTTTGCGTATTACAGATTAATAAAATAAAAATTACTGTGTTTATAAATATCATGTTAAGTACATTTTGAGATAATTGATTTGGCGTAAGCAATACTTTTCAAGTAAAAAAATTACATATACAATAACATTCTACAGGATGGATCAAATTTAACAATTATCTATTAGTGAGTACTTTAGTTTATGAGCTTTTAAAAGCACTTTATTAAAAATTCATCACTTAAGAGATTAAAATTATAATTAATTTACAATTTAAATTTTATACGAAATAAAAATTAAAACTGCGAAAGTGCAAAAGCAAATGCATTTTATTAACGCAAACATTCAACCTTAATGAAATTGTTTAAATTTTTAAATTTCCAAAATAGAAAAACCACTTAAATTCACCCTTACCCTTGTGACTTGGACGAAATACAATAATTAAAACTTTAACTTATTTTCGTCTCAACAACACACACTAATTTTTTCCTTATTAAATATTAAATAACTTCGTATATTTGCACTAGTGGTGTTAAATCTTTAAATGGTAATATACTGATGGGATTTCAAATACGATTAAAAGTGCTATTCTTAACTAGTTAAGTTAGAGGTACTAGTTATTTATATTTTGCATTTGTTAAAACTGTTGCCAATTAGGTTCAAACTTACTTTTATTTAATAAGTGGCAAAATTACGTTTTATTTTAAGAAAAAAAAAACTAGTAGTACAACTAAGGTCAGAATCAACTAGAATATTTAAAACGCATAATGTAACCTAATGGCTTTTCAGTTTTAACGATAAATAGCTACAAAATAATTGCAACATCTATTATTGATATCGACACAGTAACTATTCTAATCGGGGCATCCTTTTCAAAACGACGCCCGACGACACCGATTCAACATTAATTCAACTAGTGCTACAAAAAATCAGTCAAATTTACTGGAACAATCCTAGCTACACAAAAATTGAGTACCTACAGTGTCCGATTCGGGAAAGAAGTTCTCTGTTGGATGATGAGGTATGGGAATGCAACCTTAACCAGGTGATAACAACAAGCCTAACGTAATGAGATGGACATAATCAAGGTGAAAACAAACAGGAGACTTCTTTCAAGACACAGACAACTTTATTGTAAAGTGTAAAAGACAATGGCGTAAACAGTTGCTGTAAAAACTTAGTTCCAAATTTTATACCAATTCAACTATGGTTGAAAATTTAAATTAGAATAATGAGGTAATTATTTGCAAGAGTTTCGAGTAAATTTTATATTATCTTAATAATTGTTTTTAAGATCACCAAGATTAAAAACAGCTACACTAGGTTTGAAGCTGCAAACTGCCACTATATGTCGCGAATTACCCAGAGAAGTAAATAAGTAAGGCTTTTAAAACAAATGTGATGTATCACTACGCTGGGTGTCAACGAAAGTAGACTCACCCCCTTTATTTTCTTGATTCATTAATAAAAAATAAAATTTTTGGGAATTTATTACACATACGGAAGCACATCATAATATGAACTCTATTTTAATATTTTTGCACTTTGGTTTAGTCGGAAGTGACCGCCTCTTTTGTATCTCAAATGGAACACCCTGTATATTAAACAATTTTTAAATCAGAATTGGATTGTAGTTCAATTGTTTTTCTAACAGCTCAAAAATTCTATGCATTCTTGACGGGAAAGAAAATATCAATTAAAAATTTTAAGCTGAAGCCGGAAGTAAAAAAATGTGTGAAATATGTCAATATGTGCCGTTTTGGGTACATATTCCCTATGCTGGGTTTCGTTGCCATATCTCAAAAACGATTTCGTTGACACCCGGTATATTTCCACTGCTTATGTAGTTAGGGGCTTGTCTATTTATTCATGGGACACACTGTATCTTGTAAGATCGATCCAGTGGTAATTTGCAGAATCATAAATCAGCCCTAGTGCTGTTATTAATATTGTGGGTTATTGTCATTTTCTTAAATTTTGTAAAGCTTTCATTAGAGATGGGCAAATATTTAATATGAGTCATATGGTACTTTTAGTACTTCCGTTTTAACACAAAAACATAATAATTATTATTATAACAACTAGCACACTTGAAAATTTTTAAAAACTGTCCCAACAGAAGCTTTGCCCCTCTTGGGCTTGTAATAAAAAAAAAATTCTGTAAATTGTGTAATGTACAACCTACGATTGTCTACCTTGACATATGTAAAAAAATTCAGCAATTTGTTAAATATTTCTCTTTTATCTCAACGCTGTTAAAGATTTAAAAAAAAATAACAATATCCCACATCAATAAAGTATTCTACATTATCTAAATTAAGGACTCCCTTCTTTTCACCATGGGCCCCAAATAAACTACAACTTCAAGCTCCGACTTCCTGAATATAATTTAACTAAGCGTTTTTTAAGGTCAAAGATCTAAAATTGGCTCATTATAAAAATGTTTCAGTCTAACATTATTTTATATTTCAAGAACAACTTGTTGCTTCAATCAAATGCAACTTCAATGATAGGTAACTTACCCTGTTATTTTTGGGAGTAGGATTTCATTTTTAACTCGATCCACATAAAAATTTATTCAACAATAACTGAAGAATTTTTTGGAATTGATAAAAAAATTAATGTGGTTATGGGGATAATTATATAATTGACAAATAGAGGGGATTATTTGTACCCCCCCCCCCCACCACTATGCTCACGTTTGGTTTAAAATTAAGTTCAAGTGGTGGGGCCGTTTCTAAAATTGGCAAGTGAGGGAAGAGAAGAAGTTGGAAAATTTTTGATCAAGTAGAAGTGGTGGGGGCGTGCAAGTAGGAAAAGAAGGGGAGAGTTAGATATACCTCCCACCACTTTATTCATATTTATTTTAAGATCAAGTAGAAGTTGTGGAGGCGCTCCTAAAATTGGTCAATAGGGGAAGAGAAGGAGAGTTAGCCACCTTTCAATCTTTAATTTTGTGACAAATAGAATTTTTTTAAATTTTCTAAGTTTTCGATAATTTTCAAGATGTTCAAAAAATTATAAAAATTTCAAATTATGAAAATATTAAAAATTTCCAAATTTTTTCTTCTACATTTCTTCTCCTTTCGAATCATGTGGATTTGATCTGATGAATCGATTGGAGCAACTAAGATATCTCGAACGGCTCGGAGCTTGCCACAGTTGTTCAAGTGCTCATTCTCAAGCCGGAAAAAGTTCCAGACGAAACGACGGAAAACTTCCAATGGCGAAAGGATTGATGTCATCAAATCGCTGCTTACGTAATGCATCTCTGTTAAGTACAGTGATAAAGCCCATACGAAACGTAAGACAAAATCTTCTACTATCGCGAAATAGTAGAAAAACTAATAAAAAAAAATTGTGTCAAACAAACTCATCAGTGAACTATTTCAAATCTTACTGTAGAAGAATAAACAATTTCTTCCCTTAGAAGTTTGTTTTCTCCTGCAGACTTGTCAAAAAGGCCCCAATCTATTTTAATATCCCACGTATAAGCATAACATGAACTAATAAATGATGCACCGATGAATAAAAATAAGTAGGGGTTATCTGCTTGATTTGGATAGTCGTCTAAAAAGAGATAATTTGAAGATTTCATTCATTTCATAACAAAATAAATATAATTTACCTTTGTAAATGGATCTAAGTGTGCCAAAAAACACGACAAAAAAGGTTGTAGAGTACTTTCCGGCATTGACAAGATGTGGGAAGGCTTCTTTTGTATCACGATAACGTCTTAAACATTGAGCAAATCTTATCCAAGCTGGAATGCAATTGACAATCGGACGGGTAAAATAATTGTGCTCCATACACTGAGCCGTACCTAAAAAATACGATTTTTTAAAACAATGAGAAAGTTCTCATTGGCTTTAAATTGGGACCCTTATAGGTTTCCTTTAATTAATACAGGGCGAGTCATGTCAGTGTCACCCCAGTATTATTTCTTAAACTATTGAAAATATTCAATTTGTTTATCAATAAAAGTTGTTAATATCTAACTGCTGCATAACCTAACATTATTACCAATTATACTGGGTGTTCAGTTATGCGTGTACAGAACATTCCTTTGTTATTTTAAATTAAACACCCTGTATATTATTGCATTTTTCGGTTCTAAATTTAATTCTAGATATAAAAGTGTTAAGGTGCTATCATCTTAAAATTAGTGGTTTTAGAGTTATTTGACTTTTTTCAAAAATTATGACTTTTGACAGTAGTGGAAATAGTTATTTAAGTAACAAGGAATGTAAAGACGTAATAACATTCGAGGTAGGTAAATACGAGCCGAGGCGAAGCCGAAGCTTGTGGCCTGCCGAGAATGTTAATAGTCGATACATTTCGTGTCGCTTTTTTTCACGCTACCGGCAATGTAAGTAGCCCTACAGGTAGAAATTTAATCATATTTTTAAAAGTTCGTTTTGACAGCTGTCATCGGTATTATTTTTTAAAAGCCCCATTATTCTAAGTTGTCTGTGCTTGTTACCATAACAACGAACAGTTAAAATCAACATTATTTTCCTAGGAATGTAAGTGACACTATTAAGTTCCGTCGTCAAGGGTAACTAGTACACGAATGTTATCAGCCACTTACGATCCCTGTAGCTATGGATGTAAGGCCTACTTACATTGCCGGTAGCGTGAAAAAACATTTTAATATTGCCAAACTCTTGGTAACTTAAAAAAAATCTATTATAACCTTGTTTTGTAGCTTTTCATTGTACTTAATATCAGCACAGATTTATATTAAAAAAAAAGTTGCAACTTACTTCCTGCATCTAACCAATTTCCATTATTTGTAACATAAAGTATAGAATATTCGAGCTTGTAATACTATATCGAGTGGGACCTGCACAAATATGGTATCTCAGGTATTTTTTTTATAGCACGATCTTAACTTACCTGATAAAATAACTGTAATAAAAAGCACAATAAAAGAACCAGAAAAAAGGCCAACTTTAAAAGTCGTCCAGGGTGACTGCTGTTCGCCCAATGGAGGCACTCTGAGCCGCTTCATCGCTTTCTGCCGATCGCCACCCTCCAAATCATTTGTTACAGTTGCTTCAGTATCATTTATGAGCTTATCAATATCCTTGTTCATGTAAAAGTGTGACGTTTCGACATTTTCTGTTCGCCATTTAGCTCCTATATCCACCGATAACAACTACAACAAATTAATTAAACAACGCAAATAAATTATATTCTGAGTTCGCAAATTATTACCTTATCGTGCTTTTTAAGAATTTTCCGGAAACCAGTAAAATTAAGGGTCTGATAATTTTGCAACAAAATAAGACTAAGATAAAATTCACTAAAAGCAAGTTTAAGTTCTTGCATTTTTCGAAAGGGAATGGCTTGTTTTTGGGGGTTTACAACTTTCAGTCTCGAGTGTGACGATTTACTTTTCTGTGCAATTAAACCCTTAGTTGTTTTAAGTTCGCTACTAAGCGTAGCATATTTTCTAGTGGCTTCTGCTAATTTTTCCGAGTAAAATGTATTAATTTTCTTTAGTTCCTTATCACAGTAATGGAAAAATTGCTCGTCGAAGTTTTTAAAATGACGAGTTAGTATTTCTGGCTCCACGCTTTCTGCTGACGGTGCTTCTTCTACTGCTAAGTACAGCAGGCCCTTCATCTCCTAAAATAAAATTAAATGTTTGAATTACCTGCCAAATTTTGAATTGTGGTTTATGGTTAATAGATGGCGTAGTTTTTGTATAATCCCAATTTTTTGTCTTTTGGAAATATTTTTTTGTGTACCAAAAACAAAACGTATGATCATTCATTTATCATTAGAAAATTATGAATGAAAATAAAAATGGCCAATAATGATCGAGAACAAAAAACAAAAGGTGAACAATGAAAACGGGGGGGGTTTTTCAAAAATTACAAATATCTACCTCGTAATTTATGTACTGTTTCCTCCATTCTGGGGTGATGTGTGCACAAAGGTGTTCGGCGAATTTCATTTTCTGGACATTAACACTTTAATGTGATGCACGTCTACGCCTTTGTGATGAGTCTATGTGCATTGTACACTCGAAGAAGTTCGTACTCTTAACTAATCTCGATGGTTATTAATTAGTTATCTTATATGTAATATCTCGGATCTAATTTCTTAACAAATAGTACTTCGTCTTGCTAAACATTATGCGACTTTTGTTCGCTACTCTTCGAGAAGAATTTTTAAAAACACAAAAAATTCATACAGGATCTTTATTGTTCAAAACATTGAATAATAATGCATAAAAACTTAAACTACATTTCTATTTAATACCTCGGTGTTATCTAATGATGCTTAGTTGCATGCCCCGGTCATATCTCTTGTGACCCTGACTTTCCCACGTCGTAACTTCTCCGGCCTTACTTGAGAACTATGGGGTTTACCACAGAGTTCGATGACAATCCAATATTCAGAGTGGATTGGCTTTCTTGGATTTCCATTTCGGGTTTTTTGATTTGGGACCTGGGCGTATTGTTTTCCATAAAATAATAATGATACACAGCATAAGCAACAAATATGGCAATTAAAGCATACAATAAAATAGTATAAATGCTAATTCTATGAAAATGCACAGGGCCGTCATTAATATTATTTAAATTTTGTTTTTGAATATCCAAAGCACTATAAATGGCCTTCATATCATCCATATTAACAGTTTCTATTTCTACAGGTTTAAAGTCAATATCGTTTTTCATTTTAGTGTTTGTGGAGAATTGTAAATTAGGCAATTCAACATTTTTGAAATTCAATTTAGAATTTTGGAAAGTTTTTATGTGGACATCTTTTATTTGCACTTCACACTGATTATTTAGTTCGAGTACATAACTACCGTTTAGAGGAATGTTGTCTTTAGATTTTCCGCACTTTTGTTTCGCGACCACACTATCAGCGGTGATGATGATCCATTGATTATTCTCAATTTTCTGAATTTTGACATCGGCAATGTTTACAGGTGCGTGTTGACAATTTGTGGAATTTCTTGAATACTTCAACAGCTGAACTTCGCAGGGGGCTTCTTCTTTGATTTTCGTCACGTGAATTTGTTGACACAAATATTCTTCGGAGATGACCTCTTGACATGGTTGGTCGAAAAATGCGCACTGTTGCTCATTATAAAGGAGGAATTTTGAGTGAGGTATTATTGCTTTAAAGGAATTGGTAGTAGCAATTGGTAGGGAATGCAGGTGATAATAGTTATAATTTTCGGTTTCTACAATAGGAATTTCTAAAATGAAAGTAATTTGATTTCCTTTGCTATAGCTTTTGATATCAATTATTTTTTCAAGCGATAATAGATTTCCTAAAGTTGGTTCAAAAGGTAGTTTATAATTTTCGAGTTGTTTACTAATAGGCGATATCTCTGAAAGTAGATCATTTGGTTCGATTATTGAATTGTGGAATACATTTAATTTTGAGAAAGTGATCGCTACTTCGATTTTTTCTAGCATGTCGTAAATAATTTGGAACGAAGTTACAAATTGGGAAATTATCGTGTGTATTAGAAAATAGTGATAAGTTTCTATATCGCTTAATCGCGTAGTTTTGATGACTTTTTCTAATTGCATGATTCGGGATTGTAAATTAATTTGATTGTGTGCGAGAATTTCAGTGCTGTTTTTAAATTTTTGAATTGAAATTTGAAGCAGTGTAATTTGATCTTGAACTAAAGTTTTAATTTTAACTTGGTCGTTTGATAGTGTTGTAATTACGTTATCGTATTTTTCAGCATCTGATTGGTCAAGATTGCCAGTGATTGATTTTATTATTGAACCTAGCCCATCAACAAGGCCTCTTTTATATCTTTTCGTTAATAGTGGGTTTAATTGCTTAATTTGGGTAGTAATTTTATTTTCTAAAATATTAACAAGTCGGTAAGAGTTGTAGTATTCTGTTCCGTAGTTAGGATTTTGAGTTGAGTTTTCGAGTGCAATTTTAACTTGAGAATATGATTTTTGAAGAATTAGAAATTCATTTATTATAGTTGTAATGTCATATACTTGTACGAAAGACCAAAAATCAATTTTATTTTGTGCGTTACCTAATTTTAGGGGAAGGAGTCCAGGGTTGTCATTAGGGTTGTAAAATTTAGGGAATTCTAGTCCTGTGGTGATGAGACACAGGGTTGATCTGTAATAATAAAAGGTTTCTTAAGTTCTTTTATGTGAATTATTTCCTTTTTATTTTTATTTCTTTTATTTACAATTTCTACTCGATTTCTTTCTAAAATCTGTGTTATTTCATACGGTCCTAAAAATTTTGGATTTTTCTTGTTTCTGATATTTGGATTTTGTTTAAAAACAGTTTGTCCTAAATTAAATTCGTTACTTGAGTCTCCTTTATCGTTCATTTTAGTTATTATGGTTTGTTTGTGATCTTTTAATTTTTCATTTACTTGTTGATAAACGTGTTCTAACTTTTGTTTATGGTTCTCGGCGTAATCCGTATAAAATGTTGTTGGTATAAAAATTTCGTTAGGGTTTCTGGAAGTTGTATGACCAAAGGTGAGTTCAAAAGGGGTATAATTTGTTGCGCTGTGTATAGAATTATTGTAACCTATAATAGCATAGTCTATAAGGTTGTTCTTCGTTGGAATACATTTCTTTTAGGATTCGCAAATGTTCAATGATGGTCGAATGGAATCGTTCGACGATTGAGTTCGATTCATGGTGTAGAGGGGTGGTAAAATGTATATTGATTTTGTGTAATTTTAATATTTCTTTGACAGTTTCATTGTTAAATTCGGTTCCATTATCGATTATTAAATTTTGGGGTACTCCGAATGATGTGAAATATTTTATTAAAGCGTTGCTAATGTGAATAGCTGTTTCCCGGTAATGAAAAAGGCTTGAGCTAATTTTGTAAAAGCATCTACTAGAGTTAAGTAATTTTTTCGATCGTAAGTGAAAACATCGATGTGAACAATTTGGAATGGCTTTGTAGCAGTTTCTGTGAGCACAAGGGGTGTATAGGGTTTTTTCCTTGCATATTTTGAACGTTGACAAATATTGAATGAATTTATAAAATTTGTAATGGTTGTTTTCATGTTTTTCCAATAGTAATTTTGTTTTAACCTTTCCAAAGTTTCGTTAATTCCTCTATGATTAGTTTTGCCCTTATGATGATTTTTGAGTAACAAAATTTGTTCTTCTATATCGGTTACTGTATTTACTCTTTTTAAACATCTTATTAATTTTGGACCTCTTTCCGAAAAGTGTTCCAAATATATTTTACAAAATTGTTGATATAAACGATCTGTATGGAAATACATACAGTAAGTATTTTGAGGATCGGTGTAATTTTTTAATAAATGCAAAATTAGTGTTTCGTTATTGAATTCAGGAATTTTTACTGGTTGAATTTTGTGATTTTCGTAATTTGATTGAGTGACATCTAATTTATGATATACATTTGGAAATACTAAGATTTGGTTTACTTTATTGTTAATTATTTCATCGTGAATTTTGATTCCGTCATTTGTTGTTTCGTTAAAGGTAGAATGTTGCGTCGATGTTTCAGAATTAACGTCATTATTTTTCTTAACTTGAATATTAGGAGGTTCTATTTGTACATCAGATAAGATTTTAATTTTGGTTTTTTTTCGGGTTTACTTATTTCGTTATTACTAGTATGTGGGTTTTGGTTAATTGGGGGTTCAGGTTGGTTCAGGTTCATGTTTTACGTAGTTTCTCTTAAAAATTCTAATATTTCTTGATTTACTTCACCCGGATTATTGATTATAGATTCATTTTCGAGTGCGTTAACAGAAATTCGCGAGAGACAATCAGCGTTTGCGTTAAATTTTCCTTTCTTATAAGTAATATCGTAATCGTACTCTTCTAATTTGAGGCGCCATCTGATTAATTTCGAATTTGGTTCCTTTAAATTAAATAGCCACATTAACGGTCGGTGATCAGTGTAAATTTTCTACCGTAAAGGTACGGTCGAAAGTACTTACACGCCCAAACAATTCCTAAACATTCTTTTTCGATAGTAGAGTATCGGGTTTCTGTATCATTTAGTGTTCTTGATGCGTACGCTATTGGTTTATCATTTGGCACTTCTCCTTGCGAAAGCACCGCGCCTAATGCAAAATTGCTAGCGTCTGTGGTTAGTATAAATGGTTTCGAAAAATCGGGGTACTGTAAAATGGGGTCATTGGTCAGTATGTTCTTGCAAGTCTTGAAACATTCAATAAAGTTTTTGTCATGTACAATTTTCGCATTCTTTTTTAAACGTTTTGTCATCGGTTTAATAATTTTTGCAAAATTTGGAATAAAGCGTCTATAGTAACCTAAAAGTCCAAGGAATATTTTAATGTCCTTTTGGATCTTTGGAATGGGAAAATTCTTTATTGCGGAAATTTTGTCAGGGTTTGGTTTTACTCCGTCTGGCGTTATTACATGCCCTAAATATTGAACTGATTTTTGTAAAAATTCTGATTTATCTAATTGAATTTTGAAATTGCTTTTTCTTAATCGATCAAATATAGATTTTAAACGTTCTACGTGTTCCTGGAGGGATGTACTAAAAATAATAATATCGTCTAGGTAAACAAGACAAGTTTCATTCTGTAGACCTCTCAAAACATTATCCATAACTCTTGGAAAAGTTGCGGGGGCGTTTTCTAAGCCAAAGGGCATACGTTTAAATTCGTAGTGTCCTTCTTCGGTGGAGAAGGCGGTTTTTTGTACATCTTCTGGGTCAACTTCAATTTGATGGAATCCGCTCGCGAGATTAAGTGTTGAAAAATAGTTAGCTTTTCCTAATTTATCAAGAATGTCTGTGATATTGGGAAGGGGGTATTTGTCATCGATCGTATGGTCATTTAGTTTTCTATAATCCACTACTAATTTCCATTTTTTTTTGTCCAGACGCGTCCATTTTTTTTTGGAATAATCCATATTGGACTGGACCAGGGTGAAACGCTATGCTGTATAATTTCCTGATCTAACATTTTACTTATTTGTGATTTTACTTCATTTCTGTGAACTTCTGGATAACGATAAGATTTGGTAAATATAGGTGATTCGTCGTTCAATTTAATTTTGTGAGTAATTTCGTTGGTAAAACTAAGTGGTATGTTTTCACAATAAAAAATATCTCGATATTCTAAACAAAGTTTTCTAATAGCATCTTTTTCCTAGCCTGACATTTTTTAAATTTTGTTTTCAAAGATTTTCCTGCTCTAGGCCTAAATCATTATCTGTTTCCATTTTCTCGATAAAATTAACTTCAAGAAGATTTAGGGGTTCAATTTCGAAAGGTTCTAAAATATTGAGTTTTATTGGATTTTCATTTATATTAGTAATTGTTGTTAATGCAAAATGGTTTGAAATATTTACTAAAGCTTTTGGCATTTCAATCCCTTTTCCAAAATTTACATGATCTAAAATACCTACACCGTTTGTTTGTTTGACGGGTATTTTGACTACTTTTTCGACACGTGGGGGTATTATAATGGTCTGATTAAGAGAACTGCCTGTTTTATTATCTTCTGGTTCGTAAATTATGGGGATGATCGCGTTTGGGGTAGTCAATTGTCTGGCGGTAACATTTACGTTAGCATTTAATTGTTTTAGCAAGTCAACTCCTATAAGTCCGTCGTATTTTTGGCTGAATTTAAAAAGATAAAATTTATGGGTTTTATTTATATTAAATATTTCGAAAATTGGTATTTTCATTACTTCGTCGTGATAGCTAATGTCATGTGCAGTTTGAATATTAAAGTTCTCGTTGTAAATGTAATTTTTGTAAAATGTATAAGCGAGTTCTGGGTCTATTAAGCTTCTAGTGCTACCTGTATCTCTATAAGAAACGTTGCGTTAAGCTGAGGGATAAAAATATGAGGGAGGTTTGCTTTAACAAGGTTTAATTGTATTAGGTCTGGTTGTTTAAATTCGTACCCTTTTGAAAATTTGAATCTTCGAATTGATCGTCGTATTGATTCTGAGCTGATTCGGCTAAAGCATAGTTATCTTTAAAAAAATTATTGGGGTATTGATCTTGAGAAAAATCAGAACATGATTGATTTCCATCTAAATAGTTTTCGGAATTTTCATAAAATTGTTCTTCAAAATAATTTTGATTTTCGAAAGGATTTTCACACTGATCAGTTTCGTTAACATTTTGCGTAAAAAGTTCAGTAGAGGTGAACGTACTTCTAGGTTTCATGCGCGAATTACCTGAAGATGTGTCCATTGGCGCAGGTTTAAAATTTTTTGTCGGGTCTTGTCTTGAACGAATCGAATTTTGACTGAAATTTTGGTTTGGCTGGTTGCGGAACATTTGATTTTGTTGTTGTAAAAAGTAAGGATGGCGTTGAGTAGGGAAATTATTATTAGGACGCCAATTTGCTTCATTATTGGTGTTGTAAAAGCGGTTTGGTGATTGTGGCATTGGATTGTATGAAAATGAAGGTCGCTGTTGCTGAAAATTGAATCTGGGTTGAATGTTTGGTCTAGGATAATGCATAGAAGGGTTTGGCAAAGATTTTGCTTGATTTTGTAAATTATTGGGTCTAATAGGTGTCAATCTTTGTAAAGGTTTGTACGAGTTTTGTGAATTTAAAGTATTACTTCTTTGTGTCGAATATAGAAAATTTTCTTCTTCGATAACTAAACTCATGACTTTTTCGAGACTTTTTGGTTCTCGCAATCTAACATTAGTTTGAATTTGACCTGACAATCCACGAATAAATGTTTTTAATGCCCAATCATTGTAATTAGAAATTTGATTAGTTATTTCTTCAGCTGATTTACCTGAACTATTTAATTTAGACATAACTAAACTTCTAGCGTCTTGACAACGCATGCCAAAATTGTAGGGTGTTTCATTTTTTAATGGGTGTAAAGCAATCAAATCCTGAATTAAGCAATCAATATTTCGTTGGTCACCAAAACTAAGATTCAGCGCATCTTTAATTCCTTGCCAAGTTTTAAGTTCTATACGAGAGCCTATCAAAATGAGAGCTCTGCCCGTAAGTTTTCCTAAAATTGCTCTAAAATTGTTTAAAGCATCGTTGGTTGCATTTGCAAATGTGTTTATGAGATTTTCACAATTATCTAAAAATATTCTTAGGGTGTGAGGATTTCCTTCATAAGGTGGTATGGTATCTAAACAGAGTCTTAACAATTGATAATCAACTGTAGTTGGTGGCATTTTTACACTCGATTCTTGATTACAAGTACTATCTAAATTAATGTTTTCAAATAATCTTGTCCAATCGTTTAGCTCGGGAAATGACATACAAATTTATGTGAAAATTTGTGTTATTTATTTATATCTACTAATTTTAGTAAACTTGTGAAACTAAAATTATAGCTACAAAGGTATAGGAATTTTACTGGAGGTTAATAATTAAGGAAATAAGCACTTACAGTAAATAAATCTTGGTTTTCATTCTCTGGTTTGCGTTTTCTTTCTGTTGTTTTTCTTTTTTTAATCTAGTTGCCTATAGGTTCGGACGATTCGGTTCTTCTCCCAGGACTTCCTAATTCTAAGCTGGTTTTGGCGATTTGGTCCTCCACCGGGTTTCTTGAGTCAGACGATGTTGTTCTTTCCCAGGAATGTACGATTTTTTGGCCTCTCTTCTCGTAGAGCGTGCGGAACACCTCGGGTAGTGGGTTGAATCCAATATTCGTTTGAATCTGCACTCCCGAATTTTTGTTCGAATTCCCGATTAATTGTTAATACAAAAATTGCTCGTTCAATACGGACAATTTCGGGAATCCTACCGACTGCGCCACTTTTGTTCGCTACTCTTTGAGAAGAATTTTTAAAAACACAAAAACTTCATACAGGATCTTTATTGTTCAAAACATTGAATAATAATGCATAAAAACTTAAACTACATTTCTATTTAACACCTCGGTGTTATCTAATCATGCTTAGTTGCATGTCCCGGTCATATCTCTTGTGACCCTGACTTTCTCACGTCGTAACTTGCGTTTTATATTACACTTCTTCCGCCTAATATATTGGAATTCTTTTATACTTTATTTAGCAAGGAAAAATAAAGGTTAGGTAAATATTCTACTAAATCGTTAAGCGACAAAAATAACCTTACAAATAGGTTTTTTAAATCATCGTGTTATTGCGCATTTACGCGACAATCGATGCAAAATTGGCACATCTTCATTATTAAAGTCTTTATTTCAAAATCAAAATAAATTTCCCTTTGGTTGCGTTCAGCACGTGTAGGCATTCACTTATCTGCACTACTACTCGCTTAATCACTTCTACTGGAAGATTACTTTGTACATATTTAACAATTAAACAATAATGGTGTCTCACTTAATTGCTAGAGGTTATAAAACGCAATTGGAGATTGTGTTTATAGTATTATGTAGTGACTGTCAAGGATGAACTTAACAAGGACAAGATATTATGTATTTTATATTTAAATTAGTACCGGGAGATCGAGAAAGGTTGTCCGAAAAAAACTACTTTCTACAGAGAGTATATCAATCTTTACATCCTCCACCTGTCATGTATGAAATGAAGTTAGCAATTTCTGGTAGATTTAAAAGAGGAAAATAATTATGAAAATAAGAAGTTATTTGCAATCAGTTTTAATTACGGTTAATAATGGAATTAATTAGAACATTATTTGTTTTATTAACTAATTAGAATATTAAATTTTACAAAAATAAATTAACAAAATTAGTAATTAGTAATTACAGTTCATGTTCGAAATGAGCCCCATTATTGTTGATACAGCACCCTACTCTTCTTTTCATGCTGTTAAAAACATTTTGTAGCTGTTGCACAGTTATATTTGCAGTAGCGGCAGTAATAGCATCCTTCAGTTGCTCAAGTGTGCGCGTGGGGGTCTGATATATCGTGTTCTTTAAATGCCCAAAAAGAAAATAATCCAGGGGTGTCAAATCGGGTGACCGTGGGGGAAATGCCATGATACGATCGTCATAAAATTGTTGTATATATTGATTTATTCGAAGGGCTGTATGTGCAGGTGCATTATCCTGCTGAAAATATCCCTGACGTAATTCATCATCGTGAAGCTGATTTATAAATGTGTTTAGAATTCCGATGTAGCGGTCAGCTGTTACGGTATCTTCAAAAAAAATGGGACCAATTATGCGTCTTCTGGAGATGGCAATCCACACGCCAATCTTTATCGGATGCAGTGGAGTTTGTAAAAATTCACCAGGGGCCTCTGCAGACCACATCCTGTAATTTTGTTTATTTACGTAACCGGTGAGATGGAACCAGGCTTCGTCTGAAAAGAAACTTGAATCCAGCATTTCATCGTTATTTAAATTTTGGTTAAATCAATTGCAGAACTGCACACGTTTTTCATAATCGGGACGAAGTAATTCTTGCATTACTGAAATTTTATATGGGTGTAAATGCAGTTTTCGTCTTACTGCCTTTTGACACGTTCCATAGCTTAACCCTGCAATTACAAATTATAATAAATTTTATATGCAAAAATTTATAGTTTACAAAATACACACCTGTTTGTTGCGCTAACTGTCGTAATGGTTTTTTAGGGCTGCGTTCGATACGCGTCTGTATATCCTCTAATGTGTCCTGAGTTAAAAGGGTTGGTCTTCCAGGAGATTTTTGTGTATCTACACTACCCGTTGTTTGGAAACGATGTACGATGCGCTTTACATGCCTGCTTAGATTATCGTAATCAAAGTCGACGTCGGGGAAACGATTAACGAATTCATCTACACACAAATTTACTGAATATTTCCATTCGCCATCATTTTCATTGCGTTGGCCATTGCAGAAATAAGATTCAATAATAAACTTGTTGTGTTCAACCACGGATATAAATATATATTGCAATGATATGCTTGGTCTTGTGACTACTAGAAAACAATTCCCTAAACTGTCTGCAATTCTCCCAATTAAATTAAAATTTCTATGAGACTCTTCTAACTTTCTCAGGGTCGTTATTAGCTTGTAAATAAGTTATTTTAATTAATTTTAAATAGAAATAAACACACACAACGATATCAACTTTACAAAATAAGTTTTTATTTATTAAAAGAATTTCAAAATGTGTTTTCCGAAAATTAAATGAATTTTTATTAATTACTATCGTCTTTTTTTATTAAATTAGAACACTTAACTTAGCGTCTTCTTATTATGACATTCCTCCAACCTCTATTTCGTTCTGTTGGCCTCTCGAGCAACAAATAATACTCGCCCTTAAACCGAATCTTCTTGTATCTCTGTTTTATATTTTTTCCAATTTATTTTTACCACTATCACAAAACGAAGAAACTTCCTCGATCGCCTTTTACTTATAATACTTCTGTACTTTTTACAATTCGTAGATAATCACCTATATTTTCTTCTTTTATATTAAACATCAGTTTACATTACGTTTTAAACTCGTTCTTTCTGTTTTCATCCAGAGGATATCAAATTCTCTGTCTTTTTTTCAAAGACGAGCCGTAACTAATTAAACAAATTTCTTTATATCTTTTGTCTTCCTTCTTTGATTTTTATTTTTATAAAACAAACACATAAACCTCATGTCCAAGAGTATCCTTTTATATGTTTGTCACAATGACACTGACATCCTAACTGACATTAGTCGACGCACAAATCAAGTAACTCTAAAACTTTTTATAAACTAAACCTTTTTAACAATTCTGAATTAAATTATAATTACAATTAACATAAATAGTCTTCGTATCAATCTGTTGTGTTTGTCTTTTCTTTCAGTAAAAACAAACCATATGAAAAATAACAATTATTAGAATTTATAACAGGAATTCTAGCAAAAATACGCAACCCTGAGTTTATAAGTTAGAATATTAAAATATTACAAGTCTTCATAAATCTCCAAATGTAAATTGAACTGCAGCAAGCATTCCAAAAATTGCCTTCCAGCAACCACAATACCCCAGTCAAATCAAACACCTCTAAATATCATAGCAATATATCCGTGTGTTCAACGGAATACATAATCTTAAATTTACAAACAATTATCACTGTTTTCAATTAATTGGAAACACTGTACTTACTGTAAACTTCGTTTAACAATCCCTAATTAGTATTGAAAAATACTATTTGTATAATAATAACAGCGTCCAAGAATATAAAGTGAAATTAAGAAACGTAAACACACGGAACAAGCATAAACAAACGACGGAACAAACGTATTGCGCAGTATGGCTAATATCACACTAGAAAGAAACATTGATAACTACTTAGAAGGTAGTTTTTTTTGGACAATCTTTCTCGATCTCCCGGTACAATTTATTACTGTTTCGAGTTATACGCCGTTATTTTACGTTAATTATGAATACACGTACAAATCAATATTTTAGACTAGATGCACTTGTTCAGCTTCTAGATAAATTGTTTAATAATTAAATTACATTAAAACAATTATTCCCTATCTTGGGTTGGCTATTGTACATTTAATGTTAACGCTTTACACTGCTTACACTATATACACTGTTTTTCCTTCCTACGCCGATGTTGTTTTACGCTGACAACTACAGAGTGTTCAAATAAAAACTTAATCGCAGTCGCCTTTGAAAAAAGCATGGAGCTATTATCATAGTTGCGCGGTTTATTATTTTACGGCAATTTCTCATATTTAACATTTTTTAACCCTGGAGAGGTCGCTAGGGGTAATTTATGACCCTAGTAATAGTTAACTGTAATTTACTTCTCTGGGTTGTGGGCAGGTGTCGCCATACTTAATGTATTTTCTTGTACATATGTTCTCTACAGTCAGGTGTGTGAAACAGTTAGTTTGGTTTTAGCTGTTTCTTTCGGCAGACGCTTGTTTAGCAACCGGGTCATTTTATACCCCGTGCGACCTTTCATTGTTTTAATTTTTTTTTAATATGGAATACGAAAACGAGCAAAAACGATTGTTACAATTTATGGAAGAAGTGCTAACTGATGAGGAACTTTGTAAACCACATGTAAAAAACCGCTTGTCGTTGCCAAATTCCACGGTTTTATTTAATTTTAAATCGATAATTAATATTGGGGTCATTGTTTACCCCGAGCGACCTCTAACTACTATTTGATTAGCGCGATCTCTCCCGGGTTAACAATAATTGTTAAAAAATGTTAAATATGAGAAGTTATTACAGGTGAGCATCGTAAATTATTTTTAACATTTATTGTTTTTATGTTACAAACGTACATGATAAATGTCAATTGTGAACCGTGGCTCATTTAACACGCACAGTAGGAAAAAAATATTAGACAGTTGTTTGGTTTAGCGGTAAAGGCGAGGGCTTGTGAACTGGTGACCCCAGTTCAAATCCCGTGACAGGCCTGTTTTTTCTTAATTTGTTTTTAATTTATGTTTTGACATTTCTTGCTGCTAACTTATCTTGTCCCATCTATTTATTTTTTTTAATTTGTTTTAATTTAAATTTAAAAATGTTTTATGTTCGTTTTGTTAAAACTATCTATGTATCATGGACCTGTATGCTGCTAATTTACATTTAGATTTTTTTACTGGGAATTAAATGGTCTTACCATTAAGATAAAAAATATTGATTATTCTATTTAAGAAAAGTATTATCTTATGAATATTTTTTTTATGGGACACCCTGTGTAAGTTTTAATGCGTCAGTTGATAGTACGTGGCGGTTTGCACAACTTTTATTATTTACTTTTTTACCTATCTTCTCTAATAGCAGAAATATATTAAAATGTGACAGCACCTTCCTTCACCCTAGCCCTAGTCTCCATTGGTGGGGACATTAGCTACAACTCTACCGATTCTGTAGATCACCGCCCAGTCAAAGTCACTGGGAACTAGTGAATAGTCCACCTTGTCAAATCACTCATCTAGTCCTCTTTGGTCCCAATTAAGAAGACCTTGAACTTCTCCAAAGTGATACCAAGTTGGAATCACCGAAGTGACCGCTACAACGTCGCCGGGCCCGTAAAAGGGCAGCACTCAATACGATACATGATAAAACTCAAACACAAAGTTTTGCTGGTAATGAGCAAACACGAATTCTTATAAAATTTGCTCTTAATATGTTATTTATTAACAACTATTATACAGTATGTCCCATAAACCTATAACTTCATAAATTTTAAAATTTTCAAAATTTACAGTAACTATTAAAATTTCAAAAATTACTAGAATTTCCAACCAACAAAATTTTTCATTTACAGTATTTTTAAAATTTTCAAAATTTTTTTCCAAAAATTTCAATTTATTAAAATTTCTAATAAATTACAAAAATTTATCAAAATATACAGAAATTTTCAAAATTCTGTTAAATATTTTGAACGAAAACACTTCTACAAGCGCTACCGGATCCACGTCGAGCAAATGCAGAAACGTCTCCTTGTACTCCGTACAAATTCGCCAAAGCATAAACTAAACAAGCATAACCGGCAGCAGAGGATGCTAACCCAGCTGCTGTTGGAAAATTGTTTTCGGAGCAAATATGAATATTCCATTTTGCAATTTCTGATGATTTTCCTTGAGCACGATTTTTAACTAAAATGAAACTTTGAAAACTTGTGCGTTTAAAAATATTTTAACCTTTGACCTAGAAAAAATAATAATACCTACGATCTTTTAGGCAATTAGCCAGCCTAGGGTTAGCAAATGTTTCCTCTTTACCGTTAAGCCAAAATTTATTTTCCTTAAAATTAGGACTCGCAGTAATTGTAGTTTTTGCACACATCTAAAAATATACTTAAGCATTTTGGTTAAACAAAAATTAAATACTTACATAATCTAAACTTAAAGTGCTGCTTATGGAGTCATTTAATGGCAAAATTAATTCCTCATCTCTTTTGCCCCCTATACAAAATTAACATTTTAATTATTTAGAGGTTAGGAGTACAAATAACAATATAAACCTTACAGTATTTAATAACGGCAATATTTACTGGTGCAATGCATGTTACAGTTGCCATATTTTCTGAAATTAAACAAATTTTTAGAATAAATAAATTTCGAACTAACCTCTGGCGGGTTTTTGCGCCAATTATTTAAACATTGGAAGGTGGAGTGGAAATGAAAAACAGTTGACGTACGTGACGGAGAGGTCAATGTTGACGCAAACTAATGACGTCATAAGTTGTTCGAAAGTAACTTGTTCATATTATGTTATTGTTAAACCTTTGAATTTAAATAAACTGTGTGTACCAGGATTTAGGAATAGATAGACAAGACTACTATGAATTATTACGAGCAAATAAAAATAACGGTTACAGTACACCAAGGCAGAGTTAATCAATTAACATTAATTTTAAAATTTTACAGCATACAGGTTGATCTATTTCTTTTAATTTTTTACCATTAATTTTGTTATCAAAGTATGTATTTGTTATGGCTCAAATCAATAGAAAATTTTCATGCCATTCAAATTTTATTCACGTAATTTTTCTATATTTCCCTTATGTTTCTATGTAGTTACAGATTTGCCTATTTATTCGTGGGACACACTGTGGTGTACTGGCTACCTACAAACGTAACATTTTAGGACAAAAGAATTGTTAAGATACTTAATTTTTCTCTGATGCCAAAAACGTGAAAATAAATACACAGGATGTGATTTAAAATAAGACATTTCCGGTTAAAACGGAAGTACAAAGAAGATTTACATTTAGATTTTTTTGTTGGGAATTAAATGGTCTTGCCATTAAGATAAAAAATATGGGGTATTCCATTTAAGAAAAGTATTATCTTATGAATATTTTTTTATGGGACACCCTGTATAAGTTTTAATACGTCAGTTGATAAGTACGTGGCGGTTTACACAACTTTTATTATTTACTTTTTTACCTATTTTCTCTAATAGCAGAAATATATTAAAACTACCTATACCTTTACTCTAGCCCCAGTCTTCACTGGTGGGGGGACATAAGCTACAACTCTACCGATTCTGCAGATCACTGCCCAGTCAAAGTCACTGGTTGGACCCCTACTGGGAGCTAGTGAATACTCCACCTTGTAAAATCACTCACCCAGTCCTCTTTGGTCCCAATTAAAAAGACCTTGAACTTTTCCAAAGTGATAACAAGTTGGAATCACCGAAGTGACCGGTACAACGTCGCCGGGCCCGTAAAAGGGCAGCATTCAATATCATACATGATAAAAGTTTGGAACGCAAACACAAAGTTTTGCTGGTAATGGGCAAACACTTATTAAATTCTTATAAAATTTGCTTTTAATATGTTATTTATACTATTATACAGTGTTCGATGAACAAATAGGTACACCTATAACTTCATAAATTTTAAAATTTACAATAATTATTAAAATTGCAATTACGTTTTTAAAATTTTCAAAAATTATCAAAATTTCTAAAAAAATAAGTTTTTCTAATTTTCAAAATTACAAAATTTTTTCAAAATATACAGAAATTTTCAAAATTTTGTTAAATATTTTGAACTTTCAAAAATTTTTTAAAATTCCGTTTTTTGAAGTTTTAAAATTTTTTTATAAATTTTTAAAACTTACTCAAGAAAGGATTTATTGAAAATATAAGGCAACCCATTCTACGCTTCCAAGCCCAACCTTAATTATGACCTCGCAGGAAAAGTCAGAAATTTATACATGTTTCCGATATTGATCTTTATTTATCACATACAATTCAAGGGTGTCAGATACAAATTCTAAAATACTGTAAATTTAAAAACTGAAATTATATTTACAATTAGCTGCACTAAGTCTAAAATAAAATAAAACAAAAAAAATTAAACGACACTCGCTAATAATATCATCTAAGACTAAAACTACAACAGCACGCATTAAAAAATAAAACAATAGTACATATTTAAACGGAAATTATACTTAAAAGACATAGCTGCCACCAATAAAAAAATAAATATACGAATAATAGCATAAAAAAATATAGCTTTTTGTATACTGGAAATAATACTTCGGACGCTTTGCGTATTACAGATTAATAAAATAAAAATTACTGTGTTTATAAATATCATGTTAAGTACATTTTGAGATAATTGATTTGGCGTAAGCAATACTTTTCAAGTAAAAAAATTACATATACAATAACATTCTACAGGATGGATCAAATTTAACAATTATCTATTAGTGAGTACTTTAGTTTATGAGCTTTTAAAAGCACTTTATTAAAAATTCATCACTTAAGAGATTAAAATTATAATTAATTTACAATTTAAATTTTATACGAAATAAAAATTAAAACTGCGAAAGTGCAAAAGCAAATGCATTTTATTAACGCAAATATTCAACCTTAATGAAATTGTTTAAATTTTTAAATTTCCAAAATAGAAAAACCACTTAAATTCACCCTTACCCTTGTGACTTGGACGAAATACAATAATTAAAACTTTAACTTATTTTCGTCTCAACAACGCACACTAATTTTTTCCTTATTAAATATTAAATAACTTCGTATATTTGCACTAGTGGTGTTAAATCTTTAAACATTCTACGAATGTATTACGGTAATATACTGATGGGATTTCAAATACGATTAAAAGTGCTATTCTTAACTAGTTAAGTTAGAGGTACTAGTTATTTATATTTTGCATTTGTTAAAACTGTTGCCAATTAGGTTCAAACTTACTTTTATTTAATAAGTGGCAAAATTACGTTTTATTTTAAGAAAAAAAAAACTAGTAGTACAACTAAGGTCAGAATCAACTAGAATATTTAAAACGCATAATGTAACCTAATGGCTTTTCAGTTTTAACGATAAATAGCTACAAAATAATTGCAACATCTATTATTGATATCGACACAGTAACTATTCTAATCGGGGCATCCTTTTCAAAACGACGCCCGACGACACCGATTCAACATTAATTCAACTAGTGCTACAAAAAATCAGTCAAATTTACTGGAACAATCCTAGCTACACAAAAATTGAGTACCTACAGTGTCCGATTCGGGAAAGAAGTTCTCTGTTGGATGATGAGGTATGGGAATGCAACCTTAACCAGGTGATAACAAGCCTAACGTAATGAGATGGACATAATCAAGGTGAAAACAAACAGGAGACTTCTTTCAAGACACAGACAACTTTATTGTAAAGTGTAAAAGACAATGGCGTAAACAGTTTCTGTAAAAACTTATACCAATTCAACTATGGTTGAAAATTTAAATTAGAATAATGAGGTAATTATTTGCAAGAGTTTCGAGTAAATTTTATATTATCTTAATAATTGTTTTTAAGATCAACAAGATTAAAAACAGCTACACTAGGTGTGAAGCTGCAAACTGCCACCATATGTCGCGAATTACCCAGAGAAGTAAATAAGTAAGGCTTTTAAAACAAATGTGATGTATCACTACGCTGGGTGTCAACGAAAGTAGACTCACCCCCTTTATTTTCTTGATTTATTAATAAAAAATAAAATTTTTGGGAATTTATTATACATATGGAACCACATCATAATATGAACTCTATTTTAATATTTTTGCACTTTGGTTTTGTCAGAAGTGACCGCCTCTTTTGTATTTCAAATGGAACACCCTGTATATTATACAATTTTTAAATCAAAATTGGATTCGTAGTTCAATTGTTCGTCTAACAGCTCAAAAATTCTATGCATTCTTGACGTGAAAGAAAATTGCAATTAAAAATTTTAAGCTGAAACCGGAAGTACAAAAATGTGTGAAATATGTCAATATGTGCCGTTTTGGGAACAAATTTCCTATGCTGGGTTTCGTTGCCATATCTCAAAAACGATTTCGTTGACACCCGGTCTATTTCCACTCCTTATGTAGTTATGGGCTTGCCTATTTGTTCATGGGACGCACTGTATCTTGTAAGATCGATCCAGTGGTAATTTGCAGAATCATAAATAATCCCTAGTGCTGTTATTAATATTGTGGGTTATTGTCATTTTCTTAAATTTTGTAAAGCTTCCATTAGAGATGGGCAAATATTTAATATGAGTCATATGGTACTTTTAGTACTTCCCTTTTAACACAAAAACATAATAATTATTATTTTAACAACTAGCACACTTGAAAATTTTTAAAAACTCTCCAAACAGAAGCTTTGCCCCTCTTGGGCTTTCAATAAAAAATAAATAAAATATTCTGTAAATTGTGCAATGTACAATCTACGATTGTCTACCTTGACATATGTAAAAAATTCACAAGCAATTTGTTAAATATCTATCTTTTATCTCAACGCTGTTAAAGATTTAAAAAAAAATAACAATATCCCACATCAATAAAGTATTCTACATTATCTAAATTAAGGACTCCCTTCTTTTCACCATGGGCCCCAAATAAACTACAACTTCAAGCTCCGACTTCCTGAATATAATTTAACTAAGCGTTTTTTAAAGTCAAAGTTCTAAAATTGGCTCATTATAAAAATGTTTCAGTCTAACATTATTTTATATTTCAAGAACAACTTGTTGCTTCAATCAAATGCAACCCTGTTATTTTTGTGAGTAGGATTTCATTTTTAATTCAATCCACATAAAAATTATTCAACAATAACTGAAGAATTTTTTGGAGTTGATAAAAAAATTAATGTGGTTATGGGGATAATTATATAATTGACAAATAGAGGGGATTATTTGTACCCCCACCACTATGCTCACGTTTGGTTTAAAATTAAGTTCAAGTGGTGGGGCTGTTTCTAAAATTGGCAAGTGAGGGAAGAGAAGAAGTTAGTTCTACCTCCCACTACTTTGCTGAAAATTATTGATCAGGTAGAAGTGGTGGGGGCGTGCCAAGTAGGAAAAGAAGGGGAGAGTTAGATATACCTCCCACCACTTTGTTCACCTTTATTTTAAGATAGATCAAGTAGAAGTTGTGGAGGCGTTCCTAAAATTGGTCAATAGGGGAAGAGAAGGAGAGTTAGCCACCTTTAAATCTTTAATTTTGAGACAAATATAATTTTTCTTAAATTTTTTAAGTTTTCAATAATTTTCAAAATGTTCAAAAAATTATAAAAATTTCAAATTTTGAAAATATTAAAAATTTCCAAATTTTTTCTTCTACAATTCTTCTTCTTTGTTAGTCACAGTTAATAGTTTTTACATGATTTTGTTTTTTTTGTGGCAAGAGGGGCGTAGAAATAGAAACTACCTATGGGTGCGAATAATACAAATCCAGCTCCGAGGATAGGTCTAAAATTAGTAAATAGGGGAAAAGTGAAATCAACCTCCTACCACGTTGCTTTTAACCTTTAGCTTAATAATGTCAGGCACAAGTGGTGGGAGCTAATCTAAAATTGGAAAGTAATTGAAGAGGAGAGTTAGAGTCATCTCTCACCTCTGCTTAAGATTTAGCTTAAGGACAAGTGGTGGGGGCGGATTAAAAATTAGCAAGTAGGGGAAGAGAGTAATGAACGGTAGATTCATCCCCCACCACTTTGCTTAAAGCTTAAAGTTAAGGACAAGTGGTGAGGACAGATCTAGTTCTTTCCTTCTTCCCCTGCTTTTATTTTTACCCCGAATTACAATAACCAAACAGCTTTAAATGTAAAAATGTTTATTTAAAAAAGTCAGTTTGAGAATTATGAATGAAGCAACAAGTTTTTGTCCATTTTTTAAAAATATGAATAAATTGATTTATAATTCGAACCCAAACCCGTATGAAAAAACCTATTTCTTGGACCCCTTAACTGTTATTTCCTCTACAAATTCTGCTCTTAGCTTACAAGTGTTTGAGCTTCGTCACATTTACCTACACCCCAATATTTACCGATTGTATGCCCACCCCAAATTTTCTTAACAATTGAATTCCTGATTTTCCCTCCCAAATTGAGGGCATCCAGTCTCAAAGGATTAAATCTACACTTAATTACGATAAATAGGTACCATTTCGTATACCCACCTTTATAATACGTAGTTGTAAAAAATAAAATACTGAATTTGTTACGATTAAAACAAACAAGTTACGGTAACAATCAAGACAAATAATAATTTTTAAAAAACCGTGTGTAAAACTTTGAAATTCCATATGCTATATAAAAAATGACCATGGGTACCTAAAACGCTTTCATCACTTTTTCACTTCTTGATACGATTGATTAATTTCCTAAACGAAGCAGTCCACTTGGTGCGAGTGAGTTTGGCACAATCAGCTTCATCCAAGGTGCCTTTGGGGCTGAATTTTTCTTTCGGTGTTGTCGTGTTGCTCTTGTATTCTGGGCAGAAATCCGAAGCAAACCCAGAATCGCTTCCAAAACCTTAAAGAATATGATGTTTAGAAGCGAGAAAACTGTCTCGGATTAATACAAACCTCTAATACTGGCACAAGCCTGGCTGGTATGGCTAAAACCGTCTTGTTCTTTATCCTTCTCATCGAGTTCTTGGCAACGTGAGGCGGAGTCTGAAGCGTCATCCATAAACGAAATGGCAAGTTCTGCAAAGGGAATGCTCAAGGACGAGCACTCGCTGGGACTGACAGTCTGGCTGCCTAAAGGACGGAACCATTCTGACAGACTCTCACCCTCCCCGCTAATCGGAGACGGTGGGGGCTTAATCATATTACGCATCTCTAGGAATGGTGTTTGGAGGCAGGAGAAAAGTTTACGGCTGTAAGGAAAAAATCACGTTAAAAAACTTCAAACTTGAAGGTTTCGTACTTACTCGTATTTAGGGTTGTGAGGTATTCCAAATGCTGCCTTAGTGTAGGAACAGACAGAGCATTTGCGCCTCTTACAAGTTGCAAGATGTCTCATGGCTTTTTGGAACTGTGAGCTTAAGGCTGCATTTTGTGAAGCCACCAATTTTAACTCATTCATCTAAAACAAAAAAAAAATGTTGAGGAAAACACTTTTGATGGAAAATGGGCGGTCTTGTGTATTGTGGCAATAAATTCTTTAATTCACAAAACAAATGGATAGGTCGTGTTCTCCAAATTTACCTTAGCCACCATAGTCTCCTGACCTAACACCTGTGATGGAAAATTAACTACAGGGTGGTCACGTGGTGCCTGTTACTTCTCTAAACAAATGAATAGGTCGTGTTCCTCTAAATTTACCTTGGCCACCAAAGTACCCTGACTTAACGCATTCTTAATAAAAGCTTAACTATACAGGGCGGATTTGTGAATAGTGTCAATTAATATTTCAAACAAATGGATGGGTCGGGGTTCCTAAAATTTATTTTGGTCAACATGGTCTCGCACCTACATGACTTTGATGGAAAATTAACTACAGGGTGGTACTGTGAATGGTGGGAGTTACTGCTCCAAACATATGAATGGGCTGTGGTTTTCTAAATTTAGCTTAGCCTCCTGATTTAACATTCTCAATTTTTGTTCTTTTAAGAGTTGTATTGCTAACCTTAAAGAATTCCTCACAAACAATATAAAAATGCTTCTTTGTATGTTTAATCTGCCAATAATATAACAAAATGTGGTACCTCTCTTTGAAAATATTCCGAGTTTCCTCCGATTGTGCGTTTCCTTTGTAAAGTGCTGATGTATCTCTCCATGCCCTTTCGTTCAGCTTCCAATGTTTCTTTTAAATGATCATTCTGCAAGAACAAAAAATAATTAACAATATGTATATTTGAACAAATCATTTTATCTAACCTCTCGTTCTAAAGTTTCTTTCTCAGTCTTGATCTTGGTCATATGTGTGATAGCTTCTTGCCGTGCCTTCTCCAATTTCCTCCGGTTTACTTCCGACTCTCTTGCTTGTTCTTTCAACTAAACATTTCACAATTTTTTATTTGATTTTAATTTTAAAAAATTACATACCAATCGAAGAGCTTCGTCTCTCTCTTTTTCAATTTGCTGTTTCTGCAGCAAATGTTTATCCTTTTCTGCTTTTAACTGAAAAAAAAATTTATTATAATTATTAATTTATTATAATTATTATTAAGCTGTGGTTACCTTATCACACTGTTCTTCCAAATAGACAACCCTTTCAAGCTGAACAAAGACTTCGTCCTCTTTCTCTTTCAGGAGAGATTCATTTGATTCTAGTCTCTTTGCTAAACGTTCCTTTTGTTGAAGCAAATCGTCTCTTTCCATCTAAAACCACACGAATTTAATTATGAATGAATATTTTCTATTAATTTGAATTTTTTTAGTGAAGGTCTAATTCGCAATCAGCTTTTATGTCCCACTGCTAGGCTTGGGCACTTTTCTCTACCACGTACTCTCTTTAACGCTAAGGTGGAGTACGGGGGACCTACAACTTAACATCGAATCCAAACGACTAAATACCAGAGAAGGTTTCAGGCATTAAGACCCCACAGCTACCTACACTGGATTGGGGAGTTACAGAGTCTGCACATAGTTAGAAGTAGGGAAAATCCATGGAAACCTGGGGGAAGTACGGTAAGCCCTAAGGAAAGCAGAGAAGTCCAAGGGAAGTAAAATAAGTGCAACGAAGGAGACATAAAAAAAAATTTCCAGAGTCTGTGCATACTTAGAAGTAGGGGAAGTCCATGGAAACCTGGGAGAAGTACGGTAAGCCCTAAAAAAATCAGAAAAGTCCAAGGTAAGTAAGAGAAAATCAAGAAAAGAGACATTTAAAAAATGTTCTAGAATCTGTGCATACTTAGAAGTAGGGGAAGTCTGGGGAAAGTATAGGAAGTCCTAAGGAAATCTGAGAAGTCCAAGGGAAGTAAGAACGGTTCAAGAAAGTGGGCATTTTAAAGAAATTCCACAGTCTAATTAAAGTCCGAGGAAGTAGGGGTTGGTGCTTTACTAAGGGTACAAATTTTAACCAGCGTATTATCCCTTGTCTAAAGCCTTATTGTAGTATTAATATGTAACACTTCCTTATTATTTTCTCAAGCGTATGTAAACAAAACTCTGTCTGAAACCAACACAATGGAATGTAATTGTCTTAATACAATAATGGTTTTGTTTATGCAAATTGGGTACAAATCATCAATTAATTATTCAAACAAACTTGACCCGACACATATATTTAGGAGCTTTCCAAACTATGTGACGAAACTACCAATGTTCATTGAAAATAAATATTTTGAATGGATACTCCATATAAGTAAACATTTTACATTTTTTAAAAGTGAATAACCGGATTTGCAAACAATTAAAATTTATTAATATTCTCGCAGCAATCTTTGCATCATCGACAAGTTTAATGCACTACAACTAAACATAATTAAAAAATAAATACATACCTTAACTTCATGATATTTTTCCTCCAAATAATATGCAATATTTCTTGCTTCTTCGTATTTTTGAGAAAGATGTAAATACTTATCGTAATGTTTCTTAAAAAGCACAAACCTTAAAATGAACAAATTATAATATTTCATTTTAATTTTACTAATAAATTTTACCTATAAAAATCATTTTCTGTAACAATATCCCTAATGCTATCTTCGGGGTCGACTCTATCATACACAGGGGTTCTTCGACGATGCCGATGTGGCAAAGTCATAACATCGGGTTTGTCTAAAAAATCACCCTCCGTGGGAGACATACAGCCAGAGCTATCGAGGAGATTCTCCGAATGACCGTGATAGATTTCGTTTGCTACCGGAATGTCACTTGCGTTTTGAAGCACTAATTCATCACTCTTACTCGATTTTAAATCATTGTAAAAGTCTTCGGTTGTTCTAGCAGATTTGGTAGTGCGATATGTATCCAAAAACGATCTTGGAAAGGTATCACCGCGTGAAACTAACAACTCAGTCATGTTTTGTACTTATTTATAAATCATCACCTAAATACCATTTATTTGGGGACTACTCGCATTTTAATTAATTAACGCCCGACTACATATGATATTTTACATTTCTATCATCTGTAAACACACACAAAATTATCTTATCATCTTTATAAATAAATAAATAACGCCAATTAACATCAACTCGTTACAAAACTGACATTTACCAAGAATCTGAACTCCTCAAGGTCAAATTTTCTTATATCTATTTTCGTCGGTTTTAGGTGCTGAAAAAGGGATAGATAAAATACGTATTTCTGAACTTGCGTCAATTTGTTTTGTACTACCTGTTTATCCCCTCCCAATTTGAAGGACGTTTAGTGGCACAGTTTGCACTACTGCCAACTCTTACACAGTCGTGTCTAATATAGCAACATCGGTACTTCAACAATAAGAATTTTTTTTATCAAATATACTTTTTAATAAAAATGTTTCTACTACAAATTTAAATAATAATAATTTACATATAAACATAGAATAATGTATTTAAAATGAGCTACGAGCACAAACAATCCACAGAATGTCAATAAAGTGTAGCCATTATCAAATAATACATATTAAAACTATTACTGCCACGTAATACCCTTAACAAAAATTGTATTTCAGCGGCTGAATTATAAATACATTAGAAACAGTTGTCAATACATTATAATAAGTCTTTGGAGGCACCAAACGGGAACTACGGTTGCTACCCGTTCTCACACGTCGAAGCCCAGAATAGGCAGTTCCCAACGCCGCTGTAGCATATTAGAAAGACGGCAGTTAAAAACACTAAACTACAAATGGTGCAAGGTTTTCTCTCCAAGAAAAATCCAATTAAATACAACACCATGAACATGACGTGTGTTTGAATTAGGGCTGGATTTACAGGTTTTGGTATTAGAAGCACCGGGATAAGCCACTGCAGACAATACATACTCGAACGGTCGCAATTTTGAACTTTTACACTATGTACTCTTTTTTATGTTTATTATTTAGCGCCAACAAATGTAAAATCATCAGCTGTCAACGCAGATAATCAACAAACATTTTTATTCTTTTTGGTGGTATGAATGTATAATTTTTTCACCGAACATTGTTGCCAAGACGGATATTGAAGTTTAAATTTAAAATTTTCAAAGTAATTTCAGGTAAATTTACTGTTTCTTTAAGTAAACTTATTAAAACACTTAGTTGTATTTTAATAATGTAAATACAATAATTACCTTTGATTTGGTTGCATGCGTTGGTATACTAAATAACGTAAATGGTATTATGGCAAAATCAATTAAAAGGATCCTAACGATATTTTTATGTATAATCAAAATGATCTCAAGGATACTTCCAATAAAAATTATTTAAAAGATGTTTTTTTTTTAAATAAAATATAATTTGTAGTTTAATACACAAGCGCTCAATTGTCAACGAAAAAATAATTCCTTTACGCCAGTGGTATGATGGGGTGTCATACACACCAAAGGATTTTGAGACTGGCGTAATTACGCTGCATCAGACCACTGTAGTGTGAAGATACCTTGAAGGTGGGACGCTACTGAATAGTAAATAGCACCAATCAAGATGACTGGAAGGTATGGTGTTGTCACTCGAGTTTGATATGGGCGTCACGAAATGTTTTGCGGAGAGATGGCGCAGTAGGTACTAAAAAGACGTTTGCGCGTCAAATTTGAAATCCGCACGCTATGCTATTCTAACCTGACTTTGTTCATACTGTGATATTATACTGTCATAATTCAAGAATTATAAGAACATTATAGTGACAACTATTCTCGATCATATTTTCCTATAATTCATTATTTATTGCAATATTGAAAAGGTTAATATTTAATATAGCCTGAAAATTTATATCTTCACACTGATTATCACTGTAGCGGGCACTGTAGTTATTCAACTTCGGGAAAACGATTGTTAATGCGAGGAGGCGGTAAAACTTGGTTATGATTTTCTTGGGAAATTCGAAAAAAAACAGATTTCAATGCACTCAGTTTTGAGATCGATAAGACTCCAAAAGGCTTATTGCAAAGCAAAAATACGAAGAAAAAAAAAATCGAAAACAAAATTGGTTCTGTAAAGCAATTTGATGCGCCCGATTTGATGTTTATTATGTGCATGGGTCACGGTGGAATGCTACAGTTTATGTAGTTATAGAATGGGATGACTGTAAGGCATTGTAATTAAAAAAAGAAACATGAAAAAAATTGATAATTGACCCATATGAATCATACTTTATTGCTTACTCTACATATTTCCTTAAACACTATAGAGTACTAATTTTTATTGCAATTATTTAGTGAAAGTAGGCAATAGCAGTAGTAAAGTATAAAGATGTAATCGAATTAGAAGACAACGAACTAACTGCGCAATTTTATCGTAGAATTAATGCAGTGCTTTAATGTCATTTCGGTTAATAGTTGCCTACGAGGGTACCATCTACCTGCACATATTATAATTGTGTAACATACAAACCGCATAAGCACAAAATGATAAACGTAATTTAAAACATTAAAAATAGAACAGAAATAAAAATCAGTAGGTACATAATAATACATTAAAATTGTACTGTATTGACAAAATCTATGCGGACAGTCACTCTAGACATAGTGCATCTCTTTAATATTATAATTAGTAATAAAAACAAGTATTTTAAGTACTTCAAAAGTTTATTATTTACTTGTGTGCGGATAGCGATTATTTTACAAAATTTCAGAAGGGCTCCTGCCTATTATACAGATCACAATAAACATTGTATAATATTCATCTCAAACCTAAGATTTAAATATCAAAGGGTAGCTTGTATAAACCAGGATTAAAACACATAAAATACGTAAAAAAACATGAAAACATTAAAATCTACGTTAACTAATTTAGTACTTTTTTAGCATGTTAACTTAAGCACTAGACAAGCATTCCAATAACATATACTTGATATAAACAGAAATTCATTAAAAAAATCTTTTAAATTATAAAATAATTAATGCGTTTTGCAAGTCTGCAAAAAATTATAATTAAACCATAAACCATACATGACTGCATGTCTGTACGCTTTGAATAAATACAAATGCAGCTTTCACTGAACAAGTAGTCACTATTATATTAGTCGTTGTCCTACTATGATGGCACGTCGACAAGGTAATCATAACACGGGGTTCTCGACCTAGTAATTCTGCCACTGGGATGGTGACATACCAGTTGCAGTTGAGGAATCAACGCATATTTTTGTGGTTATATGTGGCGATGCACACAGGATGATTGATAATATGTTGGGATGTACTTTCAGTACAGATTAAGAATCTGAAAATAATAAAAAGTTCCTATAAATATGTGCCCAAAAACTCTTCATTACCGGGCAAGTTGCAGTCTACAGAAGTGGGAACAGTATTACCTCTTCCATAGATTTAATTTCATAAGCAGCTTTTATGGACACATGTTTATAGAATTTACTCTCAAAGTTTTGTGTAAACTATTCTATTCTATCGTATTAAGAAAACACTTATTAGACCTTCATGGCAATTTAATTTTTGAAAAGCATATTATCTCGAAAATTGTTAGATTTAGAAATTTTCAACATGAGAACATGTTTTTGGGCAATTTTGTATGGAGAATAAGATTTTTCAAAAAAATGCTAAAATCTAAAATATGTAGAACATAATTACGTGACCCCCCCCCCCGTACGAGACACCTCTGGTGTTCTTATTCAAACCAAAATTATTACAAATACATGAATAACTAATTACGTGAATAATGCTCACATATGAAATTTTAAAATTTGAGTGCAATTACTGCAAAAGTTATCTACAAAAAGTGATTAGCCTGGTTTATTTTTAAGAAACTGTAACCCTATAATGAAGGGTTTTCAGGCCCATGTTTATGAGAATTCTTTCGATTATATTTAGATTCTGAATCTATCCTGAAAATTCGTTCCACATGTTATGAATCACACTGTATACCATTGCTTTGGCAAACGAAAATTGTGCAGACTTCATTTAAATGAAGTAAAGGGGCTCTTTTAACTTTTCCTTTATTCGTGTTGTTATGAATCCTAAAAAATATTGCAATCATTATGAGAAACATAATTAAATGATATACCTAACTATTTAGAAATTGTAGAGTATGCTAAATTGTAGTTAATTTAGCATTAGTGTAATTTTAAATTAAACCAGCTTTTTCCATTGTAACATGTAGCTGCGTACTAAAATACAAAGGATGTTGATTGTTTAAATTACAGCAAAAGGAAATTTTTATATGCTGTGATTATTATCAACAGTGATCGGAAGTACAATTCTTTTAACTGCCTGAAAATAATTAATTTAAGTATTTCTCAACTTCTTAACTGTGTTTTTACTAGTTAATTGTTATTCTACATACATATTTGATTAAAATTAAAACAGTACTTACTCCTCTTTAATTTTCTGCTGGTAGTCTGTCTTTTTACTAAGCTGAAGCTTCTACTAAATTGAGTTTTGTGAATTACATTGGTGTGTTAATTAATAAATCACCGAAGTATGCTCTTATTCGTTATTATTTTACTTTTTGAGCGAATCGAATTGTCTCGTCAACTGTCAGAACATTTCAGGAGGATTAGGTTAAAATTCACGGACGCTGTCAGAGAAATCTACCGTCACTGCTGCCCTCTCGCGGCAATACATTTGTGGGTCCCTCGCAAAACAATGTAAATATTAAAAAGTGAAAACACCAATATATATATATATATTAGCTATCCATGCATCTTGGCACCAATAATAATAACGATTGTGGTGGGGATGTATGCAGACTTAAAGAATAATCTAATGAATTGGCAACAATGTTATAATGACCTTCCTTTTAATTGTCAATATTTGGATACGTGGATAATTTCAGAGGAATTGTTTTGTATTATTGAGACCTTGAACTGGTACATCAAAGACCGCATAATAATGATGTAATAAATGTAAATTTTTAGCACAAAAAGGTGTAATTGCCCCCAGGGAAAATAGCAGTGCAGAAGCCGGACTTAAAAAATATGAAATATTACCATGGATTCAGGACTGGGAAGTGATGATGAGAAGCGAAACCGAACTAAGGCTCAGAAACAGCTCCAAAATGAACAAAAGCAGCTTTTTAGCAGTTGTTTTATAGATGCCACTAGTCTTGGGGACGAGGGCGAGTGTGAACACCGTCGTAACGATGAACGAAGACAAGGCGCACTTATATTTAGATCTTCAATTCCACAGTATTCGATGCTTCAAATGCCCCACGGTACAACCGAGGATGACCAGGGAGCCACATCTGAGGTACAGGATGATAAAGGAGACGCCCAATCCATTGCAATTACCACACCTCACAATTCTATAGTTCAAGTGGAAGCAGAACTCGGAAAAAAGACACCGGTAGGTTTTTATGTGGACCTTGGGGATGTGGACATTGATGACACTCCTCCTGCAGCCCCGGTCGAGAAGAAAAATATATTTTCTATGGTAATTGATTTTAATGTTCCCAAACGGGAAATGCCTGCTAGATTAAGCACTTCACTATATAGTGGCAGAAAAAAAAGTAGTAGTACAAGAAGCACACTTAATTCGTCCGGTTCTAATTTAAGCGAGGGTATGAGCGGTGGCTATGAAAGTGATACGAGAAGAGATCTGTGTTCGGAAAATCAAAGTAAAACGAATGAAGACTGTAACGAAAATGGAGCAGAGGTAGAATGTAATGATGATATTAAGTTAGAAAGTCGTAATGATTTTGATAGTTTACCAACAACAGCAGAAACTAATTCTGATAGTGATAATAAGGACGATCTTAAGGACAATGAAAATACAGAAAATGAAGAGAATGAAAGTGGTAGGCAAAGCAGTACCTGTCAGCGTGTTAATTCTGGTGCTAGTAACATTCCTCGTCCTACTCAGCAGGTAAATATTAAGTTTTGGTTAATTGCTGCACTATTCAATTAGATTGTGTCAATATCCTTAAGGAAAAAGCTAAAATTTGTACAGGATGCTTCCTGTTTGTAAAGGATTTCCGGGAAGTCCAAGAAAAAAATCTCGAGAAACTGTGCATGTTTAGAACAGTCCAGAAATAGAGGAATTTCTTTATTAAGGGAAAGTAGAATGTATGAATTTTAGTCTGTGATTCACTCCTCACAATTAATATACTTGATTGATTCAGAATAGTAACTAAAAGGCGTTCAAAAAAAAAAGGATACTGTTCTGCTGATCCCATTTAAGTATAGCTTGTTTGCTGCCAGGATCAAAACTGCGACCCAATATATTATGCTTTGCAAAACCAAAACGACACCAAAATTGTTGCTACTTTGCTTTCAAAATATTCGAAATATTTCAAAAAATTGCCAAACATTTGGGTGCAATTCTAGCTTTGACTGTTATATACCAGAAACCTAAGCGAGATATCTTAACACACTCAGGATATAATCAGGAACTGATTTTTATGGTTGTTTATGCTAATATCGATTTTTAGCCCTGCTTATGTAGACATAAGCGTTTTGATGTTTTTCACCCTGAAGATGGCTTTTACGAACTTGGCATTTATCATGAAAATTGCTAAGTAAGAAAAGTTTCATGGGATGCTACTATCGACGGACCCGTCTGGAAAATCGAAATTAGTTGAGCGCTAAAGCAGCCCAATTTGAAGCCATTTTTTGGAAGGCGATTTGGGATGGAAAAAAGTTTCTCAGAACCATTTAAATTATAATAGGTCGCTTAATCGTTCAATTGGCTATGCAACAGAAAAAAGTTGACCGCTGTAGCTTAATATAAATCTGGGCTGTTTCGTTTTGTGCGCTGTACTCAAAACAGTGCCGTTTGTGAATGAGTTTACCAATCGGGTTCCGCTTTTGATATGTTATGCCCAGGTGTAGGGGCTAAATCTTCCCCACATCTCAAGTCTCTGCGTTCATAAATATGAATTTCTCCAAAATTTTTGTGTTCACAAAAAAGTTTCTTTGACTGACAATATTTGGCGCCCTCTAGCGGCCGAACGGAAAAATGAACCATCGGAGAGCCCTACTCGCGGACTACCGATATCGCCGCTCAGATTGAACAACAAAAGTGGAGGAGGGGGGGGGGAAATTTCAAAAACTCAAAAACTGCACTTTGGCATTGCTTGGCCAATGAACCAGTTCCCGCGAGGCGACACGAGTGTGCAAAAAGTAGGTGCATATGCTATACTGGGTAAGATGGGCAAAACAGTGGAATCTAAACCCCCACTTAACACTTTTTTTGAACGCATGTTATTTTTGATGCAGTAAAGGTTTTTTTCTTCTTAAATTTGACAATGGCATTTCACTGTTTCCTTGGAAAACAAAATTTAATGAATAATTTATATTGATTTATTGGAAATTGAGAAAAATATCTTTCATAGAATTAGAATGAAGGTAACAGTAAAATATATTTTAAAATGATGAACTGAATTTTTGGATTAATTTGGCTTTACAATTTTTTTATTATGTAAATTTGCATTATGGTCAAACCTAACTTCATTAACTCAACATTTTTTGGTCTCTAAAGTGAAGAATTAAGTAAAAATGTTCATTTAAAGTTCAGAATAATGTAATAAAACTAACATGTTTCTCCCAAGACACACAAAATAAAACAATCTAACAGTTCTTTTTTACTTGCCAGTTCGTTAAGCTCTCAGATTTGGAAGCCCAATCACCAAGATTGGACCTGTTTTTGGCACCTCGTATGAGCCGATCGATTCCAGAAAAATCCTGGGTGGAAAGCCCCCTTGCAACATTTCGTTCCGCCAGTTACCGAAGCTCTCCCCAACCCTTTCAATCAGATTTGAATGAACCATCAGAGCCAAGTTCTTTAACCGATTCCAGCCCTAGACGTTCAGCGCAAAGATTAGGCACAGATTTGTTACGTATGTTTTTAGAAGAAATTGGGCCAGACGTCACACTGGAGGTAAACAGTCGAAAGCTACGCGCTCATAAATGCATCCTTTCATCTCGGTGTCAATATTTTGCTGCCGTATTTGGAGGTAATCCTTCGGAAAACATTGTGTCCATTCAGGGATATTCATACGCGGCTGTACATTTTGCCTTGTGTCATATTTACAGTGGAGCTGCCCATATTCCTCAGTCCATTAGTTTGGTCGAATTAGCCGCCTTGTCGGATATGTTAGGCTTGGAAGGCTTGAAGGAGGTTGTAGCCCACGCTTTGAAGGTTCGACATTGTCATAGTTTCCATAAGCCTTGTACCGGGTGTATAACCGGGGTGGCGGAAGTTTTACCCCTGACTGCCGGTTATGGGTTGGACGAGCTGTATCAAGCTAGCTTGCAATGGATTACCCGCCATTATGTGGAAGTTTGGCCTACCAGAACGTTTGCAAATCTCCCGCGAGAATTACGGGACAAATGTTACCAACAACATGTTGTCCATATGAGTCCGGATACGGCTTTGGCAACAGCTATAAGCTGCGATGGATTATTAGCGACTATGCCTACGGCTAAATGGGCGGAACCCATCGCCCAACTAACTCTACAACTAGCAGACCATTGTCAGGTATATTTACGTCAAAATTACGCCGCCATTTTGGCTTCTTCGAGCTTTGCAAGCTTGGATACCCAACCCGATGTGGTCACGCAACTGGAAGATAGCTTCCTATCCGCAGCTGGAGCACTGAAACTCGACCAGGCTTGTCGGAGTTACATCAACTGTCACAAATTATTGCAAAAAACTTGGAGCCCATCATTTGCAGATATTTTACGTAAAATTTATGCTCAAATTGAGGGGTGTGTGGTGAGACAAGCAGCCCAAGCTTCCCGTAGCAGCTTGTGGACGCAACTTGAACCAGCCTTAAGGAAAAGGATCAGGGATTTAAGTGCCGGGTTGACTAGATCGAAACCCGAGCCGAGCAATCCTCCAAGTAGTTCTTCGGATTCTTCCCGTAATTCTAGTCCGGCCATTAAAAGTGGAAGTCGGACTCAGGTACATAGTCCTTCCTTACGGCGCAGCCTATTAATGGCGGCTCGTACTTCGCAAACACCCTCCAGCCCGTCCACTTGTAGACGTACCAGTACCCTTACAAATCCTACTCAGAGTAGTGCGGCTAAAAGTACTATTAAAAGTATATCTAGTCAAAGAACGATATCTAGTAGATCAACGACGAGCACTAAAAGCGTCGTAATGAAACGCGAAACCGTGACGCAAAAAGAGCGGCCCAAAAAATTGGCGGCTAGTAGTACCACGAGTGTTGTTTCAAAGAAATCGGAAAATATTGCCAGTCAACCTAGGAAAAATGTTGTTGGTGCTACAAGTACACGTACGATTAAAAAACCGACTGTTGTAGCAACAAAACATATGGTACCTTCCGAGCATGTGGAGAAGGTTGCAGAAAAACAGTCACCCGGAGTAAGGCGATCCGGTACATTTTTAAAAGAAGAGCCGACTGTGTTGGGCAAAATGTAATATTTACACGGGATGTAAAATATCTCACCACTAGTCCATTCCTAGTCAGGCTGTAAAACGTTTATAAGCTAGTTTGATCTCTTTTTTTTTGTCCATGAGTATTACGTGATTTGGCCAGTAAGATTGAGGTGATGTTGCCTCTTTAAGGCAATAGGAGCGACGGGGCTTAAATTTTTGCTATCAATTAAACTTGGAAAATTGTAAAAGTATCAAAATTTTGTTGGGTACTTATACAGTGTGTCTCACAAGTAGTTAGGCAACTCTACAATTTCATTTGTAATGCGATATTCAAAATAGTGATATCGCGATTAGTAGTACTTCCGGTTTCACTGGAAGTAACATTAACAAAAGTGAGATGACATGAAAAGATCTACAAAAATGACGATATCGCGAATTAATTGCACTTCTTACCAGAAGTAACACCAACAAAAGTGAGACAACATGAAAAGATGTAAAAAAATGATGATGTCGTGGTGTCACTTCCGGGTTTTACCGGAAGTGACAACTTTTGTTTTCTAAATAGAATGAAAATTTTCGTCTAATTTCAACTAATAGTCCACATTTTGCTTAACTGGAAAAAAATTAAAACTAGATGCATCTGTTCTGTACAAATGAAAAATTTTAAATTAATGAAAATTGATCAACTGTTGCCATTATTTACGTAATAACCGACAGTACAGCAAGTGCCATTTAACCTTGCAAAAAAAATGACGATAAGTTTAAAAGGCGAGAAGCCGTTACACTCTCAAGCAAAAGCAATCCCGTAGTTTGAAAGCTAGTATAATATCTAGTTGCTGTTAATTATTTATTTCATTATTATTTTGTCATACGCTAAAATAGGAGTTTCTAACCTAATGGCGCACGGCCTTTTAATTTGTCAAAAAATCTACAATTTTTCGCAAACCATAAATAAATTGACTTTCACTTTTTAGTAGAGTGTACCACACTGTCCAACAGCCAATTAGAGCTAGTTTAAGTTACGACTACCGACGAAACAAAGCGTAAGTAGCCGAATCAAAGCCCACTAAAATTTGCAAGGTTAGGTGGCACATGCTGTAATGATATAACAAATAATCAATATCAATAAATCATGGCAATGTTATCAATTTCAGGAAATTTTATATTTTTCAGATTGATTTATTTTTAATTTTTTCAGTAATTTTGTTATTCAACAATATAGATTATTTGGTATGTACGAAATCAGAAGAAAATTTTCTATTCAATACGACAAAAAAATTTATATAATTCTGTTTATAAAAACAGAAGTTGTCGAAGTGACTTCGGGTAAAACGTAAACACGTCCTTTAACTTTTGTTAAAAGATTTTTTCTGTACTTCCATTAGTGAGGACATTATAGGCTTGCCTATTTTTTCTTGGGACACACTTTATAAACAAAGCTAAGATTTAATTGATTTTTAGGTCAGATGTGCAACATAAACTCTCTCTTACTAAAATGACAGTTTGTACTTCCACCAACTGCAGAAATGTATGAATAAAAAAGTAAAGTTTTGAAGTAATTTTTTTTGCTCTTCATTTTAGTTTTATCTCGATTTTGAGCATTGCAAAATTGAATAGAATTGTCTATAAAATGTGTAAGAGACTTTTTTTTACTCCCGTTGGGCTCTCTATTTTAAAATAAATTATTTATTCAGATCTTGTGGTAAGTTTTAATAAATGTGTCGTAGTTTTCTATAAATGTAACAATTTATATTTGTTGTTTTTAAATATAATCAAATGTGTTAGTTGGTGGAAGCAACAGCAAACAAAATTTTGGTCAGATTTGAAAGTAATCACAGTTGGAATTTAATTTCGTCCATTTATACATTTCCAGTTGTTTTTTTTAAGCAAATTAAATAATGTTTAAATAGTTTTGTATCCTGTAGTGTTTTACCTGAATTTACAATGTTCACATGTTAATAATTGTGATTGGGGGCACCTCCAATTTATTTTTGAATAATATTGTGATATTCAAAGAAAATATTCAAAAATATGACATTCCATGCTCGGATATTTATTAGATAATATGTTAGTCTAAATATATTCTAACTTTTTTCCTTTTTGGGATTATATTATGATTAAAGAAATGTACCTTTACACTGTACATTATAAACATGCATGTAATTCAGTATAAAAGCTACATTAGAATGTTTATGATTGTCGAGATTCAAAACAACAAAATATAAGATCAAAGCTGTTATGTAGAATAAAGTTTTATGTACCGTTTTTAATTTATGTGTGTAGGTAGGTATCTAAATACATGTATGTTCAAAAAAGTAAAATATTTCGGTAAATACAAAATAAGAACGTAAATTGTTATAGGTAAGAAATAAAGCACTTTTTATCACTATGCTGTTTTAGTTATTTTTCCACAGATTTTATACACGGTGATTCATAACACGAGGGGTGTACTTTTAGGATGAATTTAGAATATGAAGACAATAAAAGCCGTCCTATAAACGTGGGATCGGAAACGTTTGCTTACAGAGTTACAGCTTTCTGCTGATGGAACAATCTAATAACAGTAGTTGCAGGGAAGCTCTGAAATTTTTAGTTTCCTGTACTTCCAGTATGGAAATGTAGGTATCGTGATGGCGATGTACCGGTTCAACCTTTCTTATTTTGATCTGGTTGAAGCTTTACCCTGTGTAGCTAGAAGCCAGGGTTCGGTGAAACAAATACGAAGACAGAATAAAGAAATAATTATTTACATTGTTTATTATCTGATTATTTACAAATTTTATATCTTAAAATTATATGTAATTCATGTACTTCACTATTTCAAACGTTATTTACAAAAATCAAATCAATTATATAAAACAACTTTTTGACGACCCGCCTATGGTACGTCCTTCTGTATTTTTCTTCCGGCTGCTAGATAAATTCCTTTCTGCTTGGTTTGTTGGGTTGCCTAGCTGGCTACCTTAATTTACTGCGACCTATGTCGATCGATAATTGCTTTACTCGTTATGCGCCGCCGCGCCGGTCCAATGCATCGACCCACAATGGATTCTTTGCAATCGCACACGAAAGAATGGTGTCTGTTTGACAGTTCTTTAAAATTAACATTTCTCTCGTTTATTAAAATTCAGGAATCTCTGGAAATAAATAACTTTGTAATTAATGTTCTGCAACGGTTACTGTTCTGCACTCGGCTTCTACAGGTCGACTGGTTACAACTGGAATTAAAACGTTTTGTGTTTGTGTTGTGGTTAATGTAAAAGCAGGTAAGAATTAAGGATATTAATTCTGGTTGATTTTAATTAAAACAAATTAATCTACTGGTTAAAATTCTCTGGGTTTTCAAATTACTAAGCAGGGCTGTCGAGAATATCAGGGGATATTTTGTTTACTGTGAAAATTTCCATTAAAGAATGTAACATGCGTGTGCAACTCCACAGGCAAAAATCAAGAAATGTTAGTTCTAACACCGTTTACCGCGGGCGCTGCTTCGGTATCAATCGTATGTGTTCGGATTAATACGCCGTTAAAAATTTGCAGAAAATTTGAATTCGCTTCTATCTGTCAAATTTACTTTTATGTGCGTCATAGTTTTAGATTTTCCGACTACCTACCTATATAATATGTATACTTGTTGTGTACCGCAGTGTTTAAATACAAACGCAATAAAACACAGATTTCCTATTTTAAATGCGCAGGTTAGTATTTTTTTTACAAATTAAGAACTTAAAATTTTAAATCTGCATTCCCTGCGTAATCTATTAGTTTACTGTTGTTCATATAAAAATAGATTTTTTTGAGATAAACAACATGCTCAGCTTCTATCAGTCAAGTGCACAACGGTCTTGGAAACCAGTGTAGTCGTTCATTAGATGAAACACACCATTAAAAACGACGGGTTTTTCCGAGAAAATTAAAAAAAATTACTACGTTTTATAATTTGAACCACCAGACAATAAAAGTTAGGTTCTGTATTTTTTTAAATAAATGTTTTCGCATTTCCTTTTGATTTTTCTTGTAGCTTTTAAAAATATTCGCCATAATTTTAAATTTCCCCCTCTTTTCATTAGTGCTTACACCGTTGTACATTGTCGCTAGTGTACATTTGTTTTAAAATTTTGTATAACAGTTGCATATCTATATACGTATATATATTTCTAATCTGTGGAATGTAAATTCTAAACTAAAAACTGGATTCTGGTAATTAATAAAAATTAACGGTAAATTCAACTCTTATAATTACGAACAGAGCTTCAACTTCTCCTTGTCGTAATTATCCCTTAGTTAAAAGTAAAATGATTTCGTTTGAATCAGAGAAATTTACATCTCAGAAAACCAACGAAACAACTACTTCCTGGCAATCAAATAATTAATTCTAACAAAAAATCTGGCATCTTTACGTTAGAGATTAAAGTATTTAATAGCTGGTTTATTTAATTTGAATAAGAGAACACAACATCTCAACCTTCAAATTAAATAACTGGTTCGAGTATTTTTCTAAGTTCAGGTTTAGATTCGTAAACTCAAAAATTACTAACAGTTAAAACTGTTCGGAATAAGCATAATTAGAAAATTTCTAAGTTGTGATTCAAATTTAAAAATTAAATTTATTAAACGGATCTGGATTTCAAAATAATTTGAAAAGTTAATGTTTTCTAGAGAGGTTTCTTGAAGAGAAGTTCCTTGTTCTGGCATTTCAATTTCATTTCAAATACGTTTATTACAAAAATATATACAATTAATTACAAGTCAATTTTAATTCATAAAAGTATGTATATGTGGGCCACTTTAGGCTTTCGGCCTCTTCAGCCCTGGTTGTCGTCCTTCGTTGGTGGAATGGTTGCTGCATTTGGTCCTGGTGTTGTAGTTGTTCTGCGTCGTGGTGTTGTCGGTCTTGGAGTTCCTAGGAGTTGCTGGTTATGTGTCTGGAATTCGAAAAATAGTGTAGTATTCCTGTTAACGCATTGTTAGAGGGGTGTCTTCAACGAGGTCAAGAAGATTGTCGGGAAGGTCGGGGTGTAGTGAAGATAAGAGGGCTGTCGGGGGGTGTTTGAGTTTGCCTCGGGGTTTTCGTGGGACACGGTTTCTTATAACTTGATTTTGGGTTATGTATTTGTGGGATGTTTGGAGGGTGTCTTGGGCGATGGTGTTGTTACCGTTTAAGGTGCGGATTATGTAAGATTTTTGAAGTTCTAGGAGGCGTTGATCGATAGGGGTGGTTTTTGTGTCTTCATGGACGAGGATGCTGGGATGATATCTGTGTAGTCTGAAGATTCGACGGAGGATTTGACTTTCGCAGGAGCGGATTTGGTCTAGAAGATGTGATTTTAGGGTGGCGTAGATGGGTGCTCGGTAGTCTATTACCGGACGGACGAAAGTGTTGTAGGTATGGAGGAGGGTGCGGGAGTTATACAGCCTTGAAAGCGTCCCTGGATGCGTCGAAGTAAATTGGAGCGGTTTCGGACTTTTTTCAGGGTTTCTCGAAGGTCGGGTTCGAGGGAGCAGGTTTTATAAAAGGTGATTCCAAGGTATTTTATTTGGTTGGAGAGAGGAATTTGATAGTTGTTGATTGTTATGTTGATGAGATGGGGGGTTGAGACGTGGGTTCAGGCTTGAATTTGGGTGTCTGAATAGGATTGATTGGGTTTTGTCAGCGTTGAGTTTAATTCTCCACTTGCGGGTCCAATTGTAGATTTTGTTAAGGGCTGTTTGGATTTGTCGGGAAGCTGCCTCTGAAGATGGTTGTGAAGTCCAAATGGCGGAGTCGTCATCGAAAAGTCTGGTTTTGGTTCTGGTTGGGTTGGTGATTGGGAAGTCGTGGGAGTATAGGGTGTAGAGTAGGGGTGATAGAACAGCTCCTTGGTGAACGCCTGAGCGGAGGTTGATTGGGAGTGAAAATGAGTTGTGGACTTTCACCTTGCAGGTGCGGTTGTTTAGAAATGAGTCTATCGGTTTGATGAAGGAGGAGTTCAGGTTTAGGGCTAAAAGTTTGTGGATGAGACCGTCGTGCCAAACCTTATCGAATGCACGCTCTATGTCGAGGAAGACTGCAAGCGTACATCGGTTTAGGTTGGCATTTCTGGTCGAGTCGGTATGACCTTGTTCTGGGTTGGTCAAATGGTTTTATCCTTGGTGAATAAGGAAGGGGTCGGAGAAGGGATATTTTCTGGGAGCAACGTCTCAGGTTGCGCTGTCGTTTCGGTCGCGCCTCGTAGAAATTTCCACTTCGAGTGCCTCCAGCGAGTTTTATTCAAACCAATGTAACAAAATAAATTCTTATAAATTTTTAAACTGTTACAGCAGGTTTGCCCGTTACAGCGATTATTGTTGACACCAAGTTTTTGACGGAAATATATGTTTTGCACAACTCGTAATTGGTTATTAAAATTGTCAGGAATTATTCGACTGATTTTAATGAAATTTCATATACCTACTTTTTAATTTTGAAGCATATTTTTACCGTAGTTCTGTGTATGGAAGTACTATTAAGAGGGGGGGGGCACCTAAATGACTGTCACCAGGAATCCCCCAGTAGCGGCGAGCGAACAGGGAAAAGCCCAGCGCCGAATCACGCGGTCGTATATTTTATCTTATTAAGAAATAAGTTAATATTCTCAATAGTTTAGAAAATAGTAGGAGTAGGGGGTGACACTTAAATGACTCACCCTGTATATTTTATTAAGAAATAACTTAATATTTTCAATAGTTTTGAAAATTTAAAGAGGGGGGGGCACTTAAATGACACCCTGTATATTTTATTTTATTACGAAATAACTTAATATTCTCAATACTTTCGAAAATATTAAGGGGGCCACTTAAATGACTCACCTTCTATATATTATTTTATTAAGAAATAAGTTGATATTCTCAATAGTTTAGAAAATAGTAGGGGGGGGGGGGGTGACACTTAAATGACATCCTGTATATTTTATTTTATTAAGAAATAACTTAATATTCTCAATAGTTTAGAAAATATTAAGAGGGGGCACTTAAATGACTCGCCCTGTATATTTATTTTATTACGAAATTACTTAATATTCTCAATAGTTTCGAAAGTATTAAGGGGGGGGGGGCACGAAAATGACTCGCCCTATATATTTTATTTTATTAAGAAATAAGTTGATATTTGTGACGAAACGGATGAAAAGGGGGAAGCTGTTGTCTATGATTGCGTAGCAGGAAGAGCCTCGGCAAATTTTTCAGACTTTTTACTCTACTGCCTGAACGATTTGTATTAAAAGATGACTTTGGTGCGACTTTCAACATAAGAAAACAAATAATACACAAACTCTGCCATCTTCACACGAGAAGACAGAGTTTGTGTTTTATTTAAGTTACTCAGCTTTGGGGATGGATTCGTTTTCAAGACAACAAAACAAATTTATATTTTTTTTACATCAAAATCGTCAAATTTTTTATTTAAACTATTCAGCATTCCGCAGATTTCCGTTAGATTTCTCGTCTCTGATAACGGAAATCTGGAACTGTTTCAACTTTACGGAATGCTATCATGTCTCAACACAGCGTATTTATTATTTTGTTTGCAGTATTTGGAGCGAATGTTCATATTACATGGCGCACCACTTCATTTAAAAAGCCTTGTAAAAAGAAGTTATCCTTAAAAGCGCGAGGCGTAGACTACGGGTTCTGCTAATTTAAATTAAATGCTTTATTTCATTAAAATTGATTCAAAACAACACGTGTCTGAAAACTTAAATTTTATCGATTTATTCCTTGGATAAAATATTTTATGTGATAACATGTGTATAAATAACATGCGCAGTTAATTTTCGTTTGCAGGTGCCACATACCAGATGTCTTTTCTAACTAAGCTTTGTGATTGGTGCATTTTTTGCCTCTCGCTGATAAGATATTAGTTCGCGCTACTCATTTGTTATTGTGTAGAATGTACTGCCAAAGAATATCAAAATACCCCAGAAGCGTCACTTGTGTCGGTTCCTTTGATGTTTTGAGCACAATTTGGGTGACCTTCTCCATATTGAAAATGGTTAACGTCAAAATTAAATGGCGCCAATTTTAAATATAACTTGTAGACATGCAACACAAAGAACTAAATAATATTGCTAAAGGTAATTCGCAGGAAACCGAAGCACGCATTAAATAAAGTAATAAGTAAAAATAATTCTGTAGATCAAGTAGGATTTTTATTAGGTATGTGAAATGCAAATAAAATTACATTGTTCAATATTTTGTAGTAGGTATACCTACCGCGTATTGTTATGTCCAAATGGTACGAGTATTTACCAACGTTTGGCTAAAACTGATTACTTTAAGTAACATTCACAGAACACAATTTACTGCTAAGTCAACCAAACGAACTGCTCCGTCTGCGATGCTGTTGTGGTATTGTGCTACATTTGACCCGCTAAATAACTGTAATACCCTTAAAAACGATACCTGAATAAAATGGATGAAAGAAGAACCTTACATGGAGTGAAAAATAATGTTATTGTTATCTACTGTTAATTATTATGGATGTTTAAATATAATAATAAACACTAAGTTGAACATAACCTCCAAGTTACATCCGTCAGATGGACAGGAAAACCATTTACAATATGGCCGACTAAAGTACAAAAAATATCGAAGTGACGCTTCTGGGCGTTTTGATGTTCTTTGGTACTGCTTTGTGAAACTTGAAATTGTACATGAATTATGGGCAGTGTTAAACGTGTGTGGTGTATAATTGATACCTTTTTTACTTAAAAATTAACACGAATTTCTACATAAAACAGGTAATAAGCATACCTCCTATAATTTTACTTCATAAAGAATGCTTTTAAAAGTGAATGGGCGTTTCTCAATTAATTTAAAATAGAGGAAAATTTATTACACCGATAATTAAATTATCTACGAATTACCTCATAGTCGTCCATAGTGCCATTAATGATGATAATTAAAAAAATACTATATTTAATTGGTAGAAGTTATATAACTTTTTGTCATTATTTCTATAATCGTGAAGGCACATATTTTGTTGGCTTTGGGTAATTTATATATTTTTTTGCAGCTTGCAGCAAGAATTACCGGATTCCTTACTTTTTTCAAGGCATAAGGAAACCCCTACCAATAAATCTCTGTGATAAAAGAAGAAGTGGTTGATTTTTCACAAATGTGTGTCATAAGGTAAGATTTTTTTCAATAATCAGATGCTAGTCTCTGTTTAATATTTAAAAGTTCCAAGAATTCTCTAACATCCTTGCACTCGTCTAATTTCATCTCCATAATTTAATTTTTTTTGCGAACTTCCGACTGTGTAATGTGTATGCTAACCCTGAAATTTTTTTGATTTTCACAGATTTCATATTATCTTAACATTATAAGTTGTAGTTCAATATTAATATACCTACCATGCTTTTTCAACCATTTGATTGACTTAATTTTCAAACCCACAACTAGGGTTTCTAGTCCCGTTACCCCACCTCAAAAATCTGGTTTCGTAACCTAAAAGTCCCGAAATTATAATAACGTCACAAATCATGCGGTAAAGCGGCAGGCATGTGAGCAGCACGTACAGCAGGATGATGTTCGGCTGTCCCAGTTGAGGAAAAATTAAACATGGCCACAATAATTAAAAAACAATTGACACTTTTTGAAAATGGGGGTTGTCGTGGGCAAAATCTCCAGTTATGCTAGGAACATTTAGTAACCATACCAGCTACCAGCTTGCAATCAGAGAGGGCATTTTCAGTGGCAGGAAATTACATTCAGAAGTTGCATTGATTTCGTGACCATTTTTGGGACCTTAGGGACTTGGAATTTGGTTCCGATGTCCCAAAAACCTTTTTGGTCCTGGGACTTAGGAACCCTATCATATTTATCTCCTTTTCAAGAAACTAACAACGTTAATTTTATTTAGTAAAAGAATATTTTTTTAACAAAAATTGAAGTCATAAGAAATGCAATATTTCTAAACAAAATTTTGGTTTTCGATGCTCCCCAGATTCTTTAGATTTAATTTTTTGCTTACTTTTTGGTTGATCCTCTGCTCCCGACACAATGTTAGAGTTTTCGCCGCCTACGGAACTCCAGAGAACCTGCACAAAAAAATATTAAAAATTGTCCAATATTGAGTATTTTTAATGCTAATGCGGATAGCAAGGGCAAACCGCAAGTGGAAGTACGGTGAAGGTGAAAGTATGTGGAAGTAAGTGGAAATGGAAGTACGGTGGAAGTGTATGGATGTAAGTGGAAGTATGTGAAAGTATCTGTGTTAACGGAATTCGAAGTTTTCTCTACAAAAGGAGGCTCCCATTAAACTGCTAGTTAATCTAGACCCGCCATTGTTTTCTAGTTGAAATATATTTAATAATTTCTTTTTAATTAAATTTATTTTCAAACCACCACTTAAAATGTCAAGGTTAACGTACAACTTTATTATTTTGTTGTGTTATCTAATGGTTTTTCTCCCCGCACCTGTTAAATTTGCCAGTCCATAGCTTAGTTAAAAGTGTTGTATAAGTAAAACTGAACTTGTGGAAATTAAAGTTTGTGTAAAATATGTGAATTTGGGTATTTTGGTCATTTCTTCAACTTGATAACAATTATAAGCTTCAACAAAAGAGGTAGGCCTACACATTATTTTATCTTTAATTAATGTCACAATGGCGTAACTACACTTTGTGCCCCCCCTCCACCCGCATCGATATTGTCTGATTTCTATTAAATCTTTATTAATATTATTAATATAAGTCCCAATTCAAAATATAATCTGTACATTTTTATTTTAAAATCGATCGTTCAATTCTTTTGTTATGCTTATGTGGAACATGTTGTATATAACATGCTGTACAGTTGTAAAAAACTCTGTAGTGTATTTTTTATGCAAGAATAAACGCATGCAATTGGTTCTCTCGTGACGTCATAACCTTATAGAACAAAGAAACCTTGTTAGTTATCAGTGTCACGTAGATTTAGCTAAACTTTTGTAATTTGCAGGGCTCGAAACGAGTTACTTTTTTACATAAAAGTACATATTTTTAAAGATGGTGCATAAAAGTACGTATTTCCACGAAGTAGTCACTAAAAGAGCATATTTTCGAATATTCCCGCTCTGTGGAACTAAATGACGTCGCGTGATATCAAAAATCAATGGTGCGGCAAAAATTAATGTTTAGAAAACTTCTGTTTATTTTTTATTATAAGATTTTTATTATCTTTGGGTATGTATTTATCTGAAGTAGTATACAGGATGTATCAAATTGTGTGTTAACTATGGGGACCTCGCTTATTTGAAGAGATACGACGATGGTTAAATTAGAGAAAAGTTGTTGAATTTTATGACCATTAATAATTTAAAAAGAAATTAGAGCTATCTTGCCTAGTTTCTGAATAAACTAAAAAAACTGAAATTCTGGATTTTTTGTTTTCGGCTATAACTCATTTGTCATTTATATTTCGTATTTCTAGTTAACGCATTATTAGGACACTTTTTCATGCTGAATTTAAATTTTTGATCAGATTTGGTATAACTGTTACTATTGCTCATTTTCGACTGTCAACTTTTTTTTTTCTTATGGTCGGCATTTTAAATTGTTCCATATTTGAATAGAGTTTTTAATTCTGATTTCAACGATGTGTCACACTTTGCATTTTGTTAAAGTTTTGAGCATTCTATTACAGAAAATAAAAATTTCATAAGAGTGCCATGGAAAGACCACGTCATTTAATTTATTTTGAAAAAATTCTAGTAGGCCATGAACTGATGGAAGTAAAACAAAACGCCACTATTATTTACTTTGGCCTTTAGATACATTAGGTACGCGAATATTTCAGGAAACTTTGTTTTGAGCATAGGCAGAAGATTAAGTTATTTTTTTACAAAAACAAATAAATGACACACACAGTTATTAACACACAGATTAGAGAGTTTATTTTAGACGATCTTCTGAGCATGCTTTACAAAGGTGTAAAATGTTTTGAACATTTATTTAATAATTGTTTGTGTTAGTGCAGTTCTAGTGTTATGTGTTGTATTTATTTAACCTGTTATTCAAATTAGTTACAATGTCAGTTGCAAACATAAAAACTGCAAGTGGAATTTTCAGTAAATTGTGTATGTTAGAAAATTTGTCATTTATTTGTTTTTTTTTTAAATTAAGATAATCTGCTGCCTACGCTCAAAACAAAGTTTGCTGAAATTTTCACCTACCTAATGTATCTAAAGGTAAAAGTAAATAAAAGTAAAGTTTTATTCTACTTCCATCAGTTCATGGCCTACTAGAATTTTTCAAAATAAATTAAATGACGTGGTCCTTCTATGGCACTTATATGAACTGTTTATTTTCTGATACAAAATGTTCAAAAATTAAACAAAACGCAAAGTGTGACACATCGTTGAAATCAGAATTTAAAACTCTATTCAAATATAAAAAAAATTGGCAGTCGAAAATGAGCAATGGTAGCAGTTACACAAAATCTGATAAAAATATTTGGTTTAGCAATAAAAAAAGTGTCCTAATAATGTGTAAACTACAAATATGTAACATATATAATAAATGAGTTATAGCCGAAAACAAAAAAATCCAAAATTTCAGTTTTTTCCAGTTCTTTCAGAAACTAAGCAAGATAGCTCTAATTTCGCTTAAGATTATTAATAGGCATAAAATTCCACAACTTTTCTCTAATTTAACCATCGTCGTATCTCTTCAAATAAGCGAGATCACCATAGTTAACACGCAATTTGATACATCCTGTATACATACCTTGTTTTCAAAAATGTTAGTACTTTCTATATTTTTTTATTAGTTTTTCGTAAAAGTTTTTATGTTAATGCATGTATATTGGATATATTAATAAATGATTTCTTAAAAGTAATATTTTATTCACTTTTTTGGTACATATTTTTGGCACTGTAAGTCACTATTTACATATTTTGACACTTCATCTTTGTTTCGAGCCCTGAATTTGAAATGTGAAACATTGAGGTGCTGTTGAATATACCGGGTGTAGACGAAACATGGTTCCCCCCTTTTTTTATTTATTGAAATAAACAAATAACATTTGGTATGGGTAATATATCCATAAAATTAAATTATTTTCTGGTATTAGCAATTTTTCACCACTTCCGGTTTCGCCGGAATTGACCATAACTTTCTTATTTTAAATACAACACCTAGTATATTTTTAGATATTTGGAATCGGGATAAAATTCTACATACGATAGTGTACGTCAACTGTTTTTTTAACATTTTTTAAAATTTTATGTATTGTTTTCGTTTTGCGTCTTGAGTGCCACGACGGACATAAAACTGTTCCTCTACAGCCAGGCGTTACCCCAAAACTGTTTATTATCGTTTGCTGTCCGAATCCGTCGATCCCAGGCGCTTTAAAAATTTGGCACACAGTTTTTTGAGAAAAATTCAGAAATTTCAAGTGTAACAATATTGGCTCATATTCTTTTTCGGCAAGAGAACTCCCTAACGGTTGAGACGATACCCGTAACTCGATGCTTAATTACGTTTTTAACCAGTAAAATTAGGTTTTAATTGGTTGTCAAACAAAGTCGTAACTACGGTCAACTGCAGTTGTTGTAGTTTCAAATAAAATAACATCAAAACAAAAGAGGAAAGTAGTTTAATAACAAATACACATCAAGTAGACAGTAAATAAACAACAACTGAGAACCTTTTATTTATAATAATGTAGAATTGAATTTTAATTTAGCGCGGGAATCAGTTTAAAACATTTCCTGCAGAGGAACAGTCCGTCATGGTACTCTAAACGCAAAACAAAGACATTAAATAAAATTTTTAATGATGTCAAAAAAACAATTAAAGTACACAATCGTATGTAGCATATTCTCCCAATTCTAAATATGTAAAAATATACAGGCTGTTGCATTTAAAATAAGAAAGTTATGCTCATTTCCGGCGAAACCGGAAGTAGTGAAAATTGCTAATACCATCAAATAATTGAATTTTATAAATATATTACCTATACCAAATTTCATTAGTTTTTTTTAATAAATAAAGAAGAAAGGGGGGGGGGCATGTTTCGTTTACATCCGGTATATAGATGGATAACCCAGTTGTATTAAAAAATAGCATAGTGTTCCTTCAGAATGTGCAAGATTTGTAAATTTGAACGTTAACAACAGGTAAGTGGATTTTTTTTAAATCAACTTGAAGATCTGAACATATTTTAAGTTTTTATGCTTAAATTTCACTTCGTGGGATGAACCACTCATTAAATATTTCTACATACTCCCACCTGTAGTTCCACATACTTCCATGTAGTTCCACACGCGTCCTAATATTGATTTGAACGTTATAGAACGTGAAAACGTCAAAATAAGTTACATATTATGTTAGTAAATTCTATTGCCTTCTAGTTAACAAACATAAAAATGATTTTACAAAAAATAAAGTTAAGTTTAAGAGATTGATAATTGCATTCTGCAATTGCAGAAAGCATTGGAGACATTACTTCAATATACCAGGTGACCACGAGAACATGTGACAACCGGCCATTTATTCAGTTTTTAAATTTTGCAAATATGCACATTAAAAATACATATTACGACGTAAAACGGTGTTCATTTGGACTTCCGGTTTAACCGGAAGTGATAGCATTTTTTTAATGGAACACCCTGTACATTTTTGCATGTTTGGATAGACCTTAAACTTTCTTTTACAGCTATGTATAATACTTACCCATTAACTTTTAATTTTAGCCGCCAGAGGGCGTGATTTAAAATTATTTAAATTCCTAATAATGATATTCATAATTGATTTTTTTTAAGTTGGCTTTGAAAACAAAAGTTTAATGAACTTTAATTAATTTGTTTAAGCATTTTATTGTGGCTAAAAAATTCTCAGTTTTTAAACAGCCATAATTTATTTTTTAAATTCCCCTACCTGAGTTTTATTGCACTTTTTAAATTGCATTTTATTTGCTTTAATTTAATACCAATAACATACCTTTTTATTTTTAAAATAGCAAAAATAATTAAAGTTATTGTATTAATAATAACGGATATTAAAAATAGCTAGACGCCCTCTGGTGGCCAAAATTAAAATTAATGGGAAAGTATTATACATGGCCGTAAAAGAAATTTAAAGGTCTATCCAAATACGCAAAAATATACAGGGTGTTCCATTAAAAATAAAAAAGTTTATCGCTTCCGGTTGAACTGGAAGTCCAAATTAACACCGTTTTATGTTGTAATATGCAATTTTGTGTATATTACCCAAAAGCAATTTGAAATTAATAATTTAAAAATTGAGAAAATGGTCGGTTGTTACATGTTCTCGTGTTCACCTGGTAAAAGCGCTCGAAAAAGTTCCTTAGGTCTTCCTACCACCCCCAGTGCCCCCAACAAAGATTTTTCTGTATTTTAAAGATTAACTTATTTTGGCTTTAAAATCGGCCTGAACATGTTGAATGACAATAGCAACAATCTTCTATTAACATAACACCTGTGGTAGTTTCTTTTTGATCGCTTAGGTTAATGAGTAATCGCCAAAAATACCAAATTGAAAAATATTGCTTGCTGTTAAAAAATACTAAACATTAAAATAAACACTTTTAATTTTTTTTTATTTCTAATTAATCTGGCAATGTTCGAATCTGAAAAACTTGGAATTTTGAAAATTTTCCCCAAGTTAAATATCTCGAAAACTTTCCGAATTTTTAAAATTATGAAAGTTTTTAAAATTTTAAATTTATAGAATTTTTTTAATTTTCAAAATTTTTAATACGTTCTTTTAAACGTTTCCAAAAAGGTCAAAATATTAAAAATTCCTTAAATTTTCACAAATTTCAGAATTTTAAAAATTCGAAATTCTGAATTTCGAAAATTTTCAACATTTGCAATATTCTAAATTTTTGATGTTTCAAAATTTTGAAAATATTGAAATTAATGAAAAAGTTTGAAACAGAGAATACGAAAGAAAGCAACGAGATTATGCAAAAGTCTCCTCCTTTTTCATACTAAAGTTACTTTAAAAAATTTCCAATGGGTGGGGGCACAAATGGTCACTTTGTTAAGATAAAAGTCACTTTGTTCTAGTAGGTCGCTAATTGTAGCATTTGGTCACTAAAGTCGCTAATTTGCGAGCTTTGTTTCACCACATTTTTAAATTTCGCGCTATTTAATCCGTCTCTACCTTCTTTGTTTTCCTCAAGTTGGTATATCAAGCGATTTTGACCTGACATGGGCGTACTCGTACAATTTTCCTGACATGGGCGTACTCGTACAATTTTGCTGGTATTTTCTAAAGAAACTGCTGAGACGCATATAAATGTTATGTTAATGAATAATTTCGGTGCGAAATCAACGATCAAAACTCAATAATATACAGGGTGAATAAAAAGTATGGATATCGATGTCACCGCCTTAAGTAATAACTTTACGAAAATAAATTAAATGCAAAAGTGGTTTGGTAGACAATTGTACATCATTGTAAATCAATTTTACTTATACAGGGTGTTTACTTTTCATGGTGCAATTAGCATTTTTATTATTTTACATATACCACCCTGTATATTATTTCATTTTTGAATGCGAAATTTAATTCTCTATAAGACGGTGTGGGGTAATACTATACCTAAAATGTACGGTTGTTGAGATATCCGAGATTTTTGTTTAAATTGTCTGTTGCTGGTCCAATTTAAAATGAATAACTGATTAATGAAAGGTTTTTCTAATGCACAAATTCCAAACAATACAGCAATTTTTTCAATACAACACCCTGTATCATCTTACGAGGAATGTAATTCTCTTCCAATTTCATAAACCACATCCTGCAACTAAACCTGGTAGTTTTGGAGATAATTATTTTTAAGATTTTAATGGTTTTTATAGAAAAAAATCTTGATACAAACTAATAAGTCTGAAAATTTAGTTTTCGCAAGGGAATTAAATTTCTCGTAAGATGATGTCAAAATATTCAGTGTTCTATTTAAAAACATTGCGCTATTGTTGTTTGCAGTTTGGCAAAATTACTCTTAAAACCAAACCACCCTGTATAATTCAAAAACCTTTTTAGCGGTACATTTATTACAATGGCCCATGTTCATATAAGCTGTAAAAATAGCAGTGAAGAGACATTTCATTTGTCAGTTATTACTATTTTAAATTTGGCTCGGCAACTGTCAATTGAAAAAAACAATCGCGAATAACTCAACAATCGTATAATTTAGGTATAAGAATCTCTATAGCATCTTATAGAGAATTAAATTTCGCACTCAAAAATGTAATAACATACAGGGAGTTTCGTATAAAACAACAAAGTTGCTGATTGGACCTTGAAAAGTAAACACCCTGTATAAATGAAATTGATTTACAATGGTGTGGAACTGTCTAACAAACAGCTTTTGCATGTAACTTATTATTGTAAAGTTATTATAGCAAAATAGCGACAAAGTCATTATTTTTTTGTTAAAACAGTTGTGAACCCTGGAGGGGGGTCAGTGTAGAAAGTTTCCCCCTTTTGTGTCAAATAAAAATGGTGACATCACCCATTTTTAGGAATTTATTTTAGCTAGGGTAAAAACAGATTTCACACTTTTTTAGACTTTTGTGATGTTGCAAAAATGTCTGCATTTTTATATTTTTGACTATTTTAGGATGTAAAACATCCCCCAGATAGGGACGCAAATAGTTTTTAAAACACTTCCATACAAATCGAAACATTAAAATATGTTCTTGTAAACATGGTCCGGAAATGCTCGCTTACGGAGTTACAGCCTCCCAAAGAGGTTAGTGTGAATTGTTAAAAATTTCCTTTTACGCAAACAGTACCTCTGTACCAAAGCATTTCCGGACGAATGCTTGTAGGAATATTTGCATGGTTTTCATGTATAGAACTCGCTCTTAAAGTTTGTGTAAACTATTTTGACACCTTGAGAAAACACTTAGACCCTCGCTTAGACCTTCATGGTAACTCGATTTTACAAAAACATTGAATTATCTTGTTAACTGTTAGATATCGCGACTTTCAACAAGAGCACCGTTTTTGTGTATTTTTGTATGGCGAATAAGATTTTCTAGACAAAACTTCAAAAATTGTAAAGATCTCAAATATTGGAAAGCAAACATTACGTGACACCCCCGTACGAGGCACCTCTGGTGTACTTATTCAAACAAAAATAAATAAAAATAGTAAACTAAATCAGTAGTGCTCACATATCAAAATTTTAGTGCAACTACTGCGAAAACTATCGACAAAAAGTGATTAGACTGTTTTTTTTCAGACGGCTTTAACTCCGTAAAGAAGCATTTTCGCACATGTCTACAATCTTTAACGCAACAAAACAAATTTCAAAACTTTTAAATTAAATTCTTCAGTTTTTTTTTAAACTTAAATGTTTTAGTTTTCCGTAGGACTCCTTTAGCGGGGTCCGAAATTGCAGTTCCGTTAAATGTCAGAATTCTTCTGAATCCCTCCCTGGCAATTTCTTCTTAATTGAAATTAATTTCGTTTTTGAATAAAATTTATTCTAGTAATAATAAACAACATGCCTCAAAACTTCAATGCTATCTTTATCATTATCAGCTTATCAGTTTCGTGTTTTGTTTTTATGTAACATGTGGCACATAACGTAACAATCCAATGTACAAGTTTGACCTTGCAGATAATCTTCATTTGGTGCAGGTGCGCAGATTCTGTTATAACAGAGCTTTATGATTGGTTCATTTTCCCCTTCCCCTGCTTGCTTTTATTAGTTTGCACGCAATGTTTGGTGAATTGTAGAGAAATTGTAGGCAGTTTTAAACGTGTGTGGTGTGTACGCGTAAATAATGGATATCTTTTCTGCTAAGAAATAAACACAAATTTCTACAAAACATAGGTACTGACATATTTATACAATTTTACTTCCTAAACAATTTTTTTGTAAATGCTTCAAAGTGATTATCTCTTTTACAGCTTGTGTTGGGGGGAGACAGAATTCTTTCCTTTTCCAACGCATCGGGAACTTCCATATCGGATAAAAGTATAAATGGATGCTTTTTCCTGCAAACATGGCTTCTTATAAGGTAAGATATTTAAATTAGATCGGAAGTTTTAATGTTACAGGGGGTGGTGTTTACTCAGGAGGTAAGGGAGCTAGGTATATGTTGGGACACTATTTTTCATTTAGGTCTACCGAGTTTGTTTTTTTATTTTTCGGTTATGTAGAATTTTAATTTATTGATTAAATGAGATTGCAATAAAGGTAATTAGCCAATTAAGTTTTAACAAACATGAACATTTCTTATGAGCAACCTACAATTTGATGATTCTAGTATACAGGGTGAGTCATTTAAGTGTCACCGCACCATTATTTTCTAAACTATTGAGAATATCAATTTTTTTATTAATAAAAGTTGTTTACCATTAACTTCTGCATAACGCGAAATTATTACCAATTATACTGGGTGTTTAATTATGGGTGTACAGCAGGTTACTTTGTTATTTTAAAAGTAACACCCTGTATATTATTACATTTTTAGATTATAGATTCAATTATTGATCTAAAAGTGTAAAAGTGCTACCATTTTAAAATTTGTGATTTTCGAGTTATTTGACTTTCTTCAAAATTTTTGACCTTTGTGGACTAATATTATTTAATTAATATTTTACTTACCAAAAACGTTCAATTGTCGCTATTTTGCAAAGACTATTAACACATTGTAAAGTATTCAGCGGTATGTTCAAAACAGCGGATTATTACACAGGGTGTTCGTTGTACATTTTGCAAAACTTCAATACAAGAACTTTTGTCTTTTAAACAGAACACACCATCAAACGTGCAATTAAATTCTTTTTCAATTTAATGTAGGGTTTGATATACCAAATGTTCAAATTAGTATGTTTTTTTTTATAAAAAAATCAAGTGAAACTAGGTATGCTATGAAAACAAAACAAAAACTCTTATTTTCTAACGCTTAAAAAGTGTGACACCCCCCTCCCCCATACTATTTTCAAAACTATTACGAGTATCAATTTTTTTCTTGTTAAAAGTGGTTTGTTGCCAGTATAACTGGTAATAATGTAAGATTATGCAGCACTTAATTATAGACAACTTTTATGAAGAAAAAAATTCATGTTTCAAATAGTTTAGGAAGTAATAGTGGGGTGAGTCATTTAAGTGTCACCTGATGGTATACAGGGTGTCCAAGATAAGGAGTGCATGCATGGGGATTTCGTAAACGGTAAGAGATAGAGATTCGGTCAAATGAGAAGAATTATTCAGCATCTCAAGTACTACTATGATGTACATTCAAATCCTACAATTTTTGCTTAATTTTCAGTACAGACTGAAAAAACTAACATTTTCAGTTTTCATTTTTTGTGTATAATTCGCTTATTATCAAAGAAATCGCAAAGCGGTTTTGACATTATTGAGACAGTTTTTTCACATATTAAGAATCTTAAATTACAGTTTTTATTGTCTTCAAATTTTCAAGATATTGACATTAACTTCGCTTTTTTAAATATGCGTCGAAAGCGACCATGTCATCATTGGATAGAGGTCTTTTTCCTCTTTTCTCTGATATGAGGTTTAATGGGTTTATTTTCACAAATAACGGAGTTATAAGCAAGAAACTCTTTTTTTACAGTAGGCTGTAAAAAACTGTTTTCTTGAGTAGTCTAAAAATTAACAAAAGAAGACAAGAAAACAAAATACAAAAGGCTGCATTTGCTTCCATTAAGGTGTGATCAGTTTGTCTTCCCAAATAATAAAGTTATAAGCGAGAAATTGTGTGCTCATGGTAGGCTGTGAAAAAAAAACACCTGAATGTTTCAGGGAATAAAACTACTAAAATGTATGCTCGTATAACAATCAAAAGACGTTAAACTTTTAAATATTTCTGCTAAGTAATAAAATACGAAAAGGAAAACAAATTAAATAGTATTCATCTCTGATTATCATACATTTTTAATAGTCTTCTTCCCCGAAACATTGAACTGTTTTTGTTTTGTTTTTCCACAGCCTACTACGAGCAAACAATTTCTCACTTATAACTTATAACTTCATTATTTGGGAAGATAAACTGATCAATCCTCAATGGAAACAAATGCAGCCTTTTGTTTTTTGTTTCCTGGTTTTTTTATTAATTTTTAGCCCACTCAAGAAAACAGTATTTCACAGCCCACTATAGAAAAAAGGGTTTGTTGCCCATAACTCCGTTATTTGTGAAAATAAAAACATTAAACCTTGTCAGAGAAAAGGGGAATGTGACATGGTCGCCTTTGACGCATATTTAAAAAAGCAAAATTAATGTCAATTTCTTGAAATTTAAAGATCTATAAAAAATTTAATTTAAGATTCTAAATCTCTGTAAAAACTGCCTTAATAATGTCAAAACCGCTTTGCACTATCTTTGATAATAACCAAATTATAAACAAAAAAACGAAAACTGAAAATTTTAGTTTTTTCAGTTTGTACTGAAAATTAAGCAAAAATTCTAGAATTTGAAGGTGGACTATACTAATACTTGAGATGCTGAATAATTCTTCTCATTTGACCGAATCTCTATCTCTTACCGTTTACGAAATCCCCATGGATGCACTCCTTACCTTGGACACCCTGTATAGTGTGTCGACGGAATCATTAGACAGCCCGTATTTTCTCCAGTTTTTGAGATATGGACAACGAAACTTAGTATAATTAATGTGTACCCAAAAAGGCACATTTTGACATATTTTCATGGCTGCTCATAGAACATCCATTTTAGATCTCAAAGAAGTCCTATGGACGTAGTCCGTTTGTCACAACCCTGGACGTCCCTAGGACATCCTCAACCGCGTCCATAGGACATCTTGATCAAACTTGATCAATACAATTGACTAATTAGATGAAGTACATATTGCTGTGTATTTTAATTCATAAAATTTATTTTCCTGCTTAAAACTAATATTTAGAACTATTAATTGATAATAATAAAAGGATATAGATTTTTTTGGAGTTGTATGTACGCTTCGTGGTCATATTATTTTTCTTTATCCTGTATGATGGTAATGCGATGAGCGTTGTGGCTTTATTTTCTTCAACATTAAAATGAGTAAATTGTCAGCATTATATTTTCCAGAATGCAAATTCTAAAATAAATAGACAAATGCTAGTATAATTAAGTGACAAGATCACATTCAAGGTTAGTTTAATGTGTTTATGCATTTTCAAACATTTATGTTATGTAAAGTATGGAAAGAATATACCGGTGTAATTAATTTTGACACAAACTGTGTATAATTTAATATTAATTTAATATCTTATTTAATTAAAAGTGTTTGTGTAAAGTAAGGTATGAAAAGGACATACTTGGTTATTTTATTGTGACGCAAACTGTATATTTAATCCAGATGTAATGTTAATTTAATGTGTTTAATCTTTTAAAAAAGTGTAGAATTGTTTAAATGGTAAAAACAACACATTGGTTAATGTATGTTAAAAACACCCTGTATATAAATTTTTGAAGGTGCCTGCATAACAATCTTATCTAATGTAAAAGTGTTAATATTTAAAATGAGGTCAAGGTTAAAAGAAAATAGACTAGACGGTTTTTTATGTACATTCAGGGAAAATAGATAGTTCAATGACCTCAATATATTTTAATTTATAAAGCAAAAGTTTATATTGTAAAGTGTTAATTTAACTGTGATTCAATTTTTTTTAACTAATTTAAAATTGTATAATCAACCTATCTGGTACTCAGATGTGTTTATAATTTAATTGAAATGAAAAATTTTATTTGAATTGTAATGTTAGTGGTAAACTTTTGGAAGTGATTGTACTTGTCCGTGCAATTATTGATTTTCTATTCTCAACTGTAATTGGTCGATTTTAAAGATACGATTTTACTTTCTTCACCGGGATTGGTGCATTCTTGAAAACTTGTAAGGTGGGAGTGTTAAAACTTAGTTATTTCCTGTTGGGTATGAAATAAAATTTGCGTGGGCAGCATCTGTAATTGCTCCCAATAATTATAATTAATTAGTTGGAAATTTTTAAATTAAAAAAACTAAAAGTGTTTTTAATTAAAGTTAATAATGTGTTTTCGTCATTTAAGAAAAATTAGTCAAATTCATCGACAAATAAAAAAGTTATTGGTAAAAGTAAATTAATATTGAAAGCTTTGGTACCTTGAGCACTGGCGGCGTAGCATGAAAAATAGTTCTGCGATTTCCTGGATAACATGGTGTGGTGATACAAGTTATGCTTATCAAAGAGTTAAAACAAATTTGGTATTAAAATTCATATATTTTATTACAAATAATAAGTTCTTCAATTGGTAAAATTTCTAATCATAAATTAAGACATACAGCATTTATTTATGACTTTGTCAAAGTATTCAGAATTATTATTTTAAATAGATTTATTTTTATTATAAATCAATAATCACAGCAATATTTATTTTACTTTTTTAATCAGCTTTTTCTTTAGCCCGCTGCGACCTAGTTTTAATTCCCTCTTCAATCTCCCTCGTGGTAGTATTCTTAATATCTTCTAGCCAGCTGAAAAAGTACAACTTAACCGCGAATGTTGGCAAATTCAAGAAACTAATTATTTTTATATACATATGTCGTACACTTTTCTGCTAAATCCCATTTTTAATTTTTTGTTAATTTACTATTTACTGTTGTTAAATAACAAAATAAAAATATTAAATGTTCCCCTCTGGACGTAAATTGAAATTTTCTGGTTTTGGTGTAATTATTCTATAGGAGTTTATTTAATATTGTTTATGCTTTCAGAATTGTTATTATCAATTCATGGAACGATGTTATTGGAACAGCTGATGGAAGTACTGCAATATAAACATTGGAAAGAAGACAACATTTTGAATTGCAAAAACAAAGGGTGAGTCTTTGATAGTTATGATATCATAAATATACAGGATGTATCAAATTGCGTGTTAACTATGGGGACCTCGCTTATTTGAAGAGATAGGACGATGGTTAAATTAGAGAAAAGTTGTGGAATTATATGCCCATTAATAATCTAAAAAGCTATTAGACCTATCTTGCTTATTTTCTGAAAGAATTGGAATAAACTCTAATTTTGGATTTTTTGTTTTCGGCTTTTACACATTTATCATTTATGTTACATATTTCTAGTTACGCATTATTGGGACACTTTTATGCTGAATCTAAATTTTTTATCAGTTTTTGTATAACTGCTACCATTGCTCATTTTCGACTTGTCAACTTTTTTTTTCTTATAGTCGGCATTTAAAATTTTTTCATATTTAAATAGAGTTATTAATTCTGATTTCAACGATGTGTCACACTTTGCATTTAGTTTAAGTTTTGAACATTCTTTTTACAGAAAATAAAAATTTCATGAGTCCCATGGAAAGACCACGTCATTTAATTTATTTTGACAAAATTCTAGTAGGCTATGAACTGATGGAAGTAATGAAAACACTACTTTTATTTACTTTTACTTTTAGATACATTAGGTACCCAAAAATTACAGAAAACTTTGTTTTGAACGTAGGCAGCAGGTTATCTTATTTTTTATAATATATACAAGTGAATGACAAATTTTCTAACATACACAATTTACTGAAAATTCCATTTGCAACTTACATAACAAATTTGAATAACAGGTTAAATAAATACAACAGATAACACTAGAACTGCACTAATACAAATAAATATTTTCTTTTGAAACAACTTCCTACAAATACATTTTAATGCCTGTCTGGTAGAAATAGCACCCAAAAGTATCAGCTACATTCTTAAGAATGGAAATCCTCTTACCTGCAGTTTAAGCCTTTATAGAGGTAAAGTGTGACAATTCTCCTTGTAAAGACAAGGATTAAGAGTTATTATGGAGACAAAATGTCCACTGTACTGGGATTTTATTATAGTCATTGGTGGCGCTTAAGACGTTAATACTGTAATACTTTTGAAAAATATAATAAATAACAAAGGAACAAAATAGGATTTGGCATCAATATAGTCCCCACACCAAAATAGTGCTCATGGTGTATAGGTATTCATAATAGACAACTGAAGTTGTTGAACACCAGTACGGTAGCTAAACAGAGTAATTAAATTTGTTTTGGGGAATGATTTGCCAGTTGTTAATAATTAAAATATTAAAGAAGTTGAAACAATTTTCCAGGCACCAGTTGCAGTCGCCAACGCAGTAGCCAGTGGAGGTAAAGACGCCAGTCGCACTAGCGCCAGTCCCACTCAGTCAAAATGAGAACCAGAATAATTGTTGCAAAAGCAAAAAACGAGTTTTTAACTATTTTCATACTAATGCTAGATTATTTCAATTTGTTGGTACATAAATTTAGATTTGATGTTTTTTTCTTAAAATTTCATTTTGTAAACGTTCGTATTTTTTTCCACTGACACGCTCTAAACAAGTATTTCCTCGATTTTTTAAACTTCATACACAAAGCAATTGGTGGGTTTAGATTAATATCAATCCAATTTTGAATTTGTGGTGAAAATCTGAATTTAGATACCTCGTGTGTAAAGAATAGTGCGATTTGAAAAAAGAAATTACTAATTTACAAAAAAGTGATTTCTTAAAATATACTTGGGTCCGCCACCTAAAACTCCCAAGGCCCATAACTGTTTTATCAGGATGGGCGTAGCATTAAATTGTAGGTAATTAAAAACTCATCTAAAATAGTTACTTAAAATCGCTAAACAATTGACAGTCAAAAAGTTGTTATTTATTTAAACCTGTTTTGTTAAAATATTTTTTCTCTGCACACTTACAAAGATTTTGTTAACATCATTAAATACAGAATTTTATTACCTTCAATTTGATGTATAATACTAATATGATAGATTACTGTGTTTTTTTTTCTTTATACAGGGTATGCCAAAATTCATGCCTTTTAACAAAATTGCATATTTTACGTTTAAAAATAAAACGAAAATATGAACATGTTTTCAAAAATGCTTCCCTGAAGAGCTACAGGCAGTTGAAGATTATCTGTAAGATGTAGTTTTTCTTGAATAACTGTTGAATGCTTTTAACTATGTACTTCGAATATGATATGGAGTCATCCTTAACATTCTTTTTAATTGTGCTGTTGATGCCGGTAAAATTGTTAATTTCTTATTAACTTGGGGTGTTTGTTTTGTGCAGCAGACCAAAATGCAATTGGTGTCTCAGTGACTCTTTTTCAAATAAAATACTAAATATTCTACTTTTTTCTTTAAACTGCGTGAATCCTAAATTCGCGTCTTGTAGAATGAAATATTCGGTTTGGAGTTCTCCATTATGACTTTGTACATCGCCTGCGTTGATTTCTGAAAACTGCCGTGTCAGTTTTCGCAAATGACATGCACAACAGCTGATTTTGTTTTACTTTACCGTACAGCCAACTGTAAAAACAATAAACAAATTGTAGTTTTATACTGTATAAAACGTATAAAAGTAGGTTTCACATGATTTGTATTATACAGTTTATACGTACGTTTAATATGCCTTTTATACTATAGTGTTTTATACGTTACAACCCTGCCGATTATGATAAAAATTACACGGTATGTAGCAACATCTTAAGGATGACTCCGTACCTAGTTAAAAGCGATCAGCAATTATTCTAGAAAAGCTGCATCTTACAGATAGTCAACTGCCTGTAACTCTTCAGGGCAACATTTTTTGAAACATATTTATGGAGCTTTTTCGTCTTATTTTTAAACGTACATTATGCCCCTTTGTTAGAATACAAGAATTTCTGAAAACACCCTGTATTAAGAAAAAAAATAATATAATTGATCGTATTACTATTGTACACCAAATTAAAGGTATTAAAATTCTCCATTTAATGATGGTAACAAAATCTTCGTAAGTGTGCAGCAAAAAAAATATTCTAACAAAACAGGTTCCTTTGAATAACAACTTTGTGACTGTCAATTGATTTTAGATTTTTAGTGGCTACTTTGGAAGTGTTTTAAACTACCTACAATTTAATGCTACACTCATCATGATACCTCTTTAAATAAAAATGTTATGGGCCTGGGGAGTATTACGTGGCGCACCCTGTATATTGATATACTCGTAAAAAAATCATGTTTGAATTTTTTGTTATCGTCTTGGTCCTTTAGGAAAATTTGAGCTCGTCATAGCACTTTAGATTTAAAATAAATATTGACTTCGTGAGTCGTTAAAATATTAATGAACTTAAAAATAAGTTTCAGGTACAACACAAACCAGATTTTGTAGCTAGATGCAGTCACAATTGCAGTCGCAGTCCCAAATTCTGCAGATGCCAGTCACATTTATGATTTACCAGCTACACTTGCAGTTGCCAGTGACAGTCTGAAATTGGAATGAGAGCCAGAACAACTTTTGCAAAAGCATATAGTGAGTTTTTTTACAACAATTAAGTTGATGTATTTCAATTTGGTGTACATAAATTTAGATTTAATATTTTTTTGTACAAGTATCATTGTGTAACGCTTCGTTTTTCAAATTTTCATTTGTCAATTTTTTTACAGGGTGTCTCATTTTCAATGTAGTTATACGAGTAACTTTTAAAATATTATAGTTATGAAAAAACCGTTTGCATGTTATTGGATCCATTTTGTAAGACGGATTCAATGCTAGAAACAACAATAGAAAATCTTCTTTTGTTTTTGAGCTACAGTCAAAAAGTGAAAAGTTTTAACATTTCTGTTGGGTGTTATAGCTCATTTGTTTCTACAGATATTAAAAATGCCGTTAAGATATTAAGATTTTTTAATAGACTTTTTTGTGTAGATTACACGCGCACTTAGATTATTCATATTAAAAAAATATATAGTTTGCTATAGTTATTTTTCAAAATAATTGAGCCATAAATATTTTAATGGGGATACGATAGGGACCTCGCAAGCCACAGAAGATACAAAGTCAGTTAAATCAGATAAAAGTTGCCTTATTTATGCAGCAATGTAATGGTGTTTTTGGTTTTCCCAAACTATTCATGGCTTACTAGATACGAGCGGAAAATTGAAAATGTGGAATTTCGTATGTAAAATATCTCTATTTATATTAAATATAGAAAAAAAATCATAAGAGAAAAAGTTGTATTTCTGTTAAAGCTGTACTAAGAAAAAATATTTTCCTGACTGTATTTTCTTTCATTATGCATGTTTGTGTCATATATCGAAAACAAAACAACACATCCATTTGCTTGTACAACTGCAATAGATTTACAAGTTTTTCCTTTACAATATTTTTCTGTTTTCATCATAAGCAGATATTTTACTTACTTACTTACTCCTTGAAATTCAGCAGCCTGTTAAGGGCCATGGCCTCTCTAAGTGAGCTCCCAAACTGGTTAGGTCCCTACCTTTCAAATACTTTGTTTTCTAAATGGCGCCCTGTCGCCATTTTGTAAACTTCGCATTCGTTTTTCAAAAAATACTATTTGTACTTCAATAATAATAACCCAAATTTTGTAGTGCCCATCAAGCCGTTTAAAAGTTATTGGGGGGGGGGGGGGCATTTTACGACCTCACTGTATATATTATTCACTTTTGATCGTGGTTTACCGCGCCGAAAATATTCACTACCATCACATAGGCGTCCCAGTAGTTATACTTTAGAAAACACTTGCAATATTTTACGAGCACGCCCATGCCAGGTCAAAATCGCTTGATATATCAACGTAAGGGAAACAAAGAAGCGGATCGGGAAATTAAAAAATGTAATGAATCAAAGCTCGGAAATTAGTGACTTGAGTTAGCAAATGCTAAAATTAGCGACCTATATAGAAAAAAGCTACTTTTATGTAAAAAAAGTGACCCTTTGTGAACCCTGTAAATGCTTGCTGCAGGCACTGATAAATAATTTTTCACCTGGATATATAAATTTGGAAACATTCGTTGTATTAGCTGTTCTCCCAACACCACCATCTATTGGACTGGAATTCTTCACAAAGTAGTACACTATTAATTAAATTACATTAGATGAATTTGAACAGTATATCTATAATATCTCAATTGTTTTGAAGAATAAATTATAGAAAAAAATATATTTTTGCAAAGCTCTTGAAAATGTCCTTTATATGATGTCAAAACCTATTTAGAAACTGCATATTTGTGTTGTAACTCAAAAAGATTGCAAATATAACAAAACTGAGCGCGCCACTGTAGTCTACACAAAAAAATATATTGAAATTAAAATTTTGAAATATTTGCAGAAATAAATGAGCTAAATAAATAGGATATGCCAAGGTAAGAAGAGACCCATGCATGGGGGTCTCGTAAACTGTTAGAGATAGAGGTTTGCTTAAATGAGATGAATGATTCAGCATCTCAATAAGTACTACTGTGATCTACATTAAAATTCTAGAATTTATGCTTAATTTTCAATAGAAATTAAAAAAACTAAGATTTTTAGTTTTCACTTGCTACTTTCCTATACCTACATATAGTATTTTGAAATACACGTTTTGGACTTCAAGGAATCCAAAAAAGTGGTTTTTACAATTGTTTGTCTGTGGGTATATGTGTGGTGCATTGCATCATCATAACTATTGAACAGATGGTGATTTTGATGATCAAAATATCACCAACCAAATAAATTTTTAAAAAAATCCGAAACCGGAAGCTGAAGTTAGACATGTTACCATGATATGTAGAATTTCATCTTGAATTCAAAAATGCTACCATGTTCCATTTAAAATAAGAAATTTGTGTCACTTTGGCAAAAAGCCACAGCAGCTAAAGAAAGTCGTAATCTACGTCAAATAATAGGTTGCCATGCATATATTAACCATTCAAAATTTTAATGGTTGTTTTACTAAACGACGAAGAAAATGGGAATGATTCGGTTCGATTTTACAAATAAATCGATTTTTTTATTTCTTTATAAAAATCACGATTTTTTCGCACTTTTGTGTCCTAGCTCGCAAATTTCTCTCAGATGCTTATGAATTTTTGAAAATTTGAGTTTTATGCCTATTTACTCAAAAACGAGTCATCACATTGGGATAAAATTTAATATTTAAAATACTCTAAAAGTACACAATGTTACAAGCTACTAGAACTTTTGGAACTACTAAAACTATGAAGTGAAAAAAATATCAAAATTTTGACTTTTTCAGAAATATACTGCTTAAAAAGTGGCCACAGGATTTTTTCTAAATTTTATAGGCTAATAGCTGGAGAAATAAGCTACAATTTGGTTTGTATCCCGGTCTGCTAAGTACTCTGCGACACCTCCTATGAATTTTTGAAAATCAATTAGGGGTGTGCGAACCCTACTTTTTTCGAACCGAACTCGAACCGAACTTAGCCAGTAAATATTCGAACGAACCCTCGAACCGAACTCGAACTACTATCGAAATAAGTACTTTTCTCAAATTTAAATTTTTTATTGTACTGAAAATTAATTCAAATAAATAATTAAATACACGAAAAAAATCAATTTTCCACTTCATAGTTAGCAACAAAAACAAAAATGAAAAAATAAAATATTTTACATTATTCAAAATGAAAATCTGTTCTTAAATATTAATTATTAATAAATAAATCTGAAAAACAGGTACATCTATGATTACAGCAGATACTGGTACTTTTTCTTGCACCAATCGATCGAGCATATTAAATTCACTATTCCAACGGGTTGGAACCATTTGTACTAGTGCTCTATATGGTTTTCCGAGTTTGCTCATCTTCAATAAATAACGACTTAAATTTAAAATTTTTAACAAAACGATCGACCATTTTCAGGTTACTGACAACCAACGCGCACGTGTTTGCGCAGGCGCCATTTGAAATATTCAGTTTCATGTGGCGCGAAATTTAAATATAGTTCGAAAAAAGTTCGAATTATTTACTCGAACCGAACCTTCGAGTTCGGTTCGGTTCGGTTCGAAAAATTCGAAGCTTCGCACAGCCTTAAAATCAATAATTGCTACCTCTTTATTTAATAAACGGGGAACGATAGAAAATTTCTGTTTGAGCTAAGTTGAGTAGAGTAAGATTCAGAACTTAATTGTTAGGTGCAGCAATATTTAGTGGTGTTAATTCTTCCTCTCCTTCTCTAATTTTGGAAAACTAATTTTTCCTCCAATTTTTCGTTTTTGTTTAATCCTGAGGAATCTTTTTCCAAAACATCAAAAATCGATCTTATTTTTCTAAAAAAAAAATTCTGTCGTAGCAGTCACCATAGGAGCAATAATAGTAATTTTAGAATAGGCGAAGTAGATTGCGAAACCCGTAGTGCATAAGAGATGAACATAGTATAATAACATGATAATAGTCAAAAGCTGACTTTGTAGCTTTGTACCGCAATAGCATAAAATTTCTACCCAGCGGTTGGTTTAGTTGTTCTTCTTGCAATGAGAGTTTTATATTTAAATACTCTACAACTCTAAACAGTTCTTAGTTAAATGTGCTGTAATTTAATTGTTGTGAACTTGTGATAACGTATAAGAAACTCCAGGCGAAGTGTTTTGCTTGTTTTTGTGTATAATTTTGTTATTATCACTTTTTTACACAGATATCGAATCTCAAATTACAATATATGAATAAAATAGGTCGTTGAATTTTCATGAAATTGACATTAACTTTGTTTTTATTTTCGAAATATAACGGAAATACACGTTTTGAGGCTCAAGCAACCACAAAAAAGTGGTTTTTAATAAATGTTTCTTGGTGGGTGGGCATGCGGATGTGTGACCCCCCTAAAGGTGAAAGTACAGGACCGATTTTGATGAAATTTTAAGTGAAGAGATATATTGAACACCCTGTATAAAACCCAATAGAAATATTAAACATTTTGCTTTGAGATTGTAGCCCAAAAACGAAAGATTATATATTTTTGTTTCTACCATTCAATTTGTCTTAAACAATTGGACCAGTAAGATGTAAACGGTTTTTAGGTAACTTTATTATTAACCCTAAAACACTAAACATACTTGGGAGTTGCATGAATACTAAACACTTGTAAATTTTACTACTTTTTTTTTTAAATTAGAAACATTTTGTAAAAATAAACATTTATCACATGCCAAGTGTACAGTTGGTTTTTGTGTATATATTAATCAATAAAAATTACAGAAAAATAATTGAAACTGGCTCAGTGTGCTCCACAAATGAGGCAGTTGGAGCGCGTCCACAATGATTTGTTGTCATTCTTTGAAGACAAATGAGCAGAAAGTTTAGATAGTACGCTTCTTTGCATCCTGGGTGGGTCTTTCATCTGGCACATTAATATTCAAAACATTGCATATATCTTGGCCTATATGGCTGTTGCAAATAGGAGGTGTTAACTCTCGCCACTCTAACCACGGTTTCATCAGTTCTTCACTTAGATTCAGCATAAACGTTAATCTAGGCTCCGATTTTACAATATTTCTGTTTGTATTGAAAATATAGATCACAATGAAATTTATTGTAGCTATATTTATAATGTCATCAAAAACACACATGGGACATCTTCCTGTTTTTCGTCCACAATTCATACCTATAAACACTCGTAAATTTGACGATATGCACCCAGAGAATATGGGGAAATGTAGTTATAATGACATGCACATGAACGGCTGCTGTGAATATGATAACCGATGCATAAGCGGAAACCTTCCAAACTGTATATTCGAAATCGAGTCGTCGTAAATTTTACGATTGTTTAGTGTTCCAGTGTTAACAAAGTTACCTATGTAACTACATCGAAAATGAAACGCCCTGTAGAATGTTTTTTCTTCTGATTATTCCTCCAGTTTATTTACTATTTTTGATTTCAGGGTTGCTGTGAACAATATATACGACAAGGCTTTGAAACTGTTGGTAGAAGATCATCAACGTTGGAGTGAAGACATTTTTTTTTAATGCGTAACAAAAGGTTTGTTTTGGACAATTATTTGTAAGAATTTTTTGACACTCTTAAAAATTTTCATAAATATTTAACGGTTAAAAAAATTTTTTTTTACGTTTTATGTTGAACTTTTTAAAAAATTAAGTTTTTTAAAAGATTAACATGAACTTATTTTTTTTAATTGTCCGTTAGTGTAAATTCACAAGTTCACATTGAAATCGTCATAGAAGGAAGGCAGTACATATTATATGACCCATAATGTGGTTAATGAATATTTCCTAATTGACAGTGGCATGACCCACATGTCAGTCACCCGACGGTGAACGTGTTAAACATAAAGTTAATTTTCTGATTGTGTGTCACTTAAAAGACTGTTTTTGCAGATCATCGGAAGCAGGAGGGTTGGGTGAAATCTCAAAAATATATCGCCTTCAAAACAAATTAAAATTTAAACGTTAAAATTTCCTTTATCTTATTTAAATTTTGGTGTTCTTTAATGCTGATGTAAGTGCGCTTCTTTTTAATGGTATTTGTTGAAATAATGTGAGTGTACGTGTATGTACGTATGTCGGAAAGTGTGAGTAACTAGAACAAATGCAGATATAGGTTATGTCTCTACCACATCACTGTTAATTTACCAAATTTTGCTAATCTTAACAACGTAATAGTTTTACAACTATTTTATAAAGAAGTCGCGTTATGGGTTGGGTAGCATTTCCCTGTAGCTTGGTGTATTAGGCAGCCATTACCTTCCCTTAACTCTTACCGTTATAATTACTTGTCCATTTTTTCTAATCGGGTTATAATTGTAACTATTTCTTTTTGTATTTGTGACTCTTTTAATTCTAAATACCTAAAAAATGGCTGTTTTTCTTGACATGGTTTCATCTTTATTTCTAGTAGCATATTACGTACTTGTCCTTTCTGTTTAAGGAAGGGTGCACCCATGCACTGCATCTCATTGATTTTCTTATGAGATGATGCCATAGTCGGCATGAGCCACCAATTTCCCCAATTTTTTTATCGAGTGTTTTGAATAGCATCACTTGGAAGTGGTTGTTGTCGCTGATCAAGTTTGTAACTTCAGCAGGCGGTAGTTGGCTATACACGAAGTGACTTCGAAGAGCCTAACATACTTGGTATGGAGCCCGAAAGGGGTGGCCAGCGGCGACCCGGCATGTTGGGGAAGCTTACTTGTTCACCGACCTCGATATTTCTAAGTTTTGCTATTGCACTCGTTTTTTCTCTCTACGATTTGGTATAGTGGGTGGGACAGTATCGAATTAGGTCTTCTTTATGTGCCTACTTCTTGTAATCATTATTACAAAGCACAGAACTTACAAGTTTGCTTAGGAGATTATGCCATTGTCGGCATAAGCCACCATTTTCCCCAATTTTTTTTCGAGAGTTTTAAATAGTATCAATTGGAAGTGGTTGTTGTCGCTGATCAAGTTTGTGACTTCTGCAGGCGGTAGTTGGCTATACACGAAGTGACTCCGAAGAGCCTAACATACTTGGTATGGAGCCCGAAAGGGGTGGCCATCGGCGACCCGGCATGTTGGGGAAGCTTACTTGTTCAACGACCTTGATACTTCTAAGTTTTGCTATTGCACTCGTTTTTTCTCGCCCTACATTCTTTTCGTTGGTCATAATTTCCAACTGCAAAGTTTCCAGCTTTTTTTTTATGACCAAATGCTGTCACTGGCACCACTTCTTCGAACCCAAGTTTTATTCATAGCACTGCTATTTGTTTCTTCTTTATTTATAGATAGCACATTAGTTGTCGTATTTGTCCTCTCAAGTTCAAAGATTACACGCACAGCATCTCGTTATTTTTCTAATGAGATTATGCCATTATCGGCATGAGCCCCACCATTTTCCCCAATTTTTTTTTCGAGAGTTTTGAATAGTATCAATTGGGAGTGGTTGTTGTCGCTGATCAAGTTTGTGACTTCTGCAGGCGGTAGTTGGCTATACACGAAGTGACTTCGAAGAGCCTAACATACTTGGTATGGAGCCCGAAAGGGGTGGCCAACGGCGACCCGGCATGTTGGGGAAGCTTACTTGTTCACCGACCTCGATACTTCTAAGTTTTGCTATTACACTCGTTTTTTCTCTCTACGATTTGGTATAGTGGGTGGGACAGTATCGAATTAGGTCTTCTTTATGTGCCTACTTCCTGTAATCATTATTACAAGGCACAAAGCTTATAAGTTTGCTTATGAGATTATGCCACGACCGGCATAAGCTCTCCCATTTCAATTTTCGCCCTGAGTTTGAACGGCATCACTTGTTGGTGGTCGTTGTCGCTGGTCGACAAGCGAGGGACTCCAGCTGACAGCAGTGAGCCATCACATTTTGCAATCCTTTGGGAGCGCAGTGACCCCGGAGAGCCCAATACGTGGTATGGGGCCCATTACGACCACTGCCTGTTCATTATCGACGTCAGAGACACCTTCTCTGTTCTCTGATGGGGCATGTCGACTAGTTGGGCGGCGGACGGCAACTGGCGTGTTGGGAAACTTTCTTGGTCCATCGACCTCGATACCAATAAGTTTTGCCGTTGCACTTGTGTTTTCTCTCCCTACATAATTTTCTGTGATTATAATCTCAAACACCGCAAGGTTAAAACTCTTTTTTTTTCAGCCAAGTGCCCATTACTGGCACGACCCTTTTCCGAACCCAAATTTTGCTGATAGGATTGCTACTAGCTATTTCGTCTCTTTATATTTTCTATATTATATTATATATGTTATATAAGGGCCCTTCCTCAAGTTTCAAGTTGTAACTCTATGTTCTTCCAACAGAGTTGCCAACAATTTCATTTCTTATACTTAAGGTAAAACTAACACCTTCATATGAAAGTTAACTGTTATGCTAGTAGCATTGCCCCTAACTTAACTTTGGCGGGGAGGATTTGCCAACAATAATTGGGAAACTAATGAAAATCAACAACATGTTGTAGAGAGTAACTTATATTTTTTTCTTTTTGGGCGCCCAAATATATGTGTACTTTTCTTTCTCTCTTCTTGGGAGTGTTTACATGGAATCGAATGAATGGAACACAATATGTAACAATGTAAAAGGTATAAGGAAATTCAGAGTAAACTAAATTGTACAAATTTTTTAAAGCAATTACAAAGTTTCTAGTGGGAAATATATTTAGGTAAAGGGTAGGAAGAAAAAGACGTTCTCAGACTACCACTGGAGGAGCCAAACAAATCACCATCTCCATACAGAAGAAGATGCAGCTGCTTTTTAAGATTACGAATAGAAAAAATATTGTGTACTCATTTTTGTATTGTAAAGGTCTCCTAAAGGTAAAGTTCCTTGATTTTCTTGTTTTAATTTTATTTAATCAATCAATAATATGTAGTTTCAAAATGACATGAATTATATTAACAACTGCATCGGCCGTAGCATAAACAGCTGCATATTACGAATCCAGATTTATTGTTGTAAATACAATCCATGCCCTTTTGAATCTCGTTGCTCATCTCGAAATTAGCTCATGTTAAGGGACTTACTTATCTTAGACCTATTTTTTAACACGTCTTGTGCATATCATACTGTCGTAATTGTATTAAAAAATAAAGCATTGTCATTTTATTTTTATATCAGAACTTTACTAAGATTAGGTTAAATTGCTGAAAAGTTAGGTTAGAGTTGCGTTCAGATAGGTTATGTTACTGCCAAGGGTCTATTAAGGCAACAACCCTGTATTTGTAGGGCACGTGCTAGTGAATGGTGTGTCTGGGACGTTTCGCTTTTTGTCCACAGTAGGTTGGCAACACATTGGTAATGTTGCCTCAGATTCTAACCTTAAAAAATATATTTATATTCAGTTTTTATCTTATTCTGTGTTTAAATTTTATATATAATCATAAACTATTGATTAAATTAAAGTTCGAGGGTGTGCCGAGAAAGTGAAAATAGGTTAGAAACATAATTAGAAAATTGTTCTCCACTCCTTTTCTTTTAGCATATTGAATGATGAAGAAGCAGAATAAGACAGAAACCAAAAATTGCAAAAATAACTAAGAAAAAGTGCACCGTCTGGTTTTCGTATCGCTTCTTTTGGATCTGCTGGCTTTTACGATGATTCGGCCTCTATTGACATCATTATTAGAACACTACTGACAACAGGACTGTATGCGTGACTCTCACATAAAATATACTACTTTTAAGAACTTGTTGGTGTACCCGAGTACTAATACAGTTCAATCCTTTTTGGTGGTTTCCTGAGTTCGATGTTTAGTTTCCCGCAGTTTATTGCATTGCTAGTTGTTGGAGGGATAAACCGATGTCTTGGATAGAAAAGCAGTTATGATAACTTGTCTTGTAAGTTTTTAACGATCAAAAGAATATAGAATGAAGTTTGTAAATTTACCTTTTCAGAGAGAAGTACTTAATTCATCGTATATTAAATATTAACGTCATTAAAGCACGGAAGTGAAAAGGCACTTCAACTGTGAAGATCGTAATCATCAACTTTAGTCGATTTTGAAGAAGCAAAAAAGGCGCTACATAGCCGATGGATCTTGTGTCCTTTGCAAATGTGAAAAAGAGCGACTTAAAACAACATTCTTTATGGTAGGTAGCTCTATCTTTCTTGCCTGACTAACATTTGATTAATAATTCATCATTACACTTTTTAAACTACTTTTGTTTTTCCATATTTTTGAGTTTACATAGCTGTTTACATGGGCGAGAGACTTTTCACCTTCTTTCATTTATACTTATCTGATTTCCTTTTGTTAGTATAATTCTAATAGCTCATTTACTGATTGTATTTTTTAAATTTCAAGTTGTCATTGGAGCAAGAAATGGAAAGGCACCTACCTCAATAGCGAATCAGACTTTTAGCGGGGAACTTCCCATCCTTTCAAGATGTGAAAAAGTGAAACTCTTTGTATTAAATTTAATTATTGTATTTACGTACTATTGAAGTGTTAATTACAAATTGTAATAAAAATATAAGAAATAAAATTAATATTTGCACAATCAGCTTGTTTTAAGTAGGTATCAATTTTGTTCTTTATAATAAAATTACTAAAATACATCTGATGGCAAGTGGTCAAAAATTTATTATACAGTCAAAATTATTCAAAATTAATATCTTCTGTGATCGCTTCTGCAAATGGTCAGAATTTAGTTTAGAATTTGATTTCAAAAATATAATTTTTGCTTATTGATGATCTCTTTGCACTTCTGCGATCCTAATAGCAAATGATCAGAATTTAGTTTGGAATTTGATTTCAATATTAAAATTTTTGCTTATTGATGATCTCTCTACACTTCTGCGATCCTAATAGCAAATGGTCAGAATTTAGTTTAAATTTGATTTCAAAATTATAATTTTTGCTTATTGATGATCTCTTTGCACTTCTGCGATCCTAATAGCAAATGATCAGAATTTAGTTTAGAATTTGATTTCAATATTAAAATTTTTGCTTATTGATGATCTCTTTGCACTTCTGCGATCCTAATAGCAAATGATCAGAATTTAGTTTAGAATTTGATTTCAATATTAAAATTTTTGCTTATTGATGATCTCTTTACACTTCTGCAATCCTAATAGCAAATGGTCAGAATTTAGTTTAAATTTGATTTCAAAATTAAAATTTTTGCTTATTGATCTCTTTGCACTTCTGCGATCCTAATAGCAAATGGTCAGAATTTAGTTTATATTTGATTTCAAAATTAAAATTTTTGCTTATTGATGATCTCTTTACACTTCTGCGATCCTAATAGCAAATGGTCACAATTTAGTTTATATTTGATTTCAAAATTAAAATTTTTGCTTATTGATGATCTCTTTGCACTTCTGCGATCCTAATAGCAAATGGTCAGAATTTAGTTTATATTTGATTTCAAAATTAAAATTTTTGCTTATTGATGATCTCTTTACACTTCTGCGATCCTAATAGCAAATGGTCACAATTTAGTTTAAATTTGATTTCAAAATTAAAATTTTTGCTTATTGATCTCTTTGCACTTCTGCGATCCTAATAGCAAATGATCAGAATTTAGTTTAAATTTGATTTCAAAATTAAAATTTTTGCTTATTGATGATCTCTTTACACTTCTGTGATCCTAATAGCAAATGGTCAGAATTTCAAATCCAATAAATACTCGTAATATTATACCTTTTCCCATTTCTGTGATCCTGATAGTAAAAGATAAAAACTTCAATTTTAAAATCTAATTCGGACAATATTGGTATCAGGGTCACAGAAGTGCAAATAGGTACCAACTAGTAAAAATTTCAAGCTCAAAATATTGTAATCATATTCCAGACAATTGCTATCAGGATTACAGGACAAAAAGGTGTTGCAAAAATTAATTTTATGAATATACATTTCAAATTTCGGGGTCAAAATTAACCCAGTGGGTATCAGGATTACATATGAGGAAAGAGGTGTTGCATCAAAACTATTTAATTTTAGCAGGAAACATTATGGATTTTGCCGACTTGTGCGGAAAAATTATGAATTTTGCCTGTTTGGCAGGAAATTTATAATGTTTTGCTTTTGTGCGAGATAAATTATGGCTTTTGACAGTTTTGGCGGAAAGTTATTAATTACTAGTAAAAAAAATTCCATTTTAGTTTTATACATATTTATATTTGACTATATTGTAAATATATAAAAATCATACATGTTCTTATAGTACGTTGTGTTATACGTATTCCATAAAAAGATTAGTAAATTGTTGCACTACGAGCGCTACTGATGAAATCGTTATTCAATAAAACGCCTCTGCTAATAATTTTACATTAAGTAAAATATTTTCATAAGAAGAAAATTCTATTTATTACAGTGATGCTTCCCTAAAGAGGCAATTGTTTTTCTATTGGCAATAAAGTAAAAAATTAAAAAGCACAGATCAAAACAAATCTGTAACAATAAAAACAAATCTGTAACATGCAACGCAAAATTTTAAATGTGGATTTAGAATTGTGTTTTTAATAAAAATATGTATATTTTAGTGAACACCATAAAGTTATTTGTACAACTACATTATGTTCTACCTTATAAATAATATTTACATAATGTATTAAAACATGCTTTAGGTATTTTGTTAAAAATTTGTTTCCAGACGATTTAGCATTTTTTAGAACCATGCAAAAATTCAAGAAAACACTTAAAATAATATATACAGAAGTGGAGAATAGTATCGCTGTAAAAATAAATTATTAAATAAAAATACAATGTTTTGCCTACTATAATACAGCAAGTAGCATAACATCGCACTACATTCAAGACTTTGTGTACGGGACAAATTTCCTCAATTCAAAACAACTCTTTCTTTAAACACAATGACATGAATATATTGGATCAAACTTAAGATATTTAATTTAAATACCCACTATTATTATATAAACATAGATTCACTAAATATTAACAGGTAAATCATCTGGCACATGGTAAAGCGTGACTTGAGTATCGTCAGACTGAGTAGGTGTAGTCGTGTTGGACTTACTCGAGCTATTAGAATGTTGCGAGTTTGACTTTTCTAAAGGCCAATGCACGCTGATTTGTGAATTATCGTGGCAGTCTTCGGCACCTAGTGATATATCGGCTATTATTCCACTTTCTGAAAAACAAAACAGCATTACAAAATGTACTGAAACATTTAAGAAAAAGTTAATATAATCGTACCTGTCGAACATTGGCTGTTAAGTGTGCCTGATCTGCGACAAGCCTTGGGGCTGCCGCACACAGACTCAAAACCTGGGAGTGTTGTAGAAGTTGGTGTTGTTACGCCACATCCTGTGGAGCCCCCAGAGCTAGTGCTGCTGGAAGAGATACTAGACATGGAAATAACGGAATGGGGTCTCTTTGAACTTCTGCACAGCTCAGTCACGGGACCTGCTATAGAATTACGGAAACGTGGAGCAGCTAAAAAATACATTTTAAATTGTAAACGTAACTATAGGATAAAGGAAGCAAAAACTTAACATTTTACATGCTTTGAAATTTTAATTTAAACATTGAGCAAATTTTAATCGTCATGCAAAAACATAAGAAAACAAGTTACGTTAAGTGATTTGCACCAACACCAATTACCTTTGTAAAAATTATAGGAAACTTATCACCATCACTATACTACACTAGAAGCATAAAAACACAATATAAGCACCACAATAATAATAATAATAATACATATTTACATGATATGTATGTACAGGGTGTCCCCAAATATGCACAACACTAAATATTTAAAAAAAAGATTTACAGTCTTCAATTCTGGGACACCCTGTATATACGATATATGCAGTACAGTGCAAGTTTGCATGGTTTTTGAGATACTTTATCGCAGAGCTACAAGTCTACCTAATTTGCAAAAAGGGAAGCTTTCAAATTTTTTCATGTTTTTGAACCTTTTGCTTCCAGCTATCGACAGGGCCCACATAAAACATGTTACATTTTATGTGAGAGATATAGTGTGTCCACAAATAATTAAGCAAGCCTTAATTTCATAAGTATACAAATACTGGAAAACTGCTTGAATAACAATTAAGTGGCGTGAAAAGGTCTTTAAAATTATTGATGTTACAATCTAGTAGCACTTCCAGTTTTACTGCTTCCGTTTATTAAATGGGACAGTATACATTTTTTGTCCTATTGAATAAATCATTTCTTTCTGATTTCGGCTATAACAAATAAACTATATCCTGAATACCTAACAAAATTATGAGTAAAAAAATTAGAAATAGATCAATTTGTATAAAGTTTTTATAACTATTATAACAAGTTCGTGGGACACACTGTATCTTCCCGTAATTGTTTTGCTACATTTTACTGAAACAATTTGTACGAAAACACACACACCCAGTACTAAACCACACCAAGAAGCTCTGTTTGAAAACTTAAAATTTTGATTAAGATCTATAAACTGCAAAGAAATTTTGACTTTTATTATTTATTTGTATTAATCGTTTTTAAGATTGCATATGGCCAATTGTAGAGGAAGTCGGATGGTAGTAGTGAAAGTCATAGGAAGGTTCTGGGGAAATTGAGGAAGTATAACGAAAGTTTAATGGTAGTCAAGAAAATCCAAGGAAGGAGCAATTTTAAAAAATGTCTCCAGTCTGCGCCTGCCCAGAAGTAGGGAACGTTCAAGGAAGTTGGGGCAAAAAAGAGAAAGTACAGAGAAACTGTAATGGAAGTATGAGAAGTCGAAGGAAGGGAGCATTTAAAAGAGATTTCAGGAGTCAGCAGTCAGAAGAGATGGTAAAGAAGTAGGGGAAGTCCCAGGGTAGTAAAGAAACTGGGGGGAAATCCTGGGGAAGATGGGAATTCCAAGGAATGTCAAGGAAGTACGGAGTAACTTTAAGGAAAGTCAGGGAAGGAGGTATTTTAAAGAAACTTCTAGAGTCCGCATATACCCAGAAGTAGGGGACTAGCAAGAAAGTCTGGGGGAAGTAGAGGAAGTCATAGGAAAGTCGGAAACTCAAAGTAAAGTCGAGAAAGTAGGATAGAAGTTGAATGAAGAAGGTCATTTTTAAGAAATTCCTAGAATCTGCGTACAGCATGAAGTAGGGAAGGTCCAAAGTAAGTCTAAAAGAAGTAGAGAAAGTCAGAGGGAAGTCGGAAGTTAAAGGGAAGTCGAGAAAGTACGAAGGCAGTCCAAGAAAGGTTTAAAAATCAAGGCATTTTTAAGAAATTGTTAGAATCTGGGTATGGCATAAAGTAGGTAAGATTCAAAGTAGGTCTAGAGGAAGTCGCAAAGTTAAAGGCAAGTCGAGATAGTACGACGGCAGTCCAAGAAAGGTTTAAAGAACAAAGCATTTTTGAGAAATTGTTCGAATCTGTGTATTGCATGAAGTAGGGAAAGTCCAAAGTAAGTCCAGAGGAAGTATAGAAAGTAGAAGGTAAGTAGAGAAGTTTAAAAAAAATAGCATTTTAAAGAAATTGCTAGATGGCATCAAGTAGGGAAAGTCCAAAGTAAGTCCGGAGGAAATAGAGAAAGTCAGAGGGAAGTCGGGAAGTTAAAGGGAATTCGAGAAAGTACGAAAACAGTCCAAGAAAAGCTTAAAGAGCAAGGCATTTTAAAGAAAGTGTTAGTTTAAAGTACGAAAAAAAGGCAGAGGAAAGTCAGAGCGAAGTTATAGGGAAATCGAGAAGGTGCAAAGGAAGTACACGGAAAGTATAAGAAACAAGGCATTTTTAAGAAATTGCTTAAGTTTGTGGATACCCAGAGGTACAGGAAGTATAAAGGAAGTTTAGGGAAAATAGAGAAACTCAGAGGCAAGTTGAAAAGTAAAAGGCAAATCGAAAGAGTTGCCTTCTAATGGGTAAAGGTATGGGACATTCCAATGATACTATATTGACCTTTTCATAGGTTTATGGAACTACAAATAAAAAAAAGCCCAATGGGCCTGATCACATATTTTATTATAATCGCAGCATCTAAACTTATAGCAAGAGAAGCAAAAAAGTAATATTAATAACTAATTACAAATCTCTTCCTCCACCATAAACACTACAAATATTCAAGCAAGCACTACACCAGATATTTACAAGCTACCATTTACAATAATACTAACTACAACAACACTGCAAAAGCAAAAGCTACAACAATTAAATAAGTAAACAATCAAAAAGCCTAACCAAAAATGAAGACTTACTTCTACTAAGTTGTGCAAAACTAATAGATCGGTCACTGATTTGATCTGCACTTGGTCTAATATCCAAACAAGGTTTGTTTCCAATACCCATGGATGACATTTCAGCCATTCGCACCTCTGTGAAGAAAATTCATGTTTACAAGATTTCTGCAATCTAAAGAAAAATCTGTGTTACCTCTATTTTTAATGGCTTGTTTCCATAACAACTGTGATAATTCTTCAGCCCATGCTTTTTTAACATCTTCAGAATTGGCTTGTATCGTGAAAGTGTCGTTTGGTTTACGTTTTCTGAACCAAATTTCAAATTTAGTTGGACTGTCGCCGATTTTCGCTGTGAGCCCGATATCGGTCAATTTGATACTGTTCTTGTAAATGAACAAATCTAGATTCTAAAATAATAAAATGTTAATGAAAAATCTAAATAAAGAGTTTCTGAAATTTACCTTTCGGTCTGGGAACCTTCTAGCCTTACTAAACAGTATCAACTCTTCAAAAAGAAAAACTTGTCTTAATGTTTTCTTGCCAGTTCTTCCCTCCCACACGAGGAATTCATTTTGTCTTATTAGTCTTCCTTGTTCTTTTAAGTTTACCTAGGAAAATAAATTTAATATTGTGAAAATGTTTTTTACCAGTTGACTTACATCACAGTCTCTTATTGAATCCATAGCAAGCAAATCGTTGCCATGACGTAACTGGAACCGCACCATTTCTTCAGCTTGCTTTAAGTCATCTCTTTCTGAAATAACCCTTTCAGATGCACCTGGTGGCAAAGTAGGGCAAGCTTTCATCATTTGTTGTAAAAGTAGGGCGTATTTTCCCATACGTTGTACAGGTTTAAGTAAATAACTTGCCAAGTCCATTTTATCTCCCAGTTGTATTTGTTTGCTCTAAAAAAACACAATAATTAATACATCTACTATCTACAGTGACCAGCAAAATGTTTGCAACATATGAGGAAAATTTTTATTAAAATGTTTGAAAAATTTCTTTTTGGGACCGCTTCCGCATCTCGGTTCGGCCAGTATATATATATATAAAAAAACAACTGCTACCTTGAAGAAACTTGAACCATACTCCGACATTAACGAATCAGATTTAGGCTTGTTCTTGTTGTAAAGAGCATACAAATAAAACTTCTTATTGTGTTTTAAGAAAATTTGTCCAACTTGAAGTGGACAGTTTTCACATTGCTCCAGTTCCCTTAAGAAATGTTGGCTGTGAAATTCATAAATCTTTTCCACATTTCCAAATATAACATTACGTTGACCACGTAGTGCTTGAGGGATGTCTTCTCTCATTAATTCAGGTATGTAATTCTCTATTATGTAGTCTAAGGATTTCACGTAGTCTCTCTCAGTATGGATCATCTCTCGCATTATGTATAAGAGAGTTCTGGAAAAAATATTTCATTAGCTAGCTAACCTCGCTTCTTCAGCATTATATTTAACACACAACTAAATTTTAATTATTATATCTTGACGATCTTAAGAAACGGATCAAATTTGCATGTTACGTATAGGGTGTTCACCTTCGTTTTGCCAAGCATTGGAATTTCGGAAACTGTAAGAGGTGTGAAATCGGTTAACATACAAAAAAGTTTCGTATTTTGATTAGTATTAAAATATTTAAACAAATTTGCTACAGGTCGCTACTTGTTCCTGAAATATATTTTGAAGAAACTGAAAATGATATATTAAAGAATTCCACTACCAATCCTAAAAACAAATGAAAATATACTAATTTCAGTTATGCCATTGCATTCTGCTGATTATTTCACATATATAAATACCAATTTCATAAATAGTTTTTGCATGACTTGGTATAATAATAAAATAATAAATATTGATTTTCAGTTTTTCAGCAGACTTCAGGAACAGGTCGACTTATGGCAAATTTGTTTATTTTCGTAATAGTAGTAAATACACGAAAAATAATCCAACTGTCTCCGTATCTCTTATGATTTCCGATCAAAATCAAAGTGTAAAATTTGCAATTATTTCAGAATATTTCAGGAATGGCAATAATACAATACTTTTGTGTAGTTCAACCAACTTTGCATCTCTTACAGTTTCCGAGATCCCAATGGTAAACAAAACGATACAGTCGAATTACGAGTTTTTTCAGAATATTTCAGGAACAGGTCGACTTATGGAAAATTTCTTTTGACATTACAGATAGCCATGAAAATACGAAACTTTTTTGTAATTTATATGACTTTGTATTTCTAATAGTTTCCGAGATAACAGGATGTCAAAAATTATCTAAGTCAAGAGTGGTAATTGATTTTTGATCAATCGTCGGAGCTAGTATCGTGCATTTTAATTTCAATCATTTTTGATTGACAAAATTTGTCCAGCAGTTCTGTTGCAGTTTTCTTGCTATTGTAATCTTAAGGATGATATAAGCTAAGACGGATGTTTTCCATTTCATGGCCACTCTTGACCAAGATAATTTTTGACATCCCGGTACTAATGGTGAGCAAAATTAAAGTGTTTTTGTACAGAATATTTTAGGAACAGGTCGACTTATGGAAAATTTGTTTTAACATTATAGATAGCCATGAAAATACAAAACTTTTTTGTAATTTAACTGACTTTGTATCTCTAATAGTTTCCGAGATCCAAATTAAAATGTTGAATTTTCTGTTTTTTCAGAATCTTTCAGGAAAAGGTTGACTTATGGAAAATTTATTTTGATATAAATAGCCATGAAAATACGAAACGTTTGGGTAATTCAACAGACTTCCTATTTCTTATGGTTTCCGAGATCCCAATAGTCATCAAAATTAAAGTGTCAAATTTTCAGCTTTTTCATATCTCAGGAATGGGTTAATTTATACAAAATTTGTTCAGATATTGTTGAAAATCACGAAAATACTGCGTACCTCTTACAATTTCCAAGATCACAATCTTAAAGTGGACACCCTGTACAACTCGATTCAAATTTCGGCTAAAATGTAGAATTTGCAGCAATTCTCCTTAAATTCCGTCCCCAAAATTCTTGTCAATTTATATTTTATTTTTTTCGCACCAAATTTCATTAGCACTTGCTATGGAGACGAAAAAGGAAATTAGCCGCAAATATACATTTGTCCTTAAGTTTCAAACCAAAATTGAATTATTGTTAAATAAAATAAATATTTATGTTAAAAAACTCACTTCTGAGTTTTTGTATCAGTACTGGAATCAAATGAGTCGGTCCGAATATGCAAGTTGGATGCGTGGCAATGCAGGTGGCTGTTGGCAGGTACAGGTGGGACTTTTCTCCTTTCATCACTAAAGTGTTCTTCTTCTATATCATCACTTCCACTGCAAATAAATTAAAATTGTATAGTTTAAACACCCTTTAACAGATGAGCAGACTTAATTACCTTTTACCAAAGCCATCACTGCCTTCTTCAGTAATACTGTCCTGTTGATTTTCTGTATGGTCTTGGTTGGACCCGGTACTTGAACTTCCTCCACTGCACAACGTACAACTTTCGCTATAAAACTGGCACGAACAAGTTCTTTGTAATTTCTTTTTGTACACACTATCGTCACCCACAGAATTATCTGCGGTTGACACACCACTGTCACAACGACCACACCCACTTATACCCGAATCAGTTTTATCGAACTTTTCTAAGAGATTCTCAACACTTTCCCGCACTTCCTTTATTCCATCTAAAGTTAAGCTATTTTTACGGTCAAGTGTTTCTTTTGTATTGTTTGTTTGAACTTCACCACCACAACCACAGCTTTGAAAACTCTGCATGTATTTCTTTTTCAGTTTATATGAAACACTGTTTTCGGTATCAGATTCGTAGCAGTTGCACGGTACTCCGGCGGCGTAATGATTGCACTTGTAGATGAAGGCTATTGAACTAAGAGATCTTCGCCTTACTTGCTGCCCAGTTTGTGGTTTGATGGGGGTACTTGTGGCGGTTAATTCGGTATGAATGTATTGTTGGTCGCATGGATCTTCTTTGTTTGAGTCGGGAGGCTGAAGTGATTCTGTTCGAGAAAGCATCACCTGGTGGAAATAAATTTAATTGTCAAGTGATGTAGTTTAAAAATAATTAGCTCGGGCACGCAATCGTCAAACCAAAAACAAACAAAATGTCATTCATCAACCCCAACGTACCTAAATCATCTTCATTAATTTGCTGTTTCCTGTTTCTACAATAAATTGTTTTTTCTACAGTTTTTTTTGGACATTTTAATATATAGGGTGTTCACTCTTAGTACATCGTGTTTCGTTTGGGCCCTTGCGAGAAATTGATGGGAAGTCAAAGAAGTATGCGGGAAGTATATAAGGAAATTTCTCAAGTCTGCACGTGTCCCAGTCGAATGAAAATCTGGGGGAAGTAGGAAAAGTCCAACAGAAATCGAGGAGGTACGAGGAAGTCCAATTGAAGTCAGGGAAGTCTAAAGTAGGAGACATTTTAAAGAAATTTGTAAAATCTGCAACGAAGTTAGGGAGGTCCAACGAAGGAGACATTTTAAAGAATTTTATAGAATCTGTGCGAGCCCAAAAGTAGAGAAAAGTTCAAAGAAAGTTTGAGGGGAGTAGAGGAAGTCAGAGGGAAATCCAAGAAAAGTTGAGGAAGTACAGGAAAAGTCGAAGAAAAGCCAGATAATTCAAAAAAAGGACGCATTTCATATAAATTTTTAGGTCTGTGCATGCTCAGTAGTAGGGAAGTCCTGGGGAAGTAGAAGTACAAGTAAAGGAATGAAGTACGAGTGAAATCTAAATAAATCACAGGAGGCCTTTTCAAGAAATATCTAGTCTGCTAGTGCCCAGAAGGAAACTTTAAAAGAAGTCCGGGGAAGTCAGACGAAAGTCGGAAAAGTCCAAGAGAAGTCGAGGAAGTACGGTAAGTCAGGGAAGTATTAAGAAAGTTTTTTTAAAGAAATTTAAATAATCTGCGCGTTCGCAGAATTAGGAAAAGTTCAAAGAAAATTTGATGGAAGTAGAGGAAGTCAGAGAGAAGTAGAGGAAATAAGGGTAAGTCAGGGAAATCTTTCAAAGGAGTCATTTTAAAGAAATTTAAACAATCTGCGCGTTCTCAAAGTAAAAAAAATTCAAAAAAAAATTGGGGAAAGTAAAGGAAGTCAGGGGGAAGTCGATAAAGTAAAGGGAAAGTATAAGGGTAATTAGGGAAGTTGAAGTAAGTATTTTAAAGAAGTTTCAACCCCAATATTTACCCTATACTTAGAGTGGACACCCGCAGTGTATTCAACAAACTTAATTCTATATTAACTTACTTTACAGATTTCGGTTAATTTCTCATTTCCAGTTTTAGAAGCAACTTTGTTAACGTAGGCAAGTTCCTTGTCGTTATCCTTCAAGTTTTCGGACGATTCAAGAAGCTGAAAGCATCTCGAGCAGTCTTCTAAATTTTCTCGAGTTTCTTCCAGTCCTTCTGCGAAAGCCTTCACTTGAATCTTCAAGTTATTGGCATTTTCCTTTAAATTTTTACCTCTAAATTCTGGAATGTTGTTCGATTCTTCTACTAGATCTCCAGCTTTATCTATCTGCCTCTGTAAATTAAATTTTTTTATTAATTTTGTGTTTTGATTTTTTGAAAGCGTGATTCTAATTTGAGGAATGCATCATGTGATGTAAGAACATTTAGATGACCAATGCTAATATAACAAAGAAAATGTTAACAATGTAAATTGCTTCTTAACGTAATGAAAAACCGACCTTGTAATTTATGAGGACATATTTATAACTGCAAAACTACAATTACACAGCGGATAAGGAGTTTTGAAATTAGAACAAAATAATCTAATTGTTTATATTTTTATGATAAAAACTGCAAAACAATTACAGGTGGTTGATTATGTTATTAAATCAAATATTTGGAAGTGGGATGTTGAATTAAAAAGAACCGTAAAATTAATCTTTTAAAAGCACACAAGCTATAACTGTCTGTTCGGATTATTGTAATAATTATTCTTTTTAATTCGTTGACACACATACAATTATTAGCATGATAATAACAGATAAATTTGATTCGCGTTCTAAAGATGATTCGACGAAGAAATATGTACCACATAAACAAAAATAAGAATTTTACGGCTCGAAAGACCATATTGAAATTATTTTCATTTAAAAACGATTTTTGCTGATTTAATTTTTCATTGATAACTTGAAGAAATCGCCACACAAATTTGTATGTATATTAATAATGTAATATCGTGAGAAAATACAAAGAAAATAAAAACATAGCCGACATTTTTAAGACTGCAGTTGATAAATAATTGGAGTTGATTCTCTTGGTCTCTATATCTCTAGTGCATAAAAGTTTGCGGCGCTAAGATAATAACGTGTGGGAAAATCAGTAATTGTTGGCATTATCATGTAAACGTTTTCTCTTCAACTTTAACAATTCTGACAATTTAATATCTGCATGCACTTCAATGGAAATAACGCGTTTCCGGCTCGTACTTCACTTCCTCTTATCTAGCAAATTAAATATCAATAACAGAATTTATCGGTATATACACAATGAGTTGGTGCGTTCCGATACAGTATAAACTCAAAGTTCAGAGGGATAATAAATCATATATTGTCTAAAAAATTATAATCGAAGAAACTATACGTATTCATGAAAGTGGCAGAATCACGTATAAATCATATTTATTAAAACTGCAAAATAAAACATTAAAACTTGACAGTTTGCATGTATTAAAACGAATTTCACACGGTGCTACGAGAGAAATCGACGGCAATAAAACCAAACCAACTGTAGAAATTCGCAAAAATTTTTATTGTCCAAAACACAGCAAAAAAAACAAAATGCGCTACTATGCAACAAGCAACGACTTTTCCGGATTGTTTTAAATTTTGCTTTCTAAAATTAATTCCTGTATAATTAATAATTATACATATTTTATTTGCTACACAGAAAAATGTAATAAAATAGCGTAAAAGGTAGGCTTACTATTTTTTGAATTTTGGTCTATAAATTTTTATCCCATTTTTTAAAAAAGCGGGGTTTCCCCAAACCCCGTGGAATCTGTTTATAAATAAAAACACAAACAGCATTTTATAAGATACCTTGAAGCAAAAACAAACTCTTGTAAAACAAAACGGTAAGACAGATTTTCATTTTTTTTCCTTCAAATTCAGGTCTCATAATTTTACCTCCCAATTTGTGACAAGGTGGTGGTATATCGCGAAATTTGTTTCCAAATAATAATCCTTTCAAGTATTTTTACTTGATAATAGATCCCACAAAAGAAGAAGGTAAGGAAGCTTCTCATTTGTGTTTCAAATTTACATCTCAAACGTTTACCTCTCCCTTTTTGGGAAAGCCGACTTATTTGTTACGTTCCGGTTTCTAATTTTTACCCCCCCCCCCTCCTTGCAAGTTATCTTTAATCAAATCTAATAAAAAAAAAAGAATAAAAGACGGGTTTCCATTTTTTTTTCTTCAAATGAAGAGTTTAAATTTTTTTACTACACTTTTCGTTGGAAAAACTGGGGGTTCCCCGCCTAATTGGTTTATAAATAATACTGCACACTAAAGTATCTTAAAGTGAAAACAAATTCAATAAAAATAATCAGTAAAAAATGTTTTTTTTTTTCAAATTTACGGTTTCAATTTTTACCCTCACTTTTTGGGAGATCGGGGGTTTCCCGCGAAACAGTTTTTAAATAATAACGTAAATATCACTTAAAAGTATCTTTAAGCAAACCCAATACAAAAAACTGTGAAAGAATCTGGCACAACGCCCACTCTGCATATTAGCCACCGTGCCCACAACGCCCACCGTTGGAAATGGCCATAACGCCCAAGTGTGTGGTGGCCACAACGCGCACCAAGTCCATAACGCACAGCAGTATGAGTTTCCGTCACCACAAACGATGAACTTTGTGGTCCGTTATGGTAGTGGGCGTTATGGTCAAGGTAGACGTTGTGGCCACCACAGACAAGTGGGCGTTGTGTCTACTTTAGGCGGTGGGCGTTTGTGGGCGCGATGAACGTTACTGCCCATATACAGAGTGGGCGCCGTGCCCCGGTAGGCGATATGGACCTACAAAATAGACGTCGTGGCCAGTGGGCGTTGTGTCCTGTACCCACAAAAACTTTCCAATTTTAAGAATTTTAGCGCACCACCTTGCGACAAATCGGCGGTTTGCCGCGGAATAGTTTATATATAACATCAAAAATAACAAGTGTTAGAAAAGAAAAATCAATAAAAAACAGCGAAAGAAAGTTTTTCTACGACTATTTTAGAATGTAATGAGCATCATTCTGATACAATTTTTAATTACGGAATAACTTACATTCTACACTTGTTATAGAATATTTCATTCTAACAGTGTTCTGAATAATAAAGGTTGCGTTTTTCGTCAATCAACTGTTTTTATGCTCTGTTGACAGTTACAAACAAAGCGCATTTTAGATGGGAAACTTAAAATTTTCTTATTTTCTAAATTTAATGACCTAAATATAGTCGTAGAAAAAGTATAGTCTGTAACTCGTTTGGAATGGCTATTCCGCACTCGTGGACCGTTCCCCTCGCCTTTCGGCTCGGGTGACAAACTTTCCACTCGTGCGGAATATGCCATATTCCAAACTTGTTACGGAGTACCTATACTATTTAATTTTCTTTTTAAATTAGGTTAGGGGTTCATATTTTTACCCCCCCCCCCCCCCTAACTAACGGAGTTCCACAAAACCATAGAACGTGAGTCGTGGGACCCGTCTTTTCACAGCTTTACCCTCCCAAAATAAGCAAACATCCTTTTTTTTTGTTCCAAACTAAACTATTGGTTTTCAACAGTTGTCATCGACGAATATTTCGATATATTGCTAGGTTGAAAACGTTAGGGTAAAGGTAAGTAATAAATTAGCCTCACATTTCTCTTTATATTTCAACTAGGCGATAATATGAGTGAGCAATATGACAGTTTTTTCATTCGAGTAGCCGTGCTGAACACCCGGAGAGCGTGGGGGTACGTTATCATGCCAACCGCTTTGCTGTTAGATACGGTTTGCTAAACCGTTGAAATCGCAGTGTTCGGTGAAATTAGTTCAAAAAAAGGACATGTTTAAATCTGGTGCCCCAAAACGAAAATAAAAGTTAGAAAGTGCAGAAAGAGCAACAAAACTGTTTAAAATTCCTCAAAATGGGGCCTCAAATATTATATATTAAATGAGAACTTTTTTAAGAGAACATTTTATGCAACAAAAAAAAAGAAAAAACATTTCAATATAAAATATCTCTTTAAAAAAGTTCACTCGCTGAAAATATTTCTTCTAAAAAGTTTTCGCATAAAAACAACTCTCGCTACCAAAAATTTCTCTCAGAATCCCTGTTTACGTATGACCAAAATAAATAGCGCTACTACATTCTGGCGGTTGCTAGCCGGTACTTTGGAACAGCGAGAAATAATCAATTGAATGTAAAACTAACTGAAAGGCACACTTACGTAAAACAAGTAAAAAAAGAAATATTTTCTTCAGAGAACTTCTTTCAAGAGAAAAGTATTATGAAGAAAATTGTTTCAAGAAAGAAATAAAAATATTTCTCTAAAAACAATTTCTTACTGAAACATTTTTGTTTTTTTGTTGAAAACAATTCTCTTTAAAAATTCGCATCGACTTAATAATACTGAGACACACAAGTTACGGGGGGGGGGGGGTTATAGGGGCCTGACCGGAATCTGGAACCCAGGCCTCACATTTTTCGTTACGCCACTGATTAGGAAGGTTTACATTATTTTTCAAATTTTGGTTTAAAATTTAATCCTCGTTTTATGACGAAGCGGGGGATTTACGCGGAATTTATTTGTAAATATTAACGCTAATAGCACACTAAAGTATCTTTAACCAAAAGACCAATCTAATAAAAGAAAACTGAAAGGAAGCTTTGATTTTTTCCAAAAAAATTTTCCCCTAACTTCGTCAAGCTTGTGGAAGGGGGAAGGGTAGGTTCCCGCAAAATTTTCTTGCAATTCCTTTTAATATCACAAAAACACAACTTGATTATAACAGGAATGTAAACTCCGCACAGTAAAATTAAAAATTTGAAAATAAACAAACTCACCATGGCATCGAAATAAAACTTCTCGAAATCCTTCTCGATATCCTTGACACTCGCGACGTCCACAGCAGTCCGGAGTAAAATAGCTTGAGTTCTGATCGTTTCATCTCCGACCTTGCGAATCCACGCAAGTAGCTGTAGGAATAAGAGATAATGGTTTATTAAAAATTTATTAATTTTAATTTCCACCTATACAATCAGGTCATTATAATAAGTTATGTGAGAAATTGTAGATATCATTAAGGCGCGTTTTCTCTCCAACACCTCCGTAATGAGCGCAAAAAATGCAAATAAACAGGAGTGACTCAGATCTAGTAGTAAAATGATCATTTAGGACGCCAATTAAGAATCAAAAGAAATAAATAAACTAACAATACAATTATTGACCTAGTTCTAAGGATTTTACGTACAACTTGGCAAAAAAATAATAAACAAAAACAGATACCTCCTTCCTTATTTGTTGTTGTATTCAAGAATATCAATTATGATGAAGTCCGGAAAAACTAAACCAAGAGGATACGTGTTAATGCGTTCAAGCACGAACCAAGACTGAACGAAAGTATATTTGTAAGAAAATTCGCCTAATGGGTAAAAAGTCTAAGGTGTAATTTTGACGTCAATTACAGTGAATTACACCTGACACTTGTTCAGACTTTGAATGTTTTTAAATTTTTTAATTCAAAGAATGTAACCAAACACATGTGTGCATTAACAATGCATCATCGTATGAAATGTACATTTCATACATACACAAAGAGAAATGATACTCTTCGTCTAAACAATTAAGTATAATGAAGTTGAAAATAAAATAATAAATCTTGTACGGATTTGTTGTAAATTAATTATCAATATTTCGTATAGAATTATAAAATAAACAATCGTAGCTGATAATTATATTGTTGACTATGAGCACAATGATTTATGAATGACAACGACTAACTGGTGGAAAATTCACTACTTTCAAGAAACGATATAATATCGTCCCTCATGATTAGTTTCTGTTTACTGAAATCTGGCAACGAAATTTGAAATGCAGTGTAAATAATTTGTGCATACAATGATAACAGATATTCGACCTTGGTACAAGAACAGTTTCTTCACTGAATCAATTCTAATCCTTACCAGCTTATCTAATGAAACAAAAGACGCTTCTAAATCTCAATACATTCTTATCATTCATCAACAAATCAAATAAGGAAAAAGATTGGAATTGATTTTGTTTTATTTCTATTAAAAATCATAACTAGAAGGTAGACTATTTTAATAGCGTCTAGCCCCTTGCACGTACAGCCGATCCTACCTCACATGACTTGCGCACCCCTCTGCATGCAGCTGAAATGTGTGTAAACCACAAGTTCGTAGTGGCACAGATGGATATGTGGGTGTGTACGGGTGTACTGCCTTTTTATTGCATAAGTAGTTGTGGGGTCGAATCTCGGTTGGGACCAAAATTGTTTTATTTTATAGTTTTTTTTAAAACACTGTTGTTGCGTTTTGCTGTTTACGCGAGGTTATTTGTTAAGAGCAGTTTAAAAAAAAAGGATTTGTTGTTTTCTATTGAATGCAATTTATTAGCAATGAAAAAATCGGCTTTAACAATGCAAATCTATATGCGAGCCAATATTAGATGATATTGCGCAATTCAGGATCGGTTGTAAGCCGAAGGGGCTAGACGCTAGTGACTATTTTTTTAGGAATCCCCTATTACGTAAGCGAGCAAATGCAAAGGTTCAAATTTAAGAAATTTAATCGGCGATCTCATGGTAAGGTAAGGTGAATCGTGTTGGCATTAAATGATGATCAAAAGCCGGACTTTTAGTCCCAGAACGACAACAAATTTCGTTAAAATTCAATAAGTAAAATTCGGCACACACATAATTTTTAGCAAGAGCAACTATACGTAAACATTTTGACGGAAAATGATGTGAAGGGTAATTTGTTTAAGGGTCATGAACACTTTTTCTCCTCTTAACTTTTTTATGATACGCCACTGGTTACTATAACCAATTTGTTCAAATTGCCTGATAAGACTACGAACTTTTTTACCTCTTGCAGTTTTTTGATAACTCCATTCGTTCACTAGCAATTGGGCAAAATTAAATCCATGTCGGACTAATACTAATTACTCTAGCAAGTAACCAGGGATGTAAACAGAAAAAAAAAACGCTTCGATTGTCGATTACGGTTGAAATCTTTTAAAATTTCGGTTTCGGTTACGGTTACCGGTATTTTTTGGCTTTTCTTAATGAAAAGCAAAGAAAATTCTTCACAAGATTATATGGAAAAAAATAAGTCATGCAATTAAAAAAAATGTTGTAGTTATCACGAAAAATTGGCGGCATTAAAAAAAATTTCGTTCTGTCCAATTTTGGAAAAACCTGCCGCTTGAGGGAGGGGGGTTAAATAAAAAATAAAGTAGTGGTCTTGGGCTCTTTTCAAAGGACAGACTGTACATCGTAGTATTATGGTCAAATCTCTCTTTTCACGAAACGCGCAGATAATTTTTTCGAATTTAAAAAAAGGATCTTTCGACAATAACCTAAAAATTGAAATCCTATAAACATGACAACATTATTTAAAAAAACCCATAAAAAGTAAAATATTCTATGTAACTGAGACCATGCCTGGGCTTTTCATAAAATGCTCAATGACTATCTCCCTACGATATATTACAGTGATTAGTCGGCCGGTGCCGGCTGGCAACATTTTGCTGGTATACAGTATACCGCCATTGGATAACACGCAGCATAGTTTACCGGCAGTTTAAATTTGGCCGGCAGATGACGTGTTGTTTACAATGTATGTGTTCTATATTCTAGGCTCTAGCATCAACTATCAACACACGCCGCCGTGACTCAGTGGTAGAATGCGTGTACAGTGTTGTGAGGCATAAGTTGGTCGAGATTTCGAATTCCGTGTGAGTTACATTTGAAAATTGTCGAAAAGTGATTTTGCGACGTCCGTGAATTAATTTTTAATATAGAAATTTAAAAATCTATTTAATTTATAATAAATACAACGTATTTTTTGACGTCAAAAATTTATTAACGTTAAAATTCAATTTTCCGAAAATGCTTACACTATATTCTATATAAATAATAATCCGACGTGACTGCTATTCTCTAACCACAATAAATTATTTTTTGACTTCAGTAATTTCTTGACAATAACTCAATTTTCTGAAAATCGCGGCAACAAAATATTGTCTGGCATCAAAAACACATTTTTGACGTCAAAAACTGAATTCTTGACGTCAATTAATTAAATTTTACATGTAAAAATCATTTATTGACGTTTAAAAATAAATACATAATTAATGATAGGTAAAAAATAGGAAGAACATTTTTTATCCGCGGTAACTTCTAAAAATTAAGATTAAAATCACCGATTGGTACAATCAAAATTTCATTAAAATCGGACAACCTTTGCTGGAGATATAAGGAAACAACCAAAAGCAAATTAAATGCATCGGGATATAAACTCCTCAATGCGTGTGAACTAATTTCAAATGACGTTTACTTTTAAAAATGGAGGAAGAAAACGCACAAGAACCTGTCCATTGTTTTTTCAAGTCACGTACTTTTCCCTCATTCCTCACTTTTCATTGCTAATTTCACTGACGTACATTTAATCTAATGTACGGCCACTTTTAAGAACATCGCGTAGTAACATTAAGGCGTGCATATTTTACGGAAGTAAACGTTCTGACCTAAAAATCTCGACAAAAGTGTAATGAATAATAAAGTGCAATTAACATACTGTACTATACTCAACTGGAAATTATATTAATTTAAAATCCTAGCACGCGGTAAAAGCTGTACATTACAAATACGGCCTTCCAAATGCACTTCACGAGTGTTCGGTTTTTTGCTCTTAAAACGTATTAAATTTTCCTGTCACGCTTTTCGATCTGTGTTATAGAAATTTATGTTTAATGGAAGGAAGCGAGACAAGGATCTTAGTCTTATAAATCGGATTCAATTTTTTTTTATTGGATGTGACGCAATTTTTTTTATCTCAGAGTGAAAAACGGGCTAGGCAAGTCGGTGGTACTTTCCCATACTTTTTACATTTTAAATATTCTGGCGCCAATAAATGACTGAACAACATTATCTTAACGAAAATTAAAGCAATAAAAAATAATCAGATAAAGGTAACGATTTCAACTTACCTTACTATCGCTCCCCAACACTGTGCTACTGCGACGGCTGACAGCATATGCTAAATAATAGCGGCGATAACTTCTAACAAACCGCGCGCAATTAAGGTAACCGCCCTACGGCTAGGGTGTAACTAGATATTGGGCTTCGGACCAAAAACCGTTATAAATAGTTTATTTGAAGAATTATTAAAAATATGCAAAGAATGAAAAATATATGTTTTAATTACTACTACTTGATAGGCGTAGTTAAAATCACGTAACTGCCTGAAAACGCGTTGTAGATATTAAAAAATTAACACGATCTATAATTTTCGTCCTCGGCCGTCTTTAAGAACACATTCCAACCAACAAAAAATTAGTTGACCACTTATGTCTAAATGTGACAGCACATATGAAGGACTGTCTGCCGCGCTTGTTGGTACGTCGAAGTTGACGGAAATGCTAATACTAGCGCTGAAAAAATAAACCCGAGTAAAAACAGCGCCAGCAAAAATAGCGCCGGGCAAAAAAGTCGCCGCCAAGATAGCGCCTATTAGTAATGTCGCCAAGCAATAACGTCGCGCTGTTTTTGCCGACACTATTTTTGCCGTTACTGGGCGCTATTATTGATGGCGCTGTTTTTGTCAGCGCTATGATTGAGGCGCTACATAGCGAATATGAACGTAATATGGACGAATAATACGAATATTGGCGACTATTTCTGTTTCATTGATTTTAAGGCAATTATTTTTTTGTTACTTGGTATAATTTATCAACATAATTATTTATGCAAGCAAATACATGGACTTTCCTGTAAAAACCTATCTTTGCTAGGGATTATGGAGGAGAAGGACGGCTTTAAATAGCATTGCCTAGGGTGGCAAAACATCTAGAGCCGCCACTGGGTCCTACACAGATTCAAACACGCAGCCTTACTGCAGTTAGCACAGAACATTAAACCTTTGAACCCAGCTTATTCCACAGCTGCGATATAAATAAACTATGTTTCTCCGAAACCCACAGCACCCCCAGCTCTTTCCAGAGCACCGCAACCCTAGACAGAAGTCAAAAGATGTTCCTCCTTTTCTGTTCGACATTCCCCTAGTACAGTTTTGAAGGAATATTTTTTTTTTCAAAATTTTGAAATCGTGCCATTTTTACATTTCCAAAAATAGTTTTACATCACATAATTTACACAACACACATTTTTCTTAAAATTACGAGCTTACTTATACAGAGTCGTTGAAAATTTAAACTGCATTAGTATGTTAAATTACTGTACAGTACAAAATGTTTCTTCCTGTTTTTTAGCTGAATAAATTTTCAAAAATCGGTTTTTACTAAAACATTTAAAAAATCTGCCTATCAAAATTGCATCGCTGCTACTACATCCTCGAAGTTTATAAAACGTTTCACATTTGACTAAAGGTCTCGTTTTCATAAACAAATCAAACGATTACATAAATTTCTAACTGTGTGCGTTACCTTATTACGACTGCAAAATTCCATATTTATGACGAGATACAAAACCCAGCGGCTAGAAAATTAATGCTTTTCCGGATATAAGGAAAAAAAATGGTTAAGTATAGTGAACTTACATATAACGCATTTCTTTGCGGACGATTCATAATGTGTTGTTGGTTAACTTTCTGTTCGGCGTTAGTAAAAGTACAAATACTTAAATCAAATGTTACACTAAGTTGATTAAGTTGAATATATTCATCCAATTAAATCAGTTATAAGTAGACATGAATCTATTCAATTAATGCCTTGTAGACACGAATTAGTATGATAACTTGAGATAATTAAATCTAGCCTTCAGCGTCATTTTCTGTTTCTTGGGTGCATTTAGCGTTATGTGGGCTTTAGATTGTAATAATTTGTAATTAAAACCGTTAGTATTGTAGCTTTAGTTTGTACGTACTAATAGTTTGAAACTACTCGTTATTTTGTAATTTTTTCATAATTTTTCTTCGGAAGCTCAAGTTTTCTCAATTTCTGGGAGAGATTTTCCTTAATATTTCGTTCTAAGGAATTAAACACTTTACTTCAAGAAAACAACATTGTACAACATACAATTTTAATAGCATGAATATTTTATATTTGATAAATCTGCTCAACCGGCCGTGAGACTGTTCGTGACAATCCAGTACGAGGAGGTTCAACGACAACAACCGATATTCCTAATAGAAATTGTTAGTCAAAAAATTCGTTATAACAAGTTTTCAATTCATTAAAAAAAGTTGTTGTGATGAGTAAAAATAAAAGCTGTTACATCGAAAGAACCCATACACTTGTTATTCAGCATGGCCGATGTAAATGTCAAATGTATTGTGAACTAACTTAATAAGCCGGCTCAGCTCACAAAACTAAGAAAGAACGCCCACGAAGCCGCAAGTATTTCAAACCGGTAATTTGTTTAATGGACCGTGAGACTGTTCGTGACAATCCAGGACGAGGAGGTTCAGCTATAACAAGCGATATTCCTGCTGGCATTAAACGTGTTGAAGTTTTGATCAAAGCAAATCGCCGATTGTCTGAAATAGTGGAGCAACCGAACTGTAATCAAATTTGAAGTTTCGTTCGTTTTAACTTTGAAGATGACTCTTTGAACCTCAACTATTTATAAAAAACACGTTAGGTTGGATGCTAGAGATAACGGCGATTATGCTTAAATTTACGTTTTGTCTGTTTTGACCCTGAAGATGAGTTTTTGAAATTCAACCTTTATATAAAACTAAAACAAAAGCTGTCGGGCAACCGCCACGAGACCTTCGTGCGAAAGTCCACTGCGTTATTTGCTATTTTCTTATTCAAACTATTATTTTACTTACAAAGTTTTGAAAATTTTAATAATGTTTTGGATATTTCGAATATCTTGAAAAACATCAAAAATGTTGAAAGCTGAATATTTTGAAAATTATTACGTGAGAAAATAGACGATTTGAAAATTTTGCAAATACCGGCAATTTTAAAAACGTTGAAAATTTTACAATCTTTTAAATATTTTAAACAATACTGAAAATGCCAGATTAAAATTTTTTTTTAATAACAATTTACGAAATGTCCTTTCAAAATTTTGAACAGATTGATAAATCTTTAAAATTCCGCATTGTTAAAAATTGTCAACAACTTCAAAGCTTCAATAATGTTGAAATTTTTTAATGAAATTAATGTTTAAAAATTTTAAAGGTTCTGAAAATGTTGCAAATTTCGAAAATTGTGAAAACGTTGAGCATTTTCCAATCGTTTTAATATTTTGAATATTTAATCAAAATATTTTAAACAATATTTTAATTTTTACGTTACAGCAGAAATGCCTCTTGTTGCAGTTGATCTACTTCATGCTGCATTGTCACGAACAGTCTCACTGCCATTGTTAAAAGCGTTAGCCCAATCAAATACTTGCAGCTTTTTGGGAGTATTTTTTCAAACTGTGAGCTGAGTCTGCGTAAAATTTCAGCCTATTTAACGCATTTATTAACGAGAAATGTTGGCTGGAAATGGAATTATAATACGGCAACGTATGATAGCACGCGAATGGTTTCCATGACAACGGTTATGTATTATTTCCTGGTTAGAGTAGCGTACGTTCTGTAATTTGGGTACAAATAATTGCATGAATCACTAAATTCATAAGTTTGGAAAAATTACCACAACGAGACATTAAATAGGCTTACGGCGAGTGTTTCTTAAGTCAAAAAAGTTTGAAAAATTTTTGTTTCCACGAAATAAGGATCGTAAAAATTGTTATACAAACGCTAAGACAAAACGATTGCTTTTTTAAAATTTTGTATTCAAAAAGCCAGCCGTTATTTTAGTGAAAATGGTGTGCCATGAAGGTTCAAAAGCTTATAACAGCGGGCCCATTTTATATAATGTACTTATGCCAATCTAGTTAATACAAAATCAATGTTCAAATGCAAGGGAAAATTTTTCCTAAATACATGTTTGCACGTTAAAGGTCCCTACTTAGTATAGGGGAGGGGGGGGGGGCTCATGCAATATTTTCAGGTGCATTGTTCTACCCACTGGCGTCGATGATAAGCCCCAGCAGCACAAATAAGCGGATAGTAAATATTATTTTTTTTTAAAACGCGCGTTTCTAATATTTCCCATGATATAAACTAAGTACACGACCTAAAGCGTCTTGGAGCGATATACACAGCCAATTTCTATCTATAATCAAGATATCCTTCTGTTTTCTCGCGGAAGTCCTGAAATGGAAATAGGAAGATACTAAAAAAAAATAATAAAAAACATATAGTTCGTTCATTCAACACGCATGTAAGAAATTCAGTAGAAGCAGCAAACACATGGAAATGGAAGTTTACGACTGTAGCGTTGGATATACTTGGAAAAGACACGGCATTCCCGTCACACGGTAACGCTAACAGTGTCGTACTGAAAAATTTATTATCCCATTCGTCTACATGTTTACCATTTTTGGCGCCCCACATATCTAACGAAATAAAGCAATATTTTTCCGCAAATGTGTTCACTTCGTTGACCCACTAAAAAGAGCGCGCGGAAAGACGTCGTTAAAATTAGCAAATTATTAACAAAAAGTGTGATATAAATAGCGAGACGCAATTACAGAAGTAGTTTAGTGAAAGTACCTAAAATAATTGCAAAAATCGCCCACACAAAAACCTTGATGACGAGGTTAACAACTGACAGCATATTTCCTAGGTTGCCACAAAAGCAACGGACTGCAAGCTGCCTTCACACTTTTAAACAATATAATAAATTTTATATTATGATAAAAAAAAATGCACGCTACAACGATCAAGGCCACTGATGTTTGTAAAATTTTAATTTAGTAAATTTAAAATACGCGTGGTCAATTTTAATTGTTTCAGTATTATTTATGGTCTTTAAAACTTTCATAATTTTCTTATTTAATTAAGACTAATTTGTTTAGATCATTTATTTGACAACATGAGCTAGCAGGCGTTTAATAAAGTTGAATTTAAACGGCCAGGGGAGTCGAACCCCACACGTCAGGAGCGGTACGGATTTTAGCTTTTAAAAACCGACCAGTAAACGTTTAAAATATAATCAGGAACTAAAAACACTATTAATTGGTCTAAATAATAATCAATTAAATTTCCTCACAAATGCTGAATTATTATTGGACATTTAATAATAAATAAGGCCTAAATAACCTTAATAGTTAAAGCAGCTTTGATACAAAAATTAAAGGTTAACCTACGCTGTAATTGATGATAATTTGTTAGTTGTTAGAGTTGGGTATGTACTATTGATAATAAATACAGTAGCGACATTGTGATAACATAGTACTTTATGAATCATTCAACTTTACCGTACTTCCTTCCTAATTCCTAGTTATTTTATGGATCGTTTGTGGTTTTCTACAATTACATTGTACACAAGATTCAATTCCACTTATTAGAGTTAACGGGAATCATTAAAAATAAATAAAATTCTCCAAACCTTTTGAATTACAAAATATTGTAAATAAAAACCTTCAAAATTTTCACTCAAAATTTGTTTTATAACAACACTCAGTTCATTTAACTTTTTTTAATAAACTCCAAACCTTGAAATTTCTCGTCACTTAAACAAATTCAAATAGTAAAGTTCACTCTCGAACATTTCATACGTAGTTGTAAATTATAGAGTAAACACGGACGACGTAACTAGTCCGGCTTATTTAAGCCGGAGAGCAAAGATTAACTAAAGTAAATGGATCTGTGAAAGTAGAAAATTACAATAAAACCAGGAAAACCGACAAAGTCGCTCGAAAGATGAAGCTAGAGTACGACACCAGCAGAATAACTAATTAACCCAAACATGTTAATGACTAGCGGTCCTTAATTAGACAGCAATAAAACAATGTCATCAAAAATTTTAACTTTCCCAAATTTTAGGTTACGCAATTAAAAATTTCATTAGAATTTTGCGAGAAATCAGCTGAGTGTAATTATTATCAATAAACGTCAGCACTCGTATTCACAATCATAATAAATGATAAAAGGTGTATTCAAGTTTGTTTTTTAGGTATTAATTTATAAATAGCCGTCAATTAGTGTCAACCGTTAACCATTACAGAATACAAATGACAAATTAATTTCTGAAATAAAAGGAATGTGATAATGTCGTCGATGATATGGAAAACTAAGAGAATTTGTTAGAAAAATAGTTAAGATCTGATTTCTTCTTCTTTCTTCTTTAGTCAGCCCCTGTCGTCCATCCTTGGACATAGGCCTCCCCTATCGTTTTCCATTGTTCTCTATCTTGTGTCAGATGTATCCATTTTGGGCCTGTGACTTTTTTGACGTTGTCAATCCATCTCATGTTTACTCGTCCCCTTTTTCTTTTTCCTTTCCATGGCCTCCATTGTATGATCTTTTTGGCCCAATTTTCATCACCCACTCTAGCCACGTGTCCTGTCCAGTTCCACTTCTGTTTTGTTATTTTAATTACAACGTCTTCCACACCTGTTCGCTACCTTATCTATGTGTTTCTTTTCTTGTTGCGCAGAGATATACCCAGCATTATCCGCTCCATACCTCTTTGAGATCTGATTTACTTCACTACAAATGCGTAGTTAAGCTTCGTAATTAATCGTAAGTACGTCGACAATCGACACGAGTTAATACTGTAGAGGGTAGGCAAAATTTTCAGATAAAGTTTAATTTATGACGTCTCGTTCGTTGTTACGACCGCCCGCACCCGTGCGTACTATCCATAGTAGGCTTGTTCGTTCATTTGAATGTACATTTGTCTGGGCCGTTTGATCGATCGATCCCTTTTTCGTCCGTTTGTAAGTTTGTGCGTCAGCTTGATCAATCGATGGATCGTCTGTTCGTTCGTTTCATCAATCATTCGTTCTTTTGTACGTTTGGTTTTTGTATCGATCATTAGTCCGTTCAACATTCGTCCGTTTGATCTATCGATGGATGTTTGTTAGTTCGACCAAACATTCATTCGTCTGTTCATACTGTAGCAACCTGGTTGTATCAATTGTATTTAGTAACTTAGCGACTTGGTTGCTATTTATATTAATATAAAACATTCATAAAAAAAATTATTCTGTAAAAGCTAACACATAAAAAGTTCCTCCAAAATAGCGTTTTATTTACAACTACGAACCAAACATTACATTATTGGTGACCCCGACGTGATGAATGTTAAATTCGGGAAAGTCAATACAAACATGGTTTTTGAACGTTTGACTAGATACAGACTTTTGTTGAACGTTGATAAATGTGTTCTTGGGGTTAGTCAATTAGATTATTTGGGGCACAAGGTTTCATCTAAAGGCATTCTGCCACAAGACTCAACTTTTTGTTTATGCACATTTTTTTCCCTTTTTGTTCTGTTTTTTTTTTAGTGAACTGGACTTTTTCTGCGCTGCTCTTGGAATCTCAAGAAATGGACACGCACCTGGCAAAACTAGAAGCAACTTCAAGCTAATTTAATTCTATTTTCTATGTTCAATTAGTTACGTTACTTGCATTGTTTTTGAAAAGATCAGAAGTTTTTGTAGCTAAGATAGCATGCGCTTCACGTTTGCTGCGTAGTTTCTTTCTTCTGCAAAGTTGGGGGGGGGGGGGGGGGTACTAATGTAGCAACCTGGTTGTATCAATTGTATTTAGTAACTTAGCGACTTGGTTGCTATTTATATTAATATAAAACATTCATAAAAAAGATTATTCAGTAAAAGCTAACACATAAAAAGTTCCTCCAAAATAGCGTTTTATTTACAACTACGAACCACACATTACATTATAACCGTTTGTTTAATCGATCAACTGTTCTTTCGTGTATTCGTCCGTTCCATCGATCGATTGTTCGTTCCTCATCCTCCCTACGTTCGTTTGTTCCATGAACGTCTACATTTGTTCGTTTTATCTTGTGTCCGTCCATTTGTTCGATTAATTGTTCGTTCCTTCCTACGTTTGTTGGTACGTTCAACATTTCTTCGTTTTATCGATCAATCATTTGTTTGTTTGTTCGTCCGTTCGTGCGACCTATTCTTCGTTCCTCTCTGCATTCGTTTGTTCGACCGACGTATAGAAGTTCAACATTTGTTTGTTTTACCGATCTATCGTACTTTCACGTGTGCGTTCGATCAGTTGTTCGTTGCTTCCTACGTTTGTTTGATTTTGTGTTTTCGATCGACGTTTAGTTCGTTTTTCCCTACATTTTCGTTCGTTCGTTTGTACCATCGATCGTTCTCTACTTCCCTCCGTCCATGCACAAAACCGTTCCGTTTTATCGATGTCGTTCTTTCGTGTCCGTCGGTTTGTCCGTTCTTACGTTTGTGTGTTCCATCTATGTTTAGCTGTTGGTTGGTATGTTCGATAGCGTGTCCGTTCATTCGTTCCTACGTTCGCTTAAACGATTGATCAATCGTTCTTTTGTGTCTGTCCGTTTGTTAGATTGCTTGCTCTCTACTTTTGTTTGTTCGAGTGACCGTTCTCTGTGATCGATCTATTGTGCTTTCGCGTTCGTTCGAACGATTGCTCCTTCCTTCCTACGTTATTTGTCGTCCATTCGTACAATTGTTCGTTTGATCGATCAATCGTTCTTTCGAGTGTCCGTCCGTTCGTTCGTTCGATTTTACGGTTGTTTGGTCGATCAACATTTGTTCGTATGACCAATCTATCGTTCGGTGTTCTGTCCGTCCGTTCGTTCGATCGATTCGTTTCTGCCTACGTTCGTTTGTTTATTCGATCGATGAATCTCTGGTTTGTGTCCCTCTATCGATTTATTCAATTGTTCATTCTTTTCTGCGTTCGTTTGTTTGATTAATCGTACGCCCGTACTGCAACGGTTGGTTTGAACGATCGATCGTTGTTTGTACGTCCGTTTGTTCGTGCGTTCGGTCGTTCCATTGGTTTGTCCGTCTGTTTGTTCGTTTATTCGTCCGCACATATCTTCCGAACGGTTAGTCCAATTTTGATATAAATTGACTAGTAGGTGTACAATACATATTCAACGCATAAACAAGAAATGGAAGTTCCACTAGTTGCCTTGGTATCATTTTTTTCAAAAACCCAATTAAGAAAATATAAATCTGGCAGAGGATGTTGGGGCAATTCGCTTTTTTACTATAAGTACTTAAATAATGGTCCTTATATACATAACATCGATAAAATTCCATTTTTCTCAAAATTTCCTAGGTAAGACTTTAAGGTAAATTAGATTAACTTAATTATAGTTCTGCGTAACTGTTGGCGATCCAATTTTACCGCCTGTTTAAATTTATCACCGGAAAACATGTGGCGTTTATGGAACGTTGGATTGGCGCCTAAGAGGTTGAACAATTTGCACTTTTATGAATTTCCGCATTACTATAAATTATCAAAGAAATTAATAAACTTATGGAAACTACAAAGAAAATCAATCCATTAGACGTATATGGAGTTGCATACGTTTCAAGGGTCTACTTATCTGCAATATTTTTCCTTTTTTTTTTACTTCCGAGGGCAATCACATCATCAACATATAAATGCCTGAAAACGTGCTGCTGTATAATGTGTACGCTAGTTCAGTGACCTACAATTCTCATCTTGATTATTTACACGGCTTCTCAACTGCGAAATAACTAGGAAAATATATAGTTTAACATTTGCATGTTATTTACATTGACCAATTACATATCGCCAACCATACGACATAGTACTCACGTATGTACATGATTGTACTGTTCCAAATAACAATGCAAATGCAAAATTTCCATAGAATCTTACAACCTGTCTGTTACTTGACATGATCTTAAAATAAACCAACACAATAACTGTAGCGTATTGTTTTTCTTAGTTAAATTGTAAATTTTAAATAGTAATATCTCGAGGGTACCTACGCAATTTTATCGATAATTTTGGTACGATTGTAACGCTAACTGAATTAATATCAACAAAAAAAAACGTTAAGTAATTAACGGTATGAACCCTCGACCTACAACACGCGAGGTAAAGAAATTGCTCAATTGCCTTACCGTATGCACTAGTGCAAATTCTTATCTAAATTAGTACAAAACTTCAAAATCAAGCGTTGTGATGACATATAAAAAAATTAAATATACTGAATTTTTAAATGGAAGTTGTCGGCACACAAGATTCTTAATGAATAAAATCAGTAAAATGAGCTTAAAAATTTAAAAGAAAACTAGGGAAAATTTAAAATTTTAAAAATAATTTTAAATAAGATTTACAGTTAAACAATTAGTGTTCTGATGATGTTAAAGCCTGGGTTTTCTGCTTTTTTTTCATTAGAAAAGATAGCTGACAATCCGCATGGCATCACGAACATCCACTAATTTATACGAGATGTGACTAACCTTTTATAGAATCTGGTAACGTGATCTCGATATACTAATTTGTAACTAACTTTTTTCTTTTCCATGTGAGTCACGATGTTTTTCATTCATGTAGGCACATTGCGGTTCTCCTTGGCTACAAATATGTCTTTCCTGAATCCATCAACCCACATTAATTATAATTTAAAAGGAACGAATCTGTACTTGTATGGTTTTTCTTTACGGGGAATGTAAATTAAATTTTAAAAAACATGCCTCTGGGCTCCGATGTCAATTATTATGATTCAATAGGACTACGAACGTTGAACTCTCAATAAATTTAATGTTATGTAATTTATGAACTAATTTAAAATTGAAAGAAATATAATAAAAAATGCTTTCTTTAATTAATTTTTCAGAATAAGTTAGCATCATTGTTTTAAAATTAATTTATCATTATAACGTGGTTCGTTAAGGCCAATTCCGTAATATCTTCGTGCGCCATCTATCGGTCAAAATTTCAAATATTCAAAATTATCCTAATTTTTTAAATATGGGAATTAAAAAAATATATTTCTCAAAAACTGTCCCCACGTTTTGGTTACAATTATATAAACTAACAAAAATAGGAAACAAATACTATTTTGTGTTTCGCCCTATTACCTAATTTCTCTGTGACGTCTTCTATCAGCCAAAATTTCAAATGTTTAAAAATTTTGAAATTATATAAAAGATTTAGGAATTATTCCAAAAATTATTTCTCCAAAACTGTCCACACGATTTCTTTTAAATTTAGTGAGCTAATAGATATATGGAGGGGCTACCATTTGGTGGTTTGCCCAATTCGCTAATTTCTCTGTGACGCCATCTATCGGTCAAAATTACAAATATTCAAAATTTTTCAAATTTAGGTATTTTTCAAACAATTAAAACTGTCAACATGATTTGTTTCAATTTTTGTGACCTAATAGATATAGGGAGGGGCTATCATTTAGTGATTGCCCAATTTCCTAATTTCTGTGTGACGTCATCCATCGGCCAAAATTACAAATATTCAAAATTTTGCAACTTTAAAGCTTGGAAATTTTTCAAAAAAGTATTTCTTCATAACTGTCAAGACAATTTCTTTTGAATTTTGTGAGTTAATACATAAATATATGGAAGGGCTATCTATCATTTGGTGATTTTCCCAATTCCTGAATTTCTATGTGACGCCATCTATCGGTTAATATTACAAATATTCATAATTTTACAAATTTTTAAATTTGGTAAATTTCTAAAGAATTATATCTCAAAAACTGTCCTTACGGTTTGTTTAAAATTTTGTGGGCTAATAGAAATAGGAAGGGAACACAATATTTTTGTATCGCCCTATAGCCTAATTTTTCTGTGACGTATATCGGTCAAAATTTCAAATTTAGAAAATTATAAAAATTTAGAAATAATTAAAAAAATTATTTCTCAAAAACTATCTTAACGATTTCTTTTAAATTTTGTGAGCTAATAGATATAGAGAGGGGCTATCATTTGATGGTTTGTTCAATTCCCTAAGACCGTTGAATTCTCAATAAATTTAACGTTAATATTTATGAACTAATTTAAAATTGAAAGAAATAATATATATAAATAATAACAATCCTTCTTTAATTGATTTTTCTTTTTTCAGAATAAATTGTTTTAAAATTAATTTATCAAATTAACGTGGCTCGTTAAGGGAGCCAAATGGCATAATTTTCTCAAATTTATTGCTTTAAATCAATACAATTTTTGGATATTTTCGAGTTTTATACTCGTTTGCTCAAAAACGACTACACAGATCGAAATAACGCGAGATTGTTAAAAGAAACGTGCAGGGTAGAAAATGAAGAACTACGAAAGTACTCTTATCTCAATCTACAAATTTTCCTTTAAAAATTAATTCTTTGAGACTACTGGCGTGATTTGTATTAAATTTCGTGAGCTTTTAGAGTTCAAAATAAGCTACTGTTCTCAACATCCTAGTTACATTGTGAGGCCCCCTATGAATTTTTAAAATTACAAAAAATGCGGAAGTGAAACTAGGTGTGAATAAAACCTGAAAGGTTTGTTATTCTGTTTCTACGCTACTGGACTCGCTACTTATCATATTTACATTAAATTCATTGTGAAATATGCATACTTTTGCCATTTTAATACAACCATTTCGTGTAAATAATAAAATTCAAACAAAAAAAAATAACATTTCAACACCCTGTAGCTCAGTAACTGTTACGTTAGTACATTTGTTTATCTAATCTTTTCGTATTTTTTGTTGCATGAGAAATTTACACATCATTTGTTCCCACATTTTTTGAAACGCCCCGTACAATGCAATTCATAGCTCACGATATCAGTGGCAACACCATTGCTATAGTAACTGCTGAGGTTTAACATATTAAGGTGTATATTGTTTAAAAAAAATAATTGAGTTTTGTGGTACGAAGAAGTTAAAAGTTTTTCTGCTTCGGAAATACAACAACCACCAACACAATAAATCTTCTATATTAAGTGCATGACGTCTTTTGCACATAAACAATTTGCTTCTCTCCAGATCTGAACGTAAATAAGGATTTTTATTTGTTAACTCGATTTAACATCACGATGATCAGCAAGAATCAATAACTTCTCATTAGTATTCCCGTCAGTTTGCAAAGTGAAATCACCAACTAACGTGTGCATGGTAGGTGGCCTTTTACATGCATTTGTAGCGGAAATGTTTCTTTTCTTCGCTCGTAAAGCTACCTATAATATTATTAAGGCACCCCGCTACGCTTTTCTTACCGACATGACATTATCATTATTACGAGTACAAATCGCTTAATCGTAATGATGCGTGGAATCGTATTTTGTAATGGAATTGGGATTTGATTTATCGGAGAAAAAATTGTGATGGATGTGGTAATGTTTTAATGGAAAATTGTTTACTAAGCCGAGCAGTATTTATTTAAGAAAATAGCAATTATTAAAGTTGTTTTTACCATTTAAAATAATAGTTGGTTGCAAAATGGTATTATGTAAAAAACATTTGAAGTTTTCATCATCATCATATCTGATTTTTACTTAGAATATATTGATTTTTGAGGTTTCAAAGGAAATACACGTTTTTGATTACAAAAATCATTTGGTGGTTTGCCAAATTCCCTAATTTATCTGTGACGTCATCTATCGGTCACAACTACAAATTTTTAAAATATGGGAAATTTGAAAAAAATTATTTCTCCAAAACACGATTTCTTTTAAATTATGTGGGCTAATACGTGTAGGGAGAGAGGATATCATTTGGTGATTTCCCCAATTTCCTAACTTCTCTATGACGCCATCTATCGGTCGAAATTACAATTTTTAAAAATTTAGCCATTTACAAATATGGGAATTAAAAACAATTTTTTTTAAAACTGTCCACAGCATTTCTTTTGAATTTGGTAATGTAATAGATATAGGGGGGGGGGGGGGGTCTATCTTTTGATGGTTTACCAAATTTCCTAATTTCTCTGCTACGCCATCTATCGGTAAAAATTACAATTATTCAAAATTTTGTAACTTTTAAACATTGGGAATTTTTTAAAGAATTATTTCCAAAAACACTATTTTGTGCTTCGTCCTGTGGCCTAATTTCTCTGTGACGCCCTCTATCGGCCAAAAGTTTGAATTTCAAAATTTGGGAAATTCTATAAACATTTTGAGAATTTTCATTAAATTATTTCTCAGAAAATGTCCATGCAATTTCTTTTAAATTTTGTGAACTTATAGATATAGCAAGGATCTATCATTTGGTTCTTTACAAAATTCCTAATTTCTCCGTGACGCCATCTATCGATCAAAAGTACAAATTTTTAAAATAAGGGAATTTTTCAAAAATTGTTTTCCAAAAGTGTCTACACGGTTTTTTTTTAAATTTTTTGAGCTAATAGATATAGAGAGGGGTATCATTTGATGGTTTGTTCAATTCCCTAATTTCTCTGTGACGTTATCTATCGGTGAAAAGTACAAATTTACAAAATCTTAAAAACTTTCTAAAATATTTGGTAATATTTCAAAAAATGAAGTCTCTAAAATTGTCAACGCGATTTTTTAAAATTTTGTGCGCTGATAGATATAAGGAGGATCTGGTGGTTTTCCCTAATCTCTCGGTGACGCCCTCTATCAGCCAAAATTTAAGATTATCAAAATCTTGTAATATTCATAACTTGGAATACTTTAAAAGAGCCTGAATGGTCATCTCCAAAATAGCTTAATATGTGGGAAGCCTTGTCTGATTAATAATCAGTAAAGTTCCTGCAACAAATTTAATGCAAGACAAGTCCCGTTACCTTTATTCTTAAACTAATGTGTATCTTGCCGACTGTTATGGTTGCGCAAAATAATAATTTATATGCCGCCAACAGTGATCATCATCATTATCGCGAATTACACGCATGTTTAGTGATTAATTATATGTGTTTAGGATCGATCAACGTCATGTTAATTTTTATTTTTAACCAACGTCGTAACATTCATCAAATACAGACAATTTGTTATAAACAACCGTTTTTCCATTTTTATGTTGCTATTATCGACAAGTTTAGCACACGTTGCGGAAGTTGTTTTTAAAACTTGAAATTGATAGTGGATCTGTGAGCTTTTCTGTTAACACGACTGCACCTACTTCTTCGTGTTTGTTCAAATTCTTCAACTAATGCCGCTAATGTATTTCGCCGCTTTTAGCGAATTTTCATTATCATAATTCTTAAGACGAGTTAGTTGTTGCGTGTCTGTAATGTTGCTATTACGGTGTTGATTTATTAGCCACAATAAAACTTGAAGACTAGTAAATAGCAAACGTTTTTGCCTGTATTTGGACATTGTAGTCGAATACACTTAGCAAGCATCGGCGTTCGTATGTACATTCGTCTTGGAATCCTGGGGGTCCGAGTTCGAACCCCGCCCGAGGCTGGTAAAGTGCATTGCGTAGTAGAAGAATTTTGAAAAATTAATATTGCGTTTTCAATAATTTTAAGAAATTGGACATAAGTTACGGAAACTTTTTTACAGTACTACACCGGATCCAGCAAATTTGACTATGCACAGTGTAAACATTAAGGTGCAGCAAGTAAGGTCAGAAATTTACATAATAATAATATAATGCAAACTTTTCACTGACCTTCGCCAAAACTGGACCCATGAAATTTAGATGAGGAATTAACACAAGCAACACTACAACTTTATTAGTATAACTATTTCTAGCAATTTGGATTTAGTTGGGGAATTAGAAATTATTTAGGCCTTGGTTTATAAAATCACGAGATTTTTAATAATTGTTTAGGAGAGCCTTTCACTAGTATCATACCATTTTTCACTACTTACAGATAAATAAGGGAACCCCCCACATTATCACAACATAAAATATGTAAAAAAAGCTACTCACCTCAGCTGCTTCTTCCTTCAACGTGTTCAATCTAGCAAGCTCCTTCAGCCTTTCCTTCCTCTCCGCTGCAAGTTGCTCCAACCGCTTTGCAACACGGTCCACAGTGGTAAAAGAAGTATGAGCAAAGCTGGCTTGTCTCCTGACATCCCTGCTTGCTGAAATCCACTGCGTTCTTTCTTCCAAACTTTGCAGAGTTGCAGAACCATCTCGTCGCAGTCTTTGAACGGAGTCGATCTGCAGAGCTTTGGATATTTGCCTGGAAAAAAAGAATTAGAAACAAAGTCGTAAAAACGGATTTTTTTACTTTTCCTCGCTGGAACCCTCCATAGTTTACAATAACAACAAAATGGAGCAGAACACAAAGCAGTGCCTCAGAACACATGTCTAAAATGCAACTGCTAATTAAAATCAAGTCCCTGATAAAGTGATAAGAGTAAAATAATAATAATAAAGGTTAGTGATAAGTGATAAGAAAAAATGAGTCATTACTACCTGGAAGTTTAAGTAAATACCATAGAATAGAAATTAAACGGAGGAGTTTAAGAAAATGACATATCATTCACTATAAACATATTTTTTTTAAATCCAAACTGAGATTGAGAAATAAATGATGTCATGGTTAAACACGGTTTGATAAAAAAAATTGATTAAAATTTATGATAATAAATTCAATAGCCTGTTGATTACATTCTTGACATTTCTATCTACATGATAGTATGAAAAATTATTTTTCTCTATATCGACTCAATCATGGGTGGACCAGCCGAGTTGAATCCAACCTTAGGAACGGCACGGGTGGATATTTTCTTTCGTCGGTTAAATACTATGGGCCACAACAAAGGTAAACCCAATGTAAGAACAGTAAAATTGTTTTGTCCATTAACTACCATGTACCGTCCATGAGCTAGCACAGTTAAATCTGTTGTGTTGGTGGAGCATTGCAATTTTACATTTTTTTCATTAGGTAACTACCGTGTCGTGTACATGGACCAGCACAGTTGCACCCAAGTTTTGGAACAGAACTATGCCACGTTCTCCCATCAGTTAAAAACCATGCGCCAAGCACCGGTAAACCCAAATACTACCAAGTACTGACTACGAGCTAACACAGTTAAATCCAAGGTTTGATACGTTGCGATGTTATTTTTTTTTGTCAGTTAACTACCACGTACTGTCCATGGGGCAGCACAGTTACACCCAAGTTTTAGAAGTCACGTGTTTTTGGTCAGTTAACAAGCATATACTGTTCATTGGCTAGAAAAGTCAAACCCAAGTTCATCGATATTTTTGCGTCAGTTAATTGTTATGTACTGACCATGGAACAGCACAGTTCCGTCCAACTGTTGGAACAACACAGTCACATTTTTTCTCGACAGTTTACTACTTTCATGTATACACCACAGATTAGCAGAGTAAACTCAAGTTTTGGGACAGTACGATGTCAAATTGTTTTGCCAGTTAATATCCATGTACTTACCATGAGGTGTAGGACAGCTGAACCAAATACAGTTTAATTTTTTCGTCAGTTAATTATCAAGTGGCCAGTTACCTACCATGTACTGACCATGAGTTAGCACAGTTAAACCCAAGTATACTGATATTTTTTCGCCGCGAGCATGGGCTAGCACAGTTAAATTTTTCCATCAGTTTAGCTCCATGTGCTGACCACGGGCAAGCACAGGTATAGTTAAACCCAAGTTTTGGAACAGTACGATGTTACATTTTTCCATCAGTAGAGAATCATATACTGACGAAGAACTAGGACAGTTAAGTACAGTGATATTTCTTCGCCAGTTAATTATCATGTACTGATCATGGGTAAGCTCAATTAGACCCAAGTTTTAGAACAGTAAGATGCCACGTGTTTCCATCAGTTACGTACCATGTACTGACCACAAGCACAGGTAAACCCAAGTTTTGAAACAGTACTATGTAACATTTTTACACCATAGTTAATCCCAAGTTTTGCAACAGTATAATAACACTTTTTTTGTTAACTAATTACCATGTACTGACAATTGGCCAGCATAGCTAAACCCAAGTTGTGAAACAGTACGATGTCAATTTGTTTTCGTCATTTAACCACTATATACTGACCAAAAGCCAACACAATTTTTGGAACAGTACAGTGAAAATTTTGTCATCAGTTAATTATCATATTGTACTAACAACGACCCAAGTTCTGAAGCAGCTGCAACCAGTTAATTATTTCTCACCTGCATTGATGATTAAGGAATCTCCGATTAACCTGTACGGGAACTTCTTCATTTCTAAGCTGAGATAAGGCAGAGAGTAAGGCTCGTCCAGCAGAATGACAAGAGGCAAGAAATGGCTCGAGTTGTTTAAAAAACTCAACCCATTCTAACTGGTCGTGAGTGCATGAACCACCGCAACTTGCAGGAGCTTGGTCTTTTGCAACGTGAGGTCCCAAGGAAGATTCGTCCGACACAACAATACCCTGTTAAAAAAAAGAAAATTATTTAAAGTATAAATTAAAATTCGGACAGAGAAAAATGTAAATGTTGGTCGGGATGAAGAAAAAAATAACAATACAAGGCTAACAACTAATATGTTTCTCGGGAAATAAAATTACTGTTGTTTAAACATTATAGTAAATACCAAAGCCATAAACGCACAAACTAGCACATAAAAGCACTCGTAATGAAGTATCTGTAAATTTACCATTTTATTAATAATATAATAATGAACACCTGATTGGACGCAGTTATACATAACTACTAACCACAGCCTTGTAAAATTATGGATATTGGACATCCGGATAAAATAATTTCTTCGGTAGGTCACATTATTTATATGAAAATCAACCAATTAATTAAAAATAATTACCGACTGTTCAAGAAAAAAAAACAAATAAATAATATATGAGTATTTTTCCGTTTAAAAATAAAATGACTAAATAAAGGGAAACTTTTAGCATCGCAGTGGTAAATTGCCAATAGTTACGAGCAGCTCGTTAACGGATTCTAAATATCAGTAATTGCACACGAACTCATTTAAAATCTGCTGTCTTGGAATGCATAACTTATTAAAATATGTGAGAAGCAGCATTAATATGTATCATATTATAAATTCCGTTTAATGTTCAGTCTGACGTTATGTGCAATAAGGATTTTTAACTTCAATGAGCAAAATTTAATTACACAACAAAAAAATATAAAGTGACTAATCACTTTCACACCTTTATCACAAAACCTAATCAAAACGTATAATAAAATACTTTTTAGTTGACAATTAATTGCTACCTACTATTATTTCAAACCGAAATTTAATGAACGTTGAGAAAATGAGCAAGTTATATTGTACTAATGCTAATTTTAACACAAATGTGGGTAATTAAAATAAAAACCAAATTGAAATTAAACTAGTTGAAAACGTATCTTCAGGTCTATTGGGAACTGCTTAAATGCATGATGTCTGTATTACTATTATTGTTTTTTCTAAATTGAAACTTTCCCTTTCTTTCTCACTTTGAAATTTATAAATTTCGTTCTAAACATATTAGAGCTCTAAAATAGGGCTGATTTTGAAGCAAATGTCTAAAACTAACTGCTGGACTATTATTACTAACCATAAGATCTAATTCGAGAATAAAAACAGGTAACACAATATATATTTTTCGTGACTTCGTACGAATCCTAATTTTTATTTTTGATTATTATTTACTCCGCAGTTAATAATAATATATATTATAGCACCAATAATAAACGACAAATAAAAGTTTTAACTATAACATTATAAGTTGGATTAGGTAGCCGGCTACGGTTACAGAGCCTGCTGTGTCTTACATAACTACTTTACCCACGGGACTTTATCGCCGAGACTTCAGTGCCGGTACTTCACCCTCAGGAATTGTGTGCCGGACAAAACAGGCGACCCGTTAAAGAAAAGCCGACTAAAATGGAGAAAAAACTGTTTTCTGTAACCGCTCACCTGCTTTTTAAGTCAGATTTATTCTGTTTTAGTGTTTATCTTTAACAGATAACCTTTTTGGCCAGCACAAAACTCCCGGCAGTAAAGTACCGCCACTAAAGTCCCGTGGGCAAGGTAGGTATCTGAGACACAGCAGGCACTAGAACTGGGTACCTCACCCTTCTATTATAATATGTGTTCAAAAAATAAACGAGTCACTTTGTGAGGTCATAAATCGAAAATTTGGATAAAAGTATATATAAATGTAAATGTATAAAATTTTAAGTACAGATCAATGAAAAAAAATACATAAGCGAAAAGCTTACCTTTAAGCGGCTAGCATTCAATTTTCTAGGCTCCAAATTCGCGTTGGGCTTCCATATGACAAACTTTGTAACACTCATTTGATTTGCTACAAGTGCAATGGATTTATCGAGCGAATCCAGAGCCTTTTGTTCATCTGTTTCGGCCAGAAGAAAAATCGTGAACCCGTTCTGCTTTTCGTTGGCACTGTAACAAAAACATAAATCGTCAAGATAAAAAGTTAAACTCATTTATTTCCAGGAAGTATTTGCTGGATAAAATAGCGTACCCTAGATTAATTAACTGAAAGAATTCGAATATTTTGGTACTGGGTTAAGCTTTCAAAGAATTTCCAGAAAATTGGCAAATATTTCTTGAAGATTCTACATTAAATTTTGTTAAAGAGTTTCCTAGTTCTAGCCATTATTCACAAATTCTAGAAAAATGCCAAAAATTCCTAAAATATGTCGGAGGCCTTAGGTCAGGCGATCGAGAGGGGCATTCGACTTTTCGTATGAGTCTAATCAATCGTATAACAAACATTTGTTTAAATAACAAATATATGACTAGATTTTCAAATACTTTCTATAAACTGAGAATTTCAAAAATATGAAATTTTCCAGATCCTTCACAATGTTATAAATCTACAGATATATTAAATAATTCAAAGAAATGGACAAACACATTCACATTTTTTTGCTGAATAACAAAATTGGGTCCCAAAAGTGCTTAAAAGTTTTGTAATATCAAAGAATTTCAATACAATTTTCCATAGTTTTTCCAGATAAGGTTTAACATTCTTCACACTTTTAAATTTATTATTTCCAAGATAGTTCAAAAAAACCAATCGCATTCAAAAAAAATTACAAAGATACCAGGAAGTTGGGTCGGGTGATCAAGACGGCTATTTGATTTGTCCGATCTATTTATGGAGAAACTTTGAGCGATACCTTTCCAAATTTAAAATCAAAAAAATAATCCAGAATTGTTAATTTCCAACTCCAGAAACACATAAAAGTAAAAACAATGACCTCATAAAGGAGGAGATATGGACCAGATAGAGTAATCCATGCATATGCCCGACTATAATTATGAATTTGCCGCAGTTGGAAAGGAAAGGAGTTTGCATGCATCGCATGACGATTGTATGTAAATCCGTGGACAGGTGACCACCACGGGCTGCCGCTGGTGTCGGAGAACCTACATTTGCACTGTTAATCCTTTAATGCATTTGCTATGTCACCACATTTATCGTCGACTGTTATCTCCGATTTCCTACCGCATACTCGTCAAAAGCGCAATTTTTCCTGTATGTCAATTCAGAGAAAGAAACAATGCGAATGTGGAGTAATGATAAGCGATAATAAAACGTCGAGAGGAAGAAAACAGGATAAATTGGTTATTTCCGCATTTTACACCTAAAGTGACAATTAATAACTTACGTTACATTTAATTCCTTTTAGGAGTGGCTGAAATAATTTCTGATGAATATCTGAAGGAAAGGTACGACATGATTTTGAAATTTGAAAGTGAAATCAAACAGAAAATATGATTTATGGTGTAGATGTTAAAATCACGAAGTATATCAAAGATTTGTTTATCTTTGGTTTCCTCGTCGATATACGCGAAGGATAACTAATAGACTATGAAGATACAACATTCGCTAACAACCTAAACTCTGGTATTTTGACGGCTTGGTACGTTGCGTTAGAGCTTAAAGCAGATTAAAAACATTTCGGTGTGTTTCTACATACTTTACTATGGAACAGCGTTATACTTTTTTTAAAATCTTTAAAATTCTCTAAAAATTTAGTTGTAAATTTATTATTTTCGGCCGTTTCTGTTGCCAAGGCTGATCACCGATGCAAGGAGGTAAATTTAGAATTTAACATTTAACAGTTCAAAAAGCTCAAGTTTCAACATTCTTAATGTAGAAGAATTTATTTCTTTTTAAATATGCACTATTCATAATAATAATAATAATAATAATAAATATCTTACCATGGAATGGAGGCGTAATAGAGCAAAACCTTAGCGATTTCATATTTGTTAAGGCCAGCCCTAGCAATACATTCGGCGTAGCACAAAATTATGGGTCTTCCTTTGGTGTCCACGGTGCCTGAAACAAGAGAAGCGTCTTGTTAGTGACGCCTACAAACTCGAAAGAAATATTAAAATTTAAATACAGTAAAATTTAAGCACGGTGTGAAACCTCATTACCATATGTATTTAGTCGAGACAAAGCCGTTAAAGAATGCTGCTTAGAATGAAGACCTCAAAGAGTCAAAGACACTTGCATGAAGTTAAATTTTAATATTATGTTAATTTGACAAGTAGTCTCCTGACTCAGTGTGAATCTAATAGTATATGTAATAGAAGCAGCCGAATACTTATTATAGAGATGTCTTGATTAAGAAAATTTCATTGGAGACCAATTAAAAGAAATATTAATGATGTTTATACTGTTTTTATTTTATTATCGACATCCTTAAAAACCAACTGTGAGCAATTTAATGCTTTAATTATGATTTATGCTTCCAAATTTTGTTACACAAAAAAAATTTAATAATTTTTAACTTTCCCATACTTTCACTATGGGAAGGTATTGTGATCGTAAAAAGATTTATATCGAGAGATTCATAGAAATATAGCAAAAACCTGGTTTTCAAAAATGTCTATCTGTGTAAATGTGTGCCGAAATCTCTTAAACGACTACACCGATTTTCAGAAACTTTGGAATATCCAGGTATAACAAAATTTGTTGCGAAGATAAAATATTAACACATCCCATAAATAGACACGGATTCGTATTCTACGGGTAAATACTAGCCGATTTGGGCAATCCCCCTCCACTTTAAAGTCTAAAAACGATCGGATTTTAGCTTCGGTAAAAGGTTTTAATTTTGATCGACTACCTGCAAGGGTATCATAGTAATTGTCTGCCAGAAAATGGCAAAGAGTGTATAGGGAGAAAACACAGCAGTGTGATTGCGAGGAACGGCTCGTAGCGGAACCTGGACACAAGGGCCACTGAACACACTCCTATATTAATGCGAGGAAGGATCCAGGACACAACGACTACATTGGTGTAGTAGACACGACTGCCACACCTTTAGTTGGACACAACGGCCAACTTAGACACAACAGTCACCGATAATAGGCTTTTATGTCCACCTTAAGGTATGGCCGTTGTGCGCACTAGACTAATGCAGCCGTTGTGTCTGCCTAAAAGTGTGGTCGTTGTGTCCAATGTGGCCTTTGTGCCTACTTCAAGGTATGGCCGTTGTGTCCACTAGACCAAGGCGGACGATAATGCCACGCGAAATAGAAAGTGGTCATAGTGCTCACATGATAGTTGTGTCCAAGGCGGCCGTTGTATCCAGTAGACCAATATGGCCTTTGTATACACCTAAAGGTATAACCAATAGTTGGGCGTCGTTGGTTGTGTTCAAGATGGTTGTTGTGTCTACCTAAAGATATGGCTGTTGTGTCCACCTAAACGTACGGTTGTTTTGCCTAAAGAGGCTTTTGTGCCTACTTCGGCCGATGTGCCTTCTCTAAGGTATAGCGGGTTTGTCCGCTAGACCAATGTGGTAGATATATGCACACGTGAAATAGAAAGTGGTAATTGTGTCCACGTGCTGTTGTGTGCAAGGCGGCGGTTGTGTCCACTAAAGCAACGTGATCGTTGTATTCACCAAAGGTATAGCCGTTGTATCCATGTAAATGTACGGCCGTTGTGCCCACGTTACGGTATGGACGTTGTTTCCACTAAACCAATGGGGCCGATTTAGGCGATACACGCTAAATGGAAAGTAGTCATTGTGTCCACATGAGTGTTGCGTCTAAGGTGGCCGTTCTATCCACCTGTGTCCAAGGTGGCGATTGTGTCTACCAAAAGGTACGTCCGTTGTGTCCAACGTGGCGATTGTGTCCATTAGATCAATGTGGCCTTTCTGTCCAAGATGACCGTTGTGTCCACCTCAAGGTGGCCGTTGTCCACCTAAAGGTATGGCAGTGTGTCCATCTAAAAATACGGCCGTTGTGTTCAAGGTGAATGTAGCGTTCTCCTAAAAGTATGGCCGTTGGGTCCGAGGCGGCGGTTGAGTCCACAAGATCAATATGATACGGCAGTTGTGTCCATCTAAACGTACGGCCGTTGTGTCCAATATGGCTGTTGCGTCAAAAGTGACCGTTGTATTCACTGAAGGAATGTGGCCGGTATGGACACGCAAAATACAAAGTGGCCGGAGTCCGGTGGCCGCTGTGTTCTAGACTCCTCTTGGCTTTAGATAAAATTCGACTTACTTAAGAAATACTTTTAATACTATAATTCAAAGAAGTACGTTTAAGGTTTATTAATTTCTTACTAATTATAAGTATGAGATTCTAATAGAATTTAATATAGAATGTCGTCATTATAATCATTCATCCAGTTTTTCAATAGAAAGTAGTGTAAGCAAGAAACGTCTTCCTATTTCCACTAGTGTAAATAGAGTCTTAATTATGCATTGTTTTGTACGTGCGCAATTATCAGATAACCGAAGGCGCGACCTGCGATTTCTATTCAAGGTATGCAAATCGAAGACGCCGCATGCAAGAACATAACAAAATCAAACTTGCACTGCAACCGTGTGCATTCTATAGAAACAATTTGTATCTGTAATGAACCCACCCACATTTAATACAAGAAGATAGTTGTTGAGATGTGTATATTGAGCACGTACTCGGTGCAATTCTTGCTCGGACACGCGGCGCTAAGTCGTCTTAACAGATCCCACGTCGTGAGGACGCTTCCTGTCCCTCCGCCCTTAACGTTGAACAAGAAACAATGTTGAATTTCTGTTTGATTTCTCGTAAAATGAATTGGTGTACACGCGCGGCTCCGTTTCTCACGGCCTGCAAACGCCTGACCCGCGCTTATTACCATAGATCAATCTGGACTCCTGGTGCACCTACACTAACTCGCCACCACCTGCACTATTCTATTTTCATTCCGCTTAGATATCCAAAAGGGCAGGGCGTTTCACTTCTCTGCTTATCTGATATACTAATTTCCAGTTGCTGTTTCGGATTTCAACTACTCTTTTCCTTTCGTGATTTTTCAATGGGGATTATGTTAAGCTTATGTCACACGTGTCCGTCGTTTAGAGTCTGATCAGATGATGGAAGAATTAATGGAACACGTCGACTGTTTATTGAATTTTATTGACTATCATTGAATTTATTATAGACACATCAAGTTGAATAGGTGCTTGAAATTTAAGAAAATATTTAATTAAAAGTTACATTTAAAAACTGATTTAAAAATATAAATTAATTATTCATATCTAAGAATAATAAACAGTTCGTTTATTTTGTTCTTTTTATTATATTTTATGTTGAAAATAAATTTTAAATCGTAAATCTTTTATATGCAGACGAAAAGCGCTAAAATGAAGCGAGTTTGCTGGAGACTTCAATGGTAGACCACACGACAAGCTCGAAATACTATAGGTGGTCCGTAATTGCAAATAGTATATAGGGTGATTCTATAAACAAAAATACCCACAAAAATTGTATTACACATTGGGTATAAAACGCTTCCTTACGGAGTTATAGCCTCCGAATTTTTATTTTTACACTTTCTGAATATTATATCAGAAAATTTTGTGCTCCATACAAAAATACACAAAAAAAAGATACTTTTGTAGAATGTCCATATTTTGTGAAAAATCGAGGTGCCATGAAGGTCTGACTGTTTCCTGAAGATGCGCGAATAAAATGCACCGAGGAGTAAATCACAACCTGCACAAATTGTCCCTTAAGGAACATTTCCTTGTTTTATTATTAGATTTGCTTTAATCTCCCAATATTTCCCAGGATTTCCTCGAACTTTCTTGTATTTCCCCGGAATTTCTTTGATCTGCTTGGAATTCCTCTAAATTTCTTTGGATTTAGTTAGATGTCCTAGGGATTTTCTAAGGAATTCCTGTGATTTCCTTGGATTTCGTTAGATATCCTAGGAGTTCCTCGGAATTTCCTTGCATATTCTCGGATTTTCATCGGGATTTCCTTGGATGTGCTCAGAATTTCGATGGATTTCCTCGGATTTCACTAGAATTCCTTGGATTTCGTTAGAGTTACTTAGATTTCGTTAGATTTCCTCGGAATTTCCTTATATATCGTTGGATTTTCTTTAATTTCCCAAGAAATTACTTGTATTTCCCCAGAATTTCTTTTATTATTTGGATTTCCTCGGAATTACATTGCATTTTCGCGGATTTAATTAGATTTCATCGAGATTTCCTTGGATTTTCTTTTCCTAGGGATATCCTTGGGTGTGCTCAGAAATTCGTTGGATTTCGTTAGATTTTCTCAAAATTTCCTTTGATGTCATTAAATTTAGTTGGATTTCATCAGGATTTCCTTCAGTTTCCCAACGATTTAATTGTAGTCTCCATAATTTCCTTGATTTTCGTTGATTTCCTTGGAATTCGATAAATTTCATCAAGATTTATTCCGATTTTGTTAAATTTCCTCGGGATTTTCTTACATTTGCTCAAAATGTCGATATTTTTTCGAGATTTCCTCGAGATTTCGTTAGATTTCCCCGAGATTAACCCAGATCTCCTTGTTTTGCACCGAAGTTTCTTAAATCTCTTCAGAATTTCCTTGAAGTTCCTCAGAATTTCATTGTGATTTTCTCGAAATTCCCTGGGATTCTCCGAAATTCCCTAAATTTCTGCACGATTTTCCAAAGATTTCCTATGTCGTGTTACCAGATTTCCTTCTTGGCTTTCGCCTCAAACACAAACTTTTATATTGAAATAGTTCGAGGAATAATATAAAAAAAAAGTATTTTCCAAAATGTAAGAACTATCAAAACCCGGTAAAAATTAAAAAAATATATTTTAAAGACTGACTGCTCGAATTTTTAAATAACTTTATTCCCCGAGAGTACTTCATACAGGGTGAGGCAAAGCTAAGCTTCTCGAGAAAGAATAGAGTATCCAAAAATAAGAAAATTATGCCGATTCGAAATTTAGTGCATAGGTTTTGTATATTAAACCCTATTTTATTATTATTTCGTGAAATTAACGGTTAAATCTGGAATCCATCAGCGTAAGTACGTAGTTTTACATACCTGTTTTCTTTAAAAAGAAACTTCTACGCCATTGGCTAAAATTTAAAAAATGTCCATATTGAAATGTATATTAATTGTTTGCTTGCCGAACCACTTTTTCTATTAAAAAAACATATAATAAACAAAATGGATTTTCTACTCCTCTTTAGGAAAATGGAATTTTATCAGAGTAAAAGCGTGCATTTTTTAGAAAGATCGAATTTAGTTGTATTAAGGTCGAATTAAACTCCTTGTCCATTCAAGCATGCGCGCATTGATGGGCAAAGTCATGCACACATTGTTAATGAGTTACCTAATAAGGACGAATCGAGTCCACTTTATCTGCCTCTAATCAAAGGCTTGTGGATGAGTAAGTAGTACACACAGCCCTGACACATACATATTGAACAGTTCGGTAAAAATCTGATATTCCGTTCTGGTGCCGATTTTTTCCCTTTAAGGTTTCTTGAAAGTTCACACGTGTACAAGTAATTTTATAAATTATGTCTCGTAAAATGGAAATAAAATGTATTGCTATGTTATAAGATAGAAGGAATGAAAATTGATGGTAAATGAACGTTCATCACCTTCAGCCTTCATCTTCATTAGCTTACGTCAACACCGCAATCGTGATTTTTCAACATTTACCGGCTTGATGCGAATGAAATTTTAATTCAATAAGTAGATCCTTCTTCACAAGCTTCTGTACAATTATAACAATAATTTTGCTAACTCTATACAGTAAACGAGTAATCGAAATAATGTGTGGTCACCTGTCATGATTCGATACACAACAATCTTACACACTTCCGAGATATTCCACACGAAACAAATCGAACCTTTCGATTATTGAAATATCTCAAGATATCTTGAGAGGTTACGGAAAATCATTCGAACGATTTTGCGATTTTAAATTTTTGGTTTTGTCTTTTAAACGATAGCTAGCTCGAAATGCACAATATGCGCAAACCCGAAGACAACGATGCAAGAATGGTTTAAATTGACAATTAGGATCGATCGATTGAATGATGTACACGATAGTATTAAAATCATTCGATTACGTCGATTTGACAGGAATACTTAAAATTCGCGACGAAGCAGAAACCCGACTAGAATGCAGTTTTGCATGTCCGCGCTACGAATCGTGAAGTTTAGTGAAACGTGGGAAATATCAACAGCGGTTTCAGGTGCATCCTACGAATTTCTCGAAGTGATAACAACCCTTTGTTCCCGCTCCCATCTCATTACCACCCCAAAGGGCGTGGTCTGACACAACTACAAATAAAACTTCCTAGAGGTAATAGGAGCGGCCGTAGGTCAGTAGTAAGAGCGGGCTACCAATGCAGCGGATCCGGGTTCGATCGCCGGCCCGGTCGTTCTCCCTCGCAAGGCAACGGGAAACCAGCGAGGTGGATTTTTCTCCAGGAAAACCTGTGCATGCACTTCCGGTAGCTCAGAGCCCACTTTAAACTGTAGGTCCCCTAAGTCTGCCTGTGCAAAATTTCTATCGCCGCGCACCAAACACAGACATAGGAGAGAGGTACCCAACGCCCTGAATAGGGTATGGCACTATAAGGAGAAGAGGTAATAGAACCCCGCTTCCTATCTTCCTCTCTCTGCACAACAATTACGGTATGACTTGGTCTCTCTCAATAGTTTAAAAAAATTACGAAAGAGGAAGCCAATATAACCCCCTGGGGATTACAAAAGCGCGGAAGAATATTGATAGGGAACTCGTCACCATTAGCATCGAAAAAGTACGTAAAAGCAAACGCAAGAACGCACAAAAATCGGTTTACTTCCAATATTATTAAACAATTACGGAAGAGAAAACCGATATTCACCCCCCCCCCCTCCCTGAGGGTTACAAAAGCGTGGGAGAATGTTGATACCTGACACCCATGCCATCGAAAGGGTATAAAAACAAACGCAAGAACGCAGAAAACCCTGTTTACCTTTAGGATCGATAAGACCGGTTATAAGATCAACACTAGCTTCCAGTCCTCACATCGAGCTTCAGCTTCTGGTGTTAACCAGATCGAGTTCCAACCTCGGGTCCACCCTAGACCGAACTCTAGCTTCCGGTCACCATCACAATTCCAGGGGCAACTTCTCTCCACAGGTCAATCAGCATCTAGTTCCGGAGCAAAAAAGCATCTACGCACCCCAGGACTCGACAAAGCTGCCCTCAGCACCACAATCTCTAAAGCCACCTACCACCTCCTAACGACAATGCGTCAGCCTCACGTTGGGCGCCAATTAACACCTTTCAAATTAATGCCTCTTGGAAGTTTGTTTATTTAAAGACAAAATTACTTGCTCAAGTATTTTTATGTTTAGTGTTTGTAAACATACTTCCAAGCGGCATTAATTTAGATGGCGTAAAGTTACAGGTAGCTGTAAATACATTACTGAGTCATGACAGGTAACCACATTGTCTTAATCATATATGTGTACTGTTAGGCTGAACCTAGGCGCTATTATAAATGCGGATTTGTATGTTTGAATATTTTTCGAATTGATAATAATTTAATGTTATTATTAGAGTGCGTTTACATTTGAAGACGCACAGCTACGTGTGGGTTGAACGTGAGCGCACAATTCTGCGGTATTGTGCGTTGCGTTCATTTTGACTCCTTACACAAGGCACAAGATTCGTGTTCTCGAATGGTGAAGTTGTGCATTAGTACTCGGCAAGATCACAACCGTGTAAAAAGAATGAAAATGGCCCAAAATGGTTTTAATTTTTTTCTGGGCAGCTTGGCTGTTCAACTCAGGAATATTAACATCGCTACACACAGCAAGCGTCAAAAACGTAGCTATACACATGTTCACACTGAGCATTTGCACAAGTTCGTTTAAGCATCGACCAAAACCGACTCCATTCGGCACGCGGTGTTTCAAATGTAAACGCGCCCTTAGAATTCTTATTTAATCTCAAATTTTCAATTATTTAAATATTTCTATTTTACATTTCAAACGATTATGTCTTCTGTTTCATTTTTATACAATTTTTATAATATTGCAAGAGCTTTTCATTGCGTTACTGTTAGCAATTTTAAACATTTTGAGTACCTCACTTGCAAAGTTCTCCGATCCCACACACACAAGTGAAACGGTCAATTAATATTTTTTTTATATATCATCAGTAGCCTTTCCTATTACCACAAACTAATAAATTGAAGAAACCGTGGACTTCATTAGTTGGCAATATTCCCATAGATTTTATTTATAGGCCTTCAAACAGCGAGACCGTATCGTATACATGGCCGGCTGCGTGAAACCGTATAAAGCGTGAAACCAATAAACACTCAATAAAATGTGGGTTAAATACCTCTAAGTTAATCGCACATCAAAAAGTCAACATATGCCCATTTATTAAACTGATCAAAGCCGCATCCGGTCAATCGGTTACGGGTGTGGGTGAACTCTGACCCGAACCGCTTCCGCATAGCGGTTCGCAGCGCGACTACTGATATGTGAAGAAGATCCACCCTTTTTGCGACACACTAGGTCAAACACGTCATGTGCACAATATTCTGTTATTATTCACGCAACTAAATACAATTTACGTGAAATGCCATGCCAGAAACACGAGGAAATTACGGAACGTACCCGCCGCAAGTCCAAAAGTCATATTGGATTTGAATAATTATTATTGTGGTTAAGGTATTTGAACTTTGAAGACAAGCGCGCGTTATGAAACGGTTACATAAAGAATGTACATTATTATTATTAATCTTAACCATTGTTTACGTATTTATAGTTAGGTAACCCACAAATTTAATTTAGCAAATACTTCGGCGATAGATAAAATTCATAAAACTGCAATTTTCATAAGGTTGGCTAACTATAAATACTTCCAACAATGCTATTTTTATTAGGCTATCCGTAATAATTAACATTTTATAAAAATAAAATTAAGTTCACACATAAAGAAAGTCAACAAATTGGCTATGTCAGGTTAGTCTTGATAGAAGAAATCGATTAAAATAGCTGTCAAGGAAGAAAATATTCCAATTGTGATTAATGTCCCTTGATCTGAAGTTTTAATTTCGATATTAATCCTACTTTCTTAAGTTGGCATGTAAATCAAATTATTAGTACGTTTCAAAAACAAATCAAATCGCTATAAAATGATGTATAGCTAATAGAAGCTGTAAGAAACAGGTTTATCCTTGTTTTAGCACTTTATTATTCGAGATACGCATTCAGATATAATTTTACGAATTCGCTTCCGCGCCACATAAATTTGCAAACTTAATGAAGTGGCTTATAAATGTAGTAAAAGTTTTATTTCTGTTTGTTTATTTTTTTTAAAGCCAGGCACAAAATTCAGGTGGCTAATTTAGCCATTTCACATTTTTTATAGAAATTAATTAAATTTTTTTTTATCTTAGCAAGACATTTATTGGATTGTTAAATATGCCTTCATGTTTTAGTCTTCCAACTTTATTTTGAAAACCCAATTGCACACTTACTACAAAATTTTTAAAAATCAAGAAGGAAGGATTTTGCCAACATTATAAAAATTTCCATTATTTACGCAATTGCAACGCTACGAAAAGTAGCCTACAAAAAAGTAGGCATAAAATCCTCTTACGAACTAGCCTTTAAAAAAACGGTTTTTGAGATTTTTAGATAAATTAAAAAAACAACCGTAACAATAATAGGGGGGGAGGTTAATAGTATTAGTAGGAAGGGGAACAGATGACCCGCCCCCACAACACCATTCCTTCTACAGGGTGAAGTAAGTTCCGCTCCTAGACCAACAAACGCGAAGCGCCGAAAATTTGAATCTTATTCAACACTAACGCGCTTTGACCTCATTAGTCGAGAGCTGGGGCTGACGTCGCGTGGTAGGAGTAGTGGAAGCGGCTCACGTGTACCCCCCCCCCCCCCCCCCCCGAATCACTACACCTAAACCACTCGTGTTTAATATGTTCTACACTGTGTCTATAAAGTAAGCCCCCCCCCCCAACTAACTTTTGAACGAATTGATACTTTAGCACAAAATTTGGTGTGCTTTAATGGGAAATTAAATACTATTTTTTATCATCCAAAATGGCGACTGGACGTCATTTTGAACGTTTTTTTTAAATGGAAAGGGGGATCGAGTGACACCTCATTAGAAAAGTCGTTCAGTTCTGCGTCTCATCCTAGAGTTTCAAAGAAATATATTCAGCCATAACAAAATGACAATGTTTGAAGAAAAAGAAGTCTATTTAAAAAATGAGCGAAACACTTCGCCTGGACTTTCCTATACTTATAAATTAACATTGTTTTATATTTTCCAACACTTTTGATGTACACCTGTCTAGACCCGGCTAGCAAAAGTAAACAGCGTTTATAAAAACTTCAAGCGTGAAGAGCGTAACTTAAACGTACCATTACCACGCTGGCTCCGCCTGCAACTGAGTACATGTAAAACAGCCGAACTGAAATGAACCGGAGGCACGAGTAAGGAAGCGTGTTGATGTTTGAAAATGTATTAATAACTCGAGAAGTAGTATTTTTAGCACGAAATAACTGTGATTAATTTGTATTTAGAATTTCAAAACCTTTCTGATTTTAAAGCCAAAACGCCACGTTTCCCTTAAAAAAAAAGTTATTTGTTACCGTGGCCGCCATATTAAAATTGGAAACTCAAGTTTTTTTCTTAAATACAATCGAGAAGAATTTGTCCTACAACTTTGCTCTTGAGTTTGCGAGTCTATCTATTAAAATAAAAAAGTTAGCCTACACTGAACATTAAACGACTAGTACAAGAATACAACTGCTGTAGAAAGTATGTGAAATTCTTCAAAGGACAAAAAGATTATTCAGTGGCAAAAAATTCGATCTTTTGATTTTTTGTAAAAAGATTCTCCTAGAGCAAACAAAACAAAAAACCAGATTTTTAATTTTTTATCGAAAAAATTTGCGGGGAGGGGAAACAGTAGCCCCCCTAAATATGAAATTATCGAAAAAATATTATGATATTCGGATTTTGCTATCAATGATGAGCTATTTTGCTTTAACAGAAATATTTTATTGCCCCCCGTTAAATAAATAAAAGGGTACCAATTTTCAATTTTCAAAAAATCACAGAGGGCGTCACAGTGAAATTATAGCAATGAGCAAAAAACAAAATTGTAGCAGATGCCTATCTCTATCAGCTTAAAAAGTTTAAACAAAAACGTGTGGGCAGTTTTTGAGAAATTTTTTTTTGAAAAATTCCAAAATTTTGGAGTGATGTCGTTGCGATCGTTTTTATATTTTCAAAATTAATGATATTTCATGGTATAGTACTCTTGAAGGGCTACCAAACAAGATGTAGTTGATTTCAATCAGATAACTGGTTTTTGAGTAAATGGGCGTTAAAGTCGAAATTTTCAAAAATTCGTAGCGGCCGCCATGTTGAAGCTAGAGAGTTCGATAAAAAACCGTTTGATTTATCCTAAGGCCTTCTTTAATCTCCACTATTAAAATTTCCAAAATTCCGTTTCTGAAAAAAATGCTACCAAAAAAACATGTCTAACTTCCGCTTCCGGTTTCGGATTCTTTTTAAAAGCTTATTTTGTCGATGAATTTTTGATATACCTCCTCATTCCAAAGCACATCGAAATCGGTCCAGCCGTTCCGGAGATATGAGCGTTACCCACACACACACAGACACACACACCCACAGACAGACATTTTTTAAAAACCACTTTTTTAGGATCCTGGAAGCCCAAAGCATGTATTTCCGTCAAAATCTCGATTTTGAAAATTTGCATGAAATCAATACTTCCCTATACTGAAAGTATAGGAAAGTAAAAACCTAAGAATTCAAGCAAAATGAAATTAAATTAAGCGTTCGAAATGTTTACCATTCACTTCTTGGCACATAAAATGTCGGTTAGAAAATTCCTGCCTTACATTTTCATAAGTTTCTGGAGTGCTGTTTCTGCAAACTTCTGTAATGCGTTGCTCCAGTTCTTCAATTGTTTCTGGATGGGTTCTGTAACCTTTCGATTTCAGATATTCCCATAGAAAAAATCTAAGAAAGTTAAATCTGGGGAGCGAGCTGGGTATTCTACAGGCCCCCGCCGACCAATACATCTGCCAAGAAAATGACCGTTGAAAGTCAGAAACAAGCCTATAATAATATGGCGGCGCACCGTCTTGTTGGAACATAACGTTATCAATATTATTTCCAGCCACCTGAGATATTTCTGGTAAAATTATGTCCTGCAAATGAAAAAGTGGACTACTGGATAAAAAAATCAAAACAATTTTGAATTGAGTGAGTCCATTTGTTTAAAACTCACCATTTTGTTATGGCTGAATATTTTTCTTTGACACTCTAGAATCAGACGCAGAACTAAAAGACCTTTCAAATGAGGCCTCACTTGACCCCCGTTTCTATTTAAAAAAATCAAAATGGCGCCCAGTCGCCATTTTGAATTATACAAAATTTAATTTTTGGCTAAAAAATAGTATTTCATTTCCCATTAAAGCACACCAAATGTTGTGGTAAAATATTAAGTTGTTCAAAAGTTAGTTAGGGGAGGGGGGAGTTACTTTATAGACATACGGTATAGCATCCCCGTTTATTGAATGTATTTATTGCAAATTTTATAAAAATTCATACAGGGCGTCGCAAAAAATTAAACAATTGGAAAAAAACTAAATAATAGGGCATACCTATCTCTAATCGTCTACAAAATTTAAAAACCAAAATACAAAGACAACACAATAAATTCCAACCCCAAAAGTATTAAAAGTAAATGCTTGCATTTAAAACAAAAAACCAATAAACCAGTGGCCAATTTTTGGAAAAACCATTTTTTTAAATAATTTTGATAAAAAACTTTCTGGCATATTTTCAAGTTTCGCAATTTATAGTTTTTCCTCCCAGGAGCAACTTACTCATCCACCCACCCATCTAAACCGCTTTTTGGATTCCGTAACCTCAAAAAGTTCAATTGTTTCGTTAAAACTTCGAAATAAAAAATTTCTACTAAATCAGTAAATACTTGCGTCTTACAGGAAGTATGAGAAAGTAATAATGAAAATTGTTTCGCCAACTTACTCGTACACCGTTTAAACTTGAAACGCCTGGAAAAACACCTTCAAATAATAAATAACGAACAAAACAAAGTTTTTTGATTTTTAGAAAAATTAAAAACATTATGGAGACCAGAAAAAAATTAACAACTTAAACAATTAGTAAAGGGGTTGTTAGCACCCCCCTCTTAAGAATCACTTCATCTAAACCACTTATAATACTTTATATATCTTTTTTACATTCAATCACCCCTCGTTCGTTATTAATTGATATGTAATATTTAAAAATTCGCATGGGGTGTCACAGGAGATTTGGAGGTTTTGGGAAATATTAAATAATAGTCCACCCTCAATTGTAGCAACCTCTAAAATTTTGACAAAATCTTATCAGAATTTGAGGAAATTTTTTAATGGGAAAACTTTAAATGTGACAGTTTTTGAAGCTATAAAAATCTACACATCTATATTTTAAATGCGGTCTCAACGTTTACTGCCGTTAGAGCCTCGCTACTAGAAGCTGCATCTTGGCGCGTTCATTATATAAGGCGCTTATTCGTATGTAATGCTGTACAGAGGCCCAGTACAGTTTTCGATGCAAATAGGAAAATCGGCTTTATACTTTTTGTTTGTATCATTGGAACATCATCTGTTATTGCTGTCATTGAAAAACAAACTAGTAGCAAACATCGGGGCCGCGAGGCGGGAAATACCGGCTGCTTACATATTTATCTTTTATTGAATACTTAGGCTACTTTCCATTACGTTTGTTTTTATTAAGAAAAAAAATACTTTAAACTTGGGTCCTTTTCAATCTCGGTCCCCGATGCAACTACATTACTAATTTACGTTGACTTTTAGTAAGTTGTGCTGTGTAGAACGCTAATATTAAATAACAGTAATAAAATGCAAGACTTTATAATGAATTATGAATGCCCTCACTTTTATTATTCGTACGATCCAGTTTGTTTATTTATATTTTGTTTGGTTAGGATGATTTCATATAAACATAAACACGTATGCGAACATCACAATATAGGTGACAAAATAAATCGCCGACTTGTTTAACTAATATAAACGAAACTACCCACTTCATTCAGTGTAACAGGCTCTCGCATAAGTAATCTAATAAATTCTAAAATTAAATACATACATTACGCTCTTATTTTTTGCAATTGTATGTACATTATTTTCTTATATACGGGATCTTATACGTACAGATAAAAGAAATAAAACGGCGAAATACATGTGCTTTTATTATTTCAGGAAACAAACGAATTTATGCGGAAAGCATGTTCGCAATCGCTGATTTCTTGAATATTTCAGAATGTAAATTACTGCTGAAGGCATTAAGTAGATGTCCAACATCTCGAAATAGTGTATTTATTACATATTAAAAAAAAGTTTACAAAACAACCAGCCCTATAACAAACTTTTTCGTTAAAACCTTTCATGCTAAAGCAGTACTTTCTCATACTGAAAGTATGGAAAAGTAATAACGTTAGTTATTTTACTAACAGCATCTTGATGAATTTAATAACTACACACACACACATTTGTGCATGTGAATAAATAGTGAATGTACATATTTAATATAACACATGTGATGGTACAGAATTCAAAAGAGTAGCAGTAGGCGGAGTTGTATGCAATATGTGCCATATCTGCATAGAGATATAATTGATTGAAAGTAAGTCCGCGAAAGTAAACAGTTAACAAGCTAACAATGCCCTCACGATCGGAGGGGCGTGACACACGAGCATATTCAATTCTTATAATTGATTTCAAAATGGCAAAGCCTTTCTGCCGTCCCATAAAGGAAATACATATTCATTAGATTAAGTAATATCGGCGTTAGCAACTCTTGATGAGGGTAGATATCTATACCACATTGTTGCGTGCGTGAATTTATCGGATTATATGAAATGCACTTGCTTGTGCATTCGTTAAAGCTTGTTTGTGGTTGTGCAACATGACTTTGCTTATAAATTATTGTAACAACTGAGCTCCAGATGATAATCTGGATGACACGGTTGAATACTTGTTTGTTATTGTTATGAAATAAATATTGTAAGAGGAAAAAATTGTGTAATAAGTTTGATCATCTGTTAAGAAGATTATTGAGAGAAAGTGCACCAGAAAAACACTACGGAAACATTTCTGGAAAATTCTTTAAAAAACCTTAAAAACCCCCCTTGAAAAAAGGTTTGTGAACGGGTTCCGCTTGCGATACGTTATGGTCAGGCGTGATGACGAAATCTTCAACAAGTTTGAAAGTTTAGTAAATTTACGATCGTGCACATTTTTTTCTTCAAAAAAGTTTGGCGCCCTCTAGCGGTGTTACGGAAAAGCTTATGATATAAAATCACACGTGGTTGTAAAACCCGAGCCGAGGTCAACCATTTCCCCCGCTACGATTTTAAATATCGTACGAAAACCGTATTGTCGTCCCCCCTGAATTTCTATGCCGTGCTGTGCAAAACGTTTTAATTTTTTACGATTTTAAAGTCCTATTTCGGGCCGCTGACCGGGTTGGAAATAAAAAAGGGGAATGAATCTTGAAGATGGTCGAGTTCGAAACAGTTACTCCCTCGAGCAAAACTCGAAGTCCCGGGGGACTTTTATTCGAAGTCTGTTCGAAAATTGCACCACCGGAGTTTAAAATGAAAATCACGACTTTGGGTCTTTGTCGCGGTTAACTAATCAGAATCGTTCGAGAGTTATCGTAAGAGCCGACGAAGTTGCGTTAATGTAGTAATTAATTTGTACGGTTAATTTCGTTTAATTTATAACCAGTTCGTATTATAATCATACCATACACATTTTCAAACAATTTTTTGGATAATTTTTATAAGGATAAGCACCTGTGCTATTACTAGCATCAGGTACACATAATCACCTTGTTAAAAGTATCAATAGCCATCTCACAACTGAATTTAAAATTAACGACAATTACGTCGCTTCGTTGACAACGAAATTGTGTTGTTGCTAGGAAACGTCGCGAGTCTGAAGGAGAAGTGATGTTGCCGTGCATCAACACAGTAAAGTTAATCAATGAAAGACAGAATTATGGAAAATTTTTAATTCACGAGTGGAATTTTTTAGAATATTTTACGAACTTTTTTTTTAAGAGAATCACGAGGCCGTGCGTGAACACGACTCCATGATTCCCATCCCACCCCCTTACCCGGGCTCAGCGCACTTCAGCGCTATACACCGGTCTAACATGCCCCACCCCCGAAAGACATGCAACCCAACATACACCGTCCATGGAGACGCCGGATTCAACTTATTCAGAAAAATTTCCGATGGGCAGAGGATTCGAACCTACAGTCGTTGGGAGTCTAGTTTTAGAGGTTGGGACTTTAACCACTAGACCACCCGCTGGGCCTATTTTACGAACTAAATATTAAAACATTTAGTTGTTATAATTATCTGTTACGTACTGACGTACAAACGTGTTATGTAATTATTAAAAGCAAAAGTAAAAACACATTGCTGTGATTGCTACGGTTACAACAGCGATATTACCAGAGCTTCCTAAGAAGTATTATCGTGGCCAGTCAGTGTGCAATTGGTTAAACACGTGAAAATAAACGGCTGCCGTTGGCTGTTACAATACGAGTGGAATATTCAGTCGCACAGAAAATGTCCCAGCAAATAAGTTACGCATACATATTTCTAAAAAAAAATAATATTAAGCTTTTCACGGAAGACTTGATAATAATCTGCTGGAAAAACTTGCTTTAAGAAAGTTGTTTGGAAAAACCAATATAAAAAAGAATCGCTTGCAGTCTGCGCAGATAAGAAAAAAATGTCCTAACCACATGAAATGCAAGAGTGCCATGCGCAAATAATTCATTGTTTAGAAATGGGTCAACAATTCGAGCCCTGGTAATTTCAATTTCAATTTCAAAATCAAAACAAACCAAAGCGCATTAATCACAGCACGTGTTTACATTAAACTAATTACCATAAAAAAATTGCACAATGCACTCAATCAACGTCATGAAATAAAGGCGAAGCTTACGCACAATCGCACAAAGTCGAGCTTGAGAGGTCAGCGTGTCCATAAATGGTTTTCTAAGTAAATTTTCGAAATTCTTCACTCACTATTTCCTCGGTAAACTAAATAAGGAAAAACTGGAATAATTTTCGACCTAAAACTAAGCTTTTCTCTAGATTGCCATCATCATCATCTCCATAAGCAAACTGGCGCATTTCTCGCCCATGTGCCGTGCCTTATCAGATGCATATTGTGTATTGTGGCCATAAAATAGTCAATTTACAGTGAGTTGTGATTACCGTCGAGTGTGTGGTCTGAGATTGCATGGTAATGGGATACAGAGGAGAAATTGCTCCGCGTACAAGTGCACCATTATGGGCGGATTCCCTTTTAATCTGTTTAACGATCAACGATCCAGCGTGTGATTAAATTAGCGCTATGTGTATGCATATCATTTTAGACAGAATGAGGTTTTGAGTTTTTGAGGAAAAGTTTCGCTAACTTACCTGGTAGGTTTATACCGGACATCAGGAGCTTTTCGGGGAGGTCTGTTATTCGTTTGGGCGTTGACACTTCATTTGATCTTTTTCCTGGCGAGCCTGAAACAAAAAAGATGATAATTTTGGAAATTATGATTAGATGAAATGTTTATTTTGGAGTTAAGAAATATGTAAACCGAAAATTATATTTTCAAGGGCTAGGTTATTAAAAATCTTTGGCTCGCGTTCTATTATATTCAAATAGAATTATTAATTATATAAAAATAGCAGCATTATTGCAGATTTCATTATTATAACTGGATTTGTATCATTGGCGCCTTCAAGAGGCCACCTTTGGGATCGAGCGCATGCTCACAGTCCGAAACTGCCCAGCGGCGCTAGTTCCTTTCATAGCGAAGAAGCGGCTACAACAGGTCTCGGCGTAACTTCACAACAGCATGTTAAAATATTGCTGAATTTTTAGGAAACTTAAAGAAAAATTAAAAAATAAACATCCAATAATTTTTAGCAGAATGTTCTGAAACACAGTTTCATGTAAACAATCTTGGTAATCAATTGGGAAAAAATTGTTGACACACAAATGCTTTTTGTATCACAATTTTGTCTCGTTCATACACCCAACCTAATGATGACTATTTAAAGAATCGAAACTGTTTGACTTTCCATTACTTCATAAAATATTGAAAATTCAATAAAAGAAATAAGAAATCTTCAGAACTTGAATATGAGAAAGAACCCAATTAACTTTTATATCTAATATAGACATTGTTTACTGTAACAAACAAGGAAATAAATCTTGCAAATTTAAGCTAATGGAATTCTAAACATGGCGCCTGCAATAATCAATGAGTCATTTGACAACAATGGTAACAAGTACTGATCATAATTAATAAATTCCAAAGTAACAAGTTACAACATTATTTGGGTTAGTTGCAAATAATGGTCAATTTCCTGATACACTTATTTACATAATGGTTATGATATGACAATAGAAAATAAATTCAGCTAATTACTTGTCCGAAAAAAAAACAATTCGAAACGTAAAAGTCCAATTTTTAAGTTTGAACGGAAATTTAAGGCAATAAAAATTTAAACGATAGTAAATTTAAACCAAGTCCTACATTCAATAAAATACCGAGTTTTACTTTTAGTTTGACGTAGGCCGTAATGACAGTGACACCGTCTTCATTTTAACGACTTTCGAGTTGTCACAACAAATTCTAAACTTTTAATTTAAAATGCTAAATTCCTTCGCCTTCAATTTTACTATCTAGATGAACAGGTTTTACAGGAAAAAAATCAAATTTATAACTACAAGTTGCAACTAATGATGTAATTAATTGGTATTAAATGTTGAAGCAAAGAATTAACAAAACAATATTTGTCATAGGGAGCTCGCTCGAACCAATAATTGAAGTTTTATTTTTAAAATGTTTACATTAGGGTGAATCAGTGTGTAATTTAATACAAAAACATCTGCTTCTAAAAACGTGATTGACATGATGTAAGTCAATAGTTTGAAAGGGTTTTTTATTTCAAGTAGGACGCGGTTAACACACGCACCGCCGATAAAATAATATTTAAACAATAGACATTGTTAGGTACAGTCTACTGCAAAATCTAATAATTTCAAATATAAAAAAATAAAATTGTGTCGATATTAAGTAGTAAAATAGTGAGGTCTTGTAAAAAAAAATCAAAAGGCTATGTTTTGCCCGTAATTTTTAGAAGAAAAAAAACTCCCTTTTAACATAAAATTGCAAGTCATCTAACAGAGGGCGCAACTTCAACTGGCAACAACACAACCCTATTGAGGTTTAAACCACCAAAATTTGTTTTTACTCAAGCTCTGCCAATCTACTTAAATTATTGTCAATGGTAGTGTTACGTGCAACTAAAGCTTAAATTTCAATACGTCTTCTTTAAAGGCTTTTTGAAAAGGTTTAATAAATAACATTGATTGTATATTGATTAGATTGGCAAAGCTCACGTTTAAAAATTAAGCTCACGCTCAGAAGTCAAGCCTTGCCAATTAATATTTAACTGAGGAAATCCTACCCTCTTATAGGAGAAGCCCTTCTTACATACAAGCTCTGCTAATCTATTTAATATAACGTCAATGGTAGTCCGTTATACGCAACGCATACTTGAACTTCCAATACGTTCCTTAAAGCACCATTTTATGATTTTAACACCTTTTGTTTGTTTTGAATTCGAACGGAAAATTATTAGTTATAAAACATACTTAAGGCATAGTACTCCTGCTTTTAATAATACTCGTACAACATTCTAAGCTTAAGTACTTACGAGCGGTACCTAGTAGCTTACAATATAATAAACATACGTGCCCTACGTGCGTATTTTTCCTAACACGAGTTTTGTTTTGTGATTTTATATGAACTACGAGTTCAGTGCACCCATAAACCCAACAAAGCTTTACCTCCATTTCATTTGAAAGTAATGGGAGCAAACCGGCCCACGCATTTAAAAAAAATCTACTTCATTCATAAGCAGGTTGAAATATCCACCTTGCACAATTCCAAACATAATTACCTTTTAAATGCCAACGTAGGAACTTAAATTAACCCACGAAAACCTCCAGCTGTCATGGTTGATCTATGAAACCGAAAGCTCTGTCCGTCTTATCGGGCAAATACCGTTCTAAGCGTATATAAAACAAACGAATAACGGTACAAAACGGCGCGCACTGAAAGTAAAATTCAAAACGTGCCGTTTTTGCACAGAATACTAATATTTGCACAATTGGATGCTGCACCCAGCCCCAAAACGTGGGATTCAACCATCTACAGCAAACAGTTTTTGTCAATGAAACAGCTGATTTCCGCTCGTGAGAGGTTTGGTCGTGAGGGTCAACATCCGTGCGTTTTATTTCAAAATTTTAAATTGATGGTGGCTTTAGTACTGCTGACAGAACAATGTAAACAAATTAAACTACTACAGCTGACTGAACAGAAGTCTTGTAGGTAAATTCCTGGAGATTAAGATCGAAATTATGTATACATTAATCAAGACTTTCTTTTTCAACAGCAACCTTTTAATGAATTACATCTAAATTAATTTACGCCTTTAACAAGTGCAAGTGCAGCTTTCTTATGAACTTTTGTTTTTTTAAGTTTTATCTTCGTTCAAAATAACTTCAACTTAATTGGTTTTTAGATTTACCTCAACTTATTTGTTTGGCAAAAAATTATATACTAAACCAAAACTAATTTTAGAAAAAATCAAATTAATCACTTTCTTCAAGCTAGAACCACGTTTCTAATTTTTATGTTAATTTAATTTGACATAAAATAAAAAATACTGGGATTGCTTACAATTTCTAAAAACTAATTTGACATATTACAAAAAATAACAAGTGGATAAACTTTAGAATCTAGAGAAGTGAAACTCAAATTTATTTTATTTAAGTTATTTTACTATAATCATTCAATGGTTAATTCTCGTAATATCGATAGACACGTTTTAGCACAAATATGGAATTCTATTTTTACTAAAATCTGCTGTTTAAAGGTGGAAATCTAAACTTTCTACTTAACCAGAAATATTTAAAATTTTGAGCATCACAAAAGTAAAAATTCAACCAATGTAAAGCTGTAGGTCCACTACTGTCGATACAACTGCCACGCACAAACTAATCACCTGAAGCCACCCCTCCCCTTTTCTAGACCCTACTGTTACGCACAAGCTAGATAGCGGACAAAAAAAAAGTCTAAAAAGAGTCCAAAAAAGCTCGAAGCAGCGTCATTTTGAGTTGTAAGCCAGGAAATCCTTAAGCAGCTACATTTCAAGCCGCAAACCAGCAAATCTCCAAGCAGCAAGCCAGGGAATCTCCAAAACAGCGCTGTTTAAACTGTAAGCCAGCGAATCCCCAAGCAGCGTTATTTTAAGCTGTAAACCAATAAATCCCCCCAAGCAACTTGATTTCAAGCTGCAAGCCAGGGAATCCCCAAGCAGCGTTATTTTAAGCTGTAAGCCAGGAAATATCGAAGCAGCCTGACTTTAAGCTGAAAGTCAGGGAATCCCCAAGCAGCGTTATTTTAAGCTGTAAGCCAATGAATGCCAAGCAGCTCCAAACAGCGTAATCTTAAGCTGAAAGGAAGGGAATCTCCACGCTGCGTGATTCAAGCTGTAAGCCATGTAATCCCCAAGTAGCGTTGTTATAAGTTGTAAATTTCAAGCTGCAAGCCAGGGAATCCCCAAGCAGCGTTATTTTAAGCTGTAAGCCTGGAAATGTGGAAGCAGCCTGACTTTAAGCTGAAAGTCAGGGAATCTCCAGGCAGCGTTATTATAAGCTGTTAGCCAATGAATCCCAAGCAGCTCCAAAGCGTAATCTTAAGCTGAAAGAAAGAGAATCCCCAAGCAGCCTGATTCAAGCTGTAAGCCATGTAATCTCTAAGTGGCGTTGTTATAAGTTGTAAATTTCAAGCTGCAAGCCAGGGAATCCCCAAGCAGCGTTATTTTAAGCTGTAAGCCAGGAAATATCGAAGCAGTCTGACTTTAAGCTGAAAGTCAGGGAATCCCCAAGCAGCGTTATTTTAAGCTGTAAGCCAGGAAATATCGAAGCAACGGCATTTAACGCTGTAAGGCAGGAAATCTCCAAGCAGCGTTATTTTAAGCTGTAAGCCAGGGGGGATCACCAAGCAGCGCAATTCAAGCTGTAATCTCGGTCATTCCTAAACACAAAGACTGATCGTATGCAGCACTGCGCAGCATAACAATCATCTCTCCATGCCCCTCTAAACGTGCACGTGTATTATCAATGTGACACAGGTCAAAATTTCAATCTTGTGTACTAGCATATAAGGAGCAAGGTTTCTCTATTGCGTAGTTTTCACGGCTTCGAGCAATTTCATAAATTTAAAAAGCTGTATGTGTGCCACTACATGGTATAAGCTGTAGATGATGACGTTCTTGTTTTTAATAATTGACAGGATTAACGAATTTTATGCCCTCAACCACTCTTTGATCCGAATTCTACACTTCCTAAATAAAATTTATAATTACAAAAATAATTATTGCGGCCCCATCTGTTAATTTAACAATTATGCATATTTATTTGTATTACGTAGACGTTGCTATGTAACGGCCACTTCTGTTTCGTTAAATAGTAAATTCGCCTTGTATGCTAATAAACTATTGTGAGGGGTTGTTTGAACTGTGCAGACATTACTAAGCAACCGTAACTTGAAAAATCGTATATAAGCCGCCCATTTGCACAGATATGCACAGCGAGCTCCTTCTAGAGCTCAACTTTTTTCTTATTTTTTAGCAATGAATCACATTATCAATTTCGACATACCCCACGCTAACACCCAGTATGAGCTATGAGCACCGTTTGCTAAAGCTTTACGTGCCTTAGTGTTAAGTAACTTTTTTTGTACCATTATTTGCGAGAAAAGGCGACATTTTAGGTTTCCCAATCAAAAAAAAAAGGTGGAGAAACTCAAATCTAGAACGTTTATAAAAAATATGTAATGCATTTAATCAAAATCAAATTTTGTCTTGCAACCCGGATATATTCCAAATATTGCAAGAATACAAACTATGAAACTGCACTTTCTATGACATTTTAAAGTGTTTGTTCATGAATTGCCATTTCAAATCATTTGGTTGCATGCAGTAACAAAAGTGATTTATCAGATGATCCTAATCACAAGAAATATTACATAAATCATTGCTGTTTAGAGTAGAAAATAAGTACCAAGCATGTTTATTTTTTTACTTAAAAAAATCCATCCATATTAACGCAAAAAAATGAATTTAAAAAAAAATCAGTTATTAAAAAAAAAATTCACTACAGTATGAAAATAAATTATTAATTTTACTTAAAATTTTTCGAACAAGACAATCAACATGTTTTTGGATAGGCCACACGTCCTCTATTCACCTCAGGTGCTTACCCTCAAGGAATTAGTGAAATAAATAAAGATTAAACAGATAGTTTTGTATTACGAAATGTCCTAAACAAATCCTGAAATTTAAGAGAGCTACTTAATCCAAGGATAATTGCTCGTAAGCTGCTAATAGTCCAAATAAAAAGTGAAAACTGGAAATTACGACCTTTTCGATGGCCAACCCAAAAAACTCTTCCTCTTTAAATATACTAACACGAGTTAGGAAATAAAGTATGCAAACAACCTGATGTTGACCATCATATAGAAGAGGACGCTGACCGCACACACCTAAACTTCAGTATCCATCATCCACGATAGCCACCATCAACAACGTGCATATACGTATGTGTACGGTCACACGCAACGCTATTACGTTGATTAATTTCATATTATGCACCTTGTTATTACGGAAATGCAGCTGTCTAAAAAATAAATTCGCATTTTCTACTTTTACTTACACGTTCAATAAAGCGAATAGCGATAATTTCAATTTGAAATTGTAAAAATTATAACACGTAGCAATCACCATTTCAAAACAATTTCTCTTGGTGAAATACAAATAAAACGTTTAGTACATGACGTTAATAGAAGTAATATGACATGTGCAAGTGTACTTTAGAACTACTGGGAACCCGTTTTGATTGGCAAGCTCAATTGAATTCAAATAAAGAAAAAGCTTAAACAAACTCTCGTTGTTGAACACTTCAACCAATCAAAGCTGAAAGCTCTGTTTTAATCGTTAATAAATCTTTAGTTCTTTATTTTTCGAGTACTCTCCCATTCATAATTTAATTTTAAAGCTGTACGTGTATGTAAAATAATTTGCTTTGAAATTAGGATCGAGTTTATTTTATATTATAGCAAGAACAGAAGAACACTTTTTTGTATATTTGTTTTATAACTCAACTTTTATTAAAGGTTTGGTTTGGTCGATATATGCTTAATTATAGATTTTACCAATAGCTTTAAAAGTTCTGGAACATTGACAGTTTTAAGAATATTTAAATGATATTTAAAGACCACATGCACTTTTATAATATGGACAAAAAAGTCTGAATGTTTCCAAGTTTAAGCCAAAAATTGGTTTTAATCTACTTAAGCCAAACCTAATTAATTTTTTAGCCAAATGTCACGAATCATATATTTAAGGCAACCGAACACATGTCACTGTCAACCATTAAAATCCCACTATTTTGTTTTTTTTGCACCGATCAAAGTTTGTTACACTGAAAAGACACCATAGTGGTGCCTTTTCGCTGAATTTTGTTGAATTGTCATGCCAAATACCACATTATAACACGATTCATTTCCGTATTTTTTGCGCTAAAGATACTCCTACCTACTGTTACCAAAAAAATCGGCACTCTCGTTTTGCGCTATCAACTTTCGTCACAATATATGCTTGCGATCTATACTGCATAAATTTGCCGACAAAATTGTGGCCGTTTTTTCTTATAAACTCAGGCCCAGCTTTTCTTCAAAAATTCAGAATTTTTGAATAGCGTGTGTATATTATTTATACAAGACGGGTGCTAAGCACAGCAGTATCTAGATAAAGGGGACCTACAGCATTATGAACATCTAAACAACCAAAAGCTAATGCTGTTGCCAATAGTACTTTTATTTTCAGATAACTATCAGGTCACGAAGTACACAATTGAAATTGGAGTAAGTATGACTTAACGGGTCTTGTTTTGTGAACCCTACCCGCACTCGAATCATACCATAAACCTGTACCAGGCCGGGATGCTAATTCATAGCCGTACTCGACTTAAGGTTTTACGAAATTGGATATTGCTTTGTGAACTCCACTCGGACGCGAAGCTGGCCGGGTTAACCATTCAAACACCTACCCGTTTTGACATTTCTACGAAACCGGGTCTTGCTTTGTGAAGTCGACCTGAACCCGACCCGTATATGATGAACACGGCCGTGTTACCCAGTGAAAACCGTACTGAGTTAGCATGTCTAAAAAAAGTCATGTTTTGAGGTTACGAGGATTAGAGGTTACCCAGTCAAAGCCGTACCCGTTTGATATTTCTACGAAACTAGGTCTTGTTGTAAGGATTCAAATCGGATTCGAAACCGGCCCCGTTACGCCGTCAAACGCGTACCCAATTGTGATCTTTACGAAATCGGCTATTGTTTTGCTAACTCGGCCGAGGACTAACAAACACAAAGACAAACCCGACAGGGTTACTTGGTCAAACCCGTACCCGTTTGATATCTTGGACTCGACCCGCACCAAATTCTATACCGGGCGGTTAACCCGGCAAGACCTGTACCCGTTTGATATCTCTACGAAACTGGCCGTTTTTTCAAATCCCGAACCCGGTCGAGTTACCGTGCAAGCTCGTACCCAATCAACATTTCGAAAAAATCGGCTTTTGTTTTATGAATCCAATCCATATCCAAGCCGAACCTGGACGAGTTAGCCGGTCACACCGCTACCCGATTGACAACTCTACAACACCGGCTTTCGTTTTGAGATCCCGGGAGTTGAGGGATATCCGGTCAAACACGTATCCGTTTGATATTTCTACGAAACTAGGTTTGTCTTATGGATTCAACCCGGAACCGATCCGACAGAGGCCCCGTTACGCGATCAAACACGTACCCAATTGTCATATCTACGAAACCGGCTCTTGTTTTGTAGACTCCAACGGGACCCACCACGGTCAAGCACTTGCTTGATTGACATCTCTACAAAACCGGCTCTTGTTTTGCTGACTGGGCCGAGGACCCCGTTCGAACCCGGCAGGATCAAATCCATACGCGTTTGATATCTTAGAATCGATCCGGATCCAATTCGAAACCGGCTGGGTTTACCCGGTTAGATATGTACCCGTTTGATATCTCTACGAAACTGGGCGTTTCTATGAGTCGGAACTTAACCCCGTCAAACCTGAACCCAATTGACAACTCCACGAAACCAGCTCTTGTTCAGTGAATCCCGGACCCGACGCTAACCCGGCCGGGTTACCCGCTCAAACTACTACGCAATTATTATTTCGAAAAAATGGGCTCTGGTTTCATGGACCCGATCCATACCCAAACCGAACTCGGCCGTGTTAGCTGGTCAAACCCGTACCGAATTAACATCTCTACGAAACCGGGACTTGTTTTGTGGTTTGTGCAAAACCCAACCGGTATAAAAGCCGAACCCGGCCGTGTTACCCAAATAAACCCGTACCCAATTGACATCTTTAAGAAACCGGGTCTTTTGTGGACTCTACACGAACTCGATCAAAACCCGCTCCGGTTACCTGATCAAACGCGTACCCGTTTTTACATTTAACGAAACTGAATGCTTTGTGAATACGACTCGTATTCGAGCCGAACCCGACCGGATTACCGGGTCAAACCGGTACCCGATTGACGACTCTTGTTTTGTGAATTCTTGACGGGCCTAACCCGATCCAGGCCTGGTTACCAGGGCAATCCCGTACCCGATTGAAATCTCCACGAAACCGGCTCTTGTTTTCTGAACGCGACCCGGACTCTACCCGAACCCGTACCCGTTTGATATTTCTATAAAACCGGCTCTGGTTCTAACAGTGCCAGGTTACCCGGCTAATCCCGTATCCGATTGACATATCTAGATTCTATCTAGATTTAGATGGGGATCGCTCCACTCTGAGTCACGCTAGCTGTGCCACGAGTATTGATGAGAATTCACTTTGTTAAGAAAAAGCTGAGATTTACAATAAGTAGATGATTTTATACAATAATAGGTTGATTTGTACAATAAAAATAGATTTCCACATTAAAGTTGAAACGTACAGAAAAAGGTTAAGTATTTAAAAAAAATTAACATAAACTCAAACAAAAATTTTTTTACAATAAGGTAGAAACGTACAAAAAGAGGATTATTTCTTACATAAAAGGAAATTTTCTACCAAAAAGTTCATCCGTAAAATAACCTCGCGTATACCGCCTAGACCTACAACATTGTTTTTCAAAGAAAAAACTCGTTTTCGCATTGTTTTCGGTAGAAATATAACTCTCGCTAACCTAAATTTGTAGAAATTATTTTCTCTTGTAGAAATGTTATTTTTAATTGTAAATAAATAATATTTTTTTGTACCTTTCAACTTTATTGTAGTAATTTATTTTTTTTTGTACAAATCAACCTGTTATTGCATAAAAGCATCTGTTTACTATATGAAATTAGTTAAGAAAATGTGTTCAAATTAAACAAATTATATTTTTTAATTGAGTAAATTACAAATATTAATACAAAAATTGTTTCAATAAAAGAAAAAAAAATGTTAATAATATTATAAGCCCTGCAACAACGCAAAGTAATAGCTCTCGCGAATGATTATTAATAAAATTCTTTTTGTCTACTCCGGAAGTGCTTTTATGGTTGTACAATTAAAATTAATTAAAAGCGTGTTATTATTCGCATTTATCTAATAAGTAACAATTTTTTTATCGGATATAGAATTAAAAATACATAAAGTATGGCGATAAAATCAGTTGCAAACGGAAAGCATAATTTAATGTTCAAAGGCTTTTAAACAGCCGACAACTTTCCCGTTAATATGTTGCCTCTTGTTGCAGTCGTAGTAAATGAAGAGTTTAGATAATATTTGCGATTTGTTTTGCCCATTAGAATGTTCAACACCTAATACTTAAGAGCTGTAAACACGTTCTGGAAATGTTCCATCGATGCACCCGAGTTTCTTCTCACGCCAACAGAAAATGCTGCTCTATACCTACCTACCCATCGCATCGCTTAGCTTTGTAACTCGAGATTATATTAATATCGCCTACAGGGAATTGTATGAATCTGTCTAATGTGAAATTATTACGTTTTGCATGCTGTTATTACTTATTGTTTATAGAAAGTATACACATCTCGGAGTTAAAACTTAAGTAATCACCGATTGGTGCAGTGCGAATCCAAAACGAGTAAAATAACCGTGGCAAATCTGCTTTCCCGTTTATAATTTATCATTCAGACGAATCAAGACGTATTCAGATTAATCTCGGTGTCTTAGAGCAAATCGCCGCCGCCGTTTAGAAATAATTCCCCTGTCAAGAAGTGCAATTATTGTTCAACGATATAATTAAACTTTTTTTTAATGGTGGTCGGTGTGGGCAGGTTGGTGCACTATTTGCGATTTTACATGCTCGATCTATTACGTTAGCACTCACTACACAATACTACGAGCTTAAAAGTTCTATGACAAATACGTTGCATAACTTTAATCGCAACTCTCAACTCCTAAAAAGATAATAAAAATTTCTACACGTGATAAATATCCCCTTTTGCAGAAAACATCCTCAAGCCGCGCCCCAGTTCACCCCGTCATAATTAGCCTTTACGACCCACTGCTGTGCACCGGCACTCTTCTCTGCCACGTACTCTCCTTAGCGCCAAGGTGGAGTACGGGGGACCTACAGTTTAACGTCGAATCCGAACGACTAAATACCAGAGAAGGTTTCGGGCATAAAGACTCCACGGCTGCCTACAACGGATTGGGGAATGTGAGTGGCGGGTTGTGGCATAGATTTTTATTGCTGCATGGCTTCGGCCGGGAATCGAACCCTAGACCTTTATCGTTAAAGGCTAAGCGCCCAACTTCTGAGCTACCAACCCCTATAAAATAATATAACATATTTTTCAAAATTTCAAAAAACACAAAAATTTCTCTTGGATGGTAGCGACACCAATACAATAAGAAAACTCTTTATCCAAATTGAGATTTTCCATAAAATAATGCAAATTTCTTGTTGTAACTTCTGATTTAAGATGGGATTTAGTTACACAATTTTCTATTCAAACAGTTTTATGATAATGCAACTTTTACTCGTATACACTTTTGGGCCACATTAATTATAATACGTGTTTTTCGGTCACGATCAAGTATGATTTCTCTATAAACAAAGAAATGGGCGTTAAAAGGGGAAATCTGTAAAGAAAACTGAAAAGGTCGCGTGTTCGTCCTCGCAGTAATTTTCATTCAAACTTGTTTCAGCAGCGAAAGTATATACACTACGGCTTGTTGGCCCACTCTATTACGACTTGTAATTTATATACACAAACAGTTATTTGTGTAGGTTGACCGATATTAAATAATGTATTCATACCATTCTTCACAGGATGTTGGCGGCACTTGCGTATGTATTTGTTATGTAATTTATTACGGACAACTTTTTCAACCCATTGATTGGTTCAGTATGCATTTGGGACACGCGCGCTAACGATTTTGTCGTTAAATAATTTACAATTTGCCAGGATTCGGACCGAGTTTTTTTTTTCAGTTCGGCAAATAAACGACGGAATATTAAGCGGGTGAATTTGCATATCTAAACTTTTAAGGTGGCATTGATACACACACACACAGACACGGGCTTTTAAATAAGACGTTAAAATACTGACAGGTTCTACGAGTTTAGTTTTAGCTTGTTTTTGGAGATAATTTATTTAATAGTCGATAACCAGATTTGATAATAATCAATTGGAGGTTGTTTTTTTTAAGACGAGATAATAAGGAAGAATTCCACGGTTTATGGTCATTCAAGGAACAAATAACCATGGGTTTTAGAGGCACGTGTATTTGTTTGTTTAAAGGAAATAGGAATAGATCGGAAATGTTCGACATTTTAAAATGTTTGAAAATTTTGAATCTGAAATTTTTAACTTTTTAAAAATTTCGAAAATTTGTGAGGGGTTCCATATAGGCATATCGAATCGCCCACGTCTGGATTAGGTCGCCGTTCCGGTCCTTAAAGACTAATGGTGTTTATGTGCCTGAAACTGATTGAAATGTGGGGCAGCGGAGTAAACGGGGAATTTCTTAATGTAGCATTGGGGTTTAGTTTTAAAAGATTAGGGTGAGAGATTGATATTAAGAATTGAGAAGCGAAAGTGTGAAGTTGTGGTTTTTGTGCTTGTTAGCCTGATAGTTATAAAGTTAAATAAAGAGTTGTTAAATAGTTTACGTGTTGAATTATTATTATAAAAATAGTACCCAACAGTTTGTCAGAAGTGGGATTAATTAGCACTATTATTAACTACAATAGTGTTAAAAATAAATTAATTTTAAAAATAAGTTAAAGCAGTGTGTTTACGGTTTTGTGTATTCACGTCGCTTTCGAAGTTAACATCGTCTGTAACCATGGAGATGGAACGGTCTACGACGCCACCGTTGACAGTAGAGCAGCGTTTAAATCAGTTACAGGAGCAAGTAAGGTTACTTCAGGAACAATCGGTATGTACTGACATAGACTATAATTGGCAAAACATTCCCGCGTTTGATCCTGGAGTAGTGTCTGGACTATCTGTAAATAAGTGGTTAAGACTTATCGATGAAAAAGCATATTTTTCCCGTTGGGATGATGTGCAGACAACGCGTTACGCAATTGACAAATTAATCGGTCAAGCACGCGAGTGGTATTTAGCCAGAGACAGTATTTGCAGGAATTGGGTAGAGCTTAAAGAAGCTCTAAGAAGTACTTTCGATGTGGATGTTAGCGCGATTGGGGATTTATTTAAAGATGCCGCATTATATTCGTCGGCTAAAGACGCGAATTTTCTCTCTTATTATAAAAATAAACTAAATCGCATTCAAAAACTGAAGTGGCAAATTCCAGTTAAAGATCAGATAAACATTATTATATCTGGTATTACGGTTAAGGAAGTGCGACAAGCAGCTTTAGCTTGTAATTACAGTAGCTTGGAGGATCTCACGACTTATTTACGAACGTGTGATCAGCAACAAAAGTTCCAAGCCGGCTCTGTAGTTCAAGCAGCCGGCCCTATAAGAGTTCGTTGTTTTCTGTGCAATGACTTTGGGCACAAGAAAATTAATTGCCCTAAAAATAGATTTAAGTCTGCGGGGTACCCTAGCAGTAGTAGCGCTAAAAATTACAATAAGGTTTGCTACAACTGTAACAAACCTAATCATGTAGCAATGAATTGCAGACAAGCTAAACAAAATACAAAACGTGTAAGCCTAGTATGTAGACATTCATTAAACTTATATTATAAGGAGGTTTTTATTAGCGGAAAACAATTGTTAGGTTTAATAGATACTGGTAGTGAGTGTACTTTATTAAGATGCTCAGCGAGTAAAACTTTAAATTTGGTAGAGGAAGACGGAAAAATACACTTATTAAAGTCTTTTTCAGGTGATATTTTTCAAACCACACGTTCCGCCGAATGTGAAATATTCATTGATAGTGTTAGCGCTAAAGTAAAGGCAATAATAGTGTCGGATAACCTTTGTCCGGCAGAGGTACTTATTGGCACTGATTTTATGAATCAACCACATATTAATTTTATTAAAAATGGAAGTGAATTTAGATTTTTAATTTTCCCAGAATTAGTAATGCCCATTGGGTTGGAATCGTTTGAAGAAATTTCAAATGAAATAATTAATTGTGGAATTGAAAAAGAAAAACAACCTTTACGTAATTTGTTAATAAAATATAGAAAATGTATTGCTACTAAACTATCTGAAATGGGTAAAACCAATTGTGTTCAAATGAATATAGAATTAACTTCTTCAAATCCAGTAGTTTACAACCCATACAGATTGTCCGAATTTCATAAAATAAAATTACAGGAAATGGTTCAAGAATTACTTGCAAATGGCATTATTCGTGAATCTGTTAGCCCTTACGCTAGTCCAGTAATATTAGTACCGAAGGCTAGTGGCGATTTAAGGCTGTGTGTAGATTTCCGAAAACTAAACAGTATCACAGTAAAAGAAAAATATCCCTTACCTCTTATAGACGATCAAATTGATAAATTACGAAATTTTAAATATTTTATTTCTTTGGATCTATATTCAGGGTATTATCAAGTTCCTATGGCGACCGATTCAATAAAATATACGGCTTTTATCACCCCTGATGGGAAATATGAATATTTGCGAATGTGTTTTGGATTAACTAATGCCCCCTCAGTTTTTCAACGTATGATGAACACAATTTTAAGCGAATTAGAAGATAAATGCGCCTTTGCATACTTAGATGATGTTTTAATACCAGCCACTTCAATACAGGATGGATATAAAAAGTTGGAAACTGTTTTACAATTATTCGAAAAATATCATCTAACGTTACAATTAAAAAAATGCTCCTTTTTTGTTAACGAACTAAAATATTTAGGTAGAGAAATTACACAGGAGGGTGTTCGCCCAGATAGACATAAAGTTTCGGCAATTAAAAATTTAAAACTGCCAACAAATAAAAAAGAATTAAGGCAATTTCTGGGTCTCACTGGCTATTTCCGGAAATTTATAATGAATTACTGTTTTCTCGCACAGCCACTTACAAAGCTTTTAAAGAAAAATACTATTTGGGCTTGGGGTAGTGACCAAACCGATGCAGTTGAATTACTTAAATCAATGTTAACTGATAAACCCATTTTGAAAATATTTGATCCACATTTACCAATAGAACTGCACTGTGATGCTAGTTCAATAGGGGTTGGCGGAGTATTGATGCAACAACATGGTACTAATTATCATCCGGTCAGTTATTTTAGCAAACAATGTACTTATGAGCAAAGTAAATATCATTCGTATGAGTTGGAAACAATGGCAATTGTTTTGTCTTTACGGCATTTTCGGGTGTATTTATTAGGTGCAAAATTCGTCATTTATACTGATTGTGCAGCTGTTAGAGCCACAGCTTTGAAGAAAGATGTAATACCGAGAATAGCACGTTGGTGGTTAGAAATTCAAGATTACAATTTTGAAGTTAAATTTCGTCCGGGTTGTAAAATGGCCCATGTTGATTGCTTAAGTAGAAATCCAAACAGTGACATAAATATTTTAAATATTATCAATCTTACTGAGTCCGAGTGGGTGACTGCTGTACAATCGCAAGATGATGAACTATTGAAAATAATAGAAATTTTAGGCACAAAAAAATCGTCTGAAAATAAAAATTTCTTTAATAATTATAAGATCACTCGCGGAATTTTATATCGTAAACTTGGTAATTCGCTTAAATGGGTAGTACCTAAATCTGCAAGATGGCTGATCTGTCGTTTAAACCACGATGATTCAGGTCACTTTGGTTATGAAAAAACTTTAGAGCGAATTAGGCGGAATTACTGGTTTGCTAAAATGGCACGGTTTGTGAAAAAGTACGTAAGTTCTTGTTTGAATTGCTTGTATATGAAATCTACATCTGGAGCGCGTGAAGGGATGTTACATCCGATTGAAAAAGGCATGGTGCCGTTTGAAACAATTCATATTGATCATCTTGGCCCATTTGTGAAATCAAAGAAAAAGAATACCCACCTGTTTGTCGTGGTGGATGGATTTACAAAATTTATTTTTCTGGAACCTGTAAAAAGCACCAAAGTAAAACATGTAGTTAAGGCTGTTGAAAGTCTTTTGTTGTTGTTTGGCAGTCCTACTAGAATAATTTCCGATCGAGGCTCATGTTTCAAATCAGCTACAATGTCAAACTTCTGTAAAAAGTATGGCATTAAACATGTACTGAATGCTGTAGCAACGCCTAGAGCAAATGGACAGTGCGAAAGATACAACAGAACAGTTTTAGACTCCTTACGCTGTTTTAGTGTAAATGATGATGATGAAATTTTGTGGGACACTCATGTTAAATCAGTACAGTTTAGTATGAATTCTAGTGTTAATAAAGCTACCGGCAAATCACCTTATATGGTATTAATGGGAGTTAATCCTAAACCATTGGCGGACTCATTTATTTTAAATGAAGTGGGTGAAAATTTAATGCAAGCTAATTTGACAGATTTGCGTGCTGAAGTTTCCGCAAAAACTGCAAAGAGTCAGCAAAAGTCTAAACAAAGGTTTGATGCTTCCCGAAAACCAGCGAAAAAGTACAATGTTAATGATTTAGTTATGTTGCGGAAAACAAACTATCCTGCCACGGGCACTAGTAAGAAATTGTTACCGAAATTCAAAGGACCATTTCGAGTTACCCATGTTCTTCCCAACGACAGATTTGTTGTTGAAGACTTACGGGGTCATCGTAAGTCAAAAGCTGTTATTGCGGTGGATAACTTAAAGCCGTGGATTGTAATGAATGATCCGGAATCTCAACCAATTGAGTAAGTTTTGTTTTTGTTTGTTTCCTTGGCCACAGTATGCCTAATGTACAAAGAGGGATGCTTAATCAATAAGGTTTAGCTATTTGTGTTTTTCATTGACTAAACGATAATAATAATCAGGTAGAAAGGTTGATTTTCATAAGTCAAGATATAGTACGTTAAAACTACATTATTAGATACCGCTTATTAGGAAAGATAATCGAGATAAGTATTGAAAAGGGGTGATCGCCAGAAAAATGTTACAGTATGAAGTGTTCCCGATGCAAATCGGATGCCTTATAATTTTTATTATTGGAAGCCTAGCATGTGTTGTTGCTAGATGTGGTTGAAGTGTTCTCGATGCAAATCGAATGATTATTGGAAGCCTAGCATGTGTTGTTGCTAGATGTGGTTGAAGGGTTCTCGATGCAAATCGAATGATTATTGGAAGCCTAGCATGTGTTGTTGCTAGATGTGGTTGAAGTGTTCCCGAAGCAAATCGGATGCCTAATAATTTTTATTATTGGAAGCCTAGCATGTGTTGTTGCTAGATGTGGTTGAATTAGTTTGTTAACAGATTTTATTGTGGCAAAGCAAATTACTAAGGGTCTTATAAGTTTGTTAGCAGTCTGGTTTCTCTTGGTATGTGGTAGGTATTTGGTTGTGCCACATACCTAAGAGATGGAAATTAGTACAGTAATTGGGGATTCTTCCTCATTAGTACTGTGCTGCTACTGTTACAGTACTTAATTGCTATTTTGGTTTTACTTTCTAATTCCTTTATTGTTATGTTTCACAGACCGAATAAGTAAAATGTGAATCAGGATATCGGACCTTCTGGAAGTAGTTCGGGGACGACCTACAAGTCAGGAATGGCCGAGTGTGAGGGGTTCCATATAGGCATATCGAATCGCCCACGTCTGGATTAGGTCGCCGTTCCGGTCCTTAAAGACTAATGGTGTTTATGTGCCTGAAACTGATTGAAATGTGGGGCAGCGGAGTAAACGGGGAATTTCTTAATGTAGCATTGGGGTTTAGTTTTAAAAGATTAGGGTGAGAGATTGATATTAAGAATTGAGAAGCGAAAGTGTGAAGTTGTGGTTTTTGTGCTTGTTAGCCTGATAGTTATAAAGTTAAATAAAGAGTTGTTAAATAGTTTACGTGTTGAATTATTATTATAAAAATAGTACCCAACAAATTATTAAGTTTTGAATTTTTTTGGTTTGATTGAAAACTTTAATAAATTTGAAAATGATTCAGATTTTTAACAGTTATATGGAACATCTTAAGTCTGCAAAATTTGAAAATCTGATATTGGCGAAATTAAAAGTTTTTGAATAATTTAAAAATTTTCATCTTGAAAATTCTTGAAATTCGAAAATTTTTAAAAATTTGAAAATTATAGATTTTCACATTTACATGGAAAATTTTGAATCATTTTGAAAATTTAATCATTTTCGTCAATACCGAAAAATTTGACAAAACCGAAAATTTCAAATTTTGGAAATAAAAATGAAATACCAAAATCTGTAAATTTTACGATTTTTAAATTGTTAAAACAAAAAATTTGTAAATTTCGAAAAGTTGTTCATATTTTCATTTAACACCTTCATATCGAGTTTTGAGCCGAAATTCGTAATTGTATAACGAAAAATCGTGGGTGGGAGCTACTGGGCTAGCTGTAAAGCCATTGATCTAGTAATCCGTGAGCCTTCGGTTCAATACTTTTTCTATTTCTCCTACTACTGAAATATCACTAGATTTGACATAAAGCCACCAGATTCAGAATGACCAAAGAGTAACGCGCGCGAAAAATTCCCCAAAGCAGTTGCTACTAAAGTAGCGTCGATACCCCGCACTAAAGTCCCTGTGTAAATACAGAGTGGCTAGGAAAACCCCGGCCACTTTTCTTGCGGCGGCCAAGAGATGGCGCTTTAGTAAAGAAAAATTAAGTTAAAATACTGGCAACAACGCAGAATCCAAGACGCTTTAGTTAATAAATACCAAAGCGTCTTGAATTCTGCGTTGTTGCCAGTATTTTATTTTAATTTTCCTTTACTAAAGCGCCATCTCTTGACCGCCGCAAGAAAAGTGAGCGGGGTTTTTCTAGCCACTCTGTACATCCCGACGGTAAGTGACCGATACTAATGTCCCGGCTCTAAAGTCCCGTCGGTAAAGTAGGTACCTGAAACACGGCAGCCATTGGAACCGCTTACTCCAATACAATAATTTGTGTTGATTTTCAAAGCTGCTGACTGCAAAAACAATATATGAAAGGCAATATTTATTCCTTAAAACTGTTGTCGACTTAGTTACATCCTATATATTTCAGCATTTTTCTTTAAGCAATTGCATTAAAAAAGGTCAAATTTGTGCCGATACGCAAAGTATCGGACTATTCACTGTAAAAGGTAGATTATCCTTCTGCAAAGGTCAGAAAAAAAATTATGACGAAATAATTTTTGCTGCTTTTGTAAGCTCGTAATTAAAAGAAATAAAACAACTTCTGAAAATTTTCCGTCAATTTGGAATATACTAAATACCAAACTAGAAACAGAAAAGTTTCACCTTTTAAAAGAGTAAATTGGTTCTCTAGTTGTCTACTATATGACTAATTATTTGCGTTGTTTCTTCTATTAGTACGCGGCCTGTAGTAGCTGAGTTTAATCGATAAAAAGTCAAAGATATTTAAATTGACATTTTAGTGCGGTTTTGATGAAGTTCATTGATAGCGTTTAAGTCAGGCGACCTTATTGGCCATTCTGTTCCATCACGGAAATCAATTCCCGAAAGTCTCAAGGGCAATTGCACGATGGTATGTGGCATTAACATGAAGCTAAGAAAATTCTTACCCGTCCATACCATTCCCTAGTGTGAAAACATTTTGTTGCGGTAACGGGTAAAAAGTACTTGATAGCATTTAAGTTAGGAGACCTTATCGGCCATTCTGTTTAATCTAAGAAATCAAATTCCAGACTGCCTTAAATGTTGTTAAATAGCATTTTGTTGCGGTAACGGATCGAATGTACCTGGTAGCGTTTAAGTCAGACGATCTTATCGGCTATGTCTTAAATGTTGTTGAATGAAAAACTGAACCATGGCATGTGGCTTTAACATGAAGCAAACAAAATTCTTACTTATTCACAGCATTCCATTTCACAGAGTGTGTAAGCATTTAGTTGCGGTAACGGATCGAATGTCCCTGGTAGCGTTTAAGTCAGGCAACCGTATCGGCCATTCTGTTCTATATAAGAAATCAAATTCCAGAATGTCTTAAATCCTGTTGAATAGCAAGTGAACGATGGAATGTGGCTTGTAACATGAAGTTAACAATTTTTTTAGACATGCATAGCATTTGGAGGATCCGTAAGAAACTGGGTATCACTTTCTTGCGGAACGATTTGCCGATAACAATCGCCATTCAACAAGACATCTAATTCAAGCATGCACATCATTTTCGGAACAAGAAAAACAAACAAATATTGGATGCAATCCGGATTTTTTTGGAAGTGTAAGGTAACACTTACCAGTTTTATAATAATTTGTCTGCCAACATAAGTATACTGCACCCCTCAGAGATTTAGCATTAGGTTTTACCTCAAGAAAAATTATGTAAGATCCTGCACATTATGCTAGAAAGTTGACAGACAAACCACGGGAATGGAAGAGTAGAAGAACTCACATGTAGTAGCCGCAAGGCGCAAACCTGCTAGTTATAATTAACATTTTTAAAAAGTGACCCTTCACTGTATGCAATTACTTAGATAGTTACATTTTCCTGGTAACATTAACCAATTTACTTTAAACTTCTGTTAACAATAACTAATTAGAGAAACACACACATATTTGCATCAGAGCTGGGCAAAGCACTGAGGTAGCGTGCTTCGAGCACCGAGCCTTAAGCACTGAACTTCAATGCTTGCAATATCTAAGCACTAAGCACTCTGATAAATAAAAGTAATTGAAATTACCAAGCACTGATGAAAGTAATTAACTTTCGCAATTACCGAATACCAAGCACTACCAAAGTAATTGAAATTTAATTTGGAAAATGCTTAAAGCACTCAAAATTGCTCTAAGCACTCAGAAATGCTTAAAGCACTTGCCAAGTGCTTCCAAGCATTCAAAAATGCTTAGAGTACTCCAGTGTGCTTAAAGCATTAAAAAGTGCGGGGAAGTTCTAAAAAGTGCTTGCAAGTATTAGAATATTCTTCACTTTGAACTTTACATACGTAGTAGTGGATTAAAAGCTAATTTTTCAATCGCAGAATACAACTACAAGTGAACTTCAAATTGTAATTAAACACTATTGGTACAGTTATATACTTACTCTGAACTACAGTTTAACTCGATAGTGTTTTAGTTTCAACAAAATAATATTTTGCTGAAAGGTGACAGAATCAGGGGCCCACATACAAAATTTGAATTTTTGTCCTAGGTCAAAAAGGAATCCGTAGAACTCAAACTCGACTTACTCAACACTCAAGTGATAAAAACAAATGTATTTAAAATAACTACTCTGAGTCTGAGATTAGATTGCAAATTGGCAGAAGCCAAATCATAATGATCAGATTTCCTGAAAGCACGCACAGAAAATAAAACTTACTTGGAATATGCAGAATTGCAGACGAAGTTCACTCAAAGTATTAACAAAATAAACAATGAGTCAGAGACCAGAGTCAATGGCCATAACGATAGGTACACTACACACAAGCTCTCATAAAAGAATGAGCAAATCAGCAAGTGCATCAGAACTGTAACCCATTTTTATCACGATTTTGTCAGTTTAAACTTGTTCAAAGGGCTCGAAATTCTCCAAAAAGTGCTTGCAAGCAATCGACGAGTACTGGCAAGCACTTTAAGGGAGTGGAATTTTCGAAAGGGCTTGCAAGCACTTTCGAAGTGCTTGCAAGCACATTTCCCTAATTACAATTACCAAGCACTTTGACAGAATGCTTGGATTACCAAGCACCGAGCACACATTTTGAAAAAGGCTTGAAGCATTGTGCTTTAAGCACTGAAAGTGCTTCGAGCACTATGCCAAGCCTTTTGTATCCGAGCATTGCCCAGCTCTGATTTGCATCAAGTTTCTTGAAAGTTGATTACGTTTGGAACGTTAACAAGCTACTTCCTATATTTTACAATCAACGAAGACAGGGGTACAAAATGCATAATCTACCATTAAAGCGCATGTCCAAATACGGCGTGCAGGCTATCAGGAATTGTAAAAATAGTGCTAAAGTAAATAGTATTTATTTAGCCGATGGGAGAACGGATATCTGTTTCATTTGTCTTATACACCGTGTGTATCTTTGCACAAGAGACAACCAACCAACCGCTTGCCTTTTACTTTTGAAATCAATCCCATGTGAACGAATAAGAAAGTTGAAAAATCCAAAGAACACGAAAAAAATCGATACAAATTGAGGTAAGCGTGGGAGAGAAATACAAACTGTTGCAACTTGCTTTATTACCATGTTCTCTCTAGCAAACCGTTGCCTAACAATTCGCTTTTTTAGTTCAAAAAATCTCGGCAATAATATATTTTGTCACATACATCTAGTTAGCACAAATTAATATTTCAAAATGCTTTTTTTTTCATAAAATAATCACGTTTGCAATGGTAAAAATAACCAACTTGGATAATTAAATCCGGTTGTCGCAATAAGATTTCGACAGAAAGTACTCGTTTTCTACCTACAACGATAAGCGATCAATTAAGCGATTGAATGTAAACGATAAAAATTTTATTCATACCGAACAGAATTCCACAGCCATAAAACCAAAATAAGAACGGTAAAAACCCATTGAAAAATGTTGTAATCGTTAAATAAACAATGAACACATAAATGATCGCCAGAAGCTTTATTTTAAAGATCTTCAGATTAGTAAATAAACTGAAATTTGTTTAATTTAACCTATTACACGCTCTGGTAAACGTATTGCGCAAATTGTTAAGAACAAACAGATGTTGCATATTACTGAAATTTAACCACAAGTGCACATGAACAATTTGTAAAATTTAATTAACTCGAAAACGAAATTGCTGCCTATTTCTACTTCATTATCACAAGAACTTTTACATTAAACATAAAATCATCAGCAAAAAAGCAACAAGTTGACGGAATAAATAAAAAAAAAAGGTGGAAAATATTGAGGAAGTGTAGGTAAACGTTAGAACACGAAAAAATATAGATTGTTTGAAAAATAACATGTTCCATACACCAATAGCAAAAGCGTCATGTTTGTAAATTTAAATTGATATTATTGTCGTAAAAAATCAACAACCTCCAAAATTTTCAGAAACCAAAAAAAACGGCAACTTTAAATAATATTAAGAACCTCAGCAACATTCAGAAATATCACATTAATTCAGTAACCGCTTAAAAATTTAGAAAATCTACAAAATGCATAGCACCCAAAAAAGTTTCAGCTACTTCTCGAAATTTAATCGGCCTCAGAAAATATCCGAAACGTCGAAAAACAAATAGCACCCTCAGCAAGAGTAAAAAAACTGAAACAAGTTCAGCAACCTCAGAATCCTCGAAAAAATTCAGCAACTCAAAAAATTATTCGAGTCTCACGAACATTCAGAAACCTCACAGTAAAATTAAATATTCAAAAAAAAATCAAAATAATCAACATTACAGCAGCCTTAGAAATATACAGAACACTCAAAAAATGCAGCAATCTCAAAAACATCACAATAATTCACAAACACCAGAAAAATTACACAACCTGGAAAAAATTATAAATCTCAAAAAATTACGGCAGCTCCAGACACATTTAAAAACCATAAAAAAACATATCCGAAGCCTCAAAAACATGAAAATACCTCAAAACTTTCAGCAACTTCTAACAGTTGGAAACCACAGAAACTTCGAAAAGTTCTAAAAAAAAATGTCAGGAGCCTTCAAGAATATTCAGAAACCTCACAATAATTCGACAACAGAAAACTTCAACAAAAATTCAGAAAACAGTAAAAATTCAGCAGCCTCAAAAAAACAGAAACCATAAAAAAGCTCAATAACACCACATTAACCTCGAAACATTTCAACTATTAACAATTACTTCCGTAACCTCGGGAACTTTAAGAAGCCTCACCATAATTCAGCAACTTCAGAGATATATAAAGCCTCAGAAAAATTAAACAAAAAACAATTCAACAAACTCAAAAAACTTCAGCAGTCTCAAAAACGTTTAGAAAGCTCGCAACATTGAGCAGCTATAAAAACATTGAGCAACACATCACGAAATCAACAACCATAAAGATAATTACAGCAACCACAGACATCCTTCAAAAAATTTACAAAGTCTTGGAGAACATTCAGAACCCTCACAATTATTTAGCCAATTTAGAGAAATTTAGAGCCGATTTTGAAAAATTAAATATACTGAAAAAATAGAACCTTAGAAACAGTCTGAAAGTTCAAAAAACTCGTCTACCTTAAAAAATTTTCGATGCCCCCAGAAACATTCCGAAAACGATCTCTAAAAAATTCAGTAAGCCTCAGAAACGTTCATAAAGCTCGAAAAATTTAGCAATCTCGAAAAAATTCAGCAATATCACGAAATCAACGGATTGCCGAATTCTCAAGAACACTCAGAAACGTCACTAAAAACTCAGGTATTCAGAAAAATTAAAAATTCTGAAAAAGAGACAGCAACCTTCAATACATTGAGAAACTTCAACTTGTCTCAGAAAAACTCAGAAATCTCAAGATGATTCAGCAAAATTAAAAAAAACTGCAATTTCAGAAAAATTCAGAAACCTCAAACAAGTTGTGCAATTCCAAAAAATTACGCAACCTCAAAAAACTTCAACAGCTTAAGAAACATTCCGAAAACTCCAAACATTCATCAATCTCAAAAAAATTCAGCATTGCCATGAAATCAAGAATCATAGATATAATTTCAGCAACCACAGTAATTTACAAAAAAATTAGAGCCCCAGAAAAATTAATATTCACAAAAAAATACAGAACCTTGTAGACACCTCAAAAAACTTCAACAGCCTCAGAAATATTAAAAAAACTGGGAATAGCAAAAAAATTCAGCATCATGAAATCAACAACTACAGAAACCTCAAGAAAATTCAGATACTTTACACATCCTGGAAAAAAATACAGCCAAAAACATTCAAAAACAAACTACAGTTGCGAACTTTAAGAGCAAATGCACAAACATTTTTGTTTAGAATTCTTCATGTTTAAAAGGTCTCGTTTTTTCTTGCAAATTCCATTATGAATAGTTACAAAAAAATGGGATTGTATTTTCAAACCTATTTCAGCTTCAGTTTTGGAACAATTTTTTCAATCAAATGGTGGATTTTGTTAGTGGTAGAGAAACGGTAAAAAATTTAATTTTCCAAAATTGATTTTAATTATTTCTCTATCAAGTGTGTTACCATTTGGTCTAGGTCTGGCGCATATTTACAAAATCTCTTAAATCACAACTTAAATTTTTGACTTGTAAAGGTGAAGAAAATATCTTTAAACGAAAAAAATAATTACAAAATTGTTCTTCCTCTAATAATAGCTCCGAAATAATAAATGTTATTACGAATTATTCCAAACAATTTTAAAATAGCTCAAAAACCTAAACATTTCAATATCCTTTTGTATTGGTAACATATAAATTATTACAAGAATGAGATCACCCACCGGACTAAATGATTCAACAACAAAATTAAATTAAATTTTCATATAAAATTATTAATCGAGGTTACCTGCCTGCATAAAACTCTCACACTTGCAAGCGTATCTAATTTTAAAACAGCTGGAAAATAACAACTTTGTTATGAAGCGCATTTTTTCCCACCCAACGCATAAATCTCGGAGAGAACTTGTTCGAAAAAAACAAATTACTTTTTACTTTTAATTATCGAATGAAAGTTCTCTTAAGTATTATATGTTGATCTTTACCACTTCTAAAACAGAAGTAACCCACTTAATTTTGTTTGACCAACATTTCGAGAACATTATCAGCGTGGAAAAAGACGTGAACTGCCCAAGGCAATTTTAAGTAAGTGTATGTGTAAAGGGCAAAAAATGAACAAGTGTTGGTATTTTTCATCATTCGTGTTCTTATTCAAGTGTGAACGAAGACGAGAATTATCGCGCCAATTTGTCGGTTGTTCCTCACTATTACAGAACTAACAAATTGGCGGGATAAATATAATCGGACGTTTATTGGGTGTATGGGTCACGTTTGCGTGTGGTCTTCCATACCAAAGCTACTGTTACACAACAATACTGTCAGGTTCTAGTCTATAAAATAAACACCTGTCCGAAAATTCGGTTTGTTTCATCTTCTATTTTTTTCTCTCTTTTGGAGATGATATCGGCGGCTAAATTTATTGTTAATATATACAGAGAGGAAGTGCAAGTTGTGTGTATTTGTGTGGTAGGTTGGACATAAATCGCCAGCCAGTGGCTCCTACCCACGACACTAGGACTGTTTAGATAAACACTTGTTATTATAAAGTGACATCTATTTGTTAATTTGCATATTATACATATATGGGTATATAAAGTTTGCGCGCTTACAAATATAAATATTAAATGGTTCGTTTCGTTCTACATACATATCGCACATATGGGTTGTGGTGAAATCGACGTCGTCGGTGCTTCTGGTATTGTCACGAATATTGCAATTATTTATCTTTCGCTACTTACGGATGCTGTTTAGCTGTTAAGCTTAAACGTTTATTTTACTGGTTTTCTCTGTGTGGTAATTAAGTGTTCGTTACGGTATGTTTTCCATCAGGTGACTTGATGGTTATATTACTAGATTGGGGTTATGGTCGTTTAGTTTCGGTTTTACTTACAACTTTTTAAGCAACAGATTGGATGTATTAGTACTGAAGAAACATAAAACTCCAGAAAAATTTGGATACTTAATATTATTTTTTTATTTTTCCATCAAGGTCAATAACGACGAAACGCATCGCAGTTGGCTGGAAGAAGTAGATCATAAAATTTATTCGTTTGTAGTGCCAAGTAGAATTTTAACTCAAAGTAATTTTACATAATCTTAAAAAAATTTAGTAATCTTTACAGATTTCAACATTCTGAAACAAATTCAAGGCCACAAAAAATTCAGCAAATCTACAGAAAACTTCAGCAACATTAAAATACTACAGTAGCCTCAGAAACATCCAAAACCTTCAGAAACCTCAAAACATTCAGCAACCCTAAAAAAGTTCAGCAAACTCAATAAAATTCTGCAACTTAAAAACTATAGCAGCCTCAGAGGCGTTAAAAAAACTCATACAATTCAGCAACTTAAAAAAATTCAGCAAATGTACAGAATACTTCAGCAAACTCAAAATACTACAGCAGTCTCAGAAAGATCCAAAAAGTCCAAAACCTTCAAAACCTCAAAACATTCGACAACCCTATAAAAGTTTAGCAAACTCAATAAAATTCTGCAACTCCAAACCTACAGCAGCCTTGGAGGCACTAAAAAACTTAAATTCAACAACATAAAAAAATTCAGCAAAAAAATCAGCAACCTCAAAATACTACATTATCCTGAAAAAACGTCCAAAAAATTGAAAAACCTTCAGAAACCTCAAAATATTCAGCAACCCCAAAACAGTTCAACCTCAAAAACTCAAAACATTTACCAACCTCAAAAAAGTCACCAATGTATAGAAAATTTTAACAATTAAAAAAACTCAGCAGTTCTAAAAAGTTTGGCAAGAAAAATTCAGCAACCTTAAACAATGCTCTAGCCTGAGCAACCCACACGAAATTAGACAAAAAAATTCGCCGATTTCAAAAAATTCTGCAAACTCAAAACTACAGCAGCATTGGAACCATTGAATAAACTCAACAAAATTCAGCAACCTCAAAAAATTCAACAATCTATAGTAAATTTTAACAACCTTAAAAAAATTAAACAATTCTCTCGCCTGAAAGAATGCACCTAGCAACTCATTAAAAATTCATTAACTTCAGAAAAATTAATAAACTCGAAAAAAATTCAGCAAACTCAATAAATTCACATATCTGTAGTAAAATTTAACAACCTCAAAAAAATCAGCACCCTTGAAATGTTTTGCAATTCCCAAAAAATTCAACAACCTTAATCAATTCATTCAACTAAAAAAATACACCTAGCTACTACCCTCAGAAGAATTATACAACTTAAAAAATATGTAGCAACCTGAAGAAACAATTCTCTCACCTGAAAGAATGTACCTCACAGCCTACTGAAAAATTCAACAACCTCAGAAAAATCAACTTTAAGCAATTTTCTTACTTGAAAGAATGCAGAGCAAACCACGGAAAAATTCAACAGCTTCGCCCGGTTTTAACGGGCTGTTGTTAATTTTGGAATTTGCGATTTATTTGTTCAGAAAGCGTTTTTAGCTGGACGAAGTCCGAAAGATTTTTAGGACTGCCATACCTCGTATGAAGCGTGAAGTAGGATAATAATACGCGTCAAACGGTGCCTGTTATTAAAAATTACTAAAAATGTTTTAGTGTGTCCGGCAAACAAATTTGATATAAAAAACGTGATTTAATCTGATGATGATAGAATTCGAAACTTAGACTACATGGGATTAACCTCCATTCTCGGCGCGTCTTTTGGTAAAATGTATCGGTTATATATTCATTTTCCCTAATGCAGATTTTCTCAAAATGAGTTTATTAAAAAAAATAAATTTGCAATTTTTTCTTAAAACGCTTTCCCCATTTTCCGGTCGCGTGTTTCCAAACACTTTTTTTCTGGAGCAATATCTTCAGAAAATTTTTTTCTGGAGCATTTTGTATATATAAACCCCTCACATGAAATTTTGCATGATTTTTCCAAAATTGTTTTCCAAAACAAGTTCTTGCAAAACGTTTCTCCAAAAATGTTTTTTTTAAATAATATTTCGAAATGCTCTTTATGGTTTTATGTTTTTGAAAAACATTTTTCCAAAAAGTTTTCAATATCTTTATCAACAATGTTTCCCAAAAAACTGTAACACTAGGTGTTTTCTCAAGAAAATCTTTCTGGTTTTAATCAAAGTAGTGGGTTGCTATTTTTAAATATTTTTCAGGTTTGTTATTTTCCTATTTATTTTAGATTAATAATAAAGTTAAAAACATAACAGCATAAAGCTCAGCTTATATTTTATCTAAACAATAGACAAAAAATTTAATACACTCTCTCTAAAAATATAATCATTAATCAATTAGTTAAGCTTCGACCAAAACAAAAACAAAAAATTGGCAAAAGTAAACTAATAACGGAAATGACTTAGATTAAGAATCTTCAAAATTTAGAAAGTAGAAGAGTTTGGGAAACACCTTGGCTTATTAAGCAGTTTTGGCAATCGATTACAAACTGGAAATTGGTGCTTGAAGGAAAACTATTTTATATATAAAACGCGACTTTCCAATTCTAACATGAGCGTGTAAATCTCCTTCATATAGAGCTTAGTAGGTAAAATAAAACAGAAAACCGAAGAAAATCGAAACCGCCAGCCGCTTAAGCGCGTGCAATAAAATTATCTTGTAATTAACTCGAATACATTTTACTCATTAACACGAATATAAAAGTAGTAAACTCCAACAAACGTATATTTCATTGTAAATTTAACTAGGTAATGTAAATGTCTCTCATGCCTATTTAGGAATTATTTATTACAGTTTGGTTACTGAAGGCACGAAACGCAAAAAGATCTGCAAGTATTTATTACTTAATTATTACTTTCTCGTAACTTCAGTTTGGTTTATACGTAAAGTGACCATACGTCCCGTTTTCAACGGGACAGTACCGTTTTTAAGCCATCGTCCCGTTGTCCCCGAGAAATCACTCGGGGCGTGAAAATGTCCCGTTATGCAAAATTAAAACAATACTGTCCGTATTCATTTGTTTGCAAATTGAAATGAAGGCCAATAATGTTTTCATACAGATAACCAAACTATATGACCGACAGTTCGGTAGTAAGCGTAAGTCTATGGGACGCCAAGTGTAAAGTGAAAATTTGCTGTGCATTTCACGGTATTTAAGGCAATTTGTCCCAATATTTATTATATATACACACATTTAGCTAAATGCTTTTTATTTTAATAAATCGTTGTAGATTTAAATAAATTCTTAAACGTTTGGTTTAAATATTCCAATATTTAATAGAGCATTAGAGATTTAATTAAATCTTAAAACATTTATTTTAAATTTTTAATTATTTAGAAAATCTTCATGTATTTAGATAAATCTGCACATATTTGTTTTAAATCTTTCAATATTTAATAAATATTCGCATATTTAAATAAATTTTTATCGACATAAATAAATCCTTGCAGATTTAAATAAATGTTTCAGCATTTGATTTTAAGCTGTCACATTTAATGTTAACCTGTCATCTTTATTTGACCTTGGTGACTTAGGACACCAAGACCGTTTGCACCGGTAGTAAGGCGCAAGGCAGGGTCAAGGTGGGAGCGTTCAACGCTTAAACAAAACAGACTGAAAATTACATTCTCAAGGGAATGTTGAGGAAATTTTATTGTATGAATAATAAATTGCGCAATGTTTATGTTGTTAAATATGTTGTTATTAATGATTGAACTAACATTAATTGTATAAATTCTTGAAATACGGAAAACGTGTTCATATTTGTTGAACGTTACCACTAGTTTAAACGGTCTTGGTCTTCTATGTAGATTGGGTCTACCAGGGTAAAATAAATATGACAAGTTAACTTTATATATGACCGCTTAAAATTAAATGTTGAAATATTTATTTAAATCTGCAAGGATTCATTTATATCAGTAAAGATTTATTTAAATCTGCGAATATTTATTAAATATTGAAAGATTTAAAACAAATATGTGCAGATTTATCTAAATACATAAAGATTTACTAAATATTTGAAAATTTTGAAAAGCAAATGTTTTAAGATTTATTTAAATCTCTAATGCTTTATTAAATGTTGGATTATTTAAACCGTTGTTTAAGGATTTATTTAAATCTACAACGATTTATTAAAATAAAAATCATTTAGCTAAATGTGTGTATAATAAATATTGGGACAAATTGTCTTAAATATCGTGAAATGCACAACAAATTTTGATTTGAGATTGCATTTGGCATTTCGCAGTGGCACAGCTCATCTAAAGCAATGTTAATAACTAAAGGCAATATAAATCAGTCTTGTCAAGAGTTTTATACTTATTTGAAGTCGTCGCCTGCACTATTAAAACAAATTTGTTCTTCAGAGAAATATAAATGAGTTTAAAATGTTGATAGTTATTTTATATTTGTTTTTCTTTTCTTGTTCATTTGTATGTATAGGTATAACATTAATAAACCAATAAACTTCATGTATTCTTTAATATTTTATTGACAATAGCGGAACCAGTGGGCTGCGCCCCACCTTCTTTTAAATAGCAAATAAGCTGCTTGAATTGGTAGTGTAGCGGGCCGTGGATCTAATTTCCCGTTTTTGAATGATATAGAGAATGCTTTAATTATTATACATAAATAGATTTCTTTTGGATACAAATTCATAGAAGGCGACACAGACAAATTAGTAAACTGGGACACGAAACAAATAGTAGCCCATTAGAGCTCTATAAGCTTACAAAGTTTACGAAAATCGTGCGGCCGCTTCACAGTTTTTAAAAAAAATATTCTTTTACATAGTAAAATTGTATTCTTCTAAGGCTATTGCAACACCAAATTTAATACCGATCTGTCAACCCGTCTCTACGTAAATAAGCTTTAAAACGGAAAATATACAAAAATCGTATTTGTCAGCATTTTAAAGATAATGTGCTCGAAAAAAAAAACTTGAGATTTGTCTCCTTTATCATAATATTATGATAGAAAATATTAATCGGCTTTAACATTTCTGAAATTCGGTTTGTGAAAAATACGAAATTTTCCTCCATCACAATACATTGCCATGTTGGCAGTATGAGAAGTATGGAAGTATGAGAAAGTAAAAAAGCGTACGGATTTACTGAAATGCGAGGAAGTACCAACGCACTGTAAACGCAGCAGCTTTTTTAATTTGTTATTCTTATTCCAGCCCGCAATATTTGTTGTTTATGTTAAACAAACGAACCGATTCGTTCTAGCTCAGACCTGCTCGTAAACATGAGATTTTCGTAATGTCTACACTACAAACTATAAAATAATTAAAAATCATGAGAATTGTCTGAGTTCAAGTGGGAACATGACTTTTGCATTGTTCGATTCCGGTTTTTCCATCCAAAAAAAAAGAAGAAAAAAATTTCGATTTTTCCTAATTTTCCACTTCGATTTTTCCATTTTTCTCTTCGAAAAGCCATTCGAAAACGAAAACATACGAAATCTCATACAAAAATACCATACAAAATCATCTTTTGGATTTTCCGAATTTTCCGACTTTTCCGGTGTATTTTCCCAAAATTTTCTTTCATACAAACCTTGTCCTGACAATTACGAACACAACAAAAAAAAATGAGCCAAATCGGTAGAGCCATTCTCAAGTGATGATGTACCAAAAATGTGGCAATTGATTTTTATTTATATAGATAAAACCAATAAAGCGTGTTTCGTACAATATTTTGTGTTTTTATCGATTTGTATTTAATTTTTATTAATTTTTAAAACACGTCCCGTTTTTGAAACAAAAATAAATGGTCACTTTATTTATACGTCTTTACTAACAGCCATGGGGTGTGCAACCGCCTATATTAACTGGCATCCTACATGACCGTAACCGACACATAAATCCAGATTAAACAAATTGCTTCGGTAATTAAATGAAACTTGCTGTATGACTTTAGCTAACAGGAAACCCACGATATTTAAATACATTTAATTTTTTATCTATTTTTTTTACTTGCACTCATAATTAAATTTATTTTTAGGAATTCTGATTAAAAGTATTGTTTAAGCACTGATAGTTAGCCAACCTTTAATACACATTTAAGTTTAGGCTCTTAATTCCTAGACAGCAAATTTAATTTTGTATAACTCATTTTTTTTCAGCAAGATCTTCTAATCTGAATTTCAATAAGGTTGATTCACTACAAGTATTTACACAATCATTAGTTGGTGCATCCCCACGAATCAAAGTATTTGGAACGCCGTTTGCAGTTTCTTTAAGTTGCTGAATAATTTATGACGTCAAAACATTAATTGTTAACATCCAAAAATCCGTTTTATTAATTATAATTAAAACTGATTTATTTAATTTCTACTTCAAAAAGATTATTGTCTGACGTCAAAAAATGAATTAACAACTAAGTGTTTAATCCAAATAAAACAATTTTGACGTCAAAAACAGCGCTTGAATGCTCGAAAATAATTGATTAAGCTGAACAAATAAAATTTCTGTTGGTGTATTTAATTCTAAATTCAAAATTATATTTAATATTAGTTTTTTAAATTCCTACATTAAAAACATATTTTTGGCGTCAAAAATCAATTATTGACGTCACTTAACTCAACAACACACTCGACAAGGTTAAAAAATATGTTTTAGACGTCAAAAAATGTTTCCTTGGCGTCGTCAGAAAATGATTGATGACAAAAAAAGCGTCGACGTCAAAAATTTACTTATTGATGTCAAATAGTGATTCTCTGACGTCTAAAAATGATTTCTTTCAAGGTAGGAATTTAAAAACTATTTAATTATTAATACATAAAAATGGAGGTTCTGACGACAATAACTAATTTTATTTGCGTCAAATATGTATTTGCTGACGTCACAAAATAAGTGACGTCAATTAATGTCTAATAAATTTTTGACGTCAAAGAGTGATTCTCTGCCGTTTAAAAATGATTTTTTTCAAGGTAGGAATTTAAAAACTATTTAATTATTAATACATAAAAATGGAGGTTCTGACGACAATAACTAATTTTATTTGCGTCAAATATGTATTTGCTGACGTCACAAAATAAGTGACGTCAATTAATGTCTAATAAATTTTTGACGTCAAAGAGTGATTCTCTGCCGTTTAAAAATGATTTTTTTCAAGGTAGGAATTTAAAAACTATTTAATTATTAATACATAAAAATGGAGGTTCTGACGACAATAACTATTTTTTTTACGTCAAGAATATATTTGCTGACGTCACAAAATAAGTGACGTCAATTAATGTCTAATAAATTTTAGACGTCAAAGAGTGATTCTCTGCCGTTTAAAAATGATTTCTTTTAAGGTAGGAATTTAAAAACTATTTAATTATTAATACATAAAACGGAGTTAACAAATAATTTTTTTGGCGTCAAAAATGTATTTGCTGAAGTCAAAAAATATTTGGCGTAAATAATGTCTTATAAATAGTAAAATAAAGTTCCAAATAAATGTCTCCCTTTTCTAAAACACCACAATATTTTGTCCTCTAATCCAAATTTTCTTAATTGACCTACTAGAGGTACTTACACAATGATTAATCAAGTAAATTCCTGCTCAAAGTGTCTTCTCCAATATTGTTATTTATTATGCAAATACAAACTCACAAGACTACAACAAAACGAACAAAAAAACGAAGAAATTTAAGTGGAGCAAATCGCATTACGACGTAGCGACAGAATTGAAAAGCTGACCTGATCAAGTCGCTCTTGGGCCTCACGACTCCGGGATGTCCATTCTACCTGTTCGTTGCATTTTCACCCGGAAACTTAAAATAAGTACCATGCGAGTCGATTGCTGAGGTAAAGTCAATTTTAATGAATCGATAAACAAAGTCCCGACAGAGAAATCGATTGGGAAAAAATTAGTCGAGCTAATTAATATAAATCTGGACGTGTATTGAGATCTGCTAATTTCACTATCTTACTTCGGCACGTTTCTGGTGACTGATTAATGATAGCTTTTTTGATAATTAGTCGGTAATAAATTGCGTTAATATCTATGATATGCTTTTCTTTTTGCATGTCTGCACACGATCTATTTGTCGGTTTCGTTTGGAGATGACCTTGTTTTAGATGTTGATGCAGCTATAGTTGGACAACTTTATGGGCGTTTGAATTTAGGGAAATTCCCATTCTTACGGAGTTTTTGCAGTTCTAGGCTACACAACAGAAATTTTTTGAAACATGATAGAATCATTTTTTATTACACCAATTGTAGGTTCATGAGAAAAAATCAAATAATTTAGAACTAAAATTTCATTAAACCCAATTTCCTGTGCGGTTTACGCGAATTTAGATCAATGCTGGGAAAATAGAGGAATTGCCAAAACAGCAAACATTTTAACAAAAATCATAAAATTATGCTTTGAAAATTGACAAACATTCGGAAAATTTGAATAAATCTGTAAAAAATATACAAGTTGATTATAAATTCAGGGTAAGTTGATTTGCTCATTTGTTATTAATTTATTAGCGATAGAAAAAAAATGTAAAAGTAAAAGTTATACAATTTACGGTGGCTAGTATTTTGAGCATACCACGTGCCGTAAGCCCCACCCCTAGACCTAGACCAATGAGAGCGAAGCGCGGCCGACATATAAACAGGGTGTGCGGTTACGCAAAAACAGGTGATCTGATTTCTGTAACGCCCACCTATTTTTTTAGTCCGTTTTGGTCGGTTTTACTCGGTTTAAGTCGGCAGCGCTTCGCTCTCATTGGTCGTGAGGCGGGGCTTACGTCACGTGTTAAAGGAGTGGTGAAGAGTGACACAGGCAGGTGCACACCTACTGCAGTTGCGGTGCTATAATACCCCTATGCGGTCTATTGAAACATAAATACAACTATGTTTGGCATTCCACACGTGTGAAAATATTTAAATGATATTGCATATAATATTGTGGGAATTAGTCGTAAATATTGATAACGGGCGATATGTATTGATCCTGCGGCACGTATCGATAGGCAATGAAATATCGATATATCGAATACAAATTTTGCGTAAATCTGACTGCCTCCCTATTTAAAAAAAATTATGGATAACACTGGTAAAACAAGCTTATTTAGTGGAAAACAGGGCAGCTCCCCCATTAACGAGAATTAATTTTTCAACGGCTGAAAATGTGGCCGATTTTTACCAAAATTCGACTTTGGTGAGATAATAAAATCCCTGGGATGGGAAGCGGAAAGTAACTTATCTAGCCTATAGGGGGATCTAGTAAAAGTGTCTGTACCAAATTTGGTACAGATCGCGCCGCGATTAAACATAATGATGGTAAATTTTATTTGCGAAATTCAGATCATGTACTTTGTGAAATTAATTAACCAGAACAAAAATTTGATCAAACCCAAATTCTCATAAGGTTGACTATCTGTAGGTGATTAAACAATGATATTGATTTTATTATTCACCTGCAAGTACTTAAAAAATGGTGTTTATAATAATTTACACACTTAATAAACTTTACTGATTTAGAGCTAAATTTGATCAAACCCAAATTTTAATGAGATTGTCTAATCTGTAAATATTTAAACAACCATTTTTTGTTTAAATTCAAATTAAAGGTTTATCCAACTGTAGATATTTAAACAATGCTGTTAATATTTATAACGAAACAAAATCTTGACTTACCAGATGGAATCGAGTCTTTATCATCGTCTTCATCGCTGTCTATGTGCGGAATAGATCCAGCGAACTCGAACATGGGACTAGTTTGAATGGATGTGTCTTTCTTGAGCACAAGAGCTTCCGGCATGCGACACGAACACTGACAGGAACATGTCGTATTGTCGGATTCCTGCTCTTGCCTGTTCAAAGGCACGTATTGCAAACATTGCGGACAAGGATTAGCGAGGTCGTCCAAAGGAACTCGCTCGATGGCGTGCTCTACAGAAACGAGCAGGTTCTGCAAGAGTTCTGGCAAGTCGACTCCGTCGGAGTCGTCGATTGTAGCGCCGCATTCCAGATCCATTACGGACATGAGGGTTGAACACATGATTTCATCGAAATTTTGCAAGGGATTTCGGAATTCGGCGAAGGTTTGGCAGTGAATTTGGGCGGATTTGCGCCAGATAAGGGCCACTTCTAGACCGGGAGCGCTGCGGCTCCTTAGGCAAAGGTAGCAGTCTGCTTGGCGGACTAAGGTCGGTGAAAAGGGACCGAGCTGGACTAACACTCCAGATGATCCCAGACACAACGGCCAACCAGATGGAGCATTTCCGGAATTGGCATTTTTATCCTGTAACAAAAAAGAATGGCGATTAAGCAACACGCAATTCGAAAGATATCAATACATCTGCGTCATGCAGGTTTAAAATGTAAAAAAAATATCGACCATTCAATCTGATATTGATACATGAATGTTGATATTACGTAAAAAGGTTATGAAATACAAACCTGCTGTTTCGTGCATTTTTTAAAAGTGTAAATTACTTACTGGCCAGGGAATAGTAATAAGTAGACTAGGAAATTTGTAATTAAATTCAACTCTAGACGTAGATAATCGATATGGTAACATATGTTGATTGGACTTTTTTTATCCTTTAGCTAATAACATTGGAATTTATGAATACTTCAGCAAAAGTAATATAAAATTAAAAAATAATGTTACACAAAATAAAAAAATATGTTTTTACGTAACTAAAATTCAACAGTTTAGGGTGCATACATTGTTAGGGTACATATATAGTGAATTCCAATTTAGGTGGAACATTGCAGTTTAGCATGGAAAATATGAAATGGCTGTATATTATGTCCCTAGAAAAATTTTATTCCTAGCACCCTAAATCAAACAACAATAACATTGTTTTACAACACTAGTTGGCAATTAACTGAAAATTTAGTGTAAATGACTTTCGTGCATTGATAAAGCGGGTTGCAAAGCCGCTGCTCAAATGTGTTCGTTGCGCAGTGGTAAAGAGTTTGGTTCGTGTGCTAGGGGTTATGAGTCCACACCTCAACTCAACTCCTCTTGCACACGAAGCAGACTTTCTACTGCACTACCACGGGCACATTTGCTAATCAGTTTCGCAACCGGTTACATCACTGCACCATTGTCTTGACTATCATTCATTAAATAAAGCCTTATTTGTATTAATATTTCAAATAAATTGCCATTAGGTGATGTAAAAAATGTTCTCCTTCCATTTAGAATGACAGCAAGTAATAAAATTCTTCTAGGGACATAATATACAACTATATGCTATTTTTTATGCTAAACTGTAATGTTCCACCTAAATTGGAATTTACTGTAAACGACTCGATAGAGCCCTTCCGTTAATAATACAACAACAATTTGCTTATCGACTCCAAAAATTTAATTACGGTGATCGAAGAGAATTGGAATTCTATTCTTCGGTTAGAAAGTTACAAAAATAGAGACCGGAAAAATAAGACACAAGAAGAAGTGGCTGTCATAGACATTGACATGATTAATAAATTCTGCCCTCAACCATCTTTAACTCACGTTCTTCTATGTCTACATACAAATTAGTTGATACAAAACTGACAGCAAACATGCAGGTCTGCCTCCTTTGTACGTCACTAAGCAACAGGCGACTTCCGTTTCCCGCTACGGTCGCCACGTTTGTATATTTTGCTATGCAACGACGGTTGATGTTTGTTTGTTTGTTTTTATATGCGGCAACAGTCAAAAAACAGTATAAAAGCGCCGCATTTTGGAAGAAGCTCTTAGTATAACCCACGGCTTACTACGTCAATGCTTTACCACATTGAAGTCATAAAACAAGACCCTTTGATGAAGTGTGCAAGTGTGGAACCATCCCATTAGGTAAGTTTCAACTTCAAAGGTCTTGCTAACATGAATAATATACGATCCAAATTCAACAGTTACACGTATTGACGTCGTTAAGTCCAAAAAACTTTTAATTAATTTCCAATTTCTTCAACAAATTCCTTGTTATACAAAAATAATTTATTCATATTGGATAATTTACAAAACGTTGAACAATTTTCGTTTTGTCTGAACCTCATGTACTTGAATCAGACATTATGTAATAAATTATCGCACAAGCTAATAAATTTATGGAGGCAAACACCACACACATTACAGAACATACCCATTCAGATATTTATTCTTAGATACAAGTAGTGGTTATGTAGATTTCAATTTGTAGAAAATGATGTATAGGCTCGTGTATGCAAATTTAGAAAAAAATTTGATTTGTTGCTTATTTTCTTCTTACGTTTGTTCGTAGTTGTTACCTATCTCATAGATATTTATATGAATAATTGGTTTTCAATTCTAACATCGGAGTACATTTCTGCAGGCCACAAATAAGATTTTTTTCCTATACCTATTGTTAGTTCTCACACAAATATTGTGGGTGTACAAAGAGAAACTTATTTCCACCTTAATATTTTATCTACGTAATTCCGTCATTTTAATTATCCTTGCTGATACAGCAAGTATAGGTACCTAAGAGTATTGCATTCGATAAAATTTTGGAAGTTAGGAACGTTTTAAAATCCAACAATATCAATATTAAAAACGTGTTTTCACCACAACCGCTAGTCTTATCTATCTCTATTGGTGTGTGCAATTGTCTACAACTGTGGAAATTTGTACATTAGAGTAGAAAGTTTGGTAATCGCAATCCGATGACCTCACGAAAAACGAAGTTGGTCCGCCAAAAATAATCCCACTAGTTTTATGCCCTCGACCATCCTTAACCCGCATTCTACGATGTCTAAATAACGTGTTTATGTTCTAGTTCTAACCTACACCTAGATGAGTTAGAAACTTAAAATGATGATCGGTCTGATGTACAGTCAACGAAAAAATCCCAGTATTATTTTGTTAAATATTCGAAAAACATTTGAAACACAATGGCGGCCTAAAAAGAGCACATGAAATTTGCATCAAATTGTATCTGCGTATTTTTCCGCATTAACTATTACATTTAAGTGTAGTGGTAATTGCCGCGTAATAATATTTCAATTCCGAAGGGTATCCAAGACAATTGAAAGACACTGCTTGAATCCCTTAACTAAATGTATATTTTGTTTATGTTGGCAAAGATTTGTTTTCTTACGAGAATTTACAAAATAAAACAACAAGTTTATACTAAGTATGGAATATTCATTTTCATCCAGAAATCCCGTGACAATTCGGCGCCCAATGTGGGGCCGATCGTAGAATTAAGAATTTTTAGTTAATTTAAAGAATCACTAGATGCTTAGAAATACTGTTACAAATTGGCGCCCAACGTGGGACGTTCGTAGAATTAGGAATATTTAGTTTATTTAAAAGAATCAGTAGATGCTCAAAAATTCAGTTAGAACCTGGCGCCCAACGTGGAGCGAGAAGTAGAATTACGAATATTTAGTTCATCTAACGAATCACTGGATGCTGCTCAGAAATCCCGGTACAAATTAGCGCCCAACGTAAGACCGGTCGTAGAATTAAAAATTAGTCAATTTAAAAAATCACTGAATACTCAAAAATCCAATTACAACTTGGGGCACAACACGAGACGTATCCTAGAATTAAGAATATCTAGTTTATTTAAAGAATCATTAGATGCTCAGAAATCCCGTTACAACTTGGCGCCCAACGTGGAGCCGCCATTATCATGGTTATCGCTCTACCAGCCATGCCTGTAAAACATTCGTTTTCGAACTCGTTATGAGACGCGTCAAGCAATAGATGTTCCAGTCCGAGCCTTCTTGTTCTCTGTTCTTTGAAATAATTTGTTTATGTACACAAACCTTCTTGTTCGTTCCATTTTTCTAATTTTTGTTAATGTTTGATGGTATCATTGCAACATGATTTTGTTTAAGTATCAGAATTTTTTAAAGGATGTTCGATTGGCTTCAACTTAAATATTGACGCACGCGGAAAAGAAGCTCAGATTCGTATTCTACGGAAACAAATAAGCAATGGGCGCAAGCGCAATAACCCCGTTTATTCCTACCGTCAGGTTTTCGCATTTGTGGCTTCAAACGTTCAATGAAATTACCATCAGAATGCTTTTATTACGAAACACCTTCGGAGAAGTTCAATTTTGGTTGATTAACAGAACGGGTTTGAACAGTATCATGAGGCAGTGTTGTGAGATTAAAAAAAAGAGGCGTACGCGACCGACAGCTAGTTTGTTCAGCGAGGTCAACAATTTATAAATTGCTTTCTGTCAAGAAGTTCATTTTTGATAAACGGTCCATTATGTCATAATTTTTGTACCTTTTTTAAATTCCATAACCAAGTTGGAAAACGATTCCCTACTAACCTTATAAAACGAGTTTATCGCATTCAGATCAGCATATGTTATGTAGGTTATATTGTAAAATATTGGTTATATCTGATCCCATTAACGTATAATTATTAGCAGATTCTTACCGGAAGCGACTTCTGCGTTTACCCCACGGTTACCTTTTTTCCAGTTCTACAATCTATGCCTTCGAGAACAGCTCCAAAGTGGAATTAACCAAATTTATGGAAGAACTTGCAGCTTGCACAAATTTTTCGTACAACTATCATTAATTGCGTATGTTCGGGCTTTATTTGCGTGTAATTGAACACTTAATTAAAACGGTGAAGAAAAACCAAGATGATGTTTCTAGATATTAATTTATTTCTCGGAAATACACTACATGGGGTGACGTAAAAAAATTCTGCAAATCTGATATCCCGAAGGTTTAATTGTAAACGTCACCAGAACTACTAAACAAACTGACAAGCTACTGACTTCTTCCTTATCGATAATTAAAGGGAATTAACGTATGTGCAACGCACGCCTCGTTTGTGTCATATACGTGTAGTGGCTGTCAGGGAATACTCGTATGCGAAGGTTCTGGGATTATCTGTAATCTTTGCGGTTTTGAAATTTTTCTCATGGATTGCATTCTTGCGCCTTCTTTGTTAATGTTAAAGTATTAGGTAAAGTTCACACTTGGAATTCTTACGCATTGGAAGGTTTGTTAAATTATATAATATGAACTTTGTATGAACATTCTTAACATTGAGTTTTCGCAAGCCATGAAATATCAAAAACTGTTAAGTTTATTACGCAGTTATCTAATTTCCCAATAAAAATTGTATCAAAATTACGAATTCTCAAAAATATCAATTCTCAAAAGTGCAAACTTTTCGATCAAGCTATAGCTTGCTAAGATAGAGCTTCAGCCTCTGGTCACCAGCAACACCCCCAGATCGAACTCTAGCTTCAGGTCCCCAGGTCGACCATCAGCCTCAGTAACTTTTCTTTAAATTACAATTCATGCAATTCAAACCCAACGGTTAAAAAAATTCGTACATATTTTGGATACTTTAATAAATGCTTGAAATTGTAAACTGTGGAATTCTGCCTTTAGCCTTTAGCATTTCTTATATTATCAAAGCGACTATTTGTCAAAAGTGTACACTATACCAGTTATCTAATAAGGAAGCCATAAATCAAATTTTACAAGTCTCAAATACTGCTCTTTTAAAGTGTGAATGTTCCAAGCGGCAAACTTCCAAATTTTTAACGTTTCGTATTAACATACAAAAGCAGCTGGCCGTGAGGCGCCGAAAACTCACCAGCGCAGCAATAATTAAATTCAAGGAATAAGCGCCAGTTCCTTTGTCCGCGCTCTCAGCCAATTAGCGCCCCTTGGGGGCGTGGTCTTACTCAACTACAAATTGAACTTTGCGTATGAAATAAAAACCGCTTTTTGTCTCTCCATCTGCATCACAACCATGGTCTGTCTCACTCTCTCACGGCATTCAAAAAACTAGGTAAAACGACTAAAATAGCAACATTTATTCTGAAGGTTATCAAAGTGCGGAAATAATGCTGACGAGAAAATTCGAACGAATATAAAACCAAACGCAAGAACGCAGAAAAATCAGTTGGTATTTAGTAACGATCAGATCGCGCCGATAAATAATATTTGACGTCTATAATTGGTTTTTGACGGAAAAAATCATTTTTAATTTTATTTAATCACATCATAAATTGATTATTAAATGTCTGAAAATGGGTTTTTAACGTAACAGTATGAAAAAATCTGTTTAAATATTAATTTATTAAGCAGTTCTGTTTGACGTTAAAAAATAATTTCTTACGGCTAAGAGGTTTTTTGATGTCAGAAAATGTTGTTTTGACGTTAAAACCTAACCAAATATTATCTGAAAACAAGAAATAATATTTGACGTCTATAAGTGGTTTTTGACGTCCAAATTTGCAGCCTTTCTGTTAATAAATTTATTAAAAAAATGCGTGTGATATAATTTCGAAATCTAGCTTTTAGCAAGTATAAACTGTGAGCGGTCCTGAGATCGAGCTTCAACCTCCGGTCACCAGCAGATCGACCTCTAGCCTTCAGTCACCAGATCGAGCTTCAGCCTCAGGAACTTTTCTTTAAATTACAATTCGTGTAATTTAAAGGTTTTAAGTAATACAATTCCCAGAAGACAAAATTCTTACTCTTGACAATTCTCTTTATACCAAATGGCAAAATCGTCAAACATCTTTCGAGTTCGTCAGTGCAGAAATTGTAAATTTAATTACTTCTGCTATCTACCGAATGATTTACCGATCTCTATGTGAAACATACCAATAAATAGTAACTAATGATTTTAGTTATGATTTAATTAAAAAATTTACATTTCCGGTTAAAACGGAAGTGCAAAAATTAAAAATAAAATAATAGGGAAATACCTGGTTTTAAATTTTCATTAAATAACTTTGTATATGGAAGAGAAAAACTTGTAAGCGCAACATTTCTTAAGTTCAGAGAACGTGTAGGTCTCACTATATTTCACTCATTTAAATTTTATGACGTTACATTACGAGTAGTAATTATCAACATGTTAGCGATAGCCGATATTAAATATTCAATTAAGTTATTTATAATTAAATTCCACATACGGCTAGACAAGAAGGTTCACGTTTTTGTTCAACACGGACTGAATTAATTTTATGGCTATTTTATGGATTATGCTCGTTTATGGTCACTCTGTAATCACTATTGACGTAAATTGTATCGAGTTCGTTCGCCGAACAAGATTCAGGATGCCCAAGGAAGACATAAAGCGCATACTGAGCTTGTAAACCTTGCATAAAGCAGCCTCTTTGCGACAATTCTGGAGCATTTCAACACAAATCCTATAATAAGGAAGTAACTGTGCTTGAAGTCGTGTGAAAATTTACAGATTTGGAAGTGGAGATAAATCAAACATTAATCACTAAAGTAAATTTGGCGAAAATTAAATTTTACCGTGTAAATTGAAACAAGAAAATTAATAACACACAAATTAAAGCTTCGCGTTCAAGAAGTAATTTCGGGTATTTACTTCGCATATTTCATTTCGAGAAAATTTACTAAGAACGCTATCGACCTTGCACAGCGAAATATAGTAAACTACCAAACCATAACTAAAAGTGAAATGCAAACGCAACAAAATCCTGTTTTTACAAAAATTTCAAAACCTGGACTGGTAAGTTATAATTAATTATCGCGATAACTCATTCCATTTGCTACAGCACTCGGGAATGATTATATCCAATGTTAATTACTTTAAACAGGCTCGCGTGAGAGTATCAATGTCTATAAACGACTTTATGATGGTTATTCTACGAATATTAATTTTAATAATTGCCACAATTATAAATGCATTTTCTTGCAGCAAATCTGCATTCGCAATTGCAATTCAACCTTGAAGTTTCTGCTCTACAAATTTTAAGAATTTTGAATATGTCAAATTTGGACACATCGTCCAGCAGTGTCGAACCCCAAGGTTGAAAAATATAACACTAAATTGTTGTTTATTTAATTATCAGCAAAATTACAATTGTAATTAAACTGAATATTTCTCATTAATGTAAAGCACATATTTGCGCATTTTTGGTCACCTTAGATCCACCAGCATCGAATCTTAAAACTAAATATTAAAAAAAAAGCTGTTGGGCAACCGCCACGGGAAATTGTTCACATTTTATGAAATTTTAAAAACTTTTGATATTTCGAAAATAATGAAAATATTTTCAATATTATAATTATAAATGTTGAAAATTGTAAGCGTTTTTTAAAATATCTCAATATTAAAAATTTTTAAAAATATCCGAGTAGTCCAGTGGTAAAAGGATCAGGATCACAATGCGTGAGTCCTCGGCTCGAATCCCGGAAGAAGCAGAAAATTGATTACTGGCTGACCAGGACAAGTAACAAAGCCACACACAACATTAACATACAAATAAAACACATATGCGTATGGCTTGAATGAATGTGCATGAAGGATGGCATAAGCTTCGGGAGCGTGGTGGTTTAAAGGCCAAAAGCCCCCCTACCTCCTACTACACAAGCGAAGAGCCTACCCGGAGTGAAAGACCTCGACACTTTCAGGTATATGAAAAAAGATAGATTATGATGACGATGATTAAAAATGTTTAAAGAATTTAAAATAAAATCTAGTAATTTTCAAAGTTTAAATGTAGAATACCTTAGTTTTGAGATTTAATTTTCACAAAATTTTTAAAATTTGAACAAATTTGGAATTTTAAATATTATGAAAATGTTTGAAAAATGTCAGAAATTTAAAAATTGTTACATAATTTAAAAAATTTTAAATATTGAACGTAAAAAAATTTAAAATAGCCGTAAAAGTAAAAATTAATTAATTTTGAAAACGCTAAAAATTTAAAATTTTTTGGATATTTTAAAAAGTTATGTTTTAAAAATCTTAAGTAATTTTCTAAACTGAAAATTGTGAATACGTATTTTAATAAACGTGAGATAATTTAAATAATTTTAAAACTTAAACAATCAAAATTTTTAAAATGCTGAAAAAGTGAAAATTGAATAAGTTTGAAAACTGCTAAACATTAAATAATTTTTGGATATTTAGAAATTTTAGAATTTAGTTTAAAAAATTTTTTAAATCTTAAGTAATTTTCTAAACTAAAAATTGTGAATATCTAGTTTAAAATTATGATACTCATTATGAAAGTTTGTTTAAAAAATTTTATATTTTCAATATGTTGAAATGGAAGTTGTGTCTTCAAGATTTTGAAAATTTTTGATAATATTGAATTTTTTTTTTAAATTAAATAACTTTATAAAAATTAATAACTTTGTGATTTTCAGTATTGTCTAATTAATTGCAAATAATATTTATTCGTTAAAATCTGAAACAGAATTTCTAATTTGCTCATTTTTTGGCAATTATCCAATTAAGCTGTTCAGGTATACGACCAAGAGGAAACCTCCCAGAGGTGTTTTCACAATAAAACGTGGTCCCTTTTTAACCGACTTCAAAAAAAGGAGGAGGTTCTCAATTCGTCTGTATATATGTTTCTTTTTTTTTTATGTATGTTCGGGCATAACTTTCTTGTTTATGAACCGATTGTAATGATCCGTTGGGTTCAGTATAGTTCCAAGGTGGTCCCATTATAATTTCATTGGTATTGGAGCTTGAACTTCGAAGATACTCCTCAAAATCTATTTTTTAACCGACTTTTTAGTGTATCCGTATTTCATCTTCCGTTTCAACTAGCCGTCGTTTCCTCATTCGAGAAGCATCCTTACTAGGTCTACCAATCACTTAAAATTGTAAAATAATTAACTTTAAAAAAAAACCGACTTCAAATAAAAACACAAAAGTGACATAAATTAACTAAAAAGCAAAAAATAAATGTTTTTTATACAACAGTTTAATACTTATTTGTTGTTCCGTTTAATGGAATTAAGAAATTGTTGTTTCTTATATAATTATTAATTGTTTTATAATTTTTAAGTCGGTGCCAAGTAAAACATAAAAATTATATACCTTGCTGCAATAACAAATTAGATTCGAGTTTTTATGTTTTACTTGGCACCGACTTAAAAATTATAAAACAATTAATAATTATATAATAAACAACAATTTCTTAATTACATTAAACGGAACAACAAGTAAGTATTAACTTGTTGTATAAAAAACATTTATTTTTTGCTTTTTAGTTAACTTATGTTACTTTTGTGTTTTTATTTGAAGTCGGTTTTCTTATTTTTTAAAGTTAATTATGTCATTTAACATGTCCATACCGACCATGATGTCCAAATTTTTAAACTTTTGAAAAATCACCGGTGGGGGTTGTCGGGGTTGGAAGATTCGTAGAATATGAATCTGAGCTTCTTTATCGAGCGCGTCTACATTGCAATAAACCACCACTCTGCATCCCCCTTATTTTTTACAATATACCTGGTTTTATGATATTTGGAATTTTGTAATTACAAAAAATGTATATTCGCTGAAAGCTGAAAATCGATTTTCCAAAAAACAATAGTCTCTGAATTTAACTGTTCAGGTAAACGACGAAAAGCAAACATCATACAAGTGTTTACTTAATGAGAGGTTGTGCCTATGGGCAATCATCAGGTCCATGCCGATTTTGAAGTCAAAATTCAGTAATTAAAAAAAACAATAGTGGGGGTGACCGGGGAGTGGTACGAAAATCGCGCTTGCGCAGCTCGGCTATGCGACATGCATAGACTACGAATTTAAACTTGTTTTTCAAGAGCGTCTTTGTTGGAATATGGCACCCCTCCCCACTTTCTTTTTTTTAACGAACCAATATCGTTTTGTTGCGGTTTCATCCCAGTGTCACTACTAATCTATGAAATCTACATCGGGTTTTTTGCGTTAAGTCGTCTGGGCTGTAAAGTGTACACAGACACACACAAACAGACAGGAAGATACACTGACAGCATGCGGAAACCGGGTTTTTCGGTATTCTTGGACCCTAAAACATGCATTTCCGTCAAAATCTAATTTTCCGAAATTTTGATAAATACAATACCAGCTTCTGGCTGTAACAAAACTCGAGTTAAAACAATATTGATTGATGTATTAGCAAAATTCCAAATATAGTAAAGTATTAAAATTAGAAAAAAAAATCTAAATGAAGGAAAAACTTGAAAAGGTGAAATGTCTCGTCAAATTAATGAAAGAAACTTTTAATCACTACGAGCTCGTCTTAACACACAGAAAGCTAGAAATTGTGCAAGATTAATGATTTTCGAAAGCAGAGCGTAATCTTCAACTTTAACCTTTCTAACACTCTGTATGCATGCACGCTAAAGTTAAACAAGTAGAAACAAAAATAAAAATTTTTTTTATATTAAAGATCGTATCGCGGTCGTGGCGTTTCGCCCACACGTTGGACGTCCATCCGCAGTTCCACACCTCTGTTTTCACAGTGGCTATGCTAAGTGATGCAAATGGGCGCCTCTCGTGGGAACATCCATTATATTACAACTTTATGTTAAAGTTAAACTTGTTAAAACGCGTAAACGTCGAGGGATTCACTCCAAACTTGAATTTACATACTTCGGGCTTTAATTTTTAAATAAGCTTTCGGTTTTAACGTGGAACGTCCCACTTTGGGCTTTTTAAAGATTCACAAACCTTTTAAAACAATTAGGAAAAGGTAAATAAATTGAAAAAAGCAAACAGCCATTAGAAAAGCAATAACCGCAGGTACTGCATGCTCGTTTCACGTAAACGTACTCGGTAATTTCCTAAGATCACAAGCCAAACGCCGATTACTCCAGGCCTTTTGTTACAATTTGTTGCAAATGCACGAGTTGTGTTAACAGGAAAGTTTTCCTGCTTATTAGTGGTAGGTTTTGATTAAAATAATAAGAGCGCAGCGTGTCGCTTAAAATCAAAAATAATAACCTGTTGACGCTAATGGAAGGGAAAATAAAAACAGCAGATGACAGATGGGATGCACGGAAACAAAATTTAGCCAGTTTACAACATGAACTTCCGCAAAGAAGAACTGAAAAAATTGGATTGTAGAAAGCCGTGGAAAAGAAATGGAATCGGACCAGTCTAGATATAGTTTGAAACCTCAAACATACGCAAGCTATACGCAAAAGGAAAATTACACCATGTTCATTGAAAAGAAATGGGAAATATTCCAATACAACATTGCAACAAACAAGTTTTTGTGAATAAAGTGTTATAAATGGTATATGACCTGAACTTGTCCTTTGCAGCAGCTAGCACTTAAAGGGGACTTTACAACACCGAAGCGCCAACTCGCTAACCGATCCAGTTCCGAAGTTACGACGCGCAACAGAAAAAAATCAACCCTTCCTAGGGGTGAACTAAGAAAGTTGAGAAAAACTGGGGACACATTTTTTAAAGTATTCCTTATAGAGTTCTTTTGATTGGTGTAAACTTTGTGCTTGTAAAAGCAAACAATTGTGAGAAAAAAATAAAAGCAACTACACATGTCCGAACATGGGCAGATAACATGGGAAAACTGAGAATCTCGTACAATATCTCCCTGAAATGCTTCCGCCAATTTTAGACGTCATACCGACGAAGAAAGCACCTTTTTGTAATACTCAAATATATAATTCTTTGACCAGCAGTAGAATTTTTTTAATAAGGTTGTACCTGGCGTGCAGAAAAAACAGCAACCAAAAAAAAGAATAATAGTGAAGCCTATCCCATTTAAAGGTTGTAATCATTGATGGCAAGCGGATCTTAGTAGTTTAGCTCACTGGTTGTGTTAGATTAGGACTATGGTTAGGTTACCTAACTGCATTGACCGTAGTCCTAATCTAAGCTAACCAACGCAGGAAACTAACCCAACCAAAGGTCCTATTCTAAACCAAGGTCCATATAATAAGTTATTGGATTGTCCAGACGCGAAACGTTATAAATTAAATTTTATTTCCCATCAAGCTAACGCTTGCGACAAAACAACAGTAATAAAGGTGCAGAGGTTCAAATCCCTCTCCCCGCCAATGTTTACTAAATAGTTTTATAGTTTTCATTAAACATTTTATTTTTAAACTATACAATTTAACAGTTCTGAAACAGCTGAATTATTATTTGAGTTTTTAATCGTCATTATACTTTATTATGTAAAGATGACTCGATGAAGATTTAACGAAATATAATATTTTGTGTAATTAAACAGTTTTTTTTTAAAACAGCACAAAAAATTAACAGCTTTTATAAAACAAAACAGATCATTAGAAATTATAAAAAAAAATACGAAAAATAATTTGCGATGAGCGAGATTTGAACCGCTGCACTTTCAGTACCGTTGTTGCCATTGCGAACGTGGAACGTCCTATGCGCTATGAAGACACGCGTGCGGAGAAGCGTAATTTTGAAGTTATAAGTCGAACTTGTTTGATGCAATTGTAAATTAAATTAGGCCGTAATTAAACCGGAAGATAACCAAAATTTCTACCGAGTAATACAAAAATATGCGTTCTTTATCCATCGGTTTGCGGTATAAAATCGACGGGAGCATTTTAGTGAGTCATTATACGAGATTTTCAGTATTCCCATGTCTTGGGACACATTGTATATGAAAAACGCAGATATTTCTCCGATGAATTCAATTTTGAAAAACAAAATTTTAAGTAAATTCAAGAATTTTGACATAATACCAATCGTAATTTTATAATATTTTTGCCCTTTCCTTCAGAAGTAAGTGCTTTTAATTATTAAAAACCAATTACTTCCCTATTTCGTAATAACTGCTGAATATTTAAAAAAATAATTAACTGCTGTTGATTTTTCGTGTTAATTCGGGCACTCAATCCTTAATAGAAATTTGTAGTTTCCATGAAATAATAGACAAAAATATTCTTTCTCCATTTCTACCTCTTCTTCACTCAAGTAAGGTTATTTCACCTCTAGTAACTTGATAATGATACACAACGTACTCTAAAGTGTAACAAAGTGATTTGATTCGCACTAAAATGCAACAAACACGATCTTACGTAAGAATTAATCAAAATCTAGCAGCCTGCACACTACACAAAAATTATAGCCTACTCTGATTTAGAACTCGTAATCCTAAATGCGTATTTTAGAGCAAGGTGATGGTAAATTGGGATTATGATTAAATCAATTATTATTAGAATGTTTAATTGTTTATGTTTTGGTAATAAATTATACCTGATTGTTGTGATTATACCAATTAAAAAAAACTAATTCGAATTACAAGTAACTTCGGATATATTTTAATGCAAAGATATTGAAATTAAAACAATTAAATTAAAAAGCACAAAAAAAACATGGGATCATAATACAATGTATTTTAAAAACAAACTCTTCCATAAATGCCCAAGCAAAAAAAAAAAGTAGTGAAAATTACTACCACACGCTGATAACTAATAATAATTCTAGCTCGTAGAAATTTTCTCACAGCTCTTTTGTTATTTTTTTCACCTATATCGGCACATATTTGCACTTTTCCTCCTAATTATAGACTGAATACGTATTCGCCAAGCGAATTAGATATACTATTATTCAACGTAGTGAGTCGTGACCGTGACATTGGCCTCGGGTATAAAAATGACACTCACTTTGTCATTAACCATTAAAATTAAAGGTAAGCTCACGATTAGTATGGCACATATGCCTAATGGTCGCACCTTATTTTCCTGCACACCTTGATTCAATAAAATCAAATCGTGATAGAATCGTCATTGCTACGAGCAAAATCGTAACCCAGTTACGAAAATGTACCATGTGGGACCCCAAGGGGTACCCCATGGTGCTCACTAAAAATTTTATTGCGGTGAAACTGATACTAAAATTTGATTGTCATTGTTTTTTGCCAAAACGACAATTTTGAATATAGGTTAGAGATGAATGAAACCAACAGCTTGCATTTTATGAGTATTAATTTTCTTTCATTAGCTCGTGGCTATTGTGTTATTGAGCAAAAGCCGCTGGTCATCATCATCTATCGATAGTTTTAACAAACAATGAACGACTTTCACGCATTCAGAAAAAAAGCCAAGAATGCTAGCTATTGATGAGTTCCTGGACAAAAACTCGTTCAATTTTGCATTGCGGTCCTTTTTCGCACTCTCGAAAAAAGCTAATTTTGGATTCAATACTTCCGCAAAAATTAATTAACTTTTATTTTCTTTGCTGTTAAGGTTTTGATAAAAAAGAGATTAAAAATGGTACGTGTGAAGCTTTCACTGGGCAATTTGCAAAATTTCATTTTAGAAAATTTCTAATGCGTTGAATAATGTTCTAATTTGTCTAAAAAATTATTGCTATTAGCAGGATTATTCGACTCCCTTGAATTTAGGCCGAAGCCACAGGTTGCTAGTCCTAGTTAACCCGAAATTTTTTTAATTTCCAACAACTGTACCAGCTGCCAATTCCATTGCGTGTACAGAAAAGTAAAGATTTAAAGTGGCGTAACTAAGAGAACGACGAGACAGGGCTGTTACCTAATAATTCGAATTGAAAAGGTTTCAAGGGGATTATACCATAAGTACAGCAGACTACACCACGTGCCTATTGTATTCATATTTAGAACGTTACGTGCAGCTCCACGCATGGATTGATACCGTAGGCAGATGGCAAATCCCACGGTTAGGAAAACTGATGGTTTTTTAGACAGTTGCTAATATACGTAGGGGGTACAAACATACAAGCTTGATTAATAGACAAAAGGCCGAACATAAATTGTTTGTAATTATTAAAATCCTTTGTGGCGACGCTGGATATTTCAATGTTTGCGCAACTCCGTTGGTATCCGCCAGAGTTACACACACATGTAATAAAATCGGAGCTAAAAAATATGATATACGAGCAATAGATTTATTGATCGAAGGTTATGGGGACGACGTCCCATGAAGAGAAGCTCCTCAAGTAGCTTCAACAAATAATATTAGTTCCATTTAATCAGGTCCCACGTTTATAGACATAAACCCAATATTTACAACCGATTCTGAAAGAACATAAATTTAAATCGCAATCGGCATTGATGGTACTAGCAATTGTCAATAAACTTTTGGAATTATCTGATTTGATTTATAGTCGCTGGAACATAATGGCTCAAAATAACTATTGTACCATAGGATCGTTTGGTCTGTTTGTGTTTCAATTGTTTGGCGTGACATGATAAGCTATAAAGGTACTGGAAAAATAATGACACAAATTCCACATACAAGTCTCTCGGGAGAAAATCATTTTGAGAACCACAACACTGCTGTTGCCACCACTGTAATGATGGCAATGGGGCAAGCGAGATGTTAATCAAAACAACAACATAGATGGGATATAAAATGGCCGTAAAGGGATAGGATTTTGGAACAAACACCGCTGCCATCATTGTAACAAATGGGGAGAGAAGGTGGGTGTTAAACAACATAATTTTGAGATAAAAATTGCCTTAAAGGGATTCATCTTAAATGGGACAAGAGAAGATTTGTTTTAATAACACTACCGCTGCCACCATTTTAACAACACCTTAAATGGAAGCTCAAACAAACCAATTTTTAAAGATAAAAATTGTCTTAAAAAATCTAAATTTTTAAAGAACCACCGCTGCTACCACTCTTGTACGATAAATTTAACAAAAAAGTTGGTGTTGAAAACTACAAACTTTTGGGACAAAAACTGTCTTAAAGGGATAGGATTTTGGAACAAATTTCCGCTGTCAGCATGACACACTAAATAGGCCGATAGTGTGGGTGTTCAACAACAATTAATTTTGATGTAAAAATTGCCTGAAAGAATTCATCTTAAATGGGACGGTAGAACTGGTGAGTCAACGAAGATTTTTTTTTAATTTAAAGTAACACACCGCTGCCACCATTGCAACAACACTTTAAATGGAAGTTCATCAAACTAATTTTTTAGGATTAAAATTGTCTAAAAATGTGATCTTTTAAAACGAACCACCACTCTATAACTCTTGTAAAAATGTCTTAAATGGAACAAACAGTTGATGTTGAAAACTACACATTTTAGGGATTAAAAAATGCCTTAAAGGGGTGGGATTTTGGCATATAAAACGCTGCCATCATTGTAACGACACAGCAAACGGTGCGGGAGAAAGGTGTTCAACAACACAATTTTGGGATACAAATTGCCTTAAAGGATTCATCTTAAATGGGACGGACGGTAGAATTGGTGATCAAAAAGAGTATTATTTGTAAATTAAATTAACACACCGCCGCCACCATTACAACAACGCCTCAAGCTCAAACAAACTCATTTTTTAGTATTAAAATTGATTTTAAAATGTGATTTATTATAAAAAACCACCGCTGCTACCACCCTTGTAACACTACTTTAAATGGGACAAAAGCGTTGGTGTTGAAAACTACAAATTTCCAAGATTAAAAATTGCCGTAAGAAGATAGGATTTTGGAACAAACCACGGCTGCTATCATTGTAGCGACCCACTAAATGGGACGGGAGAAGGGGTGTTCAACAACACATGTTTTTGGGATAGAAATAGCCTTAAAATCATTCATATTAAATGGGACGGGAGGATTGGTGATCAAAAGGAGAATTTTTTTAACAAAATAATGTTAAAGTACATAACACCACCGCAGCCACCACTGTAATAGCATCTTAAACAGAAGCTCAAACAAACATCCTTTTTAGTATAAAAATGTCTTAAAATATGCAATGCTTTAAAGAACCACTGCTGCCACCACCCTTGTAACGAAACATTAAATGGGGCAAAATAGTTGGTGTTGAAAAAGGCCAACTTTCGGGATTAAAAATTGCCTTAAAGAAATATGATTTTGGAATAATGCACCGCTGCCTAAGATGGGGTAAAAAACGATTAATTTTTGGATAAACATTGCGGATGTGGATTCGTGATCAAAAGCAGATTTTTTGATAAAAGACACCTTGAAGAATGTAAATTATTTAAAGTAACACCACCACTGCCACCATTATAACAATACGTTAAATTGAATGAGAAAATTGATGCTCAAACGAACAATTTGATTGGGAAAACAACATAAATGTGAATTTTGTAAAGAAACACCGCCGCCATCTCTGTAGCGATCCCATAATTGGGACAAAACAGTCTGTGGTCAAAAAGACAACCTGATTGCCATAAAATGGCTTTTAAGAGTGTGCATTTTTAACAGAATTACCACAGCTGCTATCGGACTGCTAACGGACCCTTTAAAAGGAGCAAAAGGAGACTTAGTGATTTTAATATAATGTTAGGATAAAAATTGCTTCGGGATGTGGAGCCATTTTAAATCTGACGAGAATTGCTGATCAAAAACACATTTTTTAATAACTCCGCTTGGAAAATGTAAATAATTTAAATACCACCGCTGCCACCATTGTGAAACCTCAAATGAGGAGATGAATTTGGTGCTCAACCGTACAAATTGTTTGGTACAAAAATGGTCTTAAAAATGAGAATTTTGCAAAGAAACACCGCCTTAAATGAGGCAGAAGAGTTGGTGTTCAAAAAGACAAAACTTATGGGGCCTTAAAGGGCCCGCATTTTGAAAAGAAACACTTCCACTGCTACCTTTATAACAATGTACAAAATAAGCAAGAGACTACTAGCTGGTAGTGGTGGTGGTGATGATGGTAGTGGTGGTGGTGGTGATGGTAGTGGTGGTGGTGGTGATGGTAGTGGTGGTGGTGATGGTAGTGGTGGTGATACTACCATCACCACCACCACCACCACTAGTATCACCAACACTACCACCATCACCACCACTACCACCATCAGCACTACTACCATCATAAGGATTGATGAACAAATAGATCGTTTGGAACAATAACCGTTAAAGGCACCCAAAAGGACAATATATTTGGGATAAAAAATTGCCTTGAAGCATATGAAGGATATGGAAAAGAATACACCACCGCTGCCATCGTTGTAACAACACATTAAATGGGGCGAGAAAGTTGGTGATCAAAAGGGAAAATGTTTTAGAATAAAAATAGCCTTGAAGAATATGGGAAAGAACACACTACGCTGTCACCATTGTAACAGAATTTAAAGAAGGTGACAAAATTTGTCATAAAAAGGGTAACTTTTTTTGGGTTAAAACTGGCTTTTCCGTTGTGAGGTTTGAAAGGAATCGGCTCCGCTTCCACCATCGTAACGACATCGGAAGTGACAAGAGAGAGCGCTGCCGATGAAGAGGATTCATTAAATAAAAGGAACACCATTATTAAGACAATGAAGAAATAAATAAATTCAAAGAAGAAGAAAGTAGCGGGTGTTGTTTTTAAAAAATGGGCCAAGCCCACAGGCTGCTAATAAATCGAATTGTAATAAAAGAAGTAATTCGAACTTCATGGCTCGATGGCAATAAGTAACGTATTTTATTACTAGGAAATATGAGTCTGAAGGCATTTTTTCGCTAGGAATTCTTCAACAAACTCAAGCTGAGCGCGTGGGCACTATCAACATATCCAACAAATCAAATCACAAAGTAGCAATTTCATATTCAACCAAGTCCGCGGCTACGGTTCTCTTAGAACTAATCCCAAATACGGCAAACAAACATAAATATAACATCTCGGCACTGTATTTTATGCAGATAGCATTTAATTATTCGCATACTTTCTAGGATTATGGAAAAATTATCGTCTAACCCTATTTTCGAGTTCCTTATAGGTAATCTTTACAATCGTGAATCTGCATATGTGTGTATGTGTGTACGTTTCGCAACGTGAAACGCGTTTTGTATGTTTAAGGACAGTAAACAACGACAACGAAGCGCGTTTTCCTTCATTGAAACTTTCCGGTCAGCCAGATCGAACGCGATAAACCTATCCAATGGTCTAAACATGATGATTTGCTAAACAAGACATGATTGAGAGGTTTGCTACATTTCGAGAAACTTACTTTCTACGATCCTTAAAAAGGGATATTTCAATTGCGATCAGTAAAAGTTTGCGTCGACTAACGAGACCGTTAAATGCAAATATTTTCTAGCACGAGACAGAGAAACATTACATAAAAATCACCAGGAGGTTTGAACCGTTATTCGCTGGACATTTGAAACTTTTAACATTTATACATAAAAATGTGCAAAAATAGCACCACACAATCAGCTATGACCAGGAGAGTGGAACCCTTATTGTAACAACGTTACGGACTACAAAATTGGGTATTGCAAACTGGTACAAATGAGGGGTTAAATGACCATTTAACAGAAAAATTTACAAAATCATCAAATACGATCATGAAGCCAAGGGAATCGAACCCCAATTTATAGCAGCAACGGTATGGGCCCTTTGCTATTTTTCCAATAAACAAGATCGTAAAATATAAGATATCTAGCATAAGACAAGTTTTACAAATTTATTTCAAAACGACACCACAAAGTCAAAAATATGTACTAGCAGAAGACAGATTTATACAAAGTAATGCTAAAGAAGCATCCAATAAGATCATATGACCAGGAGAGTCGAACCTTAATTACAGCAACGGTACGGACTACAAGGATGCAATGATATTCACATCTAAATGAAACAGAAATGCAAAAAAAAGCATAAAATATTACAGGACCAGAAAGGGGCAGTCTAATCCCAATTATATAAGTAATGGTATGGACTATAAAGTTGGACATAGCAAAATTTTGGTGCCGACGGGCGTTCTGTTTCGAATATTTGACCGGAATGTTTGTATACAGTGGTGATTTATCACAATCTTCATAATTAAATCTATACTTCGTAACACAAAAGACGGATGTATGTAAAAAATGCCAAAAGAGCATCAAATGAGATCATATGGCCAGGGCAGTCGAACCCCGATTCTAGCAACGGTACGGACTAAAGGACTGAAAATGGCATAGTTTTACAAATTTTTATGTAAATGGGACCAGAAAATTCAAAACATTTGCTAGAACCAGGCAGCAAAATCATACCAAAATAGCTGTCGGTCAAACACCACGGGCGTTAATTAAAATGTTTGAAAATTTAATTAAAAGATATCGAAAATTTTGAGAATTCTATGGCAATTCAGTAAACTTAAAATTCTTGAAAAAATTAAAAATTCAAAAATATTTGGAAACATTTAATAGTGAAATATTTTAATGAATAAATTTGTAAATTCTAAACATTTTGAAAATATTGAAAATTTTGAAAACATTTAGAAAATTCTAGTTATTTTTGAAAATTAAAAATGTTTCTAAAAATGTGAATATTTTGTAAACTGAAAATTTTTGAAACTGAAAATATTCAAAACCGAAAATTCTTCGCATTTAAAATTTTTTTAGAAATTATGAAATAATCAAAATGAAAATTTGTAAATAGTTAAAATTTTGAAAAATGTTCCGGATATTTAAAATTTTAAAATTTCAAAAAAATTGTAGAAATTTAAAAAAGTTTCAAAATTTTTACAAAGGTTTACAATTTTGAAAATAAAAGCTTTAAAAATGTATGAAAATTTTTGGTAATTTTAATAAATTTAAAAAATTTAAAACAAATTTTTCGAAGTTATAAAAATGTTTGCAACTTTTGAAAACTTTTGGTATATTCGAAAATTTTCAAAAGTTAAAATATTTTTTTCTATTTCGGTTTTTTAAGGTTATTCTTAAAGCACTGTTTTAGCTAAAAAACAGTGTTTTAAGAGAGTCTTTTAAAGCATTGTTTTTAGTAAAATTTCACCAACAAAGATTGGTATTCATGATATATTCACGATCAAATTTGGTAAATTTAGTATGTATGCCAACATATACATACTAAATTTACCAAATTTGAGGGCAGCAATTTGAAACTTGCTGCCAACATATATTGCTATGATATTCGGAGTTGTATGTTTTCACTGGGGTGTTGTAATTCCTGGAAGGCAGTTCTTGGGATGTTTATTACAATTTAATTTTTGATTGGAGGTTTGTGAAGACTGTAAGGTTTTGATATTCAAACTTATAAACTCAGGGTTGCGTATTATTGCTATAATTTCTTGTTGTTAAAATTCAAATAATGCGTTTATCATTATATCATTTATATTTTTCATATTTGTGAAGTTTTGTTTACTCTGAAAGAAAGAAGAACACAATCAAATTGATACAATTATTGTTTGTTAATTTTAATTATAATTTAGTTCAGAATTGTTTAAAAGGTTTATAATTTATAAGAACTTTTTAGACTTACTTGTTTGTGCATTGTGTAATGTCATTTGTGGGGGTTATGGATTTGAATGTCAATTTAACAAATGTATGAAAGAGTACTCATTGTCATGAGATTTATTTGTGTTTTTTTCAAAAAAGTGGAAATCAAGAGCGAAGACAAAAGAATGGAAAATTTGTTTAATTAGTTACGGCTCGTATTTGTAAACAAAGACAGGGGATTTTGGATTCTCTGAATGAGTAAAGAAGAAAAACGAGTTTAAAGTAATATAAAAGTGGTTTTGAATTTAAAAGAACCTATTATAAAACGGATACAAGTGTTTGTCAACGAATTGTGGAAAATCCAAAAGAATAAATAAATACAAAGCGATCCAGAACGAGTTTCCAGTTATGATAATAGAAAAACCAAGTATAAATTAAGATAACAGCAGTCCATTACATATTGGTGCTACAGCGGAGGAGGATTCTAACCAGAGGCGAGTGCTGTGGTTTTTGAGGAGCCTTGAAACCAGAGAAGAGGGAGTTAAACATTCAACGATTATCGAGTGAAGGATATCTCAATAAGGAGACACAAAGATAAGTGTTCGGTTTTAAGAACAATAGTATTTAGTAGAAATTGTTTGATTTTTCGAAAATTTGATCAAAAAATTGATTTATTGAATAAAACCTTTTTGTAACGTTGATATTATTTTGTGTACTTTTCTTTTTGATTCATAATCAGTAATAACTGTACTTCCAAGCTTAATAACGACCCTGAGAAAGTTAATAAAGAGTCTCATAGAAAATATAATTTGGAATTGCGTGAATTGCAGGCATTTAGGGAATTGTTTTCTTGTAATAAATTTACCAAATTTGTTTGCAGCAATTTTTTATAACGTTTTTTCATTAATTCTCCTCAATAGAAAAAATAGTATAAAAAACTCGTTTCATAAGGCGTCTTGCCGCACTCGTCCATTGAAAAACTCGTACGTTAAGACAATGCCTTATGCAAACAA